>OX336398.1:56704610-57977330 GCA_946902985.2 Meconema thalassinum | reverse complement strand
TTAATTTAATGTTTCCTTCTGATTCTTCTACTTTATCATATAGCTTTGCTTGTTTCTCCTCAATCTTGCTAATGCTCTCTCTATTACTCTCTCTTAAATCATTTACTTCTGCAACTATTTGTGAGTGGACTTTCTCAATTCTACCCCCCAGCTGTTCCTTAACCTCTTTAGTAGCTACCTGAATTTTGTCAATTTCTCCCCCCAATTGCTTTTTGACCTGCTGTGTTTCCAGTTGCACTAGTTCTTTTAAATTTTCAGCCTGTGTACTGATTCTAATTTCCAACTCCTCCTGTACTTTTCCTAATTTTCTGTCTACATCTGCAATAATCTCTTTAGCCTTTTCTTCCATCACCCCCCTGATCTCACCTCTAATCAGTTCAAATTTGTCACTCATTTCCCTACTGTTTTGTTCTAATTTAGCATTTAAAGTTTCAGTACTCTCTCTATTTTCCTTACTGTTTTGTTCTAATCTGGCATTTAAAGTTTCATTACTCTCTCTATTTTCCCTACTGTTTTGTTCCAGTTTTGCGTTTAAAGTGTCTGTACTTTCTTTATTTTCCCTACTGTTTTGTTCTAATTTTGCATTATTCTGTTCTAATTTTGCATTATTCTGTTCTAATTTTGCATTTAAGGCATCACTACTAACTTTGTTCTGATACATAAACTCGAGAAGTAAAGTTTTTAATTCTGGTTGGCCGCCTACACTCCCTGTTTCAGTATCGGGATTTACCTCCGCTACCCCGGTACTACCATCACTCGACATACTGCTCGTATCATCACTCTCCAGCTGATGACCACTACGTAACCTCATCTGTCTTTCTTTCTCATCCCCCATAATGATATACACTGATAAAGACAAATAACCCCCAAAATACAGGCACAGAAATATATACCCTTCTCCTTCCACAAATGTTATTAGGTTTTCAGCCCCAAGTTGTCGGCGACAAATGTAACAGTTATCAGTGCCCCATGTTGGTAGCGACAAATGTAGCAGTTTTGCTTAGGCTGGGATGACAAGTGAAACGGTATTTACTTTGCTCCACGTTGAGCGTACAAATGTAACAGTTTCGCTAGCCCACACTGTTGGGAGAAAATGTAATTGTTTACCTTTGCCTAAGCTATGTTGTTTTAATGGGCGCCAAGACTTCAACGCAATGCTGAAATCTAAATTTGTATTTAACAACGTCTAGCTCTGGTAGAACACCGTCAAGAATCTATTCACTCAGATCGTGGTATGATTTGATCATTAACCCAACAAACAATTGTATCAGGAGAAGGAATTGGTCTATATCTAATGCTACCTACTGAAAGCAAAGATTGCATTGTAAAAGAAATGAATTTATTATATAAAACAAGTATAGCAAAATTAATAATAATAATAAGTACAAAATTTAAATTGGAGCGTTGTGATTTGAATATTACCGATAGAAAATTACGTGAAAACGGAGTCTGATAAATTGATTTTACTCTTATTTCCAAGCTATGAAGTTACTGAATTATGAAATATAAAACAAAGAAAAATGAGAGATTGCGTATTTCCACGTCATTTGCGCTTACCACTGGAAATTGCTAAAGCATTTCCCCCGTACTGGATGATGCTGTGTGCTTCCCACAGTCTCCTGGACGTCGTCATCTCCGTCGGAATTTGATGATATTCTGGTAGATTAGATAATTCTATGGTCCGTACCTCGGACCCAAACACTCGTACAACCGCACTGGTTAAGTTTTGCAAAAGTTAGTCTTCAACTCCACTGAACATCGGAGCGACACGCACTTGCAACCGTACTCCGCAAGTTCTACACAGATAGTCCCTAACTCCACTGAACATCGGAGCGACTCGCACGCGCATCCATACTCCTCAAGTATTTCACAGATAGTCCACGTTTCACGGCGCGTCGAACGATATATCCACACGTTGGCTCCCCCACCATGGTACCGTCTTCCAGCTTACGTTGTCTCCACTGATTGGCTGAGCACGCCGCTAGTTCCCCTCCTCTGCCTCATTACACTCGGCGCGCGAGAGGGAGAAGTCGATTTCCGTCCCAACAATTCGCCTTTTCTAGACCTTGCGACCCAGCCTTGCGTAATACTTCTCGACAGGAATCAGCTTGTATTTGAAATCCCAGTGAGTCACGTCTCTCGATATACCCTAACTGACGAAAACTCCGTAAAATTCCGTAATCACATAATTTTCTATAATATTGTCGTTCGTAATAATTTGCTTGATAGCGTTTTCTAAGACATAGAAAACCTATCTGAATGCTTATAATTTTTATAAAATGCTCCGAAAATATCTAAATAATAATTATAATAAATTAATAATAATAATAATAAATTAACATGAAAAATTCTCTTGGCTGAACAATTTGCCGCGTAAATAAATATAGAATGGCTTCCTACTGACTTATGCCAGTTGCATAAAACCCCTCGAAAAACACGTTACAAAGCCTAAGTATTGTGATTTGGATTGTAAACAGACAAGTATTGAGAGTTGTGATTCCCAGAGAACATTTAGTAAGATCAAGGAAAGAAAGAGACGTTTTAGAAAAAGTAGAGAAGATTCAAAATGTCAACAAATCTTGAGGAAAACTTCTAGTTGTGTTTGAGATTGCCAGAGTAGATCATCGAATATTGAAGAAGATTATCCGAGAAGCAATTTAGATTTGGACTGTCGCGACAGTCGGAGAAAACTAACCTGTTTGGAGAGATGGGAATTGAGTTGCCAGAAATGATGTAAGGAACAGGATGAAAAGAGGCACGCTGAATGCAGATTCGATTAGGATCAAATAAATGATGTGCTTTGTGATGTAACAACCACAAAGGAAGGATCTGGAAGTGGTGAAGAACCATTATTATATTTTGTTGAAGAAGAGACATAGAACGAGACTTCAACCTTCTTCCAGGGAGCTTCCCAAACCAGGGCTATTTTCCATGGTGTCCACAGGCAGGAAAAGTCAGGAATAGTCAGGAAAAGTCAGGAATTTTGTTTTTGGTCAGGAAAAGTCAGGAAAAAGTGTGAAAAAATCGCATGAGTCAGGAAAAAATGGTGAAAAGTATTAGAAAGTCAGGAATTTTATATTAACCATACAGTATTTTGTGTTTTACAGCCATATTTTGATGTTACTAGCTCAACTAATCTCTGACACTCGTATCACAAAGAAAGGTTTATGATGCAATCCTTAACTATGGAGGTGAACATAATGTACCCATTTCTCAAAAAATGATTTTGTCAGTGATGGGGGCTAGACAGCGCTATGGAAATGGTTTACAAGTTAAGAGAGAGAGTATGAAAGAACATGAAAAGGCAATTGCAGCCAAGAGAAAACTGACATCGGGGATTAAAAAAAACTGGAAGATGAGAGGAAAAAATTAAGATGAATATCTCAATATGAAGAAGAGGACATTAAAAGAAAAAATCAGCTGTTGGAAACACACAAGAAAGAATTGTGAGATGCCAGAGTCAAGATATAGATTAAGATTAGAAAGTTTTTTTAAGACTGAAAAAATCTTATTTTATAGTATTAAGGTTGTGTGAATTCATTATATGTAGTTTAGGTTATTAAGTACTTAGATTTATGTATTATTGCATTACAATTTACTTTATTTTGTATTTTAAATGAATAAAGAGGCGAGCGTTGGGCAGCTTTGGGGACGGTGGAGGCTGCTAATAAAAGAAAGAAATATATAGGCCTATTTGTTTGCTGAATAAACCTTTTTTCCTATGTTACGATGACTTCACGAGTTAGGAATTTTGTTGAAAAATGGTCAGGAAAATTGACTTTGAAAATTCTGTGGACACCATGTTTTCCCAGGGAGTGATTGCTGCTATAAATTGAAAGTATTATCTCATTCATGTCAGAGCCACAGTCAGCTCTTCACACTATCACCACGGCTGTAAGTTATTAATAAATTAACTATATTTTAGTCAAGTTACTATCCTTTGTTGTGATTCATTTAGCGAATACATCGCCCTGCTATCCTGGAATGGCAAGCATTTGCTAGGGTACAGCTTATTTATTTGTTTGTTTGATTTATTTGGTTATTTATTTATTCATTGATTTATCTATTTACTAGCAACCCGCCCCGGCTTTGCCCAGGAATAGTTATGAATGCATTATGTGATAAGCTTTTTTTTCGATGTCTATGAACTACGGCCTACATCCGTTTTACATTTCGGCATGATGGGTTAAATTCACTGAAACTCTCTCACCTCCTCGCTGGAGTTGATTTAACTTTAACTACCCTCATTTACTACAAACCTACAGAATTTACTGCCTTTAAATACAGGCCACAAGTGATTTTAACGTTACTTCCCGACTTTAATGGGCGCCAAGGTTGACCATATGGGTCTTCCTGAATAAAATAAAAATAAAAATATAGCTGTTGCCCCGACTATGAAAACCCTTTCTCCCAGGAGTAGGGCATTTGGCATGCGTTTGCTGATGTACCAGGTTCATACACGACAGGAATATAAACACACATGAATTTAACGAAATAATCTATTGGCTGTTCTAACACATATGTACAAAAAAATATACAACACAAAATACACTTGCAATAAAACTTTGTACAGTACCTTTTGTTCACTGCTTCTACGCTCTTAGAGCAACAACACTTCTGGTCAGTTTGACCCCAGGCATTCAGCCTCCTATCATATTTACACTGAACCGACCGCACACAAAACATCTACACACCTTACGACTGGTTCATTCTACTTTCTTCTGTTACTTGTCGAACTGCTTCTTCCCCTCTCCATCCTCGCATGACTTCGATGAAATCTTTCAGACAGATTTAACCTTTAGGCGTGGTACATTAGTAGATCAGTGTTCTGCCGATAAAACAATAAGAACCCTTCTGAGCGCCAGACACGCCATTATATGCACTCGCGCAAGGATACCATAACCCCAAAGTTTTTGCCGGAACTCAAATTGTGCGTAGTCCGCTCCTAGCGGAACATCCGCGTCAACACATAAACATCGGACAGTCAAAATCCACACTGACGTCACACACGCGAAGTTCATGGGAGTTCATGCCAGAAATAGCCTAGGTAATCCCACACAAGCCGAATTACCGCCTGTCTTTTCCGGGTATGTCACGAATCCTGCACTTGAAAATCTCAATTCTTTGTACCTTTATAGCACAGCCACAAATCTAACATTTAACATTACTAGGTAAAAATAAAGCAATTAACCCCAAACCAAAATGAAATAATGCTTCTACTTAATACAGTCTTATATCCTTATTCCCAAAACGTAATAAATCGCAAAACCCCGTATTTTATAATATCAAATATCCAAAAACCGATAATTAATAAACAGTGATCCTAGGCTGTCCGGACCATCCAAAAATGAATCCGTCCACACAAAAACACACAGGCACAATAAAAATCACCTCTGCAACCCCATGTTAACCCAATATAATAAGATACGAATAAGATACCCCAAACTAAATGCACGAAGCAAAACCCGAGGGTGAGCTACTGTAACTGAATAAATTCGGTTACATCACTGACTGGATTATTAATTATATTATCATGGAGATATATGTACAACATATTCTTGTCAGACGTAATTTGAGAATGGTGAGGTATCTTCTTGTTCATTTCCCGTTTCCAGCTTCCTGGGTCGGGTTGTGAATTAAGGACCTCCATCGTTGCCTGTCTCTCCACCACTCCTCTCCTGATTTTAGTTCATCTTCGGGTTTTCCTCCCTTCTTTTCTACACACTCCCACACTGTATCTGCCCATCTCTTCCGGGGCCTTCCTCGTGGTCTCTTCCCTGTCATCTTTTCACAGAAAGTTTTCTTTGGTACTCTCTCCTCTCCCATTCTCATCATATGTCCATCATATGATACTGGGACACCCTCTCTCCAGGGGTCATAAATATGGAGGGCCCAAGCCCAGGGTTATGGATGAAGCCCCAACGGTATTGGCGGCGGAGAGGATGGACTTCGGTACGGCGTCGATGGCGGAAGAGGGAATTCTGTAGCGTCTGTACTCCAGAGGAGCGGCTGCAAAAGGCGTCTGTTATCCAGTGGATCGGCCTAGAACAGTACCTGGCAGTAGGTCATAAAATGCCTTTGAGTGTGGCGAGCTCATCGTACTAATAGCCTATAGAATGAGTAAATGGTGAGGTATATGAAACATAAATCCCCTTCCGTCCAATCTTAACTGGAATGTGTATTTTGCGGAACGTAAAGTTCACAGGCGAAATGAAGAAAAGTCGAGTTGCACTTCCAGGGAAACTCCAAACACAACCACTCTTCTCTGAAGTCTTAACTCAACACGACTACAGTTTGCTGCTGGCTGTATCTGGGGTAATAGACTTGCCCACTTGCTAGGCTGTAACTGGGGTGATAGGCTACCCCCTAGCTAGCTCGTAAACTGTTGACTCTGTAATTGAATGGAGATTGTTGGAAGAAATGAAAACGTAAAAACACTTATAGTGGGCGATGTATTGAAGATAGAGATATGCTCTCCCAGACTTTCTTATACAACTTTTCATGCTGAACAATTCTTAAACTCATAATATATTGATATTTAAATGTACACGAATGCCAGGTTTTTTCCCCGCCTTTTTCACTGAAATCATTACTGCTTGGCTTCCTTTGATCATAAATAAATTATTTTCTACAGAAATCTTTCCTGAGATATCCTTTACAGAATGGTGAAAACCGCATCAAAATCCATCCAGTGGTTCTCGAGATTACCCGTGACATCCAAGAATCGGGGACCTTGTTTTATACTAAGTAGAGATTTGGTTGTCTTTTAATTTATTCATTAATGTATCTGTTTATTAGGTTTTTTTTAATTTTAAAATTTGATTATTTTTTTGTTTATTCATTCATTCTGGTAGTCTTGTGTATAAATTCCCTTGTCTGCCCAATATTACTATAACGTTGATTCCAGAGGTTCGTATATCAGCCGTTGACTCTCTGTGCCAGTTGTCTCTGAACAACCCCCAGTTTGCTCAGATGTCGCTGGACTTCCTGGTGGACATGTTCAACGACGAGATCGAGGAGGTGCGGCTGAGAGCCATCGACAGCCTCACCAAGATCAGTAAGCACACGGTGCTGAGAGAAGATCAACTGGAGACCATCCTTGGAGCTCTCAAGGTATGTGCTATATTGTATCTCCCCCTCTCTTCTACTCTCTGCCGGTATGCAATCTCCTTGCTCCATGACTGAAGGCCAGTGCATCTACACCACTGCTAGAGACTTGGGACGAGAGATGTATTCCTCAAAGTCTTCCAGCGTGTTTATCTCTCAACGCCATTGATCTACTGTCAAAATTCTTGGGTAGCGGTATTAAAGATCCTCGGACCAAATACACTGAACTATGATTTTAATTCAAGTATAAGATTTAATTGACAGAAAGCAACGTCTTACGAAGGAAGAACACTGTAGAAACACAAAAATAACCCGCCGTCGATTCTCTTTTCACCTCCGGAATGTCTGCAAAACGTTTCCCTTTCAGCTTCCTTAAGGGGGAGGGTGTGAGCTGAAGCATTGTCATGGTTCAAGAACCAACCCCCACTCTGCCACAAATTGGGTCTTTTCAACCGAACACTCTTGTGCAACCGGCTCAAAACACTCAGAAGACTTTGTTCACCGTTTGATGCTCTGGGACATAATCTCAGTGAACAATGCTGCGAACATCGTAAAAGCAGGTCAACAGTGTCTTCATGGCCAATTTGACTTGCCGGGTTTTTATGAGGCGAGGAGAGTCCGCTGCCTTCCACTGCGACAACTGTTGCCTTATTGGAAATATCTGTTCCCGTAGGAAACAGGATGTAAAATTGTCCGATTGAGCTATGTACATTAACAAATTCACAAAGAAATTTGATACAATGGTCCGGCTAGCTCAAATCAGTTGCCAGCGTTTCGCCCCAGTGTACCAATGGGCTCTTCAGTTGGTTATGGTACACCTCACCAAGACGCGTGGCTAGTACATACTGTGAAGGCCGCTGCAAGGCACAAATGTTGCCACGAGCAGCGCCAATGTACTATGGAAGTCAAAACTTCCTTTCAAAAATAATGTTAGCTTACCTAGCTAATCCATATTGGAAATATCTGTTCCCGTAGGAAACAGGATGTAAAATTGTCCGATTGAGCTATGTACATTAACAAATTCACAAAGAAATTTGATACAATGGTCCGGCTAGCTCAAAACAGTTGCCAGCGTTTCGTCCCAGTGTACCAATGGGCTCTTCAGTTGGTTATGGTACACCTCACCAAGACGCGTGGCTAGTACATACTGTGAAGGCCGCTGCAAGGCACAAATGTTGCCACGAGCAGCGCCAATGTACTATGGAAGTCAAAACTTCCTTTCAAAAATAATGTTAGCTTACCTAGCTAATCCATATTGGAAATATCTGTTCCCGTAGGAAACAGGATGTAAAATTGTCCGATTGAGCTATGTACATTAACAAATTCACAAAGAAATTTGATACAATGGTCCGGCTAGCTCAAAACAGTTGCCAGCGTTTCGCCCCAGTGTACCAATGGGCTCTTCAGTTGGTTATGGTACACCTCACCAAGACGCGTGGCTAGTACATACTGTGAAGGCCGCTGCAAGGCACAAATGTTGCCACGAGCAGCGCCAATGTACTATGGAAGTCAAAACTTCCTTTCAAAAATAATGTTAGCTTACCTAGCTAATCCATATTGGACATATCTGTTCCCGTAGGAAACAGGATGTAAAATTGTCCGATTGAGCTATGTACATTAACAAATTCACAAAGAAATTTGATAAAATGGTCCGGCTAGCTCAAAACAGTTGCCAGCGTTTCGCCCCAGTGTACCAATGGGCTCTTCAGTTGGTTATGGTACACCTCACCAAGACGCGTGGCTAGTACATACTGTGAAGGCCGCTGCAAGGCACAAATGTTGCCACGAGCAGCGCCAATGTACTACGGAAGCCAAAACTTCCTTTCAAAAATAATGTTAGCTTACCTAGCTAATCCATATTGGAAATATCTGTTCCCGTAGGAAACAGGATGTAAAATTGTCCGATTGAGCTATGTACATTAACAAATTCACAAAGAAATTTGATACAATGGTCCGGCTAGCTCAAAACAGTTGCCAGCGTTTCGCCCCAGTGTACCAATGGACTCTTCAGTTGGTTATGGTACACCTCACCAAGACGCGTGGCTAGTACATACTGTGAAGGCCGCTGCAAGGCACAAATGTTGCCACGAGCAGCGCCAATGTACTATGGAAGTCATCCTGTTTCCTACGGGAACAGATATTTCCAATATGGATTAGCTAGGTAAGCTAACATTATTTTTGAAAGGAAGTTTTGACTTCCATAGTACATTGGCGCTGCTCGTGGCAACATTTGTGCCTTGCAGCGGCCTTCACAGTATGTACTAGCCACGCGTCTTGGTGAGGTGTACCATAACCTACTGAAGAGCCCATTGGTACACTGGGGCGAAACGCTGGCAACTGTTTTGAGCTAGCCGGACCATTGTATCAAATTTCTTTGTGAATTTGTTAATGTACATAGCTCAATCGGACAATTTTACATCCTGTTTCCTACGGGAACAGATATTTCCAATATGGATTAGCTAGGAAAGCTAACATTATTTTTGAAAGGAAGTTTTGACTTCCATAGTACATTGGCGCTGCTCGTGGCAACATTTGTGCCTTGCAGCGGCCTTCACAGTATGTACTAGCCACGCGTCTTGGTGAGGTGTACCATAACCTACTGAAGAGCCCATTGGTACACTGGGGCGAAACGCTGGCAACTGTTTTGAGCTAGCCGGACCATTGTATCAAATTTCTTTGTGAATTTGTTAATGTACATAGCTCAATCGGACAATTTTACATCCTGTTTCCTACGGGAACAGATATTTCCAATATGGATTAGCTAGGTAAGCTAACATTATTTTTGAAAGGAAGTTTTGACTTCCATAGTACATTGGCGCTGCTCGTGGCAACATTTGTGCCTTGCAGCGGCCTTCACAGTATGTACTAGCCACGCGTCTTGGTGAGGTGTACCATAACCTACTGAAGAGCCCATTGGTACACTGGGGCGAAACGCTGGCAACTGTTTTGAGCTAGCCGGACCATTGTATCAAATTTCTTTGTGAATTTGTTAATGTACATAGCTCATTCGGACAATTTTACATCCTGTTTCCTACGGGAACAGATATTTCCAATATGGATTAGCTAGGTAAGCTAACATTATTTTTGAAAGGAAGTTTTGACTTCCATAGTACATTGGCGCTGCTCGTGGCAACATTTGTGCCTTGCAGCGGCCTTCACAGTATGTACTAGCCACGCGTCTTGGTGAGGTGTACCATAACCAACTGAAGAGCCCATTGGTACACTGGGGCGAAACGCTGGCAACTGTTTTGAGCTAGCCGGACCATTGTATCAAATTTCTTTGTGAATTTGTTAACTGTTGCCTTGTCTTGGGCTCATACCCAAAAACACCACAATTCATCTCTGGTGATGATTTTGTCGCAAAAAGTTCTCGTCCACTTCAAAGTGGAAATTTCATTGCTGTATGCTGTTTTCAAATATCAACCATTTCACAAAATCTTAAGTGGTCGAAACACTCATCGCACGAACTGTCACAGAGGTCCGGAAGCAACGCGCCCAGCAAATTTTGTCCAGCGATTTCTGGATCCGCCCTTGTAAACTCATTGAGATCATCATTGAAGGTAGGAGAGGCAGAGGAAGGAGCAGTCAGTTAGTTAGTTATTGTTGTTTTAAGGGGTGGAACTACGAGGTCATCTGCCCCTCTTAACACAGATTAAAGAATACAAATTTTCAATTGAATTTAAAGTGGACATCTAAATTTAAAAAGACCAAAAATTAATAAAACAAAAACAAAAAATTAAATAAAAATAAAAATTATAAAAATAAACAAAATTTACGGAAAAACAAAGAAGGAGCAGAATACCTAAAATATTCTGGGTCACTAAAATAAAGCAAGAAATTGCTCTGATGACAGCCAACATCCAATGAGGATATGGCACAAGAAGAGAAGGTGGAGGACGTGGAGGAGGACGAACTATTTTAAGGGTACATGCCTGGGTGTATGGTTGCATCATACTTATGGACCGGGTTCGATTCCCGGTCAATGCATGTGAGATTTTTGAAGTGAAATGCCATGTCCTGTGGTTCGGATCCCACGTAAAAAGGAAGTCCCGGGGTTCATGATCGCATGATTAACGGTCTCGTAAACCTAAAAGCTTCCTTCCTCTTTTTTTCATCATACTTAGGCTTATGCCCGAGTGCACCAACCTCGGTAAAGAGAATACCGCGGTAAACTTCCTAGTTTACCGGGGTAAAGTCGTATTTCTGTTGCACCAAGCTCGGTTTCGAGTTTTACCGCGGTAAAATGTTTGCCGCCCGCGAGGGAGCAGTTATCTAAGAAAACCGTGGTAAAGTTTTATTTATTTGTATTCTGTGGTAAAGATTCCAAAATGGAGCTTAACAAATACAGGTTATATCTCCAGTATCTTAATCGATTTGAAAGGAATGAATGGAGGGTTATAGAAGCGAGGCGAGATTTATTCGAAGACTAAGCGATGCTTCATTCCAGAGAAGATTTCGATTACGGAAGGAAACAGTAAGTTATATTTTGGACATAATTGGTGAACAATTGGAATTCCCTACTGGGAGAAACTATCCGATATCGCCTGGAAATCGTCTTCTTATGGCACTGCGGTTCTATGCAACTCGGACATTTCAGGGAGTGATCGGTGACGTGTGTGATGTTGACAGAACAACAACATGCCGCTAATACACAAGGTTTCTAATGTAGTTGCCTCGTTATCGCCACAGTTTATTAAACTACCTCTTACCCAATGGGAACAAAGAGAGGTTTTGGAAGGCTTCCACAGAATATCTGGGTTCCCTGGTGTATTGGGCGTGCTGGACTGCACTCATGTGAGAATACAGTCTCCCGGAGGTGAAAATGGGGAGGTATTTAGAAACAGGAAAGGCTATTTCTCTCTAATCGTGCAAACTGTGAGCGATTCGAACCTCATGATAAGAGATATAGTAGCACGATGGCCAGGTCACTCACGATAGCACCATATTTCCATATATTTTCCATTGTTTTGCACAGCTGATTATTCGCTTTGAGATAAAATGTAAACAGTATGGGAGACAAGTGCCTGTCGAAACGATCACTGCCATCTGCTGGCCGTCTGGATAAACTGAAGACAAGTGACTATCGAAATTAACGAATTTATTCCGAGGGGAATAATCGCGAGAAAAGCAAGCGTCAAGAAACCGGGGTAACGTAACCGAGCAATAGTAATGGTGCACTGCTTTTACGGTAAAAGTTTTACCACGGTTTCGTAAAGACTGATGATGAATACCGAGGTTGGTGCACTCGGCCATTAGTCATGTAGTGTAGTTTAAATTTAAGTGTCATTTGGGTTTAACAAAGAACAAAGTAGTGTGTTAGTATAGCCATAGCGTTTAGAAGAGAAAGTGTGCCGACTCCCGAGTTTGCCGTATCTTTAGTATGGGTAGTTGCAGCGCCCGCCGGTAGACTGCGCAGCGGTTGGTTGTGGCTGGCTGGAGACACTTTCTAAGTGCTCGCGAGTTTGAAAACATGGAAATGCTGCCGTATTTAGTCCTTATTTCTTGGTGTTGAAAAGTGTATGCGATCAAGAGGCGATAGTGAAATAATACACTGGTGTGTTTAGTATTTGTAAGCCTTTACACTTATTTCTTTACGTTTGTGCTGTCGAGTGAATTATAACCTGGTAAGATTCGTCAAACAAAACTGTATAAGTGAATATGCCGTGTTGTTTTGTTCCCGGGTGCCGATCTGGATACGACAAGTCATCTGCAACAGGTAGGCAGTTTTTTAGACCTCCAAAAGCCGAAGATGATTTATTTAAATGGGCTAAGGCCATTCCGAGGAAAGACATTAAATTGTAAAGTAAGTCATATGCAGGCTATGTGACAAACATTGCTCCGATAATTTCCTTATAAAAACGGACACTTTCATTATAGAAGGAAAGACAGTCGAAATGGCGAGAATGAGATGGAGTTTGAAGCCTGGTGCAGTCCCACACTATCTAGCCGGGTATATTGTCAAGCAACTAAGGAAAGGGATCAGCTGTGTGAAGTGTGCAACAACCCTTCAAAGTGAAAAGGCCGTCGGACACAACAGCTGCAACTTTCACTATTATAAAGGACTTTGGCACAATAAATGCCCTTAGTTACCTAACTCAACCGTCTGACAGTGTCTTCAACATTCTTTTACAGGTCGAAGTAGTCGTTGAAATGGAATTATCTTCCCTTTCAAATTTGTGGGTTGATATATTTTATGAGTGTTAGGACAGCATTGATGAGATTGTTTTAGGGCTGTGATTTTTTGATGGTGTATGGAACATAAACTGGACCTTATTGGAAAACTCGTTTTTCATTTCATGAAGTGCGCTTTTTCTTTCGTACGAAAGAAATTAGGAAAGAGCAGTCAACTTCTAAGTCTGGAAAATCATCGCGTAAGCTGTCCAAAGCTTCGGACAACTGAGAGCTATAAGTTATATGGGTGAGTTTGTCATTATACTGTATTATATTATATTTACTTTATTTGTGCAGTAGTGAATGGTCTGTAGCTTTACGATTTTCACACATTCAGTTACATTTTGACCCCCGTCAGAATGTTTTATTTCCTTATTATATGAACCTATGACGCAATCTGATGTTTCATAATTAACACAACGGACGTTAGCGTTGTATATACTCAGTGCGGAGAATTTTATATTTGGATCATCTTGTCTAATACAACGTAGTGTAAGCTGATAACATTCAGTTACTGAAAAGTAACATTCAACTGCTTGTATTGATACCGTCCTCACTCAGCGCTAGCCGACGCTAGAGCCACCTAGCGGCTGGACCATACAAACTCCACAAGTCGCGTCACTTTCTCTTCTATACGCTATGGTATAGCCCTTGTTTTTATCATTTCATGTGTTTGTACTAAATATTTTGAGCTACCAGAAAGGTGTTGTATCACCAGTAACAATACTATTGCTGTTCTTTCCCACAGAGATCTTGAGGATGTAAGACTAGCATGTTGATGTTATTCTTGTTCTTGCAGGATTTTTCAATTGATGTCCGTGAAGGTCTTCACAAGATGTTGGGCTCGTGCCGCCTGGCTAGTAAGGGCTGCCTTCAGATGGTTGTAGAAAGTCTTTTGGATAATTTGAAGAAGTATCCAGTGGTGAGTGGCTTCCAAGATTATTGATTCACATGTATAGTAAAGCCATCATTACTTCCGACTTGAGGGGGGGCGTGGTGGCGCAACGGTCAAGCTGTCGGCATCTCACCACTGCAGACCGGGTTTGGTTCCCGGTCAATGCATGTGAGATTTTCAAAGTGAAATGCCATGCCCTGTGGCTCATGATTGCGAGATGAACAGTCACTTAAAACTACAAACTTTCTTCCTTTTACTTCCGACTTGACCTTTCAGTGCTAAGCTAGAGCTATTTAGTGCTCAGAAGTGAAATCACTTTAACTAGCCAATCATAGGCAGCAAATTAAATCAATACAGTAAAACTCGGTTAAGAAGTTCCCACATTAAAAGTTTTCCCGCTTAAGACGTCCGATATTCTCGGTCCCATAAGATACATGTATATTTTTCCCGTATAAAGTGTTCCTTCATAAGAGGTTTTCCCGGTGAAATAGTTCAGATTTTTTATCCCCTTAAAGTATAAGACGTTCACTGAAGTCAATCTCCGCCGAAGATACTTCTGGTGTTCCGAGTGAAAGAATATGGCTGTTCCGAGTGTTCGCGGGTCTCTCATATATCATCTGACCGGGCGAGATATGTCAAGACTACATGACGTCACGCCATGACGACACCAGCTTAACTTCTCATTGGACAGTGTTAACCTTGAAACATGTGTGAGGGGGATTTGAAAACAAATGCTTTCATTGTTGTTCTGTGTGTTCTAACAAACATTATTGAAATTACGAGAATTGCGTCAGTGAAGTAAAGTTTTCAAATCATTGTGAAAATGAGTGGATCTCAGATGAAAGGCATCAAAAGAAAGGCACTTTCGATTAAAGATAAAGTGGACATTATAAGGAAAGTGCAGTTGTCTACTATATCGCGTGTTGCTCTGGCGAAGGAGTTCGGAATGCCGCCGTTTACTTTGAACGGCATCATAACAAACAAAGAAGCGATCTTTGCTTCTGTCGGGAATACTTCGGCAAACTGCAAGAAAATTAAAACCGGGAAATACGACAACGTAGAACAAGCTCTGCTGGTATGGTTTAAACAGTAGTGAAGTTTAAACATTCCGGTGCGTGCGCCGAGTTCAAGGTTATGCAGTGTTACAATGTTACGCGGCAACTACCCGAAATACGAAAGATTTGTTTCTAATACCGACCGACTTTTATAAGTACTTTGCAGATGATGAGATTTCATGTTACCTACTTGTTTTAAGTTTACTGATGCCATGCTATCACACAACTCACTATACTGACGCTTGTGCCAGGCTTGCGCGACCGGTCAAGCCACTAGACGGAAATAAACGAGTGCACCCGAACAAGCACCATATAGTGGATACTCGCGCATGGCGGACAATTTAAATCTTTGTAATTTAGATGGCTCAATTAATACCAACAACCCAATTTTTCACGTCCGACTTGGTATAAAAATGTGCGGGCGGTATTCGGGTATATACGGTAATATACAGAAGCCTATGTGAATTTATTTCTCTTTATCTCTGGTGTGATAGTCAGGTTATAATATTGTGGCTTTTCTTTTCCGGCTTTTATATAGTCCTACGTACAGTATATTGTCGTATCCTTCACAAACAACAAAAATGTGTGCGTTTCACATGCATTTCAGGCTACTACCCTTTTAAGAAGTTTCCCTGTTAAGAAGTTTTTTTTTAATGGTCCCTTGAAAAACTTCTTAACAGAGTTTTACTGTATATCACGACAAATCGAGTGATATATCGATTTAAATTGCTGCCTGTGATTGGCTAGTTAAAGTGATTTCACTTCTTGCCGCTAGATGGCTCCAGCTTAGCACCCCAACGTCAAGTCGGAACTATAGATACAGTAAAGCCTCCTTTGTATGAATTTCAGGGTCTGGAGAGGAAAAGTGTGAAAATCACATGCAGTGAAACCTCGTTAATTCGAAGTGATCAGGACAGATAAAGAGGACTACGAATTGCAGATTTCTTCATTAATCGAAACAAACCCCCCTCCGCCAAATCACCCATAAGCCGGAACCAATAGAATGGTGCATTTACGCCTTTTTGCAACTCTTTGTTAATAATCTGTCCAACAGCATCCGGATCTTCTTCAAATGCAGTGGTAACCAAGGAGCACTCGTTGGATGACGTGACATATAACTTAACTCTTAGAATACCAAGGAGCGCAAAAGCGTTCCTCTGCATGTTAGCAGAAACAGCCAGGAACCCAATAGCGCTCCTCATGCAGACAGTATTGTATATGCTTGTAGTTCTCAGTTTTCTAACAGATGATCCAGAATCGGCAAAGCCTGTAGTTATTAAATCTACCACTACTATCGCGGTAATACCTTTATTTACGGAGATATGATATTTTTGAAAGCGCCCACTGTTTTGTCCACCACGCACCGTTGATAGTACGGGTATGGCCTCAGCCGCGCGGGATGTTTTCGTAAACGATGATGATCTAGCCGAGTATATCAATAGAGTTTGCGCCCATGATGATTACATCGAGTTTGATGAAGATGTAGCAATATCAGGGTCGTGTAGTAATGATGTTGGTGATTTTATTTCTGATACAGGAAGTGAGAGTAACCGCTGATGGAGTCCTGTTAACGGTCACAGAAATAAAAGCCATTCTGGCAGTATTATTGGAAATAGGCACTACAAGAAGGCCAAATATACTGTCATACTGGTCGACTAACTCTCGACAAATTCCTTGGTTCAGTTCCAACAAGTGCTAAAAGTGAACCTGCATAAAATGTGAAATATGTACAGTGCATGGTGTATTAAAATATT
Source organism: Meconema thalassinum (assembly GCA_946902985.2). Lineage (NCBI taxonomy): Eukaryota > Metazoa > Arthropoda > Insecta > Orthoptera > Tettigoniidae > Meconema > Meconema thalassinum. The sequence goes on along the minus strand of OX336398.1, from coordinate 57,960,348 downwards.
TTTAAAATTAGAAACTATAGTACCTTAGATAATGAAACTTTCCAGAGAGTAAACTAACAACATGAGACTGCAGACAATAACAACCGTTTGTGTGTAAATTTAATTTTGAATTGTGTTTCTTTCTCTCAATTTTGACTTTTCTCTTTTTATTTTCACAGTAATAAAACAAATATTTTTTATATGTTGTAGTTTTATTGTAACATAGTATGTTACTTAGTAGAATGGTAAAGCAACTCATTTTCAATTATCAGGAAACATTTTGGGGGTATATCTTCAAAAATACAAAAGTTATAATGATTTTAGTACAACATTGCAATTTTTTGAAAGAAGCCTGGTATTCTTCACATACACCACCTATAAGCGACTGGTACTAAAAGGGTTAACCTTACTGCTCTTACTGTGAAAAGAATAAATAGAAGTATGTAGAACATTCCTTTTATTAGCTCAAGAAATGAAACAACACTTTGAAATAATTTCCTCCAAAAATATTGTTCAACCGGTTATAATCGTGGATGCAAGAACAACATGTAGCCTTTTTGTAAATCGGACACGACTAATTGATCGTTCCGCAAACAATACTAGCTTTCGATAATTCACAAATATTGATTATTCTTTAGAACAAATTCGATACTTTCATTGCCAGAGAAAAATTCCTAGTCTTAAGCATCCTCAAACTGAAGCGAGGCCTTAGTGTTAGTTAAGAATACTCGTATTTTTTTCAGAGTGTCACAAAAACTTAAAAATAATCCTACTGTATGTAATTGAGTACTAAACACACAATAGTTTAGCTTCCTGTAAGTCGATTTTATAGTTTTGGCTGTATTGTTACAAAATTATGGTGTTTGAAGCCATTTTTCGGTGTTTCCTTAGTAAACAAAAGTTTGGTGCTTTTCAGTCGGTCAACACAATTGTACCCAAATGAGATGGGTTATTCACTAGTCCTGCGAAAATTACATGAGATTAATAAATAAATTAATCTCATGTATTTTTTTTCAGGATTATGGAATAACTAGAGATACGGGAAAATCGCAATTGCGATAAATGCGAATTTTACTTTTTTCTCCTTTTTTCAACTACCTGGTAACTAATATGACTATGTATACCCAAAATTTGCGAAACTGAATGTGCGACAAAGTGCGATAACTAAGGGTTCTTGTGAATTATTCCCATAAATGCGATAAATGAGAAAAGTGTTGAATTTACCGATTAATGTTGAATATTATGTTTTATTACATTTTTGCGCCACAACTTTGAAATTTGCGAGTTCCCAGCAATGAACAATCGGCTAAATAATCGATATTTACCAGTAATAATCGATATGTACGAACATCGATTATTGTCGTGAAAACAATCAATTATGGTAAAAATCAATTTGAAAATGGTGCTGTTATTGCCGCATAATATCCACTGTTTATCGCCAGTAAAACGGTGTTTTTGGAGAAATTATTTCATAGTTTCATTTGTTTGTGCTAATAAAAGGAATATTCCAATCGTTTGTGCCGATTCTTTTTAAAAATTGAGCAATAAGTTTATGCTTAGACCTATATAGGTTTTTATTGCACCGGCCCTAATTTCTTGTATTTGAAATGAAAATGAAAACTCTAAAAGTACGCATCGTTATATGAATAGACAATGTTTGTTAGGCGTTCTCTTTGCTTTGGGGAATGTTATATAATATGATGAAAGTATTCTCTATCTTTGGAGTAGATATGAAAGGTGCACAATAAAGTTCACAGGATTGTCAGCATTCGTCTACACAAGTTGCATTGGCAGCAGTGTAAAGTCTCCTGTTGTGCGTGTGGTTTTTATTTTTACTAAGGGAGTGTTAGAAGTATTAAAATCCTAATATCAGTATTAAAGAAATGTAGAAACTTGACACCATACATTTTTCAGAAATGTGAGATCTCTGAAAATAAAGGCACCAGCCTGGCTACCTGGCAAGATTGAGCTCAAGTACTGTCGGTTGGTTGTATGACGTGAGACGAGGGCACCTGAGCCATGCTGAAAAGATCCAAAGGTCATGTTCTCATTATGCAATCAGCAATATCAGGTGTTGTGCAGCAACTCAAATATTGAGGGCCGGCGGAGAGTTGTGTTAGTTCACTGGTACCAAGGTGCCAATTGTTAGAATAAAGCGAGCTGTGGTCAGGCGACAATGCTTGTCTTATAAAGTTTACTGTGTGGCAGGTGGAATGACGACAATACCGGGCTGTCCTGGACTCGGTGGACGAACTGGTTCAAATTCTGAGGATGGCTATGAAATCCTTTTGTGTGGTTTTCCTACTAACTCCTTGCCAAGTCCCATTCATTTCTATTAATAACTTATCTTATGAGGTTGGATTCAAGAAGTGTGATTTGACCATTAACCACCGGCAAATAGAAATTCAATGGCCCTCATTGAAAAGGAAATAATGAGGGAGTAAACGTACATTTTATTATTTAGTTAATTATCCATTGTATGGTATTTACCTAAAGTTAAGTAAATGTATGATTCACATTTTTATATTAAATGCTTAAATGCCGTTGATCAGAAACGCACACATTTACAATCCTGCACATGTTTGAATTAGTTTCCGTGTATATTATTTTGAACCTGTTAAAGTTTTATTGTACCTGGTGACGAACTTTTAAATGCTACAAAATGCTAATTTTTAAATTTCAAAATGCTCCAAAATGCTATTTTTTTTAAATGAAAGTGCTACAAAATCAATTTCAAAATGCTATTTTCTCATATCTTTAACCCATCTCATTTGGGTACAATCGTGTTGACCGACTGAAAAGCACCAAACTTTTGATAGAAAATGTTTTTTTTACCTGAATAATATGGCAACCAGTTTAAATGGGAATTTGTTTGAGATTCAATGACTTCCGAACAGGGTTCTCTGTATTTCTGTTAACTGTAATTCTGCTTGCCCTTGTCATGCAAAATTCTGCTAAATACAGATTTTACTGTACAGATAAATGAGCTGCAGTATGTATCGTTGACAGGATCGTAAGTCGACGTGGCGCTGCCTGCAGAAGATCGGCCAGTTCCACCCGGAACTTACCTTACCTTTGGTGCCGGAGCTCCTGACAATACATCCCTTCTTCGACACTCCAGAGCCTGATGTCGAAGATCCGGCCTGTATCCTTCATGTGCAACGTCCTTATATTTAGTTCAAAGTTTGTCTACAGGTTTGGGTAAGAAATGAGTGGAGTTTCTAGCTGACTAATGATTTTTACAGTCAGATCCTCTTCCTGACACCAACCTCGTTAAAAGGACACAGGTGTACTTGATTTTTATAAGGAATAACTACGTATAGGGTTCACATAGTCAATACAGCGGCTTCGGTGGCGTAGTTGGTAGCATGCTGAGATTCTATGCCCAAGGTCGCGGGTTCAAACCCAACCGAAGTCATCATATTTTTTAAGAGTGTTAAAAATCCCTCAGTATGCCTTCATTCGGAGGGGAAGTAAAGCCGGTGGTCCCATGTCATAGATTTATGGCATGTAAAAGAACCTTCCACTAATTACACCTGTGTGAAGCTAAACTATATATAGGTTAAGAATGTAAACAACGCTCTTAGGTTCCTACGTTCGTTGCCAGGAGCCGACTGCAGTGGCGTCTAGTAGCTATGTTCTGAACTAGTACTTGTTAATGGTGGCGTTTGACGGCAAAAGTAGGAACTATTTGAAAAATTCAAAGTCTGCAGTCCTTACTTGAATTAAAAAAACAGATAACACACGCTAATACAGTCACCACAATTAACACCGCTTATCAGACAGATTCTACACAGACCCAAAGTACACGGGGCTACATGACCGCGTTGTCGCAGCCCCAAAACTGAGGAACCAACCAACCAATCCATCTGAAAGGAGAAGGGGAAGCAGCACACCTTGCTAGAAATTTGCCTACAACGCATAATATTAACTGTTCCTTGACTATGTTCAGACATCTCTATTCTCATCCTGGTGTTCAATGCAGCCCAGCATTGCCCCACCATGCTGCAGCTCTTCGAGGAACACACCCTCAAACACTACTGCTACTTGCGGGACACCATGCCCACACTGGTGCCTCTTCTCAAGGTAAGGCATACCGTATTTACAATTACTATTACTGACTAGATTTCAATACGGGCCAAAAATGGTAACTATGATGAAAGTCATAGATATACATACCGTATTTACTTTACAGGGTGTATCATAATGAATATTAGGGGTTTTAAGGCTTTGTAGTTTTTATTACAGTTAATGTACGATTATAAATAATACAGAGTCACCGAAAAATAATGCCAATATTTCAAAAAATGATAGCACCGAAACCCTTTATGTTAAACGTGTAATTCTTTCACTGAACGCCAGCTGGTTAAAGTAAGTTTTGTTTTGGAGGGGACGTGACCTTGCTATGCACACACTAGATGCGCAGTAGCCAAGGTCGGCCGGGGGGGGCGCGCGCGCGCGCCAATGAAGTCCTGACCTCACCCCTTTGTTTTTTTTTTGGGGTACATTAAAAACATTGTGTATGCAGAAAAAAATGGGGATTTGGAGCACCTGCGGGAGCGAATTTCTGCCGCCATCTTGACAGTTACTCCTGAAATGATTGCACGTATTAATCCAGCCATTGGGAAAGCGTGCGTTCAATGCTGATGTTGGTGGTCGGCCTGGTCTAGATTTTTTCTCTACAGTCCTTGTTTCCTTGAACTGATTAAACCATCCAATGACAGCTTTGTAATCAGGTGCAGTTTGTTGGGCGGTGCAGTCATTGGTGCACGCGCCCCCGGCCGATCTTGGCTACTGCGCATCTAGTGTGCGCATAGCAAGGTCACGTCCCCTCCAAAACAAAACTTACTTTAACCAGCTGGCGTTCAGTGAATGAACTACACGTTTAACATAAAGGGTTTCGGTGCTATCGTTTTTTGAAATGTTGGCATTATTTTTCGATGACCCTGTTCATCAAATGAAAGAGCAACTCAAACAGTTTGTGCTACAAGTGTTCGTACCTGTGCATATGCGCATGCACTGGTTTCTCCATCTTCCGTTAGAAGAGCTAGTAGCGAAGATGGCGACTAGGGAGCAGACAGCTTTTTGTGTTTTACAGTTTGCAAGGACTGAATCTGTAGTTACAGTGCGTCTATTCCGTATTTAGTTCCATTGTAATCCTCCAAGTGATAGTAACATCCGTAGATGATATCATCAGTTTGAAGACACTGGCTGTCGTAAAGGGAAGAGTACCGGCCGACCATCAAACATTGAAGAACGTGTTGAACGAGTGAGAGAGTCTTTCACGATTAGCCCTAAGAAATCAATTCGGAGGGCTAGTCTTGAAATAGCAGTTCCAGGATCATGTGTATCTGGCTCCGCTACCAGCTGACCTAACCGACTTGACAAACAGGATTGAAGCAGTTGTTGCAATAATTACTCGATGTGTGCCGTGTGACGAATGGTGCTCACATTGAACACTTGCAAGACAAACTGTTTGATTTGCTCTTTCATTTGATGTATTATTTATAATTGTAAGTTCATCATCTGTCTTCTACTCCAGTTGGCCGGGTGTAGTTTACGAGCGCCCTCCACTTGCCTCTGTCCATGTACCATTCTTCTTTCAGGATTCTATCCCAGCTAACTCCCCTTGTTCATATGTCCTCTTTCACCTGGTCTAGCCATCTCTTCCTTGGTCTTCGTACTGGCCTTCTACCAACCACATCTGTGTGTAGTCTTCGTTTTGCTATCCTTCCCTCGTCCATTCGCTTGACATGGCCAAACCATCTCAAACGGACCCTTGTCACTTTTTCTTTCAAAGTTGGGTACACTCCAGCTTCTTCCCTAATTTTTTCATTTCTTACCCTATAATGATGTTAAATATGCTGGTAAGTTTGGCATGGGTGATGTCAATGTGAGAGGAGAAAGATTACTGGAATTCTGTGAGCAACATGAGATGGTAATAACTAATACCTGTTACGAAGTTCCCAAGAGAAGACGTTACACCTGGATAGCACCTGGAGATAGAAGAAGGTTGCAAATTGACTACATCATAGTTAAACAAAGATATAGGAACCAAGTGAAAGCCAGCCATAGTTACCCTGGGGCGGAAATTGATAGTGATCATATCCTAGTTGCAGCTAAATGTGATATAAGGTTCAAGAGGAATAAAACATTTAGACGAAAGAGATGGTGTTTAAATAAGCTTCAGGATCCTAATGTAGTACAAAAATTTAAAGATGTTAGCAAATTGGTTAAGGATGAGACTTTAGGATGGGATGATATAAGAAATGGCTTAGAAACAGCCGCAACGGAAGTACTAGGCAAAAGAAAATTGTAACCGAAGAAGAAATGGATGACCCAGGAAATCCTGGAGCTTATTGAAGAAAGGAACAAATTTAGTAATATAGACACTCAAGCGTATAAGTCTCTAAAGAATCAAATAACAACGAAATGTCGCAAGGAGAAAGAAAATTGGATGAAGCAGGTATGCATGGATATTGAGGATGACCTGAAGAATGGGAAACCTGACAAAGCTTATTTTAAAGTGAAATCTTTGAGCTATCAGCAACGCATTACAAGCAACGTAGTAAAGGATTCCAAAGGGAAGCTATTGTTTGAAAATGATAAGGTATGTGAGCGATGGAAGGAATACCTTGAAGATTTGTATGATGAACCAGATATTACTGACAATAGTAGTTATATAGAAGATGAAGAACTAATTGAAGAAGATGATAAAGGTCCAACTATAACTAAAGCAGAGTTTTATGCAGCACTCACTAAACTGAAAGGAAATAAAGCAACTGGTGTAGATAACATTCCTGCAGAGCTCTTAAAATGTTGTGATTTAAGCATTAAGGAATGCCTTTTTCAAATCATTACTAAATGCTATGAGGACGAAATTGTACATCCTGATTTTATTAAAAGTCGAACAATCACACTACCCAAGAAAGGAAATGCTTGTGAATGTTCTAATTATAGAACTTTAGCCATTCTTTCACATGCATCAAAGATTTTATTGATAATCATCAAAGAGAGACTAAGCAAGAAAATTGAACAACATCTGGATAGTGATCAGTATGGTTTTAGAACAAGGAAAGGGACTAGGGAGGCTATCCTAGCATTACATCAGATTTTAGAAAGAAGACTGGAAGTTAATCGAAAAACCTATATAGTATTCATTGATATAGAAAAGGCATTTGATAATGTTAATTGGAAAACCTTATTTTTTACATTGGCCAAAGTCGGGATTGACTGGAAAGACAGGCGCCTTATTCTGAACTTATATAAAAATCAAACTACAGAAATAACAGTTAATGGCAATAAAAGAGAAGCAAAAATAAGAAGAGGTGTAAGGCAGGGTTGTCCTCTATCACCATATCTCTTTAATATTTGTATAGAAGCTGCAGTAAATGCATTAAAAGAGAAAACAAAAGGGTTAAAATTTAATGGAGTACAGGTTCATAGCATTCGCTTTGCAGATGATATTGCACTTTTAGCAAACTCTGCATGTGAAATGAATAGAATGTGAAACATTTTTCAGAAATCCTTAGGAAAATTCGGGCTAAGAGTTAATTCTCGGAAGACAAAATTAATGGTGGTTGATAAAAAGAAACAACCAATTTTAGCTAATATAATGTTAAATGAAAGTGCCATTGAACAAGTAACGGAATTTTGCTATTTGGGAAGTGTGATTAATTATGACAACAGATGCATCTCAGAAATTAAGAAAAGAATAGTGTTGGCGAAGAAAGCCTTTCAAAATAAGAAGAATTTGCTGCTCAATGAGCACCTCAATTTGAAGATAAGGAAGTCATTTCTCAAGACCTTTGTTTGGAGTGTGTTGACCTATGGTTGTGAAACATGGACACTGGGGAAAAGAGAAGAATCAAAACTTGAGGCAGCTGAAATGTGGTTTTGGAGACGAATGACCCGAACAAGCTGGGTGGAAAGAAAGAGAAATGAGCTTGTTCTGAACCAAATTCAGGAGAATCGATACCTGTTGAACACCATCAAGAAAAGGAAATCAAAATTCATGGGACACATACTCAGACATGACACTCTCCTCCAGGTCATTTTTGAAGGAAAAATTTTGGGGAAGAAACCAAGGGGACGACCAAGACAATCGTATCTCAAGAACATTGTCAAGGAAATGGAATGTGAATCGTATGTCAATATGAAGAGAACTGCTGAAGACCGTAAGGAATGGCTGCAACGACAAGGCTTTTAGCCTTTAGAAGCTGATGATGACCCTATTCCTCCTAGTTTTTTGGACCATTGTTCGTAGAAACTTCATTTCTGCAGCTTGTAGTTTGCTGTCTATAATTGTAAGTTAACTGTAATAAATACAGTGAGTCCGGGAATGTTCTCCACAGCGCCTACAACAGCAGTTACGTTGGTAGCACGGCTGCCGCTTGCATCATAACAAATTAACAGTACACTTTGTACTCACCACAGCCATTCATAAGAGATGCTGGAACCTTTCACAGTACATCACTCTTTTTCCGTAACCAGTTTGTTTTAATTCATGAACCATGGTAACTTTATAAGGGAACAACTGAAGCTTGTCTCTTACAGCTTTATGTGCTGTCGACTTAGAGATTCCTGTTTGTTGAGCTAATTTTCGTGTTGATTTACTTGGACTACGCAGCATTATATCGGAGATTTCATCAAGTTTTTCGTCTGTTTAAAGCGTAGGCCTGTCTGTTCCCGGTACATCGTGTACTGAGCCAGTCACACGAAAATTACTTATCAAATCCTGAATGGTATCACGGTTTGGACACTTTGAATTAGGAAACCGCGCCTGAAATCTTAATTTTACATTTTCTGTAAAGCGATCGCCTTCGCGAAAAACGTATTCCACCAAAAACACTCTCTCGCCTGTATACTGTTGCACTCTTCCAATAATAAATCTATCTGAACGCTCGCTTATCGCAATACACACTGACGATTCGACAGTCTACAGCCCACACGCGGGACTCCCCCTTTCAAGGACACAGGGCCGCCAACTAAACCCATGACGCAACACTCGCAGCTGCACACAGCTACTGCGGAGAACATTCTCGGGCGCCCTGTACTACAAAGCCTTAAAACCCCGATATTCATTTTGATACACCCTGTATAATTATCACATATGGAGGCGGTATCACTACCACCTCGATTATTGGAGGTATCCGCTAGAGATATTCACACTCAGTTATGCCGGCAAGGACTGACTTTCTAGGAGAGTCAATGGCTAGCTGCGCCAATACCCAGTAAACTGAGAGTGATCAAGGGAACTGCTCGCGTGTGGCGGAGCTCTTTCTGGTCACGGCGGGAGTCCGTCATTTTGTGTAGGCTAAGGATAGGTCATGCAAGATCCACTCACTCGTACTTAAAGAGAAGGGAAGACCCCCCATTTGTACCTGTGGAGCCTTATTCACCGTGGCCCACATTTTAACCGAGTGTGTGGATCTTTCTGACTTGGTTTGCAGATAACATTCGAACTTACAGGCTATTACCCGATGACGCGGTGGCTGCTGATCTCGTCATCCGCTTTATAAGTGAGATTGGGTTAGGGCCAGCAATCTTAAATTATCAAGTGATAATTGACTCTTAAAGCCTCGTCCACACCGGCAGATTTGTTTCCAGAAACATTGTATGCAGACTGTTTCCCAAATGTGTCTCATTTGTATGCGGGATGTTTGCATACTTTTTGAAAACATTCTACATACAAGCGGGAGACTCGAGTGATGTTTGCTAACAGTCTGCATACAGTTTGCATACAAATGACAAACAAATCTCGTGTTTCAAGAGACAAGATACAATGTTTTCTGTTTTCCAACGAAATGGAAAACACGCATACAAGAAACATGTATTTTGTCTCAAGTCTTCCTGTGTGGACGTGTTTTGAAACTGTAGACCGGATACAAACCACAGACGCATTCAGCTAGCCAAGTTTTTCCACATCATATTGTGTTGATTTAGTTTCAATTTCTCACCCTTCTTTATGGTGCACCATATAAGGTTTAATAACACGGGACTTTTTGTTGTTACGCTATACATTTTGTGTGTCTTCGACATTTATTAATTCATATCGGCTGATGAAGGGACCAAAACTAATTAGGCCTTGAAACATGTCCCACCAATGACCACACAGTGATCTCATTATATTGCCACAAAATGTAGTTTAGTGAGGCTAGCGGCGGGGTGTCCAACACCTCCTCTTCCTTGGTAGAGTAGACACATAATCGAGCAATACAAAACACGCACAAGCCAAAAGTACGTCTTCTTCACTCGGCATCGCTAGAAGCACTGACTGTGTGGACTAGAGGTCTAATTCTGGTGTGGACGCAAACCAAGTAACATACTTGTACAGGCCGGACGTTTGTTTTAGACGAGTGAAAAATCTTAATGGAAGCCTGGAGGCGAGTTACTGCAGTTCCTGTGTTGTTATCAGCTCCCCCAAGCGGTCCGATGATTGACAAAGCTGTCTAACACTATGCTGAAGTACAGTCAGTGGCAAATATAATGGCGTTCTGTTCCTAACTACGTAACGTGTACTTCCGTGTCAGACAATACTTCGACATGGACTGTACTGTCAGCGGGACGGTGTCACCACGTGCTCAAGTCTGAAATTCCATTACATCAGATCGGTGGTGGCAAGTTTGAAGCGATAGGGTGAGAGAGTGACTGAGTGCAGGCTCACCGGCTGGCTTCAAGGTCAAGGGCAATCGTCTAAAACAAACGTCCGGCCTGTATCGGATACAATGTTTCTCAACTGTCTGCATACTGCATGCAGAGTTGTATGGAGACTGTTTCCAGACTCCAAAGTAGTATACATACAGTCTTCATACAGTTTTCAAACAGTTTGCATACAGTGTGCAATCTACATACAGTCTGCAAACAAATCTGCCGGTGTGGACTAGGCTTTAGACTTGGACACACCTGACAAAGAGAGAACTTCTAGAGATCGAAAAATTAAAGGCGACATATTTAAAAAAGGCCCTAAGACTCTCGAAGTACACTCGCTCACGTCTTGTCTACGAACTTACAAGAGAACTATTCTACATTGAAGAGCTTCATATTCATCTGTTAAAAACCCCCACAGATGCATACAATGAGGCAATCAAGGAACTTTGTACGAAGAAAGAAGAAATATGGGACGAATTCTATTCCACCGACGCAATGGTCACGACAGAATGGAAACAGGCCGACTACGACCTTCGACACATGATGACAAGGTTCGCTGTACATGGATTTCACTTCAAATGCTGCAGCAACAAGAAGCACCATGACCCAGGAGAACAGTGTGTTAGTGAACTATGCAACATGCATTGTGATCATTACCACATAAAGGTGTGCGGGAAAAGACAAGTATCCCTTTCACAGTACTGTACCACAGAGTAATTTGCTCGGTGGAGCAAGGAAATTGAATAATTCTGATTTTTGTTTTTCCATAATTTTTGTTTGTTGTTATAATTATTAGTTTTATTTTATTGTTTTTTTTTTTGAGAATTTTTAGTTCATTTTCTTATTTAGGCTTCCACCTCTTAATTTGTATAAATTAATCTGTGTTAAGAGGGCAGATGACCTCGCTGTTCTGCCCCTTAAAACAACAATGACTGTCACATATTTTTAACCTAAAATTTGTAGAAGGAATGCAGGGTGTCATGATTATGCTAGGAATATTAAAAGTTCAAAGAAGAACTATATGAAAGTATTGTGTGTCGACAGCTGGGCATCAGGACTCGCAAGACGGATCTGTGGCCGACGGACACGAGCACGTGCCTGTTCCTGGAGGCGATGCTGAAGAGGCTGACGGATACCAGCATCGGCCGACTGAGAGAGGAGCTGCTGGAGCGGGCCCAGAGAGACCTGACACGCCTGGCCGGCATAGACGGCACGGTGTCCGGCACTGCACGCTTCTCCTCGCTCTTCATCGGCTCCCAGCTGCTGCTTGGCAAGGTGCTGTCCAACCGGCTGTGGTCCAACCCGGCCGCCCTTGCCACCCAGCAGGGCAATGTCATCCGCACCTCCATCGCACAGCTGCTGCAGAACTGCCTCATGTACGTACAGTGCTCTACCAGATTAATGTTGTATTTTCTTTCATTATTCTATTACACTCGCTGCAAAAAAAACGCAACACTTGATTTTTAAAATTAAAACTTGCGTATTAGCTGCATTCTGTCTCAATTATGTCACTTTATAGTACCGTATTTGCTCGCGTATATCTCGCACCGCATTTTTTTAAATTTGAAATTTCAGGGGTAAAAAAAAGTACTCTCATATATATCGCATTCATTACTGATGCCGTCATATAAATGACCTTAATAACCTTGAGGTAGAAACACATTCGATTTAGCGTGCCACAACAGTTGTCACTGTCCAGGAACTTACCCGAAGCGATACTAACAGGAAGAGCGAACAACAACGAGTTGATCCGAACTTCGATACGAGCCGATTAGGGATCGAGGCGCCGCGTGCAAGCGTGAGTGTTAGCACGCTGTAAATAGTTAATCTTCGGCCGCGGTTGGCTAAATTCGCCGCCTTGAGACACGTTCGAATTAGCGATTAGCGCGCCACAACTGTTGCGCAAGTAGGCCTACTGTTACATCGCAGAGATACGCAGTTCAGTCTTCTCGAATCTCAATGATTTCGTCTTGACGCATTGCGTCGCATCAGAGCTCGGCCGAGTGGAAACATACGGCGCAGCGTGAGTGTTAGCACGCTGTACATCGTTCGCCGCGTCTTCGGCCGCGGTTGGCTAAATTCGAGCTCGCTCGTGCATGTAGCGAGGAATCTATATGGAAGATGATCGATCGTATCGATCGCTAAGCGTCTGCACTCTAAATTCCTTTATCTGCCTTGAATCATCCTTAACGTGCATATGACGTCTTTTTCCTAGGTTCTTAATGTCGCATAACCATAACGAATAGAAATAAATGGTGTCGACGGACATTGTTGTGAAGAGCTTCTTGAAGACGGGCATCCCAAATGCATTGGAAGGAAGTCAGGATGAAGCAGTATGGGATGATGACCAGAATGATGCACGCGAGAGTATCTCGGAGATTGGCAGCAGTGACGGCAGTGACAATGAATACGGCGAGTACCGTATGCCAGTTGCCTTGTTTCAATAATGCAAATTTTGTGTTTTTTTCGGGAATACGGTCATTGCCCCGTATATCTCGCACTGAAAATTTTCGCACATATTTTCGGTCAAAAAAGTGGGAGATATTCGGGAGCAAATACGGTATTATCAGACCTTTCTCTGTTCAGAGTGTTTGTTTACCATCCATTTCCTTTATATTATCGACATAAAGTTTGATTTATGACACCCCAGTTCGCTATCTACCCCAGGCAGACGGTACACTTCCATTTCCATTAGTTAATTTCCTGCAATAAACTTAAAGTGCTTGGGTGATAAGTCTCATCCCTACAGTGGCGGATCCAGAGGTTCACCTCGGAGGGGGCACTCTAGGATTTCAGAGTTGCTAGAGAAAATATGTAATAAAATTACTAAATTTGTATTTAATCTACACACTACACATAACATTCAACCACCAGATTTTATAATTCTACAAGAAATTCATTGAATGAAAATCCACAGCCTGCTTCCAGTCTCCGACCGGGTCAGGAATGGAATGAATGAAGCCCCCATCTAGCGGCGAGGGTATGAACTGTGCCGGCTGCCGAGGCCTGACGCACTCCTCTGGGGCAATGATTAAATGAATGACAGATGAAATGAAATGATAATGGAGAGTGTTGCTGGAATGAAATTTTGACAGGGAAAACCGGAGTACCCGGAGAAAAACCTGTCTGCATCCGTTCTGTCCAGCACAGATCTCACATGGAGTGACCGGGATTTGAACCACGGACCCAGCGGTGAGAGGCCGGCGTGCTGCCGCCTAAGCCACGGAGGCTTAAGAAATTCATTATATTATATTATTCATTATATTATATTAAAATGGTTTATTGGTTTCAGTTTCAATAACACAAGTCATTTTAACCGAGTGTGTGGATCTTGCTGACTTACGAAGAAACCTTGGTTTGCAGATGACACTCAAACTTACAGTATATTAGCCGATGACGCGGTGGTGGCTGATCGCGTTATCCGCTTTTTAAGTGAGAGTGGGTTAGGGCCAGTAATCTAAATTTTCCAGTGAACATTGATTCAAAGACTAGTTCGTTTTTGAATGATATTGTTTTGTTTTTCCGAAATTTCTTTTTGTTTGTTTGTTTGTTTGTTTGTTTGTTTGTTTGTTTTTGTTTTATTATTTTTTGTTCTTTTTAAATTCAGGTGTCCACCTCAAAATTTTAAATTCTGTTCCAAATTTGTATTCTTTAATCTGTATTAAGAGGAGCAGATGACCTCGTAGTTCCGCCCCTTAAAACAACAATAACTAACTAACTCATTGTCATTATGTATAAAAAACCTTTTTAATTCTGCAGAATATGTACATTTCCACATTTTAATGCACATTACACAGTCTAATATGTCTTAAAACATATGCAATCATAGTAACTATCTGAAGACAATATACAAGTCTACTAGACAAATGTTACAAAATATGTGCATAGTACCAACATTGTCAGTCACTGAGTCACAACTAGTCACATAAATAAAAATACCAGCCACGGCCAGTCAAATAGTCAAGTAGTGTAGGAAGGCGCTCCATGGCACAAAGGATTATAAAATATATTTCTACTTCTACCTGTCCTAAACATAAAAAATTGTATGTCGATGTAGCGATTATATTAAGTGTTGCCATTACATACTCTATGATAACAAACATTGACCACATTCATGAATGCAGGCAATACAGCAAAGATTTTACTTGCTGTGCAGTTTGCTGAAACAATCAATTTTATCGGCAATATCAATGTGGCAGACAAGTAGTTTTTCAGGGGGGGGGGGGCACTTGCCCCTGGTGCCCCCCTCTGGATCCGCCACTGCATCCCTACAAACCAAATTTGCTTTGTTTGATAAAATGTATTTTTCAAATGATTTCTCATCAGTTTTTAAGTTATTCTTGCAAAGGAGACATGATTCTTACACGAGAAGAAGCTGCAAGAGCTGTAGCCTTGATTGAAGATGGAAGAAGCATGCGATACGTTGCAAGACAGTTAAATGTCATCGTTTCGACCATCCAAAGGACATACCTAGGTATAGGGAACTTCGAACATACTCCAAGAGGCGTGGGTCAGGCCGCAGAAGGGCAACATCAGACAGAGATGACCAGTATCTGCGTCTCCAAGTTCTGATGGACCAACACACCACAGCTGTAGAAGTAAGAATTCGGCTTCAGCAGGCAACAGGTGTGAATGTCGATGAGAGGACAGTAAGGAGAAGATTAAGAGGTGTAGAAATCTTCTCCAGAAGACCTGCTACCGGCCCCAGATTGGAACCTCATCATTGCAGGGCACTTCTTCGCTTCGCTCGCCTTCATCAGCAATGAAAACAACCGCAATGGCAAGTCTTTCTCTTCACAGATCGCCTGACGGAAGAGAAAGAGTGTGGAGGAGGGTCGGAGAAAGGTTTTCTCCTGTAACCTTTTCCTCCAAGACTGCATTCGACGGGAGTTCTGTCATGGCCTGGGCCGGGATCAGTATGGAATGCCAGGACTGAACTTTACCTAATTGAGAATGGGACTCTCACAACTGACCGGTACATCATGGAAATCCTTGAAAACCATGTTGTAACATTTGCTCCATTTGTCGGGGATGAATTTCGCCTGATGCACGACAACGCACAAGCACACACTGCCTGATGTGTCCAGCAGCACCTGCATGGGGTTGGAATGTACGCACTGGACTGGCCAGCTAGGAGTCCTGACCTCAATCCAATTGAACATGTTTGGGATATGTTGACCAGAAATGTTCGGCATCACGCTCCTGAGACTCTCCAGCATCTTCGGATGATGCTGCATGAGGAGAGGGAACGCATCCCACAGGAAAGCATTTCACAAATCATCGCAAGTATGGCAGAGAGGTTACGCGAGGTGATTCTTGCTCGGAGTGGAAATATCCATTTTTAATTGTTCAGTTCTTGTGTCAGTGTTTTGATGAGGGGTGAAAATGACACTGAACTTCAAAAATCCGTAGAGGAAGTAACATATCAGCTGTCCTTATGGTTCAACAATAATGGACTCCTTATCAACACTAGTAAAACAGTGGCTCTTAATTTTCACACATCTCAGAATAAAAGTATTAATACCCCCTCCATAATCTTAAATGACCTTAAAATTGGTAACGCCTCTTCTACTAAATTCTTAGGCCTTTGGTTGCAGGATGACCTAAAATGGAACTCTCATACCACTAATCTTATTTATTTATTTATTTAATAATTATTTGATACAACCATGAATAGGTCATTTTACACTAATATTTTAACAATTTTAAATAATATGAATAAAAACAACAACAACGATAACAGGTAACAAATGGCAGTGATGGCAGCAAGGGATAAATCTCGGGAAAGACGCAGGGAATGATTGGGGTAGTGGGTGATTAGGAGGCTGAGGGGGTAGGGATTGAGGATGAAAGGGATCTTCTAATGTTATGTTTGAATGTTCTATAGGGAGAGAATATGTCAATATTTGGAAGGGAGTTGCTAAGGGGAGGTAGACGGTACTTCAAGACATGGGCGAGGTATGTGGTGTAAATGGTTCTGACGTGTTGAACGGGAGGGAACATGGAGTGGGAAGTAGCTTAGTAGCATGTTACATTTTGTGTAACCATTCATAATTCTATGTAGGAAACACAGGTCAGTAAATTGTAGACGGCTTCTCAGGTCGAGTACATTGAGCTGATTTAAAATGTCGGATTTGGCAAAGTGCCTTAGTGAAGGGTTGCGAGCCTTGACTATTGATATGAAGAAATTAAATACACTGTTCAATTTAGAAATGTTGGTTATAGCCGAAGTAGACCAAATTGGAGGAGAGAAATCTAGGATAGGGAGAACATATGTGGTGAAGTATAATTTAAGTGCAGTGAGGTCTTTAATTTCTGTGAATCTGTATAGAATGCCGAGACTGCGCATTGCGCGAGATTTGATGTGGTCAATGTGGGGAGAGAATGTCAGTTAATCATCGTGAATAATACCTAAATCTCTTACCTGAGAAGCTGTATCCAATTTATTTCCACAAATTTTACAGTCCGCCTGATTTCCAGATTTCAGTAGTGAAAAAGACACACTGAAGCACTTTTTGGGATTTGGAGATAACCTCCATTTGTTGAACCAATCAGTACATGCATTCACTGCTTCCTGGAGCTCAGCGCGGTCGTCAGAACTGGAAATTCTTCTGAATATCTTGAGGTCATCAGCGTACAAAAGAATGGAACATGGAGAATTTTGCACACATGTGTTTATATCGTCCATATACAGCATGAAGAGAAGGGTTCCCAGGATACTGCCCTGAGTTACTCCTGATAAGACTGGGAGCAGGGACGATACAGACCCTGGAAGCACTACCCGTTGTTGCCTATTCGACAGGAAACTTTGTATTAGGGACAGGAAGGATCCATGTACGTTGTATCGTGAAGCAAGCTTGTGGAGGAGAAGGAAATGGTTCACGGAATCAAATGCTTTGGCCAGGTCAACGTAGATTACATCTAGCTGAGATTGTTGATCAATTGCAGAAATTATGTGATGGTTCAGAACTGTCAGATTTGTTAAACATGATTTTCCAGGGATGAAGCCATGTTCTTCTTCTGAGAGGTGAGGTTTGGTGAAAGTGAGGAGACGGCAATGTATTATTCTTTCGAAGACTGAAGAGAGTATAGGGACGATAGATATAGGTCTGTATGAGGAAATTTCGTGCTTGCTGCCTGATTTAAAGACAGGTGTGACGTCAGCTCTTTTCCATGAGTCAGGAAAAGTGCCGGATGTCATGCACCAGTTGAGTATTATGGACAAGGGGATGCTGAGAGATGCACAGGTGTTTTTCAGGAATATAGGGCTTATGTCTGATGGCCCGGTAGATCGGTTTGCGGGCAGACTTTTAAAGATATTTTGGATTCCATCGGGGGTCGTTGAAATTTGAGACAGTGAATCAGAACAGACGCTAGTAAGTTGAGGGGGACTGGGGGTTGGTTCGGGAACAGAAAAGGTTGAGTGAAAATATTCATTGAAATCTGTGGACCTCAATTCAAATGGGATTTCTTCATTATGGAGGTTTAGGTTAAGTGGAATTCTAGGAGTCCTTCTACGGGATGATATAAGTGTCCAGAACTTCTTCGGGTTATTCTTGAGATTTCCTGTTATGGAAGAAATGTAGCGGTTGTAATCTTCTGTCATATGAACTCTTGAAATTTTCCGTAGGTGAGTAAAAACATTGCGTGTATGAGGATTAGGAACTGATTTCCACAGTGACTATGCACGAGTTTTGTTTTGAAGAAGGAGTTTGGTGTTTTCACTTAGCCAGTGTGGATATTTGTTGGATTTGGGAACGGAGAAAGGCACGTGTTATTTAATGGCTGAGTAGAGTAAATCCTCAAACAAGGCCACTGTACTATTTACATCTCTCTCAGCTCTTAGCAGGCACCAAGGAAGAGATGATAAATCTTGATTGACAGCTTGCCAGTCGACCTTTCTCCAGAGAGGGAATGTTTTGTTCTTGGCGGGTGGGCTGTTTTTATGTCTGCAGGCTGGGACGGGGAGGGAGGCTTCTATTGAACTGTGGTCAGTGTTCAGGATATTTCTTCCAACTGCCACGGTGACATCACGCAGTGTTGAAAATATGAGGTCCAGTGTTTCAGATTTCCTTGTAGGGTATAGATTGAACTGTTTCAGATGAAGACCGTTTATAAAAGTAGATAAGATGAAAGTATCAATTGGGGGAGAGTTTATGGTACCATTGTCTATTGATGTCCAGGAGATATGTCAATTAAAATCACCTAGTAACACTATTTCATTTTCTTGGTTGAGGGCAAGAACAGTAGAGTTGAAACATTCTTCTAAGGTGTCAATTTTGCTGGTAGGTGGGCGGTAGAAGCAACCTACAAGTAAATTCTTCCTTTTTGGGATATTAATCTCGACCCATATTATTTTGCAGGAAGTTTCTAAGTCAGGCCGATGTTTTGCCTTCAGTTTGTTATGAACTGCGATTGCAACACCGCCACCCCTTGAGGACCTATCGCGCCGAAACACATTGACCTCAGATGAAAACTGAAGTTCCCCACATGAGACAAAGTCTGACAACCATGTTTCTGAGAAGCAGAGTATATCAAATTGGTTAATTTCTATTGAATTTGCTATACAGTCGGTTAGTTTATTTTTGATGCTCTGTGAATTCTGATAATAGAGGTTAAGGGGTCCTGGGTTTAAGTGAATGTCACCTGATAGTAGAAGTAGTATGAAGTACACTGCACTGGAGGAAGCACGGCAACCTTGTACTGGTCCACGAGGCGTGGCGGAAACATGGCGGAGCACTGGTAGGTTACAAGCTGCCGCGGTTGAGAAAGTAAAGTGTCTATCTGCACAGAACCACTGAATTTCCTGGTCACACGACACATCATTACGATTGGAAATGTTTTTAGATACAGTTGCGCACCATATAGTACACTTGAACACGCAAATTACCACTAAGATACAGTAATATGCAAGAGCTGCTAACACATGAGATCGGTCACTTGCCGCCATCTTGGTCTTCAATCAAGAAACTAAACTCAAGTTGTTATGCATTAAGAGTATTAAGACAATCGACTAGCTGGAGAACTGTTCTCAGTACTTATTTTGCTTATTGCTATTCACTTATGAAATATGGAATCATATTTTGGGGAAATTCACCTGCTGCTCACCAAATCTTTATTACCGTATTTACTCGAATACGACCCGCCCCCGAATAAGACCCGCACCCTGATTTTGAAGAACAACATTAAAAAAAAAAATATATACTCAAAATTATTTACTATCTTAACTAAATAAACAGAAGAGCATTTATCCAAAATAGTTTCCAACAGTTTTGAAGTCGTCCTAAAATAACACACATCAAACGATTAAAAATACAAATGAAAGTACACAAACACTTCATTCGTCATCAGAAGTACCAACTTCAGAACTTTTATCACCATCACTTTCCCACTAAATGTCGTCATCACTGCCATCCATAGCATTCGAAATACTACATTTCTTGAAGCTCTTCCGTATGAGATCTCCAGAGATACGATTCCATGCCGTCAAAATCCACGAACACAGCAGCTGAACTTTCGGGCGCTGAATACGACCAGTTTGAGTCGGTGTGTGCTTATCGGCCGCCATCCGCTCCGTATACAGCTGTTTCAAGGCTGCTTTGAACGGGCGGTTCACGCAGCATAGACGTCATCCCACTCAATCACGAATACATGACTCGTCAATATCATATTCCCTACCGGGCACGATTTCCAATAACTTCAGCTTCCCTCGCAACTTTCAATTTCTCACTCACAGTAAATGACCGCAAACGTTTCGTAGCATTCATGTTTACACTCGCAGAACGTGCGTGTGACTGTATGACGCCGCGTGCTTACGGTAAAACAAAGTTATAGCCGGAAGAAGGCTAGCACCATCTAGCGGATACTCGCAACACCCGATATCGCGCGCGGCGGGCAATTTAAATCTTTCAAATTTGGATGACTCAAATAAGACCCGCACCCCAATTTTTCACGTCCGAATTTGTTTAAAAATGTCCGGGTGGTATTCGAGTATATACGGTATCCAGAATAGAATAATTAGAACAATGAAAGGAACTACTAGATTGCATACATGTAAGTCTCTGTTTAAACAACTGAAAATTCTACCTTTGCCAAGTATTTACATCTTTGAACTTCTATTATTTGTCAAGCAAAGCTTAGGAAATGAGGATATCTTTGAGATGAATTCAAATATACATAACTACCAGACCAGACAAAAGAACAATCTTCAAGTACATCCTCCAAATACAACACTATGTAAAAATGGTATATTTCATGTAGCTATAACGCTATATAATCATTTGCCAAATAAAGTTCAAAATAAAGACTAAAGAGTTCTTGCTGGAGCACTGCTTCTACTCAGTTGAAGAGTTTTTAGAGTATCAATAGTTATGTATTCATATGACTAAATGTTAATGATGTAAGGTTATCCTTGTGTAGGCCTATATTATTATTCATCATCATCTTGTACAGTTTCCAGCCCCAGGCTGGGTCTGTTAGGAACATAAGCCTCGCCACTTAGTTCTTTCTTCCCACCACCTCTCCGCTGCCACTCTGGTCCAGTCCTCGCCTCTCTTCTTGACACATTCCTCCACTCCTTTCAGCCATCTATCTCTTGGTCTTCCTCTTGGTCGTTTCTTCTGCATCTGCATCTCATGTATCCTCTTGGGAATCCTCTTCTCATCCATTCTCTTTAAGTGTCCATACCACCTCAGTCTTGATGTCTCAATCCTACCTTGCAAGGGCTCCTCTTTCACCATTTCCCTGACCTTTTCATTCCTCACCCTGTCTCTTCTTGTTATTCCGATCCTACTTCGCAGGAACTTCATTTCACCTGCCTGTATTCTGCTTATATCTCTTTTCTTCATTGTCCACGTTTCTGAAGCATAGGTCAGTATCGGGATATAGTAGCTTCTGCATAACACTTCCTTGCTTTTTTGTGGGACATCTTTATTCCACACTAAGCTCCTAATGCTTCTCAGAAATGCTTCTGCCTGTCTGCCACGTTCCGTAATCTCTTTGTCATTTCTCCCATTTTCCTCCACTATACTTCCCAAGTACTTGAGACTTTCCACCTTCTTCAGCTGTCCACCTCCAAGTGTTATCCCACTCATTGGTCTGTCCTTTTTCCTGGTCGTTAACAGGATCTCACATTTACTGATGTTGAACTTCCATCCGTACTCTCCCACTGTTTCTTCCCAAGCCTTCAGTTGCTCCTGAATTTCCTCCTCCTTGTTTCCCCAGACCATGAGATCATCTGCAAACACCATAGCTTTCATCTTATCTTCTCCGATCTTTCCTGCTATCCGTGTCATTACCTCGTCCATAACCACAATAAAGAGAAGGGGTGACAGCGCACTACCCTGTTTCAGGCCACTCATTTGTCTGAACCAGTCTGTTCTTTCCCCTCCAACTTTCACACAACTCACACTTCCACAACACATCTCCTTCACTCTGCCTACAGTCCCTTTTTCCACTCCCATGTTTTCCATTGCTTTCCAAACCTTCTCCCTACACACACTATCATAGGCCTTTTCGATGTCCAGGAAGGCCATCAACAGATCCTCTCCAAATTCGTCGTGGTGTTCCTGGAGCTGTCTCACTGAAAATATGAGATCCACTGTTGATCTCCCAGGTCTGAATCCATACTGCTCCTCTCTCAATTTTCTCTCCACTTTGGCTCGTATTCTACTTTCTAATATCTTTTCATATATCTTGGCACAGTGAGGTATGAGTGTGACTCCCCTGTAATTTCTGCACTCCTTTCTTATATATTGGGACAATTAATCCTTTCTTCCAATCTTCTGGGGTCTTTTTCTCCTTCCATATCACCCTCATCACACGGTACAGCCACTGTTTCCCAACCTCCCCTGCTGCCTTCACCATTTCAACACTCACTTCATCCACACCTGGTGCCCTTCCTCCCTTCATCTTGTCTATAGCCATTTCCAGTTCTCTCCAAGTCAGGTCCTTTTCCATTCCTGTGTTGTCTTCTCCATCTTCCAATACATTGTCTTCCTCCCTATGACCATTTGGATTCAGCAAATCCTCAAAGTACTCTTTCCACACTGTCCTTGAGTGTCTCTTTGTTGTGTACCTCAGTTCCGCTTTTGTCCATCATTACCACATCCTCTCGCAGACCTCTTCTCTTACTTTTGACCATCCCATAAAGAACTTTCTTATTTCCTCTGCTGTCTGCCTCCATCATCTCTGTCCACTTTACCATCCACCTCTTCCTCTCCTCTGCGACAATCTTGTTTGCTTCTTTCTTCTTTATCTTATAATCTTCCCTTGCCAGATCAGTTCTTACCTGGAACCACACTCTGAAAGCCTTGTTCTTCCTTCCCACAGCTTCTTTTACTCTCTCATTCCACCATGGTGTCTCTTTACACCGCTTTCTGTTGCTTGTTCTTCCACATACTGCCACTGCAGCTTCCACCATTGTGTTTTTTAATTGCTTCCATTCCTCTTCCCCTGTTTTAGGATTGTCTGTTGGCATCCTTTCCCTTATTATCTTCTGGAATTCTTCCTTGACTTCCTTTTCCTTGAGTTTCCATACTTTGATTCTCCTTTCCTGGTACTCTGTCCTCTTGCTATCCTTAACAACTCCCAGGTTCATTACAAGTATTCTGTGGTCGCTATCTAAGGCCTCTGATGGTATTACCTTTATATCTCTGACACTTCTCTTCATTTCCCAGTCGTACAGCATGTAATCTACCAAAGATTTCTTTGTTAAATCACTGCTGTACCACGTTACCTTGTGGCTTTCTTTCTTCCGAAACCAGGAGTTGCCTACCACTAAACCGTTTCTCTTGCAAAAATCCAGCAACTTTCTCCCTTCTTCATTCCTGCTACCCCATCCTTCTGCTCCCAATACATTTTCATATCCTTGCCTTTCACTTCCTACATGTGCATTCAAATCTCCCATGACAATGATGCTCTGACCATTCAACTGCTGTTGTAGCTCCTCCTCAAAGTCTTCCTTCTCTTGAGCTGTACATCCAACTTGAGGGGCATATACCTGGACTATCTCCAGGCTTCTTCCCTTTACAGTTACTCTGATCTTCATGATCCTGTCACTTATTCCCTTTACCTCTTCCTTCATTCCATCTCTCACAACTACTCCTACTCCGCTGCTCCTTCCTTCACTGTTCCCACTCCAGTACAACCGGTACCCTTTCCTCAGTTCTCTGCGACCTTCTCCTTTCCATCTTGTTTCTGCCAAGCCCAGTACATCCAGTTTTCTTCTCTCCATCACATCTACAATCTCCTCCACTTTTCCTGTCAGTGTCTGTATGTTTATAATGTCCCAACTCGTAGTCCATTAGCATATCCGGGTCGTCGTCGTTTGCATCCGTCCTTTCCGAGGCCTGTTGTGATTGTTAATTAGTATTAGTCATCGTCATCATCTTGCACAGTTTCCAGCCACTGGCCGGGTCTGTTTGGAACACAAGCCTCTCCGACGTCTTCTGTCTTCCCACCATCTCTCAGCCTCCACCCTTGTCCAGTCTTCTCCTCTCTTCTTCACGCTTTCTTCCACCCTCTTCAGCCACCTGTCTCTCGGTCTCTTTCCTTCCCACTTCGTCTCGTGTACTCTCCTGGGTATCCTCTTCTCCGCCATTCGTTTCACATGTCCATATCATCTAAGTCTAGATTTCTCTATACCATCCTGTAATGGTTCCTCCTTCATTAATTCTCTGGTCCTCTCATTTCTTATTCTGTCCATCTTTGTAGCTCCAATACTGCTTCTCCAGAACCTCATCTCACTGGCCTGTATTTTGCTCTTCTCCCTTCCTTTCATAACCCAGGTCTCCGAGGCATACGTCAGGATAGGGACATAGTACGTCCGATATATGATCTTTTTGCTGTTCTGAGGGACATCCTTGCTCCATAACATGCTTCTGCCTGTCTCCCCCGCTCATTTATTTCTCTATCGTTTCTTCCACTATCTTGTATCAAGCTTCCCAGATACTTGAAACTCTCCACTTTCTTCAGCTGTTCCCCACCAATTGTTATTCCCGTTGTGGTTCTTTCCTTCTTCCTTGTTGAGATCACCATCTCACTCTTATTTATGCTAAATTTCATCCCATATCCTTGTATTATTCCTTCCCACACGTCCAACTGTTCCTGTACCTCCTCCTCCGTGTTTCCCCAAATCATCAAATCATCTGCAAACACCATTGCTTTCATCTTTCCTTCCCCAATTACTTGTGCCACTCGGGTCATAATGTCATCCATCACCACAATGAAAAGTAACGGTGACAGTGCACTTCCTTGTTTCAGGCCGTTTCTCTGTTCCAACCAGTCTGATCTCTCTCCTCCCACTTTCACACAGCTCACGCTTCCCTTGTACATCTCCTTTATCCTCTTTATAGTCCATTTCTCTACTCCTCTATCCTCCAGGGACTTCCACACTTTGTTTCTGCGTACACTGTCATATGCTTTCTCAATGTCCAGGAAGGCCATCAGTAGATCCGTTCCATACTCATAGTGCTGTTCTTGTAACTGCCTTACAGCAAAAATCAAATCCACTGTGGACCTTCCTGCTCTGAAGCCATGTTGTTCTTCCCTCATCTCTCCTTCTATCCTTGTCCTAATTCTCTCTACTACATAGAGCTAGAGACAGCAATCAAAGAGAAGCTCTCGAAGAATACTCAACAGAAAGGAAAATATATAAGAAAATGCTGATAGAAAAGAAAAACCAACACACAGAAAAAGAAGCAGCGCGCATAGCAGAAGAAGCAATTAAGAATCCATTTATCGCCCTTTCCAACAAAAGAAGTACCTTTAACGCAACAATTCAAATGGACACATGGGAAAACCACTTCTCTGACATTCTCAACGTTCAGCGAACGACGCCAGAAACCATCCCAAGCACAAGCACTGGAACCAGAGCTGAGAACATCATCTTAACCAAAGAGGAAGTTAAAAACGCAATTATCAAGACGAAAAACAACAAAGCAGCGGGCCCTGATGGGATCTACAACGAACAAATCAAAGCCACGGAGAATTGGCTCACAGAGGCTTGGACAGAATTGTTCAACAAATGCTTGGAAAGAGGACAAATTCCAGAAGCATGGAGAAGATCTACCATAAAAGTAATATATAAAGGAAAAGGAGACACAGCAGACCCCAACTCCTACAGAGGCATCGCCCTGGAAAATAATGACCTCAAAATATTCTCAAAACTCATAACGGACAGATTGGTGAAAGAGACAGACCACCTGATACCAGAACAGCAGTACGGTTTCAGACGACACCGGAACACCACCCAGGCGATCAGAAATTTACTAGAAGAGATAGAACAGGCATTAAGAGATCCGAAGGGGAAATACTTCACAGTTTTCATCGACTACAGAAAGGCTTTCGATCTCGTGAGCAGAGAGAAAGTGCTAAAGAAACTGGCACATATGATTGGAAACGAACACAGCATCACTGTTCTATTAAGGAACATACTGACCTTCAACGTAGTCAACATAAGCGATGGAATATCAGTCTCAAAGGACATAGTACAGACAAATGGAGTCATGCAAGGGGACCCAATCAGCCCCATTCTTTTCAACATATTGACATCTGACATAATACAAATAATAGAACACAACAAAGAAACTTCACTGCACATGTACGCAGATGACATGGTTTTAGGTTCAACCAGCCTAACGAGTCTTCAACAGACTGTCAACAACCTTGAGACATGGGCGGAAGAAAACTCCTTGCAAATAAATGAGAGCAAGACAATGCAAGTGACCTTCAGAAAAGGCGGAAGAGTAGCAGAAAATGAAAGAATAAAATTCAAAGGCAGACACCTTGAAGTAGTACACGCATATAAATACTTAGGTATCACACTTCAAACGACAGGTAGATCATTCAGAATCCATATCAAAGAAAAAGCGACAGCGGCTATTTGAGCCACCTACGGAATAAAGGATCTCCACAAACTCTCACTAGAATCAGCAATGAAAATATTCCACGCAGCCATAAGCCCGATAATAACATATGGGATTGAACTAGTCTGGGAAGCGCTATCACTAGCAGATTTAAGAACCATAGAGAAAGTCAAAGCAAGATACCTGAAGAGAGCTCTATGTCTCCCGATGATCACACAATCAAGATTGGTATACGTACTTACAAAGGAAACATATCACATCGAGGACATAAGACATAGGCATTTATTACCATCCACACGACAAAGCACGGAGATTCTGAAGGAAAGAAGAAGGAAGTGTGAAGAAATATGGCCGGAATTCTACACAACTGACGCCATGATGGAGAGGAAATGGACGGAACCAAACCAGGAGCTACGACATGCGTTAACAAGAATGGCCGTACATGGGTTCCATCACAAACTCTGTGCGACGGCACGCTACCATGAAGTAAAAGAAGACTGCAAGTGTACACTATGTGGTGAGAGCTGTGAACGTTATCACATAGAAAAGTGCAAGAAGAGAACTAAAACAGTGACAGAATACAGCAAAGAAACTTAATGACAATATCTTGACATTAAAATTATTTTGGTATTATTGCATAATTATGAATGTAATGTATATTTAGGAATGTAACAATTCTCTCTTCCAAAACTTTCTCGAAGATCTTTGCACAATGACTCATCAGTGTTATTCCCCGATAGTTTCTGCAATCTGTTCTACTACCTTTCTTGAAGATCGGGACAATTATTCCTTTTTTCCAGTCCTCTGGTGTCTTCCTTTCCTTCCATGCTGTCCTCATCACTCGGTACAGCCACTGTATCCCCACCTCACCTGCTGCTCTCACCATCTCCACACTCAACTCATCCACACCCGGTGCCTTCCCTCCTTTCATCTTGTTCACTGCATCTTCCACTTCTTTCCACGTTAAGTCCTTTTCTGTTTGCAGTTCATCTTCCTCTTCCCCGATTTCTTCCTCCTCAACATCTTATCCATTTGGGTTCAGAAGTTCTTCAAAATATTCTTTCCACATTTTCTTCAGTTCTTCCCTATTTTCTATCTCTTGTCCCCTTTTGTTCACCATTCTAACATAATCCGTAGGATCCTTCCGCCTCTTATTTTTTACCATCCCATACAGGACCTTTTTTTGTACCTTCACTATCCTCCTTCATCATCTTTGTCCACTCTTCCATCCACTTTCTTCTCTCCTCAGCCACTACTCTTCGCCTCCTTCTTTCTTTCCTGGTACTCTTCCCTTGTCTCTACCATCCTATTTTGATACCACCTCCTAAAGGCTCTATTCTTTTCCCTTACTATATCTTTTGTCTTCTCATTCCACCATGGTGTTTCCTTCCTCCTCTTCTTACTACTTGTCCTCCCACATACTGCTTCTGCTGCACCTACTAGTATTAGTATAATTAGTAAAGTGACATGTCCTATATCATTGTACAATGTACATTATATGATTCAATGGGTGAATAAAAATGAAATGAAAGGAAAAGTTCCCAAAGGAATGGATTAATTCTGTAATAATAAATTTTGGAACTCAGATTAACCTTTTTCAACTACTATGTAATTTACTCAAAATATAAGTCATTTTCACTTTTTTTTTTCTTATTCTAGAAAATTAAACTTTATTTTTTTGCTTGTGAAGTGGTTTTTTTTTTCAAAAAATGTATACAAACAATTAATTATGCATAATTTTTACATAAGAATAATTTCAGTGCAATTAATAGCTTGCCACGGTGGGTGAGTGGATAGCGTGTCGGTCTACTAACCCCAAGATTGCAGGTTCGCCCCTGACCGTGGTAAGTGATTTTTGAAAGGCGGCAAAAATACGATACGCATGTCATACGATGTTGGCATGTAAAAAGAACCCATTTGAATTCAGTAGGCCGAGTTCATAATGGCAAAATTAATCTCGGGAGTTTCCGCCAGCACAAAGTTCCTCATTTCTCTACTAGAAAGCGCTATTGTGTTCAAGGAGATTAGATATCTAACATCTAACCTCCTTGACTTTCATAGTCAAGGAACTACGAAATTCGACATGCAAGCTACCCTCTGGGTGTCAAATAGCAAAGCTTGCACCAGGCACCCGAGGCCATACGATATTATTATTATTATTATTATAGTGCAATTAATTATGAGAATAATTAAAAAATACAAGTGTTGCGCGTTCCTTTTGCCGGTGAGTGTTATTATATCTCATCAGAAAAGTACTATTGTATATGCTGACCTTCAAGGTACAGTACTGTAGTAGTAACTGTTAACAAAATCTCATAACAATAACCCTGCTATAACAATATCATTTTCATTGTCCCATGAATACAGGGTCATCGAAAAATAATGCCAACATTTCAAAAAATTATAGCACCGAAACCCTTTATGTTAAACGTGTAATTCTTTCACTGAATGCCAGCTGGTTAAAGTAAGTTTTGTTTTGGAGGGGACGTGACCTTGCTATGACCACACTAGATGCGCAGTAGACAAGGTCGGCCGGGGGCGCGCGCGCCAATGACTGCACCGCCCGATCGTCGCGCTGTTCAGTACCATGTTGACTACTCAACAAAAAGCACAGTGCGTAGAGTCAAAGTCAACAGTCAGTGTACGGCGGTTGTTTCAGAGGACTTATCCAGGTAGAGGAGCCCCCATGGCCTGGCCTCCAAGAAGTCCTGACCTCACCCCTTTGGATTTTCTTTCTGGGGGTACATTAAAAACATTGTGTTTGCAGAAAAAAATCGGGATTTGGAGCACCTGCGGGAGCGAATTTCTGCCGCCATCTTGACAGTTACTCCTGAAATGATCGCACATACCAGTCCAGCCATTGGGAAAGTGTGCGTTCAATGCTAATGTTGGTGGTCGGCCTGGCCTAGATTTTTTTATCTACAGTCGCTGCTTCCTTAAACTGATTAAACCATCGAATGACAGCTTTGTAATCAGATGCAGTTTGTCGGGCGGTGCAATCATTCGCGCGCGCGCCCCCGGCCGACCTTGGCTACTGCGCATCTAGTGTGGTCATAGCAAGGTCACGTCCCCTCCAAAACAAAACTTACTTTAACCAGCTGGCGTTCAGTGAAAGAATTACACGTTTAACATAAAGGGTTTCGGTGCTATAATTTTTCGAAATGTTGCCATTATTTTTCGATGACCCTGTATTGTTCTATGAGGTTTGATTGTATAACATTTTTTCCTGAAAAAAAAAAAACCTGATATGATTATTATTTACTGATGAAGAGGGAATAGATCGGATGAGTATTTTCCTAATGCATGAACGGTCATTATATTGCAGGCTGCAGTACCTGTTCGTGGGTCTCCAAGAGAGGGAGCTTGCGTCAGTGAAACAGTTCAAGCTGAAGGTTCTGGCACTCCAGCTGGTGTACATCGTGCGCGGCAGCAACTCCTCCGCCCTGGCTCTGTGCGAACACTTTCTGGAGCAGGTCGACGACACTCAGAGGTACAAAGTTGGCATTTTTAATGGACGGGAAGAGGAGGATAGAAACACAGAGCTTTGTAGCTGTCCCCCTTTTACTGTCCGGTAGAGTCTGGATTGGCGGCTTCGGTGGCGTAGTTGGTAGCATGCTGAGCTTCTATGCCCAAAATCGCAGGTTCAAACCCGGCCGGAATCGTTGGATTTTTTAAGAGCGTTAAAAATCCCTCAGCATGCCTTCCTTTGGAGGGGAAGTAAAGCGGGTGGGCCCATATGATAGATTTATAGCATGTAAGAGAACCTTCCACTAACTGAACTTGTGTGAAGCAAAATTTGTAGGTTAGGTTTGATTAATTCTCTTAAGTTCCAACGTTCATCACGAGGCGCTGGTTGCGATGGCATCTAGTAGTATCCAAGTTCACAGCTAGGTGTCGTGGATGGTAGCATTTGGTAGTGAAAGTAGGAACTACTTGAAATTATCGTCTGTAGTCTTTACTTGAATTAAAAACAGATAACACACTCTAATACAGTCATCACAATTAACACCGGTTATCAGACAGATTGTGCACACACCCAAAGTACACGGGGCTACATGACCGTGTTGTCGCAGCCCCTAAACTGAAAAGCCAACCAACCAGAGTCTGGATTAACCAAGTTTCTGTGTTATCCAAGCCTAAACCATGGGTAAAAATGAAATTAAGGATTCACTGAAAATCGCCTTTATTGCCTCAAAAAGTGATGCCTCTGGTCTTTCTGATAACAGGGACACCTCAGATGATGAAGACGATTTGCCACTAAGGCATCTTTTAAATAATATTCCAATCGCTGAAACAATCACGGAGAAAGACGTAAGCGATGGGATGAACGACGATTAACAGTATGAACTTACTGATGAAAATGAATCAGAGTGACAATGAAGATGACAACATGTGACCCAACGTAGGACTGGAATTGGCCACACTGACGTATTGAGAACTATCGAGAATGCACAAGACGGCACGTTACCAGCCAACCAACCAGAGTCTGGATTAACCAAGTTTCTGTGTTATCCAAGCCTAAACCATGGGTAAAAATGAAATTAAGGATTCACTGAAAATCGCCTTTATTGCCTCAAAAAGTGATGCCTCTGGCCTTTCTGATAACAGGGACACCTCAGATGATGAAGACGATTTGCCACTAAGGCATCTTTTAAATAATATTCCAATCGCTGAAACAATCACGGAGAAAGACGTAAGCGATGGGATGAACGACGATTAACAGTATGAACTTACTGATGAAAATGAATCAGAGTGACAATGAAGATGACAACATGTGACCCAACGTAGGACTGGAATTGGCCACACTGACGTATTGAGAACTATCGAGAATGCACAAGACGGCACGTTACCAGCTGATATCCTTATGTTGTGGCAACTGTGCAGATTGGCGGTCACGAAGCGAAGCAATGCAATTTAGCAGATGACTCGAAGGACTTTTTAAAAAAATGTTCAAGTGTTAAATTTTCGAGTGCTTCAAAGATACGCAATGTATTATTTTTATTTATTGAAATACTAGGAGGCAGGTTTACAAATATCGTATGACAAAACCAAGTATTTTGAGAGTCGTTATTACGGAAAAGCCCCTTTAACAACTGCATATGGAACGATTGGGTAAGTTGATCGCTTCCGTTATCTCGGTGAATGGGTTCACCCAAATAGCAGAGATGGCACTTCAATCCCGGAGAGGTGCACTAAAAACTCAATGTAGCCTACTATCTATCACCTAACCACTACAACAAGAAGTGTATTTCAAAAATGCAAAGATCTGCCATTATAAAACTGTTATTAAGACACATAGAAGAGGGAAAGAAAACCGGAAGATGTACTTAAAAAAGGAGAGGAGTGGTGGAGAGACTGGCAACGATGGAGGTCTTTAATTCACAAACTGACCCAGGAGGCCGGAAACGGGAAATGAAGATGATGATGATATTAGACCACAGTTTTATCATTTTAAATGATCTTGTCGACTTCGTCGTTACGCTGGAGTCTGGCGTTACGTTACGGTGACGGACGAAATGTACCCAGATGCACTGAGGTGTGTGATGTCATAGTAGGCCTGCTTGGTGCATGTGTACCCTGACAATCTCTACTTCGTTAGTATATGACAAAAATCCCCGATTCTTGGATGTCACGGGTAATCTCGAGAACCTCTGGATGGATTTTGATGCGGGTTTCACCATTCTGTGAAGGATATCTCGAGGAAAGATTCTGTAGAAAATAATTTATGTATGATCAAAGGAAGCCAAGCAGTAACGATTTCAGTGAAAAAGTCGAAAACAAACTTGGCGTCCGTGCCCTTCTTATGCTTACGCTGGGCAAACCGTTAAAAATATCAATATACTGTGAGCGTATGAATTGGTCAGCATGAAAAGTTGTACAAAAAAGTCCGAGAGAGCCTATCTCTATCTTCAATGCATCGCCCACTATAAGTGTTTTTATACTGGATGGAAGGGGCACGTCCCCGCGCGCTCTAGTGAGCGTGACGGCATCCCGCGCGCTTGACCTTGCTTTGCCGTTCGCGAGTAATTTGAAACAAGATAAGCAAGATAAGTATAATGCAGATCATTTTCTAACATGTCAAGAGTCTTTGGTTTCGAGCGAAGCGAGAAACCTCCAGCCTTTCTAGCATTTTTCACCATTTGTAGCATTTAAAATGATACAAAGTCTAGTCTTTCAGACTGACTTGTCACTTTTTATATGCTGCAGAGAACCTCTTGATGAACAAGAAAGGCAACATGTATGATTTGAAGAAACTCGAGAGATGTATCCTTCGAAAACTTCATGGATCAAGATTCCTCCCAGATGGCTCTTATCGACTTAAAAAAACATCGAAGTATATCGTCAGTTGGAACCAGCCACCACTATCATGCGACGGAGACGACTGAAATTCTACATGCACCTCTTCTGGATGGGGAACGCTAGAATCACCAAGAAGATCTTCAACTTTATTAATGGCTACAAGACTGGCGGCTTGTGGCTTAGTGAGCTGAAACAAGACTTTAAAGGAAAGGAAGATTGTAGTATTACGTGACCGTTAATCTCGAGATCATAAGCCACGGGACCTCCTTTTAACGTGGAATCCGAACCACAGGACGTGGCATTTCACTTCGAAAATTTCACATGCATTGACCAGGAATCGTACCCGCTCCCGCTCCGCTGTGGTGAGAGGCCAACAGCTTGACCGCTGCGCCACCACGCCCCCCCCCCCCAAACAAGACATGAATAGCGCTGGGATTTTCGACTGATTTTTTTGACCGTTCTAAATTTTGTGATAGTGTTAACTCTTGGTCCCCACCACGGTTGGTTGGTTCCTGGTTCCTCAGTTTAGGGGCTGCGACAACGTGGTCATGTAGCCCCGTGTACTTTGGGTGTGTGTAGAATCTGTCTGATAACCGGTGTTAATTGTGATGGCTGTATTAGTGTGTGTTATCTGTGTTTAATTAAAGTAAGGAAGCAGACATTCAATTTTCAAGTAGTTCCTAATTTTGCTACCAAACGCCACTGTCAACGACAATTAGTTCTGAACTTGGTTACTATATGCCACCACAGTGGGTTCCTGGCAACGAACGTTGAAACCTGAGAGTCTTAGTCAAATCTAACCTTTAATTTACCTTCACACAAGTGTAATTATTGGAAGGTTCTTTTACATGCAAATCTATGACATGGGACCGCGGGCTTTATTTTCCCTCTTAAAAAAGCCGACGATTTCGGCTGGGATTGAACCTCGACCTTTGGCATAGAAGCTCAGCATGCTACCAACTACGCCACCGAAGCCGCTTGGTCCCCACCACCCAAAGTGATTAAGACCCGACCACCCCTCACACAGGAGAGGAAGGGCCAGTTATTGGCTGGACTGAGGAGATATTGGAGAACAAAGAAAGCATCGCAGAAGCACTAGTTATAAGCACTCCTTAGAGGGCTTAAATATCACTAATTATAATAATAGGAGACTTTTTCAGTGTTGCCTAGGTAATCTACTGTCCGTCCACCAGCTTAAGATCCGTGGCAGGAATGCAACGAGTCAGCAGTAGACAGCTGGCCTCTGCGTGAACGACAATGGTGCCAACCTCAGATACTTATGCGCTCTACTCACCACAGGCTGTGTGGCAATCACGTTTTTTTTTAAAATGTGGATGGTGTTGACACAGCACAGTGAGATTTCTAAGTAATATTATCGTACTAGTTTAGAATGTGTATTCACGCTTAGATTAAAGATGAAAGCAGAGAGGTTGCTGAAAATTGTGAAACTTGAACGTTATTCATTTCATGCCGTTTAGGTTATAACTAAAGCCCTGTGTGGATGCGGATATCCGTGGATAAACCCACGGATATCCGCAAATGTTTTCGCCATGCGGATAAAGTTTACATGGCTGTGCGGATAGCGAATAAGTTGCGGACAATGTTTGGAGTAAATTTGCGGATAGTTTTTAGAATACAATCCGAACATGTTGAATATCATTACTATGGTCGTAATACTTAGAGTTGACGTCTGACAGCTAGTGCTGGAGGGAGGAGCATTGCACGTGCCATTTCACGCGGTTGCCACATTCCTGCATTCCATACCCTACCCTTCTCACTTCCGGCTGGCTTGTTCGTTCATTCTGACCGCTGTGTTTTCTTGTAGACTACCTGGCCAGACCATGACTGACTTGGTCTTATGTTCGGTTTTCTTTAACAGAGGTCGGGTTGAAAAGCTCAGACAGTAGAGCGCTGGCTTTCTGAGCTCAACTTGGCAGGTTCGATCCTGGCTCAGTCCGTCACCTCTCTCCATCAGCAGCTTCCTACTGTTGATAGCTTTATATTCAAAACCAAGGTTATGAACCACTTTCAGTAAGGAAGAGTAACTGCCTTTAAATAAGTCGTTCGGAAGTGTAAATAACAGTTTTTGAATTGTTGGATGTTCCCTCCTGGTGTAGTAAGAATATATGTGCCGGCGAATAGCATCGTCTTTAAACGGATCCAGATTTGTAATTCTGGAGGTTCTAGGCCGCTTCTTTCCAGGCATGGACAGTTTAGATGAACCCTCTTCTGAGTTGTTATATTTCTCCATCGTAACTCTTGTCACAGTACTTTTACCAACTCTAAGAGCTTTCACAGTGCGTTCTTGAACTCTCTGGAATGGAATTAAAGGAACATTCCTTTCCGAAAAAGTCTTAGCCTCCTCTTCAAAGAATTCCCTTGCGGCACATATCATTTCTCTTCCTTGGTGATGAATTGTCACGGCGGTATTTTTTTCATGAGGTGGACGAGTTCTGGGCCTCCCTCTCCCTCGAGGAGTATTCATAATGCTCGAAATATATATTGAAATATATATTGCAATACAATAATTGTAGGTCTACGTAATTAGTATTTAAAATACCGTTAGATACTTAATGACGGCCTCCAAACAGAAACACAAATAGAATAACACTCACGCTGAACTGCTTGTGACAAGATCTAACTCAGAAGTGCGAGGTTTGGCAACTCCTACAAACTCCTCCTCAACATGAGCTGGCCAGAGGGCTTATCTCCATGGCAACCGCAGTCGCCCCACCCCGTTTCCATGACAACCATACCCCCACCTGTCTTTAACCCACCCCGGTAGGCAGTAAAAGGACCTCCCTCTAAGAACTGTCAGAATTCAACTCTTAAGTATTACAACTGTAAGACCCGGATGTTTATGATATATCATATTTTTCCATTATGTTTTTTTCTCATGACAAATGTAAGATGATGATTTACGCTAATCTCATTAAAATTATGTCAAGGACAATTAACACTCCGAACTGAAAAGGGTTGCAATTCTGGCTGTAGGCCTATACCATTCATTTTAAACATGGAACGAAAATATTATTGTAATGCCAGTAGATTTGGATAACAGTCGTGCGGATGTGGGGCGGATGCAGATAACAGCCGTGCGGTGCTTCTTCATCACATCCCTCAATCACTTTCCTAATTATTTCCCTACCTTCAGAATGTATCACTCTTTTCTTCTTCACATAACACTACTGACCCGTACGATTTCACAATTGAAACTAAACGCAAGTAGCAGTGATTAAGCATAGCGTGAATAACATAGGTGCTAAGTTGGCAATATCTGCAGCGGCACGTCCACTCAATCAACGCAGCTGGAATGTCTCTCCGCTCCCCTTCAGTCCCCTGAGATCATGAGCTGGTGGACGGACAGTATTATTAGAAGTTTTGCAGTCGGTCAACACGGGTGTGGGAGGGAAGTTAAAGGGCTGGGTTCACCATAGTTGGTCAAAATTTGAACAAACCATTAAGGGCCGTTTTCACCAAAACGATTAGTAAGTTAATTCCTATTTAACTTAAATATGAGAGTTACCTTATGGTTCATGGCAGTAACCTTTCTATGGAGAGGGGTTTGGAAACTTTGTCCACAGATATGACAAATCCCTCAACCTTCACTGTGATTATGTTGAGAAACAACCATGTTTCTACATAAGTTTCTTTTGACTGTTGGAGGTTGGGGGAAATATGAACATTGAAATGATAAGTTACTGTATTTACTCGGCTGTAGGACCCCCTCGTCTATTGTAAACCCCCTTAATTTTCGAGAGCCAAAATACAAAATTCTTGGAAATTGACCAATTCTTAATTATTTTTTTTAATAATTACAACAGAAATAGAATAGAAAGTAGAATACGAGCCAAGGTGGAGAGAAAATTGAGAGAGGAGCAATATGGTTTCAGACCTGGGAGATCAACAGTGGATCTCATATTTTCAGTGAGACAGCTCCAGGAACACCACTACGAATTTGGAGAGGATCTGCTGATGGCCTTCCTGGACATCGAAAAGGCCTATGATAGTGTGTGTAGGGAGAAGGTTTGGAAAGCAATGGAAAACATGGGAGTGGAAAAAGGGACTGTAGGCAGAGTGAAGGAGATGTATTGTGGAAGTGTGAGTTGTGTGAAAGTTGGAGGAGAAAGAACAGACTGGTTCAGACAAATGAGTGGCCTGAAACAGGGTAGTGCGCTGTCACACCTTCTCTTTATTGTGGTTATGGACGAGGTAATGACACGGATCGCAGGAAAGATAGGAGAAGATAAGATGAAAGCAATGGTGTTTGCAGATGATCTCATGGTCTGGGGAAACACGGAGGAGGAAATTCAGGAGCAACTGAAGGCTTGGGAAGAAACAGTGGGAGAGTACGGATGGAAGTTCAACATCAGTAAATGTGAGATCCTGTTAACCACCAGGAAAAAGGAGAGACCAATGAGTGGGATAACACTTGGAGGTGGACAGCTGAAGAAGGTGGAAAGTCTCAAGTACTTGGGAAGTATAGTGGAGGAAAATGGGAGAAATGACAAAGAGATTACGGAACGTGGCAGACAGGCAGAAGCATTTCTGAGAAGCATTAGGAGCTTAGTGTGGAATAAAGATGTCCCACAAAAAAGCAAGGAAGTGTTATGCAGAAGCTACTATATCCCGATACTGACCTATGCTTCAGAAACGTGGACAATGAAGAAAAGAGACATAAGCAGAATACAGCCAGATGAAATGAAGTTCCAGCGTAGGATCGGAGTAACAAGAAGAGACAGGGTGAGGAATGAAAAGGTCAGGGAAATGGTGAAAGAGGAGCCCTTGCAAGGTAGGATTGAGACATCAAGACTGAGGTGGTATGGACACTTAGAGAGAATGGATGAGAAGAAGATTCCCAAGAGGATACATGAGATGCAGATGCAGACGAAACGACCAAGGGGAAGACCAAGAGATAGATGGCTGAAAGGAGTGGAGGAATGTGTCAAGAAGAGAGGCGAGGACTGGACCAGAGTGACAGCGAGAGGTGGTGGGAAGAAAGGACTAAGTGGCGAGGCTTATGTTCCAAACAGACCCAGCCTGGGGCTGGAAACTGTACAAGATGATGATGATGACAACAGAAATTCATTCTCTTTTATTACAATTTTTTTTTTTCTTGTTATATTATTTTGTTATTCAGACGATATGACCGCTATTTTGCTTACATGTACCGCGTACGCGATTGGGCAGGATATGGAATTGTGTAGCCAATAGGCTTCACCCGATATCCAATAGAAGATGCCACACTATTGGCCGAGTAGAAGTGCCAAGTTTATAATCTGCCAATGAAGGTTATGGTTTCATATCTTGCCTACATTCTTTTGTTTAGTATTCTTTATATTGCGATTCGAAGTGGTGTTGCTACAGTCTTCGTAGTTTTATTTTAAACACATTTCATTTGTTGCAAGAACCGTCGGCGTTTGTGTGACACATTATTTGTATATTAATAAGAAATATGTGTGAATAATTAGTACTCTGTTGTGTTTACAAATGTTAGTGAGATATGATCGTTCAGCATCATCACCCATTCCCTAATTCTCCCTCCGTATGTTCAAATAAAAATAAAGTTTGCATTTCCATGTCTGATACTTTGTCCATTCTATTTCTTTGTTATTAAGATTTTTGCTCAGTAGTGAAAGTCATTGGAGGATAGCCAGGAATAGTGGTGGATAAGTGAGGTTATTGCAGTTTATTTTTTATTTTTTTTTTCGTTTATTTTGATTAAATATATCGTACTATGTAGCATAAAAATAAAATAGCTTATTTTTAATCTCTCTCTTTCCAAAAATAATGGATTATTGCGAAGTTCGCGTCTATAGTACCCCCCCCCCCCCCCATCAATTTCGGAACTAAAACTTAAGAAAAAAAAAGGGGGCCTATAGCTGAGTAAATGTGGTAATTTTTTGTTATCAACACTTCTTTTTTTGACTGTTGAAAGTTGGCAAAATATGCCCTTGTACATATGAGCATTGAAATGGTAATTCATATTTTCAAAGTTAAAGAAACACGTTAGTATGATTATAAGCCGTGAATTGTCAGTAATGAACTTGTTATGCCCCCCAGGTTCTTGTCGGAGAACAACATGATCCCCCAGCCATTTGTATCGAAGGTGTTTAGGGGGATGAGTCACCTGGAGGACACTAAGCCAGGCCCTGTGGCCCGCTGTTTGCTGCCGCTGCTGCAGGATTCCGTACCGGCCCCTCCACCCAAACCCAACCCTGCCGTAAGTACCCTTGTGTTTTCTGTTGCTTCCCAGTTGCACCCCTGTCTGACCGTCAAATTAGTACTAAACTCCCGGATGGAGTTGGGAATTGAACCTGGCACCCTCTAAGTAAGAGGCAAGTATATAATTATAGAGCTTCCACGATTCAATATGGCACCAAAGCTTATTCATAGCAAACTTAAGGTCTGCGAATCTCCATTTGTTTTTAATTGGCCATGAATCGTCCGTGATTATTTTCTTCATTATTTCGGATTGTGGTTTTGCTTCTAGGTGTTCAACTTATGAAATAAGAACTAGAGGATTGGTCTTTCTTGAATATTCCAAAGATAATTACAGTGGAATCTCGTTAGTACGTTTTTCAAGGGACTGAATAATTTGGACGTCATATGCGGGAAAACGTACTACCGAAAAACGCCATACTGCATTTACAACGTACAAGAAAGAACGCGGCGTATATATGGACGTTAAATCGCCAACCTTAGTAAGTGATTATATGCACTACTACAGTCACGACATAAACATAGGTTATCAGTAACTTACACGGAATAAATAACATAAAAATGAATTACTGTACATCTACACTACAGTATAATACAGGGTCTTTATTTCTGCTTAGCAAGGACATTCTCGCTCTCGCGCTCCGCCAGTGACGGCTCAGTTGCCGGCGACCGCGCACGCATATGTAGGCCTACGGCAGAATACGGTGCTTAAAATCAGTAGCCTACCATGCAGTTTTACTGGCCATAATTTACAGTAGATGCTGAAAATGTTCCCCATCCGCTTCCAAACACATATAATACAGGGTCTTTCTTTATACTTGATCAGCAAGGACATTCTCGCTCTCGCGCTCTGCCAGTGACGACTCCGTTGCCGGCGACCGCGCACGAATATGTTTGAAGCACGGGCTTGCTTGAACCACTTCAATAAAGGGCTTTCTAGTTCAGGAAACTGTCCCTCTCGCAAACGTTTCCTTTTGCAGCTCACACCTTCTTCAAATGCACGTTCGATTTCCTCCTTTTGCCGAGAATCGTGTTCAGTGTAGACGGAGGAATGTTCCACTTTCGCGCTATATCCACACGCTTCATGTGAGGATTGCAGTCCACGTCTCAAATGTATTTCACCTTCTCATCATTAGTTATCTGCCGTACTTTCTTCTTATCCATTATGAAACACGCAATAAAATAGGTCATAACTGGACGTGAACACTAAGAACTAGAAGACAATAATGCGCCTACGTGAGATATAAACAAAGGGAAGGGATGGAAGGGCAGCGGGAGAGAGACACGTCACCTGTGTTGCGTCATAGCTATAGCCACTTCTACGCCGTCAAACACGATAAAATCATCTACACTGTCAATAACTATCAGAGAATATGAGGCAATATCGCGTCGTGTTTTCCAGAAGCTGAATTTTATAATGAAATAAGAATAAAATACGGTTCGCTTACAAATAGTACAACGGAAATTTGATCATCGTAAGCGGGAATAGAGAACGTGTTAAGGGGATATATCAACATGTATTTTGTAGAATTGGGACTTGGACTTGAGAAAATCATCGCGCTAAACGGGAAAACGTCGTAACCGAGAACGTGCTAACGAGATTCCACTGTATACGCATATTCCAGGTATTGCAAGAAAGCAATATTTGATAGCACATGCAGTTCCGTCTTAAAATCCAACCGTGTCTAGTTTTCAGTACAGAAAACATGGAAAAATTTTGAGTTACTAGACCAAACAGCTCTCTTATTTCATGCAACAAACGATAAATCTCTCATTGCCAGGATGATCGCCAACTTTCATTGAATGGAGAAGGAGAAGAAGAAATGAGAGGGAACTGTGTTGGTAGATTTAATAATAATCTTATTGGTTTTACGTCCCTTTGACTACTGTGGCTTTTAGAAGGAGATATTTAACGTGCCTGTAAATCTACTGGCACAGCAGGTGAGAACTTTACCACTGAGCCACACAGCCAGTCATCAGGTAGACTTACTGACACGTTAAAGATCCCTTTCAGGGAAAAATTTCCGTCATCCCGGCGTTTCTAAAAGCCACAGTAGTCAAAGGGACTTAAAACCAATAAAATTATTCTTCTTCTAAAAAGATAGTATATTGGCTTTCAGGGCCAGTGAATTAAAACTCGGCAATTTTTGTAGGTTTGTGCCGTGTCTTGTGTGGGGTTTCGCCTAGTATCTTTAGGCTGGCTCATGAACGGGCTCTTTTTGGAAGCCTATATAGGGAGGTGAAGGCTGCTTGAGCTTT
Source organism: Meconema thalassinum (assembly GCA_946902985.2). Lineage (NCBI taxonomy): Eukaryota > Metazoa > Arthropoda > Insecta > Orthoptera > Tettigoniidae > Meconema > Meconema thalassinum. The sequence continues at coordinate 57,919,072 of OX336398.1, read as the reverse complement.
TAGCTCTCGCAGTAAAGAAGCGCAGGTGTGCTTCCTAAGAAGGGAGGTAGTGCACAGTTCGCTACTCCTGTGGGGGTCCAGGCATGGGCACCAAAGAACTGAACTCTCCTCTTCCTGATTGTATCTTACATTTTTTCTGTTTCTTCATTCTTGTACAGGTCTGCATTCCTCCGGTATCTGAATTATCAGTCTCTGCGTTTGATCATTAAACTCTGTAATTTTGGATTGGGTATGTATTTAAATTCCTGGTGGCATATCCCTTGTCATTCTCGCTAACAGCCGGTTCATTATTGATGTGCACTGAGCACATGGGCCGAAGGTTTAGGCCTAGAGACCTTTAGACCTTTGGTTGTCTTTATTGCTTCCTATGCAATGTTTATATGTTGCGAGCAGCTTGATGCTCTAGTTTTTAAATTTAGATTGTACCGTATTTGCTCGCGTATATCTCGCACCCCATTTTTTTAGTTGAAATTTCAGGGGGAAAAAAAGTACTCGCATATATCTCGCATTCATTTTTGACGCCGTCATATAAATGACCGTAATAACCTTGAGGTATAAACACGTTCGATATAGCGCGCCACAAGTCATCATTGAAAAAGACGTTATAAGCTCGTTAAGGATGATTCAAGGCAGAAAAGGAACTCCAGCATTTATATTGGATACGATCGATCATCTTCCATATCGATTCCTTACTACATGTACGAGCGAGCTCGATCTTACCCGACCGCGGCTGAAGACACAATGTAGGCCTAAAGCGTGCTAACAGTCACGCCGGCGCCGCATCGCATGCTTGCGCGAGGTCTGTCCGAGTTTGTACGTTCATAGCGGCACTACAGTATAGCGTCAGTTTACGAAAGTTTGCATCAGTTCGTGTGTTATGGTTATGCGACATTAACTATGAAAAAGACGTCATGAGCTTGTTAAGGATGATTCAAGGCAGAATTTAGAGCGCAGACGCGTAGCGATCGATATCTTCCATATCGATTCCTCGCTACATGCCCGAGCGAGCTCGAACTTAGCCGAGCGCGGCTGAAGCGTGCTAACACCCACGCGGCGTCGCTTTACATGCTTGCACACGGCCAAGCTCTGAAGCAACGCAATACGTAAAGACGAAATCATTGACATTCGAGAAGACTGAACTGCGTTTCTCTGCGATGTAACAGTAGGCCTACTTGCGCAATCTTCGAAACATACGAGCATGTTGGTGCGAGTGGTATAGCACAGATTTCCTTATCTTCAAAGTCCAAACAATACAAGAGGAATACGGAAATTCCCCGCGTATATCTCGCACCGACAAATTTCACTCGTATTTTCGGCTCGCGTATATCTCGCACCCCATTTTTTTAGTTGAAATTTCAGGAAAAAAAGTGCGAGATATACGCGAGCAAATACGGTATATTAAATTTCCCCTAGCGTTGCATCACGTGATCGTGATAGGATTAAGGTTTCACACGCCACCCTTCCGCCCGATTGGTTGCCGTTTCTTTTGGCACATAATTAAGTTTGTTCTGCACTCCTGTGCTTGGTGATTGTTTGGTTTAATCGTAGATTCTTTTGGGGCCCTGTGTTGCCCAAATATTGGCCGTGAACCTCCCCTGATTTTATTTAGGCCTAGTGTTTATTCTTGTGCCCCAGCTCCTGTGTGATCCTTTAGGTTTTAGAATATATTGTTTTGTTATCTGTTTTTGAATTCTTGACCACAGTTTATTCCGGTAGCCAGCATTCCTAAACCACCCTGTGGGTACGTTCCAGCCTTCCACTCCCTGAACATTCTGTTCAAAGTCCTCCCTCTCCTTGGGGTTAAAGGTAGCATTAACAAATCTACCTCGGGGATATAAAGGAAGGCTGTACTCGTCATTACTATGATAGGGCGGGACAGTATTGTAGTGTAAGATCATTATTATTATTATTGTTATTGTTAATTGGTTTTGCAGGTTCGCATGGCCAAGTCTGTCATCACATCGCCTACCGGTGAGGTGGATGCTCCCCTCAAGTTCACGGCCGGGCTGGTGATGGGCGTGCCTCTGGATGCCGAGATCTACAACCTCAAGGACATCTCTGCATTACGCCTCAAGGTCAGAGTGATGACACAACTCTGTACCTTTTCTCAGTCGCATTCTCCAACGAGCAGTCAATACTTTTTGTATTTATTTTAACACTAGGACATGTTTTGAGGCTTAATATTTTCTTTGAAAATTTGCCCCTTCATCATACAGTAAAAACTCGATTAACCGTCAGCGTCGGGACCGTGGTCGTGACGGTTGAGCGGACAGACGGATAACAGAAACACTGTACTGTATATACTCGAATACCACCCGCACATTTTTAAACAAAATCGGACGTGAAAAATTGGGGTGCGGGTCTTATTTGAGTCATCCTGATTTTAAAGATTTAAATTGCCCGCCACGCGCGATATCGGGTGTTGCGAGTATCCGCTAGCCTTCTTCCGGCTATCACGTTGTTTTACCGTAAGCAGGCGGCGTCATACAGTCTCGCGCACGTGTCGTGCACGTTTTCAGAGTGTAAACATGAGTTGTACGAAGCGTTTGCGGTCGTTCAATGTGAGTGAGAAGCTGGAAGCTGAAGTTATTGAAAATCGTGCCCGGTAGGAAATATGATATTGACGAGTCATGTATTCGTGATTGAGCGGGATGACGTCTATGCTACAACCACTGGATGCCTGCGTGAACCGCCCGTTCAAAGCAGCCTTGAAACAGCTGTATACGGAGAGGATGGCGGCCGATAAGCACACACTGACTCCAACTGGTCGTATTCAGCGCCCGGAAGTTCAGCTGCTATGTTCGTGGATTTTGACGGCATGGAATCGTATCTCGGGAGATCTCATACGGAAGAGCTTCAAGAAATATAGTATTTCGAATGCTATGGATGTCAGTGATGACGACATTTAGTGGGATGGTGATAAAAGTTCCGAAGTTGGTACTTCTGATGACGATGAATGAAGTGTTGGTGTACTTTTATTTGTATTTTTAATCGTTTGATGTGTGTTATTTTAGGACGACTTCAATACTGTTGGAAACTATTTTGGATAAATGCTATTCTGTTTATTTAGTTAAGATTGTAAATAATTTTGAGTTTTTTTATTTTTTATTTTAATTTTGTTCTTTAAAATCCGGGGGCGGGTCGTATTCGAGTAAATACGGTATTTTTCCTCCAAAACATGACCTCAATCAATTATATTATAGACAGGTATCACCCTCACAGTAATGTAATATATTTCGGAGCGAAAAGAAATTAAACACGATTGTAATAGCAAATAAAACTAATTATTACATAATAAAAACATCCGTACAGTAGCTACAAATGTGACAAAACAATGTACAGTACAGTGATATAAACTTACAGGTGAAATAGTTCATGTAGCTTGAAAATAGTCAGTCATTTTCTTCTGCCTGTTTGATGCTCGAGCTTTCACCGCGACAATATTTCGTATTTTTCGGAGCAGTAGTGTCTGCGTTGCATTGGCCTCTTCCTGACTTTCAAACCATTTTATACACTTGGACAGCATTGTTTCATCGGCTAATAGTTTGTTTTTCGTCATGGTTTGAACTCACTTCTTCTTCTTCTTCTTCTTCTTCGGTGGCACTTACGCTGTAAACAAAGAACTTTGTTATTGCAGTATTATTATGCTATTACAGCACTGACGGTTAACAGAAACTGACGGTTTAAAGAGTGACTGTTTTACTGTACCTTAGTTTTTATTTTTTGGTTTTACTTGCCAAAATTTAACTGTATTTCAAATTTTAAACTAACATTCGTGAATACGGACGAATCATGAACAATGTTAACAACCCCAAACATAGTAAGGCAAGTCAAGCCAAAAAACTAAGGTATGATGAAGGGGCGAATTTTCAAAGAAAATATTATGCCTCGAAACATGTCCTAGTGTATGAATAAATACAAAAAGTATTGACTAGATGAAATTTAAGTGTATTTCAAATTTTAAACTAATGTGTTTCCAAAAAGCAAACTTTTTGCTTTATGAAGCGCAAACTGTAATGTTTCTATTTTGTGACCAGGTGAAGTACCCAGACCAGCAGACACAGCTGATGGTGCCGAGACGTGCCGACCTGCGGCCCATGGACCAAGACCCACCCGTATCTGAGGGGGCTCTGGATGTCAGTATCCCCCCCGTTCCATCGACGACGGACTTCAGGCTGCTCACCACCGTCCTCATCTCGCATCAGGTATCTTTAGCTCAGGGGTGCCCAACCTTTTTTAACTAAAGGCCACATTGTAAATAGTTGGGGGACCTTGCAGGCCAATAACACTCCGGGGAGTTTGGGGGTTATGGAATTTTTTTTAAAATATGGTGAGATTTGTGACTGTCTGACCTTAGTTTACTTAGTATTGTTGCAGTTTTCTATATCTATTTGTTGTGGATAAAAAATAAAACACTAAATATAAATTTACATATTTTTAATAGATCCCTTTAAATTAGAAGTACGATGATATTCAATACATATACATATACAACACGACTGACAAAGAGTGAGTATTTCTGTTCATTTGACACAATTATTAATCAAGTTCATGATAATTTTTGCTCCCAGGGGCTCACATCTAGTGGGACTTGGGTTGGCGACCACGGGACCCCAGCTGAGTCCGGCATTGCTTCCACTTACTTGTGCCGGGCTCCTCTCCGTCTTCTTTCCTGTCGACCTCCCTTGGTCAACTCTTGTTCTCTTCCGACCCCGACGGTATTAGGTTATCCGAGGCCTAGGGAGTCTTTCACTTTCCCGCCTTAATTGGCCCTTGTCTCATCTTTCCTGATACCCTCCTTCTGTGAGGGGTCAGCCTTCTTTTTCTTTTCCTTTTACCTCCTGCCTTGTGCTCAAGGCCCTTAAGGAGGCAGGGTGTATGTAGCCCCACCACTTCTGGTGCCCCCTTGATAATGCTACACCCTCAGGGGCTCACGGCTGGTGAGTTCGGGAGTTGGCGACCCTGAGGGATTCCTGAGCTGGGTCCGTTTTCCCCTTTTGTCCCTTACCTTTGGGGCAGACCTTCTACTCTCTCCCCTCTCCTCTCCTCTCCTCTCCTCTCCTCTCTTCATTATATTTACTTTTCTCTTTAAGATTCCCGCACTGTTTTTGTTACTTGGTTCACCGTGTATCTAAATTCCCTTCTAGCGATTCTTAAGGCACTTTTAATGTACGTTGCAATTTGTAAGTTTTTTCGATCTAAATTACATCTCGCGATTGTTGTCAACCTCAATTGCATTTTGTAAAGATTGACAATCTAAATTGCTTTCAATGCAGGTAGATGGGCCTTTTGGTGAGTATTTTGAATTTCAATTGCATTTTTTAAGTATTTTCAACCAAAACTGCATTTCGCACGAATTTTGAATCTAAATTGCATTTTGATTGGCGGGCATTTTGCACATATTGATTTTCAATTGCATTTTGTGGGTATTTTGAATCTAAATTACATTTTGTCATGTATTTTCAATCTAAATTGCTTTTTGTAAGTATTGTCAATCCACATGAGTCCTTTGAATCTACCGTACAATTTGTAAGCATTTTCAATTTCAATTGCATTTTGTAAGTATTTTGAATTTCAATTGCACTTTGTGAATAATTTGGATTGGAACTGGGATAGGGCCTCTTTCAATCTGAATTGCATTGTGTATTTTCAATTTCAATTGCATTTTGTAAGTATTTTGAACCTCAATTGCATTTTGTACGTATTTTCGATCTCATTTGCATTTTGTAAGTATTTTGAATTTCAGTTGCATTTTGTAAGTATTTCGACGCTACATTGCATTTTGTACGTATTTTGAATCTAGCCTATGTTTTGTGGGTCCTTTTCAATCTATTCTTTTTGTGCAACTTTTAGTTCTAAATTCCCTTTTGTCAGACCATATTGTGAGTTGTTTCCATCTGAGTTCCTTTTTGTACGTATTTTCCGTCTCAGATAATTTTGTTCTGGTTTCCATTTCATTATCATTTTCGCTATCACCCAGATCATTAGGGGCCGATAACCTCGATGTTAGGTCCCTTAAAACAACAATTATCATCATCATCATCATCATGATAATTTAGTTTAGTGCGACGACTGGAACTGCTTTGGGTAGAGATGCACGCTCACTTCTTTGTCCAGTTGGATTTAGTTGTTTCAAAGTTTTGGAGACGCAGCGGGCCGTAGGTTGAGCAGTCCTGCTTTAGCTCGTCATCCGAACACCATATCCATGAGGATCCCGAACAGAGTCCTTGTCTATGATTTTAACTTACAAGGTAAGTATCAGGTAAGACAGGTCGAAACCTATCTTGAAACTTTGTGGACACAATCCTTGTACTATAAGAGGACAACGTGCGGAAAATCAGCCACCAGATTGAACTGCAAGGATCCGAAATCATGTGGCGAATCTCTCATATAAATCAATGGGAGGTAGCGAGTACCGTACATGTTGGAATGGACAGCCCTGACCGCCCAAGCACTCAAGGCTGGTGGGAAGGAGCCGCACGCTCCAGTCAGTATATACGCCCCGCCTCGCTACTACTCCGAGTGCCACAGGGATGTCCAGCTCCTCCAGTCGTCATGCCTGCATACCAGGATGTCAGGTACGATTTCGGAGCCTTGCAGTTCAATCTGGCACTGATTTCCCTCACGTTGTCCTCTTATAGTACAACGATTGCGTCCACAAAGTTTCAAGATAGGTTTCCATCTGTGATTTTAATCTCGGGAGTTTCCGCCAACACAAAAGTTCCTCATTTCTCTACTAGAAAGCGCTATACATGGTGGCCACTACTCCTGGAAAACCTGGAATTCCTGGAAAACACCTGGATTTTTATTAGGTCTGGAAAACTCCTGGAAAATGATGAAAAATTTGATAACTCCTGGAAAATATTCACTGTGAATTAATTATAAAAATCTTTCCATGTTAAATCATACTCCTGCTGCGGTTTTGGGTGAGCACCCTATCGTTAACGAAAGAAATTTCCTTAGGCTATTTGTTTCTGAGTGGGAGAACATTTTTATAAAACATATTGAGTATAGACAACTTCACCGCTGTAAAATTGCAGGCGGCCTTTTTTTTTTTTCTTTCTTTTTTTTAAAGTGGATATTTGAGTCACAAAGGCTTTTTTAAAACAATAATTAAATCATTTGTGTGTAGGCTTGCGTATCACTAATGCAATCACCACTAATTTTTGTCAACATCTGTATAAGTAAACCAAACACAACTGCTTTATTTTGGTCTTGGAGTAGGTAACCGATAATGCCCCCCCCCCCCCGGACTCGCTTTTAATTTTAACTCTGGAAAAATGAGAATTACTCCTGGAAAATTTCTGGAAAACTCCTGGAAAATTGTTGACCGATTTGAGTGGCCACCATGGCTATAGTGTTCAAGGAGCTTAGATATTGTAGGGGACCTGAGTGGGGACCCTCTACAATGTAGTGTTCAGGGGGAGGAGGAAAGGGAATTTGGGGGAATGCTGGAGATTAGCGTGTAGGGAGAGGGGGCGTTGGAGCAGTCCAAGAGCGTGGACGGGGCTCGAAAAGAGAACTCCCAATTGTGTTGTCTGGTTGGGTAGTTCGAGGGTGCGGTCTCGGAGTTAAGGGCTGCTTGGTGCGAGAGGTTCTGAGCAGCTGAGCGGCTGCCACTTAGAATAATGCAAACGTGGGCGCGGCTCGCGCTAAGAGCGAGACAAGTAAAGAGTGACGTAGGCGAGTGGCTGACTACGGGCGCCACGGAGCAATTAATTAAGTGTTCCCTGAATCCTACCGGGGACGGGGTGAAGGGTAGGATCTTAACAATTAAGCAAATAAACTAGATGACCAGATACTTGTATAAGGTATGGCTTGAATTGGTACTTCCAACTGGGAGTACTTCTAGAATGTGCAGAGCAGTTATTAAACCTGATGCTATCACAATTCAAACAATAAGGGGCGAAAGTGTGACTGTATGTGTGAGGAGTGTAGATCGCTTAAACACTTACCCTTCGGCGGAGCGGCGTTCTGCAGTGGTCTGGCACAAGGTGACACTGAGGCAGACTGACCCCGAGTTACCTCACCTCTACAGTTTTATAACCTTTTATTGGTGAGTGTGCATAATTGCACTTTTTACAGGATGTGAGGAGCTGGCCGGGGGTCGTTGAAGTCCAAGTTGCAGGGTCATTGAAGGTTGTTGCTATGAGATGTGTAGTGGAATTTCTATAAGGCGTTTATGTGGGGATGGATGTATTTGTAGATAATAGGAGATGAGGGTACATCCCCCCGGATGCAACAATATCTAACCTCCTTGACTTTCATAGTCAAGAAACAACGAACTTCGACATGCAAGCTACCCTTTGGGTGTCAAATAACAAAGTTTGCACCCGGCACCGAGGCCATACGATATTATATTATTATTATTATTATTATCTGTCTTACCTGATAGACTACTTCCCTTGTTAGAATAATTAATTCCCTGGCTCAAGGACTTTGTATTTGTGATGTCTTCACCATTCATGCTATCGTTATCATGACTTTCAGGTCACCAATGGGTATCAAATAGATAAACTTGCACCAGGCCTCGACGGAAGCCAAACTTTATAATAATTTTTTTAAACGTTACACCCAACTAACAAGCAATTGAACCTATTTAATTCAAATTAGCTATCTTCTGTCCCCAAAATCTCTTCATTCTCTCAGTATGATTTTTCTTCCTATCTGCTGTCCATGCAGTGACGGCTCTCAATCGGGGGTTTGCTGCAAAATGATGTTTCTTCACCTACGTTCTGAAGCTACGCCTGTCCCATAAAAAAATTCTGTTACGTTGATTTCTAAAAGCGTCTTTTTCCAATTTCTATTATCCAGTTACTCTTGGTTGTTAATGATGAGACATGATTAAATATCCTTTTAGTAAGTCTTTCTTTGTCCATTCTTTGAATATGTCCATAGAATTTCAATCGTCTTTCTCTACTAGCGTCTGATATTTTCTTGGAATGTTAGTAAAACTCGTGACACCTCCCTCTATCCACATTGGGCCAAAGATTGTCCTTAATATTTTCCTTACTTCTTCTTCTTTTGTCGTTAAGCCCATTCAAAAAACGTGTTTGAACTTGTTTGTTGGCCTGATAGTTTTCGCCTTCTTATCCTCCCATCTCTTCATGAATGCACTGAGTTGCATCTTATGTTCTGTCGACCACTTCCTACCAGTTTTCTTTATGGGTTTCTCCCTAAATTTATGGTTGGCTACTTTTGTCCTAAAAGCTCCACGATTGTCTATGATGTCGTCTGTGATAATCATTTCTTGGAGGTCCGCCTTAGTTTCTTCCAGCCATTTTATCTTGACCTTCTATGAGTTGATTACTTTGAATAATCTCTTAGTTAGTCTGTCACTGTTCATTCTGTAGATATGGCCATAGAAATTCAGGCATCGCTTCCGTACGGCATCAGTAAACCTCTCAGTGAAGGAGTACAGGTCCGCTGTTCTCCTCTTAATCCACATTCCATTTTCTCTCGTGGGACGATAAATTTTCTGGTGAATTTACCGTTCAAGTTTTCCAATGTCTGCAATTTTAGAGTGGCCACCCAGGCATATAAAGCTTCCTTCCTTAATTGTTTTTCTAAATTTTTAGTTAGTGATCTGCCTCTAAAGTTCAGGGTTTGTGATGTGTATAATGCATCATGCTAAAGTGTTTCAATTTTGCGTTCCAGGATTTTTTGTTGTATCTGTTCCAGGTGATTCTATAGGTTTATTTTGTAATTTAGAGATTCTATGGTTGGTTCCTCAGTTTAGGAGCTGCGACAATGCGGTCATGTAGCTCGGTGTACTTTGGTTGGTTGGTTCCTTAGTTTAGGGGCTGCGACAACGCGGTCATGTAGCCCCGTGTACTTTGGGTGTGTGTAGAATCTGTCTGATAACCGGTGTTAATTGTCATGACTGTATTAGTGTGTGTATCTGTTGTTTTTTTTAAATTCAAGTATGGACTGCAACTTTGAATTTTTCAAATAGTTCCAACTTTTGCCGCCAAACGCCACCGTCAACGACTACTAGGCCTAGTTCAGAACTTAGCTACTAGACGCCACCGCAGTCGGCTCTTGGCAACGAACGTATCAACCTAAGAGCGTTGTTTACATTCTTAACCTAACCAATTTAGCTTCAAACAGGTGTAATTAGTGGAAAGTTCTTTAACATGCCATAAATCTATGACATGGGACCGCCGGCTTTACTTCCCCTCTGAAGGAAGGCATACTGAGGTATTTTTAAAGCTCTTATAAAATCCGATGGCTTCGGCCGGGTTTGAACCCGCTATCTTGGGTATAGAAGCTCAGCATGCTACCAACTACGCCACCCATGCCGCCCCGGTGTACTTTGGGTGTGTAAAATCTGTCTGATAACCGGTGTTAATTGTTATGACTGTATTAGTGTGTGTTATCTGTAATTCAGGCAAGGATTGCAGGCGATCATTTCAAGTAGTTCTACTTTTACTACCAAATGCTACTGTCCATGACACCTAGCTGTGAACTTGGCTACCTGATGCCATCGCAAACAGCATCTGGCGACGAACGTTGGAACTTAAGTGCATTATTCAAATCTAACCTACAAATTTTGTTTCTCACAATTGAAGTTAGTGGAAGGTTCTTTTACATGCCATAAATCTATGACATTGGCCTGTTGGCTTTACTTCCCCTCCGAAGGACGGCATACTGAGGGATTTTTAACGCTCTTTGAAAATCTGACTACTTCGGCTGGGTTTGAACCCGTGACCTTGGGCATAGAGATTCTATCCTTGTAGTAGTATGGACAGAGGACCTCAAACAACAGATCGGCTCTCGCTGCTCATGTCAAAAGTGCCAAAGCCGATTCAATCGGCGCGCTGTTTATCTCATATTTTGTGGATTTCTCTAGGCATATGTCCGTGATTATTTCATACTGTTGGAAAGGTGAGGTTTCAAGCTTACCTGTGCGGTGTTTACTTTTTTCCTTCGAAGTCCATTACGCGATAGGTTTGAGTTTGTATTCACATCCTCCCTTTGCGCTCCCCCAATAATGCGCGTTCCCGCCAAAATTGCGGTGCAGTTATTTTCTTCTTGTTGAAGTTTTCTGCCTACAGATGTATCTAAGAACTTTCTACAGCTGGAAACGTTGTGTTTCTTTGAATATGACTCTTAGGTGTCATTAATTAAGGATCAAAACTGATTTTTTTACACACAAAAAAGAAAAGAAAAATTGAACACTTATCAGAATAACCTCAATTAAAGAGGTTTAGATGCCGTATTTACTTTTATGAACATATTGTATGAAAGAATGAGGTATTTGTTATAATGCAAAGCAAAAATAATGATTCTATCGTTGTAAATGTGGTATTTATGATTCTTTTTCGAATAGTCTGCATGACCATTGCAAATGGCTTGGCATTCTTGGCAAGTATTTCAGGAAATGGCTTGGCACTAAGAGGGTTAACCACCATCTGTTGCTGTCATGTTGTCAGGTGTGGACGGAAGCCTGCACAGTGGACATCAGTCTGGCGCTGGACCTGACGGAAGCAGAGAGCGGAATGTGCGCCACGGCTGGCACTACCGCCCCAAGGAAGGGGGCCCCCTCCACGTCTACTGCTGCGGCTGCTGCCCTCAAGCCGGACATCGACCCTTGCATCATCGACCTGTGCAAGCCGGTCAAAGTCTACGTGTCGCCCAAACCTGTCAAGAGGGGCATCTAGACTTTGTGTCGTGATGAGGTGTACTTCTGTTTCTCTGTCCAGTGATTTTATGCCCACTGTGTTTTATTTTCCTAACACGTTATTTAAAAAAATGTTTTTTAAGCATTATCCTCATTGACAAGTTAATTTGTTGTCCAACACCTATTGGAGAAATTCTGCCTAGAACTTTCAAAAGAAGTAGCCTATATGTTTTCTAAATTTATACATTTGTTTGGACGTTATGTTTCAAGAACGTCGTACTTCGTACTATTATGTGTGAATATTATGTAATAGAGTACATGTACCGTGCATATAGGGTGTCATTTATGTACTTGAGTACCCTTCAGGGGCATGTAGGGGATGGGTATAGGATCAATTTGAGATAGGGTACCTGGAGTCGGAATGGCCTCCTAACCCCAGGAAACAGGTTTGTTTCAGGCCCTCCGCCCCTGTAAAGTAGGGAAGCGCGCCATGTTTTACCCTGAGGTCAAGGATACTTTCGCTGTCAACGGTCTTGGCGCGGCCACCGCTCAATGCTGCGTTAGCCGAGTGGATAGCGGCGAGGCGCGGTGCCCCGGTTGTCCCGGGTTCGTTTCTCCTGGGGTGCCATGCCTTCATTTTTTTCTTTTTCTTTATTTTTTAGAGGGGAAGGAGGGGGCATAGTCACAGTGCGTGTTTATTCTGTGCTGATTTTTTTAAACTATCGTTGATTCTGTAAATTAATTGCCTTTCGATTATTACTATCAACGAGTTATGTGCGTTTCTGTAATAGTTACAGACGACGGAACTATCAATTGGCAAGGGGAATGCAGCTCTCGGCTAACGCAGCGTTGAGCGGTGGTCGCGCCAAGACCGTTGACAGCGAAAGATTGCCTGACCTCAGAGTAACACATGGTGTGCTTCCCTACTTTACAGGGGCGGAGGGCCTGAAACAAACCTGTTTTCTGGGGTTAGGAAGGCATTCTGACCTCAGGTTCCCTATCTCAAATTGATCCTATACCCATCCCCTACACGTCCCTTTAGGGTACTCAAGTACATAAATGACACCCTATATAGTTTCATAAGAAAGTTTCAAAAGGTGTTCTTCTTCTTCTTCCTTCCTTCCTTCCTTCCTCCTCTCCTCTTCTTCTTCTTCTTCTTCTTCTTTTTGTTCTCCTCCCAGTTCCAGTGATCTGGGTCGGGGTGTGAATCAAAAGGTTTTCATATGTTTTAGATGAATGAATCTTGTCGATATACGAGAAGCTGTACTTCTTTCAAAAGTTCATAATAAATTTCTTCAATAGGTGTTGGACACCAAAATAACCACCTTATTTATTTAATCTTCCTATCCCGATTATGTACAACATTTTGACCCCACCAGACTTCTAAGTCGTGTTTAAGAAGTTCAGCGACTGGCTGAGTGGCTCAGCGGTAACGTTCTCACCTGCTGTTCCCAAGGTTACAGGATCGAATCCTGGCGCAGTCAGTTGGCATTTGAGGGTACGCAAATGCGAGGGAGCCGTGTCAGTAGATTTACTGGCACGTTAAAGATCCCCTTTGGGGCAAAATTCCGGCACCCCGGCGTCTCTAAAAGCCTCTGTAGTTAAAAGAGACGTAAAATCAGTATAAAAAAAATAAATTGCATAGCCTTGTACTGTATTTCTTGGCACAATTATCGCACATTAGGAAGAAATGTAGGATGATTATGAGAAAAATATTAAAAATTCAAATTTAAAGAAAGAAAATTCCATTTTATAATTTGTCCCCCCCCCCCCGCCTCCCTCTCCGATGGTGGCACCATCCTGCGGTCGAATGGGGAGCTATGTCTAGATAACTGCTTGTTTCTTCAACATGCGACTTGGGCTAGATTTAAACGTTGTCTGCACCTGGGACAGAGATGCCAGGCCTAATGATGTGGTTTGTTGTAGGACATTAGGCGCTAACATGGCGTCGTGACGCCCTGGCGTTGACGTCGGCGTTGGAAATAAATATGTTGTTTTCTAACACTGGTGCATGGGGGGGGGACATGTTTTCCAAGTATCTTATGAGGTAACTTTAAGCTCGCTGTTTTTCCTCTTTGTGAACACCACGCACTGATCTCTGTAGGGATATTTCCTCGGAAGTGACTGATGCTAGACCGGTACCGAACATGGCTGAGGGCATGAGACACAAAGACAGAAACTCCTTTCTTCTGACAACCAACTGGTGCACAAATATGATTTTACTGTGCGACAATTATAATAATTGAAGACCGCACGGAAAAAACAGGGTAAGCCAATTTTTTTTTCGGAAATGAGTTTATGGCGCATACTGATGGACAGCCATCGTCACTACAGAGCAGTTGAAATTAATTTCATATAAAGCGGAATGTCACAGATATAAAGAGGTTTTTATTTTTAGTGGAAACGGAAACTTGGGTGTATATCCCATATTCTCTCACTTTTTGCATAATTTGACATGAGTTGTGTTTTACTTGTACTTCCTTTATGAGAAATTAATTTGGCAAATAAACTATAAGGTGCGTTCAAAAAGTAACGAGCCGGAGGCTGGAATGCGCAAACTGGTGATGACATCGGCTAATCGTGGCGTGTGGTGTGTAATGAGGTGTGGTTCCGACCAGGGCGTGGACGGTCACAGCCCGTCGCTAGAGGGCACGCATGCACGTGACGTGATGATACAAAGCGAGCAGCAGCATGCATCAATCGTCCAACGCTGCCAGTCGCATTGCAAACAGTGACATGGAGGCGTCAGCTGAAGAGCAAATAGGTGTTGTTTGGTTTCTGACAGCGGAAGTAGTAGGGAGAACGGACATTCATCGCCGAATGTCACAAGTGTACGGCGAACACTGCATGTCCCTTGCAAGGGTCAAGGCGTGGCACAAGCGCTTCAGGGAAGGACGGGTATCGTTAGTGGATGATGCCTGGTCTGGGGCACCTACTGCATTACCGATGGCAATGTCCAGCTGGTTGATGCAATCATTACCCAGGACCGCCGAGTGAGAGGGAACGTTATAGCCACCGTGGTCGGATTGAGCGTCGGAAGTGTCCACACCATCATGAAGGAACGACTGCAGTTGCGCAAAGTGTGTGCCCAATGGGTGCCACACAGTCTTAAACCACACCAGGAAGCATGTCGAATGGCCCTCTGTCTTGGCCATCTGCAACGCTATGCGATGGAAGGGAATGGGTTCCTGGCACGAGTGGTGGCTGGAGATGAGTCATGGTGTCATCATTTTGAACCAGAATCCAAACGACAAAGCCTCCAGTGGAAGAATCCGGGTTCACCACCACCCAAAAAAAGGCAAGGCCATCCACACGAGTGCAGGAAAGGTGCTCTCCGGCTTGTTACTTTTTGAACGCACCTTATATATTGCTTACCCTCAATTGGGTTTTTCTTAAGTATTTCTTTTTAGTGTTGAAAGTTTCAAATCGCTCTCCTGAAAAATTTACAGTTGAGACTTGCCCCGTTTTTCCCGTGGAGTCTTCAATTTCATTTATGCAGCCAATGGGCATTTGTTTTATTTTCAGGACGGTTCAGGGAAATTATATTGGAAGGAATACTCGGCCATGGGCCTCTTGAAAGGAACTGTCCTGGCATTTGTCTGGTGGTGAAAACCATGCAAACCATTTTTATGATAGTCGAGCCCAAGCTCTCCTGATGCCAGTGAGGCACGAGGTTGCACGTTGGCACTCTCGGTCCCTGTGGCTAGTTATGCGACAATTATGCCAGGAAATATGGTATTAGAGAGAATGACGGAAATACAGTGAACCCTCGATTCAATGGACTTTCTGATTTAACGGACAGAATTAGACCAACCAAGATATTTAAAAAAAAAAATTGCGTGCCCATGTTTACGAGACGGTAGTGTTATCTACTTCACGCGCGCCCCAATATAAACATAAGCTTACTATTACTGTAAAAGGAATAAATAAAACCGCGTAGAACATTCCCGTCTATTAGCGCAACCAAATAAAACTATGAAATAATTTTCCCAAAAGCATCGTTTAATTGGCCATAATAGTGCTTGCAAGAACAACACGCAGAACACATCTAATCGATACGTTCCACGGGCAATACAATCATTTGATAATACCGTATTTACTCGGCCATAAGACCCCCTCGCCTATAGTAAAAACCCCCCTTAATTTTCGAGAGCCAAAATAAAAAATTCTTGGAAATCGCTTATAGTACCCCTTCCTTAATTATTGAGTCAAAATACAACATTCTTGGAAATTGACGAATTCTTAAAAAAAAATATAATTACAACTGAAATTCATTCTGTTATATGACAAAAATATTTTTCTTGTTAATGTATATTAGTTTATTGAGACGATATGACTGCCATTTTGAGTACTGCGTACGCGATTTGGCAGGATCTCGAATTGTGTAGCCAATGGGCTTCACCCGATATCCAATAGAAGATGCCACACTATTGGCCGAGTAGAAGCGCCATCCGCCAATGAAAGTTATGGTTTCATATCTTGCCTGCATTCTTTTGTTTAGTATTATTTATGTTGCGATTTGATTGTGTTTACGACAGTCTCCCTAGTTTTATTTTAAACACATTTCATTTGTTGCAATAACCGTCGGCGTTTGTGTGAAACGTTATTGGTATATTAATGTGAAATATGTGAATAATACGTGCTTGGTTGCGTTTACAAATGTTAGTGAGATGTGATCACTCATTCCCTAATTGATGCATTCTCCCTCCTTATGTTCAAATAAAAATAAAGTTTGCATTTCCATGTCGGATACTTTCATTGCGCCGATAAAGGTCTAGTAATAATAATAATAATGCGCGTCAGAGTAGCAGTGGAAGATAAAATCAACAAGGTCGCAAATGGATGGGGAAAAGACGTCTTGCTCGACCCGGTGCTGGGCCCAAGGTTTTCGGAGCGAGCAAAAGATGATTTCCAAAAAACCAAATGCAAACGAATAATTGCTTAATGCAATAATCAAAAGTGCAGAAACGAGATTCCCATAAAATTAATTAAATAAATCCCAGAGGCGTGTTAATCGTGCCTTTGTTACGTCACAAAGACAAGATTGACGAAATCGAGATAAGGATAAGGATAAGGAAGGGGAACTTAAATATAAGAAATGAAAAGACAAGGGAGCTATATTACTTAAAATATAAAAATGTATTGAGGATAAAAGAAAGAGCGTGTACACGAAATAAACAAATTATTTAAAACAAAGAAAAAAGGCAAGCTAATACTAGCTCAATAATACAAAAGAAACCCAAAACCAAGAATAAAGACTTAAAAACTAAAAAAAAACGACAGAACAGAACCTGAGTAACAGCTCAACAATGTGAATCTAACGAAACGATACGAACATGAAAGAAAATAAAATGAAACTTACGAAAGCCAGAGAGAAACGCCAAACTTGTAAAAAGTCAAAATTCGAACTGCTACAAGACGCGAAGCTTTTCATGATGTTATTGTAAACATACCTGAGGGATGGGGGAGGAGTGAGGGGAGTAAAACAAAGGGAAGAGAGATTTCACGGAGGTAGGAAGAAGGGGAAGAAAAGGGGGGGGGGGATATCATTAAGTTATGTAATACGGCGAAAATCGAAAGAGAAAGAACAAAACAAAAGGAAAAAGAAATACACGAAAATACATTACATTACAATTGACTTGGGACGAAAGAGACCGGTAAAAATCGAAAGCACGCTATAAAAAAATAGGCTTATACTCCAACATAATGCCGCAACAACGCGACATATAAAAAAAGAACAATATGACATCGGAGCTGGAGAAAATCCCAGTTAACCACCGTCACATATATTCTATAAACAAAGGGGACACGTATTAGTGGGACGTTGGACATTAGTCCCGTTACCTCACACATACTGTCCACAAACAAAGGTCCAATTGCTACCAATCAAATGAAACATTTGTGGTACAAAGAGACACCGACGCAAAAGACGAGCACCAAGGCCCGACAGGAAAATATACATAAGCCAAGACGCAGAAACGCAATACTTTCGAATCTTACGGGTATTAACCAAAATAATAAAACTGTGAGGAGGGTACATAACAAAAGCAACAAAAAGAACTCCGCCGTATGACATTACGCAAGGTCTCGGAGATCGGGTTCAAGGATTATAATACTAACAGTAACATCTTGAAAAGGAAAGAGAATTAAGCAAAAGAAGGAACATTGAGCAAAAACAATTACATTGCGTTAGATAGAAATACATTGAGCCGTACTCACATTCTGCTGCGCCATGAGGGTGGGCCTCTGCCCGAATACACACGTTCGCCTTACATCTCGGCGCGTCTAAGACTGACTTAGCTTCTGTCCCCCCAGAGGGGAGAGAAGCCTCTCAGAAAAATCAAATGCGTAGTTTGGGAGTGGCCCCAAACTCGCGTCAAATATTGTCAGAGCCAATGGCAGAACGAATTGCACAACAAAATGCAAGGTAGCAACAACACTAGCCAATACGAGAGAACAAGGCAGTATGTAGCCAGGGGTTGCACAACGTTAGACAGAGAGATACATACAGACAATCTGCGCACTTTTAAACTCTCGAGGCGTAATATAGAGATGTCACAACACATGACAATAATAATAATAATAATCATGATGATAATAATAATAATTACAATAAATTCTGAAAAGTGGTTCAAATTCCACCGCTTTCTCCAAAAAAAATTCTTTTACATAACAAAGGCATAAAAGAATTTTTTCTTTTTCATAACAAAATTATATAAAATAACATTCTTCGATTAGATACATTTGAACAGGGTGAAGGAAAGAAGATTACATCATGTACACCAGATACACACATGAAAAATTAAGACATAATAAAATGTTCTCACATTTCTCTTATTCATAAGACGCAGCTTAATTAAAAGTTCTTTGAACGTCATAACTTCCATAAAAGGCTTGACGAAACGCAAGTCTCTTTTCTCAAACACACATATATTTTCATACACACGTATTCACGAAGATGTTCACTGGTGAGGAAAATTTTTTCTTTTTTTTTTTTTTTTGGTACGAAAGAAAAAAAAAGACTTTAAAATGAAATTAAAACAACAAAAATTGAAATTATATAAAGGATCAGTACAGCCGTGAAATAAAGGCGGATCCTACCTCTACTGCACGTCAATACGTCACACATATTAAAAATGGATGTACCAAAAAGAAAATAATGATAATAAAACGGTCAATCTTGAGCTAGACTCTGCCAGATGACGTGGAGAAAGCGAAGTCTTCTTAATGGCGACCTTCTGGAAATCAGCCAATTTTCTAATAATAAAAGAAAGAAAAAGGTTAAATCATGATCACAAAAAAATATAAAGGGGAGCACCCTGTATACAAAATAAGGCTTGCGTCAGGGGAAATATTTGGGGTTACATAAGCTGCGTAAGAGGGAAAGTAGATTCATTCTGCCAGCTGGAAAGTAAAAGTATGAATAGGCAGGGTCGTCAGACCAAATGAAAGAAGAGAAAACGAGCCGTGAACGGGGTCTAAAGGATACACCGGCCACTTCTCAGGTACTTGGAGACTAGCTATCGCTACCGGAAACACTCTCCAAATATATGACAGATACAGGAAAATAATACACATTATCTTAGAGAAAACATTAGATTGAAATGATTTATAAAAACATGATATCACAAAAACGTAAAACAGAAGTTACGATAAATAGTAAACAACTATATCAATAAACAAATCACTGTCACTACAAGAAAAGAATGTAAGTCAACAGACCATCTCAGGCGTTGTCGAACAATAGCAAGTCGTGTCTGCAGCTCGGACAATGGGCCGGCCGGCTCCCTACAACAAAAGCAGGCAGGTACCGGAAATTGCCTTAGGCAGAAGTATAGTTCAACACATCTTTCGAAATCCTCCGTGTAACTCAGGCGGCCACGGGTGTCTCCTGCCTAACTAGATACATAGTAGGAGTAAAGGGGAAAAATGTACTAATAACATTCATCAAAAGACATTAGATACTAACAAATGAAAAGGAATAATAACTCAAAGTAGCTGTCGAAACAAAAAATACCATTCCGGACAGAGAACGAAAATCCAATTAATTACGTTACAAAATACCTTCCAAATAAAAGGAACAGACTGGAACCTCGCATAAAACCAATCAAGACCAGACATACAATCAATCAAACTCGAAACCCAATAATAAATATTACCAACCCACAAAAATAAAATGGTTACAGCGTCAATATACGGGCCGTAGACCTCAGAGGTACCGCATAAAAAAAAATTAAAGACAGAGAGGGTATGGCCTATCCCATACAAATATAAGAAAATTGGGTAATGCACGCCAGAGTAGTTCACACGAACATCAATGTCCCATACCAAGGATGCCGTAGACCTAAAATGGTTGGTATCTCTGAGTAATACTTATCGTATATTTGGTTTGCCAATAAAAACGAATAAATAGTTCGTACGTAATATATATATAGTTTAAATTGAATAGGGTATAAAATCAAAATTGAACTAAATTTGAAACCACCCACAAATAACTGTTGATAAAAATTCATTAAACTCATTGACACACACATTCATCTCAAAATACAACCAACAACAACAACACTACATACATACTCCTTCCCATAAACAAATCAAAATTTCCCCATTACATCAGAATGCTAATATGAGTCGTTGGAACACCATGGAAACTCAAATAACGGACTACAGGTCATCGTGACAAACTTCATCCCATACTAAAGATTGACGAATCGTGTGGAATCTATGTACATCCTAAGTGGGCGTCGAAGCCGTGGGACAGGTCCCAAACCCTAATTCCGACGGAGACCTCACCTAGCAGGTTTCCCAACGAAATACACACTGCCATACTGAACATATAGTAACATCAAGCTTATATAAACAATTTTAAATGAAAACCAAAATTGAAAATCCCCTGACAAAAATAAAACAATCACCCTCCCTAATTATGAAACAAACTTAACTCCCAATCATAACACACATAATAGCTCAACAGACCATTCATAACTGAGACAACAAACACTTTACTAACATCAAACGTTAGTATAATTACGCGAGGCTCAAGGGGGGGTCGGGGTGACCGTAGGATTTAAAGAGACGGTTCCCATAAGTGGGCCGGGGAAAACTTCGGAGAAAGAGGGGCGGGGGTTTTAGGCTGTACGGTAATGACAAGGAACCTGTCAGCAGCTGTTCCAGACTGAGACGTATGAAGGGGTGAGGCGAGTTCTGAGAAATATCACAGTTAACAAAGCGACTATTTACAACAAAGGTAAGGACTCAAACCCTTGAGAGAAATGCATTTTCTACTTCACAGAAAGTAAAATAAAAACGTCCACAACACTGACGAAATGAAAAGGAAGAGAAAGCAAACAAAATTTCCTGTCGCCTTAAAATCACCGTTAACTAAACAAATGTCTACTAGAGGAAGCAAATACATAAACGTAGGTTACAATACCGTGACGTGTCGTGTTCCAGCGATGCGATGTACTCACTGATATGTTGCCACTGTTCACCTCGAAGCTGGGTCTTTTGGATGTCTTGTTTACTTGAGGGACAAAACCACCTTTCCTTGGAGATGGGTTTCCTGGATGCCCGTAGTTCACACAGAAAGTAACTTCACCCTTTCTTCAGGGGTGGGGAAAAACAATTCACTGAATTCCTTAAACTCAAAGAAAAACAAATTTTAATACAATGTAAATGAAGAGAAAAATAATAAAAGGTTAATAACTTGAGAGAGGAGAGGAGGGAACGATTTCGCACGCAACCATGCGATCTGCTACCATTGCGCCGATAAAGGTCTAGTAATAATAATAATAATGCGCGTCAGAGTAGCAGTGGAAGATAAAATCAACAAGGTCGCAAATGGATGGGGAAAAGACGTCTTGCTCGACCCGGTGCTGGGCCCAAGGTTTTCGGAGCGAGCAAAAGATGATTTCCAAAAAACCAAATGCAAACGAATAATTGCTTAATGCAATAATCAAAAGTGCAGAAACGAGATTCCCATAAAATTAATTAAATAAATCCCAGAGGCGTGTTAATCGTGCCTTTGTTACGTCACAAAGACAAGATTGACGAAATCGAGATAAGGATAAGGATAAGGAAGGGGAACTTAAATATAAGAAATGAAAAGACAAGGGAGCTATATTACTTAAAATATAAAAATGTATTGAGGATAAAAGAAAGAGCGTGTACACGAAATAAACAAATTATTTAAAACAAAGAAAAAAGGCAAGCTAATACTAGCTCAATAATACAAAAGAAACCCAAAACCAAGAATAAAGACTTAAAAACTAAAAAAAAACGACAGAACAGAACCTGAGTAACAGCTCAACAATGTGAATCTAACGAAACGATACGAACATGAAAGAAAATAAAATGAAACTTACGAAAGCCAGAGAGAAACGCCAAACTTGTAAAAAGTCAAAATTCGAACTGCTACAAGACGCGAAGCTTTTCATGATGTTATTGTAAACATACCTGAGGGATGGGGGAGGAGTGAGGGGAGTAAAACAAAGGGAAGAGAGATTTCACGGAGGTAGGAAGAAGGGGAAGAAAAGGGGGGGGGGATATCATTAAGTTATGTAATACGGCGAAAATCGAAAGAGAAAGAACAAAACAAAAGGAAAAAGAAATACACGAAAATACATTACATTACAATTGACTTGGGACGAAAGAGACCGGTAAAAATCGAAAGCACGCTATAAAAAAATAGGCTTATACTCCAACATAATGCCGCAACAACGCGACATATAAAAAAAGAACAATATGACATCGGAGCTGGAGAAAATCCCAGTTAACCACCGTCACATATATTCTATAAACAAAGGGGACACGTATTAGTGGGACTTTGGACATTAGTCCCGTTACCTCACACATACTGTCCACAAACAAAGGTCCAATTGCTACCAATCAAATGAAACATTTGTGGTACAAAGAGACACCGACGCAAAAGACGAGCACCAAGGCCCGACAGGAAAATATACATAAGCCAAGACGCAGAAACGCAATACTTTCGAATCTTACGGGTATTAACCAAAATAATAAAACTGTGAGGAGGGTACATAACAAAAGCAACAAAAAGAACTCCGCCGTATGACATTACGCAAGGTCTCGGAGATCGGGTTCAAGGATTATAATACTAACAGTAACATCTTGAAAAGGAAAGAGAATTAAGCAAAAGAAGGAACATTGAGCAAAAACAATTACATTGCGTTAGATAGAAATACATTGAGCCGTACTCACATTCTGCTGCGCCATGAGGGTGGGCCTCTGCCCGAATACACACGTTCGCCTTACATCTCGGCGCGTCTAAGACTGACTTAGCTTCTGTCCCCCCAGAGGGGAGAGAAGCCTCTCAGAAAAATCAAATGCGTAGTTTGGGAGTGGCCCCAAACTCGCGTCAAATATTGTCAGAGCCAATGGCAGAACGAATTGCACAACAAAATGCAAGGTAGCAACAACACTAGCCAATACGAGAGAACAAGGCAGTATGTAGCCAGGGGTTGCACAACGTTAGACAGAGAGATACATACAGACAATCTGCGCACTTTTAAACTCTCGAGGCGTAATATAGAGATGTCACAACACATGACAATAATAATAATAATAATCATGATGATAATAATAATAATTACAATAAATTCTGAAAAGTGGTTCAGTCCATTCCATTCTATTTCCTTGATACTAAGATTTTTGCTTAGCGAGGGATAGTAGTGAAAGTCATTGGGGGATAGCCGGGAAAGTGAGGTTATGGCAGTCTCATAATGGGCTGACGAAAGATGTAAACTTCGTTTATATAGATTAAATATATTGTACAGTACTATGTAGCATCAAAATAAAATTAATTATTTTCACTCTCTCCCTTTCCCAAAATAATGGATTTTTGTGAAGTTCGCATCTATAGTACCCCCTCCCTCAATTTCGGAACTAAAAATTTAGAAAAAGGAGTCTTATAGCCGAGTAAATACGGTAATTCACAAATATCGATTATTCGTTCGTACAATGTAGATATTTTTATCCCTAGAAAGATGCGCAATTGAGGACGTGCCTCTCAAAGCGTGGGCCGATGAATTTTGTAAGAAGAAGAGCGTTGTTTTTTTTTTAAGAAATGTTAAAAACATTTGGAATTAAAAGTTCTATATTTGCGATTTAACGAAGGGACGAACCTCCACCCCAATCGAGTGTTTACTGTGATATTGTCTTGCCATAAATGTTCAGCTTGGAGTATCAAAGGATTAAAAAAAAAAAAAAGATATGAAGAAAATCATTAAGACATTCTCAGTGTTAGCTGGCTGTCTGATGTATAAGGAGCGAGATGCATTCTGTATTCATACTTAGGAGGCCTTGGGTTCAATTCCCAGCTCTGTTGGGGGTTTTAAATGGGTGTGTGTGCTCAGCCTTGTGATCGGAGAAAAAGACAAGTTTATTACACGTTTGACGAATCCTTACCGGTAGTCAGTGCTTGAGTTGTAAAAAGAGAAGTTCCGGTACTGTGGGCTACCGGGTGGTTGGGGTGGGTGGGGACTTTATGGAATATTGAAATATAGAGTTCTAAAAACGATATTTTTACGCCTTTCTGAACACCTTTAAAAATGAATCAGTGGACAAAGTAGCAATCTAATTTTGATTCAAATTTTCCCCCGATTGGAGGTTTCGGTACGGCGTACCGGTGTGTACCGTCACAAATCTAGCCCTGCCGGTAGTAGATATATGAACTAACACAGGCCATGCCAACAGGTGCTTCGCAAGCACCCGGCACCGGCAAAAGGACCGGTGCTCTGCTGTAGCGCCGGTGGGGTGGGGAAAGGTGAGGGAAGCAGACAGCACTGTTTTGTCAGAGTTAGGAGAGGAACATGTAGTGGCAGTGCTTAGCGAGGCGACAGTCCTGTTGTTTGGTGAATGGGGCTGGGCAAATCAGCGCGCGTCAGGCGGCGTACCGGTATGAAAACATCATCATCATCTTGAGCAATTTCCGACCGCTGGTTGGGTCTGCTTGGAACATAAGCCTCTCCATCGTTTCCTGTCCATCCACCATCTCTCGTCTTTCACTGTGTCCCAGCACACTCCTCTTTCCTCCACACTCTTATTAACTCCTTTTGTCCATCTGTCCCTTGGTCTTCCCCTTGGCCTCCTTCCCTTCATTTCCATTCCAAACATCATCTTCTGTATCCTCTCCTCTTGCATCCTCCTCACATGTCCATACCATTGTAGCCTAGACTGCTCTATTCTATTTTGCAATGGTTCCTCTCTTACCATCTCTCTGACTCTCTCATTCCTTACTCTGTCCATTCTTGTTACTCCTACCCTACTCCTCTGGAACTCATCTCCACTGCTCGTATTTTATTCTTATCCCTTTCCTTCATCACCCATGTTTCTGAACCATATGTCAAAATTGGCACAAAATAGGTCTTGTAGATGATTCCTTTACATTTTTGTGTTACATCTTTATTCCATATCATCCCCCTAACTCTTGAAAAATCCATCTGCGCACCTTCCCCTTTCATTTATTTCCGTCCTATTGCCTCCCTTTTCTTCAGTTATGCTTCCCAAGTATGAAAACTAATAATAATAATAATAATTATGATGCCAATTTTGTGTAGACAAAAATAATAGTTTTATTGCGCTCCTAATTTTGTACTAATTTTCAACATTCTTTGTTTATCATTGGCATCGCTTTGAAGCCACCAGTTTTCCGATATTCGGAAGAATCGTTTTGGCTGTTGCAATCCGAAGTATAGCTCCAAGGAAGCATCAGACAAACTTGACCTTGTTTTTGTTTTGCTGATATTCATAATTGAAAACATTTGTTCACAAACGAATGTTGTTCCGAACATAGCAGCAAATTTTTGGGCAAGGGCATGAAACCTCGAAAATTCTTATTCCTGAACGCCTTTACAAAATGAAATCAAATAACCATTTGCTACCGTATGGCTGAGAAACTTGGACACTCTATCACCGTGATATCAGGAAACTTCCACCAACAAAAGATGAGATACATCTTGAACATTAAGTGGGAGGACTACGTTACCAACACTGCAGTTCTCGAGAAAGCACATATCAATAGCATTGAGGCAACCATCATCGCTCGTCAACAGAGATGGTTAAGCCATGTTCACCGTATGAGTGATACCAGGCTTCCACGTCAATTCCTTTATGGTGAACTTTGCTCTGGCACTAAACTTCATGGGGGCCCCAGGACCAGCTAAAACACATCATGAAGACGACTGGTATACCTATCCACTCATGGGAAACATGCTGCGAACAGTTTACTGGCAGAACACTACATCGACCGCTGTCAAATTATTTGAAGAAGAACGTCACAGACATGGAGAGGCCAAACGACAAGCAAGAAAGCTTCGTCAATTACAACCCCGCCCTCCCCCGACCGTTCAGTGCAATCTATGTGGGCGCATGTTTCATGCCAGGATTGGCCTGTTAAGTTATCAGCAACACATCCACAAGCTAGTTTGAAAAGCTCTATGCAGGAAGAAGTATAAGGTGCGTTCAAAAAGTAACAAGCCGGAGGTTGTAATGCGCGAACCGGTGACTACATTGGCTAATCGTGGCGTGTGTAACGAGGTGTAGTTCCGACCAGAGCGTGGAAGGTCACAGCCCGTCGCTAGAGGGCACTCGTGCACGTCACGTGACGATACAAAGCGAGCAGCAGTATGCATCAATCGTCCAACCAAGACCAAGACTGTAGGCCATTCGACATGCTTCCTGGTGTGGTTGAAGACTGTGGGGCACCCATTGGGCACACACTTTCCGCAAGTGCAGTCGTTCCTTCATGATGGTGTGCACACTTCCGACGCTCAATCCGACCACGGCGGCTATGGCGTTCACTGTCACTCGGCGGTCCTGGGTGATAAGTGCATCAACCAGCTGGACGTTGTCATCGGTAATGCAGGGGGGTGCCCCAGACCGGGCATCATCGGCTAACGATACCCATCCTTCCCTGAAGTGCTTGTGCCACGCCTTGACCTTTGCAAGGGACATGCAGTGTTCGCCGTACACTTGTGACATTCGGTGATGAATGTCCGTTCCCCCTACTCCTTTCGCTGTCAGAAACCGAACAACACCTCTTTGCTCTTCGTTTGATGCCTCCATGTCACTGTTTGCAATGCAACTGGCAGCGTTGGTCGATTGATGCATGCTGCTGCTCGCTTTGTATCGTCACGTGATGTGCATGCGTGACCTCTAGCGACGGGTTGTGACCTTCCACACTCTGGTCGGAACCACACCTCGTTACACACGCCATGATTAGCCGATGTCGTCACCGGTTTACGCATTACAGCCACCGGCTCGTTACTTTTTGAACGCACCTTATATGTGTACTCGGAATCGAGTTGCAGCTGATGACGACGACTGTCACTACACTGGTGAGGAAAGAGGGGAGAGAAGGAAAAGCACTAAGTGCTCTCGCTTTGGCGTGGCCTGAACGAACAGTTTTCAGCAGTGTTAGTCAATCTGTTTTCCTGGAGATATCAGTACACTCTGAATCATTATGGCACAAGCTTTGCAGTTGGTCATTTGGGTATTTTCTTCTTCTTTTTCTCTTTTTTTAATTTATTAATGCAGCCAATGGCCATTTATTTTATTTTCAGGACGGCTGAGGTGGGATTCGAACCCCTGCTCTCCCGATGCCTTCAGGTCTATGTTCAGTGAATAGTTTTAAGGGATTCATATGCTTAACTGATGAATAGGGGCGGTGTTTTTTCGCAAATGCGACAAAGTGCGAAATACTGATAATGGCTTGTACTTTTCCCAACCTGTAAACCACTTTTTAATGTGTTTGTAGAAAGCGAAAAAATGCTAAATTGACTCATAATTGCAAAAATTATACCTAAATGTGAAATCCACGATTTTTTTCTTCTTTCAAATATAACTCTTTTTATTCCTTCTTTTCTTATGGAAACTTCAACTGAGGTGTCTGTACACCCTTGAAATGCTTATGATAGCTTGACCACCGGTCTCGAATGTGGAAAGTAATCCCTCCTGCATCGCGTTGCCTGCTCGTTGCTTTCATTCTCTTCGCGTAGGTCAAGTCAACAAGTGCTAAGATGGCGAGACCGAAAGTGTATATAAATCAGCTCTAATATTTCATAAATTTGCATGCACTTGCCCACTGTGGTGGATAATTAACTAAAACTTTGAGTTGGTTGTGCGTATTTCCTCTGCATTATTCTGGTTCTGCATCGGTATAAATATCTATTTTTTTCTGTGTAATGCTTTAGTCTGTAACAATTTTCTTCGCTGTTACTTTAACCTGAATGAAAATCCACAGCCTGCTTCCAGTCTCCGACCGGGTCAGGAATGGAATGAATGAAGCCCCCATCTAGCGGCGAGGATATGAACTCTGCTGGCTGCCGAGGCCTGACGCACTCCTCTGGGGCAATGATTAAATGAATGACAGATGAAATGAAATGATAGTGGAGAGTGTTGCTGGAATGAAATTTTGACAGGGAAATCCGGAGTACCCGGAGAAAAACCTGCCTGCCTCTGTTTTGTCCAGCACAGATCTCACATGGAGTGACCGGGATTTGAACCACGGACCCAGCGGTGAGAGGCCGGCGTCCTGCCGCCTAAGCCACGGAGGCTCGTTACTTTAACTTAATGCATTTTTATATCACTGTTAACCTTCTACAAATGTGATTTTAATTTCACATCAATGTCATTTCAAAGTACGAGTACATTACTGATTTGTCAGATTTACCATATTCATAATGTCAGTAATTGAGGTCCGTATTGACTAACTATATATTAGAAATAAATAAAGGGATTCTGCCTTTTCAATACTTAAATTAAACCTACTCACAGGTACATGTTTCGAAGGTTGTTAACTCCCTCTTCCTCAGCCTGTACAATACCGTAAATATCAAAGATTAATTACCTTTATAAGTACATAAGTGACATGAAAACAGTTTAAGAATTAATTAATGCAAGGTTCAAGAGGAGACCACATAAATTAATGACTTGGAAATGTCCTTATATTAAGTTAGGAGAGTTTCAGATAGATCATGTGGCCATGGATCGGAAATTTCACAAAGAAATTTATAATGTAAAAGTCCTTCGTGGTGTTGATGTTGATTCGGATCATTACATTTCCAAGATTAAAATCAAATTGACTCCTAAAAGGAAAAATATACCTCAAAAATTCAATAGCAAAAGATTGTATGATCCTAGTTCAGTTATCAATAATCCAGTATATTTTGAGCAATCCATCACGCTTTTGAGTGACAACTTGGGGATCACTGTTAACAAATTAAAAGCCGTAGCAGAAGACGTTGCTCCCATTAAAAAACGAAAGAAACATGCATGGTGGAATGAGGATTGTGATTTAGCAATTCTACGCCGGCATTCAGCTTGGTTGAAGGACCAACAACAAAAAACAGAAAGTTCTAGGGAAGAATTAATCAATGCTAGAAGGTTAGTGGCAAAAGAAATCAGGAGGGTTAAAAGAGAATATCAGAAGGAAACATTAAAATCTATTGATGAAGCTTTCAATCGCCATAAAACAAGGGACTATTACAGGACATTTAAACAATACCAATCAAAATATACTCCCCCTACTCTTTTGATGAAAGATACGAACGGGCAGGTGGCCCATAATGATTATGACAATGCAATAATTTTGGTCGATTACTTCATAAAATTACTTAATAGTGATGAACCTGAAGATTCTTTTGAATTCGATCCCTATCCTAGAAATAAAACACCCCTGGAAAAGATCATACCGCCGGTTTACGATGAAGTGCGTACAGCGATTGATTCACTTAAGAATTTTAAAGCGGCAGGAGAGAATAAAGTAGTAGCAGAACTTTGGAAGAATGCTAATGTACAGACTATTCATAACCTACATAAACATCTTATTGACATTTGGAATAGAGAAAAATTGCCTGAAGAGTGGAATATTGCAATTATACACCCCATACACAAAAAGGGCGATAGGTCAGATCCTGGCAATTATCGAGGGATATCGTTGCTGGATGTCACGTATAAGATTTTTTCAAAGATTTTATATTCCAGAATTCACGAACAACTTGTTAATGAACTTGGTGAATATCAGGGTGGTTTCCGGCCAGGACGAAGCTGTCCAGATCAAATTATCAGTCTCAAATGGATTATAAAACATCACAGGATTAGGAGCAAAGATTTAGTGATCACATTCGTTGATTTTCAAAAAGCTTATGATAGTATCCAACGCGAATCTCTATTAAATGTCCTTACTGAATTTGGTTTACATCGAAAACTTGTTAACCTTATTGCGGTCACTCTTAAGAATACTAAATCTAGAGTTAGGTTTAGAAGTGAAATCTCTGAGTCATTTGAAATCCATACTGGTCTTCGGCAGGGAGATGGATTATCTCCATTGTTGTTTAATTGTGTGCTGGAAAAAGTTATGCGTCAATGGAATAAGGTTTGTCCACCGAATGTTAAGATTGGAAAAAATGCTCGACTAAATTGTCTCGCCTTTGCTGATGATCTAGCATTATTAGCAACTAGTATCGAAGAAGCTAAATTTCAGGTAGAGGAATTGGAACGATTAGCAGCAAAGGTTGGGTTGAAAATTTCCTTTGAGAAAACAGAAATGATGCCATCTTTTCAAGTTAACACATCACATATTGTACTGCATAATGCCCAGAAAATAAGGATTGTGAAAAAATTTAAATATCTTGGTGAGATCATCACTTGGAATGCCAATGAGAGAGCATCAATAGATAATAGAACTCTAAAATTGCGACGAGGACAACAGATTACCTGGCCAACATATAAGCAACAGTCTCTTTCGATTAATGCTAAACTTTGACATTATTTCTCCGTCGTTAAGCCAGAAGCAACACATGCAAGTGAAACTTTATTTAAACTAAACACCCGATCAACAACTGACAAACTACAGAAGGTTGATAGACGGATTCTTCGGACAATACTCAATAAAAAACACCAGGTTGAGGGCCAGTGGAGACTTTTGCCCAATTCAATACTTTACAAGGAAAATGAATCTATCATTGACACGATGCGAAAACGAAGGATTGCGTTTTTTGGACACATATCCCGCTTGCCAAATACTAGACTCCTGAAACAACTTTTTGACTTCTTTTGGAACAGTAAAACAAAAATCACATGGTTTAAAGAAATACAAATGGATTTAGATGAATTGAAAATTACTAAGCATCATATTAAACATAGAGAGGAGAATCGGCTTCTGAATAACAAATACACTCGACTAACATTCAAAATTTCACAGCGTAAGCAATATGTTATATCAGAAGAAGAACGAGCTGCAAGATCTTCCAGACTGAAGAAGTATTGGGAAAGGAAAAAATTATCAAGAATTAAGAACTGAACTTATTATTTGAAATATTGGAAGACTTTGTATATCAGGTTTGATTTTTGGTGCTCCAATGTGGGCGTAAACAGTGTAAACAAATAAATGCGAAGTTCATCAATCCATTGTTTCCGACTCTCCATAGAAGATCTTCTAATTGGATTTCCAGGCCTGGGTGCACTAAAAAGCCGCTGAATCAGGCCGGTGTTGTGAGCCGCTATTTGGTTGCGTCATCGTAGGTTCGAACTAGTCTTCATGCTGCCCTTGGTGAACATCATGGCAAAGTAACCAAAGAATCCCTGCAGCCGTGCCATGCCCCGCCGTATGTAGTGCGTTTGGGCGTGAACAACAGCAGATCAAAAACGTGTCTCGCAAATATCACTCCTTTGATTGTCCAAAGACATGCTTGGGAGAAGGGGAAGGGAAATAGAGGACGGGAATAAAAACTAAGGAAAAATAAATGTGGATGTTTAAGATGTGCTGTTGGCTGTTGTTTTGGAGTGGAGGAATGCGAAAGATGAGGGGTATAATCATTATTGAATTTGGAAAATAAATGGTATGAACATACCTGCCAAGTTTTCTGGTTTTCCCGGAAGGTTTCCGGATTTTTGGGGTGTTTTCCGGTTTTCCGGATTAACATAGTTTTTTCCGGATTTTCAACTCCCTAGCTTGTTTCCGTTCTCTGCATCCAAATCGCATTTCGGTTTTCATTTTCGATACTAGCTGCTATTCTGAGATGCGACTGTTTAAATTCGACTGATAAGACTCAGGGTGTCTACCGGTAACGAAACGTTACGAAAAAGTAGCTAATTTTACAAATGGGTAACGAAAGTAACGAAAAGGAGCTAATTCTTACGTCTGGATAGTTGGAGGTAACGAAAATTCGCCAAGGTATGTTAAAATCATTTAAACCCTCGCCGCCAGGCTCGCAGATGCGATGCGAGTTTCACGCAAGCGGCGCCGATTGCGTAAGCTATATTTCCCCGTGCAAGACCTCAAGGAAATGCATAATGAGGATACCTTCAGTGGTACTGTATACATCGGTTCAACGTTTATTTTTTGGCATCAAGAAGAGTTTAGTTCTGTCTGAAATATTTTTCTGTATTAATCGGAAACCTGACTTTTTGCGAGACGTTTATTCGCAATAATTTCCGAAACTCAGCAGAAACCTCTCTTTTCTTATATTGGCCTCTAAATTTGTAGATCTCAAATTGAAGTCCAGAAATAACGCGAAATAATGTATTGTCGCAATCTTGCGAAATGATACGGTTTCAAAAAATAATTGCAAAAATGCTTCGAAATACATTTAAAAAATCTATCCGTCTAGTGAATTTGCGACATAAAGTGTGGTTAATTCGAAACTCCGTTTTATGTCTATTTTCCCTTCGAACTATGGTTCCTTTGGATATATAATCTAACTGGGCTATCTCGAAAACTTGTATAATTTGAATTCGAATGTGCCCTCTTGTCGGATTATTCGTGCAATCCTCTCTGAATAATTCATAATAACCGATACCTACTTCGAACGTTCATCCTCCAAAATTACATCCTCAAGACGACCGGCTGACAGCACGACTTGCCTCCGGGAATTTCGTCAAACGGACCACGATCGACGCCAGTTGCGTAAAATTATAAAACCCATGCCCGGCCGCGAACTTGTGTCCTCGAAGACTGCGGGAATCCCATAACGAAACATACTGAACCCTACTCGCCACTATTCCCATGACCGTATACTTAAAAGTGTACGGGGAGCGAGAATCGCATCAATCCACTTAGAAATAATAGACTACGTAGCATCGCGATACTCATTTCTTCTCGTGATCCACGGTGAACTTCCAACCACAGCATAGGGGCAGCAGGAATCACGGCGCCGATCATACAACATGTCCATAATTGCTCGTGAATTTTAATCATGCCCAACCTCGAGCTCGCCTCCGCCATTCTGCCAGGACAGATATACAGGCAGACAACCGCTGAACGGCCGGATGCGGTGCCGATTGCATAGTATCGCGTTCTGATTGTGCAACCGCGGGGACAACGTGAATCTCGTAAAACGACCGAGAGTGGCGGCGATTGCGATACATCGCGATATTTCTCCGCATTGGATGACTAGTACAACTGGATTCTTGTCAAGCGGACAGCAAGCGGTGCCGATTGCGTAATAATAACTTACCGTATTTTTCCGTGCCCGACCTCAAGGACAATAGAAATCTCATCGAACGACTAAAAGTGACACCGATTATGTAATCGCGATTTTTCTCCGTGTTCTATCTAAAAATATACGAATCGCGCCAAATGGCTGAGACCAGCGCCGATCGTGTAATGTCTCAATATTTCTCCGTACCTGACTGCAAAGACAATTCGGTGACGATCCCGTAACGTCGCATAATTAAATATCCATTATTTATTTTTATCTAAATTTTTATAACACCATAAGTGAATGTTATTCACTGCCTTAAACACAGTTCATTGTTGTTTTCCTTCACCGCGCGATGAGCTTCTATTGTTGCAGACCGCAGACGTATCATGAATTAAAAGGTAGCTAAAAAGTAACTAATTTTTATTTCATCCTTGCAGTAGACACCCTGTAAAGATGATCGATAATCCCGTCTCGTAGATTATCGCTGCATTTATATTACTCTTTGTGCTTCAACTGTTTGTAAGCGGGAAAGCTTGGTTTTAAGCGGTGCTTGAGTAGTTCTGGTATTCGTGCAATTGTGTGACAATATTTGTACAATTTAGTTTTTTCCTGATGAATTCGAGTAAGAAACGATATCATCAGTCTTTCAGGGAGGCATATTCTTCAGAATTTTTGGAAACTGGCTCAATGAATTAGATAGTCTGACATCACCAAGAGTTTGTAATCTCTTTTCTCGCTATATTTAAGACCTTGCGACGCATGTACGCATTAAATTTTTGCACTTTGGGATCTTCTGGATTTCTATTTTTGTAAGTTGGCAGGTATGTATGAATGGTGGAATACAACTGATCAATTTATCTATTACTATATAATGTGTCTATCAGTGATCTATATAAAATACTGGTTTCAAAAATTATTTCATTGAGATTGTGGGAAGGATTAAATCTCTGTGCTTTGTCAATCTCTATTTGTTCCAGAATATTCATGAGCATGTCTTTGCTTTCTTGATGTAAAATAACTAGATTGTTCTCTATGGTTGTGAATTTGTGCCCAGTTTCTACCATATGGTTACCTATCGCCGAAAATTTATTATGTTGAGTGGCATTAACATGTTCCAAAAATCTGGTGTTGAATCCTCTTCCCGTTTGTCCCAAGTAATCAGCATCACAATCATTACATTTTATTCTGTAGATACCGGAATTGTTATATTTGTTTGTTTTATTGAGAATATGCGAGTTGAAAAATTTATTGTGATTAGTGTTGTTGGTTCTGAAAGCTACTTTTATTTTATATTTTTTGAGTACACTAGTAACATTGTAAGTGGATTGATTCACAAAGGTGAACATTGCATAAGTGGAAGGTCCAAGTCGCGGGGGTGGGCAATGATACTGTAATATACCATGGAACTACAGTACCGGCTAAGTTCTGGTGAGGACCTAGTCCTATGGGGTATAACATAGGCCCCGTGCACAGGGTTACGTGCGAAGATCTCAACAGAATCTGCAGCGGAGAAGCTGGACTTCGGAACGGTAGAGATTGCGGAAGAGGCAGACCAGTACTCAGGGAATAGTAATGAGTACAGCATCAATCGGCAGCGTCTGTTTCCCATGTTAGGGGCGGCTGCAAGGGCGTCTGTTCTCCACGTTAGGGGCGGCCTGAATAATAGCTGGCAGTAGCTTCATAAAATGCCTTTGGGAGTGGCGACTCCATCGTAATACAGCCTAAAATGGAAATGGCACTTCCAATGATTCGGAGAATCTGTCTGATAACCGGTGTTAATTGTGATGACTGTATTAGTGTGTGTTATCTGTTTTTTTTTAAATTTAAGTACAGACTGCAACTTAGAATTTTTCAAATAGTTCCTACTTTTGCCGCCAAGCGCCACTGTCAACGACTACTAGGCCAAGTTCAGAACTTTGCTACTAGACGCCAACACAGTCAGCTCTTAGCAACGAACCTAGAAACCTAAGAGCATTGTTTACATTCTTAACCTATCCAATTTAGCTTCACACAGGTGTAATTAGTGGAAGGTTCTTTAACATGCCATAAATCTATGACATGGGACCGCCGGCTTTACTTCCCCTCCGAAGGAAGGCATACTGAGGGAATTTTAACGCTCTTAAAAAATCCTGACGGCTTCGGCCGAGTTTGAACCCACTATCTTGGGCATAGAAGCTCAGCATGTTACCGACTACGCCACCGAAGCCGCCCTTCCTCTATGTATAGATCGAAATGATGTGAACCATTTTGACCATTCCTCAAATGTAATACAATTCTGTGTTTTTCCCGCCTAGTCAATACTAGTATTTATTGATATTTATTGATGTTTTGAGCTCTTCAGCAAATTTCTCGATTTTGATTGCATGTTATACAGTAAAACTGCGGTTGTCCGGCTAATTGGGGCTGAGAGTTGTCCGGATTAGCAGAAGTACGGATTAACTGAAATTAAAAGAAACAATAGCATTTTCGTGAAAAAATAATGGTTTAATAACATAATGAAGTACAGAGAAATATCTGAGTCGTTTACTATTAAAACAGGATTAAGACAAGGAGATGGTTTATCGCCTTTACTTTTCAATTGTGCTTTGTAATACGCGATTAGGGAATGGTACAGGGAATATCCTAGGATCATAAGAATTGGAACCAAGAAAGATCAAATAGACTTAAATTGCTTGGGATTCGCAGATGACTTAGCGTTACTGGCTAATAATATTCAAGAAGCCAGAAAACAAATAATAAGCCTACAAAATATAGCACAAAAAATTGGACTTCAGATATCATTTGAAAAGACAGAGATAATGGTAGCAAATCCACTTGTAATCAATCACATAACAGTAAATAACAAGAAAGTTAAAATAGTGAAGCAATTTAAATACTTAGGAGAAATTATAACTTACAACTTGGATGAGCAACCTGCAGGGCAAGAAAGAACTAATAAAATGATATAAGCCCAAAAATTAACATGGTCTACATATAAAAGTAAATGTCTATCAATCGTAACAAAATTAAAACATTACAAGACGGTGGTTCAACCAGAGGTGACATATGGAAGTGAAACTCTTATTTAAGTTACTCAGAAAAACAGAATCGACAAAATTTTAAAAGTAGAAAGAAGAATAGCTAGAACATGCATAAATAAAAAATATCAGAAAGATGGACAATAGCAGATAGTACCAAATGAAGTGGTATACAGAGAACTGGAGCCCATCACTGATACTATTCGGAAGAAATGGATTTCTTTTTTTGGTCACATCATGAGGACACCAGAAACCAGGTTATCTAGAAAAATTGTAGTGAAACTTTGGAATATGAAACAAGTAGGATGGATTAAGGAAATTAGAGAAGATATGAAAGAATTAGAAATTACCTTGGATGACTTGCAAAACAAAACAAAAAATTTAAAAAAAACTGAAAGATATAAAAAATAAGATTTCAGGCTAAAATAGACAAAGGGTATTTACAGATGAGGAACGCCTGAGAAGATCAGAGCGAATGAAAAGCTACTGGGCAACTCTGAAATGAAACATACTGAAGTAGAGGACCAAGAAATGACAGGCCGTAAAAGAAGAAGAAGAAGAAGAAGAAGAATGAAGTTCACTACCTTGTTTTGATGAAATAGGTAAGTTATTAATTGGTTTCCTTTGGTGTGAAGTAACTGTCTATCTTTCTTCGTGGTTTGTTGCTCATCTCCTTTACAATAAGTGCACACAAGTGTCTCATTTGATTATAATACGCGGATACAGTAGCCTATTTTCCCGACATAAGAACTCCATGTTGTGAAACTAAGACATCACTTCGTGGTAATTCGTTGTAGAATTTTATGTTTTTCAAAACAAATTTTCATTTATTTACCGACTTTACTTTTTAAGCCTGTCCGGATTAAGCGATATCCGGATAAACGCGGTTTTACTGTATTACAGTAAGACATATTAAAACAATTTTTGTCATATTTCCTTTAAGCTTTTAATGCCTTGTAATTATTTGTTGAGACTGATATTTTCTATTGTATTGTTTGATTGTTTTCTTAGTCATTGTTTAATTAAAAGTTATAAATGTAATCGTATATAATAATAATAATAATGTAACTGTGATTTAGCGAGTTGAGTCCTTCCTCTACCTTGGAAGTATAGTCACAAATGATGGAGGAGCAGAGGAAGATGTTCGAAGCCGTATCAGGAAGGCAAATGGTGCCTTTGTCCAGCTCTACCCCATCTGGAGAAATAGAAACATTTCCAGGAAGACCAAGCTCCGCCTTTTCAATAGCAACGTAAAGTCGATTCTTCTCTACGGCTGTGAAACATGGAAAGTCACAAAACCGATCAACAACCAGCTACAGGTGTTCATTAACAGATGTCTGCGTCGCATCATGAATGTGAGGTGGTCAGACATAATCTCAAATGAAGATCTTTGGACCATCACCAATCAACAACCGATTAGCATCCAGATCAAGGAGAGGAAATGGTGCTGGATTGGTCTCACACTAAGGAAGCCGGACGGAGCTATTGAGAGGGCGGCGCTAGACTGGAATCCGCAAGGCGCCAGGAAGCGAGGTTGACCTAAGAAGACCTGGAAGAGGACGATCGAAAATGAAATTGCAGAGGTGGACAAGAACTGGAGTCAAGTGAAGAGAATGGCCAGGAACCGTACTGCGTGGAGAAATTTCGCCAAGGCCCTATGCTCCGGAAGGAGCGACAGGAATTAAGTAAGTAAGTAACTGTGATTTGACTGATCTACTTAAAATCCTGCATGTTTTGATTCTAGTAATCACATTCCTTAAGTGGAGTTGTTTGCAACTTGAATTCTTGTCAAATGTTGTATGTTTAATAATGTTCTTGTCAGTCTGCTTAATTAAAACTTATAAATGTTATCACTAGAGCCTGGATGTTCAGGCATTAATAGGATAGACTGCAACTTCCTATTGCGTGGTGGCCACTACTGGAAATCCTGGAAAACTCCTGGGTTTTTATTAGGTCTGGAAAACTCCTGGAAAATGATGAAAAATTTGGAAACTCCTGGAAAATAGCCACTGTTAATTAATTATAAAATTCTTTCCATCCTAAATAATACTCCTTCTGCGGTTTTGGGTGAGCACCCTATCGTTAACCAGAGAAATTTCCTCAGGCTACCTGTTTCTGTGTGGGAGAACACACGATAGTATTTTTTTAAAACATATTGAGTATAGCCAACTTCACTGCAGTAAAATTGCAGGCGGCATTCTTTTCCCTTTTTTATGCGGATATTTCAGTCACAAAGGCTTTTTTAAATCAACAATTAAATAATTTGTGTGTAGGCTTGCGTATCAAGAACTCAATCACCACTAATTTTTGTCAACATCTGTATAAGTAAACCAAACACAACTGCTTTATTTTGGTCGAAGTAGGCAACCAATAAAGCCCCCCCCCCCGGGACTCGCACTTATTTTTAAGTCTGGAAAAATGAAAATTACTCCTGGAAGATTCCTGGAAAACTCATGGAAAATCGTTGACCGATTTGAGTGGCCACCATGTATTGGCAGTTTAGTGCAGAGAAAAGAAGTTTCACATATTAAAATTGTATTTATGTGTAGCTGTTACAGAAGCAGTTCACATGGTGGCCACTACTCCTGGAAAACTTGGAAAACTCCTGGTAAATGACCAAAAATTTGAAAACTCCTGGAAAATGGCCACTGTTAATTATTATGAAAATATTTCCATCCACTACTAAAATTCCCAATCCGCTCTTAGTCCTCGACGTCATGATATTGCGGATGGGGTAGCAAGGGCCATCTAGCGGTTGCTCTGCAAACCCTGCTTATTTTTAACCGGAAATTTACGCGCCATGTTTTATCTTAAATAATACTCCCGCTGTGGTTTTGGGTGAGCACTCGATCGTTAACGAAAGAAATTTCCTCAGGCTACCTGTTTCTGTGTGGGAGGACACGCAATAGTATTTTTGTAAAACATATCGAGTATAGACAACTTAACCGCAATAAAATTGCAGGCAGCATTCGTTTCTCTCTTTTTTTTAAATGCGGATATTTCGAGTCACAAAGGCTTTTTTAAAACAATTACCGGTAAATCATTTGTGTGTAGGCTTGCGTATCAATAACCCAATCACCACTAATTTTTGTCAACATCTGTATAAGTAAACCAAACAAAACTGCTTCATTTTGGTCTTGAAGTAGGCAACCAATAAAGTCCCTCTCCCACGGACTCGCGCTTATTTTTAAGTCTGGAAAAATGAGAATTACTCCTGGGAATTTCCTGGAAAACTCCTGGAAAATCGTTGACCAATTTGAGTGGCCACCATGAGTACACAAAAAATGTTCTTAGAATTTAATCATCATCGTAAGGTCTTCGCTCCAGCAAGACGGCTGCGGTAGTGGAAAAGCCTCTTCCATCCATAGATGTTAAAACAAAAAGTTATATTTCAACAGGCCTGAATTACTCTGACCTGAAGTAAAGGTTCATTTTTAATGGAATTTTATAATGTTTCAGATAAAATAGCCTTAATAAAAGAACAAACAAGAAAAAATGCTGGTTTTCCAGGAATAGTATGTTTATATTTTACAATATTTAAATATAAAATGGTTATTTATGACATTTAAAAAATTTTAACTTTGATTTTGATTTATAATTAAATAAAACAGCAACTTTTTTTGCTCGAGAAATTGCATTTTGTAAGAATGACTGCTAAACGCAGAAAGCTCATTAAATAAGGTCTGAACCTATACCATACAAACTGAAATGTCTATAATGTGGTGCAATTGATCCTATTCCTGGGTGTCTTAGTATGTGTCCTACCAACCTATCTCTTCTCTTCATTAGCAGTCGCCAGAAACATCTCTCACTCGTCTTAATACCTCTTCGTTTGTCACCCTATCTACCCATCTGATCTTCATCATTCTTCTGTAACACCACGTTTCACATGCTTCAATTCTCCTCTTTTCTGCTGCACCAATAGTCCAGGTTTCACTTCCATAGAGCGCCACGCTCCAGACAAAGGCTTTCAAAAATGACTTCCTAACACCTAAATCTATATTCGATGTCAACAGATTCCTTTATTGTAGAAATGCTTTCCTTGCCTGAGCCAACCTACTTTTTATATCCTCTTTGCTTCTTCCATCACTGGTTATTTTGCTTCCTAAAGTAACAGAAGTCTCCTACTTCCTTCAGCTTTTAACCTGCCAATTTGATGTCCATAGAGGTTTCTGATTTATTTCGGCTGCATTCCAGTATCTTTGTTTTACATTTATTAATTTTCATCATGTATTCTTTCCGTAAGACAGAGTCCATACCATTCAAAAACTCATTCAAATCCTCAGGCGTGTCGGCCAAGATGACGATGTCATCAACAAATCTCAGAGTTGAAATTATTTCTCCTTGAATCTTCACTCCCACTTTAAATTTTTCTCCAATTTCCTTCATTGCTTGTTCAATGTGAAGATTGAAAAGTATGGGTGATAAGTTGTAGCCTTGCCTTACACCTTCCTGAATACCAGCTTCTCTCTCATGTCCTTCAGCTCGAATGACTGCTGTCTGGTTTCTGTATGGATTGTATATCACCCTCCTATCCATGAACTTTAATCCAATAGATTTAAAAATGTCGAACAATTTGGTCCAATCAACGTTATCAAAAGCCTTTTTTTAAGTCTACAAATGCCATGAACGTTCTCTTATCTTTTCTTATTCTACCTTCCAAAATCAGCCTAAGACTTAGTACAGCTTCCCTTGTTCCTACATTTCTCCTGAAACCAAACTGGTCTTCACCCAATTCCGTTTCTATCTGGCTTTCCATCCTCTTGTAAATTATTCTAGACAGGATATTGGAAGCATGAGTAATCAAGCTGATTGTATGGTAATCTTCACATCTTTCAGCTCCCACTTTCTTTGGTATAGGGATGATTACATTCTTCTTGAAATCAGGGGGTACCTCACCTGTCTCAAAAATCCTACACACCAAGTGAAATAACCTGATCAGACCTTCATCTCCTATGCAGCGTAGCAACTCCATCGGTATATCATCTATGCCTGGTGCTTTGTTCCTGCTTAAGTCCTCCAATGCTCTGTCAAATTCTGATCTCAAAATTAAATCTCCTTTTGCATCCTCATCAATTTCCTCCTCCCTTTCCATTACATGATTCTCAATCTCCTTTCCCTTATACAAACACTCTATGTATGATTTCCATCTCTCAACCTTTTCTTCTCTATCTGTTAGAGGCTTTACATTTGTTTCCTTAATATTACAGCACTTAGTCTTCTTTTCCCCAAAAGTATTCTTAATCCTTCGATAAGCTGTGTATACTTTTCCTAATTTCAGACAGTTTTCTATACCTGCACATTTCTCTTTCAACCATTCTTCTTTTTCTTCCTTGCTCTTCTTGTTAACCTCATTTCTCAGAC
Organism: Meconema thalassinum; assembly: GCA_946902985.2. NCBI lineage: Eukaryota > Metazoa > Arthropoda > Insecta > Orthoptera > Tettigoniidae > Meconema > Meconema thalassinum. The sequence continues at coordinate 57,877,625 of OX336398.1, read as the reverse complement.
GTCTGTATTCTGCTTTCCCCTTTTCATCTCTTACATTCTTGTGTTTCCGCCTTTCATCCATCAATTCTAGTATATCCTGAGTGACCACGTTTTTTTACCTATTCTTTCTTTCATACCAATGTTTTCTTCTGCGGATTTTGTTATTTCATTCTTCAAAAGTGCCCATTCGTCTGCAATTGAAGTTTGTTTAGGGTTTTTCATTAGTCCTTCCTTTATACTCTTCTTGAATCTTTCGTTTACATCCTTCACTTTCAGTCTGTCTATTGCCCACCTTTTTGGCTTTTGACTTTTCTTCAGTTTCTTCAACTTGAATCTGCATTTCATAACAACCAGATTGTGGTCAGAGTTTATGTCAGCACCAGGATATGTTTTGCAATCCAAAATCTGGTTTCGAAAACCTCTGCTTGACCATAATGAAGTCGATTTGGTAACTCCCTGTATCTCCTGGTCTCATCCATGTGTATATTCTTCCATTGTGGTTATTGAATAAGGTGTTAGCTAAGACCAACTCATGTTCGGTGCAGAATTCCATCAGCCTGCTTCCTCGATCATTCCTTTCACCTAATCCGAAATCTCCTACTATCTTCCCTTCTCTCCCTTTTCCTACCACAGCATTCCAATCTCCCATTACTATAACATTTTCATCACCCTTGATATACCTCAGAATTTCATCTATTTCTTCGTAGACCTTTTCAACATCTTCATCATCAGCTTGACTGGTAGGCATATAGACTTGTACCACTGTGGTGCACATAGGTTTAGTATTGATTTTTGCTACAATAATCCGTTCACTATATTGTTCATAATATTCCACCCGCTGTCCAAGTTTCCTACTCAATACAAGACCAACCCCTGCTTGGCCATTGTTTGATTTAGTGCTAATGACCCTATAGTCACCTGATCAAAAGTCCCGTTCTTCCTGCCAGCGAATTTCACTAATCCCAACCAAATCCAACCTCAACCTATCCATTTCCCTTTCTAAGTTTTCTAACCTTCCACTTCCTAGCAGACTTCTAACATTCCACGCTCCGATCCGTAGAATGTCAGATTTCCTCTGTCACTTATGTGATGTAAACCCCCTCTCGAGTAGTCCCCACCCGGAGATCCGGACAGGGGACTAATTTACCTCCGGATTGAAATTTTACAAGGGAGGAGGCAATTATCACATGTAATTATGCATAGAGAGGTGCATATCCTCGGGAATAGCATTACGGCTGTAGTTTCCTGTTGCTTTCAGCCGTGCAGCAGAACGCAGTGTAGCCATTCGTTGGCTTATATTATCAATATCTTAACCGTCTATAAGACAAGTAAAGAATTGATTTATTCTGAAGGGCTGCTACTCCCTTTCAGAATAAGTAAAGTGCAATTCTACTAACAAAAATACTAACCTTCTGCTGACAATTAAATACCAAAATTCTACTAACAAAAAAAAAAATACTAAAGTTCCACCAACAACAAATATTACCACTAAAACAGTCGGTCACCAGGCACACTCACATGCACCCTTACACATCACAGTCTAATGAAACAATGAACTTGTATTCTTGTCAAATCGGATTCATGTGGTATATTTAGATGTTCTCATCAATCTGCTTAATTAGAACTTATAAATGTAATCATATAATAATAATAATAATTTAACTATCATTATGCTGACGTGCTTAAAATTCTGCATATTTTGATTCTTGTAATCACATTTCTGAAGCAGAGTTGTTTACTACTTGAATTGATGTTGAATGTGGTATATTTAATGTTGTTATCGATCTGCTAATTACCTACATAATTATGATGATATAGAACAGTGATTTGTCTGGTTCTGCTAAAAATCCTCTCTGCTTTCGTGAATTTTAATATGATGTAATTTTAAAATGGCTAGTCACTGGATGTGTTCCATTGTGAAACTAGGACGTAGGAAATTGTTCCAACATGTACTGTCAACATAAAATAGGGATTCTTTGCCGAAAAGTAAATAATTTTTCTTGAACATCATTTAATTTTTTGTTAAGAGAAGCAGTTCTATTGTTTTTTAAAGAAATGTGATTACTTTTTGAGAAAACTAAAATATTAGAATAATTAAATAATCATACATTTTGAACCATTTTCAGTAACTCAAAGTTCCTTAAGGAGGTCGCGGCCTTAAGGTCCTTCCAAAATTAACAATTTTAACATTTTTATCTCTGATTCTAGCATATATAAACCAATGAACGTTTTACATGTAAACTACCTCATGTGTAGAGTACATGTGCAATTATTAAAACTGTCATCAGCACAGCTAAACATTAAAAAAAAATCAGAATGGCAACTGTTAATTTGGATTTTACCGTTTACCTGATAAGTGAAACATTTAGTAACCTATTGTTGCTCTGTCTGTTGGAGGTTGCTTTGTAAGATAACAGCTACAATACTGACCTCTCTTAGATCTCTGTTATTACATTCAGTGTTTTTAATAATTTGATAAATGAACATAACCTAACCAGTGAACTATTTTGCTCTCGTCAGTTGGTATGTTACACCTCACCAAGTTTGTACTGTGAATGCTGCTGTAAGGTTTTTATAAAAGGCAAATTTTTAATGTAAAAAAAATACATTAGCACTGATCGTGGTTCATAAGAACCTTGAAAGAGAGAAAACAAATAGCATAGAATTTAATTTTTTGCCAAATTTTTACTGATTTAACCTCTTGTAAGCCTTAACACAAAAATATTACTGTGTACCTCCCAGCTTGTGATCCCTGTCGGGTAAGGAGCAATGATGGTGTGAGAGAGAGCGCTGCCGAGGGCTAGACGAGGGAAAGCTCGCAAATGCTGTTGTGAAAGCATTCGGCATGGAGGCTGAAACTTACCATTATACATTGTTACTGTAGTATGCGAGTACAGTGATTTTTACCAAGTGCACGTTTACCTTCAGTACTATCAAAAGGAGTCTGAACTTCATGAAGTGAATGTTTCCTGCACCGTTCGTTAGTCAAGACAGACTTTCTATTACCTAAGTTTATATTCAATGTCAACAGATTTCATTTCTGTAGAAATGATTTCCTTGCCTGAGTCAACCTACTTTTTATGTTCTCCTTGCTTCGTCCATCACTGGTTATGTTGCTTCCTAAGTAACAGAAATCTCCTACTTCCTCGAGCCTTCCTCCTGCCTATTTGATGTCCCTAGAGGTTTCTGATTTCTTTCGGCTACATTTCAATATATTTGTTTTGCATTTATTAATTTTCATCATGAATTCTTTCCTCAAGACAGAATCCATACCATTTCAAAACTCATTCAAATCCTCTTGTGTGTCGCCTAAGATGACAATGTCATCAGCAAATCTCAGAGTTGACATTATTTCTCCTTGAATCCTTACTCCTACTTGGAATTTTTCTACAATTTCCTTCATTGCTTGTTCAATGTATACTGTAGATTGAGAAGTATGGATGATTACTTGCAGTCTTGCCTTACACCTTTCTGTATAGGTTGTATATCACCCTCCTATCCCTGTACTTTATTCCAATTTTCAAACAACTTACACCAATCAACGTTATCAAAATATGGCGGCCACTACTCCTGGAAAACTCCTTGAAAACTCCTGGAAAATGACAAAAAATTTGAAAACTCCTGGAAAATAGGCACTGTTTATTAATTATAAAAATCTTTCCATCCACCGCTAAAATTCTCCAGACTGCTCTTAGTCCTCAACGTCATGATATCGCGGATGGGGTAGCAAGGGCCATCTAGCGGTCGCTCTGCAAACCCTGCTTATTTTTTACCGGAAATTTACGCGCCGTGTTTTATCTTAAATCATACTCCCGCTGCGGTTTTGGGTGAGCACTCTATCGTTAACGAAAGAAATTTCCCCAGGCTACCTGTTTCTGCGTGGGAGAACACACGATAGTATTTTTGTAAAACATATTGAGTATAGACAACTTCACAGCAATAAAATTACAGGCGGCATTCTTTTCTCTCTTTTTTTAAAGCGGATATATGAGTCATAAAGGCTCTTTTTAAAACAACAATTAAATCATTTGTGTGTAGGCTTGCGTTTGTCAACATCTGTATAAGTAAACCAAACACAACTGCTTTATTTTGGTCTTGAAGTAGGCAACCGATAAAGCCCCCCCCCCCGGACTCGCGCTTAATTTTAAGTCTGGAAAAATGAGAATTACTCCTGGAAAATTCCTGGAAAACTCCTGGAAAATCGTTGACCGATTTGAGTGGCCACCATGCAAAAGCCTTTTCTAAGTCTAAGTAGTTATCATAACTAATACATGTAATTTTCTCCAGGAGTGTTATTTACTTACTTTTTATATACATTGAGTTGAGCCTCGATGGACTGTGTGGTAACAATCAACTTCACTTTAGTGTCTAGGCCATGTTCTTGTTCCGGCTTTGACTTCCTGCCAGTATCTTCTGACCCCAGCGCTGAGTGCCTGTTTATGTTCTTCGGACAAAGGTCCTCTCCGTCTTCCGAAAGTTGATGCCATTTTAAAACCTTGGTAGCTGTTCATCAATCTTTTAAACGTGTTCCTGTCACGAATTTCTCGGTCTGGAATACCAATCTGCATGAGATCTTTTTCGTATTCTCTTCGAACCATCTCGGCCTTGTTGCCTTAGACATATTCTTTTCCTTAATCGGTCATCAGTCATCCTCAAGAGGTGACCATAAATTAGTAGCCGTCTCTTCTAAATTGATGCTGTGATAGGGTCCATGTTGTTGTACAAGTCCTCATTTGCTCACATTCGCCACTGTCCATCAACCCATCTATTACCTAGGATTTATCTTAATATCCTGTGCTCTCTTTTTTCCAGTTGGTCAGCTTGACCTTTGCTATTCATGGTCAAAGTTTCAGACGCATATAACCCCTCAGGTTTTACAACTGTGGTATAGTGTCGGAACTTGGCCCCTATACTCGTAGACTTATTGTTATACGAAGGTAATCCCAAAAATAAGGTCTGCTATTTTTTTTTATAAATACATAGACCTGTTTATTTTTACAATGGTTTGCATCATTTTATAGCTTGAATATTTAGCTATTTTTCTACATAAACACCATTTCGGTCGATGCATTTTTGTAGACACTGTGATAGTTTTTGTATCCCCATGTCATACCAGCTCGCCGCCATGCTTTTCAGGAAGTTGTGAACCTCATCTTTCACCTCGTCGGTGCTGAATTGCTTTCGGGCCAAATGTTCTTTCAACTTAGGGAACAGGTGCGAGTCACTGGGCGCCAAGTCGGGACTATAGGGCGGATAGGGGGTGATGTCCTACTGAAACCGTTGCAGGAGAGCAACTGTTTGCCGGGCGACGTGTGGACGAGCGTTGTCGTGGAGATTGTTTATGCCCTTGCTAAACATTCCACTTCTCCGGTTCTGAATTGCCCGTCTGGTTTTCTCCGGGTCTCACAGTACCTGTCAGTGTTAATTGTGGTCCCAGCAGGCATAAAGTCAACCAACAATACCCCTTTTCAACGGTCTCCCGCTCCTTTGTTCGTCGTGAATTTCAGTCCGACCGGCTGCAATCTCTCTACACCACTTACGAACATTTTTGATATCCATGCACGACTCGCCATACACTTCTGTCAATTGGCGATGGATTTCAATCGGTTCAGTACACTTTGCGTTCAAAAACCGAATAACTGCGCACACTTTCCGCTTGGCGGTAACATCCGATGGGAGCTCTATTCTCAATGGCTGCCGAGCCAAGACTGAGTGCTTTAACACGGCGTGCGCATGTTTCTATGCGAGCGCAGGAAACATTTTCACAATATTGTGACCAACAGCCACATCAACAGAGTTCTGTATTTATAAAAAAAATAGGAGACCTTATTTTTGGGATTACCCTCGTAGATATTCTTTGTCATTTGGTATACCAGGGGCCTGTTCCACGAATGAACTTTGCAACTTTTCACTTTGCACTTTTCAGTTCAGATTTTGTTCCACCATCACTTTTCAGATTTGTCTTGCAAAGTGAAAAGTGAAAAGTTAGGAATCTTTTCACTTTAGAAGACTGTTATGTTCCTCCATTGGTGCAGAAATGCAAAGTGCAAAGGAATGATTGAAAAGTTTTCAGAAATCTTTGCAAAGAGACGATTCCCTTTTCAGCTGTTAATGAACAAGTCTCTACACTAGTTTCTCGGCGCAGAATTTGGTTTAGTGTTATAAATATGTTACGCAGGAGCTTTTTTTAATCATCAAGTGAGGATAGTGATGAAGAATCCAACAAGAAGACGTACAAAGACAAGATGAATTTTCATAACCTCACTTTAGTATAGACAGGTTAAAAGTTCCACCTTGATCAATACTTTTATTAATTAAGATCACTGTGTGGTCATTAGTGGGACATGTTTCACCATGAAATATAAAGCATTAAATCATGGAATAAATATACAGTTTGTTCATGGAATAAACATGATCGGATCATTCCTATGCAAAGACTTTTCACTTTGCAAAGAAATTGAAAAGTAATACATAGATCATGGTGGAACAGAAAGACTTTGCACTTTGCAAGAATTGAAAAGTGCAAAGTGAAAAGTGAAAAGTTGCAAAGTTTATTCGTGGAACAGGCCCCTGGTCTAATTTCTTATTCATATATTATATACATTGTACTTCGCCCAGACATTGGGCAAATTCGTGTTGACTGACCGAAGAGTTAAACTGACAGTTTTTATAGGCAACACTGAAAAGATGACTTCAAAACTTGACATTATGTTATGTTGATTTAGGGTCATGATGAAGAATGGGGCTAAACAGGATGTCTACTACTCTGGAAAACAGGGAATACTCAGGGAATTTTTAAATCCTGGAAAACTCAGTGAATTATCAGGATATTTTAATAATAATAATATTAATAATATCGTATGGCCTCAGATCCTGGGAGCAAGCTTTGTAATTTGACACCCAGAGGGTAGCTTACATGTCGAATTTCGTTGTTCCTTGAATCACTATGAAAGTCAAGGAGGTTAGATGTTAGATATCTAAGCTCCTTGAACACTAGCGCTTTCTAGTAGAGAAATGAGGAACTTTGTGTTGGCGGAAACTCCCGAGATTAATTTTCCCATTATGAACACGGATCACTGAATTCAAATGGGTTCTTTGACATGCCAACATCGTATGACATGCGTGTCGTATTTATGCTGCCTTTCAAAAAAATCACTTACCACGGCCAGGTGCGAACCTGCAAGCTTGGGGTTAGTAGACCGACACGCTATCCACTCACCCACCGTGGCAAGCTAAGATATTTTAATGACACTCAGGGAATTTAAGTTTTACAAGGCCCAACCTTGAATAATTGGTAATTAAGAATTAAAATTGATGGGGGGGGGGGGGGTAAAGTATATTCTAGTGATGATTGTTGTAGATGTATGTTCGTACTGACATTAAATCAGTAAGCTCTCATTTCTTGCAAGATAGAGCACACACATTACATGTGTATTTGTATATAAATGTGTAACTATATGATTTTTGAGAGCATTACTATTAAAATTGTGCTCTGAAAGAAGTTCATTTTCCGTATTGACAGATTCACTATATAACAAAGGAGAAACTGTTCCGCCTAGTCAATACATTTATTTACAACAAGTTATAAACTTGCTATTATATGGTACATGTTTCGGGGCCTCTAGTACTGGTCCCTTCTTCAGCCGTAAATTAAGTTGCAAAATCGAGCATAATTAAAGATATCATAATAAAAAATACATAAAATGATGAGTGAATGGATGAAATGAGGCGAAAAAGAACATATTACTCATGAGAAGTAATGTGAGTGCACATCAGTAAAAATTAACACCATTGGTATTGCTAGGTTCTTGAGAATACACTTATATAGCACTGTTCTAATGTTTGTGCATGTGGAAATCACTTCACTTGGGATTTATAGCCTGTTGTTCACAATGCTGTTGCCTGAAACTTGCTGTTCAAGCTGGGGCTTCTGAGCTTATAGTCTTGCATTAGAGGGAGAAAATTGAGATTCTGTGAATTAGATCAACAAAGGAAATTGTTTTAGTTGGTCTAAGTAAAATATGTTTTTTCCATACTTGGACGTCTCCTCATCATGATGATGTATTTCATTACATGACATTCGATGTTTTCCCTCTAATGCAAGACTATAAGCTCAGAAGCCCCAGCTTGAACAGCAAGTTTCGGGCAACAGCATTGTGAACAACAGGCTATAAATCCCAAGTGAAGTGATTTCCACATGCACAAACATTAGAACAGTGCTATATAAGTGTATTCTCAAGAACCTAGCAATACCAATGGTGTTAATTTTTACTGATGTGCACTCACATTACTTCTCATGAGTAATATGTTCTTTTTCGCCTCATTTCATCCATTCACTCTTCATTTTATGTATTTTTTATTATGATATCTTTAATTTATGCTGGATTTTGCAACTTAATTTATGGCTGAAGAAGGGACCAGTACTAGAGGCCCCGAAACATGTACCATATAATAGCAAGTTTATAACTTGTTGTAAATAAATGTATTGACTAGGCAGAACAGTTTCTCCTTTGTTATATAGCATTACTATTGACAAATTACTTTGAATATTCGCAAGTACAATAGTTTTTCAGGATGAAAAATTTAGAAATTGGCATAATAATATAAAAATATATTTTTCTGTTTTTTGTCTTTTCAACTTTGTCATACTACCCTTTATTGTTCAAGCACTTTTTGAAATGCTCAAGTACAAACTCTGTTTTATATATCTATTATTAGGGGGCGGATTTCTATGAGAAGTCATCTTTTTTCCCTTAACATTATATCTTATAGTCTTGTATTTCCAACACGTTTCCAAGCATGATAATCAAAATTAAACAGGTTTTATTGGGCATATAAATGCATATTAAGGCTTTCCTAAGTTTTATGGCATCTTTTGAACAAAATATCATTATAAACGGCATATTTTGGTAATTTTCATTTGAATTTCGTTTTATAAAAATCAGTATAAGCTCTAGAAATTATTGTTCAGGATAGACTGGAATATACTACTGAAGAACCATTCTAAAGTAGTGTATGGAATGTTTCTAACAGGTAGGAGCTATTGTTTGCTAGCTGGGTCAATTCCTGGAAACTGGGCTATTGTTTACAGGGAAGCAGAGGTAATTCCGCAGTTATTTGTCATTGTTCTTATTCCTCTCCTTCGCCCTTCCCTCTTCCACCTTCAACACACTGAATGACCTTGGTCACTCATTAGTCATTCAGTTGCTTTCAATATGCCTAGTTTTTATTTCTTCCACAGAGTCCGTCCTTGCCTAGGAGTATGCAGTGTAACCTTAACGAGTTCATGAAAAATTCATCATTTTAGTTGATTTTGGGCTAAAGATTTCGAAGAATTAAAACTTATTAAACTCTTAATTAATTGCAGCCTGTGGCAATCGTAATAAAAGTGTTCCTATGTTATGCAGTTGCTATTCATTAAGTCTTATTTTAATGTTTTTAGGTCATAAATGCATACATATTTCATACATTTTTAGGTCATAGAAATCCGCCCCCTATTTATTATGTTTTTGAAAGAATAATAAGATATCCACCTTTCAATACTATTTATTAAGTACTACTCACAGGGATATTTTTCGAGGGCTATCACACTCCCCCTTCATCAGCCTGTCCAACAGGACAGCCCTCGAAACATGTCCCTGTGAGTAGTAATTAATTAATAGTATTGAAAGGCGGATATCTTATTATTCTTTCAGAAAATATATTTACGTCAATACGGACCTTAATATCATCATCATCATTTCCCCTTATCCAGCTCCTGCCGGGTCGGGGTATTTATGGCACTTCTCCACTTTCCTCTTTCCTTCCACAATTCTTCTTCCACGATCTTGTCCCAGTCCAGATTTCTTTTTCTTACGCTGTTCTTCACTGAATCAATCCACCTTGTTCTAGGTCTTCCTCTTGCTCTCTTACCCTTGCACTTGGCCTCCAGCATCTGTCTTGGTATTCTATTTTCCTCCATCCTCTTTACATGTCCAAACCACCTTAGTTTATTCTTCTCAATTCTCTCATTTAGTTTTCCCATCCCAACTTCCTTCCTAACATCTTCATTCCTCACTCTGTCTTTCCTATCATACTTCTTAGGAATTTCATTTCACTGGCTTGGATTCTACTCTCTTGCCTGCTTGTCAGGGTCCAAGTCTCAGCTGCATAAGTTAATATGGGAACATAGTACACTTTATACATTACCTCCTTGCTTTTCCTTGCTACTTCCTTATCCCAAACAAGTTTTCTTACACTTTGATAGAATGCATTGCTCTGCTGTACTCTCCTGCCAATCTCCATGTCCAACCTACCAGTTTGCATCAATTCACTTCCTAGGTATTTGAACGTGTCCACAATTTCCAAACTCTGACTTCCAATTTTCACAGTGCCCTTTCCTTGTCTTTCCCCTCTTGTCATCACCATGGTCTTGCTTTTCTCTGTACTGATTTTCAGGCCATACTTCTGAATATTTTCGTTCAGTGCATCTAGTTGTTTTTGCACTTCTTCGGTGTTCCTTCCCCAGACCACAATATCATCTGCAAACAACAGTAACTTCATTTCTTTATGTCCATAACGGACCTTAATAATCGACGTTATATTTATTATGGTCGCTACTGTTACTCAGGGAATTTTATGATTTATCTTGGGAAATTTCAGGGAAATCTGTTAGTTGGTTTTGGTAGACATCCTGTGTGAAAATAGCTCAGCACAGGGGTGTTGACTCATCTGGACTCATCATCATCATCATCATCGGCTTTAACTCGAATCCGAGTATAAATCTTCTTCCTTCAGTCCAGTTTGTGGATGTGTTTACGGTGACCAACGAGTCCAATCCTGGCATGGAACAAGCAACCACACAAGTCACATAGTATTGCTGGAGGAGGACGTGGTTGGGCTGCTCGAAGTTTCCTAGCTTGACGCTTGGCCTCTTCATGTGTGCGTCGATCCCTTTCAAACGTCTTTACAGTATCCGAGATGGTACGGCGCCAAGTTGAGCGGTCTTCAGCCAGCATGTCCCAGGTTTGTGAATCAAGACCTGTCAATTTCAGGGTCTGCTTAAATTGGTCCTTGTAGCGCCTCTTAGGACCACCATGAGGTCTGGTGCCGTAGCATAGCTCACCATATAGCATTTGACGAGGTAATCTCTCATCATCCATCCGATGGACATGACCAATCCATCTAAATTGGTGATTCTATGCTGTTGATTTGAGCCTTTTCCAGAACAGCAATATTGGTAATGCGGTCTTCCCATTTAATCCTCAGGATTGATCGAAGTTTTCATAGGTGGAAGCGCTCAAGCTTCCTAAGATCTCATCGGTAAAGGGTCCACATTTCACAGCCATACAACAATGTAGAAATGACTTCTGCTTTGTACACCATAAGCTTTGTACTCATGGACAGATCTTTATTCATGAAGACCCGGTGCACTAATCGTCCAAATTCTGCATGGGCTGCGCCAATTCTCTTATCCACATCCTTCTCACAGAAATGGTACTGCCCAGGTACGAGAAGTGGTCTACCTGTTCTAATGGCAAATTTGAGATGGAGATATTGAACTGAGGAAGAGGACTACACAGGAGAACAATACCATCAACGCTTTAGAAAGAAAGGAGACGTGATGGAAAAGGAACAGTCAAAAAAAAAAAATTCAATTTATTCTTTGATTTATTTTTGTGAATATTTTTTTTTCTCTCGTACAAAATTTGAAACACATTACATTCTGCCAGGACATTATAAAAGATCCGTCAAACATACGCTGACATGCAATGCAAAACCATTACTCATGGATATTTTTTTCTTCTTCATTTTTTTATTGGAAATTGTTTATAATTTTAAATATTCTTAACTCAGTCTGTTCTATTTTATTATTAAATTACTTGTGTAATGCTACTTTTATTATATTGTATAAATCTCTATTATAATATAAAAAATCTTATTCTAAAACTTTAACAAAATTAATAATACACTTGTATAAATAAAAATTTTCTTATAAAATTGCAATAAATTGATAGAAAAAAAAAACATTTCTTATCAAATTAAAAGTGAGAACAAAAAATACTTGGTTGGCAACATCATTTGGCCTTTACTTTATATATTACTATACATAAAAATTATGGTATAAATTGTCTCTTTGCACTTGGAAAGACTTTCACAACATTGGTAATGAGTATTTCAAAGAATAATCTTCGTTGTAACAAATAGGACATATCTTATAATGGTATAAAATAGCCTGACATGTTCAAACAATTTTTATGGCTAATGAAATAAGCTAGGGATTTAAAACAAAAATCACATAGAAATAGGCATTAGCTTTGTTAGTTTTAACGGTAATAGTCTCGTCTCATCCCTGTGGTGTGGATCCCCTTAAAGCCAGCTTTGATTGCATTTTTTTTAAAGCATTTGGCCAATTATAGACCGTTGAGAATCTAATTAGACTGTGGTACAATAGTTTCCTTTTTCCCCAGAATTTCTTCATTACGTTGGCGGGTGTCGAAATTCATAGGACATTACATAAACATCAACCACAAATTATGATAGCAGTTAGTTCTGCTGACCAGTATTTTGCAGAGACAAGACCAACATTGATTTATAATAAATTTTACATCAAAATTTCAGTTGTTTAATCTACTTTTACATTCTTTTTATTTCACAGAAATCGAACTTACTTGATTAGCCACAAGAACTGTCAAAGCGAATGCAGACTGTTTTGTATATATTCATACACAACGGAGGCAAGATAGTTTGTCAAGTAACGTTCCCTCTTCTGTAACATGAGCACATTCTGTCCGATAACGAAGAATACTTGAATACATGTTTCTTTTAGGTTATTTTCTTCATTAAAGAAAGATCGCGATTCAGAGAGGATGGAAAAGAAAATAATCACAGCACAAATGAATGTACACAAAAATATCATAGGAACAATTTTTCTTCTTCTATATAAAATACTTTAACCTTTCAGTTCACATGTTTGTAAACTGTATGTTATATATAACACAATTCTTGTACATTTACATATAAATATTGGTATCTTTTAGTATTTCTTTCACAAAATTGGGAGTATTACAATATCATGCATTGGGTATAAATTAAGTTTCATATTTCACAGTATTGCAGTCGCTCGAGTGCTGGCAACACTTTGATTTAGGGACCCTATTTAATTAAAGAAATATATACTGGGTGCCTAGTTTGATAATTTGCTTTAGGCAGTGTTCAAGAATCAGTATGGGTTGGCATTGAAACTGTTCTGGTCTTTAAATGGAAAAGTTCTCTGTGGAAGTTTGAACTTCTTCATCATGCTGCAGAGTTCAAATATAGCATTAAACTAATAATATATGAAAATCACGTGTTCTCTTGAAATTGTTTAATTTTGTTTTATAGGCTTGAGACTCTGTAGTCTTCCTAGCAAAAGCAGCTGCACTGATTTTCAGGATGGTTTTATAATGTACACACAGACACTTGATTTAGTGTTGCATTGGATTGGTTGTCTTATTCTCAAATAAAGGAGGTCCATGGTGGAAAAGGTATTTTTATTTGTGATGCAACTCAATTGATTAATGTTATTTTCAGAATAATTACTTTGTGCCTTATGCTTGAAAATATTTATTGATGCAGAATATAATTTTGAAGATCGTCCAGAGACTTAGTTTCCAGCAGGTGAAGAAGAAGCCTTTGTAAGTAAATTAACCATTTTGTGTTGTACAAATTCTCCAGCATTTTAGTTTGAAGAATAGGAAGGTCATGACGGTCGACTGGTGGAGTGATGCAGAGATCACTGTGAGGGAATTTGTCCCTTCGTATACTAGTGAAGAAGTTGCAGAACTTCGGATCCTTGGAAACATTGAATGGGAAAACCTTGTATTGTTCACTAATATCACAGTTTACTACAGAGTTCATGGCTCTTTTGAGTGTGATTTGGAAAAGTATTAGAGTAAGGAAAAAAATAGGTAAAAACCTAAGAATCCGGTCCCTAGTCATTGTACACAAAGACACCAACTTTTGGCTGCAAATTTCAGACAGAAAGAATGCTTACTTATAGAGATAAACACAGACCTGGTATCATAACTAAGAATGATGGCCTAAAAATCAAGGACTGTAATTTTAATTTGTTGTGTAGGTACTCGATCCCAATAAAAAATTAATATTGTTGATCTAGAGAAGGATATGTATAATTATCATGTAATTATTAACGAGTGTGAATCAGAACCAATGCTCGTAATGAAGACCAGTTTTTGTGTGCCAGCACTGCAGACCTTGTTTGATCTAGTACATACATAGTTTACAATCAAATTCTTTTGCTGTACATTTTTACATTCAACATTACAAAATAAATTAATGAAGAAACATGACATACCTATAGTATATAGGGTGTTTCAATAATATGGAAGAACCTTTTCAGAGTGTGTTCTGTAGAAAATCTCATTGTTACAGAAAGAATTACAATTTATGTAAATGTAGATAGATCTATTGTATGAGAATACCAGAGAGTAGACTCATAGTCAATTATTATTGGACAGGAAAATAAGGATAGAAACACAGTCAGACATCAATCTACCTGTCTGTCAGTGTATTTGTCCATTGATTGATATCTAACTTGTATTTTCCTTTATAGATTAATGTAATTTATGCGCCTTTCTCGTTTGTTTCATGTATTGCTACTTCGGGTCTGGGGGTCTTATCTGTAATTAGTGTGGTTACCATGGCAACAGGTGTTGGTCATCTAGTTCAGTAGAGACATCTACAGTATATGTTGCTATACGAACATCTTAATATACAATGAATTGCAGCCAATGGCCATAGCAGGGTATTTTAATGGAATGTCCCTAGGCTCCCAGTAATTTCAAGTAGTTCCAACTTTAGCTACCAGATGTCACTGACACCTATCGGCGAACATTGGCACTTGATAGTGTGTTTCTAACCAAATATAACCTTCAAATTTGGCTACACATGTAACAATTATTGTAACCACCTTTTCCCTGTCAACACCTTAATTGTAGTGGTAGGTTCTTTTACATGCCATGAATCTATGACATGGGCCCGCCGGCTTTACTTCCCCTCCGAAGGAAGGCACACTGAAGGATTTAACGCTCTTAAAAATCCGACTACTTTGGCCGGGCTTGAACCTTGTGATCTTGGGCATAGCAGTTCAGCATGCTACTGACTACGCCACCGAAGCTGAATTATAAGAACATCTTACTTACGATTATTAAAAGTTAGTACGCCTATCTGTCACAAGAGAGTACAAACTCGTAGTGTTGGCTAAAAGTCCCTAAAATTACTGAAAGTTGTTCGGATTTTCAATTTATAATTTTGTTTGTATGACTTCCATAAAAGTCAAGGCAAGGAACAAATACATCTGCTATTGTAGTTCTCCCAGTAATTTACTTTCCCTTGTCAGACAAGGTAGAATCATACTTCTTTAGCCTTTAAGTACCCGCGCTGCTGTATAAAGTACACCACCCGTACTAAAGCTGGTAAATTTTTAGTTGTAATGTTTCTGCAGGCCCTTAGGCGTCATATAAGCTATCCCTAAAATGTTCGCAAACGACTACAAGCAGTGTCATTGTTGTCGGATTCATTTGTGCTGATTCACAGGAATAGACATAGAACTGTTGCGAATGGTGAACAAAGTACAATATTGATTCAGTTACGGTATTTAACTTGAGTCTTATTTTTAAATCATATTTTAGAATTAAAACTACAGTATATCCATTTCTTGTACGGTTCTGTGTTTTTAGGGCTTGTATTCAAGCTAAAAGTCCGAAGCGATTTACTGAGAGGAAATCTATTACACTATAGCGAAAGAAAAATCAGATGAAGTTGGAGGAGACGCAGATACTTCCAAAGAAGAATTTAGTGGAAGATGATCACGATACAGAATCAATCAAGTATGGTTAGCCTTAACTATTCTGCTTGTAGAACAGTTGATTTATGCGATTAATAAGATAAAATGTTTAGGCTAAGTGTTTTCATGACATTATTCTCTTGGTGTACAATACTCATCACACGTGTAGGCTACTTATTATTAGGGTTCGGAACTTTAAGACCTAAAGAAGTACAAAATATGCAAGCAAATATGCCCTAAAAACTAACTAAATATGACCTCATCATCATCTTGCACAGTTTCCAGCCACTGACCGGGTCTGTTTGGAACACAAGCCTCTCCAGCGTCTTCTGTCTTCCCACCATCTCTCAGCCTCCACCCTTGTCCAGTCTTCTCCTCTCTTCCTCACGCTTTCTTCCACCCCCTTCAGCCACCTGTCTCTCGGTCTCTTTCCTTCCCACTTCGTCTCGTGTATCCTCCTGGGTATCCTCTTCTCCTCCATTCGTTTTACATGTCCATACCATCTAAGTCTAGATTTCTCTATACCATCCTGTAATGGTTCCTCCTTCATTAATTCTCTGGTCTTCTCATTTCTTATGCTGTCCATCTTTGTAGCTCCAATACTGCTTCTCAAGAACCTCATCTCACTGGCCTATATTTTACTCTTCTCCCTTCCTTTCATAACCCAGGTCTCCGAGGCATACGTCAGGATAGGGACATAGTACGTCCGATATATGATCTTTTTGCTGTTCTGAGGGACATCCTTGCTCCATAACATGCTTCTCACACTCCTCCGAAATGCTTCTGCCTGCCTCCCCCGCTCATTTATTTCTCTATCGTTTCTTCCATTCTCTTGTATCAGGCTTCCCAGATACTTGAAACTCTCCACTTTCTTCAGCTGTTCCCCACCAATTGTTATTCCCGTTGTGGTTCTTTCCTTCTTCCTTGTTGTGATCACCATCTTACTCTTAAGCTAAATATGACCTAAAAATATAAAATATGACCTAAAAATCTATGAAATATGACATAAATTTTTGGGATAGGTAGAGTATCACTAACATACAGTCAACGTCTTAAGTGCCAAAACAATTTTCCAGTGTATCGGACATGTGATATTTCGATTTTACAGGTGATTTTTTTTAATGAAGTATGTGTATTTGCAATGTAACTTATTTTATGCCCATAAGTGTTTACAATGTGTATATCTGGCTGATGAAGAACAACATTACTGTTCGAAACATGTACCAGTACTAAACCGTGCTAATAATATTACAAGTATTGAAAAGACGGAAATAAGAGTAAGTCATTTAGTGGAATTTAAATTCAATACGGACCATTATGGATAAAAACAATTTCCTTGTTTGCTAATTGCTTCTGAACTAAATATATCTACTGGAGTGACATCCTATTGAAAGGCGGAAGCACACTATCGCCATGTTCCGTGATCTCATGCGTACAGTGTCGCAATCTAACTTGTCCAGAAAGATGTGCTAAAAGACGTCCGTAGAGGAGCGCCTTCTTGGAATCAGGTCTTCTAAATCTGCTATCTGCCTGTTCCGGGAAAAGAAAGAAAAATATATCTACTACACTATTTGGAAATCCTGTGTTTGAAACTCGACGCGTACCTTGTTAACGACGCATCAATTTAAACGAAAATGCTGAAATTATAACCAAATATCACTAAAATATGACCAAAACAATAAAAATGCCCGAAATATGCATTTATAGGCAACATCAAATTGCTTGAAACGTGGTCAGGGACCCGTCATTCAAACTTATTTTTCAGATTTCGGGTGAAATGAGCTCAGGAAAAAATATGACTTTTCCTTAACTTCCGAACCTTATTAATAAGATAAAATGTTTAGGCTAAGTGATTTTGTGACATTATTCTCTTGGTGTAAAATATTCATCACATGTGTACTTATTATTAATAGGTGTGTGTAGTCAAAGGTTAAAGTAATACTCAGCAGTTGGATATGTGTGTTCCATACATTGCACAAAATGAGGCTTAAAATTTGTATCCTACTTGAAATTACATTTGAAGGTTTGTATGTAACTGTCTTCACAGGACATGTCCTGGAAAGGGGATACCATATTTTTGTTACACCCTGTACACCAAGGAAGAGAAAGCAACAATAAGGGTAATACTGACAAACTCAGCAGTAGATTTCTTTACAAACAATCTTAACAATCTTTATAATTCCAAAAACCTAGTATTTAGGTTTATAAATATAAACTATATATTTTTTAAATAAAGACATACAAAATATTTTTTTATATAGCAGCTCTTTAATTTCTGTACAGTTTTCAGACTTCATTGGCATTAAGATGGTAAACATTTTCCCCCTGCAAT
Source organism: Meconema thalassinum (assembly GCA_946902985.2). Taxonomy (NCBI): domain Eukaryota; kingdom Metazoa; phylum Arthropoda; class Insecta; order Orthoptera; family Tettigoniidae; genus Meconema; species Meconema thalassinum. The sequence goes on along the minus strand of OX336398.1, from coordinate 57,859,488 downwards.
TGAATTCAACATAATCTTGTACTCATGTTTTAAATATTGTAATGGTATCAATGTAGATATTTCCACTAACACGTGGCGTTTACCTCCTCAAGTCACTTGTATATCGACGGTCAAGAAACAAAACCACTTGTCAGAGCTATTTTATTGCAGGTTTTAATGGTCTTTCATTGCACGCTTTGAGGTGTAATCGTTATCGTAGCTTAATTGGCTGCTACCTCAGACGTCCAGGTTTAATTCCGAGCTCTGCCAAGAAATTTAATTCTGGTTTGAGGCACTGGAACAGTTTTGTGACATCCAAGTGACTGAAGACTTGCATCAAGACCACACAAATTTACTTTTACTTACTGACTTCTCCTGCAAATAACGAGCCTTGCCATCAAACTCAATTTCTCTAAATAAACCAGTTATAAGGCTGGTCTGCTATGCTCCGCTCCTCCAATGCTTCTAGATCTATTCCTCTTCAACTTGTTGCCAAGCAACTTTATGTTAAATCCAGTGAGTATCCAGTGTTGCTTAAGGAACAATTCTGCCTAACGGTCAAATGCGAGATACAGTATATGCAGGATTGTTTCTTGACCGCTGATAATGATATAGAAATCGACTACCCATTTTTTGATGACAGTAAACGTTGCCATTCTTTAAGTAACACACTGTTCCCAAGAACATTATTGGGAGTAAAACATACATATAACTTCTCTTGTTTTGTTTCATTATGAACATTTGTGCTTCGATAGCAACTATTGTAATATATTATTGACTGTTATATCGTAAGCGATAATTTGCTTAGAAACACAAAATTCTGTTAAGAATTAGTGATGGTGATTGCAACTGGTTCTATTCATAGAATAATTTAGCTGCAAAAATAAATGTTGGCCACTTACGATAATTGTACCTGCAAGTTTTAACGACTCATTTCAATGTAATATCATTCACAAAATTGTTGCTAATCAATACTCTGGATTTTTAGAGACGATATCCATGTAAACATTATAAAAGTACAGACCAGTTTAACAAATGAAAATTGCTGTCAATAGATCAATCTTAAGACATCACTTGTAAAACATTACAGTCTGTTGTTGACTTCTAGCTTCCTCCACAACTGTCTTTACAAATAGAACAGTTTGGATCTTGTCTTCAGTTTGTGGAGATTTAAATAAACTTATTTACACTTTCATTTAAGTAAACTATGTGCCTTTTAGGTACAGTCAATGTCGACACATTCTTTTTTGCCTTCCTGTAAAATAGTTCATATCTGCATTAACAAAATGCCGTTAATACTAGTCGATCAATAAAAGCTTTGGATTCACAACTGTGGAGTATTTCAAATGATTTGTTTTGGCTTAACAATCTTTCTTGACCATAACCATTTGCATCTGTTCCGTGAAGGATGGCCATAAACCAGCATCAATTTATAAAATGATTCATTTTTCCAGATTTTCAACATTTCTCTCTAAGGCATAAACCCTAAAGATTTAGACTATATTTGCTCAACTTCAGTTGGGATGATTTTGATCAAAAGCCTTCACCTGAACAGCCAGGATTATGGAAGTAATTGAGTAAAATATATCTTGACTGCAGCCTTGCTTTTTTGGTTCACAACTCTTTAGTCACTTGCATAATGAAATTTGTCCCTTTGTATACTAGTGAAGAAGGTGCAGAACTTTGGATCCTTGGAAACAAAACGGCATTGGATGGGGAAACCTTGTGTTGTTGTTCACTAATATCACGAATGCTTGTAGGCCTACTCCTCCTTAACCATAAAAATCTGATCTTGGGGCAGATAATTTCGATGTTCCACCCCTTAAAACAACATTCATCAGCATCAAAGCTGCCTTGTTTTCACTTAGAAAACTTTCGTTATAAAAATACGTCTATTGGCAAAACATCGTCATATTGAGAAACTTAATGTTTAACAGACTTTGCCGCGGTCAGTGTCGATCAAGAAGGCTTTGCGTTCGTGAACCTGGACTTGTTGGCAGACGATTTAGTGACCCCATTGGAGTTGGTGCCGTTCTTCTGTGCGATGTGTGTTTGGTAGTGTTTGGCGAGGTGCGCCTTTTGGCGGAAACTTTTCCCGCATAGCGTGCAGGTGAATGGTTTTTCTCCCGTGTGCGTTCGGATGTGAACGTTGACAGAGTACTTATCCTTGAAGCCTTTGCTACAGATCGTGCAGTAGTGAAGAGATCTTTCCTTACGAACACCGTTACTTGCAAGTTGATGCCCTCCGTGAGAACTTTTAGCGCCGTTGCCGCCTCCACCCGAGGACTTACTCTTGGAATATTTTTTACCTTTTGGAGCGGTGGTTGGTGTGACCGACATGATAGGTGATAAACTGGCAGCGTGATGTGAAAGAAGGGAGTTGGACCCCATCACGCCATCGGTTGATGCGAGGTGAGGTGACGATATGTAGAGACTTTGATGTGTCGGGCTTGGCACGCCGTTATGGTCCATACCACAATACTGGTTTACTGATTCTACCACCTCATTGGCAATACGTTTGAGCTGCTCAAAGTCTTCCGGGTAGGACGCAGAATCCAACTGAGATAACAGAATATCATCCATACTTCTTACTGCTGAAGGATTTTCTGATTCTACCATCCCGATAACACGTCCTCCACCTCCACCGTCGTCGAACATGACGACAGTATTTCCTTCCATCGATACCGTCATCATTGGGGAGTGCCTTTTATCACAGTCATCGACATCTGTGTTGCTGAGGAAGACCGGAGAGCTCTCGATAGGAGTTTTAGAGCCGCTGTGACTACCTGGAGGTGTCGACAGAACCCGCCTCAACTCTGCATGACCGTCCATGCTTTTCGACGTCTTCTGAGTTCCATTGTATCGCCCCATGAAACTCTTCCCCTGAAGTGCATTCCTCAACAATGATTCGGCATTGCTGGTTCCACTGTTAGGGCTGTTGTTATTGGTTAGTTTCCAGTCATTGTTGTTATTATTGAAGCTATTTCCTTCGTTAGTTTCTAACATGGACGGGGATTCGATAGCGTGGCTAAGAGATGGGTCTTTGCTGTTGACGAATCCACTGTCATCGTATGAATATTGTTGTTCGCTCTTGAGTAAACTGTCGCGGCTCATGGGAAGATGGTGCGGACTCAGCGGGCTTGAATGGTGGTGATGGTGATGGTGGTGATGGTGATTAGCTGGGTGATATCCGTTAGGGTGGAATGGATGGCTCGTCGTGGAGGTCTGACCTTGGTTTGGGATAATACTTAAGATAGAATCGAGATCTAACGAGGAAGCAGTGGTGTGTGAGGGATGGGTTGTGTTGTGGGAACTGATCGGCGGACAATCAATGTTGTGCGGTGAAGAAATCGATGTCTGTGGCGCTTGTGGTGGAGGTGGTTGTTGCTGTTGCTGCTGCGGATGTTGCTTTTCATCGCCCCCTTTAAGGTTCGCCGCAGGGGGTGCAGCCGAATCAGGCGTGCGGTACCACGTGGCGGGATGGTCACCACCGTTTAGTACGGTTAGCGTGTAGATGGCACCATCTGTGTTGTTAGGGCCTGTACCTGCACTGCTCTTCTGGCAGGGTCCAATACTGCTACTGGAAGCGTCCGATTCCTGACTCCAACAAAATTTATTGAGATCCTCTAATATAGCAGTCTCCAACCGAACAGTTTCTTTATCACAGACCGGAGACGACCAAAATGGATGATCGAAGTTGGTAACATTGTCTGATGACGTGTTCATCATAAGATGATTATTGTTGGCCTCCTTCATGTCTGGAAAAGTGTTCATTTCATTGTTGTTATTATTATTATTGTTGTTGCTATTTTCGATGAAGATGCCCATGGATTTCAATGTCCTGTTGAAGTGCAACGTCTGCTGATGTTCACCAACATCTGGAGTTACGACGAAGTCGAAGAAATCAGTTTTAGATATATCTTCCCCTCGAAAGGCTGCTTCTGTTATATCCATTATCACTTAACTTATTTTACACTTTCATTAAAAAAAATAATCTTAAACACACACGACTTTCTTGGCGTCACCATTGAGGATCTTCCCGGCGTATTGCACTGGACTTCGCGTTGTTGATGTCGATGAAATCCACTAGCGGCAATGATGACTGCCTTCAGCTGCATAGTTCTCCGTCATCTTGTTAGGTTGGTCTGGCGTTGGGCAGGAACACGGGCACCTCGCAATGTTTCTCGTCTGTGAACATAAAAATAACAAAGATATTGTTAATAATCTTTTCACGAAGCTGGAAAAAAAGAGATTTTTAAAATTTAAGAGTATGGGCATTTTTTTTTTTTCATTCATAGGAATCAGGGGTCAATATTTTTCAAGGGAAGGTAGATCTTAAGAGAAAGGATTAATATTGTAACCAGTTTATATTTAGAACATTCACCAAAGATAATAATAGTTTATTAGCATTGAGTATCATGAAACAGGATGTATGATCCTGTTTTAAGCAGCGGAACAGCGAAACCATCTGCCCCTCTTAACAAAGATAAAATTATACTAATTTAGATGAATTTAAGAGTTAGAGGTGGGGGGGGGGGGGGGGGGTAGAATTTTTCTTAAGTACTGAAATTAGCCAAAATACCTTTTTTAATGATAAATAATATATCAGGAAATGGTGTAATAATAGATTTTTACTCCTCTGCTATCCTTTATTTAGATCACGACTTGGTTCGGAACCTGGCGCAGTCAGCTGGCATTTGAGGGTGCGCAAATGCGAGGGAGCCGTGTCAGTAGATTTACTGGCACGTTAAAGATCCCCTTCGGGGCAAAATTCCGGCACCCCGGCGTCTCTAAAAGCCAGTGTAGTTAAAAGGAACGTAAAACAAATAACATTATTATTAGATCACGACTTATATAGTGAAATACCAGCTGCGTCCGCCATTATGCGCGTGAATTATCGTCAAATAACCGCCAACCCTCGCACTTACGGTACCGTATTACTGTGTATATAAGAGACCAATGGCTTCTTGTCTAGACCAATAATTGTTAGGTAGCGCGGCCCTGAGTCATATATACGCCCCTGGTTTAGTGTGGGGTATTTTGTATCCCCCATGTTGGCAACTGTAATGACGTCAATGTGTGCGCCTCGGTAACAGTTGAAGAGACCTCATGCGCTGTCGAACATGGCTGCCGTTGTTAAGTGAGCAATAAATGAAAACACATATTTACCGGTACGTAATTTTGCACATATATCCGGTGCAGTAGTGACCAGGGTTAGTGATTTAAATTGGTAATGTCCCCCAGAAGATGAAACAAGGTATACAAGTCATATATTATCGAAATTAAAGTGATAAAGGTACGAGTGACGTTTCGTTGCCATCTATGAAGCTTTGCACTACAGGATGCACGAATCCACTTTCTCGTGTGTACCGACTCTTTGAGTTCGCTGCAGTCAATTGCTACACCCCCTAGTCACTGCCATCGTAATGGCAGTGCCCTAGTGCAGCGAATCCACGACCTACTAGCCGGGTTGTGCCGCGCTGACACTCGAATCACCTTTTTGTGGCTTCCAAGCCACATGGGAATTGCGGGAAATGAGTTAGCTGCAAAAGAGGCGGTATCATTACCACCTCGACCAATGGAGGTAGCCGCTAGAGATATTCGCTCTCAGTTACGCCTACAAGTTCTGGCTTTTTGGGAGAGTCAGTGGCTAGCTGACCCACTGCCCAGTAAACTGAGAGCGATCCAGGAATCTATTACCCATTTAAGATTTGATTGCCGCTGAGCGTGGCTGCGTCAGTGTTTGTTGTTTATTGTTGCAGCTGCCCCGCGGAGCAAAGCGGGGAACACAGCAATGACAGAGTGCATTCTGAACATAAGTCAAGCAGCATTGCGCGTTACAGGGACTCTTGTCACTACGGACAGTTAAACGATGACTGAGGCTACTGGAGCTGAGTCATATCCTGCTCGCGCAACTGAACTGTCAACGAAGCAGGCTGACGTGTGACACAACTAAACAGAGAATAGTTCCCATCTCGACCACCGGCAATCAATTCGTGAAAGGGTTATACTCGCGTGTGGCGGAGCTCTTTCCGGTCACGGAGGGAGTCCATTTTGTGTAGACTAAGGGTAGGTCATACAAGATCCACTCACTTGTACCTAATGAGAAGGGAAGACCGGACATTTTAACCGAGTGTGTGGATCTTGCTGACTTGCGAAGAAACCTTGGTTTGCAGATGACACGCAAACTTATATTAGCCGATGACGCGGTGGCTGCTGATCGCGTTATCCGCTTTATAAGTGAGAGTGGGTTAGGGCCAGCGACCTAATTTTTTTTCCAGTGTACATTGACTCAACGACTTGTTCGTTTTTGAATGCTGAATTTTCGTTTTTTCCGTAATTTTTGTTTATATTAGACTATAATTACTAGTTTTAATTAATTTTGTTTGTTTTATGAATTTTCGGTCTTTTCAAATTTAGATGTCCACCTCTAAATTTTAAATTCCATTCCAAATTTGTATACTTTAATCTGTGTTAAGAGGGCAGATGATCTCGTAGTTCCGCCCCTTAAAACAACAATAACTAACTGACGTTTCGTTCAGAATGAGAGGTTGGTGCCTAAATATGATTTAAAAATGCCTAAATGTAATACAACAAAACGTTAAATAAAACTAATACGGTAATTATAACAATAAACAAAAATGTCAAAAAAGAACAGATGAGACAACATTTTGTGTTTGCCCAAGGACACAGATTAGCTCACAGTTTATTTATATAATAGGTTCCTGAAAGGAATACTGTATTGTAGTTTGCTTAGTCCACCTTCTTGTGTAGTGGCTAGCATTCTTGGCTGTCGCCCCGAAGGTCCAGCCAAGAAATGCCAATACATTTTCATGCTGGAACGGGGCACACACAACCTCGTGAGGCAATACTGAGAAGAGGCGGGTGCGATTCTCACGTCAGCCGTCCTGAAAGTGGTTTTCTACTTAAGGCAAATGCCAAGATGGTTCCTAACTTAAGACCACGACCGCCTCCTTGCCAACACACTTCTGAATTACACTACTACCGCGTCATCTCATCCCCCGAGTTCACAGAGCTTGGACTCGAGCCAGGCGCGGATTCAAGGGGGGGGGGGGGGGGGGGGGTTCATGACCCCCCCCCCCAAACGGAGACCAATTTTTTTTGCAACTCAAAAAACGAAAACACAATTACCAGACAAATAAAACTTAACGAATTTTAACTGAAAAACAGTGTTGTTTTTTTTTTCATTTTATTCAATACTGAAATATGTTTATTCGAATTATTATGTTCTGTTACAACTGTACATATTTACAACTTCAAACCTCTTATATAAAAACGATTATTTATACAACAAAATCAACTCGTCTACTTTGTTTTAGCAAACCTTGTGATTACCGAATCGAAGTTTATAGTGATGTCACGATGAATGTGCAGCAATGCACGGATAGGAATTTTGGGCTTTTTTCGCATCAAACATTTTTGCCGACGTCCAAATTGCAAGCTTGGTTGGCAATTTGAGCTGTGACTTTCTCCCTTTGTCGGTACCAACTCGACTTGCCGAAACTGTAACGTACCTTGATACTTTTCTCGAAGCTCGATGTAAAAGTCGCAAAACACGCCGTTGCAATTTGTACGAATATTTTTGGTTCGCTAAACGCATCAAATTTCTATCTATGAAGCTTGCAAAAAAATTGGTCTGGTTTTGTACGTTTGGTTATTTTGTGATTGCGTTTTTAGTGATACCATTTTTCTTAACAATTTCGATTCTCTGACCCCCCCCCCCCCCAAGCCAAACTCTAGATCGATTCTCTGACCCCCCCCCCCAAAAAAAACAACTCTAGATCCGCGCCTGACTCGAGCAGGTATTCAGGCTGATGACTACGAAATCGCAAGCCATAAATTGAAACAAAGATAGCGAACCTATGACTCATTTGTTTTGATCGGGCGAGGAACAAGAAATAGTGAGCTACGTCACACGGGAGAAAGCCGTGGTGTTTAACCATAGTTTTTTTCAACTGTCATGGCTACATTCTGTGTAGTTGAAAGGATCATCTTATTATTACACGACAATATGCTCAAGTTACCCATTATAATTTAAGACAGAATTTTCTAGAATGAAAACTAAGTGAAAATTTGCATTATGCATTAGATCAATAGCCTGCTATACAAAAATACAAGGACATGTTGAGGGTCAAGTTGCTTGGCATCAAAAAAAGACACGGATAGTCAGTCTGAAAGACTGGACTTTATATCATTTTAAATGCTAGCAGCCGAGTACCAAGAAGGCAGTGGGACAACAAAGTTTCAAGATTCTACTGTATTTTGTTTCTTCACTGCCTACTTGATTGTTTTCACACTGCCTTCTTGAAACTCTGTTCTCGCACAGCCTTTTTGGTACTAGGCTGCCACATCGTACTATGACGTCACACTTCAGTGCATTCTAAGTACATTTCGTCCCGTCACCGTAACGTAACGCCATACCTCAGCGTAACGACGAAGTCGACAAGATCATTTAAAATGATAAAACATCTTTAGATATTACGTGTTTCGTGAATATGTCGACTTTGGTATACAACTACCATATGAGGCTTAAATGTAAAACTTACATGAAATACCGTACGTATTTTGAAATAGAACACAAACCTTCACCGCAAAATTTAGAAAAATAACAAAGACAAGAAAAAACAAACACGTGATGAGCTGTCCTCTATGACACTCAGTGATTATAATTATCTTCGTTCTTTTCTTCCTTGATTAAGCCTCCGTGGCTTAGGCGGCAGCACGCCGGCCTCTCACCGCTGAGTCCGTGGTTCAAATCCCGGTCACTCCATGTGAGATCTGTGCTGGACAAAACGGAGGCGGACAGGTTTTTCTCCGGGTACTCCGGTTTTCCCTGTCAAAATTTCATTCCAGCAACACTCTCCACTATCATTTCATTTCATCTGTCATTCATTTAATCATTGCCCCAGAGGAGTGCGTCAGGCCTCGGCAGCCGGCACAGTTCATATCCTCGCCGCTAGATGGGGGCTTCATTCATTCCATTCCTGACCCGGTCGGAGACTGGAAGCAGGCTGTGGATTTTCATTTTCTTTTCTTCCTTGACATGCAGTGCAATGTGTGACGTAAATTAAACACCAACCAGGACCTTCTATAGGAGGTCCTGCACCAACGTAATCGATCTGATCTTTAATTGGCAAGGAAATGCTCCAAGGAACAAGGAATAGTGAGCTACGTCACAGAGGTGACACAACCGTTCTTATTCATTTGTCAAGGCTACATTCAATGTAGTTGAAAGGGTCATCTTATTATTACAAGGCAATATGCTCAATTTACCCATTAAAATTTAGGACAGAAATATTGAATTTTCTAGAATGAACACAGAGTGGAAAATTTGAATTTTGCATTAGTTCAACAGCCTGCCATTCTCAAATACTGTACAAAAATACAAGAAGGACATATTGTCAGTAGCTAGGCATCAAAACAATCTATAGATATTAAGTGCTTCGCGAGCATGACGACTTCGGTATACAACTACCATATAAGGCTTAAATGCAAGTACGGTACCGTGCGTATTTTGAAGTCCTACACAAACCTTAACCGCCAAGTTAGGAATAAAGACATACAAACGAAAATCCAGTCTGAACGAACACGAGATGCCCTCTTTGACACTCAGTAGTTATGCTTTTATTTCTTGACATGTGTGACGTGTTATACCTCAACGTTATCTCTTCGATCAGTCATTGGCAAGAAAATGATGCAAGTGAGTGTTGTGCGGTTCTGTTTTTTAAATAACTTATTTAAACCGTTGATTTTTTTTTATCACGGGGTTTCTCGTACAATAACCTTTTTAGTGGACTAAGTATCGTTCTGAAGGTAATTTCAAACTTGAAATGGATCGTGTGAACTCGGTCGGAAATAGTGCTCAGTGCCGGGATTCGATTTCTGCCTCACCTAGCATTCTCGGCTGTCGTCTCGTACGTCCGTGTTCGATTCCAGGCTCTGCCAAGAAGTAATTTCTTGCAAAGTAAGTTATGGAGTAGTATGATTGCACATGTGAGTGTAGATACTGTATATTTTTCCACCTGTGCAATATTACGCCCCAAGAGTAGCCTAATGGCGCTCCTGTGGCAACGTGAAGTATTTCAGAGGTTGTAGATAGCTTTTTTTGGTGAAGAAATATTCAATATTTTTGTAATACAACCTAGGCTAACCTATATCATAGTAAGAATTTGTATACTTATAAAACATCGCCAAAGACACTCAAGTGGGCTGGCATTTCAAAAGGGAGTGTGCTCCGAGAAGTACAGCACATTACAGGACTACTTGAACATCTGGTGAGTACGAATTCAAAGTTTGAACTTCATATGATCTCTAAAATAAGAATTTATGGCCATTCTAGTAAAGCAGTGCATCCTAGTAATTCATCCGGTCAACCATCCGCCTGGTAATAGTTGCTGTTGCTTACTTTAGGGCCTGCAGCATAGCGGTCATATAGCCCCATGTGTGTGTGTGGAGTTTGTGTGATAACCTGTGTTACTGTGATAGCCGTACACGTGTGTGCACCTGTACATTGGGGACAGGATTGGGAAGGAGGTGGTCATGGCCTGGAGTAAAAGTGAGAAGAGCAATGTGTTGCTCTAGTTGCCATGGTTACCAGTAAGATTTTTTTTGAACCTATGAATAGGTAATATTGTTTCTACTATTACGGTATGTCCAAAGACACCTTGAATACAAGGTGCCTTGTTGTCGTGCTTTGTATAATAACAGTGCTCTAGTTGGCATGGTTACCGGTTAGAATGTTTCTACTGTTATGTCCAAAGAACTCTTGGATACAAGAAGCTCTGTTGTCCTACTCGTACAATAGAGCGCTCTAGTTGATATGGTTACCAGTAAGATAGTCTCTGCTGCCAAGAGATCTTTTGAATACAAGATGTCCTGTTGTCCTGCTCATAGGTCTATAATAGAGTGCTCTAGTTTCGGGTTACCGGTAAGATTGTCTGTGTTGTCATGTCCAGAGACCTCTTGGATACAAGATGTTAAGCCCCCATTTAACGCACACCTGTGTACCATACAGGACACCGGAAAACCTGTCCTTCTTGTTCGCTCTGTACTCGGCCAGATTTGAGAGTACCACGAATACTGAGAAAAAATGAACTCGTTTTGGAAAGGTCACGTCGTTGTTTAGTAAAATAAAACAAAGACGGGTTTCAGGGGAGGGGGGAATTTATGGCACTATCACACACATTCACGAGGAGGCGATGTAGTAAAGGGCAGAATGGCAGTGGTGGTGATTGTTATTTTTAGGGGTAAAACAGCTAGATCATCGGCCAATAATGATATGGATGATGATACTTTTAGACTCATAGAAGAAGAATTTGACAAAGATAAAGGAATACAATTCAGAATAAAGAAAGCCTCAGCCCTTCAAGAATGAGGCACGAAGGAAGTAGAGCCATCAAAGACAGGTTAGAAAGGTAAAGGGTGTCAAATAGGGTAGAACTTAGGAATACCTCGGGGGTGGCAACTCAATAGTTCACCTTGAGTGTATGGCGTCATCTGTAGTGCCCTCTTTAATACCTCTTACAATAGGCAGGTTGGTTGGATACGTAATAAAAACAAAAAGGGAAATTCAAGACAGCGCTAAATTGAGGCAAGGTGAGGAGTGAGATCGTTTGTCATTGCTTTCTACAGCTGTACTGAGCCCATAAATAACACCTACTGTACTAGGTGTGCCCTGAATACCATTACTCAGCACCACTCATCTAATCTCCTTGACTTTCTTAGTGCTTCAAGGAACAACGAAATTCGACATGCAAGCTACCCTTTGGGTGTCAAATAACAAAGCTTGCACCCGGCACCCGAGGTCATACGATATATAAAAATCAATAAAATGATTTAGAACAAAGAAAATGTGAAGGAATTAAATTCTAATAATATGCACACCTTTGATAGACATGGAACAACGAACGCTGGTTTTCATGGTGTCGGGAAATGGATGACGCTAATTCCAGATAGACTCCTAATCCAAAAGTATATCCATGTTGGATTCGAACCCTTGGTGTCCAGACTTTCGCTGCGGGTTGTAGTAAGTTATACAAGTATTGTGGTGGGAGTGGAAGAGGTGTGGGTTGGACTTGCCGTCAGCCGGTGCTCCAACACCTGTGCCCGTACAATCTCACAGCATAAATAACACTCTAAAAACTTACCATGTTTTGACCAGACCACGGAGTTGCGTCATCAAGATTGATAGGTTACTATAGTCCAGGTGCTAGCGTGTATTTCAGCTCGGAATGTAAACAGGTTGCGTAGCTTGAGATTACTCCACCGCCTCGGTGAACTGATTGGTAGTAGGGTGCGAATTAAGCTTTGGGGGTCCTCCAGGGGCTCACATCTAGTGGGGCGTGGGTTGGCGACCACGGGACCCCAGCTGAGTCCGGCATTGCTTCCACTTGTGACGGGCTCCTCTCCGTCTTCTTTCCTGTCGACCTCCCTTGGTCAACTCTTGTTCTTTCCGACCCCGACGGTACTGGGGTATCCGAGGGAGTCTTTCACTTTCCCGCCTTAATTGGCCCTCGTGTCATCTTTCCTAATCCCTCATTCTTCGAGGGGTCAGACCTCTTGTTTTCTTTTCAATTTCCTTTTCTCAAGATTCTCGCACTGTTTTTGTTAATTGCCTCCCCGTGTATCTAAAGTACCTTAAGCGAATTGTTTGAATCTACAGTACCGTACATTTTATCATTTTAAATGATCTTGTCGACTTCGTCGTTACGCTGGGGTCTGGCGTTACGTTACGGTGACGGGACGAAATGTACCCAGATGCACTGAGGTGTGTGACGTCATAGTACCGCTTGGTGCATGTGTTCCCCGACAATCTCCACTTCGTTAGTATAAGGCAAAAATCCCCGATTCTTGGTTGTCACGGGTAATCTCGAGAACCACTGGATGGATTTTGATGCGGTTTTCACCAGTCTGTAAAGGATATCTCGAGGAAAGATTCTGTAGAAAATAAGTTATGTGTGATCAAAGTAAGCCAAGCAGTAACGACTTTAGTGAAAAAGTCGAAAACAAACTTGTCGTCCGTGCGCTTCTTAAGCTTACGCTGGGCAAACCGTTAAAAATATCAATATACTATGAGCGTAAGAATTGTTCAGCATGAAAAGTTCTACAAAACAGTCCGCGAGAGTATATCTCTATCTTCAATACATCGCCCACTATAAGTGTTTTTAGACATCCCCGCGCGCTCTGGTGAGCGTGATGGCATCCCGCGCGCTCGACCTTGCTTTGCCCTTGGTTTGCACTTGCCGTTCGCGAATAATTTGAAACAATCGCTCGAAGCCTCCAGCCTTTCTAGCATTTTTCAGCATTTGTAGCATTTAAAATGATACAAAGTCTAGTCTTTCAGACTGACTGTCACTTTTTGTAGGCATTTTCAATCTAAGTTGCATTTTGTAAGTTTTTTCGATCTAAATTGCATTTTGCGAGTATTTTCAACCTCAATTGCATTTTGTAAGGATTGACAATCTCAATTGCTTTTTAGTAAGTCTTTCAATGTAGGTGCTGGAACTTTTGTGAGTATTTTGAATTACAATTGCATTTTATAAGTATTTTGAATTTAAATTGCACTTTGTGAGTATTTTGAATCTGAACCGGCCTTTTTCAATCTAACTTGCATTGTGTATTTTCAATTTCAATTCCATTTTCTAAGTATTTTGAACCTCAGTTACAATTTTGTACGTATTTTCAATCTCATTTGCATTTTGTAAGTATTTTGAATTCCAATTGAATTTTGTAAATATTTCGCCTGTACATTGCATTTTGTACGCATTTTCAACCTAAACTACATTTTGTGCGTATTTTTCAATCTATTCCTTTTGTGAGTATTTCCACTCTCCATTTTGTGAGTCATTTCAATCTGAGTTCCATTTTGTAAGTATTTTCAGTCTAACTTAATGTTCGTTATGGTTTCCATTTCATTGTCATTTTCGCTATCACCCAGACCATTAGGGGCCGATAACCTAGATGTTAGGTCCCATAAAACAACAATTATCATCATCAAGCTTTGGGGGAACAAATGTGCTCCCCTATCTCAAGCTTTTTTTAAATATCCCAGACTGGAAAGCATTGGAAGGGAAATATTGCATGTGGTGAATTAGCTGTTACTTCTGTTCCACCTCGTGGAGTAGTGGTTAGCATTTTTGGCTGCCTCAGAGGTAAGGTTGGATTGTGCGATCTGCCAAGAAATTTAATTCTACAGGTAATCTGAGGGCTGGAACGGGATACACTCAGCATTGTGAGGCAAAACGGAGGAGTGTTCGATTCGCACCCCAGCCATCCTGGAAGTAATAGGCCTAGTCTATAATAACGTTATTGGTTTTACGCCGGGGTGCCGGAATTTTGCCCTGAAGGAGATCTTTAACGTGCCAGAGGCTGTAGCTACTTCAATGCAGACACCAGGTGGTGAGCTACAAGTAATTCAAGTAGCTCCAACTTTCGCTACCAGATATCACTAACACCTAGTAGTGAACGTTGGAACTTTGATATTGCGTTTCAACGAAATCTAACCTACAAGTTTAATTAGTAGAAGGTTCTTTTACATGTCATAAATCTATGATATGGGACCGCCGGCTTCACTGATGGATTTCAACGCTCTTTAAAATCCGACGACTTCGGCCGGGTTTGAACCCACGATCTTGAGCATAGAAGCTCAGCATGCTACCGACTACGCCACCGAAGCCGATATACAGGCTAATATAAGTTTATAAGGTTTTCAAGAATTTTGATATCATTCAATTCAAAAGAGTTTTCTCCACTTAACTTTCAATCAAAAGATAATTCCTCCACTGCTTTCAATCATAAGGTGTTTTCTCCAAAGTTTTGAGTTAAATTACAAATAGGCGGCTTCGGTGTCGTAGTCGGTAGCATGCTGAGCTTCTAAGCCCAAGATCGCGGGTTCAAATCCGGCCGAAGTCGTCGAATTTTTTAAGAGCGTTAAAATCCCTCAGTATGCCTTCCTTCGGAGGGGAAGTAAAGCCGGTGGTCCCATGTCATAGATGTATGGCATGTTAAAGAACCTTCCACTAATTACACCTGTGTGAAGCTAAATTGTATAGGTTAAGAATGTAAACAACGCTCTTAGGTTCCTACGTTCGTTGCCAAGAGCCGACTGCGGTGACGTCTGGTAGCTAAGTTCTGAACTAGTAGTTGTTGACGGTGGCGTTTGGCGGAAAAAGTAGGAACTACTTGAAAATTGATCGTCTGCAGTCCTTAATTGAATTAAAACAGATACACACACTAATACAGTCATTACAATTAACACCGGTTATCAGACAGATTCTACACACACCCAAAGTACACGGGGCTACATGACCGCGTTGTCGCAGTCCCTAAACTTAAGAACCAACCAACCAAATTACAAACAATGCCACTGTTCTAGATTTTGTTACAACATGTTACAATGCAAATATATACTAATATAAATCCAATTTTAAAGATTATAAGTTACATGTAACATAGTTCTTCCAAGAAATAGAAGTTTTTCTCATTTTCTGAAACAAATGATTTGCTGGAGAAAACCCTTTTTTATGGTTAGCTCCTCAAATACTGAGGAGGATTTTGTCACTACTCTTAACTTCTTTCTTACAGAATACTGTAGATCACAACTCACAACTCAGATTGGTTGGTTCCTCAGTTTAGGGGCTGCGACAACGTGGTCATGTAGCCCTGTGTAGGCTACTTCGGGTGTGTGTAGAATCTGATAACCGGTGTTAATTGTGATGTCTGTATTAGTGTGTGTTATCTGTTTTTAATTCAAGTAAGAATTGCATATATTCGATTTTCAAGTAGTTCGAACTTTTGCTATCAAACGCCACCGTCAACGACCAACTAGTTCTGAACTTTGTTACTAGATGCCACCGCAGTCGGCTCCTGGCGACTAACGTTGGAACCTAAGAGCGTTAGTCAAATATAACCTATAATTTAGCTTCACACAAGTGTAATTAGTGGAAGGTTCTTTATCATGCCATAAATCTATGACATGGGCCCGCCGGCTTTACTTCCCCTCCGAAGGAAGGCATACTGAGGGATTTTTAGAGTTCTTAAAAAATCCGACGACTTCAGCCGGGTTTGAACCCGCGACTTTCGGCATATAAGCTCAGCATACTACTCAGAACTCACTGCATTGACTTTCATAAGCCCGAATCTATTTGAGTATGTAAAGACATAATTATTGCCTCTGATGTAAGGTGCGGTAGCTATGTAGAGATGAAACGATTAGCTAAGGACAGGGGAGGAGGCCATGGAGTGGTGCATTAAACCAGTCTAAAGACTGAAGATTCAAACACACAATGTAGATTTAACAAGTTATTTACGTGGCCACGAGACAGAGTTCCAAAGCCTTCCGAAAGCAGTAAGAACTGTTGTGACATGCTAAGTACGTAGATTCACACTCAACCACTTTTTATTATCTCGCTTTTAATTGCCGCGTTAAATACTTGGAATGTTTTCTATTCGGCGTGGAACAAGGCTGAGTTGCGGTGCGGGTGTACAGTCTGGCTGATCTTGGTGCGCAATCCGTATAGCAGCTGTTACTTTGCCCTCATTCGACGTGTCGGACCGTAGTAAATCTAGGTCAGAGTTGAAATTGCTGACCTTCGACGCATATGGCTTTTCTTGCTATTTATATAATATAGGCCTACACACGAGACAGACAAATTAGCAGCAATGGCGCCTTGCTCGGTGTATTCTTTAGGGCAAATAATTATATTTCTTCCCTGCCTAGTTTTTGCAGTCAGGACTATAAACTGTTAGCTCATGACATTAGAGAGGTATACCGGTACTTGTTTTATTCTCTGACATAGCAGACTTATTTGATGGGCTATTTTTAATTAAGAGGTGGATTTTGCGATTCAAACCAAGGATCATAGAATAATTAGACCGTCGTTGTTGTTGATTGATTTAGGGACTTTGCGACATCGTGATCATGCAGCCCCATGTGGAATTTGTTTGATAACCTGTGTTTTTGTGATGGCGTTATTAGTATGCGTATTTGTAATTCAGGTGAGGATTGGAAAGGCGGGTGTGGCCTTAAAGGAACCATCCCGGCATTTTCCTGGAGTAGAAGTGGGGAACCATGGAAAATCACTTCCAAGATGGCTAACCCTCCGTTTCTCGGTTTTGCCTCACGAAGCTGAGTGTACTCTGTTCCTGCCCTCATCTCAGAATTAATTAATTAAATTGATTAATTTTGCCAAAAGTTGGGAAGCTACAAGACCCGGAAAAGTGTCAAAACGTGTGTTTTGAAAAGCTCTATCATATTTCAAAATACAATTTTAAAAATTACTTTCGGCTTAAATTATATTTTGAAGGAAAAAAAAACCAATGCTAAGAACGCATGTTTTTTTATGGAACTTGTTCTACAGTTTGAAATTAAATTAAAGTTTTTTTGGCGGCTTCGGTGGCGTAGTTGGTAGCATACTGAGCTTCTATGCCCAAGATCGCGGGTTCAAATCCGGCCGAAGTCGTCGGATTTTTTAAGAGCGTTAAAAATCCCTCAGTATGCCTTCCTTCGGAGGGGAAGTAAAGCCGGCGGTCCCATGTCATAGATTTATGGCATGATAAAGAACCTTCCACTAATTACACCTGTGTGAAGCTAAATTGTATAGGTTAAGAATGTAAACAACGCTCTTAGGTTCCTACGTTCGTTGCCAAGAGCCGACTGCGGTGGCGTCTGGTAGCTTAGTTCCGAACTAGTAGTCGTTGACGGTGGCGTTTGGCGGCAAAAGTAGGAACTATTTGAAAAAATTCAAAAGTCTGTAGTCCTTACTGGTTTAAAAAACAGTTAACACACACTAATACAGTCATCACAATTAACACCGGTTATCAGACAGACTCTACACACACCCAAAGTACACGGGGCTACATGACCGCGTTGTCGCAGCTCCTAAACTTAAGAACCAACCAACCAAATTAAAGTTTGATTGTTTTAATCTTTTATCTTCAATTTGTGGGAAGCAGATTTTTGAATTTCTCAAAACGGAACTAGATATTTAGATATTGATTTGACCATGTATGGGCCAACACTAGTGCTCGTAGTAATACATTTAGTGAACTACATACCACAAAGGATGTGGTCTAACGCTTGGTGTCCATGACTTGTCAGTTTAGTGTGTGTCACCATGCCGCCAACACGTAAGAGGCGTTTGGTTAATGAAGACATTGTAATCATTGAACGATCAACAACTACAAATGACATTACTTCAACAAAACACAAACTTCACCAATAGAAGACTATTAGACAGACGAGAGACTACTCGCATGGTTTCGTTTAAAAAAAGTTACAGTCAGTCTGAGAGATTAGACTTTATATCACTTCAAATGACGCATGCCACAAATGCTACACATGTTAGAAAGGCTCAGGAGGGCTTCTCGCTTCGTTCGAAGCCCCAGGACTCTTTCAACAGACTCCATTACCCATTAACTTTGGCTTCCCGCGCGGGCACCGTTTTAAGGGTCACCCTGTATTTGAGTCTGACATCTTTTACAACTCTTTAAGGGTCACCCATTATTGGAATCTGATATCTTGCAAACCTCTTTAAGGGCCACCCTGTATTTGAATTGAATCTAACATACTGTACACCTCGTTAAGTGTCGCCCTGTATTTTGCTCTTACGTCCTGCACACCTCTATAGGAGGCACCCTGTATTCTTATCTGACATCTTGTATATATCTTTAGAAGTCTCCCTATATTGTTATCTCGCATCTTGTACTGTATTTTGCTCTGACATCCTGCACACCTCTTTAGGAGGCACCCTGTATTCTTATCTGGCATCTTGTATATCCCTTTAGAAGTCACCTTGTATTCTTGTCTGCCATCTTGTGCACCTCTTTAGGAGTCACCCTGTATTCTTCTCTGCCATCTTGTACACCTCTTTAGGAGTCACCTTGTATTCTTATCTGGCATCTTGTACACCCAGAGTCATCTTGTATTCTTATCTGGCATCTTGTATATCCCTTTAGAAGTCACCTTGTATTCTTGTCTGCCATCTTGTGCACCTCTTTAGGAGTCACCCTGTATTCTTCTCTGCCAACTTGTACACCTCTTTAGGAGTCACCTTGTATTCTTATCTGGCATCTTGTACACCCAGAGTCATCTTGTATTCTTATCTGGCATCTTGTACACCCCGAGTCACCTTGTATTCTTATCTGGCATCTTGTATATCTCTTTAGGAGTCACCTTGTATTCTTATCTGGCATCTTGTACACCTTTTTAGGAGTCTCCTTGTATTCTTATCTGGCATCTTTTACACCCAGAGTCATCTTGTATTCTTATCTGGCATCTTGTACACCCAGAGTCACCTTGTATTCTTATCTGGCATCTTGTGTATCTCTTTAGGAGTCACCTTGTATTCTTATCTGGCATCTTGTACACCTCTTTAGGAGTCACCCTGTATTCTTTTCGCTTCGCTCCAATCCCCAGGTCGCTCGACGCCCCAGGACTCTTTCAACAAACTCTATTAACCATTAACTTAGGCTTCCCGCATGGCTGCATGACGTCACGCACTTGCCGTCCATTACCCATTAACTTGGCTTCCCGCGCGGCTGCGTGACGTCACCGTCTCCGTCTCCGTAACGCATAACTTTTGACTCAAGCGTAACGATGAAGTCGACAAGATCGTTTGAAATTATAAAATACACGAACACCAACAGTTATACCATGTCCTTTGTCGTGTGTAGTCGTATGTGAAGTGTATTATTTCTTTTCTTTTTTTGTTATCCTAAATATCTTAATTCTTCTTCTTCTTCTTCAATTCCCTTATGCCTTCAAGCGTCGGGGTAGCCTCGTCTGAACCATTTCTGCCATTCCGCTCTACTTTTGCACATTCTCTTCATTTTCCGTTTCCATACTGGTCGTCTTCTTTTATATCCGTCTAATCCGAGGCTACTTGTAGTTCTCTGAATCACTTTACCTCCACATGGGTGATTAGCCCAACGTAGAGTGGTTTGTTAGGTTACCTTCCCATCCTCCATATTTATCCCCTGGAGACAGGGTGTCCCAGATGGTCAGTGTTTGAACAGGCATTTCCTCCTTACCCACTTAAGCTGGCTACACACGTAACGGCAAGCTTCACAAGCATGCATGATCAATCTTTTTGTACATAAATGCAAAATTTCCATACGACACCACACGATACAAGTATGTACGATGCACTCGCTTTGGCTTTGCCTTGTGTACTGTACAAGAGGAAAACGCGAAAGAAGAAGCGTGATATGTGGGTCAAAGATTGGTTACTGAAGAGAAATGCCTATTCCCATGTTAATTTGCTGAGTGAATTGAAGATATATCCGCGTGATTGGCACATCTATATCAGAATGAATGAAGAATCTTATCTGAACCTTTTGTCACTCGTAACACTTTTAATTAAAAAGAAGAATGCGATAACGGGCGAATATGTTTACATTCCATGTCTGCGGGAAGCTAAGGCTTTCCTAGCAGGAGGCACAGTGTTGCCAACTGTACATCGTAGCTGCTGAGAGCAAGCAGTGAGATTGGAGAGAACTGTGTGCAACTGTGCAATACTGGACACTTGACACCTGCGTGACACGTGAGCTGGCCGCTAGGGCGGGACATTGGAGTTCACGTGGAGTGATAGAGGAAGTATGGTATTTGTTAAGAACTGTCAGCTATTGGTCAGTAGCGAACAATGGTTATTGACGGTTGACGTTCTTCAGATGACTAAGACATGGTCCAAATGATGTCACCACCTGTAAAGCTCACTCACGACTGACGTTTGCTTGCACAAGCTGGCACAACCTTGGTACACACGCTCCGTTACACTTGGGCAAACGCGGCTTGTACAAGCTTGCATGATTTCAATTCAATCCATCTTCAAGCTGCTTGCACAATTAAAATACTTGCGCAGAATTATCCTACAGTTACGTGTGTAGCCACCTTTAGGTATGGTTTTCCCGCCAATACTCGGGTGGCTGATTGCAGTGGTTTCCCACTGGGCGATGGGGCCGCCACATCCCTACGCCGTCTAAAATCATAATTCCCAACATTAAGTTCCCAGCCTGAAGGATTAGAACTTTGAATTTTTTAAAAACTTAATGTTGGTATCATTCAAATTGACAAGTTCCCCCATTATTTGATATCCTGTTTAATACATAATTATTAGGGTGTCGACGATCAACGTCGTTCCTTCACAAACCGGTAACCTTCAACACTTGAGCGTTAAATAAAAGTGGACTATTAATTGCTCTCTTGAAGCTAACAAAAAGACCACAGACCAGTAATAAAAATGTCTACTTTCAAGCTCTTGTACAGAATAATTATTCCATGTCATATTCACATCAACGCAAGGAGTAAAACGTATTAGGCCTAGAGACTAAGCCTGCGCATTACCATGGCCACCTGACGGGATTAATGAAGGCGTATCGTAACTCAAGGCTTTGCTCAGGGCGACACATGACTTCAAATAGATCAGCCGGCTTTGAAAATTCACTTTCTTATAATTACTCCGTAATTTATACCAAGGAGTGTTTTATTCCTTTTCTTATGCATCTCCATTGAGGTTAATGGGTGCAGTAAAAAATATGCACTAATCTATTTGCACTTTGGAATTAACAGCGTAATCATTAAGCTGTGATAATTGCAGACTGAGCTTCGAGACGAATTACGTAAATTTTGCAATACATTTCCGGCATTGTGCTGGTGGTGATTGTTACTCGGTGGAAAACATCGAGGTCATCTGCTCACATATAATTATACTGTTGAAGAATGGTAAAGGAAGAGAAATGAGGGAAACAGAGGGTGCTATGAAAGATAGTTGGGGTCAGAAGATATAGTTAGGCTATGGTTAGTTAGTTATTGTTGTTTTAAGGGGTTGAACTACGAGGTCATCTGCCCCAGTCGAAAGATAAGAGTTGGCCAGGGGAGGTATAAACAAACGATGAATATTCTCTGAATAGAATATGTCCATAAAAGTTCAATCGTGTTTTTCTAACTATGTCTGATATTTACTCGGAATCAGGCGCGGATCTAGAGTTTGGTTTTGGGGGGGGGGGTCAGAGAATCGATCTAGAGTTTGGCCTTGCGGGGGGGTCAGAGAATCGAAATTGTTAAGAAAAATGGTATCACTAAAAACGCAATCACAAAATAACCAAACGTACAAAACCAGACCAATTTTTTTGCAAGCTACATGGATAGAAATTTGATGCGTTTAGCGCACCAAAAATATTCGTACAAATTGCAACGGCGTGTTTTGCGACTTTTACATCGAGCTTCGAGAAAAGTATCAAGGTACGTTACAGTTTCGGCAAGTCGAGTTGGTACCGACAAAGGGAGAAAGTCACATCTTATATTGCCAACCAAGCTTGCGGTTTGGAAGTCGGCAAAAATTTTTGGTGCGAAAAAAGCCCCAGTTTCCTATCCGTGCATTGCTGCACATTCATCGTGACATCACTATAAACATCGATTCGGTAATCACAAGGTTTGCTAAACAAAATAGACGAGTTGATTTTGTTGTATAACTAATAGTTTTTATACAAGAGGTTTGAAGTTGTAAATATGTACAGTTGTAACAGAACATAATAATTCCAATAAAGATAATTCAGTATTGAATAAAATGAAAAAAAAAACAACTGTTTTTCAGTTAAAATTCGTTAAGTTTTATTTGTCTGGTAATTGTGTTTTCGTTTATTGAGTTTGCAAAAAAATTTGGTCTCCGTTTGGGGGGGGGGGGGGGGGGTCATGACCCCCGTGACCCCCCCCCTTGAATCCGCGTCTGCTCGGAATGTTAGTATAATTCATGAGACCTCCTTTTCATCTAGCCTACACTCCCTCTATGCATCTGGGTCAAAGATTTCCCTTGTTTTTTCTAAATATTAATTAGTGATCTGCCTCCAATGATCAGGGTTTGTGATGTGTATAATTAGGCTTGCCATACGTCCCGGTTTGACCGGGACAGTCCCGGTATTTTGCTCTTGTCCCGGTGTCCCGCCCGGTTTTATCAATGTCCCGGAAAACGGCTGTAAGATGTAAAAAGTAATGAATTTATGAAAAGGTCAAGCTTAAGCAAGACCTTTTGAAAAAAGTACAATCAAGTCAAAAATATGAGTGGTTTTAAAGCAAAGATTAACATTGTTAACTCATTAATTAATTGTTTTATATAGTTTGACCAAAAAAATGTATTGGTAATTTTGTAGTTAGACAAAAAGTTGTAGTTTTTCAAAAAAGAATAAGACTTAGAAATTGTTCAATTAAACATTTTTATGAAGTATTTTAAATTGTATTTTATTAATACTTCTTTCTAGATGGTAGACCAGAAAAAATTATCATTAAAAAGGAAAAAAATTATGTAGCAAAAATTCCTTTTTTATTTTTAAAAGGTGTGTAGAACTAACAATTTAGGGTGCCAGATTCCCCCCTCTCGTCACTTACGAGGCTTGAAACTCACCATTTTGCCTTAATTTTTAAAATTAGACCCCCCGGTAAGGCCATCCCTTATTAATGTGTCCCGGTTTCACTCAGCAAAATTATGGCAAGCCTATGTATAATGCTTCAGGTTGAATTACCGAGTTATAGTGTTTTAATTTTCCTTTCCAAGGTATCGATTTCTGTTGTATCAAATTTAGAGATTTTCTCTTTGTTTGCTTCAGGATTTAATCCAGATGGTTGTATGATTTCCCTGAAGTATTTTAAATTATTTACCTGGGTGAGTTTTCCAAACTGAGTAATTGGAGGTTGTTTGTCTAAGTAGCCGGGATTATTATTATTATTATTATTAGGCCTATGTGATTTCCATGCGTTCAGCGAGACCTCAAAATCATCAGTGTCGGAAATGATTTGGCATCAATGAACGACTTTAATAAACGGTTCTCCAGGACCAAGGAGCGGATTTCTATCGTCAGGGAACTCAAACATGGTAGAACGTTCAGATCGCATTAGTAACTTTCTGAATTCTCTATGTATGAACATTAAAGCTAGGATTGTTCCCTTGCTCAAACTGGTGGTTCAATTGAGCACTGAATGCGGATGGCATTCCATTTATTCTTCGTTATCTCAGATGTCAACTTGACAATTACCGCCAAGATTTATTAGGCTAACTAATATGAACATTTTCAACATAGCAGACAAGATAAAGACAGTGAATATATTTCTCAACTAAAAAGAAAAATAAGCTTTCCATTAAAGTACGCCATGTCTGGAATTTCATATAAGATGACTTTGCAGCTGTTATTCAAACATGACACTATCAAGACGCGAAAGTATTCCAGTCGAATTGTTGTTGGAGTAACTAACAGGAGTGTCTTCCTACCTACGCTCTCTGATGTCAAATAACAAGAGTCACGCTTTCTCCATGTGGATTGCTTGCTTGCACGGTTTAGTTATTTTACGTGCTTTTTGTTTGATTTATGGACTTCTCTACCACACCTGTTAGTTGTCATCATTTCTAATACGAACCAGGAAACATTAAAGTTCTAACTTTTTTACTTACGGTTTGTACGTGTCTGCGAGGACTAATGAAGATCCGGTTGTTTTTATTGTGTGGTCATATTTAGGTTCCTTGGGTCCTTGTCGTAAAATGTGTCGTTAACCGAAACGCTAGGTTATTAACTTTCTGACGCTAATGATTATTATTGGTTTGAATTTACGGGTGATAATTTAATCTGTATGGCATAACTGCCATTTACTAGGCACTTAATGGTAATGGGATGTGTATTTATAGTTTTATATAATTGTTTAGACATGTACTGTATATTAACAGTCGCGCTTAATTATTACTAGGGATCGGATTTTAGGGTTTTAAAATTGTCATTTTAAGTTTACAAAATCATAAAATAGTTCTTTTTTAAAGGGTTTTAATTAGGGTTTCATGTTTAAAATGGAGCAAATGTGACATATGCGCAAATCTTAAAATTAATGCCTAATTGTTAGTAGAAAATCTGATTGCAACGAGAGTATAAATATTTTACATAATGATACGTCATCAATTCACTGATTACTTCACACTTTTAGGCAATATTTACTGTCCTTATATATGTTAATAATTCAAATTCAATAAAACCAAGGGTGTCAGAGGTGATTTTCACACTCTAACCCGTTAAATTAACTTTGTTTATTTAGAATATCGGGAAACAATAAGTGATTTATTCCCAATTTCTGGGAGTAAATAACCATCAATAAGATATAAGTTGAAAAGTGCTGAAAATATTTGAATTTTCTTGCAGGTAGGATTACTCTTAATCAACTAGAGCTAGGAATACACACCGTCTTTATGTTTACTTTTAAAAATTATGGACTAAACATTCAAATATGCTACAATAAATGGAACAAAACTGCAATGAAGTAGTTTTAGGTACTCGCATATCATTTAGATTTTTTTAGGTACTACTTAATTCAAGAATATGGCTGTTTTGAGTGAGATTCAGAAAAGTATTAAAGTACGGTATTTTTGTATTTAGAAGCAAGGAAAAAATAGGTAAACCCTAAGAATCCGGTCCGAAGTGATTACTAAACAAAATACCGGTATTACGGTCAGTTGTCGATAAATCACTTCAGAAGCATAGATAATTATCAATAATGTCAGATCGCTGGTCATTTGGTTAACAAAAGAATAGCTACATGACATAAAACTACGCAATCTTTTCTTTTTGAAATTTGCGCCATATCAATCTCCAGACTTTTAGCTATCGAACGGTACTGGTGCATATTTTTTTTCATCTCTCATTCCTGAGGCTACTTCCCTTATACTTTCCCTTAATACTTGCGTTCTATTATTAAACCCGCCCAAGTACATTTTTATTTCTATTAGATTGGGATTGATAAAAAAAATACAACGCATACCAAGCAAGATGAGGAGTTAGTTTAAGTAGTGATCCTAGTGACTTGATCAATCTATCTTTTACCGTGAATTATACTGCTTAATACGTGACTGACTTTTCGCAGTGTTACCAACCTTATTTTTACTAGCCGAGTTACCCGTGCTTCGCTACGGGTCATACATAAATGAAAATGTGAAGGTGACAGTTAAAACAGGGGATAGGCGAGGTGCTGCGCGGAGGGAGAGTTTACGGCGTTGACCGTGTTTTATAGCACAGATATAGGTTTTACTCACTAACGGTTGGAGATACACGAAAAGTGATAAGGACCTTTCGGATAGAAAATTAAATTTTAAACCTCATATATGCCATCAAAAGTTTGCTATTTCTTAGCGTTCTCGTTTTATTTGAAATGGAAATATGAAAGTTAGAAACCAGAGGGTATAGTGACGTCACTAAAATGGTCGCCATCTTTAAATAGTGCAAAGTATATGTTAACCAGGCAAATCAACTACTTCCATGTAAAATTTAATGTACATCGGACCAGTGGTTCTTGCGTGATTGAGTAATACACAGACACACACCATCTCGTTTTTATTGTTGTATTTTAGTATAGAAGTATAGATATATAATTTGGTTGCAAATATTAGTATTTATTGAAAGATACATTTTATTTCCTTTTTCTTTTCAAAGTTCCTCTGGGGACAAACATTTTTTCTCTATTGGTTACCAATAGTACTATCGTAGTACTATCGTACTACTTGCCTCTCACCAAGGTGGACGGGGTTCGATTCCCAGTAAATGCGTGTAAGAGATTCGAAGTGAAATATCACGTCCAATGGTTCGGATTCCACGTAAAAATAGAGGTACCGTGGCTATTGATCGCGATAAGTTACTAGTGACTTTTGACTATTACCTAATGATTTGTAGCAAATATAAGTTGGTAACATGGTTGGGAAAGCGCGATTTATTAAATGTGCATTCAATGACTTCATACTAGAAAATATAGATTTTTAAGAATTTATTACTCTTGGGCTCTGTAATTTTTACTTACATTGTGAATAACTGAATTTTATATCATATAGAAATTCAGTTATGAGGTTTTATGGTGTAAATCATGAACATTTTGATCTAATATCTACCACGCAGACTAGTATCATGACAGACTAAATGTTTGTACAAAAAGCTCACAGTTGGCATCCCTGCATACGTACATGTCTGCGAGGACTAAAGAAGATCCGACAGGTTTTTTTCGTATTTGGGTTCCATGTCATAAAACATGCCGTTAACACGAACTGCTCGGTTATTAACTTTGGATGCTAATGCGCATCATTGCTTTGCATTTACGGGTGTCAATAATTTACTGGGCATTTAATGGTAATGGAAAACTTGTTCAATTAAACGTATTTATTGTATATTAACTGTCAGCTACAGATGCCATTATTGAGAATGCTTGTCGATTCAGGCGTGCGAATAATCTAGGGCTATAAAACTGCCATTCAGGAGGAATCCCTTCTAATGTAACTACTTCGAGAAAGGAAGGTTCAAACTAGAGCACTCTATTATACAAGTAGGACAACAGGGCATCTTGTATACATTATTAAGATTGCTCGTCGAGTCGGGAGTAGGAATAATCTAGGACTATAAGACTGATATTTAGGAAGAATCCCTTCTTATTTAACTACTTGGAGAAGGATAGTTCAAACTAGAGCACTCAATTATACAAGCAGGACAGCAGGACATCTTGTATCCAGGATGTCTCTGGACATAACAGCTGAGACAGTTTTATACTGTAGGCCTATTCAAACTGCCATTTCTCATAATTGACGAGGATTTCTTCGCTATAATGGACCATCCTTGCGCAGGAAACTTTTCGTAGATGACATAAAACACTGCTTCAGTTTATCAGAGACACAAGCATATGCAACCTTCATCGAAGAGATGAGCGGCAAAGCAAGACAGATCACGGAGGAGATAACAGAAACAGACTCCTGGAAAGGACCAAACTTCCAACTCCGACACCTGTACACACGATTTGCAGTACACGGCTTTCACGGAAAGATTTGCACAGAAAGCGCCTACCACGATCTTAAGGACAGCTGCAACTGTAAGCTATGTAATGAACTGTGCCCCAAATATCACATGCAGAAGTGTAAAAATAGGACTAATTGAACAAACAAACTAAAGATTCGACAATAATGTAACTTTTTTTTCTGTACACATTGTGTTTAATAAATATAATAAAAAATATAATAGTGTCCCTGCTCGCATTGCCTGAAACTACGATAATACCAGGTGAGGTTCAGTGAGGTGAGTTAGGTAAGGTTAGGTGAGATGAGGTAAGGTTAGGTGAGATGAGATAGATGAGGTGAAGTAATGTAAGGTTAGTTGAGATGAGATTAGGTAAGGTTAGGTGAGTTGAGTGAGGTGAGTTAGGTTAGGTTAGTTGAGGTTAGGTAAGGTTAAGAGAGGTGAGTTAAGTGAGATGAGGTTAGGTACGTTTAGGTGAGATGAGTTAGGTTAGGTAAGGTTATGCGAGGTGAGTTAGGTGAGATGAGGTTAGGTCAAATGAGGTTAAGTAAAGTTATTTGAGATGAGGTAAGGTTAGGTTAAGTGAGGTGTGGTTAGGTAACGTTTGATGAAATGAGTTAGATAAGGTGAGGCTAAGTAAATTAAAGTTAGGTTAGGATAGATTCTATTCGATTATTTATCCATATTTAATGTTGTATTAATTATTATAAATACCAAACGTCGACGTTATTATAGTAATTATTAAATGGGGGTGTAATAATTCCAATAATTGTCTTGTTAAAGTCAAGGAGGACATTCAAATAAAAACGAGCGGCCGAACATACACACATGAAGAAAACTATTTTACTGACCAGGAGCCTACTGGACCCCGACCCTTCGGGGATCGACGGCAAGAAATTTAATTCCGGACTGGCATGGATTACACTCAACCACGTGGGGTAGAATTGAGAAGAGGTGGTGCGATTCCCACCTCAACGTGATTAGAAGTGATTTTTCATGATTTCTCACTTCCACTCCAGGCAAATGCTGAGATGGTTCCTAACTTAGGCCACGAACGCCTCCTTCCCAATCAAATCCCCAATTTACAAATATACACACTAGTACAGACATCACAAGAAGACAGGTCATCAGACAAATTGTACACATATCCAAGCGCACGGGGCTGTATGACCACGATGTCGCAGCCTCTAAAGTAAGCACCCAACCCCCTTATATACGCCCCTGCACCATTCATTTTTACGCATAAATTTCGAGGTCTATAATGATCCTGTATATCTCTTCTAAAGGCAACGTCGGTATTGTCAACCATCAAAGAGATCCATACCGCGAGGGCTCGTGCGCAAGACGCATCACCTTCCTGTATTTCTTCTGAAACCATAGATGGTCCTCACTTTCTATTACCTAACTAAGGTGAAATTAACGATGTAATACACAGAAGCGGCGTGCTTTTTAATTAAAGGGTTCGTTCTGTAATTAGCTGTCCATAATACAGTGCCTCCCCCTTAAATGGTGTCGTCTCGGGAACAAGAGCTGCCTTCCAAATTCGATCTTGAATCGATGTCGTTAATAACTTAAGAGTTTGACGCCTGGTTTTTGATAGAGTTGCCCCGCCGTTTGTTTTGCTCTAAAGTCAATTAGGGTGGCTATGGTGATAGTCATGGCCTCTTGGAATTTATTTCTGGTTGTCAGAACAAAAAAGAAGATACGTTCAACGCAAGGAATAAAGAAGTGGCTTCACTGCTAAAGAATGTACAGTAGCCTAAGGCATGCCTAAGTTAGCTTATATCTGCTGTTAGTGCGACGAGTTTCAGACTTGGACTTTTAATTTTCTTGGAGGTCGGCTACTTTGAATCCTGTTTGGTCAAGTGAACTAATATTTTCATCCACGGAATTTCTCTGTCGACGGAATGCACAGGAGCGGCTTCGGTGGCGTAGTCGGTAGCATGCTGAGCTTCTGTGCCCAAGATAGCGGGTTCAAACCCGGCCGAAGCCGTCGGATTTTTTAAGAGCGTTAAAATCCCTCAGTATGCCTTCCTTCGGAGGGGAAGTAAAGCCGGCGGTCCCATGTCATAGATTTATGGCATGTTAAAGAACCTTCCACTAATTGCACCTGTGTGAAGCTAAATTGGATAGGTTAAGAATGTAAACAACGCTCTTAGGTTTCTACGTTCGTTACCAAGAGCCGACTGCGGTGGCGTCTAGTAGCTAAGTTCTGAACTTGGCCTAGTAGTCGTTGACGGTAGCGCTTGGCGGCAAAAGTAGGAACTATTTGAAAAATTCTAAGTTGCAGTCCTTACTTGAATTAAAAAACAGATAAAACACACTAATACAGTCATCAAAATTAACACCGGTTATCAGACAGATTCTACACACACCCAAAGTACACGGGGCTACATGACCGCGTTGTCGCAGCCCCTAAACTTAAGAACCAACCAACCAACCAACCAACCAACCGGAATGCACAGGACTAGATTCCAAACTCTCAATCCAAAATCCACAGTTGTAGCCCTTCAAGCAACTCGATGTAGAAAACTCAAATGTTCGTCCGATTGCCCACTCTAACCCTGTTCATCACTGAATCTTTTTAGTTGCCACGGTGGGTGAGTGGTTATCGTGTCGGACTACCAAACCCAAGCTTGCAGGTTCACTCCTGGCCGTGGTAAATGTTTTTTTTTGAAAGGCGACAAAAATCACGACATGGATGTCATACGTTGTTGGCATGTTAAAGAACCCATTTGAATTCAGTAGGCCATGTTCATAATGGCAAAATTAATCTCGGAATTTTCTGCCAACACTAAGTTCCTCCTTTCTCTACTAGAAAGCGCTACAGTGTCAAGGAGCTTAGATATCTAACCTCCTTGACTTTCATAGCGCTCCAAGGAACAACAAAATTCGACATGCAAGATCTCTGGGCGTCAAATAACAAAGCTTGCTCCCGGCATCCGAGGCCATACGATATTATTATTATTATTATTATTATTATTATTACCGGTAATAATAATAATAATAATAATAATAATAATAATGTGCAAACAACCTAGAAGAATTGCTGAGTTTTAATTCACTGGCCGTGAAAGCCAATATACCATCTTTTTGGAAGCCTTCATAGGGAGGTTGAGGCTGCTTGAGCGTTTGGTTCTCGCAGTCAAGTAGTGCAGTTGCACTCTATGTGAAGGGAGGTAGCGCGCAGTTCCTGTCGGGGTCCGGGCGGGGACACCAAGAGCCCGCCGATGAGCCAGCTTGGTGTCCTAGGTGAAACCCCACACAATACACGGCACAAACCTAGTCATGTAGCCCAGTGTACTTTGGGTGTGTGTAGAATCTGTCTGATAACCGGTGTTAATTGTGATGACTGTATTAGTGTGTGTTATCTGTTTTTTAATTCAAGTATGGACTGCAACTTTGAATTTTTCAAATAGTTCCTACTTTTGCCACCAAACGCCACCGTCAACGACTACTAGGCCTAGTTCAGAATTTAGCTACTAAACGCCACCGCAGTCGGCTCTTGGCAACGAACGTAGGAACCTAAGAGCGTTGCTTACATTCTTAACCTATACAATTTAGCTTCACACAGGTGTAATTAGTGGAAGGTTCTTTAACATGCCATAAATCTATGACATGGGACAGCCGGCTTTACTTCCCCTCCGAAGGAAGGCATGCTGAGGGATTTTTAACGCTCTTAAAATATCCGACGACTTCGGCCGGGTTTGAACCCGCGACCTTGGGCATAGAAGCTCAGCATGCTACCAACTACGGCACCGAAGCCGCCGGAAATAAGTTTAAATGAGAGGTTACCGCTTAAGTTGAGTGACGCTTATTTTCGGAATGTAAGCATTAGACAACATATCATAAAAAGGGTCATAAAGTCATGGATTCGTTTAAAAGCAGGTGGAGGGGGGGGGGGGGTGAATGCTTAAGGTAGCCTACCTGCACCAAATGAAGCATCAGCAAGAGGGCTACTGGGTGGACGGGGTAAGAAGTGTACTGGAAAGATAGGGACTTGCAAAGAGAGGAAGGTAGGGTGTGTAAAAAAGTGTGCAGAAGGGTTAATGACGTAGAGTTGCAGGTGCTAAGAGAAGAGTGCACCAGTAGGAGAACCCTAACGGAGTTCTGCGAAATAAGGAACTTGATGAGCATAAAGCCTCAATGCCTAATGAAAAGAGAAATGAGAGGGATAATTTGGTGGTTAATGGGGGTGTATAAGAACAAAGCGTTGGGAGAAGTAGGAAAAGAGGACATTTGCCTGTTTTGTGGGAAGGTTATGGGTGCAGCGCACCTGATCAGGGAATGCAACGAAATTAAAATGATAAGAGCAAAGTTTTTAGGCAAAGCAGATCTAAACAGAATAGAAAATGAAAATAAGTATCACACTTTAATTAAATTACTAAAAAGGGAATGGGGAAAAGCAGGTCAATTAGCAAAATATTTTAATACCATCAGGGCAATGTGGAATAAGAAAGCGTCGGATGAGATCCAGAACAAAGATGCATGTAAATTAAGCATTCAAGTACAGGAGATGGCTTCCTAAGCTATAAATCTTGTTAAAGCCTAGGAGAGCCTATCTGTATTAACTAGGAATGTTGTATAGAAATCTATAAAAGTCCTTGTTTATGTTAATAATAACCAAATAAGAGTTAGTGACAGCGGAAGGACAAACAGCAATCAAATTGGGAAATTTTTCGAAAAAAGAAAACGAACAGTTTTTTCAGCAAAGATTTTGAATTCTTGATTAATGTTTACAATTTAGAGTAGGGACATTTTTGTTTTACTTTGTATTAGTCTACTTTTCTCAAAGAAGGTTCATTATTTAACAAGTAGTTCCATGAAGAACTATACAGCCTATTATCATATATCCTGCTCATGTTAATTGCCTCTATCAACATACAAAATTTCAGTTTGAAGGTTGTGATAGATTCGTAGATATTGAGAACCGTCTAAATATTTCAGATGCTCGCCATTTTGGATTGTTATACTGTATGTATAGGCCATAGAGATATGTACCATTAAAGGAAAATTATTGCGTAGGTTCACTATTCAAACTTTCACTCCGATCGCATGAGCACGATACGAAATAAAAGCTTAATTTTAAAATTTCGCACAGCCACCATCTTGAGGTTACGTAAACAATTGAACTAAATTAGATGCCAGTGCATTGCAATATGTATAATTATTTACTATACCACATTTCATTTCACTGCGCTCAGAGAGTTAAATCACGAGAAAAGTCTATCAAATGTTTCAAATTCGCTTGGCCGCCATGTTCGTTTTGTACTTTACAGGTTTATGAATGTTACATAGATAAACTTGTATTAGTGCCCTTTATCACCGTACAAAATTTCAAGGTGATATCTGAAATAGTTTCGGAGATATAGAATGCCAGTGAAATATTTCACACAGCCGCCATTTTGAGGTTATGTAAACAATTGAACTAAATTAGACGCCAGTGTATTACAATGTGTATAAACATTTGCTGTACCAAGTTTCATTACGTTTGGATGGTTAAATCACGAGAAAAGTCTATTTAAAAGTCTCAAATTCGCTTGGCCGCCATGTTGGTTTTGTAGTTACCAGGTTTTTGAATGTCTCATAGGTGAACTTCTAGTAGTGCCTTTTATCACCGTACACAATTTCAGGGTGATATTGGTACTAGTTTCGGAGATACTGAATGCTGGTGAAATATTTCGCACAGCCGCCATGTTGGATTGGTGAGACACAATAAACATTGAAGGGCACGGTCGGCGTCGGCCAGAATGGTGCTATGATCTTACCGAGTTTCATTTAAATCGCTCCACCCGTTTAAAAGTTATTAGGACACACACACACACACACAAACGAATCACACACGCACACACACAGACACACGGACAAAAGGTGATCTCATAAGCCTATTTTTTCATAAAATGAAAATAGGCTAAAAATATAAGTTACAATATATTTTAATTAATTAAACAACAATAAGGGGTGAACATAGATAGGAGATTTGCCTTAAAAGTCGTGATTATAAAGTTCGTACACCGAACAGGTGTTGCATATAACTAGACGATAAAAGAAAATCCCACTGTATCGCTCAAGGTACTTGCTATAAAATGCAGACAACGAGCGTTATGTAAGATCTTAAGCGGCGTTCTCAATTGTTCGGTAAGGCAGACAAACAACTTGTCCATCTGGGCCGAGAGTAATTGTGTGCAGTAGCCAGAATTGTCGACGTGTTTTATTTGTCATCCATTTTATTAGGTTCCTTTTGTATTTAACACGAATTATTTTTTTTACATCGGGGAAAAAATGCAGTTTGTTATTTAAATTCAGCAGTGTCATTCAGCTTTTTCTGTTGTTGTTTATGAGTATTAGGGGGCATTGGACGTCAGATGGTTGGTTCCTCAGTTTAGGGGCTGCGACAACGCGATCATGTAGCCCCGTGTACTTTGGGTGTGTGTAGAATCTGTCTGATAACCGGTATTAATAATTGTGATGGCTGTATTAGTGTGTGTTATCTGTTTTTAATTCAAGTAAAGACTGCAGCCATTCGATTTTCAAATAGTTCCAACTTTTGCTACCAAACGCCACTAGTTCTAAACTTTGTTACTTAAGCCACCGCAATCTGCTCCTGGCGACGAACGTTGTAACCTAAGATCTGTAATTTAGCTTCACACAAGTGTAATTAGTGGAATGTTCTTTATCATGCCATAAATCTATGACATGGGACCGTCGGCTTTACTCTCCCTCCGAAGGAAGGCATACTGAGGGATTTTTAACGCTCTTAAAAAGTTCGACGACTTTGGCTGGGTTTGAACCCGCGACCTTGGGCATAGAAGCTCAGCATGCTACCAACTACGCCACCGAAGCCGCTGCATTGGACATCTTTGATAATAATAATAATATCGTATGGCCTCGGATGCCGGGTGCAAGCTTTGTTATTTGACACCCAGAGGGTAGCTTACATGTCGAATTTCGTTGTTTCTTGACTATGAAAGCCAAGGAGGTTAGATGTTTGATATCTAAGCTCCTTGAACACTATAGCGCTTTCTAGTAGAGAAATGAGGAACTTTGTGTTGGCGGAAATTCCCGAGATTAATTTTGCCATTAGGCCTATGAACTCGGCCTACTGAATTCAAATGGGTTCTTTGACACGCCAACATCGTATGACATAGTGTCGTGATTTTTGCCGCCTTTCAATAATCACTTATCACGGTCAGGAGCGAACCATATCTTGGGGTTAGTAGACCATCACGATATCCACTCACCCACCGTAGCAAGCTAACATCTAGGTTATCGACCTCTAATGGTTTGGGTGAAAAATGAACGGTGAAATGAAATAATATAACTCTAGTAAAGCCATCGGTACTTCCGACTTGACGCGCGAACGAAACTCGATTTATCGTGATATGTCGATTTGACTGCCTGTGATTGGCTGGTTAAAATGATTCGACTTATGTCCGTTAGATAGCTCTACCGTACCACTGAAACGTCAAGTTCGAAGTAACGATGGTGTTACTATAAAACTATAAGGTGCGTTCAAAAAGTAACGAGCCGGAGGCTTAATTACTGAAATCAGTACCTGTATGTTATATAGAAGTATTGGCCCTGGCTGTTGAGGCATTTGTCCCACTGTGACACGAGGCGGTGAATGGCTGTCTCATGAAATTCCCTGGGCTGCGATGTGAACCTGTTCCGCACGTACAGCTGGACGTCTGCGTCCGAGGTGAATCGTTGGCCCCGCAGAGCCCTTTTCAGGGCACCAAACATGGAGTAATCACAGGGAGAGAGGTCTGGACTGTATGGAGAGTGGCCGAGAACCTCCCATTTGAATTTCTGCAGGAGTGCCGCGACTGTGTTGGCCGTATGAGGTCGTGCATTGTCGTGGAGCAGAATGACCCCACGAATGAGATTGCCTGGTCGCTTTGTTTTGATCGCTTGGCGAAGGGTGGTCAAGGTTTGCGAGTAATGCTGGGCATTCACTGTTGTCCCGTGCGGCATGAAGTGTATCAGAAGGGGGCCATCTTGGTCAAGGAAGAACGTCAGCATTACTGGCAGCGTTGGACGATTGATGCATGCTGCTGCTAGCTTTGTATCGTCACGTGACGTGCACGCGTGCCCTCTAGCGACGGGCTGTGACCTTCCACGCTCTGGTCAGAACCACACCTCGATACACACGCCACGTCACGATTAGCCGATGCCGTTGCGCATTCCAGCCTCCGGCTCGTTACTTTTTGAACGCACCTTATATAAACGTACTTCTAACTTAGCGAAGAAAAGGACGAAAAGGAAGGAATAAGGGAAATAATAGACAGCGAAAATAAATACCCTCAACCCTCGAAGAAAGAGAACTGAGGGACTTGGAAAGAGTAGAAGGTCCGCCTCAGAGTCACTGAAAACCAGAAGAAACCGGACCTAGCTCAGGAATCTCTAAGGGCCGCCAACTCCCCATCTGAACAGTGGGGTGAACCCTTAAGGACGTAGTGTCACATACACCCTTTCTCCTTTAGAGGCTTGTGCATGAAAAGAAAAAGAAGTTTTACCCCCTCGAAGAATGAGGGTGTGAGGAAAGTTGAAACAAAGGCGAAATAAGACGGGAAATTGAAAGGCTTCGGATACCGTATCTTAATGACGTCGAGGTTGGAAGAGAACAAAAGTTGACCAAGGAAGGTCGTCAGGAAGGATGAGAGAAATAAATATATTAATTGAATCGGCCGGAGCTGAAAAGTATTACGTCAGTTATCACTACTTTTTAGGAGACAGATAAAACGTCATTGACAAAACAGAACTTAACGAACACACGATATTAGTCATCTATGTTGTGAAGCAACTATTCTGGTTATATTTGTGTTTGTGTTATAGCAGAATATCCCTCCCTATATTATTCTGCTAAGGTCCCATTCCAGTTTTGTACCGAAAATAAGGATCCATTAACACCAACCTACATATATGGGGTACCTACAGGTTCAGCATAAACCAATGCGTAAGCGAAACGCACTCACTTACTCTTTAAATGTCTCACAATTAAATAAATACCTTAAAACATGTATATTTACAATGAAAGAATGCAACACGGTAACCATGGTAACAGAATCTCACAGGTCCATCTATTTCTGTAAGACGCAATGCAATTCCAATTATTACATTACTGTGAAAGTTTCCAGACGGTTATAAGGTTATCACGGAACCAAATTAAGCTGTAAAATTCATCAATACATACAGTATAATGCGCTTAAGGGGGCCAAGGGGCACTCTAGAATTTTTTCACGCAATTTTCACGTGTGGTACGAAAGGTCTTTTTCACCCGACTATAAAGGGTCTCCGAAAACCACATTTAAAGGCCCTTAAATTAACAGTGTCTGTGATATTCCCAGAAAACTAACTTCGCTCTGATATACCTATGAAGGATTGACAAACCCCTAACCACTGCACCAGTAGCTGAATTGATGAAGTCTGATTATTCATACCAAGGATAAATCAGTCATAGCATTCATGATTGAGATTTTGCTAAGTGTACTCTTTACAACGAGAATATTCGAGTCAATTTTAATTTAATAAATATATCTTTCAAATCAATTTTGGAAACGTGACTTAATGCCTTTCAGCTCCGTGGTCAGTTTAGTGCGGCATTAAGCCATCCAGAATGAATATTTCACAGGATATTTTGAAATGGATTTGTAACATGAAGACCACCTAAACCCTGCACAAATGTAAGTTAATTTGCAATAGCACTGTAACACGCGGGAATCTTGCAGTGTGGCCAACTTTAAGTACAGAATACGGAGCTGAAAGGTAGCAAGTCATTGACCTAATGCTTTTCTCCTCTGATCGCACTAACTTACATGTAGCAGTGGTTTCCGGCTTAAATCCACAAAACAAGCTGCTTTGTGATGGATTTTGCCTTGCCAGTGAGCTTCCGTGCTTTTTCTCCTGGTGAAAATGTTTTGTGTGTATCTTAAACAGAAGGATAACTTAATTCTTTCCTATGCCGTTCCAAGGCACTTGGGTCAGTACTTCAGAATACTAATTCTTAAAAAAAATGACCATTTTTGACTGGAGTCGTTCAGTTGCAAAACTCGTTTAATCCACTTGAGAATAAGAATCATTTTCATGAGAAACGTTTCTCTCGACTTCGCCTCACGTATCTTTTGGGTGTTTGGTTTTTGGTTTTGTGTTTGCTTTTGAATTCGACTTTTTGCTTTTCTTTCTTGGTTTTGTGTTTGATTTCCGCTTTTGCTTTTTGAATTTTGCTTTATGTTTCTTGTTTTGTGCTTTCTGCTTTTGTTTTTGAATTTCGATTCTTGCTTCGTCTTTTTTGTTTTGGTTTTGTGTTTGATTTCTGCTTTTGCTGGTTTTGAATTTTGCTTTGTGTTTCTTTATTGTTTTTTGTTTTCCGCCTTTGCTTTTGTGTTTGAATTTTGCTTTTTGCTTCGTCTTTTTTGTTTTCGTTTTGTGTTTGTTTTCTGCTTTTGCTTTTGTGTTTGAATTTCGCTTTTTGCTTCGTGTTTTTGTTTTTGGTTTTGTGATTGTTTTCTGCTTTTGCTTTATGTTTCTTGTTTTTTGCTTTCTGCTTTTGCTTCGTCTTTTCTTTCTTGGTTTTGTGTTTGTTTTCTGCTTTTGCTTTTTTGAATTTTGCTTTTTGCTTTATGTTTCTTGTTCTGTGCTTTCTTCTTTTGCTTTTGTTTTTGAATTTTGATTTTTGCTTCGTCTTTTTGGTTTTGTGTTTGTTTTCTGCATTTGCTTTTTTGAATTTTGATTTTTGCTTTATGTTTCTTGTTTTTTGCTTTCTGCTTTGGTTTTGTTTTTGAATTTTGATTTTTGCTTCGTCTTTTTTGTTTTGGTTTTGTGTTTGTTTTCTGCATTTGCTTTTGAATTTTGATGTTTGCTTTATGTTTCTTGTTTTTTTTTTTTTTTTTTTGCTTTCTGCTTTTGCTTTTGTCCTGAAATTTGATTTTTGCTTCATCTTTTTTGTTTCTGATTTTTTGAATTTTGCTTTTTTGCTTTGTTTCTTGATTTTTGCTTTCTGCTTTTGCTTTTGATTTGAATTTTGCTTTTTGCTTCGTCTTTTTTGTTTTTGTTTTGTGTTTGTTTTCTGCTTTTGTGTTTGAATTTTGCTTTTTGCTTCGTGTTTTTTGTTTTTGGTTTTGTGTTTGTTTTCTGGAAAATCAAAATAAAACAAAATAAATTGTTTAAAAAGTGACCATTTTTGCCTTAATGCTATTTAACTCAGACCGATTCAATTAATAAATTAACTTGGATTTCTAATGCTTTATTAGAATATAATAAAAGAAATAACCAGTTTGGGAGCTAATTGGCAGATATATTGTCGAGCTGCATGTGGCTAATCATTAAAACCCTAGATCGAACCTGCCTCACATTAGTTATATTGGATGCGAACTGAAACAGGTCCATTAAATGTATTTTCTTTGCTTAACAGAGTTGTACCAGTCTCGTGGAAGAATGCAGATCTGCCATGAGTATTATACGGTGTGCTCTTCTTTAAAGGCAGTCCTGTGTCGTCTACCCCTCATTAGGCATCCCCTCACGTGCTAACGTAACGCGTGACCGGCATTCAATATACAAAACACTTGTCGAGACTTACACACTGACAGAATTAATCATACATAGTCATTTCTCTTGTCCAAATAGGAATTTATCTTGCGGTAAACAGATCGTTAGTGGACCGAGTATTATCCCCTGAGGTAACACAAGCTCTCTCTGTCAATAGTTCTGACATTTACAATCATACCAGAAACGTGACAACTCCAATGTAATACTGTATGCGAAGGTTCATGTCCTGACATTTAATACAAGTAGTACTTCATAATCTATATATACAAGGTGATTACAAATGATTCATCGGGTTTCGGATGAATGTATTTCATAAAGTATAATATACAAAATAGTGAATGATACATTGTATGAAAAAGCACATTTTCAAGTTTCTTACACATGATTACAAATGTTCTATGTGCTCTCCTTGTGTTACACGACACACAGTCGTCAAGCTCAGCCCAAACACATTTGAGCATGTCCTTGTCGAAGTCCACCAGCGCAGCAGTGATGCGATCCTGGAGTTCAGCCAATGTTGTCGGCTATGGTGATACGTACACATTGTCTTTCACGTATACCCAAATAAAAAAAATCACAAAGAGCTATGTCAGGAGACCTTGGAGGTCACCGGAAGAGTGTCAAATCATCCCGAGAACATCGTCCAATCCACCTGTTTGGAAGTTCCTCATTCAGATCGCGACGCTCTTCTCGATGCGAATGAGGTTGTCTTGTTGGAAGATGAAGTGAAGGTTATCAGTTAACAGTCTTGTAACATGTGTAGGTACATCATATCCGTCACAGTTTTCCCAGGAAAAAAGTAGGGCTCGTAAACGTTGCTATGTGACACAGCACAGACGTCCTTTGGAAATTCTCCTTCAATCTCCACTGTAACATTGGGATTTACCATGCCCCATATGTTGGGGTACTGTCTTCGGAACTCACGCTGCACGGTAGTGACAGATTCTGTCTTTTCATATTGCAACACACAACATGCTTTATGTTGATTAGCCGCCATTTTGCAAACTGTTATCACCCTGCCACCTGGTGAGTCACAATGAAACCAGCAGTGACATAAACAAATCTTTAAAGCATGCTCTTTCGATTGGTTATTGGTACAGATGGGTGGGCATTATATATATGAAGCTACAAGAGGTCAAAACCCGATGAATCATTTATAATCACCCTGTATAACAAGTAGCACCGTGAAGAACTAAATAGCCATTTTCATATACCCTACTTATATTAATTGCCTCTCTCAACATACAAATGTTTAGTTTGATTGCTGTAATAGATTCGTAGATATTGAGAACCGTCTAAATATTTCAGATGGACACCATGTTTGATTTTTATATACAGAGACCTTAGAGTGATATACTATTACATGAAGATTAATGTTTTAATCCAGCTTCTGTCGCAAGAAATTAAAACGAGATTTTAAAATTTCACTCAGCCACCATCTTGTGGTTATGAAAAAAAAAATTAAATGAATTAGATGCCAGTGGATTAAAATTTATATAAACATATACCGTACCAAGTTTCACTGCGCTCGGATGGTTAAATCGCGAGAAACGTCTATTTGAATATTTGAATTTCGCGACGCCACCATGTTGGATTTGTGCTCACCAGGTTACTGAATGTCCCATAGGTGAACTTATGTTTATAGCCTCTATACACATACAAAATGTCAGTTTGATTGCTGTCATAGATTAATATATGTTGAGAACTGTCTAAATATTTCGGATAGTCGCTATGTTGGATTTTAATATATGTAGGCCATAGAGTTATGTACTATTAGAAGAGGATTATTGTGTAGGTTCATTATTCAAACGTTGATTTCGATCGCATCACTTGAACACAATAAATAAAAACGTAATTTTAAAATTTCGCATATCCGCCATCTTGAGGTTATGTAAACAATTGAACTAAATTAGATGTCAGTGCATTGAAATGTGTGTCATTTGCTGTACCAAGTTTCATTGCGTTTGGATGGTTAAATCGCGAGAAAAGTCTATTTAAATGTTTCAACTTCGCTTGGTCACCATGTTCGTTCTGCATTTAACAAAATTTTGAAAGTTACATAGGTGACCGTCTAGTAATGCCCTTTTACTCCGTACAAATGGTTTCCGAGAGATAGAATGCCGGTGAAATATTTCGCACAGCCGCCCTGTTAGATTGGTGAGACGTAATACAATTTGAAGGGCATGGTCAGGGTTGGCCAAAATAGTACTATGACCTTACCGAATTTCATTGAAATCGCTCCAGCCGTTTAGAGGTTATTAGGGGCAGGGGGCACACCAACGAACGTACACACACACGGACAAAAGGTGATCTCATAAGCCTATTTTTTCATAAATGAAAATAGGCTAATATATTGCCGATTCCTGAACGTAACGGGTAATCTCGAGAACCAGTGGATGGATTTTGATGCGGTTTTCACCATTCTGTAAAGGATTTCTCGAGGAAGGTTTTTGTAGAAAATCATTCATTTATGACCAACGATTTTAGTGAATCGAGTTGAAAAAAAACCTGCCGTCCGTGCGCCTTTTAAGCTTACGCCGGGTAAACCGTTAAAGATACCGGGCGAAGCCGGGGCTTGTTGCTAGTTATGTAATAATCTGAAAAGTTGCGTTATCAATTGACTCTAACTCGTGCCTGTGATTGAACTCCTCACCTGGGAAACACGTGATCCATATTACCGGCTCGGTATTTGTGTCGAGTGCTCTCGTAGCCAGTGGAGCGCAAAGAACATGTGGCCCGGGGCGAGAGAAAGTTATCATACACAAGAGATTTACGTTTTTACAAATAAAACGAATTATACAATTTTCTCCTTTCTTACTCTGAAATTAATTACAGAGTCTCATAAACAATACATATACAAAAGGAAATCATGTACACAGTCATCTTCATAAAAGGGTACAGTTTTATTGCAGATGGATATTCTTTTCCGACCCATACTTATGGTGTGCGTCACCTTAAATAAGTTAAAAACAATGTAATCTTACCATTAGTCCCCCATCA
This sequence comes from Meconema thalassinum, assembly GCA_946902985.2. NCBI lineage: Eukaryota > Metazoa > Arthropoda > Insecta > Orthoptera > Tettigoniidae > Meconema > Meconema thalassinum. The sequence goes on along the minus strand of OX336398.1, from coordinate 57,817,155 downwards.
CTACAAACATGGTGATTATAGTCCACGGCACCTTAAATAAGTTACTAACAATGTCACCTTACCACTTGTCCCCCATCACTACACACATGGTTATTATAGTCCGCGTCACCTTAAATAAGTTACTAACAATGTAACCTTACCACTTGTCCCCCATCACTACAAACATGGTGATTATAGTCCACGGCACCTTAAATAAGTTACTAACAATGTCACCTTACCACTTGTCCCCCATCACTACACACATGGTTATTATAGTCCGCGTCACCTTAAATAAGTTACTAACAATGTAACCTTACCACTTGTCCCCCATCACTACACACATGGTTATTATAGTCCGCGTCACCTTAAATAAGTTACTAACAATGTAACCTTACCACTTGTCCCCAATCACTACACACATGGTTATTATAGTCCACGTCACCTTAAATAAGTTACTAACAGTGTAACCTTACCACTTGTCTCCCATCACCACAAACATGGTGATTATAGTCCGCGTCACCTTAAATAAGTTACTAACAATGTAACCTTACCATTTGTCCCCCATCACTACACACATGGTTATTATAGTCCACGTCACCTTAAATAAGTTACTAACAGTGTAACCTTACCACTTGTCTCCCATCACCACAAACATGGTTATTATAGTCCGCGTCACCTTAAATAAGTTACTAACAATGTAACCTTACCACTTGTCCCCCATCACTACACACATGGTTATTATAGTCCACGTCACCTTAAATAAGTTACTAACAGTGTAACCTTACCACTTGTCTCCCATCACCACAAACATGGTGATTATAGTCCGCGTCACCTTAAATAAGTTACTAACAATGTAACCTTACTACTTGTCCCCCATCACTACAAACATGGTGATTATAGTCCGCGTCACCTTAAATAAGTTACTAACAATGTAACCTTACTACTTGTCCCCCATCACTACAGACATGGTGATTATAGTCCGCGTCACCTTAAATAAGTTACTAACAGTGTTACCTTACCACTTGTCCCCCATCACTACAAACATGGTGATTATAGTCCGCGTCACCTTAAATAAGTTACTAACAATGTAACCTTACCACTTGTCCCCCATCACTACAAACATGGTGATTATAGTCCACGTCACCTTAAATAAGTTACTAACAATGTGACCTTACCACTTGTCCCCATCACTACAAACATGGTGATTATAGTCCACGTCACCTTAAATAAGTTACAAACAATGTAACCTTACCACTTGTCCCCCATCACTACAAACATGGTGATTATAGTCCGCGTCACCTTAAATAAGTTACTAACAATGTAATCTTACCACTTGTCCCCCATCACTACAGACATGGTGATTATAGTCCGCGTCACCTTAAATAAGTTACTAACAATGTAACCTTACTACTTGTCCCCCATCACTACAAACATGGTGATTATAGTCCACGTCACCTTAAATAAGTTACTAACAATGTAACCTTACCACTTGTCCCCCATCACTACAAACATGGCGATTATAGTCCACGTCACCTTAAGTAAGTTACTAACAATGTAACCTTACCACTTGTCCCCCATCACTACAAACATGGTGATTATAGTCCTCGTCACCTTAAATAAGTTTGATAACGCTATATTAGTTCCAACGTTCACCGCCAGGTGCTGGTTGCGATGACATCTAGTAAGCAAGCCCGCAGCTAGGTGACGTGGACGGTAGTATTTGGTAGCAAAAGTAGAAACTACTTGAAAAATTGATCGTCTGCAGTCCTTCTACCTGATTCACAGATAACACACACTAATACAGCCATCACAATCAACACCCAAAGTACACGGGGCTACATGACCGCGTTTCGCAGCCCCTAAACTAAGGAACCAACCAAATCTACTGACACGGCTTCCTCGCATTATTTGCGTTCCTTCAAATGCCAGCTTACTGAGGCAGGATTCGATCCTGCAATCTTGGGCACAGAAGGCGAGTACGTTACCACTGAATCACTCAGTGAGTCTAAGGAGAACAAAATCGAATATAAATGAAAACAGTTTAACAGTTTAAACCCTCCACATGTACGATACGCTGAATTGTTGAGGTCAGGCCTTGTTGAATCGTAAGTTACGGTTGGTCCATAATACTTGCATGATTCATACATCCACCATGCTGGAACAATTTGGCTGATGACCTTGTAGTTTTGACAAAATACATTTTCCATAATTCGAAAATAAAATGAAACAAAAGCTAACGAAAAGGTGTTACTCCTACATCGTTACCATATTTTAAAGGTAACTCTAAGAGTAACTTAGTTTTGTGTTTATCCAGACGGGAACAGTATACATCACGTGACGAATGGACATGTGAATAGATGTTAGCGCAATGATTTACTTGAGCGCCACCGTGTCACATGTCAAGTTTACAATCCTGCTGAGTAATTAAAGAGGAATATTGAATGAAACCGGAGCGGCGTTTGTGTTGTGTTATCATAGAAACAGGTCACGTATTACTCCATTGTTATAAATATTAATATTTCATGGTAAAATAATAACAATGGGATTCTTTCCTTCCTTCTTTCTTACTACTGCACGTGTCTTTGCGCGTCAACAGTCCATGAATGGAGGTTTATTATCTGCTCTGTATTCATTCCACGAGCGATAAAAGGAAAATGGCTGGAAGTTGACAAAAGGAATGTAAATCAGTTCAGTCTGCATAACTTCTTGCAATTCGTGGATTCCATCGTTAGACGCTTACGCAAATATAACATGTAAAAGGTTTATTTCTGGCCTGGTCAACGGCTCTCACGCACTTCGTTAGCCGGGCGCTCAGGCGCGGATCTAGAGTTTGGCTTTGGGGGGCGTCAGAGAATAGAAATTGTTAAAGAAATGGTATCACTAAAAACGCTATCACAAAATAACCAAACGGACAAAACCAGACCAATATTTTTTTTGCAAGCTAGGCCTACATGGATAGAAATTTGATGCGTTTAGCTCACCAAAAATATTCGTACAGATTGCAACGGCGTGTTTTGAGACTTTTGCATCGAGCTTCGAGAAAAGTATCGAGGTACGTTACAGTTTCGGCAAGTCGAGTTGGTACCGACAAAGGGAGAAAGTCACAGCTTAAATTGCCAACCAAGCTTGCAGTTGGGACGTCGGCAAATTCTTTTGGTGCGAAGAAAGCCCCAAATTCCTATCCGTGCTTTGCTGCTCATTCATCGTGACATCACTATAGACATCGATTCGGTAATCACAAGGTTTGCTAAACAAAATAAATGAGTTGATTTTGTTATATAAATAATCGTTTTTATATAACAGGTATGAAGTTGTAAATGTGTACAGTTGTAACAGAACATAATAATTGCAATAAAGATATTTTCAGTATTGAATAAAATGAAAAAAAAAAAAAAACAACCTGTTTTTCAGTTAAAATTCGTTAAGTTTTTTGAGTTTGCAAAAACATTTGGTCTCCGTTGGGGGGGATCATGACCCCCTCCTCCCCCCCCCCCCCTGAATCCGCGCCTGCGGGCGATGAGCTCTCGTCACCCGAACTGATGATTGGAATCGAGCTCTCATCTGCTTAAGTGACTTCAGTGTCTCTTCAGAGCTCCCCGGGTGTAGCCTACTTTACTGAAATGTTCCTCATATAATCATTGCAAAGAATTTTGGCACATAAAAACCACTGCGGTTTTTCAATTTCATCATGACAAAGGTTGCATGTGAACCCATATTTAACATCTTCATCACTGAACTTCCTTTTCTTTGAAATCGTCTCAATAGTACAGGGAAAAAAATCTTGAATTTCTTGAAAAGTCATCGGAAATATTTCTTTGTTTATAAAGTGAGTTTAAACGAATAGTCATCGGATTTTTTAAGAGCGTTAAAAATGCCATGCTTTGGAGGGGGACCCTTCTAGAACTGTGTCACGTCAAGTCCATGGGCGAGTGGTTTATACACATGCACTGGCATGTGTCCCTAGTGAAAATGAAAATCCACAGCCTGATTCCAGTCTCCGACCGGGTCAGGAATGGAATGAATGAAGCCCCCATCTAGCGGCGAGGATATGAACTGTGCCGGCTGCCGAGGCCTGATGCACTACTCTGGGGCAATGATTAAATGAATGACAGATGAAATGAAATGATAGTGGAGAGTGTTGCTGGAATGAAATTGTGACAGGGAAAACCGGAGTACCCGGAGAAAAACCTGTCTGCCTCCGTTTTGTCCAGCACAGATCTCACATGGAGTGACCGGGATTTGAACCACGGACTCAGCGGTTAGAGGCCGGCGTGCTGCCGCCTAAGCCACGGATAATAATAATAATAATAATAATAATAATTCGATACAGCCATCTATGGACTACAAATTTACAACAATTATTCAGGTCTTCGTCGTCAAGGTGTTTTTTCCTTGCCGTTCAGCTTCCTGCCAGATATTTTTCAATCGTTGACTCCTTCTCAATCTTTCTTCCACTGAAAGTGTGAGTCTTCTTTTGAGGGGATCCTGCACACTTCACAACTTATCCTGTCCCACACTTCAACCAGTCCAATATTTGCCCTCTTTAAGTCTTGATATACCTCCTGAAGCCTCCGCTTCTCTTGAAGTTTAACAATTTTATTAGCTAACCTCTTAGTTTCAAATCGATTAATAAGCTTGCCACGGTGGGTGTGTGGTTATAGTGTCGGACTACCAACCCCCAAGCTTGCAGGTTCGCTCCTGGCCATGGTAAGTGATTTTTGAAAGGCGACAAAAATCACGATACTCAGGACATACGTTGTTGGCATGTTAAAGAACCCATTTGAACTCAGTAGGCCGAGTTCATAATGGCAAAATTAATCTCGGGATTTTCCGCCAACACAAAGTTACTCAATTCTCTACTAGGAAGCGGTATAGTGTCAAGGTGCTTAGATATCTAACCTCCTTGACATTCATGGCGCTCCAAGGAGCATTAAATTTGACACGGAAGCTGCCCTCTGGGTGTCAATTAAGAAAGCTTGCACCTGGCACCCGAGGCCATATGATATTATTAATATTATTATTTTTGCATATTAAGGCTTTCACGGCCCGGATTATTATATAAATAATTCATGCTTTTGGGTTAATGCCGTGTGTATTTTTAATTTAAACCATACGTTTCGGAGAAACCTTGCCTCCTTTTTCAATGGAAATAAACAATGTGGCCAAAGAAAGTATATCAATGAGATTACAAAAAATATAGATAAATTCCTCTGTTCGTCACCAGAGAGCAGCTGCCAGAAATTACTGTATGGACCATGGTGGAACGGCGGACAGAGAAGTTAGTAACGAGAAGGTAAAGGGGGTGGTGTGAAAATATAGAAACTCCTCGAAGAATGAGGAGGGGGAGGAGGGGGGAGGTGGGAGGGTTAGATGGATATAAGGAAACATAAACAAAAGGGAAGTGTATCTGAAGGATACCTAACGTTATACAGTCAACGGCGAAAAAACAGATGGAAACTCCTCCAGTGACGAACAAAGGAGATCAAATCCAGGCTCTGAGCCCTAGAGGGAAAATGTACAATTTTAAATATGTGAAGAACAGAGAGACTGAGAGGAACTATCTCCCTAGATCCTTAATAACTGGTAGCCAAGTGTCACTTAACAGAGACACTGGATATCAGCTAAGTGACACTTGGCTACCAGTTATTAAGGATCTAGGGAGATAGTTCCTCTCAGTCTCTCTGTTCTTCACATATTTAAAATTGTACATTTTCCCTCTAGGGCTCAGAGCCTGGATTTGATCTCCTTTGTTCGTCACTGGAGGAGTTTCCATCTGTTTTTTCGCCGTTGACTGTATGACGTTAGGTATCGTTCAGATACACTTCCCTTTTGTTTATGTTTCCTTATATCCATCTAACCCTCCCACCTCCCCCCTCCTCCCCCTCCTCATTCTTCGAGGAGTTTCTATATTTTCACACCACCCCCTTTACCTTCTCGTTACTAATTTCTCTGTCCGCCGTTCCGCCATGGTCCATACAGTAATTTCTGGCAGCTGCTCTCTGGTGACGAACAGAGGAATTTATCTATATTTTTTGTAATCTCATTGATATACTTTCTTTGGCCACATTGTTTATTTCCATTGAAAAAGGAGGCAAGGTTTCTCCGAAACGTATGGTTTAAATTAAAAATACACACGGCATTAACCCAAAAGCATGAATTATTTATATAATATTATTATTATTATTATATCGTTTAATATACCCATAGAACATCAATCTTCTTTGTCTCATACTGACAGAAATCCCTTCACACTTGTCATAGAGTTCTTGATTTGACCGCATTTGAAATTTATATCAACTGTCAGGTAATAATATCTTGGGACCTAGAATTTTGCGAAAGAATTTCCTTTCTTTTATTATTATTATTTCCGATTATCCCCCCTTCAGGAGAGCGTGTAAACTTGAGCCAATCACAGCTTCACTTCTTTTCCTCTCTTCTTTTCTTCCCAAAACCTCTTCATTAGTTCGCTGTTTTCCTCTGTCCATTTTCGCCCCTGATGTGTCCTTCCTTGAGACTTGTACAATTTTCGTGTTTCTGATTTTATTTCTAAATCGTTCTGTCCTTAATGGCGTCTTCGGAGATTTTAAGTAATTCCATGTCTTCATGTACCGTACTTCTTTTATCCTACTGGTCTTTAATTTACTTGCATTCACGATATTGAAAATCTTCGTGGTCTGTTCTCATCCTTCCTATATATTATTATTAGTCTATTATTATTGTTATCGTTAACTTCCTCTTACGGAGAGTGTTGAAACACAATCAATTTTCAAGTTTTCTTCTGTCCCTTTCTTCTTTCTCCCCCAAAACCTCTCATATGTTCACTATGCTTCCTCGTTCTCTCTTCGGTTCAATTCTTTCCTGTTTCTTTTCTCTCTTTGAGCGTTTGCTCAAATATCTGCTGATTTTTTTTCTCTGTATATTTTCCTGTCTTCTGTAGAGATGTTTAGTTTCTTGAGGTCTTCCACGGTTTCTTTTACCCAAGTGGTTTTCATTGTACTAGTCATAACTATATTAAAAATCTTCTTGATCTTCGTTCATGCTATGTATGTGTCTATAGCATTTTGTCCTTCTTCTAATGTTGTTTGTAATCGTCTCTGTCTGTTTGTATAGTTCTATTGTCGTTCTATTTATCCATATTCCCTCTTTCTGAACTGGCCCGTAGATATTTGTCAGTATTTATCCCTCCCTATATTATTCTGCTAAGGTCCCATTCCAGTTTTGTACCGAAAATAAGGTCCCATTAACACCAACCTACACATATGGGGTACCTACAGGTTCAGCATAATCCAATGCGTAAGCGAAACGCACTCGCTTACTCTTTAAATGACTCACAATTAAATAAATACCTTAAAACATGTATATTTGCAATGAAATAATGAAAGAATGCAACACGGTAACCATGGTAACAGAATCTCACAGGTCCATCTATTTCTGTAAGACGCAATGCAATTCCAATTATTACATTACTGTGAAAGTTTCCAGACCAAATTAAGCTGTAAAATTCATCAATACATACAGTATAATGCGCTTAAGGGGGTCAAGGGGCACTCTAGATTTTTTCACTCAATTTTCACGTGCGAGTGTGGTACGAAAGGTCTTTTTCACCCGACTATAAAGGGTCTCTAAAAACACATTTAAAGGCCCTTAAATTAACAGTGTCTGTGATATTCCCAGAAAACTAACTTCGCTCTGATATACCTATGAAGGAATGACAAACCCCTAACCACTGCACCAGTAGCTGAATAGATAAAGTCTGATTATTCATACCAAGGATAAATCAGTCATAGCATTCATGATTGAGATTTTGCTTTACAAATAGAACATTTGCGGGCGAAGCCGCGACGGGTAATGCTAGTCTCTCTTATTTTTCTAGTTCATTGATTTTTGTTCTTCCCTTGATTGCTTTCGTTTCTGAAGTGTTTAGGGCTTCCGGTAAGACTACTGTATTATAGTGTCGTAGTTGGGCATATATTTTGATAAGTTGTGCCCAACGAAAGAAACAACCAATTTTAGCTAATATAATGTTAAATGATAGTGCCATTGAACAAGTAACGGAATATTACTATTTGGGAAGTGTAATTAATTATGAGAACAGATGCATCTCAGAAATTAAGAAAGAATAGTGTTAGCGAAGAAAGCCTTTCAAAATAAGAAGAATTTGCTGCTCAATGAGCACCTCAACTTGAAGATAAGGAAGTCATTTCTCAAGACCTTTGTTTGGAGTATGTTGACCTTTGGTTGTGAGACATGGACACTTGGGAAAAGGGGGAAACGAAACTTGAGGCAGCTGAAATGCGGTTTTGGAGACGAACAAGCAGGATAGAAAGAAAGATAAATGAGCTTGTTCTGAACCAAATTCAGGAGAATCGATGCCTGTTGAACACCATCAAGAAAAGGAAAGCAAAATTCATTGGACACATACTCAGACATGACACTCTCCTCCAGGTAATCTTTGAAGGCAAAATTTTGGGGGAAAAAACACCAAGGGGACGACCAAGACAATCATATCTCAAGAACATTGTCAAAGAAATGGAGTGTGACTCGTATGTCCATGTGAAGAGAACTGCTGAAGACCGTAAAAAATGGCTGCAACGACAAGGCTTTAGTCCTTTAGAAGCTGATGATGTGTCCAACTATGGAGCGCGTTTGAACTTATTAGCACTTATTCTTCTTCTCTTCCCAATATCTCTTCAGCCACTCGCAGTGTTTTCTTTTACGCTGTTCTGTCCATCCTGTATTTTGTGGGGTGGGCTTCTCAGAAAATTTATATTTGTGAATTAAAGTTCTGAATTTTGTTCTGTCTTGAATGGTTTCTTCATAACAACCAATTTCATTTATGTCTTCAGTGATTTCTTTTAGTCAATTGTTTTGATTTTCGTTGATAAGGCTAGGTTGAAAATTTTATTTGTGAGCCTGTTATTATCCATTCTATATAGCTTAGGTGTCCGTAACACTGTAACCGCCGTTTCCTTATGGTATCTGTGATTTTTTTTTTCTGTAACTTGATACGTTTCTTTTTCATCCAAATTCAATTTTCACACTTTGATCCTAAGATTTACCTGACTATTTTCTTTTCTTGTTTTTCGATCATTTTTATTCGAGATTTGCCTGCAATTATACTAGTTTCAGATGCATATAGAGCTTCTGTTTTAACGACTGTGTTATAATGTCTTAATTTTTTCTTTGTTGATATAGTTCTTTTATCTGTTCCAAGTAGTTTTGTAGTTTATTCTCTGTTAGCTCGCTGATTTAACCCTGCTGGTTCAATAATTTCACCTAAATATTTAAATTTGACTACTTGAGTGACATTGGAGCCTCCGTGGCTTAGGCGGCAGCACGCCGGCCTCTCACCGCTGGGTCCGTGGTTCAAATCCCGGTCACTCCATGTGAGATCTGTGCTGGACAAAACGGAGGCAGACAGGTTTTTCTCCGGGTACTCCGGTTTTCCCTGTCCAAATTTCATTCCAGCAACACTCTCCACTATCATTTCATGTCATCTGTCATTCATTTCATAATTGCCCCAGAGGAGTGCGACAGGCTTCGGCAGCCGCCACAGTTCATATCCTCGCCGCTAGATGGGGGCTTCATTCATTCCATTCCTGACCCGGTCGGAGACTGGAAGCAGGATGTGGATTTTCATTTCACTTGAGCGACATTCCCATATTTTTGATTAATGGTGGATTGTTGAAACCTGATTTACTCCCTTCCATATACTTTGTCTCCTCAAATGAAATTGGAGACCTATTTTGGCTGTTATTTCATGGAGTTTGGTATTATTATTATTATTATATATTTTTATGCCGCAGTACTCTTCTTGTAAGTGCCCCCCCCCCCAACTTAAGGGATGCAGTGATTTTGTGCATACATTTCAGCGACAACTAGTATTGTTCGAATAGGAATCCAGCAACTTTTGTTTTAGGACGTTTTTCCGGTTTTTAATGAGTATAAGTTGGCTACATTGCCGACCACAATGACTCGCTCCGCAGCTGGTGGTATATGTTACCGAGCGAGATAGAAGGCGCTTCAGCGCTACTAGCTCTTCATTAACCACTTCAGCTGCGACCTCTCGATATCTCTTCTATACGATCTAGGCTTGCTTTCGATTTCTATCGAATTTACTTTATGGCATCAGCAGGTTTCCTCGTGCGACACTCCATCCATAATTTATTTGCTGCAGACTTCGTATTAACTTCATCGCAACGCGAATTCTTGGTCTATTGTACACAAGGGCGTATATATTTTGTCACGTATAACATTAAGAACCAATATACTTATCATGTACTATTGTTACTAAGCGCATTATGGCAACGTTGCAAAGCAAGGCGTCGCTAGAGCGATGTAAACAGTGTGACAATCAGTTTGCTCTGATCTTATGACGTGTAACAACATAACCTCTTATTACTCTCCAGTGCCTTCGATCTTAAGAATCTACGAAGAACAGCAACAAGTGCGCTTGAAGAGTGTGGCAAAATTATTTCTCCTAACTTTTATACCCTTATCAAACTTTTGGCAGTTTTGCTACCACCGAACGGAGTTTGAGTAGGTTGAAAACATACTTCTGAAAACAGAGTCAACGGTCTAGCATTGTTATCTATTCACAGAGACATACACGTCACTGACGAAGTTATAAACCAATTTGGTAATGCTTCAAGAAACCTTGACTTTAGATTATAGTGTAAGTTGTGAATCAAAACAATAATGGAAATTCTTTCCATCTAAAGTGTGCAAGATGATTGTTTACATGATTGTACAGGGGTAACGCGTGACTGTTTTTTTTACGGTAATGCCGTTACTTTATCAAGATGAAGCGCAATCAATGTCACTGGCGGCTTCGGTGGCGTAGTAGGTAGCATGCAGAGCTTCTATGCCCAAGATCGCGGGTTCAAATCCGGCCGAAGTCGTCGGATTTTTTAAGAGCGTTAAAAATCACGGAACTCGTGTAGTATACGTTGCCCGGCGCCATTAAAATCCGAAAAATTTTCTATAGAAATGACCAATGTTACTAATATACAGGAGTTGAATATTTTATCGCTAGAGTGTATTACTGTATTTTTTCAGAGTGCCAACATTATTGTTTCCAGACCAATATTTTCATCCAGACCAATGGTTTTCATCCAGGCCAATAAAGGTTAGGTAGCGCGGCCCTGCGGGCCGCGTTAGGCTAATATAAACACCCCTGGTTTTTGTCACGCACAGTGGGGGTAATCACGCATCAATAATCTTTATCCAGGCCAATGGTTTTGCCTAGTAGTACAATCAGTAAGTTGGCAGCATTACGTAATCAAACATGGCGTTGTGCTTTTTGATAAGTTTATTACTTGAAAGTTAATGTTGACAATTTCCTTATTTTGGAAGTGTTTACGCAGTGTTTGTTAATGGCAAATGGCTTAAATAACGTGGCAGAGTAATTACAAACCATTTTCAGAGCGCTACTAAGTAAAATAACGCACTATCGAAACGGGCAACGTATACTACACGAGAGCCAAAATCCCTCAGTATGCCTTCCTTCGGAGGGGAAGTAAAGCCGGCGGTCCCATGTCATAGATTTATGGCATGTTAAAGAACCTTCCACTAATTACACCTGTGTGAAGCTAAATTGTAGGTTAGGAATGTAAACAACGCTCTTAGGTTCCTACGTTCGTTGCCAAGAGCCGACTGCAGTGACGTCTGGTAGCTAAGTTCTGAACTAGTAGGCGTCGACAGTGGCGTTTGGCGGCAAAAGTACGAACTACTTGAAAATTGATCGTCTGCAGTGCTTACTTGAATTAAAACAGACACACACACACTAATACAGTCATCACAATTATCACCGGTTATCAGACAGATTCTACACACACCCAAAGTACACGGGGCTACATGACCGCGTTGTCGCAGCCCCTAAACTTAAGAACCAACCAATCAATTTCACTGGTGTTTCTCTCATTTTATTTCCAATGCTATTAGCAGTTTTCGGAAGGAAATGTTAACACGTAGTAATTTTCATAATTCCCGTTTATCCAAGTGTTGCTTTTATCTCGGTCTCCAGACAGAATAACTGATTATAGATCAGAGGCGACCTCATTAGGATAAAGTTGGAAGAGTGACCATGGCTCACCGGGAAAGTTACGGTATAACAATTTTGGTTTTTTTGTCCCTAAGAAATTCATTTACGAGTACATTTACTGAGATGAAACTGTCGCAGTAATCATGTTGCCTATTAATTATTAAATATGATTAAAATGAATGAATTTATTAGTGAATAAATAAGAGAAAGAAATGTATTAATAAGGGAACAAACAAGCAAGGAAAGAAATATATAGATAAACTAGGTGGTTATAACGTGGGGAGACTAACAGTCCAACGATTTCAGCTTTCGCTTATTTGGGTAGCGGTTTCCATGGAGACTGTTTATGACTGTATATCGTGGTTCTAAAATTGTGTTCATTCCACCTACCGGGTCAAATTGAGATCTAAACCATACACGGACCCTTTCTAACATACATATAAAATTTAATCAAAATCGGTCGAGCCATTTAGGAGGAGTTCAGTCACATACACACGTATCGAAGAATTATATATATAAAGATAAATAAATAAATAACTTGATAAATTAAAAATACGTAAATAAAATGAAATCAATTGAAATTAAATTATTAGATATAAATAAATAAATAAATAAATAACTGAACATATATTTCAAAATAAATAAGTAGTGAAATGAAAAAAAATAAAGGATGTAATAGATAAATGAATAAATATGTAAATGAATAAATAAAAAATAAAAGATGAAATAAACCGATAAATAAATAAATAAATAAATAAATGAATAAATGAATGAGGAAAGAAATACATGAATAAATAAATGAATAAATAAATAAATAAATAAATCCGGAAATAAATAAGGAAAGAAAAAAGAATTAAAGAAAATAGAACGAAAGAAAGAAATAAGTAAATAAATAAGGAAAGAAATAAGGAAAGAATAATTAAATTAGTAAATACATAAAGAAAGAAAGAAAGAAAGAATAAATAAATAAGTTAATAAAGAAAGAAAGAAAGAAAGAAAGAAAGAAAGAAAGAAATGAAGAAATGAAGAAAGAAAGAAAGAAAGAAAGAAAGAAGGAAAGTAATAAGTAAATAAGGAAATAAATAAGGAAAGAAAGAAAGAAAGAATAAATAAGTTAATAAAGAAAGAAAGAGAAAGAAAGAAAGAAAGAAAGAAAGAAAGAAAGAATGAAATAATAAATAAGTATATAAAATGGAAAGAAGGAATAAATAAGGAAAGAAAGAAAGAAGGAAAATAATAAGGAAAATAGGAAAATAAATAAGGAAAGAAAGAAAGAAAGAAAGAAAGAAAGAAATGAAGAAAGAAAGAAAGAAGTAAAAAAGCAGGAAATAAATAAGGAGAAAAAAAAGAATGAATGAAAGAAAGAAAGAAAGAAAGAAAGAAATGGATAAGTAAATAAATAAGGAAAGAAAGAATAAATAAATAAGTAAATAAATAATTAAATAAGGAGAAAGAAAGAAAGAATAAATAAATAAGTAAATAAATAATTAAATAAGAAGAAAGAAAGAATAAATAAATAAGTAAGTACAGAAAGAAAGAATAAATGTATAAGGAAAGAAATAATAAATCAATATATGCATAAATAAATACATTAGATAAATAAATAAATAAATATAAATAAATATTTAAAAATATAAACAAATAAGTAATGAGATAAATAAATAAAAACACGTAGGAAATATACAGATAAATAAATAAATAAATAAATAAATAAATAAATAAAGGAATACATAAAATAGAAAGAAGGAAAGAAAGAAAGAAAGAGAGAAATAAATAAATAAAATAAATAATAAATAAATAAATAAATCGGGCAAACTACATTGCGCCCTTCAACAGTAAATATAGTGCTCTGTATTTTTCTTAAGAGATGGAGAAATACTTATAGAGGTCATAAGATCGAATAAAAGGTAGAAATGTGCCATTAATTGATATATTGTTAAGTTGGCGCTACGTAACTGGAGTAATGAATGCCGAGTGGTCGTTCAACTCTCGAGCTGGATCGGTGCGGTGATCGTGTATGCCAGTCAGTCCAGTAGCTAAACAAGGCATACATCATTAGGCACACGACTCTTATAATTTATGGATTGATTAATTAGAGCTTATTCTGTAATAGTTTCACGGATGTGTACTTCATTAGTGTAATCCCCCCCCCAAACATCAAGTGTTGCACATGTGATTTTAATGGGCGACAATCAACATGCCTCCGATCAAGTAAAATACAGTGGTTTCATATTGAGATAGATATACAGTTAACATATTGTTAACATATTGTATGTAATATGTAATCTGCCTTGTCAATATTATGAAATTATGTTTATTAATATTTTAAATGTACATTTAAATAAACAAATAAGTAAATAAATAATTAAATAAATAAGTAAGAAAGTAAATAAGTAAATACATAACTAAATAAATATGTAAGTAAATAAATAAGTAAATAAATAAATAATTAAATAAATAAGTAAGTAAGTGAATAAGTAAATAAAATAAATAAGTAAATAAATGATTAAATAAATAAGTAAGTAAATAAGTAAATACATAAGTAAATAAATATGTAATTAAGTAAATAAGTAAATAAGCAAATACGTAAATAAATAAGTAAATAGATAAATAAATAAATAAACAATCTGTCCAAAAAATCTGTAAAAATTTATAATACAGCCATCACGGGTTATCAGACAAATTCAACTTACACCCAAGTACATGGAGCTACATAACCACGATGTCGCAAAGCCCCTAAATAAATCAACATCCCATTTTTCGGGGGCCGGAGGCATTTCTTTTCCCTGTCTTTTATTTTCCTTATTCTTTTCTATTCATCTCGCCAAGTATGTTAAGTTACTGTAGATTTAAATCAGTTGGAAGTAGTTGTATTTTTATTATCATCTGTAGAATTACGGGAAAGCGGGAAAATGAGCTAGTCATTTCGCCCCTTAAAAACAATCACCTCCACCACCATGTATTTTTGCTTTCCTTTGTACCGAAAATTTGCCCGTAAGTATGTGTCTGAATACTTTTAGATGATTGAATAACAAAAGAACTAACTTAGTGTAATGTTTTCACGTCCATCGATCTTGATATTAAGCCTCCAAACTTAACAATCCTACGTTTCAGGTATCTTCCCCTTTAAAAATCCGCGGCGATCTCAGTGGGTTAGTGCTGCAACCGAGCGGTGAATTAATATTATATAATCTTGTACGCCTGTGAGTGTTGAATGCAGACCAGGCAGTAGCAGTCAGGAGGGATGCGATCCAGCAGGCAGTGAGTTTAACATCTCTACTTAAAGTCCCCGATTCTTGGATGTAAAGGGTAATCTCGAGAACCACTGTATGAATTTTGATGCGGGTTTCACCACTCTGTAAAGGATTTCTAGAGGAAGGTTTCTGTAGAAAAAACATTCATTTATGACCAAAGGAAGCCGTGCAGTAACGATTTCTGTGAATCGAGTCGTAGAAAAGCCTGCCATCCGTGCGCCTTTTAAGCTTACGCTGGGTAAACCGCTTAAGATACCTGGCGAAGCCGGGGTGGGTTGCTAGTATCTTAACAATATTGTTAATAACAGATCTGTAACAAAATAATGTTGGCTTTAATTTGATGTTCTTATGACTACGTTGATGTAAATCTGGCAACAGCTCGTGTTAGAGAGTGCAACAAAGGAAACAACTTCTTCTGACTGTTGAGCCCGAGGTACGCAGTTGCACACTGTTGCTCATTTGGAGGCGAAGCTATTATTATTTAACAAATTAAGCGCATAGGAAAAGCTGTAATTACATTCTCTCTTGTTTAGCGTTATACGTTTTGTGAAATCGTCCTGTCAAACGCATATTTTTAGCCAGTTTCTTAGTAAACTCACTTTCTCAGTGCCATTAGCGTAAAAGAACAAAACAAAAAAGACTCGGGCAGATAATTGCGAGGAAAGAAAGAGAATTTAACGAATGATTGCGAACTGAGTTAACTAACTGTTGCAGTGATTATCGTGAATAACCTTGGTGAGGCTTGGGTTAGGAGAAAAAAGTAAACCGTCCATTTTCTTTGTACTGCACGGGTTAAAACGTGACTATTTAAAACGAGCAAATAATATCATTGCTTCATTTTCGGTCAAGGTCTTGTTCGTTTCAAAACATGCCATGACTTCCGTGGCCATGTTATTAGACTTTGCCCATGCGTTTCGAGTTCTCTTCTCCACTAGATTTCATAACAAACCTACCTATTGCAACTAACGGAACATTTCGACATATATTCGCGATTTACACCCCCCAGTAACCGCCGTCAGTTTAAAAAAATTACAGTTAGTCTGAAAGACTTGGCGTTATGTCATTTCAAACGACGTATGCTACAAATGCTACACATGTTAGAAAGGCCCAGGACTCTTTCAACAGACTCCATTAACCATTAACTTAGGCTTCCTGCGCGGCTGCATGACGTCACAGCCTCCGTCTCCGTCTCGCGTAACGTTAGACCCAAAGCGTAACGACGAAGTCGACAAGATCATTTGAAACAATAAAAGGTTTATATAAATAACTGTGAAGACAAGGAAGGGCATCATGCTGGAGTTGCCCTAGATCAGAATGTTCTTCTTGCAGATGACCAAGTCATTGTTGCTCCCCATCCCCAGGGGCTCACATCTAGTGGGACGTGGGTTGGTGACCACAAGGCCCCAGCTGAGTCCGGCATTGCTTCCACTTACTTCTTGTGCCGGGCTCCCCGCCTTCTTCTTTCCTGTCGACCTCTCTTGGTTAACTCTTGTTCTCTTCCGACTCCGACGGTATCCGAGACCTAGGGGATCTCTTCCTTTCCCTCACCGTTAAAAATCCCTCAGTATGCCTTCCTTCGGATGGAAAGTAAAGCCGGCAGTCCCATGGAATAGATTTATGGCATGAAAGAGAACCTTCCCCTTATTACACTTGTGGAAGTTGAAATTTGTAGGTTAGTTTGATAACGCTCCATTAGTTCGAACGTTCGCCACCGGGTGCTGACTGCGATGCCATTTAGTAGTCACGTCCGCAGCTAGGTGTCGTGGGCGGTAACATTTGGTGGCAAAAGTAGGGACTACAGTACTTGAAAAAATTGATCGTCTGGAGTCCTTCTACCTGAATCACAGATAACTCACACTAATACAGTCATCACAATTAACACCGGTTATCAGACAGATTCTCCACACACCCAAAGTACACGGGGCTACATGACCGCGTTGTCGCAGCCCCTAAACTAAGCAACCAACCATCCATCCTTTCCCGCCTTAATTGACCCTTGTCTCATCTTTTCTGATTCCTCATTCTTCTAGGGATCAGCCTTCTTTTTTCTTTTCATTATAGTTCATTTTCTCTTTAAGATTCCCGCCCTGTTTTTATGAATTAGCTCCCCGTGTCTCAACATTTCATTTTGTAAGTATTTTAAATTGCAATTGCATTTTGTAAATATTTCGAACCTAAACTACATTTTGTGTGTATTTTTCAATCTAAATTCCTTTTGTGAGTATTTCCTTTAATCTACAAAATAGTGTTTCAAAATGTTTAATGCAAATCTCAACACATAAAACCAAAGTAATGGCATTCTTGGACAATTCAGAGTAAAATATGTGTAGAAAACATCATCATGGAACGGGTCAACTCTTTTAACAGCCGTTTCGGTGGCTTAGTTGGTAGCATGGTGAACTTCTATGACCAAGGTTGCGGGTTCAAAACCGACTGAAGTCGTCGGATTTTTTAAGAGCGTTAAAATCCCTCAGTATACCTTCCTTCGGAGGGGAAGTAAAGTCGACGGTCCCATGCCATTGATTTATGGCATGTAAAAGAAAGAACCTTCCACTAATTGCACTTGTGTGAAGCTAAATTATAGATTAGATTTGACTAACGCTCTTAGGTTCCAACGTTCGTAGGCAGGGGCTGACTGCGGTGGCATCTAGTAACCAAGTTCATAACTAGTTGTCGTTGACCGTGGCGTTTGGTAGCAAAAGAAGGAACTACTTAAAAATTGAATATCTACAGTCCTTACTTGAATTAAAACAGATAATAATAATATCGTATGGCTTCGAGTGCCGGATACAAGCTTTGTAATTTGACACCCAGAGGGTAGCTTGCATGTAGAATTTCATTGTTCCTTGAATCACTATGAAAGTCAAGGAGGTTAGATATCTAAGCTCCTTGAACACCATATCGCTTTCTAGTAGAGATATGAGGAACTTTGTATTGGGGGAAACTCCCGAGATTAATTTTGCCATTATGAACACGGCCTACTGAATTCAAATGGGTTCTATGACATGCCGACATCGTATGACATGCGTGTCGTATTTTTGCCGCCTTTAAAAAAAATCACTTACCACGGACAGGAGCGAACCTGCTATCTTGGGGTTAGTAGACCGACACGATATCCACTCACCCACCGTGGCAAGCATTAAAACAGATAACGCACACTAATATAGTCATCACAATTAACACCGGTTATCAGACAGATTCTACACACACCCAAAGTACACGGGGCTACATGATAGCATTGTCGCAGCTCCTAAACTAAGGAACCAACCAATCAAGCAACTTTGTGAGATGGGATGGAAGTAGCGACCTTGTACACAGCTGGTATCTTCCTGATTCTGTTAACATATGTGAGTATGTGTGTGACGTCAGAGGACCACACCCACCGTGTTACCGTGGGTGTGTCTGCTCAACATGTGATCAGCTGGCTACCGGCGGTGTTCACACATACACTCCTCCAACCGGTTCGCAGGATTAATCTCTCCAGATAAATGCAGCAACACCAAAATAATAAACAGTGCCCATATAGATTATTAGTCCATAATAATAATGATGATAATTGTTGTTTTAAGGGGCCTAACATCTAGGTTATCGGCCCAATTATTAGTCCACAAGTGCAAAATATTGTTTACTATCTCAAATATTCAACAACAGGATTTTTTAGTTCCTGGTGTTAAAATAAATCGCGATTTGAATTCCGTATTTTGCGTTTTGTAGCTTCTACGATGTTCAGATTAGACGTTATGCACGATCTTTGATGTTCAGAATAGGCGATTTGTGGCATCTTTGATATTACCGTAGATTTAACGTTTTGTAGCACCTACGATGTTCAGATTAGACGTTATGCACGATCTTTGATGTTCAGATTAGGCGATTTGTGGCATCTTTGATATTACCGTAGATTTAACGTTTTGTAGCACCTACGATGTTCAGATTAGACGTTATGCACGATCTTTGATGTTCAGATTAGGCGATTTGTGGCATCTTCGATATTACCGTAGATTTAACGTTTTGTAGCACCTACGATGCTATGATGACAAACATTAGTTGTATGATCGTGCTAGTATAACTGATGGCACATACTTCTCACATCTAAAATGGCTGAAGTGAGAATGACATATATCCCTGTCTTCATTTCTTGGTTGAGCCTGGAATCGTCGAGAAATCCGCGATAATCCAGACAGAAACCCTGACCCACAGAAGTACAATGTTCCAACGCACGGTTAGTTTAGAGTATAGCCTAGTGGAAGGGAGTAATATAACAGCTGTAGTCGAACGCTGAATCAGTGGCCTGCATCTCCAGGCCCATTAATCTGTGTCGCTGCGAGCCTCAAGACTTCTAAACTGCCGAACCACTTTCCACCGGTTCCTGTCGAACAGCATGCCACCCGTTAATTAGTGAGTAGAAATCTTCTGGACGCGACACGGCCCCAAAAATCGAACTCACGTCCACATCAATGCAATACAACATGTCATTGTTAAACAAGATATCACTTGAGTAACTCTTGCTGTTCTCTTTATACCAATTAGCTTCGACACACACAAGAGTTCAACAACAATGGAACGTTGGTTGGAATGGCTTCCTACCTACTTATGCCTCTTTAATTTTACTTCAGGACTGGCGGCGTGGTGCAGTCGGTTGGCATTTGAGAGTGCGCAAATGTGAGGGAGTCGTGTCAGTAGATTTACTCATCATCATCATCATCATTTTCTTCGGCTTTTCCCAATTAATTGGGGTCGCCGGAGCCAACCTGGCTTATTTTGGTTTTGGCCGGGGATTTGAGACCGGATGCCCTTCCTGACGCCACGTGATTTTTCAGGTGAAAATTTCGTCCAGCAGTCACCGGGATTCGATCCCCGGCCGCCCGGGTGAAAGACGAGCAGCTAAGCCACTGCGCCATCACGCTCCCCTGTCAGTAGATTTACTGGCACCTTAAATATCCCCTTCGGGGCAAAATTTCCCGCACCTCGGCGTCTCTAAAAGCTTCAGTAGATAGTCTACTAGGGACATAAAACAAATAACATTATTATTATTATTATCTTTATTTACTCAACTTACAGTCGGTAACATGACTCATATCGGTACATTACGTACAGGAAAATGAGTAAAGTAACACTTAAGCCTATAGCATACATTTTCGAACTATCCGGTATAACATAGACGTTTGACAGTTCATTTTCTTTTCTCTTCTTATCTTCCACGTCTCCTTTTCACAAGAGGGTCCAAAGAAAAATCCTAATGTGTATTCAAAAACCCTCCTACGATACTGCAGGTTTTCAGCATTGCAGCCTTTTGTGCAATAGTGTGGGTGTATATGGGAAGATTTAGTGTGGCTAGATTTACTGAAAAGGATTTAGGTGTCAGGCCAGTGGGAGAAAGGAGGAAAGGAAGAATCATCACATTTTTTGTCTCCAGATTCTAGCAACCTCCATAGCTAGAGGAGTATATTTATCAATTTTCTCTCTGTATTTATGGTGGATATTGTGGTCATTCGGAACAGATATGTCAATCAAGTACGTGTGATGGTTCTTCTATCAGTTAAAGTTATGTCTGGTCTATTATGAGGAGTTGTTTTGTCTGTTTGAATAGTGCGATCCCAATACAGCTTGTAATCTTCGTTTTCGAGCACACTTCTGGAGAGTATTTGTAATAAGGCGTCCTGTCATGTATGAGAGATCGGGTTAGGGCGAGTTCTTGATGAATGACTTTGGCAACATCGTTATGCCTCTCAGTGTAAGATGTTGGCGCTAGACTTCTGCAGCTGCTGGTAATATGCTCTATGGTTTCTGGGCCGGTATTGCACTTCCTGCATTCGTCATCTATAACAGTCTGATCTTTCAGGATGTGTTTCCTATAACTTCTTGTGGTGATAACTTTGTCTTGTATCGCCTGGTTAAATCCCTCAGTTTCTGGAAACAGCTCTCCCCTTAACAACCATGTGTTCGAAAGCTGTTTGTCAATATTCTTGTCATTGCACTGGTTGTAGAATCTGCCATGAAGTTCTTTTCAAGCCCATCTCTGCACCTTCTCTCTGTTCAGTGTGTTCTTTTCTTTCATGACGAAATTTCCTTCATGGAGATTCAAAGGAGTGTGGTTGAAGTCAGCTCGTGCTACCGCTCGATGTAAAACACTGGTATCTTTCCTAGAATGAAAGTAATTCCTTAGATGTATAACTTGTTGATTGTGCAGAGCTATAGCATTATTATTATTATTATTATTATTATTATTATTATTATCGTTGATTCACCCTTAAGAAGAGCGTTTGATCATAATCAATTCTGATGTAGTTTTTTTCTGTCCCTTTCTTAATGCTTCCCAAAAACTTCTCATATATTCACCATGCTTCCTCTTTCTCTCTTCTCCCCTGTTCTTTCCTGATTTTTCTTTATCTTTGGGTGTTTGCTCAAATTTCTATTTTCTGAGTTTTTCTCTGTATAGTTTCATGCCTTCTGTATAGATGTTTAGTTTCTTGAAGTCTTCCACGGTTTCCTTTAGACAATTGTTTTTCAGTGTACTATTCATAACTATGTTAAAATCATCTTGGTCAGTCTGTAGGAAGAAGAAACGGGAGATCCCCGTTGAAAAAAAGAACATGATCGAGGTACGCCCCCGTATCTCGAGTATTACACATATCCGCTGCAGACTATAATCTTGTAGGGTGCGCAGACATGACAGACAGACCACCCAGCCGAGAGAAACTTACTCTTAATTGCTGGGTGAAGCTGCTCCAATTCCCCTCAAGTCTCACGAGTGATCATAGCGTGACATGTTCTTCATTTACATGAGATCAAAACATTTCTCGCAGGAACAGCTTTTCAAGTGGGGTTGATTGGATCTAGACTCTAGCGGTCTCATAAGCTTGGCCAGCACTACTTGGTTAGACAACTGTCTGGGCGAAACCATTGTTCGCTACTAGGTTAGATGACTGTCTGGGCGAAGCCATTGGCTGCTACTTTGTTAGATGAATGTCTGGTCGAAACCATTGGTTGCTACTAGGTTAGATGACTGTCTGGGCGAAGCCATTGTTCGTTACTAGGTTAGATGGCTGTCTGGGCGAAACCATTGTTCGCTACTAGGTTAGACCACAGTCTGAGCAAAACCATTGGTCGCTACTGGGTTAGATAACTGTCTGGACAGAACCATTGTTCGTTACTAGGTTAGATGACTGTCTGGGCGAATCCATTGTTTGTTACTAGGTTAGATGACTGTCTGGGCGAAACCATTGTTTGCTACTAGGTTAGATGACTGTCTGGGCGAAACCATTGTTCGCTTCTAGGTTAGATGACTGTCTGGGCGAAACCATTGGTCGTTACTGGGTCAGACCACAGTCGGAGCGAAACCATTGGTCGTTACTGGGTTAGACCGCAGTCTAAGAGAAGCCATTGGTCGCTGCTAGGTTAGACGACGGTCTGATCAAAACCATTGGTCTCTACTGGGTTAGACCACAGTCTAAGCGAAGCAATTGGTCGCTACTAGCTTAGACGACTGTTAGGTTGAAATGTAAAGAAGTGATGACGTTTCGAACCTAATCAAGGAAACTCCTTATTGGACACTAGACCAAGATCGTACCCGCAATGTTAATTTTTGAAGGACAGCACCTAACCGATTATTCCACTCGACCTGTCGTATTACTTGCGAGGCAAGCATCTCTCGACGAGCCGGATAGGGTAGCAAATGAATTCCATAAATCAGCCAAATAAGGAAAATCAAAACTATTTTGAATTTTGAAGTGTCTGACACAAACGGGCGGTGAACAAATGGCTTCAAGATATAATGTTTTATTTATTTTCAGTGCCTTGTTACACAACAGAACACCTCATTTATACCATATTTAGTCAATTCATCCGTAAATGGGACGTAATGAACAGGTGGCAACATCTTACTAATCCCACGTACGTTTCATTTTTCAGTTAATTTTAAAACTAATATTAATTACATAAATTCATCATTCAATTTCCTTTGAAACTATTTCGCCTTCCAATGTCCATTTTTGTCTGAAAGCCTTCATGATCCCTTATTAGCAGTTAGCACTTTGGAAACTGGAGAAAGCAAAAACATCAACCCCCGCCAGTGTCTCTGATTATATGGATATATCAGTATATTACCTCTTTTATCTGAAGCACTTGAATATATTGTCCTTCTAAAGTGCAAATAATGAATTACTTGAATAGTCATAATTTCCTGGATCCCTACCAATCAGAATTCAGATTGGGACACAATACAGCGATTGCCATGCTGATGCAATAGATCAAAAGATGGGTGACCATTCTGATACTGTTGGACTTTGATAATGTAGGCTAGATATCTAATATGTAAGCTCTTTTCACTTGTTTTGTTTTCCGATAGTGCTTCTCACGGATCTATTCATATCTTCTTGATCGCCGACAGTACATTTCTTATAGCCAAAATGTATCATCGTTCTGTGATCTGAAGTCAGGCATCCCTCAGGGTCCTGTACTAGGTCCTTCACTATTTTAGCTATGTGGTAATGATATATCTCAATATGCACACTGATGTCTAAGGCTAATACAATGTACTGGTATTAAATATTTAAACAACGCATACATGTTAAATTCTGTTAATAAGATAAACACAAACCTGTCTCGCAGACAGATTCACAAACACTGCACGCAGGATTGACTAAGGCGGAGATAATTAGAGTTTTACAACGTTTTCTAAGGTTTCTTGATAATTGTATGACAATATGAAACTAAACATAATGCATTTCATATCAACACCAATTCATGGAAGATGACAAGCGAATTATAGACGTCTGCCCTTATGCATGTTGTGGACCTTTGGTCTAGTTGGTATGGATAGCTGATATTCGGCATAAAACACTAATGGATGAATGGACCCTTTGGTTGTCAAGCTGAAATGTTCCAGCCTCTAATGGAGTGCAGTTATGAACCAGCTGAACCTTAAGCGCACACTCAAACAGCGAGTCTTCTGAAGAAGTTAAAACCCACGTCTTCACTTGAACGATCAGGCAGCCACAACACTTCCTCGCCCGTTTGACAGCTTGATTGATGTAATTTTCGTGTTACTTCCCTGATTTCTTTTTTCAACTCTCTTTCTTATAAATATTTCCCCCTCGCTTCCTAAGTGTCATTCACCCCTAAGAATGCTAATGTCTCTCAATTAACGAGATTTCTACTTAAATGTTCAGTTATCATAGATGGTTTATCTCTAACGGGACGCTGAGGGCTGTGTCTTCAATAAAACAAGCTACTTAGTGCGCGCCCATCAGGATGATGGAACCTCTTTAACGTCTCACTTAATGCCGTTGACAGCTCCGTCCTACGTTAGGCGAGGTAACCGAGTTACAATGACCGCTACCTAACAACAACAACAACAAAATATATTGGGTGTGTGCAACTACGAGCGCGACGATATTTGAGCGTGATAACGTATTCTCGGACTGGTTTGTTTAAACTGGCACTCTTGCGAAATTTCAGCTTCATATTTATTTAAATTTGGTATCACTTCCTTTTTGCAAATTAAGCAAATAGGCATTGAAGATAAAAGTGGAGAAGAGTAAAACAATGGTGATGAGTAGAGGTAAGAAAGAAGGTAAAGGAGGAATCAAAGTCGGTGATAACGAATTGGAAGTGGTAAAACACTTCAAATACTTGGGAAGTGAACTGACTGAAGATGGAAGACTAGATTTGGAAATTAGCAGAAGAATACAACTCTGGAGGTACGAGGACTAGTATGGAACAAGGATATACCAATTAAGTTATGTACAAAGCATATTATGCTCCTATAATGACATATGCAGCAGAAACTTGGACAATGACTAAGAGGGATGAGATGAGATTCCTGAGAAGTATGGTCCAGAAAACGAGGAGAGACAGAGTGAGAAATGAAGATATACGGAAAGAACTGGGAGTACAGAAACTAAATGACAAACTGGAGCAAAACAGATTGAGATGGTTTGGACATGTCAAACGGATGAATGAAATAAGGCTACCAAGACGAGCACTGGAATGACGGATGACAGGGAAGAGAGGACGAGGAAGACCAAGAATGCATTGGATATGGACTCGGTGAAGTATAGCATTAGAACGCGGAACCTGGATTGGAACACCGTGTCGGAAGAGGAATGGTGGAACGACAGAACAAAGTGGAGAGGAACCATATTTGCCCCCACCCAGTGTCAGCTGGAAAAGGGGAAATGAAGATGAAGATGATGACGATATATTTTAATTATGTATTTTGCGGAACGGAAAGTTCACAGGCGAAACGAAGAAAAGCCGAGTTGCACTTCCAGGGAAACTCCAAACACAACCACTCTTCTCTGAAGTTTTAACTCAACACCAATCGACAGTTTGCTGCTGGCTGTATCTGGGGTAATAGGCTCGCCCGCTAGCTAGGCTGTAACTGGGGTGATAGACTCGCCCCTAGCCAGCTCGTAAACTGTCGCCTCAGTATTTGAATGGACATTGTTGGAAGAAATGGAAACGTAAAATCACTTTATTATAGTGGGCGATATATTGAAGATAGAGATATGCTTTCAAAGACATTTTTGTAGAACTTTTCATGTTGAACAATTCTTACACTCAAAGTATGTAGATATTTTTAATGGTTTGCCCAGCGCAAGCTTAAAAAAACGCACGGACGCCATGTGTGTGTTTTTATTTCGACTTTTCACTGAAATCGTTACTGCTCGGCTTCGTTTGATCATAAATACATTATTTTCTACAGAAATCTTCCACGTGATATATTTTACAGAATGGCGAAAACCGCATCAAATCCATCCACATGTTCACCCGTGACATCCCAAACCGACAGTAGCGACACTCGAGCGCAGCAGCAGAAGAGAGATAAAACGATATCATCACCTTTCACTGTAACACTTTTTCACGAACGTCACAGTATTCCAACAATGTATTTGACGTTGTCACCGTATATAAGGTGCGTTCAAAAAGTAACATGCCGGAGGCATAATTACAGAAACCAGTACCTGTATGTTAGAAGTTGGCCCTGGCTGTTGAGGCACTTGTCCCACTGTGACACGAGGCGGTGAATGGCTGTCTCATAAAATTCCCTGGGCTGTGATGTGAACCAGTTCCGCACGTACAGCTGGACGTCGGCGTCCGAGGTGAATCGTTGGCCCCGCAGAGCCCTTTTCAGGGGACCAAACATGGCGTAATCACAGGGAGAGAGGTCAGGACTGTATGGAGGGTGGCCTAGAACCTCCCATTTGAATTTCTGCAGGAGTGCCGCGACTGTGTTGGCCGTATGAGGTCGTGCATTGTCGTGGAGCGACCACGGCGGTTATAGCGTTCACTGTCACTCGGCGGTCCTGGGTAATGAGTGTATCAACCAGCTGGACGTTGTCATCGGTAATGCAGGGAGGTGCCCCAGACCGGGCATCATCGGCTAACGACACCCGTCCTTCCCTGAAGCGCTTGTGCCACGCCTTGACCCTTGCAAGGGACATGCAGTGTTCACCGTACACTTGTGACATTCGGCGATGAATGTCCGTTCCCCCTACTCCTTCCGCTGTCAGAAACCGAACAACACCTCTTTGCTCTTCGGTTGACGCCTCCATGTCACTGTTTGCAATGCGACTGGCAGCGTAGGACGATTGATGCATGCTGCTGCTCGCTTTGTATCGTCACGTACGTGCACGCGTGCGACGGGCTGTGACCACGATTAGCGATGTCTTCACCGGTTTGCGCATTCCAGCCTCCGGCACCGTATACTTTATGCTTAAGTTATACAGGGTCTTTCACTCAAAGTGGGGCCGACCGCTCTGCTGGTAGAAGGTCGAGCTAAAGATCTGACGAGCACTTGGCAGCGCGGAGCTGAGACGTTGCGACGCAGGATTTGACTTCGTTATTTCGTTTACAGCCTATTTTAAGATACATGTGTTGTAAATAAAGTGTGTACGTGGTTATTGTTTAATTGTTATTGTGTTTCAAAATTTTATAACGTGTTATTTCTAAGTGTTAAATCCTATTGTTTCAATTCTTATTGAATAGTACAGTACAGCTGCACAGAAGAAACCCCTTTTGTTCCAAAAACCGTGCTATGGTTGGCTTTTAGTAAATCGTTAGAAAAGCACAAGAAAAGCTTAACTCTAAATTTCAGAATAATTTGCACGATCATTTTGTCGGAAAACTCAAACATTTTTTGAAAAGAGTTTTTCTCTCAATCGACGTATAAAAAAAAAACAAAAAAAATGTAGAGGACATTGTCACCTACAATTTGTCTCATTGAGGTCATGTCACACGTTTTGAAATGCAGAAGCTAGGTGGCGCCAAAGTTTCCATAAAAGTGTTTGTTTATGTCTTAGAAAAAATTCCAAGAAAGTGTTTTTTCACTTTTTGTCCTAGAAAAAAAAAGTTTTTTTTTTTTCACAAAAGAGCGAATCAGAAATTTGTTCCTCTTAAAATTGTCTACAACATTTATTGAAAAATTTTTCCTCCGATTTACCGTTCCAAAGTTATAGTCTGCCGAAGTGTGAAAATTGTCCGACACCGGTCCCGGTCTAAATTATGCCCACCGCGCTCTCCGCATTAACAATAGTAGCATTGACTACGCAGCGTTGCAGACAATTTCTTGGACAAAAGTGAAAAAACACTTTTTTGGAAACTTTGGCGCCACCTAGCTTCTGCATTTCAAAACGTATGACATGACCTCAATGAGACGAATTGTAGGTGACAAATGTCCTCTACATTTTTTGTTTAAAAAAACTTTTCTTTAAAATAAGTAGATTCAGAGAAAAGCGCTTTTCAATTTTTTTGAGTTTTCAGAAAACATGATACTACAGATTATTCCGAAATTTAGAGTCAAGCTTTTTTTCTGCTTTTCTAACGATTTACAAGAAGCCAACCATAGCACGGTTTTTGGAACAAAACCATTCCAGCTGTAGCCTACTGTACTAGATGGGGAAAAATGAAAAATAAGGTTAATGCAACAAACCCTCACACTCTAGATGAACTCAAACTAAATATCAAGAGAGAAATTGACGCTATCTCGGTAGATGAACTAATGCGTGTGAATGAAAATTTCCTTAGACGATGCCAGAAATGTATAGATAGAGGTGGAGGACATTTTCAACCTTCTGTGACAAGTTGAGTAATGATTTTATGTTCGACCCTGACTATTATCTGTCAGAAAACTGTACTATAATGAGGCTCATTATAACACTATTTTTCATTATGAAACAGTTTCTCCCATCAATCAGAGCTCAAGAAACAGTTGTTTGACCAATTAGATAATTAGATGCGCTGAGTTCCACGGCCTTCTAATGTAAATCACACTGCCTGGCCTAGTGTCATAGTAGGGTATTCGAGGAGGCCATGGTCAATTACAAGGCATTCCCTGCGTCTCATGCGCTCTGTTCAGTACATAAAACTGGCGAAATCTCGACAGATATTTATGAATATTTTTGTTCGAACATAAAATAGTTATAATAATTATCGTCGAACGCAACTCGCGTATAATGGTAATTAAAGACTCGTATGAAAATTATAAAACTCGCATACGCTCGTTTTATAAACATAATTGTGTCTTAATTATTGCCATTATAGGATCGTTGCATAATGTACTATTACCTTACCGAGTTTCATTGAAATCACCCCGGCCATTTATAAGTTATTAGGGGGGAAACCGCACACGGACGCACACACATACACACACACTCGGACAAAAAGTGATCTCATAAGCCTATATTTTTATAAATGAAAATAGGATAAAAAACAAGCAGCCTATTTTCATATATCCTACTTATATTAATTGCCTCTCTCAACATACAAAATTACAATTTGATTGCTGTAATAGATTCGTAGATATTGAGAACCGACTAAATATTTCGGATGGTCGCCCTGTTGGATTGTTAAATGTATAGGCCATAGAGTCATGTACCATTAAAGGAAGATTATTGCGTAGGTTCATTATTCAAACTTTCACTTCGATCGCATGATTACGACACAGGAAATAAAAACTTAATTTTAAAATTCGCACAGCCGCCATCTTGAGGTTATGTAAACAATTGAACTAAATTAGATACCAGTGCATTACAATGTGTATAAACATTTCCTGTACCAGATTTCATTGCGTTTGGAACATTAAATCGCGAGAAAGTTCTACTTAAAATTTTCAAATTCGCTTGGCCGCCATGTTCGTTTTGTAGTTAACCGGTTTTTGAAAGTCATATAGATGAACTTCCAGTAGTGCCCTTTATCTCCGTACAAAATTTCAGGGTGATACCGGTAATAGTTTCAGAGATATAGAATGCCGGTGAAATATTTCGCAC
Organism: Meconema thalassinum; assembly: GCA_946902985.2. Taxonomy (NCBI): domain Eukaryota; kingdom Metazoa; phylum Arthropoda; class Insecta; order Orthoptera; family Tettigoniidae; genus Meconema; species Meconema thalassinum. Next base: position 57,787,612 of record OX336398.1, on the reverse strand, counting down.
ATCCGCCATCTTGTGCTTATGTAAGCAATTGAACCAAGTTAGATGTCGGTGCATTACAATGTGTATAAACATATACTGTACCAAGTGTTATTGCGTTTGGTCGGTTAAATCCCGAGAAACGTCTATTTAAAAGTCGCAACTTCGCTTGGCCGCCATGTTGATATTGTAGTTACTAGGTTTTCAAACGTCACATAGGTGAACTTCTAGTAGTTTCCTTTATCGCCGTAAAATATTCCAGGGTGATAATCTGGAACAGATTCGGAGATATTGAATGCTGGTGAAATATTTCGCACAGCCGCCTTGTTGGATCGGTGAGACGTAACAAAATTTGAAGGACACGGTCGAGGTCGCCCGGAATAGTGCTATGAACTTACCGAGTTTCATTGAAATCACTCGATCCGTTTAAAACTTATTAGGGGGGACACACACACACACACCTCACACACACACACACACACACGGACAAAAGGTGATCTCATAAGCCTATTTTTTCAAAATTGAAAATAGGCTAAAAATAGGAGTATATAATGTACTATAACATGAATTATTTCTAAGCAACACTAGGAAATCTCTAAAACAATCACAAAATGATTGTCTTGTCATGTGTTGTACTCACACCAGTAGCAAATGCTGTGTTAGCTCTTTCGTTGATAGAATAACCTTGATGCCAATCCTCCTTTCGCGCCATCTTCTCACCTGAGAAACAAACAACGGATCCAAATTAATAATAATAACAATAATATTTGAATGAGTTTTTAAATGGTATGGAAAGGATTCATGATGGAAATCAATAAAACAAAAATGGAGTACAGCTGAAAAAAATCACAACCCCCTATGGACGTCAAATTGGCTGGTGTAAAGCTAAAGGAACTAGGAGACTTTTGCTACTAAGGGTCGTTTTCACCACTGTCAATTTTGTCTTAGTTCTTCGTTAAGCGGTCATCATCAGATGCATTACATTTAGGCATTTATGTCAGAAAGTATGGGTGAAAATATTTTCAGTATTTACAAGTTGAATTATCTGAACTCATACTGCAACCAAATAAGCGTACATATTGTAAATATTTTCATTCATTCTTTCTGACATAAATTTCAAATAAACTCCGAGGATACAACGCAACCGCTCACACTACAAAGACAACGGGGAGACCGTGTCTTATTTAGCTAATCCCAACTGCCAGTTCTCCTAAATACTTTGTTCATTATTGTTCATTAACATCAGTATTAAAGGTGCCGGGACATTCCCATCAGACCGTTTGCGCTTAAAGAGGGCTTATTAGCTTATGCGTGGCGAGTTTTGAAACCAGGTCTTTAATACAGGCTACGGCAGAAATAACTGACGAATTTAAAACGTAAAAAATTCAGCAACACAACATGATATTCACAAATTTATTGCGCAGTTTAAAAGAGCAATGTTTGCCATTTGCATCACACACACACACACACTAGGTTTTGAAAATAATGTCATCCAAATGCCGACAGCCCTTTTCGATGCACTTCTGAAGCCTCTCCCTGAAGTTCCGCATGACCCTCCTAGTTATGTCTAGTGGTATTGCCTCGATTTCCTCACGGATAGCAGCTTTCAGGTCGAGTAGTGTTGGCGGCCACGTTGGAAGATGCGAGCCTTCAGGTGCAGTATCCCCAGAGAAAATAATCGCAAGGGGCGAAATCAGGGGAACGGGCTGGCCACGGAACGTCACCCTGTAAGGAGATTAAATGTTCCGGAAACATCTCTCTGAGGACGCTTAGCGATGCCCTGGCTGTGTGTACAGTGGCACCATCTTGTTGAAACCACACAGGAGGATTCCCTAAGTCGTTGAGTGTTGGTTGCAGGAAGTTGCGTGACATCTGTACGTAACGAGCAGATGTTACAGTCACAGTTTTATCCTCCTCTTCAAAAACAGTAAGGGCGTACAATTCCGAATACAGATGTTAGATCTGCCGCTGCAATCTATGTGATAACAATGGCAAACACTGCTCTTTTAAACTGCGAAATAAATTGGTGAATATCGTGTTGCGTTGTTGTATTATTTACGTTTGAAATTCGTAGGTTATTTCTGCCGCACCCTGTAGTTGAAGATTATTCTGAATACAGTAACATACACCACATTAGACAGACTAGACTTGGCAACTAACAGGTAAATTTGTGCGAGAAACATATGTCACTCAGGAATGTGGGAGGGGGGGGGGGGGGATATCCCAACGAGATAAAGGACCCTCACACACAGGGATTTCCTTTCAGTCGAGTGCAGACAGTGACCAAGTTAACTGCTCCCACCAGGACCGCGCAAAACTCAACCAAATACGTAGCCTGTACAATACAATCTGAATAGACCATTTACTTGACAACAACCACATATTCACTCCAAACAGGCAAATTCCGGAGGTCAATCACCACTTCCAGTATCTCAAGAAAACATCACATAGACTACACCTACCAAATACTGACGAGTTGCATTATCTCAACTAATACTGTAACTAAATAAGTGTACATATTGGAAATATTTTCACCCATAATTTCAGACATCGATTTTATAGCCTAAGTGTAATGGATCTGATAATGATCGCTTGACGATCGAAACTGGTCATCCAAGTGTATTTACTCATCTCATTTTTTTTTCAGGATTAGGGAACAACCCATCTCAATTGGGTACAATCGTGTTAATAATAATAATAATACTAATATCGTATGGCCACGGATGCCGGGTGCAAGCTTTGTAATTTGACACCCAGAGGGCAGCTTACATGTCAAATTTTGTTGTTTCTTGCAGCGGTATGAAAGTCAAGGAGGTTAGATATCTAAGCTCGTTAACACTATAGCGCTTTCTAGTAGAGAACGGAGGAACTTTTGTGTGGGCGGAAAATCCCGAGATTAATTTTGCCATTATGAACACGGCCTACTGAATTCCAATGGGTCCTTTAACATGCCAACAACGTATGACATGCGGGTCGTGATGTTTGTCGCTTTTCAAAAATCACTTACCACGGCCAGGAGCGAACCTGCAAGCTTGGGGTTGGTAGTCCGACACGATAACCACCCACCCACCGTGGCAAGCACAATCGTGTTGACCGACTGAAAAGCATAAAACTTTTGTTTACTGTGTTATTTATCATTTTAGCTTTGCCACGAATAAGGTCTCCAGTATTTCCCAGCAAGGACTCAGTTTGGCGGAGTCCCTCAAAGGAGAAGATTGAATCGCTAGTGTGTTGAACATCTTCTAATTGAAATCAATTAAGTTGGCGACATTTCTATGGAAGCGGTATCGTGTAGCGGTCAATTAGAGGCTCTGTGTGTTATCGTCTACAAGCACTTACCGCGCGACTTTCTCGGTGCTGGACCGGTCGAGCTACATTGGTCTCCCGGAAATTGTAGCTGGATTAATATCAGCTTCTAGCAGGAGCATTATAATTATCATTAATCCCTCCCTATATTATTCTGCTAAGGTCCCATTCCAGTTTTGTACCGAAAATAAGGTCCCATTAACACGAACCTACACATATGGGGTACCTACAGGTTCAGCATAACCCAATGCGTAAGCGAAACACACTCACTTACTCTTTAAATGCCTCACAATTAAATAAATAGCTTAAAACATGTATATTTACAATGAAATAATGAAAGAATGCAACACGGTAACCATGGTAACAGAATCTCACAGGTCCATCTATTTCTGTAAGACGCAATGCAATTCCAATTATTACATTACTGTGAAAGTTTCCAGACGGTTATAAGGTTATCACTGAACCAAATTAAGCTGTCACATTCATCAATGCATACAGTATAATGCGCTTAAGGGGGTCAAGGGGCACTCTAGAATTTTTCACGCAATTTTCACGTGTGAGTGTGGTACGAAAAGTTTTTTTCACCCGACTATAAAGGGTCTCCGAAAACCACATTTAAAGGCCCTTAAATTAACAGTGTCAGTGATATTCCCAGAAAACTAACTTCGCTCTGATATACTGTACCATGAAGGAATGACAAACCCCTAACCACTGCACCAGTAGCTGAATTGATCAAGTCTGATTATTCATACCAAGGATAAATCAGTCATAGCATTCATGATTGAGATTTTGCTAACTGTACTCTTTACAACTAGAATATTCGCGGGCGAAGCCGCGACGGGTAATGCTAGTAATTAATATTGCATTATTATCTTCCCCTTTGCTTATCTCTATTTAGTATTGAACCCATGTGCCATAGGGTCCATGGAGGTCGAATCCATGCATTTGGGGAAGAAATGAAAGAAACGTACAGTTTCTAATGTAACTTAGAGAAAGATCAAGCTAGGATGCTAGCCTAATATGGTGCAAGAGGCGAGGACCAGGTGTTCGAGAGATGAGCTCACCCCTCTTGACATTCAGAAGGGAGCTAGTCATGAGTATTAATAACCGAGTGGAAAATTCCCACTATTAGACAAGGAAGCCTGATTCGGAAATCGAGCTGAGCTTGCTGGAAAATGACAACACCGCTTATGCGCCAGAAGAGGAATAATTAAATTTAACCCGTTTACGAGTATAAAAATAAGTAAACAAGTACAGTACGGTGAATCATTTCGAATGAGAGATTTTTTAGTAAAGAAAAACCCTTTAAATATTGCACAGGAGAAAACTGCAAACGCAAGAAGACGTCATCGGGGAATTACCAAGGCTGGTGTAGAGGGGAGAGTACAAAAGAACAGCAATCCCCACACAATTGAGGACGAGAAATTAATTAATATCTCCGAATTGAACGATCGATTCTTAGGCGCAATGAGATTATTTGACATTGAGAAGACGAGCTTTCGGAAGGTATAATTTTTATAATTGTGCAACCATTATTTTAGAAGTTGGCCACAGAAAGGGCTAGAGTCTTATCTTTTTGTAGCGAAAAGGTATAAAACTCCTGGCCTCACCAAGCCAATCATGCAGTTATTCTGACAACCCGTGAGGGGGTGTTACTACGCATCAGTACATGCAGTTCTGAACAGCCCGAGGGGGTGTTACTACGCATCAGTACAAGCAGGTCCAAATAGCCCAAGGGGGGCGTTGCTACGCATCAGTATTCAGACAGCCGTGTGGGGCGTCACTCTGCGTCACATCGAAGACAGTTACTAGTACTCCTTGAGGGGAGAAACGCTGTATTACACCACAGAATTAATATCCGATAGCCATAGGCGTCGCAGAGAAATATTAAAGTATCGCCGTGTTGAAAAAGTAGGAAAATCCTAGTTACAGGATTTAGGTCCAACAGTACACAAGTTTATAGTGAAAAGTTCGTAAGATCTAGTCAGAGCAGGCTGCGAACGTTGGATTTAAGGCGATAGGTCTTTAAATAGACGAACGAATATATCATAACGTACGGAAGTACCGTAACAGAAAGATAAACAGTTATCTAAATTAAAGAACCCAAAAAGGGAAGAACAGAGTAAGGTTCGGAACGTATTTCAGAAACGTAGGAGTGCTAGAACCGATCAAATAAAGAAGAACGGAGACTATAAACATTATCTCCAAAGAAAGCAGACGAACTATTCTAAAAGCACTAGACTCGAGAAGTACTAGATGCTATAAAATAAATCCATAGGTCACCGATAGGTAATCGAGGAGACCTCGATCCAAATAGACTTTCGCTAGGAACGATGAACCAGATCTACAAGAGAAGCCGTTCAAGCTAGATAAATAGCCGGTCATCCAGAATAGGAGTAGAAGAATTAGGATTCCAGGGAACAGTAGATGTTTCGAGACTTTCGTATTCTGCAGGATAGGAAGCCGACATTGAATAAATTTCACCCTTGGAAACGGGAAATTAAGAGGTCACGTGTGGTAGGCTCAGAAATACGGCCTAGTGATCAAGAATTGTGAAGTGTAAATTTATCAAGATTGTGTGTTAAAATAATATTTTTTAGTGTTTATTGTGTGTTCTAAAGAGACACACCAGTGTATAAAAATGTCGTCAATGTTAAGTGTCTTAAATATGTGTCAAGAAGTGTTTGTACATAAGATGAATTTCAATAATATGGAGTAAAAGTTCAAAGTGGGCCCAAAATGAAACACCGCACAAGAATAAAGATCATGGGACGATCTTAAAAACATGTGAGTACTGAATTTCATTCTATTTTGGTATCAGGAAATGATTGTGTACAAATCCACCGGAGTTTTTGAGTAAAAGGGATGTGTTTTAATAAATAAATACTGAATAAACAAGAACGCGGTCTGAACAATAATAGAAATTTGAGAAATTATAAATAATTATGTAAAGAATAAATCCCGTAGAGGAAATATGTGAATAAAATGTTAATGTATTTGACAAATGTCATAAGAGCAAGCGAAATATCAGTAATTATCATGAAAGATATTTAAATAAAGTAAATTTGAGATATGAAAGAAATAGCTTTTGAGCTTGTGTAAAGAATAAAGATAATAATAATAACCAAGAAAGGAAATATTAAATAAAGATCAAATAAATTGATGTGAGCATAAGAGCGTTAGAGCCTTAATAAAATGTATAGACATGATGTTTAAATGCATGTTCTTGAAATATAGAAAGTTATTGTCAAAAGGAAAGAATAATATAAAAATTGAAATGTGTATCAATTGTTAATATGATATTATCAGTTCTTTGGATGACGCAAGGCTTAAAAATGATAGCGCAAAGGAGCGCAATTAAAGTAAAATGTCACGCTAGGAACGCGTAAAAGTTAATGTACTTGGTAAATTATTTATGAGAGGTAGTTGATTGTAGCGAATTGAGATTTGGTATAAGTCCTCTATTTGTGACGTAGTATCACGAGGCATTGTGTATGTATTGAAAGGGAGCAAATGTATGGTATTGAGCGTAGGTCTATTAGCTAGTTGGCTGACCCTAAATCGCATTTTGTATAGTCCTCTATAAGGGAAAGGTTCCCGAGGCATGTGAAGAGATTCGAACTCAGAATCCTCTTATTTTGAAAGCCCCTTTATTATTCGTCGTTAATTGCTCTTCCACAATCAATGAGGACCTTTCATAATTAATAAACGCCAAGATTATGAATGTGGTTTATAAGGCCAATAATATTGTTGTACGTACACGAAAAGTAAAAGGCCAGGTCTCCACCAAGAACTGAGAATGGAAAGTTTGTGTTTTGTAAAGCATTTAAAGAGGGCTCTAGCTCGGGCCAGACGGGAAGGATCCCGCATAGTCATAAATAACTATCCAGTTTCACGGCCAGACCCTCGGAGTAGGAGGGGTGTCTGGAGGTCGTTTTGTAAAGAGTAATGAATTCACCAGGAGTGTTTAAAGTTGTTAACGACCCGGGCGTTGAACCGAGGTCCTTGTAGATTGATATTTCCGCTTGCCTGTTCAGATCGTAGTTTTCTTATGTGATAATGGTCTTATAAGACGTAAGAGATAAATAACAATCCCTATTGTAATGTTGTACGGAAGTAGGATTCCACGAGTTAATTGAAGGCAACTAGGTTTCGGGAGTAACTATAGTTTTTTGACTGTGTCAAGTATCTTCATACTCTGGAGTACACAAGAAATTTCCTGATTACCTTAATGTACTTATGAAACTAGAGAGAGATGATAACAGCTGAAAAATGTGTGAACATGCCCAAATATTGAGTTAGATAATTAACATATAATTTTAAATGTAATTATACATTTGTTTTTGAGGATTAAGAAAATATAAAAAGTAGTATTTGAGGTGTACAAAGAATGACACCATTATTATGTAAAGCATGGAGCCAAGGAGCTCGGAGTTATATAAAACTTACAGCTGAGGCTTTATGGAAGTAAAAATAAGTAGGAATTGTTGGTTTATATGGAAACCATATGTTTTAATACAATATTTGTTTTATTATATTGTGATTCCTTGTTCATTTGGAACAAGTAGATGATTATGGGTCAGTAATTTAATTGTTAAAGTGTTTGTAGCGCCATTAATTTTATTAATTAAATATGTTAAAAATAGGAGTTGATTTTGTTGTTATTTTTGGCAAGTGTATCCTCTCATTAATCCAAAATATGTGAGTCACAGAGTGGGGGAACTTACCGCTGCCCCGAAATTTCCGAATTGAGCTACGCTGGTATACTGTGATTGGCATATTTCTTGCTAAAAGGGCACAGTATATAACTAAGTCCACGATTCTTGGATGTCACGGGTAATCTCGAGAACCACTGGATGGATTTTGATGCGGTTTTCACCATTCTGTAAAGGATTTCTCGAGGAAGGTTTCTGTAGAAAAACATTCATTTATGTCCAAAGGAAGCCGAGCAGTAACGATTTCACTGAATCGAGTCGAAGAAAACCTGCCGTCCTTGCGCATTTTAATCTTACGCCGGGTAAACCGTTAAAAATATCTACAGTATATACTATGGTTGTAAGAATTGTTCAGCATGAAAAGTTCTGCAAAGAAGTCCGCGACAGCATATCTCTATATTTAATACATCGCCCATTATAAGTACTTTTACGTTTTCATTTCTTCCAACCATGTCCATTAAGTGGATAGGCTATTTAAATTACTAGCTTGAGAGAAAGAGTTTACGAGCCAGCGATCAAGCCTCTCACCCCACCATCAAACTGTCAAGTCGTGTCGAGTTAAGATTACAGAGAAGAGTATATGTGTTTGGAGTTTCGACTTTTTGAATTGCGTCTGCAACCAGCCGTCCGTGCGCCTTTTAAGCTTACGCTGGGTAAACAGTTCAAGATCCCCACCGGGGCAAAATTCCGGCACCCCTGCGTCTGTAAAAGCCGCAGTAGTTAAAAGGGATGTAAAACCAACAACTTTACTATTTTTTATTGAAATCCAAGCCAAATTAACTTATTTACATAGGCCTAATACTTTCTTTAATGTGTTCCTTGGTTCGATACCCTCAGGTGCTTTTTCGTTTCTTGAGAGATCTTCACACGGGAAGTAGACTAGTTATAAGGGCTTAATTGAAACTCTGCATTGAATTACACTAGCACTTGTAGAGGTAGAAAAGGCAAACTGTTAATCTAATTGACCGGATATGGTGTCATCATGCTAACACTTAGTTTAGTGTGTCATTTTTGGCTGCTTCGGTGGGATAGTTGGTAGCATACTAAGCTTCTATTCAAACTCGTCTGATATTTTAAGAGCGTTAAAAATCCCTCAGTATGTCTTCCTTCGGAGGGGAAGTAAAGCCGGCGGTACCATGTCATAGATTTATGGCATGTAAAAGAAGCTTTAACTAACTACAATCAGTGTGTGAAGGCTAAATTGGTTGGTTAGATTTGATTAACGCTCTATTAATTTCCAACGTTCGACGCCAGGTGCCGGTATCTAGTAACCAAGTTCGCAGTTAGGTGTCGTTGACGGTAGCATTTGGTAGCAAACGTAGGAACTGTTTGAAATTGATAGTCTGCTGTCCTAACCTGAATTACAGATAACACACACTAATACAACCATCACAATTAAGGCGACACTCCGGAGATAAAAGTCGATATTTTATTCATTTTGGTGATTTTTTTTAATGACTGAAATTGAAAGGATTGGGGTTCTTCTTTCTTGTCACAAAGTTATTCCGCTGAATTCAAACAATTTATCACCTTAATAATGCTTTGTTTGTCAGTCTGCACACAGCAGAAATGGGCGTGGCATCTGCTGAACTGCTTGTTAGATTATTTATGATGTCATTGTCATGTTTTCATTCAATCAAATCAATAAAATATCCCTGTGTTTTGCAATTACGCATCCCGGGGACGGACCAACAGCCACCCCCCCCCCCCCCCCTTCCCGCATATATTTCTACAGAATCGAGCTGTAAGATCTACCATGTTTCTGAATGAATTTATAAAACCTGCAAAGGACTAATATTTCAGTACTTGACTCTACTGCCATTGAGCAACATTGTATGCTTGTATTGGTATTCCTGATGTCACTACAAGAATGCCGAAAACTACAAGTTTTGTTATTCTTGTATGTTTCTTCTTTCTTGTGAATTCTGTGGCGGTTGCCAGTCTGTTTACTTTTGTGAAGTTCGTAACCTCTTGTAGTTGTGTATCAAGATACTAGACCAACTTCCAGAATTACCAATATTCGTACAGAAGCTGCTAAGAAACAAAAGGAATGAAAAACATACGGTTCTGGTGACTTCTAGGTAATGGATCAGGAATATAACGTCACTTGAACTTTGCTATAATTTTCCCGCCAATTGAAATTTTACATTTAAATCTCATTTTTCTCCCACAATATTCTGCCAAATGTAACAAAGTTTGTATGGTATATGTATCACAGCTATATTAGGAAACCTGCGTATGGAATTCTTGATTGCAGAATTCTTCCCAGTAGTAGGGATTTAAAAGTCCAATATTTTTTAACAAAAAAATTACACAAATTTAGTACGGTACTATAATATCTCATTATATAAATTATTTACAGAAAAATCGATACGTAGTGTTTTTTTAAACAAGTATTATCTACCTAATTCCAAATTTCCATTAACATGTCATTTGAAATCTATGAAAAAAATGGAATTAATTTTTTTTTTTAAATATGGAAAAACTATTAATTGTATATGAAACAAATGTTTGTGATAACTCTTCTTTTGTTTGGGTGACATTCCCACAAAGTTTCGTGAAAATCCATTCATTAGGTAAAATGTATCTGTTTATCTCAGGAGTGTCGCCTAACATGGGCTATTATCAGACAGATTCTACTCACACCCAAAGTACACGGGGCTACATGACCGTGTTGTCGCAGCCCCTAAACTAAGGAACGTTTGGAAAAGTGGAGAAAACAACGAAATTAATAACAAATACACAAAGATTAAGATTAAGTGAGGGGCAGATGACCTCGTAGTTCCGCCCCTTAAAACATCAATAACTTGCTAACTAAGATTCAGTGATGAACCGGGTTTGAGGCGGCAATTGGACGAAAATGTAATAGGGTGTATTCAACATGGAGTTGTCTGTGAATTTTTGGTTATGGAACATGTCTAGAGGCATGATTTATTGGCACTAATTTTTGAACGATTTCCCGAGAAGGATAATAATTTTCGCGTTACTTCGCGAAGTTGATATGGCTGTACCGCCTTAATTTCGCTTTAATGAAAGTCTAAAATTAATCATTAAAAGTTTCATTACTGTGGGTCTGAATTACGTATAGGCTACGAATGGTAGATGTATAATAGTACATTATGCAACGAGCCTATAATGGCTATAATTAAGACACGAGTATTTTTATAAAACGAGCGTATGCGATTTTTATAATTTCCATACGAGTGTCTTAATTACCATTATAGGCGAGTTGCATACGACTGTTTATGTTCGACGATAATTATAACTTTATTATATGTTTTAACATAAATATTCATAAATATCTGTTCAGTCACTAGAATGTTGTGATCGGGTGCTGCGGTGGGTAGTATATCTCTGTTTTCCAAACTCTCTGGACAACCGACGCATGCGCTCTGTGTGCTTCAATGCCATATGTTCAGATTGTGCACCGTTATTCAGTAAAACTGTCACCGAAGTCGTTTCAAAACCACGCGCTGTGTAGAAATTGGTTTTGGGGATATTAAGGTACAGTGCCATTTCTTGTCTTATATTCACCAGTTTATTTACGCGAACATATGGACGGTGCACTTTCGGTAATTTATATAGACATGTTGGATTTTGAGCGCATGTGCCAAGGTATCCTTATCTAATTGGTCACACAACTGTTTCTTGAGCTCTGATTGGTGGGAGAAACTGTTTCACAATGAAAAATAGTGTTATAATGAGCCTAATTATGATACAGTTTTCTGACACATAATAGTTAGGGTCGAACATAAATTACTATTATGTTAGAACATATACGGTAATGAAATTATAATTATCGTCGAACATAAACAGTCGTATGAAACTCACGTAATTAAGACACTCGTATGGAAATTATAAAACGAGCTTGGCTTGCTTTATAAACATACTCTTGTCTTAATTATTGCCATTATAGGCTCGTTGCATAATGTACTAGTAAGCATCCAATATTATTTTATTATTTTGCATTAATTTTAATGATAGCAGTGACTGAATTATTTCAACTTGAATCTTTGTTTGCTCTTCTCTTTCTTTTCATAATGTTAAGGCTGCGCGATTGCTTCAGCACCTCGCCGCGTGATTCACAGTCCGCCCCGGGCTACCCCCTGCCTCTGTGTTCACCATCGGTTTGCGCAACAAGAAGACAGGCAGTAACAAAGAGACCGTCTCGAACCTTCGCGGCCCACCCGGTAAAGGAATTCTCGAGTAACCGTGAATCCTGGTCTGCTCTGGAAACATCCATTGAGTCACCAGCCACACTATATAAAGCGACCTGGCCAGCGAGGGGCGGACTGAGTTTTGAGAAGTGTGTTTATACCTGTGCGATAGTGGTGACGTGTGAATTGCGAAACAGTGCGTAGTATTCAAGAACAGTGAGTGACAGACTGTGGCTTGTGAACTTGAGGAAGAGTTGTGGTTATTTCTAGCGAGGACGGGTCTAATTAGTGGAGGATTAGCTGCTTGAGAAGTGAAAGGGGGTGAGTGTTCTCCGCAAGGAGCAAACTTGAGTAAGACTGCTAATTGTTTCTATTTGCTTATTGTGTGGTGTATCTTTCTAGACCTGCAATAAAGCTAATATTTCTTTAAAGTACCATTTGTGTTGTGCTTTACCTACTCTGATCCAATTAACGAACTTGCTAATAGGGGTAGCGCGTAATAATACATAATCTTGACACATAATTTCAAGCTCGTTATTCACTACAGATTTCGCTTTAATATCGCACTTATCGCGAAATAATTGAATTTCACTTTAAAATGGCCTTATCACTTTAATTCGGGAACATAATTTCCTTATTTTCGTAACCAGAAAGATAATTATGATTCGTTAAGATATCGCAAAATCGCTCCAAAATACTTTTTATCGCGTTTATCGTGAATGCGAAAAAATTATGCCTCTAAACATGTCATTCTTTCCCCTCCCTAAATTTTGTTCATCCCTGGAACAAGGAGTTTAGCACAATGGGAAATGACACGTCACAGTCGGGCACACACAACAAGCGATGTGCGTGTGAAACACAAGCAGACGGGAATTAAGATATCAGCGTGATGCACTTGGAACACGTGTCATTACCGGGATTTACCGAGCGCGGAGAATGAGAGACTTTTTCCACTTTTAAAAACAGTTGCAACCGTGAAAACAGTAACACTAATCAGTAGAGCCTATTACCATAGTTCTTTCCAGCTTTTATACAATTTAGTTTGAGATAATGCAATAAAGTCTGTGTTAAAGAGGAGACCTCTACACTGGTGTTGTATTAACATCTGCTTATTTAGTTAGCGTGTGGTACAAAACACATCACAATTCATATTATAATACAACGATATTAAAACAGGATTGACAAAATAGTACATTATGCAACGAGCCTATAATGGCAATAATTAAGACACGAATATGTTTATAAAACGTGCGTATGTGGTTATGCGGAACCTGTAGGTACCCCATATGTGTAGGTTGGTGTTAACAGGACCTTATTTTCGCTACAAAACCGGAATGGGACCTTAGCAGAATAATATAGGGAGGATTATTATTAATTAAGAAAATGTTGGTAATAAATGGTCCACGGGGAAAAATAAATCACGAAACTTATTTTTTGAACTTCCCCATTACATGCAACATGTTACCCCCAACTCTGGTTTGCTGAGCGAGAGCAGATCCGGCTACCACACAATAGAACAGATGAATCAGTATCTTACAACTCCTATGATAAATTGACTTGATAAAACCAGGATGGACACTGTCTTGTGCACGCTGACAGGTGAAAGTCTAGATGCACAATGACGGCTAATTTGTTTGCGTAGCGCTTATTATATTCTTTAAGGAGGCCAAGCCTAATGACGCGGTAACTACTAATAGTCCCTTATGTTGTTGTTGTTGTTGTTGTTATCCTGTGCGCCTGAATTGCCTACAGTGCGTGTGGGTGGTTAGCCATGTTGTTATACTTAACTCCAGTTCGATATGATTACCAGTGTTGCCAACACTGCAAGGAACTCAAAAGAAAATCAGATTTCCCTAGATGTATTTGAAAGTGATGGAAAAGTAGAACAACCGACCACGGACCTTAACTGAGTTTGGCATTGCATCCACGTACTTGTGTCGGGCCCCTCTCTTACGTCTTACCTGTCGACCCCCATTGGTCAACTCTTGTTCTCTTCCAACCCCGACGGTATTTTCCCGCCTTAATTAGACCGTGTCTTTTTTGATCCCTGATACCCTCATTCTTAGAGGAGCAGACCTCTTCTTTTATTTATTTATTTATTTATTTATTTATTTATTTATAATTTTTATTAATTTAAATTTTATTTTATTTTATTCTAATTCTATTTTTTTAAATTTAATGTTTCTTTTAAATTGTTATATGAATTGATAATTTCTATTTTTTAAAGAGTTTATTTTTTAAATTGATTTTCTTTGAAATTTTTGATTTTAATTTTTATTGGATTTTTCTCTATTTAAAATAATAATTCTAATTCTTATTTGGATTTGAACTTTTCATTTTTAATAGTCTATTACTTTTATTAGATTTTTTAATGTATATTTTTTTGAAATGTAAAATTTTTATTTCTATTCGAATTTATTTTCATTTTTGATTTTTATTTGATTTAATAAATATTTTAATGGAATTTAGATTTTATTTTTAATAATATTTTATTTTATTCGATTTTCAATGTTTAATTTTTAAAAATTTTTAAACTTTTTATTTAATCGATATGTCGACATTTTTATTTTATTGTTTATTTGAATTTTAATTAACATTAATATTTTGCTTTTTTTAACGTTTAATTTTAATTTGAAATTTGTTTTGAAATTTTAAATTTTAAATATTAATTTTTATTCTATTTTTTATTTCTTTTTCTAAAATCAATCTTATTCTATTCAGGCCGATATGAATACTGTAGTGGTGTGCCAGCAAGTTACGTTGAGAGCTGTACCACAGATGGTATCAGTAGATCACGGTTATGTTGGTATCCATGGCGAAACTGTGCCCGCGGCCATAACAAGTGTGTCTCCTTGTTAGAGAACCTCCAGTAAGGTTGGCAGGCGATTGTTAGTCCCTCATTACAAATGATCTTTATTTAGAAAAGGAAAATAAAGGCACTTTCTTAGCACTGCTGGGCATACACTTCTCAAACAGGACGCAAGGAAAGATATGTAATTACTTCCACTCCATATCGATCTGATCGGAAATATAACGAGCAAGTCTGATAAATCAGGGACATTATTAACTGTACATAACGGGGAAGCGATAATACTGACCACCCTTTCGAGCTCTATCCCCAGTTCTGTCAAGAAATGTAATTCTGTTGTTGTTGTTACAAGTCCCGATTATCCGCACTAGATGGGACCAAGGGTCATCGAAAATTCGGACATTCAGGAAAGATTCGATTTTTGCGATATAGAGCATACGACACCTAATCTCAATTACCGGCTATAGATCAATCTTAAAATGAAGATTTTGAAACGGTAACATGATGTATTTTATGAATGTGTTTGTTAAGAATACAGAACTTCAAATTAAATAATAATAATATTATAATAATAATAATTATCTTTTTCGATTATCGATTCAGATGATCAGGACGTTCAATTAATCTGATTTCGTATAATTTAGGGTAGTTTAGTCTAATTTATTTTAGGAACTTGGTGCATGTTGTTCATCAGCCCCGTGTGGTTGGATGTGTGTTGAGCTTGAAATTCTTCTTCGATCATGAGCCACGGGACCTCTGTTTTACGTGGAATCCGAACCACAGGACATGGCATTTCACTCTCACATGCATTGAGCGGGAGTCGAACCCGGTCTGCCGTGGTGTGAGGCCTACAGCTTGTCCGCTGCGCCACCACGCCCCCTATTTAATATTTCTCTTATAACAATGCAATGACAGGTTCGAACCAGTGAACTTTCCTGCTCAGGAGGGATATGTTCGGGGTCGCGGTCCATACTCTATCGCCCATTCATCTGGTGTAGTGACCAATTATACAGCACTTTCTCCAAGCGCACATGCGGAAGTGCACTGTTGGGTAACACATACCACCTACTACAGTACTCGCTCTGGTTTCTAAAACACGAACTTTCCACTTGTGGTAGCTTGCTATGTGTCTTTTATCCGTAGGTATGTTACCATTGTAATACAGCTCGCGTGAAATCAACAGGTACGTTACCATGGCAATACTGTTCACGTAAACTCAACAGGTACGTTACCACGGCAATACAGTTCACGTGAACTCAACAGGTACGTTATCATGGCAATATAGTTCGGGGTAACTCAACAGGTACGTTACCATGGCAATACAGTTCACGGTTACTATAATAGTCTGTATTATGAAAGAAGAGCGCCGGCAGCTGTCAAAGCCAGCACGTGGGGAAATACCGCGTTCCCACTATGATAGGTTATCTCAACGCGTATTGCTGTGTAACACGAGAAGCAATGGACGGAATATCATGCAGTTTTCACTGCTACCTGTAGACTCTTCTATCCTGAGAAGGATAAAGCAAATACACTTCAATGGGCACACGTGATAATATTGACAGTGAGTGACAAGGACTATGCTCACCGCTCTGTCTCTGAGTACATTGCAATATGGCTCGTTGTTGCCATGGAAACAGCAACCCCACCCACCTCACCTTAGAACTGGATGACAGCTGTCAGCGTTCTACTTTCCCAATCCAGACTATAGTAGAAGCTTTTCAGTCGGTCAACAAGAGTGTGCCCGATTAGATTGGCTGGGAGTTTGCAATTAATTACATAGTGCCTGAATAAAATACATGAATTATAGTTAATAAAAGTGTGTTTCCCGAAGCACCCACTGGTCCAGCGTGTGCACGACCTGCTCGTCAGTTCGTGTAACGCTGGAACCGGGGTGACCTTTGTGTGGCTTCCCCGCCTCATGGGTATAGCGGGAAACGAGCTTGCTGATCAGGCGGTGATTTGTGCACCAGAACAGATATGAATACGCGTTTTATTTAGAGTTAACAGGACTACCAACTGTTGAAAAAATACACTCTATATATTTCTATCCCAATCTCAATATATCAGAAAGTATACAGGCCAACAGTTCGAATCTTTGTACACATATAGTAAATGCAAATACAGATTAATTTTGAGTAACCAATGCACTACAGGGCTGCCAACATGATTCTACGCGTGTTGATAGGTTAAATGTTTAATCACATGTGACTTCCATACTTATAAATGGATTTGTTCTTAAAATTAGCCCATACATAGATCATAATATTTCAATTGAAGTTTGAGCATCTTATAAATGCCTGTACAGTGTTGCCAAGTTAATTTCGTCATCTTTCTAGATAGGTCTATAGAGATCAATCATTGCCATGAATCTTATATTATAAGAAAAGTAGGCTCTTTAGATCGTCACAGAACGACTTGCTTATCTTTATCCGTTCATTTCGTAACGTTTAATTTCATTAGGGGCCGATAACCTTGATGTTAGGCCCCATAAAACAAGAATTATCATCATTATTCGTTCGCTAGGGTGGACGAGGTTGGTTTGTGCTGTCACTTGCTGGCTAGAACATGTACCCATGGTTTAGTTTTATCATGGACGTTTAACCCTTATGCCTCGACTTAGAATTCACTTAACTTTCCCTCCAGCTCTGTCAATATCCGATCCACCATGTTTGTTTACTACCATTCTGGTGATCACCGAAGAACAGCTGACAGGTTGCACGGCCTTCTAAATAATAGTTGAACCAAGACCAACTACGATACATTGTCTTGGTTGAACGGTTCCTACTTCGCAATATCAAAATTTGACGACGTTCGTCACTCAACTAACAGATAGCAGCACCGAATATGAATGGATACTTCGTCGGGGCAGAGACACAGACGATGGGTAAGGGTTAAGACCCAGAAATTCCCATTTGTTTAAGAAATAAAGTTGTAAGGACTGCCTTCATCGCTTACATGGAGTTATCGCCCCTACTTGGAAACCATCATTAAAGGACGGATACCTTTCTGTCTTTCTTGTCCGCTTTAAATTATTTTGTTTTATGAGAGTTTAATGATTTATAAGTCTATATAAACTGTGAAGAGAATGAGCAAAAATACAAAGCAACCGTTAGAGTTGTGGCCTAATTAAGTGATCATCTTCCTAGAGCGCATTGGGCTTAAAAAAGCCTAACATTATCCAGTGCAAGTTTTTAGCCGGCACCTGTTTGCTATAAAACGAGAGATTGTATCTTCAATCCGGCTTCGAGGGCATCCTTACACGTGCACTCTTCTAGAAGGAGAAGGTGAAAAGTGTGTCGTTCCAGGGCGTAGCGTAGTGACCCCTGAGGTCCGGGTAAGAATCCCTACTCAGTAATCCATCTTTGAAATGGGAAGGTTTCTTACCTAAAACATCGGTCACCTCTTTCCCAATACGGTACGTATTGTAGCCCCCAATTTCCGACGAGAAAGTTCAAAGCTTTGCACGGACTTCAACCGAATTAATTAAGTGAATGAATTAAATAAAGGAACAAACTAATACATACAAAGTAACAAACAAACACACAAATAAATACAAAGTAACAAACAAACACACAAATAAATACAAAGTAACAAACAAACACACAAATAAATACAAAGTAACAAACAAACAAACACACAAATAAATACAAAGTAACAAACAAACAAACACACAAATAAATACAAAGTAACAAACAAACACACAAATGAATACAAAGTAACAAACAAACACACAAATAAATACAAAGTAACAAACAAACAAACACACAAATAAATACAAAGTAACAAACAAACACACAAATAAATACAAAGTAACAAACAAACACACAAATGAATACAAAGTAACAAACAAACACACAAATAAATACAAAATAACAAACAAACACACAAATTAATACAAAGTAACAAACAAACACACAAATAAATACAAAGTAACAAACAAACAAACACACAAATAAATACAAAGTAACAAACAAACTAATAATTAAAGAAACAAATAATTAAAGAAATAAATTAATAAGTAACAAAGTAATAGATACATTATAAACCAATATAGTACAATATATTTCCGTCAATCAATACCAAACAAATTATGTTAAACTGTATTAACACTCACATTCGTGGGACATGTTTCGGGGCCGTGCTGCTCCCTTCTTCAGCCACTTCATCTCCTCATTGTCATCGTGCGTTCTCAAAGATATCACATTATAAAAGATGCTCACACAAACAAACATTAAAACAATAAAACAATCTAAAAACACTACTAAAAATACACATACGTATAAACTTTATACAAATATATCGAAACTCAGAATGTCTGTCACCATGTCCATGTAAAATAAAAATTCCTCTTCTACGTTGAAGTTGGTCCAATCGACCGTTTTGGCCTTAGGTATTAATCACTGTACATATTACGGAGTGACCAGTCCTTTAAATTATAGTGCTTGATACGAAAAATGGAACATGAACAGGTCAATGCGGACCATGATAGATATCGTAAATTATCTGTCACGTAGATGTCATTGGAAAAGACAAATCAAGGTAACTATATGTATACATCCAGATCAGCTGTGTCTCGGTAACCAGAAAGTAAAGGTTGAAAACTCTTGTCCTGTACCGTGGGTCGTAAGCAACTGGACTGTAGAAGAGGAATTTTTATTTTACATGGACATGGTGACAGGCATTCTGAGTTTCGATATATTTGTATAAAGTTTATACGTATGTGTATTTTTAGTAGTGTTTTTTAGATTGTTTTATTGTTTGTTTGTGTGAGCATCTTTTATAATGAGATATCTTTGAGAACGCACGATGACATTGAGGAGATGAAGTGGCTGAAGAAGGGAGCAGCATGGCCCCGAAACATGTCCCACGAATGTGAGTGTTAATACAGTTTAACATAATTTGTTTGGTATTGATTGATGGAAATATATTGTACTATATTGGTTTATAATCTCTTGTCAATACGGACCATGGCGGAATCTAAAGTAGAAGGAATAATAGATACATATCAAACAAACAAATTACAATCAAACGAATGAATGGACGAATAAACAAATATATAATGAATAAATAAATAAATGTATTTAACAATAACAAACGAATAAATTACAATCAAACAAACGAATGAATACATGAGTAATAAATACATAATCAGACAAAACAATCAAACCCCCAGGTGCACAGAGGTTCCTAGCTCCTAAAAGGAATCAACAACAATAAATAAATCAGTTTCTCCTTAACACGCAAGGCTATGGAAATGAGATAATGACAGATAGTCGTAGCGGCTACGAGCGTGTGAGAACACAGGAACTTGTCAGATAAGCCACAAGTCGTATCTTTCATATCAGAGCACACAATGTCATTACCGGAGTAATTCATCAACAAGTAGTCTACAACGTGAGACGAATTCTAAATTGTCTCCCTGGCTTGGCCGAACAGAAAACTGGTTTCTGCAATCAACAGGGAAGAAGACCCGTTCGTTCTTTTCCCAACATCACAACACAACACAAAAATAAAACAGAAGCGGAACGAATGTAAATGGTGTCAGTTTGTAGGTCGCACGGACAAAAGAAGTCTTGTGTTGAAAACTCTCCGGAGACTCTCTCCCTTCTTATTGCCATAGCTGTATTTCTATTTAAGACTCTATATAAAGCAACTAGTAACGGCTTCGCCCGGTATCTAAAGCGGCTCATACGCCGTTGGATGTCACAATTTTAGTTTTTTTACATTTAAATGAAAGACAATACCTTTCTCAATATATCTGTTAATTTTTATAACTAAATCAGCGTCTTACTTGAGACCATGCGCCAATCTGTCAATGGAGTGTTTAATATTGAAAGCTGTTTTCCCGATAGTTTGTCTTTTGGTAGGAAAAACAGAATATCTCGTGAACTATATGATGGAACTCGGCAGATACATTACAACCTATGATCCCTAGAGGATGAACCTCATGCATGAAATTATCTTAAATAATTAAGATATACTTATAAAATTAAACAAAAAACTATTCATTTTTGTAAGACTTCTTTAAAATATACTATTAACAATATAACATTCTTGGTGGTTGGTTGGTTCTTAAGTTTAGGGGCTGCGACGACGCGGTCATGTAGCCCCGTGTACTTTGGGTGTGTGTAGAATCTGTCTGATAACCAGTGTTAATTGTGATGACTGTATTAGTGTGTATATTTGTTTTTTAATTTAAGTACAGACTGCAACTTAGAATTTTCCAAATAGTTCCTACTTTTGCCGCCAAGCGCCACCGTCAACGACTACTAGGCCAAGTTCAGAACTTAGCTACTAGACGCCACCGCAGTCGGCTCTTGGCAACGAACGTAGAAACCTAAGAGCGTTGTTTACATTCTTAACCTATCCAATTTAGCTTCACACAGGTGCAATTAGTGGAAGGTTCTTTAACATGCCATAAATCTATGACATGGAACCGCCGGCTTTACTTCCCCTCCGAAGGAAGGCTTTCTGAGGGATTTTTAACGCTCTTAAAAAGTCCGACGGCTTCGGCCGGGTTTGAACCCGCTATCCTGGGCATAGAAGCTCAGCATGCTACCGACTACGCCACCGAAGCCGCCCCTTTTTAAGACTCTATATAAAGCAACTAGCAACCCAGCCCGGCTTCGCCCGGTATCTAAAGCGGCTCATACGCCGTTGGATGTCAAAATTTTAGTTTCTTTTTTCATTTAAATGTAAGACAATACCTTTATCAATATATCTGTTAAGTTGTATAACTAAATCAGCGTTTTGGCAGAGATATAGCGTATTACTTGAGACTATGCGCCTATCTGTCAATGGAGTGTTTAATATTGAAAGCTGTTTTCCCGAAAGTTTGTTTTTTTGGTAGGAAAAACACAAAATCTCGTGAACCATGTGATGAAACTCGGCAGATACATTCCAACCTATGATCCCTAGAAGATGAACCTCATTCATGAAATTATCTTAAAAATTATTTAGATATTCTTGGAAAATTAAACAAAAAACTGTTCATTTTTTGAAAGACAAATTACATATTTTTTCAATTTACAATATAACATTCTTGGTGGTTCATCCTAGACATTTATGCGTTTTCTTCACATGAAACGGAATTAATTCCATTCACACTGGTATTTCTTGTTAAATCGTGTTTTGTTATGATTTATGGAGTTAAAAAATCACGAATATGATCCTTTCAATAAATCACGAAATACGTTATGTAGCCTACTGTTCCTTTCTATAAATTAGATGGAAACTCTATATCTTTACTATACATAGGTTAGTTTTCATAACTCTATGTTACATATTAATGAAGCTATGATATGATTCGTAACTGTATGCGAAAATTCTCACTGACGGTGTATGAATCCCCCTCACGGGTTATCCAGCGTAACCTTAAAAGGCGCATGGACGGTAACTCCCAGACGTAATTCAAAAAAGCTGGGGAAAACAGCGAAACTCCAAACTCTGAAGTCTTAACTCGACACTACTCGACAGTTTGATGCTGGCCGAAGCTGGGGTGATAAGCTCGCTCGCTAGCTCGTAAACTCTCTCCGAACCTAGTAATTTAAATTTCCTCTGAATGGAGATTGTTGGAAGAAATAAAAACGCAAAAACACTTTTAGGGCGCGATGTCACGAACTTATTTTTTTGTAGAATGTTTCATACTGAACAATTCTTACACTCAAAGTATATACTGTAGATATTTTTAATGGTTTACCCAGCGTAAGCTTTATGGTGTTGAGCCATTTTTCAGTGTTACCTTAGTAAACAAAAGTTTGGTGCTTTTCAGTCGGTCAACACGAATGTACCCAAATGAGATGGGTTATTCCCTAATCCAAGTGTATTTACTAATCTCATGTAATTTCTTTTTCAGGATTAGGTAATAACCCATCTCATTTGATACATTCGTGTTGACCGTCAGCGTAAGCTTAAAAGGTGCATGGACGGCAGGTTTTTCTTCGACTCTATTTGCTGAAATCGTTACTGCTCGGCTTCCGATGATCATAAATATTTTTTTTCTACAGAAATCTTCCTCAAGATATCCTTTACAGAATGGTGAAAACCGCATCAAATCCATCCATTGGTTCTTGAGATTACCCGTTACATCCAAGAATCTGGGACTTTGTTTTATACAGCGTAGAGATGATAGAATCGAACATAAAAATTGTTTAGAATTGCTAACGTTTGAAGGTGTATCGACCCTCTTAAAATTGCAATTAACTCTAGAATGCACATCACTGCTCTTATTACGAGCCATCCTGCATCTTAATCTCCGCCACACATTCTAGGTCATACAGGATCCGGGTAACACAATACCAATTGCAATAAGAGACGCGTTTTCACACGTTGATGGCACAGTAGCTTGTGTGACTTTTTTTTTCTCCCCTTCCTTTCTCCTGCACTCCAAGTAGTACTGCCAACCCTAAGAATTTGGACTTCACACTGGACTTTTGGTTGCTTTTTATTCTAAGGGACGAAATAATAATAATTATCATCGTCATCATCGTATATATAATACGCTAAGGTGTTTGTTTCACAATATTCAAGCTCCTAAACCAGAGGGAGTTAGAAGGTGTGGTTTGTACCAAAATCTTCCAAATCGTCTCAATAGTACAGGAAAAATCTTGCATTTCTTGAAAGGTCAACGAAAATTATCTCTGCATAGTATAGAACAAAGTCCCCGATTCTCGGATGTCGTGGATAATCTCGAGAAACACTGGATGGATTTTGATGCGGTTTTCACCATTCTGTAAAGGATTTCTCGAGGAAGGTTCCAATACAGCCAATTGATAGTAAATACTCGGTTATTTTTAACATAGTCTCCATATCGGTTTAGGCACTTGTCGTTTCGTGGTATGAGTTTGAATATCCCCCAAGTACAACAACAACAAAAAAAAAAAAAAAAAAGAAAGAAAGAACTACGATGCGCGCCGATATTTGAGCGTGACAACGTATTCTCGGACTGATTTGTTTTAACTGTCGCTCTTGCGAAATTTCAGCTTCGTATATTTTAATTACTTTTGCGGACCGGAAAGTTCACAGGCGAAATGAGGAAAAAGCCGAGTTGCACTTCCAGGGAAACTCCAAACACAACCACTCTTCTCTGAAGTTTTAACTCAACTCGAATCGATGGTTTGCTGCTGGCTGTATCTGGGGTAATATGTTCGCCCGCTTGCTAGGCTGTAACTGGGGTGATAGGCTCGCCCCTAACCAACTCCTAAACTGTCGCCTCAGTATTTGAATGGAGATTGTTGGAAGAAATGAAAACGTAAAATCACTTATAGTGGGCGATTTATTGAAGATAGAGATATGCTCTCGCGGACTTTTTTGTAGAATTTTTTATGCTGAACAATTCTTACACTCATAGTATATTGATATTTTTAACGGTTTGCCCAGCGTAAGCTTAAAATACGCACGGACGCCATGTGTTCTTTTTCGACTTTTTCACTGAAATCCTTACTGTTTGGCTTCCTTTGATCATAAAAAAAAATATTTTCTACATAAATCTTCTTCGAGATATCCTTTACAGAATGGTGAAACCCGCATCAAAATCCACCCAGAGGTTCACCCGTGACATCCGAAAACGACAGTAGCGACACTCAAGCGCAGCAACAGAAGAGAGATAAAACAATATCCGAACGTCACTGTATCCCAACAATTAATTTGACGTTGTCACCTCAAAATCCTGTCCTTGCGTGTTCAGCCATGTTGTTGCGAAGTGTTCCACCTCCTCGTCTGAAGCAAATCGCCGACCTCCTGGGTGCTCCTTCAAATCAGGAAACGGGTGAATGTCGCTTGGCGCGAGGACTGGACTGTAGGTAGGGCAGTCAATGATGTCCCAGTGAAACCGCTTCAACAGCGTGGTGGTTTTTTGGGCTGTATGAGGTCGCGCGTTATCATGAAGGAGGAGGACGCTCTCGGTGAGAAGTATTGGTCGTGGTTACATGTTACGCCCACATAAATCGAATAACTGAGCGAAACCAGTCGCCATAAGTTGTTTACCTACAACTAGCGCTGTAGATGGTGGGTGGCTGAAACTCTGCACAGTTACCAACGGTTTGTATTTGAATTACCCCACACCTTACTGATTTCTCTATAACAGACGAAACTCCTGGAATATCGGCCTTGTATATAGCCAAAGTGAATCAATGAAACCGCAGCCAACATTTGTAATGGCCCTGTATTTAATTTTCAGAAATATTAACACTTCCATCAGAAGTCCACCTACACTTTTGAAAAAATAGGCTACTTGCGATAGCAAATCACTATCTGATCCCCCCAGGGGCTCACAATTGTGGTACGTGCGTTGGTGACCACGAGACCCCAGCTGAGTCCGGCATTGCTTCCACTTACGTGTGCCGGGCTCCTCACTGTCACCTTTTCTTTCGGCCTCCCTTGGTCAACTCTTGTTCTCTTCCGACCCCGACGGTATTACGGTATCCGAGGCCCAGGGAGTCTTTCACTTTCCCGCCTTAATTGGCCCTTGCCTCACCTTTCCTGATCCCTCATTCTTCGAGGGATTCTTGTGTTCTTTTCATGTTATCTCCTGCCTTCTGCTCAAGGCCCTAACGGAGGCAGTGTGTGTGTAGCCTCACCACTTGTGGTGCACCCTGGATTGTGCTACACCCTCAAGGGCTCACGTCTGGTGAGTTCGGGAGTTGGCGACCCCGAAGGCTTCATGAGCTGGGTCCGGTTTCCCCCCCTCCATTCTTCGAGGGTTGAGGACATTTCCTTTCCTCCTGTCTTTTATTTACATTCTTCTCCCGTTTCTTTCCCAGTTCCTCTTCCAGTTCATGAGTCCGTAGTTAGTTTTAGTTGTAGGTTTAATTTTATCATCGTTCATTTTCACTATCATCCAAACCATTAGGGGCCGATAACCAAGATGTTGTCCGGCTCCGTGGGTAAATGGTTAGCGAGATAGGCTTTGGCCCAAAGTGCCCCGGGTTCGATTCCCGGCCGAGCCATCAGGGATTTTAATCTCCTGGGGTTAATTTCCGTGGCTCGGGGACTGGGTGTATGTGCCATCTTCATCACTTCATCCTCATTTCGACGCGCAGGTCGCCCCCGGGCGTCAACTAGAAAGACCTGCACTTGGTCTCTCCGGAGGTCACACGATTATTATTATTGCCAAGTTGGTAGGCCCCTTAAAACAACAATTATCATCATCGTCACCACTCTCTGATAGAGAGTTAAGGAATGCGGAATATACCTCGCGTATAATACATTAGTACCAATTATAGGGACTTGTCATAAAAAGAAGTTGGCAATGCTTGTTGTGGAAAGCTTTCACGTGTTGGTAATCCGTTTTAATGGACTTTGGGACCCCATCAGAGAGAGAAGAGGGGCGTGAGCCAGACAAGAAATGGGATGAGTCTGCAACTAACTCGGACCATCTTGCTGGAAAAGAAATTGCATTCCTTAATACACTTCTCAAGGAATACCAACCATCCCGTGACCTACATCCAGACAGGGCACGCTCAAGTGATCATCTGGTAAACAAAGCTCACCAAATTTTCATTTTGCTCTTCATATTTGAATGGTCAAACCGGTCAACATCAAATTATCTGGTATAGAGAGCATGGCAGTCATTTTATAGTGTTGCCTTATTGCCAGTTGATATTGTAGCTGTTCAGTTGGTCAACGCAATATAGGCTAATCCCAATTACTGACTTCAGTGGCGTAGTTGGTAACATGCTGAACTACTATCCCCCAAAACGCGGGTTCAAACCCAGCCGAAGTCTTCGGATTTCTAAGAGCGTTAAAATCCTCCGGTATGCCTTCCTTCGGAGAGGAAATAAAGCCGGCGGTCCCATGTAATAGATTTATGGGATGTAAAAGAACCTTCCACTAACTACAATTGTTAGTGTGCAGCCAAATTTTTAGGTTATATTTGGATAGTAATAATAATAATAATAATAATAATAATAATATCGTATGGCTTCGGGTGCCGGGTGCAAGCTTTGTTATTTGACACCCAGAGGGTAGCTTACATGTCAAATTTCGTTGTTCCTTGAAGCACTATGAAAGTAAAGGAGGTTAGATATCTAAGCTCCTTGAACACTATATCGCTTTCTAGTAGAGAAATGAGGAACTTTGTGTTGGCGGAAACTCTGAGATTTTTTCCATTATGAACACGGCCTACTGAATTCAAATGGGTTCTTTTACATGCCAACATCGTATGACATGGTGTTGTAAATTTTTACCGCCTTTCAAAAATAACTTACCACGGCCAGGAGCGAACCTGTAAGCTTGGGGTTGGTAGAACGACACGTTAACCACTCACCCACCGTGACGAGCTATTTGGCTAGTTAGAAACGCTCAATCAAGTTCCAGCGTTCGTCGTTAGGTGTTAGTGACAGTAGCGTCTGGTAACCGAAGTTTGAACTACTTGAAATTGAACTTATTGGGAGCCCTCGGGTGTTCAATAAAAAATGCCCAGCTACGGCCATTGGCTGCAATTCATAAATAATTACTGGGAAAAAAACTTTACACGTGATTAAAACAGTAATAGTTACGGATTACCAGAAGAGGGAGAAACTATAGGATGACACGTTTCCCTCGTTAAGTGAGCATCTTCAGATCACAAAATTCAAATCTACAAGAGTCTGCCTCCTGGCGTTGTGGCTAACAGCACTCGCTGCGGAGGTCCGGGTTGGATTCCCGGCTCTGCCAAGAATTTCATACTGGTCTGAGGGTTGGAACGGAGTACACTCAGTCTGGTGAGGCAAAACTGAGAAGAGGCGGGCTCGATTCCCACCTCCGCCATCCTGGAAGTGGTTTATTACATTTTGTTTGGTTTTACGAAATTGTAAAATGACTATGTTCGACAATGTCGAAATGTAAACAGTATGTGTCGGAAAAATGTATCATAATGAGGATCATTATAACACTATTTTTCATTATGAAACAGTTTCTCCCACCAATCAGAGCTCAAGAAACAGTTGTGTGGCCAATTAGGTGAAGATACCTTCGCGCATGAGCTCAAAATCCAACATGTCTATACAAATTTCCGACATGGAAAGTGGCCGTCCATATGTTCGCGTAAATACACTGGCGAATATGAGACAGGAAATAGCACTGTACCTTAATATCCCAATATCCTTAATATCCAATTTCTACACAGCGCATTGCTTTCAAACGACTTCGGTGACAATATTAGTCAATGCTATAGAGCTGGACGGCAGGCTGTAAACAATAGGTGTTCTGTGTTGGCAAGCAAAGTGAATGGTCTCTGCTTTCCGAGTGCCTTGACCCACGCATGCGCTCTTTTCAGCCAGCAAAGCCAGCGCGCCCTGTTCACTAACTGAATTAACTGAATCCCACAGATATTTATGAATATTTATGTTAAAACATATAATAAAGTTATAATTATCGTCGAACATAAACAGCCGTATGCAACTCGCCTATAATGGTAATTAAGACACTCGTATGGAAATTATAAAACTCGCTTACGCTTGTTTTATAAACATACTCGTGTCTTAATTATTGCCATTATAAGCTCGTTGCATAATGTATTATTTTGATTTAGGATTTCTCCTGCACAAGATCTTAATTTCTGAATCCAGCCTGATGTTCTCCAATTAGATGGTGAGTGTGTTTTTCTAATCTGTTGAGCAGAACTTTTAGAGAAGAGAAGAGTTTGTAGATTATTATTAGTCCATTATTCTGCTGTGGAAAATGCTCGCCTGCAAAGCGTGAGCACGGGATATGATAGAGAGTAAGTAGTGCTCAATACCACTTCATGTCAAGTGAAGAGCAAAACGAAGACGTTCTTCCTTCATGTCCATTACAGCTGGGTCAGGATCATGACCTCTCACGGCACCTGGGATTGTGATTTCTTTTTCCCTCCAGGCATCATCCTCGTACATCGCATGTAGCACTTAACTGGCTGGTTGATAGAGGACAGCGGTAAGCATTATTTGCCGAGCATTGAAGTCTCCATTATTTTGTGATGTTGACATACATACACTGCCTGTCAAAATACAGTTTTGAACTTCTATATTTCGAAGTAATTTTAATTTTTGAATTTTGCTTTTTGATTTGTATTTTTCGTTTTGGGTTTGTGTATTTTTCTACTTTTACTTTTGATTTTGAATTTTGCTTTTTGCTTTGTGTTTTATTTTGATTTGAATTTGTTTTCTGCATTTTCTTTCTTTCTTTCTTTCTTTCTTTCTTTTGTTTTTGAATTTTGCTAATTGCTTTGTGTTTTTTTTTGAGTTTAGATTTTTATTTGAGTTTTTTGGGATTTGTGTTCGTTTTCTACTTCAGAATCTCGTTTTTCGATTTGTGTTTTATTTTGGTTTTGTGTTCGTTTTCTGCATTTTTTCCTTTTGTTTTTGAAATTTGCTAATTGCTTTGTGATTTTTTTTGAATTTCGTTTTTTTATTTGAGTTTTTTTGTTTTGTGTTTGTTTCTGCTTTTTCTTTCTTTTGTTTTTGCATTTTGCTAATTGCTTTGTATTTTGTTTTTTGATTTGAGATTGTTTTCTTCTTTTGAATTTTGCTTTTTGATTTATGTGTTTTTCTGTTTTATTTTTGATTTTTGCTTTCTGTTTTGGTCATGTGTTTGTTTTGCTTTGTGCGGGAGCAAAATAAGACTTATTGAAAGCAAACCTACACGTTTTCATGTTTGATCGCGATAATAATAATATTATATCGTATGGCCTCGGGTGCCTGGTGCAAGCTTTGTTAATTGACACCCAGAGGGTAGCTTGCATGTCGAATTTCGTCATTCCTTTGAACGCTATGAAAGTCAACGAGGTTAGATATCTAAACTCCTTGACACTACAGCGCTTTCAAGTAGAGAATGGAGGAACTTTGTGTTGGCGGAAAATCCCGAGATTAATTTTGCCATTGAACACGGCCTACTGAATTCAAATGGGTTCTTTAACATGCCAACAACGTATGACATGAGTATCGTGATTTTTGTCGCCTTCAAAAATCACTTACCATGGCCAGGGGCGAACCTGCAATCTTGGGGTTGGTAGTCCGACACTATAACCACTCACCCACCGTGGCAAGCTTTGATCGCGATAACATTTGATACGTTTAATTTGCATCTTTCAAAACAGTTTTGGTAACATTAAATATTTACACAAGTTAAGATAAATTTTCTCAAATTAGTAAATTTGAAAAAAAAATTTTTTTAATAAATAAAATCTCATTAAATTACTTTTTTTTACATAATTGGCTATGGGGGAGAATTATTGAACCCCGTAATCACTGCCCGTTGTTACGCCGCTGGAAAGAACGTTATTCTAACCATCCGGATTAATAAACTAAGCAAAAAAATTTGCAAACAAAATCACTATAGACAAACATCAAATCAAAATTTTAGACAAATTTCGGTATACAATTGAACTTCGATATCTCGAAGTTTTATCACTCGAATATATCGATAACTCGAATGCTATTTTGTTCCCCAGACATAAAATATGCGTCTTTCACTCGAAGTTGGCAGATCATTTTAACCCTTTATAGGGGAAAACTATTTTTAGCCTACATTTCACATTTTGCAAAAATGAGGAAAAAGTAGTCTTATGAGATCGATCCGGGAAAATGTGTGTCTGTCTGTCTGTCTGGCTGGCTGTGTGTCTGTCCCCCCCCCTATCAACTCCTAAACGGCTGCAGCAATCAAAACCAAATTTAGTATGAGTAAAGATGTGCACCGGAATAGCTCACGTCCATATTTGAAAATGATGTCAGTGCTACCAACTGCTGAAAAAACGCACTAGAAATTTGAGCTCCACGTTGGATATCTTGCAAGGTATGCATGGGAGCTATTCCAAAATTGGCACACATGTAGATAATACTATTTCAGTTTAATTTCCAGAAGGCCAACCATGACAGTGTTGCCAAAATAATTTTAAGCCTTCTGATAGGTCCAATGTTTAAATGCATATAACTTCTACACTATCAACTGGATTTCAACCAAATTTTGTATGTAATATCTGTACATAAACAGATATGACTGAGCGTATTCTTAAGAGCCACCAGGGCTGCCAACTGTTAATAATTGCTCTCTCTATTTTTTTAAATCCAAATACCAATATATCAGAAAGAATGCAAGCCAACAGCTTTAAACGATGCACACGTATATTCTGACATTTTAGATTAATTTGGAATAACTTATATACGTCAGTTCTACCAACATGATTATAAGCCTGCTGATAGTACCAATTTTTAAATACATGTAACTTCTATACTATCAGTTGGATTTCAACCAAATTTCGTATGTGCAATGTGTACCATAACAGATATGACTATACGTATTGTTAAAAGCAATCAGGGCTGCCAACGGTTAATAAATGCTGTCTATATTCTTTTTACCCTAATATCAATATATCAGAAAGTATGCAAGCCAACAGCTCTATACTTTGCACACGTATAGCACCTGACATTCTAGACTAATTTGGAGTAATTAATACAAGGCTGTGCTGCCAACATGATTCTATGCCTGCTGATATGTCCAATTTTAAAATACATGTAACTTCTATACTAACAAATGGATTTCATCCAAAATTGGCAAAACAAGATATCATAATAATTCAGATTATTTCTGATCAGCACACGCATGACATTGTTGGCAACATGCTTTTACGCGTGCTGATAGATCCAGTGTCTAACTGCATGTAACGTCCATTGGACTTCAACCAAATTTTGTATTCTGTACCTTAAGAGGTGGAACTAAGAATATATTCAGTCACCAGGGCTGCCAACTGTAGTGCTCTATTAGGCTACATTATACCAGGTATATTTTGAACTAATTAGATATTTCGATATTACCAACTTAATTTCGTCATTATTCTAGATAGGTTCATATACTGTACTGTAGAATAATCATTGGCATGAAAAGTAGGCTGTAGGCTATAGTTCTTCACGGAACTTCTTGTTTTTCATATTTATGTATTTTTTACATTTTCATTTATTTTAATTATTATAATTGTTAATAATGTTATTTTTTTGGTTCTCTAATATTAATGTTAACGTATTTATTTTAAAAATTTTCAATTTATGTTGTTATAAATTTAATTTTAATATTTATATTGAATTATTTAATTAACTAATTTCATATTGATTTTTTTTTCATTTTTTTTATAGTTATGATTTGCCCAAGATAGCGGGTTCAAACCCGGCCGAAGCCGTCGGATTTTTTAAGAGCGTTAAAAATCCCTCAGTATGCCTTCCTTCGGAGGGGAAGTAAAGCCGACGGTCCCATGTCATAGATTTATGGCATGTTAAAGATCTTTCCACTAATTACACCTGTGTGAAACTAAATTGGATAGGTTAAGAATGTAAACAACGCTCTTAGGTTGCTACGTTCGTTGCCAAGAGCCGACTGCCGTGGCGTCTAGTAGCTAGTTCTGAACTAGGCCTAGTAGTCGTTGACGGTGGCGTTTGGCGGCAAAAGTAGGAACTATTTGAAAATTCAAAGTTGCAGTCCCTACTTGAATTAATAAAAACAGATACACACACTAATACAGTCATCACAATTAACACCGGTTATCAGACAAATTCTACACACACCCAAAGTACACGGGGCTACATGACCGCGTTGTCGCAGCCCCTAAACTAAGGAACCAACCATAGTTATGATTGTTTATTATCTAAATTTATATATTTCTTTTATTGTAATTTTATTTGTATAATATTTATTTCTAGATTTATATTTCCTTGTTAATGTATTTAGTTTTAAATAATTTAAATTGTATCCAACACATTACGTCAAGTAGATACGTATATAATATTTCATTTTTAGAAAATACTAGCACTTTGACAGGAAAATTCTCCAAAATTTGGTTGAAAGATTCAACTATCAGCATCTTTGAAATCATAAACTGTCCTTATGACAGGTGGTTAATAAAGAGACCACGATCCCAAAAAGGGTTCAAGTTATGATAAACACATTATTATTATTATTATTATTATTATTAACGTCATTTCTTAGGAATTACTTTTACATTACAAACGATGTTTCTTGTTTTTCTCGAGTTGATGATGTTATTATCAGAGGACGCTTTCTGAGTCATGATTTAACTTTATAATTAATTCATGGCCTACAAAACGTGCGCCTAAGGCGTACACACAGTGTTATTGAAGACCGGGATACATCTTCTCTTATAAACCGGTTTATATATAACATGGACAACATAAACACGCTTGTATCTCCGTCTTTTGTTATCGACCTTCTTTTATTTGTTTAGTTGTTTACATACCGGTTGTCTCTTCCAGGAGTTGACAGTCGTATTTTCTTCCGTGGTTCTGAATAGATTTTTTTTCCAATTGAGTTATTTTTAAATAATGTTTACCTAGACTGAACGGCTAGCGTTACTAGCTGTCGCCCTAGCGTAGGTCCGGGTTCAATTCTCGAGTCTAGCAAGAAACTTGAATTCTGGTGTGAGGGCTGGAAAGGGGCACATTCAGTCTCGTGAGAAGAAGGTTCGATATCCCACCTCAACCATCCTGGAAGTCAGCCCCTAAAATAAGCAGCAACAACTAGACTGAGCCCAAATAAACACGGTCATGTGACACCGATTTTAAATAAATAAAAAAAGGGCGGGGGGGCTGTGAAAACAAAATCTTGGGTAAAGTTTAGGTTTGAAGATGATTGTTGATTTAACGGAAGAAATATCTAGGTCATATATGCCCCTTGGGTAACGAATCATAACTTATCCGTTACTCTTGTTCACAATAGTTACTCAATAATTCCTTCCCCGCTTCAATAATCTGAACGGAACAGTGGATTCCAGTAATAAGGAAAATCAAGGGGAATTAGCAATGTGTAAATAACTATCACATCCTCACCTCTGTAGATTTACGACTCGTAAATGAATTCCTTAGGGACAAAATTCGAAATTGTTATAGCGTGCTATGACTTTCTCGGTGACCCATGATCACTTGTCTAACCTTATGCTAATGAGGTCACCTCTGATCTAGAATCACAAGACACTGACAGTTATTCTTTCTGAAGTCCGAGGTAAAAGCCAGGGCTCTGAACTCCGGAATGTCCTTTTTCTCAGAAACCAGAAATAGCAATTAATCAAAAAATTTCAGGGATGTTCGTTAAGGTTTAATACAGCCTTTCAAAAAATAAATGTATTTTTGATTTTTCATGAATGTTTTGTCAAATTTTACACTATTTTTCAAAAATGTTCATGTGGCAAAATTAAGCTAAAGTAAATTTTGAAAAACGGCTGTGAGGAAGTATAACCCAAATAAGGAGGAATTACATCAAAAAATGTCAACTTTGTACGTTGAAAAGTTTCGGAAAGAAACTGGAAATATTTGGTTTTTTTTTCCTTTTTAGAACCATTGGAATCCTCTTGTCCCATTTAAAGTTCTTTCTTGCCTCTTCGCCCTTTTTTTTGCTTGCTTAAAAGTTAAATAAATATATATTGTTTAATAGACAGAAAAATAAAAACCAGAAGAGGAATACAGAGAAAAATGAAAAATCTTAATCACTGTCAGGTTAGGGCATTAAAATATGTGTTCCTCCCCGCCCAACTTACTTTACTGAAAATCATTCTGTTAATAAACTATCACCAGGGTGTACCAATAGAAAACTTAAAGAAAACCTTCAAATGACAATATCTTCATAAACACGGATCAAAATATGTCTGACAACTTGGGACACTCTGTAGGCGTATTCCCCAGACTGGTAGTACAGTACAGCAAGAATGGGTTTGTTCCAGAAACCGTGCTATGGTTGGCTTTTTGTAAATCGTTAGAAAAGCACAAACACATCTTAACTCTAAATTTCGGAATAATTTGTAGTATCATGTTGTCCGAAAATTCCAAAAAAAATTGAAAAGCGTTTTTCTCTGAATCTACGTATTTTAATGAAAAGGTTTACAAACAAAAATGTAGAGGACATTGTCACCTACAATTTGTCTCATTGAGGTCATGACATACGTTTTGAAATGCAGAAGCTATATGGCTCCAAAGTTTCAAAAAAAAGTGTTTTTTCACTTTTTGTCCTAGAAAAAATGTTTTTTTTTTCTTCACAAAAGAGTGAATCAGGAATTTGTTCCTCTAAAAATTGTCTGCAACATTTACTGTATTTAAACGTTTGTTTCCTCCGACTTACCGTTCCAAAGTTATAGCGTAGCAAATGCAACGCTGCGTAGTCAAGGCTACTATTGTTACTGCGGAGAGAGCGGTGGGCATAGTTTAGACCGGGACCGGTGTCGGACAATTTTCACACTTCAGCAGACTATAACGTATGACATGACTTCAATGAGACAAATTGTAGGTGACAATGTCCTCTACATTTTTTGTTTAAAAAACATTTCTTAAAATAGGTCGATTGAGAGAAAAACGCTTTTCAAATTTCTTTTGAGTTTTCCGACAAAATGATCGTGCAAATTATTCTGAAATTTAGAGTTAAGCTTTTCTTGTGCTTTTCTAACGATTTACTAAAAGCCAACCATAGCACGGTTTTTGGAATAAAAGTGGTTTCTTCTGTGCAGCTGTACTGTACTATGGCTCTGTAGAAATATTTGCCTCACTAAATAAAATATTGAAGGAGGTTGTTAAACATAAATAAATAAATAAATAAAAAATAAAAATGAATTATAAAAAATATAAATAAATAAATAGATAAATAAGGAGATAAATAAGGAAGACGAGAGAAATAATCAAACAAACTCTAACGGATACCATGTCAAAAGTGAAGTTCTTCGGAGAAATCTCTGATCCTTTAGAAATAAAAACAGGGGTCAGACAAGGAGATGGCTTATCACCTATCCTCTTCAACATTGTTCTGGAGAAAATCATGAGAACCTGGGAGGAAGCTTTGGACATGAAAGGAGTAAGGGGGATACATCTGGGAAGGAAAGGACAGAACCTGGAAATTAAATGTTTGGCTTTTGCTGATGATCTTGCCCTCTTTGCCCAAAGCTGAGATGATGCCCAAAAAATGCTGGATACTCTGCACGAAATCGCTGAGAAAACAGGTCTTAAAGTCTCCTATGAAAATACAGAATACATGGAATACAGACACCTTGGAGAGAGAGAGACACATAAAAGTGAAACATGGGACTGTCAAAAGAACTGAGAAGTTTAAATGTCTAGGTGAATGGATAGAACCCAATGGGCAGGATAAAGAAGCAAATAGGGCGAGAGCTAGAAAATTGGATTTGGCTTATAGGTTAACCCAGAACAGATACGACAAACGAGCAATATCCTACAAGGCAAAACTCAGACACTATAGCACAGTAGTAAAGCCAGAGGGTCTGTACGCCTCGGAGTGCTTGACACTGAATAAAAAAGGGGATCTTCAGGAACTGGAAAAAAAGGAGGGGAAATTTTTGCGGAAAATTTTAGGACCACAGAAAACTGCTGACGGGACACTGAAGAACAGAAGGAATGATGACCTCTATAAACACACTGAAAAAATTACTGTCACAATGCGGAAGCGAAGGTTGACATTCTACGGACATTTGGTGAGAATGGACGAGAACCGACTGACTAAGAGGATATTCAAGTATATTACAGAGCTGAAGGCTACAACTAAGTGGGTAGAAGAGGTTAAAAGAGACGACAAGGAAAGTGGACTCACAGTGGATGTGATCCCCAACAGAAAAGAGTTTAGAAACTGAATTGATAACATCAAGATGCTCGTGGAGAAAACACCTAAAATTAGAGCCAAACTAGTAATATCCGAGGAGGAGCGAAAGATCAGAAGTGAACGAATGAAGAGGTTTAGGGAAGAGAAGAGGAGATAAACCAGAAAGCCTAAGGTTCCATGCGGTCCACAGGCGGCCAAATTCGGAAGAAAGAAGAAATGCATTTAATAAATGTTATAAATAAATTAATAAATTTAATAAATTATTTTAATAAATTAAATAATAAATAACCCCTCTCTTGAATATCCACTCACTGCAGCTGTTGTTATAACATCTGTGGCATTGGGTCGTCTTCTTTTTTTCCCTCTCTTTTGATACCTTGTCCACAACACTAATTGATGTGCTATTGAAGTTCGAACATTCTTCACGCACTCAATTACGACCCAAATGTTGTAATGACAGGGCAGAGAGGACAATCTAACATCTTAATATCCAACTTCCCGCTGTGGCTGATATACTTGGCCAACATGATAATCTAAGACACGTCTCAACACCTTTTAACAGGGCTTCGGTGAAGTGTACACGTACAGTATCACAATAACCAACAAGATTTAGTAATCGTCAACGAATATACACTTTTAGTCAATAATACTCCTACTAATAATAATATTAGATAATATAAAATCCTACAGACACAATCCGTAAAAGACGAGGTAGACGTAATTAAGCATGCTGAGCTTCTATGCCCACGATCGCAGGTTCAAACCCAACCGAAGTCGTCGGATTTTGAAGAGCGTTAAAAATCCCTCAGTATGACTTCCTTCAGAGGGCATGTAAAAGAACCTTCCACTAACTACTTATTATGTGAAGATCAATTTCAAGGTTATATTTGATTAACGCTCTATTAAGTCCAACGTTTGCTGCCAGGTGCAGGTTGTGGTGACATCTAGTAGCCAAGTTCTCAGCTAGGTGAGTTGACGGTAGCATTTGGTAGCAAAAGTAGGAACTACTTGAAATTGGTCGTTTGCAGTCCTTACCTGAATTGCAGATAACACACACTAATACAGCCATCACCATTAACACTGGTTATCAGAAAGATTCTACACACATCCAAAGTACAAGGTGCTACATGACTGCGTTGTCGCAGCCCCTAAACTGAGGAACCAACCAGGCGCGGATCTAGAGTTTGGCTTTGGGGGCGTCACAGAATCGAAATTGTTAAGAAAAATGGTATCACTAACAACGCAATCACAATATATCCAAACTTAAAAAACCAGACCATTTTTTTGTTGCAAGCTACATGGATAGAAACTTGATGCGTTTAGCGCACCAAAAATATTCGTACAAATTGCAACGGCGTGTTTTGCAACTTTTACATCGAACTTCGAGAAAAGTATCAATGTAAATTACAGTTTCGGCAAGTCGAGTTGGTACCGACAAAGGGAGAAAGTCACAGCTTAAATTGTCAACCAAGCTTGCAGTTTGGACGTCGGCAAAATGTTTTGGTGCGAAAAAAGCCCCAAATTCCTATCCGTGCATTGCTGCACATTCATCGTGACATCACTATAGACATCGATTCGGTAATCACAAGGTTTGCTAAACAAAATAGACGAGTTGATTTTGTTATATAAATAATCGTTTTTATATAACAGGTATGAAGTTGTAAATATGTACAGTTGTAACAGAACATAATAATTGCAATAAAGATATTTTCAGTACTGAATAAAATGAAAGAAAAAAAAAACAACTGTTTTTCAGTTAAAATTTGTTAAGTTTTATTTGTCTGGCTATTGTGTTTTCGTTTTTTGAGTTTGCAAAAAAAAAATTGGTCTCCGTTGGGGGGGCCTAGAACCAACTAGACTTGATTAAACCCCTCAGTCCAACACGATGATCTAACCCCAATGGGCATATAACTTATTGAAGGACATAAATACGGTACAACTAGACTTTCTCTCTCTTAATGGACAAGAGCTCAGAGAATTCTGGAATTATACACACTTTTTGTTTGCCGAGAGATGGATCGCCTCTCGCTTAAGTTTATTTCGTCATTTACTTTATGACCATATCTTGTTCCAATTACTCAGCTTTTTATATGGTTTAAATACCACTCTTATAAAGCCATTGCAACTTAATAAAATAGCTCTTTCAAAAGTACGAGAAGTGCTACACTTGCTTTCTCCTAGCTGTTCGTGTGATAATGGGGAGAGATATATACTGTATTAGTTTTATGTTGATGTGGTTCGAGATGGAGACAGCACCTCAACGGTGATATTGCGAGAGAAAGAGGAAAACAAAAAGACAGGTATAGATATGCTCGCTTTTTTGTTGTTGTTGATTATTTTACAGTCTTTGCGACATAGTGGTCATGTAACCCCGTGTACTTGGGTGTGTGTAGAATTTGTCTCAGTTTCGGCACATTGTGTCCTTCTACAGCATTATATTATAAAAGACGAAAAGAGGCACGACTTACTTATCAAAAGTTGTTATCAACATTATTACTTAAAATACTACTCCTCGGACTCTCGAGCTAGTCATAGAAACAGCGTTATTCGCGCGGGCTACATCACTGGAGGCTAGGAGGATGAAATCTAGACTCTGCGCTATGTACAACACGTATACAAATCAACCAGCATGGGGCGAGCTTAGCAAACGATTGGGAAAGCCCACTTACATGGGTAGGAGCGATCATCCTTTCAAAGTTAAGGGCCGACCACAGCGAACAAATTATGGTAAATATTCTTTTGTAAACCGTGCCATTGATAACTGGAACTCTCTACCTGCCGCAGTCTTAGAGCCTTTTCCCAAACATATAGGTGTGTTTAAGAAAAGACTGACTATTTGTGTAAATAATCCAGTTTAATTGTTGTATAATTGATATTGAATTGTTATGTATAATAAGTATTTGTTATGTATATCCAATTTGCCACCGGGGGACACACACCCCCATTGCAAATAAATGAATGAATATGAATATAATATGAATATGTAGCCCAAACAGATATTCCATCTGATGGACCCGCACACGTTATTTTTGGTGTTCAGTTTCAATAATATGATACATAGTAGTGTATATTAGCATTCTAAGCTAAATCTGAAGATTTTATGTAGGCTTTTATTTTCATATGGTGTGAAAATACATACCTAAGAAGAAAATTCAATTTTATCGTACATCTTCGGTAAAACTGCAACAAAAATAAAACTAATGGCACTAGAACTGTTAAATTATTTTTATGTAAACCTAAATTCTTATATTAGTGTATATTTGGATTGGATTTGAACCAAAATAATTCTAGATTAGAAAATTTCCTCACAGAATCAGCACTTATTATGAACAATTTCAGTATTTTCATTTATTTTTTCTCGAAGTTTTGAAGTTTATTTTTGCCCTTTTGACTACAATCTATAGCCCAGGAAATCTATAAGCATGCTCATACTAATTTGTCACTCAAGCATTCTGTGCAAATGGTCACAATGTTCCGAGAAGATCTTCATTGCACTTTGCATCTGTTCCTCGTTGATTTATCCCTTCCTCGTCCACATAAAAAGCAACCGCCTACTTTATTTCCACTACATTCGACCTAGCATTAATTTCATCTAAACACTGACTGATTTGAAAGTCATCTACATGGCCGCCTTCTGTGAGGCAACGTTTCCTTTGCACGCTCAATTCTGAAACAGCGATGCTCGCGCGCTGGTGTCAGTTTGGTGCAATTAATTCAGTTGGAATCACACCCGTCTCTTAAATACAGCATCAACAGGCAGCTACAGAGATTCTCAATATTCCTAGCAAAGAATATACTCTGCGCTACAACAAAATAAATCACTGGGCTACACCTGTGGCCCGCGCGAGTATCCACCTCAGTGGCGGCAGAATTTTTTGCCGAGGGCATTAGAAAGCTGGTGTAACGATACGACAAATGTTTTAATCGTTTTGGCGATTATGTTGAGACATAAGAATAAAACAAGCAAACATTTAGTAGTAAAATCAGTTTGGTATGTCAATCTGTTATTCTTATACAGTCCATCGGAACTTGAAAAAAAAAAAAAAAAAAAAAACAGCCTTCGTATCAATGTATATGTGTGTATATATTTATCTTGCTGGCTCTTTGTTTGTATGTGATACGATAAATAAATAATAATCGAAGAACAAAATAATAGTCAAATGATAATGTGTTCTTGGGGAATGCTGAAGAATAAATTGTGGTAGAGCAGGAACTGATGTCGGAGAAACTGGAGCAGTAGACAAAGTAGAAAGTGATTGCCAATTACTCTCCCCCTCATCTCCTAATGAGCTCCATACTGGTTTGTGTGACAATTAACTGGCATCACTCTGTAAGGATATTTCCATTAAGTCACGCTCCGACATATCCCGGGTATCTTTCTTAACCCGTTATCGCTTACTGGTCTATAGGCTATACTAACCACCTATTATAAGGACAATTTATGTTGTCAATGATGCTGATGGTTCAATCTTTCAGCGATACCAACAAATTTTATTTTGGACGTGTTAATATTACCAGTGATGGACGAAGCAAAGCGGATATAAAAAGTAGGTTAGCTCAGGCGAGGAAAGAATTTCTACAGAAAAGGAATCTGTTGACATCCAATATAGATTTAAGTATTAGGAAGTCATTTTTGAAAGCCTTTGTCTGGAGCGTGGCGCTCTATGGAAGTGAAACTTAGACTATTGGTGCAGCTGAAAAGAGGAGAGATGTTTCTGGCGACTGCTAATGAAGACGAGAGATAGGTTGGTTGGACACATACTAAAACACCCAGGAATCGCAAGCTTAGTTATGGAAGGAAGGGTCGAGGACAAGAACTGTAGGGGTAGACCAAGGTCAGAATATGTTAAACAGATTGCCTTGGACGTAGGGTGTGGTACCTATGTAGAGATGAAACGATTGGCTCAGGACAGGGAGTCATGGAGTGCTGCATCAAACCAGTCAAAAGACTGAAGACTCAAACAACAATATTACTGAAAACCAAATATTATCTCTTTATCTCCTTGACCTAAAGTACTCGGAACAATTATTTTAATAAAAACAATTAATATTAAAATGTTTTAAAAATGGTAGGCGTGATAAAATTATAATTCAAAATAAATAGGCTTATAAAAATTAAAGTTATATTACTTTTATATCCATGATTTTTATAACATTAAAATGTTAAAGAAAATAAAAATATTAATTAATATTAGGGTGAAACAATTAAAATTAAATTCAAATAAATACGAATAAAAGATCTTCAATAATATTCTGTCATACAGAGGTTTCTTCATGTTCTCGAACAGGTGATAATCACTTCGAGCCAAGTCGGGAGAGTATGGTGGGTATGGCAGCACCGTGAATCCCATTTGATCAATGGCAGCGGTTTCTCTCGGCTAGTGTGGGAGCGGGCATTGTCATGTTGCAGAAGCACACCTTTAGCCCATTTTCCTCGCCGCTTAGTTTGAATGGCACGACGTAAACGCTTAAGGGTTGCCACATTTGCTGCTCTGTTAATCGTGGCCCCCGATTCCAGCCAGTCAATGAGGATGATGCCCTTTGTGTCCCAGAACACTGTCGCCATTAGCTTGCCAACTGATGACACTGTTTGACATTTCTTTGGCGGTGGACTGTCCCTATGCTTCCATTGCATGGTCGCCGTTTTGCGGATTTTGCTGAACTGGACACAGCTGTCGAGGCTTGGGTACGCAGCACTCCGAGAAAACGGTTTCAGGAAGGTCTGGAGAGACTGGCACATCGATGGCAAAAGTGCATAAAGTTACAGGGAGATTATGTTGAGAAGGTGGACGTAACAACTGATGTGTAGTGTACTTCATTTGGTAGTGTAAAACAATACAGTACACCCCTCATACGCGAATACAGCTGTAAAAAGTGACAGTCAGTCTGAAAGACTAGACTTTGTATCATTTTAAATGCTACAAATGCTTATAAATGCTAGAAAGGCTGGAGACTCTTGACATATTAGAAAATTATCTGCATAATACTTATCTTGCTTATCTTGTTTCAAATTACTCGCGAACGGCAAGTGCAAACCAAGGGCAAAGCAAAGTCAAGCGCGCGGGGACGTGCCCCTTCCATCCAGTCTAAAAACACTTATAGTGGGCGATGTATTGAAGATAGAGATATGCTCTCGCGGACTTTTTTGTAGAACTTTTCATGCTGACCAATTCTTACGCTCATACTATATTGATATTTTTAAAGGTTTGCCCAGCGTAAGCTTAAGAAGCGCACGGACGCCAAGTTTGTTTTCGACCTTTTCACTGAAATCGTTACTGCTTGGCTTCCTTTGATCATACATAAATTATTATCTACAGAATCTTTCCTCGAGATATCCTTTACAGAATGG
This sequence comes from Meconema thalassinum, assembly GCA_946902985.2. Taxonomy (NCBI): domain Eukaryota; kingdom Metazoa; phylum Arthropoda; class Insecta; order Orthoptera; family Tettigoniidae; genus Meconema; species Meconema thalassinum. The sequence continues at coordinate 57,744,751 of OX336398.1, read as the reverse complement.
TGAAAACCGCATCAAAATCCATCCAGTGGTTCTCGTGATTACCCGTAACATCCAAGAATCGGGGATTTTTGTCTTATACTAACGAAGTAGAGATTGTCGGGAAACACATGCACCAAGCGGTACTATGACGTCACTCACCTCAGTGCATCTGGGTACATTTCGTCCCGTCACTGTAACGTAACGCCAGACCCCAGCGTAACGACGAAGTCGACAAGATCTTATAAAATGATAAAAAGCTACTATATATCATCATAACTGTTCAATTTTAACATCTGACCTGCTTTTGTTTGTACTGAATGCCATTATGTTCCCAGAGATAGCGTAACAATTGCAAATGTTGGAACAGTAATGCTATTTGCTTGTGTCCGTTGCCCATACAACCTTAGCGACCTATCAGCAGAGATTCCGCTATCTTTATTCGAATACCTTTTCATGCCTCACTGCAACTCTCTCCCTACTAACCCCCTAGAGCAGGGAATAAATAATTGGAAAGTCAATTCATTCTTCTGCGGTATCGTTTATCCAACGCCAAGCCAAAAATACGAGAGAAAATAAAAAATTATAAGGAAGCCTTTGAAATGTAGCGCGCGATACATCTGTAGCTCGTTTGTTTCGCACACTTCATTTGTTTCATGCCCTACAACTACGTCACGACAATACATCAGAATGATAAATGTCGACCCTCTTTTATTTTATAAGTTGTTCTGAGATGGATTCGATAAAATGTGTGAAAGTTTTATAGCGATGTATATTTATAATGTTCTTTTTCTTTAGAAAGTGTTAGTATTACTGTATTTATTAGCGCGGATACGGTATCTCTTGTCTTGTGTGTCTACAATATTTCCGGTGTGGTATTTCATGGGTGATATTCCAAGAAATATGTGCGCTCTCTGACTGAACCAGTGGCCTAACTAGGATTTGCTTCTGAAGGGGGATGAACGGAATCAAATTTGAATTTTGCATTTTGCTATGTGTTTTTTTGGTTTTGTGTTTTTCTGCTTTTGATTTTGTTTTTAAATGTTGCTTTTTGTTTTATTTTGGTTTAGTGTTTGTTTTTTGCTGTTTCTTTCTTTCTTTCTTTCTTTCTTTCTTTCTTTTGGTTTTGAATTTTGCTAATTGCTTAGTGTTTTTTTGAATTTTTCTTTTTGATTTGATTTTTTGGTTTTGTGTTTGTTTTCTGCTTTTGAATTTTGCTTGTTTGATTTCTTTTTTGGTTTGTGTGTTTTTCTGCTTTTGTTTATGAATTTTGCTTTTTGCTATGAGTGCAAGAATTGTTCAGCATAAAAAGTTCTACAAAAACAGTCCGCTACAGTATATCTTTATCTTCAATACCGGTACATCGCCCACAAGAAGTGTTTTTACGTTTTCATTTCTTCCAACAATCTCTATTCAATTACTAGCTAGCAAGCGAGCCTATCACTCCAGTTTTAGTATTTTTTTTAAAATTTCCGAAAGCACTTCGAGTGTATTTAGGATACATTATAACGTATAAACTTAACGTAAAGCTGACGTGGCGTGATAGAGTAAATGTTATTAGGTGGATATGTTGAAGCAGGTATCTGAAAGCGAACGAGTAAGATTACAGACTCGAACAATGAACTCCTGATATAATCAATCAGATATGTATAGCCACCGCCGCCGCACCTTACCTCTTACTCGGCAGGTGTAGAAAATTCTTCCTACAGTTATTCTGAATGTCGGAAACAATATTGTCTAGCTGAACAAATTACATGTTATTGTCGGGAGAACGATTCCAATTGCGATGTAATGGAGTTCTCTACATCGTGTCGTGCCATATTGGATTGAGGGCCACTTAGCCGCTTGTGTTAAAGGGTATCAGGAAGTGCGTGTTTATACCAGAATAGGGTAATTTCCTTCTTGACACTTCCCAGTAGGCCAAAACAAAACAAACTTTGATGCTGAGATAAGAGCAATTTCACATGCACTCCATCAGTTATTAGGCAGAAACATTGATTATCAAAAATGTGTTATCATTACAGATTCAAAAGCAGCCATCCAAGCCGTCTCGTCAAATTATAAGCCTCAAAATAAAGAACTGAATTTTTTTTTGTATGATAAAAACCCTTCAAAGACTCCACAAATAGATCTCATTTCAGTGGATCCCTTCTCATGTTGGAATAGCAGGTAATGAAGAGGCAGACAGATTAGCAAAAAAAGGTACCACACTACAACAACCTGTCGTCAGACTGATTTTATGTCTGCAAAAAGGATCTTGAAAAATACTATCAAAAACAGGTATGAAGAAATGGCAAAGAAACCAACAGAAACCAAATTATGGAAGGACATTGATGCTAAATGGGATCAATATAAATTAACACCAAGAAGAGAAGCTGTAGCCTTCTTCAGACTTAACACTGGCCATGACTGCCTTGCAGCTCATCTGAAACGAATCAACATCTTGAGATCTGAAGTAAAATGGATAAGAGGCACCTGCTACATTGCAAAAAAACTTGATGTGACTGCTAGAACTTCAGGAAACCTCACACAACTCTATTGGAACGCAAGAAAGCTGATGGATTGGAATCCGGGCTAGCCGGATAGTGGTCTATATTTTTTTTATTTTGATTTACCGTTTGGCGTACATGAAAATTATTTATAATTTGACATCAATGTTAGAAACATAATGAAGTGCCTGTGGTGTCCCTAGGAAGAAGTCGCTGAATTCTTGAACTAGGTGCCGAACAGTCTGTCTTTCAGCACCGCATTCGCAACATCATAAAGATTTTTCCCTCCTCTTGTACAGGTGATCCCCGCTTAGACCGTGATTGGTCCCGATTCTATTTAATTTTGACCAGGTCTTTCTAGGCTGAGTGAACGCTGGTATCTTCTCAGTTATGCATGGCATTACTGAGAGAGAGTTCAGTGGTCCATATATTAACCACCTACAATAAAAAGAGTTTGTAGGTTATTATCAAAGGTGCTAATAGTTGAAACTTTCAGCCTAATTACAACAACATTTATTGTACTGTAGATGTAATATTTCTGAAAGGTAAATATTATATCTGTCTTCTTGAACTATGGTGCTGGATTTTTAAAAAAACTAGTTAAAAATATCAAAATTAAAAGATGGTATATTGGCTTTCACGGCCAGTGAATTAAAACTCCGCAACTTTTCTAGGTTTGTGCCGTGTCTTGTGTGGGGTTTCACCTAGGACACCAAGCCGGCTCATCAGCGGACTCTCAGGGCCAGGTTCACCATGGTTCGTTAAAATGTTAACAAACCAATTAAGGCCATTGACGGACGATTACCGAAATGTTGTGGTTCACCAAACTTTAACAATCCATTAGCTTCTCTAACAAGCCGTCAAAACTAATTGCTCTGTCAACATGGAATTAACGACTTGACGGTCGATTTACGCAGCAATCAAATCCAAAATGGCGTGCCGCGAAAGCCGGAATAGTCGTGCATTAAACTTTATTCTCAACGATGACGAAGTTTTGAAGACATGCTAGATTTTCTTCGACCACTAACTTATAAATAACGAAGGAATTACTTGATTGAATGTGACGACACATAATTTATCATGAGATTTCGGTTGTCAAAACCTACTGTGTTGACGAATGTTCTACAGATGACAGAACCTAACCTGGAATTCCCATCTGGTAAGTAAGATAGCCTAGGCCTATGAACCATTCCTTATTTATGTGTAATATCGTGTGATGCATTACGGTGTAGCACATGTAGTTAATTTAATAAAAGACTACCTAGACGTCTCAACATCATTCCTCTTATTTCTTTTTACGTGTAATGCATTACGTTATAAAACATCCTATTTAATTTAATTTAATAAAAGACTACCTAAACGTTACAGCATCAGTCCTCTTATTTTCAACGATTTCACGATGTTCATCCACCGAGTAGATAAGGGTGGATAATTATGTTTCTTTAATTTAACGAAAATTTCACAGTCCCCGGCTCTTCTTGCTCTTTTACTCATCAGCCATTTTTGTTTCTAACCAAGGAGTATGTAACTTTTAAGCTTTTTCAGTTAACGGCCTGCTCGATTACACCAAAGAATAAACAAATACCGCCTCAATCATCATCTTTTCAATGAGTTTTGTACAGCCCTTCAACATAACGCTTCGTTTGCTAATGCCAATCGGTGAATGTGCTGGTGAAACGCCAACGAGCTTAATGCCGATGTTAAAATTAACAACGCATTTACTGACGGCCTGTTAACGCTGCGTTGGTGAACCCGGCCCTTAGTGTTCCCGCCCGGACCCCCCACAGGAGTAGCGAACTGCGCGCTACCTCCCATTTTGTGAAGCGCACCTGCGCCTCTTTAATGCAGGAACTAGAAGCTCAAGCAGCCATAACCTCCCTATGAAGGCTTCCAAAAAGATGGTGTATGGGCTTCCAAGGCCAGTGCATTAAAACCTAGAAAAATTGCTGAGCTTTAAATTATAATAAACAAAATAAAAATTACAGCTGAAATGAAAATCTAAATAAAATCATTTGAAATAAAAATTAGAAACATTTAGTCTGCCCTATAAAGGGTTAACAACGTTATAGTTACTGTGAGTAACGAGGAGCACAGCGTTACGTTTTCGTTACATTTATGTATAAATATCCCTCTCGGCACGCCGGAAGGCGGAGGTAGATTTCACCGAGCAAAGAGAAATATTTCGAATTCTATACACACTTCAAAACAACAAACAATAATATCGGTATATTTCAACGTCAAAGGGGGCGGGGTGAGAGGAAACTTCAACGCCAGGTCGAGACACGAACTCTTGTCTGCGGTTCACTAGCAACGTTGTGTATGAAATATCATTGAGGATGCGGTGAATTGCGGGGAAATCTGACCGTGAGGTGGCAATTGCTTTGTTAATACTTGCGAGCAGATGAAGACAATGTGTGGGTCAAGTATCGCGGACGTGACTGAACTTGATGAGCCCCATACGACAGTGGTGGTCTCTGCTTCCACCCACCTATCACATCCTCAACAATGGCGCACTGCGATACGCCCCTCACGAACAAGTAAGTCTTGTTTCCGGGTGAAATTCTAGCATACTGCATTAAACTGTTCTCTGAAAGACGCCAAATGATAGTGGGAGATGTAGATCGTGATATTAACTGGATATTGAGGCCAGATGTTCTTCCTTATGAATCTGTGACATCTCAACACCTGATCCGGGATTTAATTTATTCAGCACTTGAGATTGTATGTGTCTAATTATGCCCTCGTTTAAGACGTGACACCACATGGATACATAATTCTTTATCATCCTTAGCCCGCTTTTATATGTTGGTCCTAAGATTTTTCTGAGGATTTTTCTCTCTGGTTTCTCGATGGCACGTAAAAGAACCTATCACTGCAATTGGTGGTGTGTAGCAAAATTTGTAGGTCATATTTGGCTGGTTAGGAAACGCTCTATCAAGTTCCAACGTTCGCCGCTAGTGTTAGTGACGTAGCATCTGGTAGCTAAATTATGAACTACTTGAAATTGAACTGGTTGGGGGCCCAACTTACGGCCATTGGCTGCGATTCATATATCATAATTCTTCTTCTAGTCAGCATTTATCACCAAAGGTAGTCCGCGTCACCTCTAATAAGTTACTGCTAGTGTAACCTTACCACTTGTCCCCCTTCACTACAAACATAGTGATTATAGTCCACGTCATCTTAAATAAGTTACTAACAATATAACCTTACCACTTGTCCCCCAACACTACAAACATGGTGATTATAGTCCACGTTGCCGTAAATACGTTACTAACAATGTGACCTTACGACTTGTCCCCCATCACTACAAACATGGTGATTATAGTCCACACCATCTTAAATAAGTTACTAACAATGTAACCTTACCACTTGTCCCCCATCACTACAAACAAGGTGATTATAGTCCACGTCACCTTAAATAAGTTACTAACAATATAACCTTACCACTTGTCCCCCAACACTACAAACATGGTGATTATAGTTCACGTCACCGTAAATAAGTTACTAACAATGTAACCATACCACTTTGATGGGGGACAAGCAGTGAGGTTACATTCTCAGCATCTTATTTAAGGTGATGCAGACGATATAAAGGCGTTGTATAGCTGACACGGCCCGTTGAATCCAATATCCCGTACAGGAGGTGGTAGCGCGTATTTTTCAGCCCGTGTGAGCTACCGGTAAGGAAGGCGACTTCCTCCTCCATTATGCTGTCAACATTTTCTTTTAGCGAACAGTGTGTGTGTGTGTGTGTGTGTGTGTGTGTGTGTGTCTTGAGGCGTCCTCTGTCTACAACACAACGAATGTATAATCAGTGTGACAGGCTAAACGCCTGCCTTGTTTGTATAGGTAACACTCACTATTTGGGATTTACTCCACTTGTTTATTTTCAGTCTTGAGTCTTCCACCTGTTATTAAATTCAGTAATCGTGGGCGTTCATTATTAATTTTGCCCGGAAGTGTAATCAACAGTTATATCCGGCTCCGTGTTCCACCAAGGACATTAGAGGTCAAGTCGTTCCGCTGAGTGGTGTGAGAATCTCAAGTCTCAATAATACCGGAATTCCTTATTTTCAGCTTTGGGTGTTGCCGAGCTGCGCTAATGAGCACTTTACATGGGGATCAACTAGGGAAATCCAAATAAGGGAAGTTACCTGAGGGATGTTTCACTGCCCCTCCCCACTCCAAAGTGGAAGGGTGGGTCCACGAGCTGCGCTGACTTTTTTTTTTTTTACATTTACATTTTATTTTGTGATTAAATTAAATTTAATATTTTATTTACAGTCTATTTTTTTCATTTTACTTTTACTTTTAATTAATTAAGTTTTTATAGTTTTGTTAATTAATTATAATGGTTCATACTAATTAATGTAATTTTAATTAATTTGTTTATATTTAATCGTCCATTTTAATTAATTTAGTAATTTTCTTGTTCATTTCAAATGATATATTTATTTGTTTATTGTTCGTTTTAGTTAATTAGTTTTTATTTATTTCATTGTTCATTTTAATTAATTGATTAATTAATTAATTAATTTAATTTTACGATTATTTTAATTAATTGACTAATTTATTTATTTTTTGTTCATTATAATTTATTTATTCTTACGATCATTTTAATTAATTACTGTAAGTAATTTATGTATTTATTTATTTATTTTATTGTTAATTTCAATTAATTAATTAATTAAACTACTTTATTTATTTTATCGATTGTTTTACTTAACTAATATATTTTTATTTTGTTCATTTAAATTTATATATTTTATTGTTCAATTTAATTAATTAATTAATTAATTAAATCGATCATTTAATTAACTAAATCTTTTTATTTGAATTAATTAATTAATACATTTTTATTTCATTATTCATTTCAATTAATTTATTTATTTATTTTATTGTTCATTCTAATTAAGTAATTAATTTATTTTATTTAAATTCACTTTTGTTTATTTTAATTTATTATACATGTATTTAATTTTTTTCAAAATTATTTTCTTGTTTTTGTATATGCTTAATTAGTGATCTATCCCCAACAACCAGTGTATCTGATGCATATTATTATTATTATTATTGGTAAGGTGTAGCATACCAATAGATAAGCCCAGTCGTACATCAGCGCGAAAAGTTGGCAAATTGCTTGATATATCTGGAGAATTGATTTCAATAGAATTTGATTCAGCTCAATTTGAATTTAAAATTTGTAAGTTACCGTACTTAGAAAACAAAGACAACGCACCTTTCTTTCAAAAGTTACTGTAGATAATGTTATTTTTTTAAAATCTAGAAATTACATATAAACATTTGACTAAACCATAACCGGGCGTCGAATAATATACCTTCACAAAGTGACTGGTGAGTAACAAATCTCAAATATTCTTCTTTCGATGTGGCCCACAAAAAATCATTTACAGAATGGCACCTTTCACCCAAACAACAATACAGCATTCACCGGTCAATACTCAACAAGTACAGGAAGGGCGCCCGAGAATGTTCTCCGCAGTATCTACGTCATGAGTTTAGTTGCCAGCACTGTGTCCTTGAAAGGGGGACTCCCGCGTGTGGGCTGTCAGTGTGTATTACAGTCAGCGAGCGTTCAGATAGATTATTATTGGAAGAGTTCAACAGTATACAGGCGGTAATGTTTACTACGGAAGAGAGAGTTTTTTTTTTGGTGGAATACGTTTTTTTTTGCGAAGGCGATCGGTTTACAGAAAATGTAAAATTAAGATTTCAGGCGCGGTTTCCTAATTCAAAGTGTCCAAACCGTGATACCGTTCGGGATTTGTTAAGTAAATTTCGTGTGACTGGCTCAGTTCACAATGTACCGGGAACAGGCAGGCCTACGCTTTTAACAGACGAAAAGCTTGATGAAATCTCCGATATAATGCTGCGTAGTCCAAGTAAATCAACACGAAAATTAGCTCAACAAACAGGATTCTCTAAGTCGATGTGTTGATATCTGTTATCCATAACAAGGACAACAATTCCAGCATATGTTATCAATGGCTGTGGTGAGTACAAAGTTTACTGTTTGTTTGTTATGATGCAAGCGGCACATGGAGGAAAGAATAAGAGGAGATGCCCTGAGCTCGTTTGAGTGAAGCCAAGCGCTGCAACCAAAGTGGGCGTAACCTTAACTCGTATTCGGCGTTCTGTGACTTTCATGAGGCATTGTGCATGGCTAAACCTTATTTTGGCCCTGGTTTTTATCGCGCTCCGGTTATGCAACGTTGGAAACGTAATAACAGTAGTGATAAGTTATTAAAAAAAACTCTTCAATTCTAATCTCAGCATGTGTAGGGCCTACCCTATATACCAAAAAAAAATAAAAAAAAAATCATTCCTCTGGAAATCCCAAATTATCAAACGGCTGTCGGTCAATAATTACGGTAGGCCTACGTAATTAATCAATTCGAGGCTAATCTTCAAGTTTCTACCCCCCCCCCCCCCGCCCCCCACACACACAAAGAAAATACCGTACGGTACCGAAACGTATAGGCTATACCGTATTTTTGTGCAAATATGCGTCTTTTTTAATTGTTCTGTTTATTAATTTTGAGGTTCTTATTCTTGAATATCAAAATGTGTACGACCAATGAGTGAAAGTGGCTGTGCTCGAAATTAGGCCTAAAAACTGATGAATGCCTGAACACCAATAAGAACGTAAAACTCAATTAGGTGTAAATAGCCTACCGTAATTAGTTCGGCAACATTAATTCCCAAGATGTTCCTACTTTGGTATAACTCGCATCTTCAGACACCTGTATTCAATTTAATCAGTGTTTCAGCGTATTATTACGTTTTGCCGCGTCGTCCTTACAAAACTAGCCTCGCAAAGGTGCTCTCATATTTATATTTAAATTGGCCTTTAAAACGATAACGCAGCTTATTTGTGCCAAGTACCGTGAAGTACAGAGTGTATTCTGCCTATCCAAGAAAACATCTTGACTTGTCATTGCAGTTTTATGTCACTAAAATCCATTACTAGTTGGAGTGGTTTACGGCTTTAAGCATAGGGACAGCCATTTTCTTGCAACCAAAGTGGGCGAGCCGTTTGGCTTCAGTAGCTTGCGCTAGGCAGCGCAGCGAAGGCATCTCCTTTTCTTTCCTCCATGAAGCAGCAGCCGTGCTGCCAACGTAACTACTGTAGCTAGCTCTTGCAGACGCATGTAGGCGCTGCAGAGAACATTCCCGGACTCACTGTACTTCCGTGAAGAACTAAATAGCCTATATTCATATATCCTACTGGTCTTACTTAGGACACGAGAAATGAAAAAGAGATTTAAAAACAATGCACAGCCGCCATTTTAAGTTCTCATAAATTTCATTAAATCAGACGTCATGATGAAAATATACCGTGCCAAGTTTCACACCGCTTGGATGAAAAGTCCCGAAAAAATCCTTTTAAATATTTAAATTTCGCGTCAACGCCATGTTGATTTTGTGCTCACCAGGTTATTGAATGATCCCTAGGTGAGCTTATGTTAATTGCATCTATCAACATACAAACTTTCAGTTTGATTGCTGTAATATATATTAAGAACCGTCTAATTGTTATATGTGTAGGCCATAGAGTTATGTAGCCTACTATTAGATGAAGATTATGTGTAGGTTCATTATTAAAAATGAAAATTCAATTTTAAAAAATTGCACAGCCGCCACCCTCATTTATCGTACTGTAAGCAAACTTCATGTCACGATATGCTTTGTGAGAAGTTTTTAAAGATTTTAACTGGATTGAGACGCAACTTAAGTAACATCCTGTTCAAACTAATTGAGTAATTATCCTAAATAGTAGTCATTTACTGCAATTAAGAGTGGCCGAAAATTACTGAAGTGAGGTCCCACATTTGGATGGGAACACGTTACAAAGAAAGAAGGAAAGAAAGAAAAAAATCAGACATCAGTGGAAAACTGAATAAATACGAATGAAAAAAATTGGAAATCACCCTTCAGGAAATAATTACTGTAGTTATCCTAATTGGATGATAGAAGGCGGCGTTAAAACTAGGTGCTAGAGTAATGTGAGGTGAGATGAGAACATTCCCAGGGCACTCTGAGGTCTTAGTGAAATTAGTACCGGAATCAATAGAGTAGGCCTACGTGTGTCCCAGATACGAAATATAACCATTAGTATAATTATTTATAAACGGCGTAATATCTAGCTTATCTATCCCATCAACCACTCATCCATGTTCAACCGCTTTTTTGCTGTAGCTGGGTCTCGACTATGGAATTAAACTCCTGCCGATATCAGAAATTCTATAACAATAAAGAAATGTAATGCCGCATGCCGAGATTACCTGTTGAATACTGATGATTACCCCATTTAAATGGTGATGGATGATAGGATTTCGACTGAGCTAGGATTATATCTATGATATTACAGAAAGGTCTGTAATATTGTGATTATTGTTATTATTATTATTATTATTGGTCTATCTTTATTAGTGTGCCTTTTTCATTAATATTAGTATTAGCATAATTAATTTACTCCTTAGTTATAACCACTTTTTCTGTTGTATTTCCAAAATTGTCTCATATGTACTGGTAGCATATTGCGTGGTTAGGTGTAATAGAGCCCCAACTTCACCACTATTGAACACATAAAATAAATAAATAAATAAATAAATAAATACATAATTATCTTTTTCGTATTTTTCCTGTGGTTGGTACAACTTGAAATGGCGTTGTTCTTTGCGAGAGAGATCTCAAATGTAACCTAATACCGTCCGGGTCAGAGGAGAACAAGAGTTGACCAAGAGAGGTCGACATGAAATATGTAAGTGAGGAGCCTGACGCAAGTAAAAGGAAGCTGGACTCAGCTGGGGTCCCGTGGTCGACAACCTACGTCGCACTAGCCGTGGGAAAATAAGAAAGAAAGAAGTACAGTAGAGAGAAACAAACAACGAAGAGCGGGAGAAAGAAACAGGAAGAAAGAGAGAAGGAAAGAAAGAATGAGAGAGAGAAAAAAGGGAATAAGAAAGACAGAAAGAAACAAGAAAGAGCAGAAGAAAGAGACAAAGGATCAGAGCTAGGAGAGAAAGAAAGAAAAAAAACATATAAAGAGATGACGGAGGATAGAAAAACGAGAGAATGAAAGGGAGAAAGAAAAAAATGAAAGAAAAGGGAAATAAGGAGAGGAATTAATGAATGAAGGAAGACTGGGTGAATGAAAGAGAGAGAGAGAGAGGGAAGGAAGGAAAGAAAGAAAGAAAGAAAGAAAGATTGGCCGAAAGAGAGAGGGAGAGGAAGGACGGAAGATTTGTTGAAAGAAAGAGAGAGGGGAAGAAAGAAAGAAATAAAGAAAGAAAGGAAGATTGGCTGAAAGAAAGAGAGAGGGGAAGAAAGAAATAAAGAAAGGTAGGAAGATTGGCCGAAAGAAAGACAGAGAGGGAGAGGAAGGTAGGAAGATTTGTTGAAAGAAAGAGAGGACAGAAGAGAGATTGGCTGAAAAAAGAGAGAGAGAAAGAAATTAATAAATATTAAGGAAGGAAGAATGAGAGAAAGAACGAGAGGGTGGAAGAAAGTGACAAAGAAAAATAGAAAAAGAAAGGGAGAAAGAAATATACCAATAGTTTTGTTATTGTTAATTTATTTCAGGGTGTTGGGATAGCATGATCATCAGGCCTGTGTACTTGAATGTATGTTGACTTGGGACTTGAAATAAGGGAGATGAAGCAGCTGTCTGGACTTACCCCCATCTCGGAGGGAATCAATATCCATAGCACGTGAGTGTGTCAGAATGTATCCCAGGTGTAACTTTAATGGTGGGTTATGTCGGCCCAATAATGATGGACCGCCCAGAACAGCCACGAGAAAGGAAGCCGTAATTAACATGCCATAACCAGTAGCGGCCAGCAGCCATCAGAACACAAGAAATACAAACAATAAATACACGAATAAATAAATAAATTAATAAATAAAAAATTAATAACATGGTCGCCATGTTGGATTGTAATATATGTAGGCCACAGAGTTATATACCATTAGATGAAGATTATTGTTTAGGTTCATTATTCACAGTTTCACTTCGATCGCATGATTAGGACACAAGAAATAAAAACGTAATTTTTAAAATTTCGCACAGCCGCCATCTTGGCGTTATGAAAACAATTGATTTATATTAGATGCCAATAGCTTAACATGTGTATAAACATATACCGTACCAAGTTCCACTGTGTTCGAATGGTTAAATCGCGAGAAAAATCCATTTAAATATTTCAACTTCGCTTGGTCGCCATGTTCGTATTGTACTTAACAGGTTTATGAAAGTCAAATAGATGGACTTCTAGTAGTACCCCTTATCAGTGTACCAAATTTCAGGGTGATATCTGTTACTGTGATACAGAATGCCAGTGAAATATTTCGCGCGGCCGCCATGTTGGATCGGTGAAACGGATTAAAATTTGAAAGGCATGGTCGATGTTGGAAAAGATAGTAGTATGTACTTACGGAGTTTCATTGAAATATCTTTGGCCGTTTAGATTTTATTTGAGGGATTCACACACATACACAGGGACAAAAGTGATCTCATAAGCCTATTTTTTCATGAATGAAAATCCACAGCCTGCTTCCAGTCTCCAACCGGGTCAGGAATGGAATGAATGAAGCCCCCATCTAGCGGCGAGGATATGAACTGTGCCGGCTGCCGAGGCCTGACGCACTCCTCTGGGGCAATTATTAAATGAATGACAGATGAAATGAAATGATAGTGGAGAGTGTTGCTGGAATGAAATGTTGACAGGGAAAACCGGAGTACCCGGAGAAAAACCTGTCTGCCTCCGTTTTGTCCAGCACAGATCTCACATGGAGTGACCGGGATTTGAACCACGGACCCAGCGGTGAGAGGCCAGCGTGCTGCCGCCTAAGCCACGGAGGCTTCCTATTTTTTCATAAATAATAATATTATAATATCATACGGCCTCGGTTGCCGGGTGCAAGCTTTGCTATTGGACACCCATAGGGCAGCTTGCATGTCGAATTTTGTTGTTCCTTAGAGCGCTATGGAGGCCAAGGAGGTTAGATAGTAGAGAAATGAGGAACTTTTTGTTTTGGCGGAAAATCCTGAGATTAATTTTGCCATTATGAACACGGCCTACTGAATTCTTAACATGCCAACAAGGTATGGCATGCGTGTCGTGACTTTTGTCGCCTTTCAAAAAAAATCTCCTACCACAGCCAGGAGCGAACCTGCAAGCTTGGGGGGTTGGTAGACCGACACGATAACCACTCACCCACCGTGGCAAGCTTTTTCATGAATAAAAATAGGCAAACTATTTTAAATTTTTTAATGTGTTTTTAAATTAAAATTTATTTAAATTATTACAATTATTAATAATATTATTTTTGTTTCTCTATTGTTTATTTTTAATTTATGTTCTCATGGATTTAATTTTGATAATTTTTTATTTAATTAATTAACCAATTTCCAGTTGATTTTATAATTAATTTTTTATGGTTATGTTTATTATTTTATGTTCGACCCTGACTATTATATGTCAGAAAATTGTACTATAATGAGGCTCATTATAACACTATTTTTCATTATGAAACAGTTTCTCCCACCAATCAGAGCTCAAGAAACAGTTGTGTGACCAATTAGATAAGGATACCTTCGCGCATGCACTCAAAATCCAACATGTCTATATAAATTACCGAAATTGCACCGTCCATATGTTCGCGTAACTAAACTGGTGAATATGAGACAAGAAATAGCACTGTACCTTAATATCCCCAAATCCAATTTCTACACAGCGCGTTGTTTTGAAACGATTTCGGTGACAGTTTTACTGAATACTGGTGCACAATCTGAACATATGCCATTGAAGCACACAGAGCGCATGCGTCGGTCGGCCAGAGAGCTTGGAGAACAGAGATAGCCTACCCAGCGCAGCTCCCGATCACAAAATTCAGGTGACTGAACAGATATTTATGAATATTTATGTTAAAACATATAATAAAGTTATAATTATCGTCGAACATAAACAGTCGTATGCAACTCGCCTATAATGGTAATTAAGACACTCGTATGGAAATTATAAAACTCGCATACGCTCGTTTTATAAACATACTCGTGTCTTAATTATTGCCATTAATTTTTATATTTCTTTTATTATTGTAATTTTTTTCGATTTCTATAGCCAATTTATATTTTAGTTTTACACTTTAATTGTTAATGTTTTTAGTTTTGACTTTGTTGAAATTTTATCCAGCACATTACGTCAAGTAGATTCGTATATAATATTTGTTTTTTTTAGAAGTACTAGCACTTCGGCAGGAAAATTCTCCAAAATTTGGCTTTTACTATCAGCATCTTCGGAAGCAAAAACTGTCCTTATGACAGGTGGTTAATATGTTGTTGTTTGAGTCTTCAGTCTTTTGACTGGTTTGATGCAGCGCTCCATGCCTCCCTGTCCTGAGCTAATCGTTTCATCTCTACATAGCTACCACACCCTAGATCCGAGGCAATCTGTTTAACATATTCTAACCTTGGTCTACCCCTACAGTTCTTGTCCTCGACCCGTCCTTCCATAACTAAGCTTGCTATTCCTGGGTGTCTTAGTATGTGTCCTACCAACCTATCTCTTCTCTTCATTAGCAGTCGCCAGAAATATCTCTCCTCTCCCACTCGTCTTAATACCTCTTCGTTTGTAACCCTATCTACCCATCTGATCTTCATCATTCTCCTGTAACACCACATTTCAAATGCTTCAATTCTCCTCTTTTCTGCTACACCAATAGTTCAAGTTTCACTTCCATAGAGTGCCACGCTCCAGACAAAGGCTTTCAAAAATGACTTCCTAATTCCTAAATCTATGGTGGTTAATATAGAGACCGCAAATGCGAGGGAGCCGTAGCACGTTAAAGAGCCCCTTCGGGGCAAAATTCCGGCACCCCGGAGTCTCTAAAAGCAACAGTAGTTAAAAGGGACGTAAAACCAATAACAATATTATTATAATATAGAGACCACTATCCCATAAATGGCGGAACATCAAGGTCATTTGCCATTATTAATATCAGAATGCTTTGTGTAAGAAAAATGGAATGTTCCGTGAAGCGTGCAGTGTTTTAGCGAACGCCCTGTGGAGACCCGCGTGTTTGCGTGAGAGAAGAGTCTGATATGGAAATTGCTATGTCTGCTGTTGAGATAATTATAGAGTGCAACAAGTAGGAATTTGGGAAGTGCTGCCCCACTTTCTGCACATACACACGGAGAGACGGAAGTTTTGATGCTCACCATATCTTCCGGGTGTGGTTGGTTCACACAGTGTTTTACGGTAAACAGGCTTCGAGTTCCCATATGCATTCAACAACTCATTTATCTATTGACTAGTAACCCTACCATATACCACCTCCATGTCTGCGGCGGGAAAGTGCACTTTCGAAGCCGTCGGATTTTTTAAGAGCGTTAAAAATCCCTCAGTAGGTTTTCCTTCGGAGGGGAAGTAAAGCCGGCGGTCCCATGTCATAGATTTATGGCATGTTAAAGAACTTTCCACTAATTACACCTGTGTGAAACTAAATTGTATAGGTTAAGAATGTAAACAACGCTCTTAGGTTTCTACGTTCGTTGCCAAGAGCCGACTCTGGTGGCGTCTAGTAGCTAAGTTCTGAACTAGGCCTAGTAGTCGTTAACGGTGGCGTTTGGCGGCAAAAGTAGGAACTATTTGAAAAATTCTAAGTTGCAGTCTGTACTTAAATTTAAAAAAAACAGATACACACACTAATACAGTCATCACAATTAACACCTGTTATCAGACAGATTCTACACACGCCCAAAGTACACGGGGCTACATGACCGCGTTGTTGCAGCCCCTAAACTTAAGAACCAACCAACCATCTGCGGCGGGAAAGTGCATTTGTCCGTGAATACAAGTAATTACAAAAAAATCCAAAGCTCCCTCTTCTTGAAGACATCCCAATCATTAATAAAGGAAGGCTTCGTTCTCGTCACCCACTCCTGGAAACTGCAAAGGTTTTTTAATACCAGTTGGTTGGTTGGTTCCACAGTTTAGGGGCTGCAACAACGCTCGGCTCCTGGCAACGAACGTAGGGACGTAAGAGCGTTGTTTACATTCTTAACCTATATAATTTAGCTTCACACAGGTGTAATTAGTGGAAGGTTCTTTAGCATGCCATAAATTTACGACATGGGACCGTCGGCTTTACTTCCCCTCCGAAGGAAATCATAATGGGAGATTTTTAACGCTCTTAAAAAATCCGACGACTTCGGCCGGGTTTGGGTTTTAATATCAATGAATGGTGGAAGCATAGATGGCAGAACACCTGAAGATGCCATGCATAATGACCAAGCCACCTTGCTTTGAAATACCGCGGAAGATCTAGTCTGTTCTTAACCGTATAAGAGCCAACACTGGCAGGTGTGCTGATTCTCTGCACTAGTGGAAGATAAAAGAGTCTCCAAGTTGTGATTGCGGCGATGAAAAGCAGACTATTCAGCATGTGGTTCAGGAATGTCCCCTCAAAGCCTTCACTGGCGATCCAACGGAGTTCCTGGTGATGGCCCAGGGATCAATAGATTATATTCGTGACCTGGACATTAATTTGCAACTTTGCAATCATTCTTTTATATTTTCGTGATGTTTCTAGCGATACGCTAAATAAAAATAAATAGCAACCCTACCCGGTATTTCCCCCAGGGGCTCACATCTGGTGGGACGTGGGTTGGCGACCACGGAACCCCAGCTGAGTCCGGCATTGCTTCCACTTATTTGTGCCGGGCTCCCCTCCGTCTTCTTTCCTGTCGACCTCCCATCGTCAACTCTTGTTCTTTTCCGACCCCGACGGTATTAGGGTATCCGACGCCTAGGGAGTCTTTTCTCAGTCTCACTCATGGCTGTGATTATATGGAAGCTACTGAGGTATGGGTGGTGCTTAGTAATGACATTCAGGGCACAGTCAGTGTCTGTTGGCACAGGCTAGAGTATCACCGATGTCTCAGTCTCACTCATGGCTGTGATTATATGGAAGCTACTGAGGTATGGGTGGTGCTTAGTAATGACATTCAGGGCACAGTCAGTGTCTGTTGGTAGAGGCTAGAGTATCACCGATGTCTCAGTCTCACTCATGGCTGTGATTATATGGAAGCTACTGAGGTAAGGGTGGTGCTTAGTAATGACATTCAGGGCACAGTCAGTGTCTGTTGGCACAGGCTAGAGTATCACCGATGTCTCAGTCTCACTCATGGCTGTGATTATATGGAAGCTACTGAGGTATGGGTGGTGCTTAGTAATGACATTCAGGGCACAGTCAGTGTCTGTTGGCACAGGCTAGAGTATCACCAATGCCTCAGTCTCACTCATGGCTGTGATTATATGGAAGCTACTGAGGTACGGGTGGTGCTTAGTAATGACATTCAGGGCATAGTCAGTGTCTGTTGGCACAGGCTAGAGTATCACCGATGTCTCAGTCCCACTCATGGCTGTGATTATATGGAAGCTACTGAGGTATGGGTGGTGCTTAGTAATGACATTCAGGGCATAGTCAGTGTCTGTTGGCACAGGCTAGAGTATCACCGCTGTCTCAGTCCCACTCATGGCTGTGATTATATGGAAGCTACTGAGGTATGGGTGGTGCTTAGTAATGACATTCAGGGCACAGTCAGTGTCTGTTGGCACAGGCTAGAGTATCACCGCTGTCTCAGTCCCACTCATGGCTGTGATTATATGGAAGCTACTGAGGTATGGGTTGTGCTTAGTAATGACATTCAGGGCATAGTCAGTGTCTGTTGGCACAGGCTAGAGTATCACCGATGTCTCAGTCCCACTCATGGCTGTGATTATATGGAAGCTACTGAGGTATGGGTGGTGCTTAGTAATGACATTCAGGGCACAGTCAGTGTCTGTTGGCACAGGCTAGAGTATCACCGATGTCTCAGTATCACTCATGGCTGTGATTATATGGAAGCTACTGAGGTATGGGTGGTGCTTGGTAATGACATTCAGGGCACAGTCAGTGTCTGTTGGCAAAGGCTAGAGTATCACCGATGTCTCAGTCCCACTCATGGCTGTGTTTATATGGAAGCTACTGAGGTATGGGTGGTGCTTAGTAATGACATTCAGGGCACAGGCAGTGTCTGTTGGCACAGGCTAGAGTATCACCGATGTCTCAGTCTCACTCATGGCTGTGATTGTATGGAAGCTACTGAGGTATGGGTGGTGCTTAGTAATGACATTCAGGGCACAGGCAGTGTCTGTTGGCACAGGCTAGAGTATCACCGATGTCTCAGTCTCACTCATGACTGTGATTATATGGAAGCTACTGAGGTATGGGTGGTGCTTAGTAATGACATTGAGGGCACAGTCAGTGTCTGTTGGCACAGGCTAGAGTATCACCGATGTCTCAGTCTCACTCATGGCTGTGATTGTATGGAAGCTACTGAGGTATGGGTGGTGCTTAGTAATGACATTCAGGGCACAGTCAGTGCCTGTGGATGCTGTGAAAGGTTCTACTCATAGCGTTAGTACTGCTGTTCTGACTCAGTGAGGAAAGCGGTGGCAAATTACCTCACCCCTCATCTTGCCTAGTACGCCTCAATATAGCGCTGCCTTGGGTTTTTGTGGGTATCTAGCCACATAACCTAACGGCGGTACTTTTTGAGGATCCAACCAGCCTTCGGGCTGACTACCTAACAGACAGACAGGGAGTCTTTCACTTTCCCGCCTTAATTGGCCCTTGTCTCATCTTTCCTTTTCCCTCCTTCTTCGAGGGGTCAGACCTCTTGTTTTCTTTTATATTTCCTTTTCTCTTTAAGATTCCTGCACTGTTTTTGTTAATTGGCTCCCCGTGTATCTAAATTCTCTAGCGATTTTTTTGCATCTACACTCCATGTTGTAGGTATTTTCAATCTACGTTGCATTATGTAAGTCTTTCCGTCTAAATTGCATTTTGCGAGCATTTTCAACCTCAATTGCATTTTGTAAGGATTGACAATCTAAATTGTTTTTTAGTAAGTCTCTAGTGAGTATTATAATTTCAATTTCATTTTGTACGTATTTTGAATTTTACTTGAATTTTGTAAGCATTTCTACTCTACATTGCATTTTGGACGTATTTTGATCTTAAACTACATTTTGTGCGTATTTTTTCAATCTATTCCTTTTGTGAGTATTTTCCTTGTAAATGAAAGAGAAGAGAGATAGCTTTAACACGCATAGCTAGCCAGGTCGTTGGTTTTAATCCTCATAATAATAATAATGACAATCATTTATCTTAAGGCGTGCATCCTGGAGGAGGCAAATAGACCGTGAGAAGTGTTGGTAGCTGTGGTGTGGAGTTTTATGAGCAACGTTTAATTCTTGTTCACGGACGATGGAAGGCGCAGCAGGAAGCTGTGCAATTAGACAGCCTTTAGTGAGCATAGTGCACTGTTATTAGCGATACCACGGTTCGGGTCCGAGTTCGAGCTACACTAATTCTTTCATGCTCTGTAGGATAGACTGCAACATATTGTAGACATTTCAGTTCACATCCCAAAATAATGAAGATACAGCCAGGGTTGTGTGAGTTACCAGGGGGGGGGGGGGACACGTAACCCTCTTTGCACTTCATATAAAAAAAATAACTATGAGCTCATTTTGTAAGCTAGAGCTTTCATATTTTAAACCCCGCATCCCCCAGGGGCTCACATATTGTGGGTCGTGGGTTGGCGACCATGGGGCTCCAGCTGAGTCCGGCATTGCTTCCACTTACTTGTGCCGGGCTCCTCTCCGTCTTCTTTCCTGTCGACTTCACTTGATCAACTCTTGTTCTCTTCTGACCCCGACGGTATTAGGGTACCCGAGGCCTAGGGTGTCTATTCCTTACCCGCCTTAATTGACCCTTGTCTCATCTTTTCTGATACCCTCCTTCTGCGAGGGGTCAGCCTTCTTTTTCTTTTCATGTTATCTCCTGCCTTCTGCTCAAGGCCCTTAAGGAGGCAGGGCGTGTGTAGCCCCACCACTTCTGGGGCACCCTGGATATTGCTACACCCTCAGGGGCTCACGGCTGGTGAGTTCGGATGTTGGCGACCCCGAGGGATTCCTGAGCTGGGTCCGGTTTCCCCCCTCTTATACATTACCTCTGGGGCGGACCCTCTCCTATTTCAGTTTCCTATCTGTCTTTCATGGCTCTCCTTCCTTCCAAGTCCCTCAATCCTCATTCTTCGAGTGTTGAGGGCATTTCTTTTCCTCCTGTCCTTTATTTGACTTATTCTCCTTTTGTTTTCCATTTCTTCTTCTAGTATACAAGTTAGTAGTTAGTTTTAGTTATAGTTTACATTTCATTTTCATCTTCAGGATCACCCAAACCATTAGGGGCCGATAACCTAGGTGTAAGGCCCCTTATTACAACAATTATCATCATCATCATCATCATCATCATCATCATCATCATCAGCTTCCTTCTAAATCTTCTCCTGATTTCCAAAGACACACAAACGAGGCTAAATGACCGCGATGTCCAAGCCCCTGAAATCAAACAACAGCTACATCAGTCATCATTATCGTCTTACGAATAAATCACTGAGGCTTCGGGATTCCTTCATGTTTTCACGGATCATCCTCCTCTCAATTGAGGATGTGATTTGGAAAGTTTGGGAGTGTTTGAAGTAAAGTGTTAGACCAAGCACGCGTATCGACCTCTATCATTTGGCAAACCCACACCATTACCTTTCTCTTCCTCGGATGTTTAGCTTTAGATTCACCTTAATGGCCCAAAGAGTACGTACGTGGGTACTTAGGATGATCTGGGACATTCAAGATACCAGTGATCAGAGCTGAAATTCTTTACTTTGAAAATATACGTTCGAAACATCGGCACCTTGTGTTTGTAATAGACCAGCCATACATGGTAATGTAACAGTTTGAGTTCACGGGTTCAATCACACTTTGAAACAGGTGAGTTCTGATTGGCGAGCATTTTCAAACAGAAATATTTGTTGACGATGTTATCCTGCGCAATTTTGTTCTTATTGTGTGGTTTGTTTAGAAAGCCTTGAAAGTATTTTTCTGTGTGTGTTTTTTTAAATAATATTGGAGACTTCAGTGGAAAATAAATGAAGGTCTACAAACATTGGAAAAAAAGATGAAGGACCACCAAAATTTAAAAAAAAGATGAAAGTCCACCAAAATTAAAAGAAGAAAGATGTCCATTAAAATTGAAAAATATTGAAAGTCAACCAAAATTGAAAAAGATCAAGGCCCACCAAAAATTAAAAAGGACGAAGGTCCTCCCAAATTGAAAACAGATGAAGCCGCACTAAAATTGGAGAAAAGATGAAGGTCCTCAAAAACTAATAAAAGATGAAGGCCTACCAAAATTGGAAATAAGATATGAAAGTCCACCAAAATTGGAAGCAAGATATGAAAGTCTACCAAAATTGGAAAATGATATGAAGCCTACCAAAATTGAAGAAAAAAAAAATGTACCGGTCCACCAAAATTGAAAAAAGGGTGAAGGTCCACCAAAATTGAAAAAAGGGTGAAGGTCCACCAAAATTGAAAAAGGGTGAAGGTCCACCAAAATTGATAAAGGTCCACCAAAATTGAAAAAGGGTGAAGGTCCACCAAAATTGAAAAAGGGTGAAGGTCCACCAAAATTGAAAAAAGGGTGAAGGTCCACCAAAATTGAAAAAGGGTGAAGGTCCACCAAAATTGAAAAAGGGTGAAGGTCCACCAAAATTGAAAAAAGGGTGAAGGTCCACCAAAATTGAAAAAAGGGTGAAGGTCCACCAAAATTGAAAAAAGGGTGAAGGTCCACCAACATTGAAAAAAATGTGAAGGTCCACCAAAATTGAAAAAGGGTGAAGGTCCACCAAAATTGAAAAAGTGTGAAGGTCCACCAAAATTGAAAAAAAGGGTGAAGGTCCACCAAAATTGAAAAAGGGTGAAGGGCCACCAAAATTGAAAAAGGTAAAGGTCCACCAAAATTGAAAAAAGGTGAAAGTCCACCAAAATTGAAAAAAGGGTGAAGGTTCACCAAAATTGAAAAAAGGGTGAAGGTCCACCAAAATTGAAAAAAGGGTGAAGGTCCACCAAAATTGAAAAAAGGGTGAAGGTCCACCAAAATTGAAAAAGGGTGAAGGTCCACCAAAATTGAAAAAGGTAAAGGTCCACCAAAATTGAAAAAAGGTAAAGGTCCACCAAAATTGAAAAAAGGTGCCGGTCCACCAAAATTGAAAAAAGGCTGAAGGTCCACCAAAATTGAAAAAAGGGTGAAGGTCCACCAAAATTGAAAAAAGGGTAAAGGTCCACCAAAATTGAAAAAAGGGTAAAGGTCCACCAAAATTGAAAAAAGGGTGAAGGTCCACCAAAATTGAAAAAATGTGCCGGTCCACCAAAATTGAAAAAAGGGTGAAGGTCCACCAAAATTGAAAAAGGGGGAAGGTCCACCAAAATTGAAAAAGGGGGAAGGTCCACCAAAATTGAAAAAGGGGGAAGGTCCACCAAATTTGAAAAAAGGGTGAAGGTCCACCAAAATTGAAAAAGGGTGAAGGTCCACCAAAATTGAAAAAGGGTGAAGGTCCACCAACATTGAAAAAAAGGTGAAGGTCCACCAAAATTGAAAAAGGGTGAAGGTCCACCAAAATTGAAAAAATGATAGGACGGTCTACCAAAATTGAAAAAACATGAAGGTCCACCAAAATTGAAAGAAAGATATGAAGGTGCACCAAATTGAAAGAAAGATATGAAGGTGCACCAAAATTGAAAAAAAAAAAAGATATGAAGGTGCACCAAATTGAAAAAAAAAGATATGAAGGTGCACCAAAATTGAAAAAAAAAAAGAAGATATGAAGATGCACCAAAATTGAAACAAAGATATGAAGATGCACCAAAATTGAAACAAAGATATGGAGATGCACTAAAATTGAAAAAGAGAAATGAAGGTGCACCAAAATTGAAAAAGAGAAATGAAGGTCCACCAAAATTGAAAAAGAGATAATGAAGGTCCACCAAAATAAAATAAAAGAAGATGAAGGTCCACCATAGTTGAAACCAAAAATGTATAGTTACCACTCAAGAAATCAATATGGTTAAAGGACAAAATAATGAAAGATTAACGTCGATACAATTAATTAACCGATGTTTCGGGGGCTTATCGCTCAAGTATATCACAGCCCCCTAGAGCCACTTCGGATCGCACTTACGCTCAAAAGAAGTTTAAAAAACCGATTTTGAATAGGGTCAGATAAATATTTAAAATCTCTCTGCTTTTTTGTATCTTTCTGAATCCATACAGAGGCTTACTTCTATGAGGATTAATTCCTAGATGAATCGAATTAGACTTGTTTGCTCTACAGAATGTTGTGTAATAATTGGATACCTACAATTGAGTCATACGGCTGTCGGATTAGTGAATGCCCGTTACATTAACAAAGAACACCGAGCTGGGATATGAGAGACAGGTACACAATAGAATTCTTGGCTATTGTGTGTCATATTACAAATATATCATTGGCTAATAGATCTGAGTTCGCGATAATTATATAACTAACAGTCTTATAGGTTTCAATATCTCGTTCACAGGGACATTCAAAAATTAAGAAGGGTTGTTTCAGAGGTGTAATATCGGGGCCTTGTTCTCCTCGCAACACAGTTATTTTATTTGTAATTACAATTTAAGTAACCAAAATAAATAAATCAATCAATAAATAAATGAATACATAAACATCAGTTACCTCTAGCTAATGTATCAGATATCATTAATCTTTACGATTTTCACTTGTATACGGCAGGTCGGTCTAAATGAAAAATCCACAGCCTGCTTCCAGTCGACCGCGTCAGGGAATGGAATGAATGAAGCCCCCATCTAGCGGCGAGGATATGAACTGCGCCGGCTGCCAAAGCCTGTCGCACTCCCCTGGGGCAATGATTAAATGAATGACAGATGAAATGAAATGATAGTGGAGAGTGTTGCTAGAATAAAATTGTTACGGGGAAAACCGGAGTACCCGGAGAAAAACCTGTCTGCCTCCGTTTTGTCCAGCACAAATCTCACATGGAGCGACCGGGATTTGAACCACGGACCCAGCGGTGAGAGGCCGGGGTGTTGTCGCCTAAGCAACAGAAGCTCTTACTTAGGTCGGTCTAAATACGGAGCAACAACAACAACAATAATAATAATAATAATATTAATAATAATGTTGTTTGAGCCTTCACTCATTTGACTGGTTAGATGCAACCGTCTATGCCTCCCTGTTCTGAGCTAATCGTTTCATCTCAACATAGCTACCACACCTTACTTCCGAGGCATATTCTAACATATTCTTACCTTGGTCTACCCTTACAGTTCTTATCCTCGACCCTTCCTTCCATAACTAACTTTGATATTCCTGGGTGTCTTAGTATGTGTCCTATCAACCTATCTCTTCTCTTCATTAGCTGTCGCCAGAAACATCTCTCTTCTCCCACTCGTGTTAATACGTCTTTATTTGTTACCCTATCTACCTATGTGATCCTCATCATTCTCCTGTAACACCACATTTCAATTCTCCTCTTTTCTGCTGCTCCTAGAGTCCAAGTTTCACTTCCATAGAGCAACACGCTCCAGACAAAGGCTTTCAAAAATGGCTTGCTAATACCTAAATCTATGTTCGATGTCGACAGATTTCTATTCTGTAGAAATACTTTCCTTGCCTGAGCCAACCTACTTTTTATATCCTATTTGCTTCGTCCATCACTGGTTATTGTGCTTCCTAAGTAACAGAAGACCCCTACTTTATCTTTTACCTGCGAATTTGACGTCTATAGGGTTTTCTGATTTATTTCAGCTGCATTCCATTATATTTGTGTTACATTTGGTTGACTGCTATCATGAATGCTTTCCTCAAGACAGAGTTCATGCCATTTAAAAGCGCGTTTAAATCCTCCGGTAAATAATAATAATAATCACAATAATTACTCTAAAGCTTGTATCATAGCCTTATTTTCATAGTGCAAGGTTTGATGTACTTAAAAGAACGGTTATTGTCGTTATTTGTTCGACGACATTCCTCTTCAGATGTTTTATGAACTACGGGAATTACGTTTTCACTACACATACAAGAACGAACAGCAGCTGCAGCAAAAACTATATTATGGCATACCCAAATTACAACTACTGTCAGTTTCAACAGCAATTTAAGATCAAAGTCATGCCGACGGCCACCTATGGAATGCAACTAATCTGGAACTACCTGACGGTCGGAAATCTAAGGAAGCTGGGAAGCTTTCTCAAAAGGGTGTTATCATTCTCAAAATTCACAAGAAATAGTTAGGGCATCTTGTATCCATTGTTAAGAATTCCGTCGAGTCGGGCGCAGGAATAATCTAGGACTATAAGACTGGCATTCAGGAAGAATCACTTCTTATTTAACTACTTGGAGAAGGACGGTTCAAACTAGAGCACTCTATTATACAAGCAGGACAGCAGGCCAGCAGGACATCTTGTATCTAGGATGTCTCTGGACATAACAGCAGGGACAGTTTTATACTGTTATTCAAACTACCATTTCTCATAATTGACGAGAATTTCTTCGCTATAATGGACCATCCTTGCGCAGGAAACTCTTCGTAGATGATATAAAACACTGCTTCAGTTTATCAGAGACACAAGCATATGCAACCTTCATCGAAGAGAGGAGCAGCAAAGCAAGACAGATCCCGGAGGGTATAACAGAAATAGACGCAATGACAACAGACTCCTGGAAAGGATCAAACTTCCAACTCGGACACCTGTAGGCTACACACGATTTGCAGTACACGACTTTCAGGGGAAGATTTGCACAGAAAGCATCTACCACGATCTTAAGGGCAGCTACATCTGTAAGCTATGTAATGAACTGTGCCCCAAATATCACCTGCATGAGTGTAAAAAAAAAAAAAAGGGACTTTATCACTACCTTCAACCAAAGTATTATGTGCACTCGAGTTTGAAGCTAGTTTGTGAACTAACCAATAGACCTACATAAAATCCAATAACATCATACTTTTCGTCGTTCTATTGTACGTTAGTTCATGTAGGTTTGGAATTTTTAATTTATATTTATATTTTATAATTTTTTATCGCAGTTGGAACACAAAAAGTGCTCGTTTTTAAGCGTGTTTCAACCATGCGTCACATTTAAGAATTATTATCACAAAAACTTCCGAATGAGGCGCGCCATGACGCGTGATGGGCTCCATCTCGGCAACGCTGTACAGCTTTCCCCGTCTCGGCTACCTGCTGAACCATGTCTTACTTTCCCGTACAAATACAAACCGATATAAAATAAGTGGAATTAATTTACGTATTTCACAGTCATACAGCATAACCTTTTGATGTATAAGGATTACAACGCGACCAAGAACTACATTTTCCGAGAAAAAGTTACCTTACAAAAATGATTACTTTGTTTCTTGGACACACACAATTTTGAAATTAATAAACCAGTTATAAAACATTCCAATGTATATTGTGTTAAAATTTGGATTCAATCTGATGAGGTTTTTTTTAAATAATAATTCTTAAATGTGATGCATGGTTGAAACACGCTTAAAAACAGGCACTTTTTGTGTTCCAACTGCGATAAAAATATAAATTAAAATTCCAAAGCTACATGAGCTAACGTAAAATAGAACGACAAAAATTATGTTATTGAATTCAATGTAGGCCTATTAGTTACTTCACAAACAACCTTCAGACTCGAGTGCACATAATACTTTGGTCGACAGTAATTGAAGAAACTAAAGATTGGTGAAATCACGACAATAATGTAACCTATTTTTAATTTTTTCTGTACACATTATGTTTAATAAATATAATAATAATAATAATACTTTGTTAAAAATGATATTTCATTGTAGGAAGCTCTGTTCGCTTTCTCTCCGCCCGCTACCTTGGCCCCATTGAGCGTCAATTAAGGTACGCTTTGTCCATGTCCGAGCCGTCCAATTCATCTGCGCTGACTCAGCAATATGATTAGCGCTTTTACAATGATCGCTTTGTGCACAACTCCGACACTTATTTAAGAAAAGGAAACGCCTTTTTTGTGCACTCAATTAGATTATCTGCTACGTTATAAATGAAAAGCTGTTTTCAAAGAGAGAGAATAATAGTTGGATTTATTTGGAAAGGGGGACATCGTCCCTGGTGGCAAAATTACGGTTAAACTACAATTTTAATGTGAATACAAAGAATAATAATAATAATATATAATAATAATAATAATAATAATAATAATAATAATAATAATAATAATAATATCGTATGGCCTCGGGTGCCGGGTGCAAGCTTTGTAATTCGACACCCAGAGGGTAGCTTGCATGTCGAATTTCGTTGTTGCTTGAATCACTATGAAAGTCAAGAAGGTTAGATATCTAAGCTCCTTGAACACTATAGCGCTTTCTAGTAGAGAAATGAGGAACTTTGTGTTAGCGGAAACTCCCGAGATTAATTTTGCCATTATGAACACGGCCTACTGAATTCAAATGGGTTCTTTGACATGTCAACATCGTATGACATACGTGTCGTATTTTTGCCGCCTTTCAAAAAAAAAAAAACCACTTACCACGGCCAGGAGCGAACCTGAAATCTTGGAATACAAAGATAATGCAAAATAAACAAGTAAGTGAATAAAGATATTTATTTATTTATCGTATGGCTTTTAGTGCCGGGAGTGTCCGAGGACATGTTCGGCTCGCCTGAGTCTGTAGCTGCTTCCAGCGGACACCCTTATTAGGGTGAGCTACAAGTTCCGTTCAATTTCAAGTAGTTCCAACTTTCACCACCAGATATCAGTGATACCTAGTGGTGAACGTTGGAACTTTGATAGAGCGTTCCGACGAAATCTAACCTAACAATATAGCTTTACACAAGTTTAGTCTGTGAAAGGATAAATCTATGACATCCGACGACTTCGGAAGCCGCTATCGTGGGCACAGCAGTTCAGCATGCTACCAACTACGCCACCGAAGCCGCAATAATGATATGACACTATACCATGGTTGTCCAGCCGCAAGGCTTTGATACAGTTCCGAATGCCTGATATTGAATAAAATGGGGAAATTGAGGAATTAGGGAAGAAAGAGAGAAAAATCTTGCGAAATATACTAGGGCCTTAAAATCGACACGATGGTACATGGAGAAATTATGATCTATATAGACAGGTAGTGAAGATCACGGACACCACGCATAAGAGGAGACTGAAGTTTTATGGGCATCTCATGACAATGGATGAGAATCGAATAACGAAAAGAATCTTTAATTAAATCACCAAGCTAAAGGCCCTACAATGTGGGTAGAAGAAACGAGAAGAGACATGGAGGAAGTTGGCGGGAATCCAAAAGACATCTGGAATAGGGCTGTGCTTCGAGCTAAAATTGAAAATTTCAAAGGGTTCAAGGAAAGACCGAGTAGAACGACCAAGAACACCTGGTCAGAGGAAAGGAGGAGGAACCACAGCGAAAGGATGAAGACATTCTGGGTGAAGAAAAATGAACTAACCAGCAAATCAATTGTTTCCCGTGGCCCACAGTAGGCCAAATTCTAAGAAAGAAAGAAAGAAAGAAAGAAAGAAAGGATGAATGAAACAAAGTTTGGGAAGATCAAGAAATCGGATACTCTCACCATTTCCAATCTCCCACGAATATCTTCCCATGCATCTTCTCCCTTATACACTAAAACATACCTTCCCCCCAAACTTGTTCTACAACGTCTATCAGACAAACTTTCCTAACCCACATTTTGAACCCTTTCATTCACAATACTTGTCCTCCTATGATCCCCCAGTACATAACTCACAGCCTTTCTTTGCAACTCATTTATCAAGTGTGATTGATATGGATCTCACATACCTGTAGCACATTCCATCTAAGGTCGTTGTAGAGACAGATAAACACCTTTAAACACCCATATATGCAGTGACTTGTCATCATCATCCGTGTCCAATTCTAGTCACCCGTGTGTTGTAAAGTAGCCTCTTCCACTGTTGTCTATCCTTCCCCTTTCCTGCTCCTTTACCTCTGCCACATCCAGTCCAATGTTACATATGAGTCATCCAGTTGCAAAACTCGTTTAATCCACTTGTGAATAAGGATCATGTCGTAAAATTATGTATGTAATTTTTTATTTTTTTATTTTTTATATATTTTTTGTTTTATTTTACTTTATTTCGTTTTAAATTGTTTTGTTTTATTTTGTTTTTTGATTTTATTTTGTTTTTGTTTTGTTTTATTTTGTTTTATTTTGATTTTCCAGAAAATAAACCCAAAACCAAAAACAAAAAACACAAATCAAAAAGCAAAATTCAAACACAAAAGCTGAAAACAAGAAAGAAACATAAAGCAAAATTCAAAAACAGCAAAAGCAGAAAACAAACACAAAACCAAAACAAAAAATGCAAAAACAAAATTCAAACACAAAAGCAAAAGCAGAAAACAAACAAACAAACAAACAAACAAACAAACAAACAAGAAATCACAAAGCAAAAAAAAAATTCAAAAGCAGGAAACAAACACAATACCAAAAAAACACGAAGCAAAAAGCAAAAGCAGAAAACAAAAAACGATAAACATAAAGCAAAGATCAAAATTCAAAAAATCAAAAGCAGAAAACAAAGACAAAACAAGAAAGAAAAGCAAAAAGTAAAATTCAAAAGCACAAAGCGAACACAATACCAAAAACCAAAAGGTAAGAAATAACAAAACAAAAAAAAACACAAAGCAAAAAGTAGGAAATAACAAACACCAAAGATACGCGAGGCAAAGTCCAGAGAAACGTTTCTCATGAAAATGATTCTTATTCACAAGTGAATTGAACGAGTTTTGTAACTGGATAACTCATCATATGTCTTGTCGGATTTGGTCCATCCATCACTTTTTCAGCCTTCCAACCAATCTAATACCATCAAGGTTCCATGTCCCCCTTTTGCAGCTCTGTCCATTTCCATCCTTTGCACATAGCCAAAGCATCTTAATCTAGACCTGTGTATCGCTGTACTAATGGTTCAGTTATACTGTATTTAGTTCTTGCCTAATTTTCGAGTTTCGGTATTTATCTCTTCTAGTCTTCTGGAGAGATGTTCTCAAAACTTTAATTTCGGTTGCTTCGATCTTACTGTCTTGCCTTTGTTATAAATCATTGTTTCTAGGCCATTGGTTACAATTGGGGTAAAATATTGTTTATAT
Organism: Meconema thalassinum; assembly: GCA_946902985.2. Classification (NCBI taxonomy): domain Eukaryota; kingdom Metazoa; phylum Arthropoda; class Insecta; order Orthoptera; family Tettigoniidae; genus Meconema; species Meconema thalassinum. The sequence goes on along the minus strand of OX336398.1, from coordinate 57,714,135 downwards.
AATGTTAATTTTGTTCTTTGTGGCCTTCTTAACATCTCCCCTATGTGCTTTTCCCAATGAAAATTACCTCTTCTCAAAATAATCCATCTCCACCAACCTGAACACTAGGGTAATAGTTGAGGAGTGGAACCTTCTACAAAACTACTTAAATTAGCCGAAATACCGTTTGTAATGATGAATAATAATTGTGGAAATGCTGTGCTAATAGATGTTTTCTCCTCCGCTGTCTATAACCCACCCACCATCCACTTTTTAGATCACGACTTCCAGCTGTGTCGGCCATTTTACGCGTGAAATATGGACAAACACAGTATTGCCAACCTCTCAATAATCTTCATTCAGACCAATGGTTTTTGCCCAAACCAATATTTGCTAGGTAGCTGGTGTTTGTCACGCACGGTGGGAGTACTCACGCATCAACAACCTTTATCCAGACCAATAGTTTCACCAATTAATGATTTTTCACATAATTACAAGGTGTATTTTGTATCCCATATGTTGTTGGTAACAGTAATGTGTGCGCCTCGGTAAAAGTTGAAGTGACCTCATGCGCCAAACAAATATGCCAATTGTCGTTGAATAAGCATGAAACAAAAACGCATGTTTATGTAATTTAGCACACATTCCCAGTGCAGCAGTGACGATGGACAGTAATTTCAATCAGTAATGACTCCCAGAATTATTTTAAATGAAATGAAAATACACAGCCTGCTTCCACTCGACCAACCGGTCAGGGAATGGAGAAAATGAAGCCCCCATCTAGCGACGAGAATATGAACTGTGCCGGCTGCCGAAGCCTGTCGCCCTGATTAAATGAATGACAGATAAAATGAAATGATAGTGGAGAGGGTTGCTGGAATTAAATTGTGACAGGGAAAACCGGAGTATCCGGAGAAAAAACTTGTCTGCCTCCGCTTTGTCCAGCACAAATCGCACATGGAGTGACCGGGATTTGAACCACGGACCCAGTGGTGAGAGGCCGGCATGCTGCCGCCTAAGCCACGGAGGCTCCCAGAATTATTTTAAATAAGGTATGAAAATCATTAAAATGACATATATTATCCAAGTAGCTTGCTACGGTGGGTGAGTGGATAGCGTGTCGGTCTACTAACCCCAAGATTGCAGGTTCTCTCCTGGCCGTGGTAAGTGATTTTTGAAAGGCGGCAAAAATACGGCACACATGTCATACGATGTTGGCATGTCAAAGAACCCATTTTGAGTTCAGTAGGTCGTGTTCATACTGGCAAAATTAATCTCGGGAGTTTCCGCCAACACAAAGTTCCTCATTTCTCTACTAGAAAGCGCTATAGTGTTCAAGGAGCTTATATATCTAACCTCCTTGACTATCATAGTGATTCAAGGAACAAAGAAATTCGACATGCAAGCTACCCTCTGGGTGTCAAAATTACAAAGCTTGCACCCGGCACCCGAGCCAAGTGCAAGTATAGAATCCAGGTTCACCACAACTGAAGAATTACCAACACTAGTTCCTCCTACTGATTAACCTAATCATACAGTATGTAATTTGATTGCTATAACTAGGTTTAAGTTTCGCCAATACATACCAGTTATATCTATATGGAACTGAATAAACCTCATCGGTGTAGAATCACAAGAAGGAAATAAATATCATATGATCTAATTAGCCATGTGATACTATCCTACTAAACCAGATCTTCAATTCTTGAAATTGGATTATCTCACTTAAAAAGAACCAAACCCAACCTATTTACAATGGAACGTGTACTGAAACGATCCAACCCGTTACGTTGTTAAAGGCACGGAGAAACATCACTTTAACAATTGCCCTGGTAGGCTATATACTTACAACGCGGCCTTATTTTAAGATAACCTCTCTTATTCGCGTGATGATGCGATATAATATTGAATTTCTTCTCTTTTGTTATTCATAGCTTGTATTCCGGTTGCGTGGCAACGATACTGATTTGCCGCCATATATCCTTCTCTTGTTTTATTGCACTTTAAACTGGTACGTGAAGCAATTGGGCATGAATGTTCAAATCATGGCCACCTGAAAATTAACTCGCCTGTGTTATTAATGTTTATGGCTAGATGGCCCTGGGATATACACAACAGTGTTGTTACAGAATGATTGTGAAATAGGCACACACAGCCTTCTGAATCGCTACCTACTAAAAGTGCATTATAATGTTCTTTTCTTTTATATTATAGTCTCTTTGCCTTTGGTGTGCAATGCTTTTCAATGAGCACGCCTTTCGTATTAAGGTTATAGCCTAATGTAATTTTGTTCGCTATTTTCAACCTGTGCTGATGTTGCATTTTTTTCTTCTTCTTACAGGAGGACGTCGGCTTCCTGTGAAGTCCAAAGGTTTGTCACGATTCTATTTAATGTTATTAAAACTTGGTGTGATGACTAGAACGACATTGGTTGAATAATTCTGTAATTAAACTCAAGAACAGTTACATTGCTTTGCTGAAAAAGCGTTATTCTACCTTAAATGAGGCTGTTTAACCTAGTGCCATATATACTGTCTGTCAGTCAGAGCATCGTGGTGTAGTGGCTAGTGTTCTTGGCTGTCGCCCCCCCCCCCCCCCCAGGGGCTCACATCTAGTGGGACGTGAATTGGCGACCACGGGACCCTAGCTGAGTCAAGCATTCCTTCCACTAACTTGTGCCCGGCTCCTTTCAGTTATATTTCCTGTCGGCCTCCCTTGGTCAACTCTAGTTCTATTCCGACCCCAACGGTATTAGGGTATCTGAGGCCTAAAGAGCCTTTCACTTTCCCGCATTAATTGGCCCTTGTCTCATCTTTCCTGATACCCTCATTCTTCGAAGGGTCAGCCTTCTTTTTCTTTTCATATTATCTCCTGCCTTCTGCACAAGGCCCTCAAGGAGGCACGTGTATGTAGCCCCACCACTTGTGGTGCACCCTGGGTATTGCTACACCCTCAGGGGCTCACGGCTGGTGAGTTTGGGATTTGGCGATCCCTTTTTCCCCTTTTTCCACTGACTTTGGGTGGGGCCCTCTCCTCTTTCCCCTTTCCTATCTGCCTTTCATGGCTCTCCTTCCTTCCAAGTCCCTCAATCCTCATTCTTTGAAGTTTGAGGGCATTTCTTTTCTTCCTGTCCTTTATTTGCCTTATCCTTTATTTGTTTACCATTTCTTCTTCTAGTATGTAAGTTTGTGGTTAGTATTAGCTATAGTTTTCATTCTCATTTCATCCTTCACTTTCACCCACGCCATTAGGGGCCGATAACCTAGATGTTAGGCCCCTTAAAACTACGATTATCATCAAAACTAGTTATCAGTCACACACATTTGACATACCCAAATACACGGGGCTATAAAGCACGCAGCCCCTAAAATAAGCTTCAACTCTGATTGGATCAACGCTATAGAAACCCACTTCGTGTCACAGTGGATAGCTTTCTTGGCTGACCTTGCCAAGAAATTTAATTCCAGTCTTAGTGCTGGAACGGGGTACACTCAGCCTTGTGTGGCAAAACTGAGAAGAGGCTAGTTCTCTTTCCTGACTCAGCTATCCTGAAAGTGGGAAACCACTTCCGGGATGGCTGAGGTGGGATTCGAATAATTTACTGAGATTTGTTGATCGTCATCTTAGCAGATTCACCAGAGGATTGGAATGATTGTTTATGTTCGACCATGCCGAAATATAAATATTATATGTCGGAAAACTGTACTATAATGAGGCTCATTACAGTACAAGTTTTCATTATGATACAGTTTCTCACACCAATCAGAGGTCAAGAAACAGTTGTGTGACCAATTAGGTAAGGATAGCATCGCACCTGTGCTGACTTCCACGGCATCCTATATTAAATTTCACTGCGTGGCTAGTGTCATAGTGGGGTATTCATGGAGGCCGTGGTCGAATACAAGGTATTCTCTGCATCCCATGCGCTCTGTTCAGTATATAAAACTGGCGAAATCTCGACAGATATTTATGTTCGAACATAAAATAGTTATATGTTTACCGTCGTGCATAAACAGTCGTTGCAACTCGCCTATAATGGTAATTAAGACACTCGTATGGGAATTATAAAACTCGTGTCTTAATTACCATTATAGGCTTGTTACGTAATGTACTATTAAATGGTATAGACTCAGTCTTCAGGAAAGAATTCATGATGAAAATTAATGAATTTATAACAAAAATGATGGAATGCAGCGGAAAAAAATAAGAAACCCCTACGGACGTTAAATTGGCAGGTGGAAAGCTAAAGGGAAGTAGGAGACTTCTGTTACTTAGGAAACAAAATAACCAGACGAGGCTAAGAGGATATAAACAGTATGTTGGCTCAGGAATTAAAGGCATGTCTACAGAACGGAAATCTGTTGAAATCAAATATAGTTCTAGGAATTAGAAAGCTTTTTTAAAAGAGAGTGGCGCTCTATGGAAGTGAAACTTGGACTATTGGCGAAGTAGAAATTATGACAATTGAAATGTGGTGTTACAGGAGAATGATGACGATCAGATGGGTAGATAGAGTAACAAACGAAGAGGTATTAAGACGAGTGTAAGAGGGGATATATTTCTGGCGACTGCTAATGAAGAGAAGAGATAGGTTGGTAGGACACATACTATGACACCCAGGAATAGCAAGCTTCTTTATGGAAGGAAGGGTCGAGGATAAGAACTGTAGGTGTAGAATAAGGTTAGAATATGTTAAACAGATTGCCTCGGATGTAGGGTCTGGTAGCTATGTAGAGATGAAATAATTAGCTAAAGACAGGGAGGCAAGGAGAGCTGCATTAAAACCAGTCAAATGGCTGTTAGATTTTTAAAAAACAACATGTGTCTGATTCTATAAATAGTGTATATCCAGGTACTGCATATGTTGCAAGAGATGACTGTGCCTGGCACAAATGAACCTACTTACTAGAAAAAGGAAAGACATAGGTCACTCGTTCACTTCCTAGTGCATACTTTCTTGTAACTACTACACTCTCATTAAATCCACATTACTCTCGATGGAGCTGGATCATTATAATCCACTCTAATTACCGAAGAAGAAACTAGCTCTCTATCATGGATTCATAAGAATTAACTTTGATACACTTGTTCAGTGGCGTATACTGGTCTGAAGATCTGGGCTACCACTGAGCTTAATATTACACAAAACATGCTTTTGAACTGCCGTGCGAAAAGAGTTCATATTTGAAAACCCTTCCTTTGACCATACATTAACTTAACGACTAAATATGAACACGGCCAGCAATATAATTTAGACAGTTTAGAACTGCCAGATAACCTATTCCACCTAGCGTATGTAGATGATGTGAAATGACGTGTATATATTGGCACACAATTGCAGTTCATGGCCTTGTCATATGTATAATATGAATTTTCTCACTGTATGAACGACGGCTAAAAGGAACTTCTAACAAACTCTCTGTTATACAGTCATTGGCATTTAGAGCCCCCGCAGGTGTTCGTTCCATAATCTTCTTACAAATTCACAACTGGCACAGTTAAAACAAAACACTACATAATGATTCTTCAGCATACACACACTTAAATAAACCTCACATCTATGCGTGCAATAATGTATATTTATTTATTTATTTATTTATTGTTGCTTTAAACGCTCTTAACTTCAAAGAAACCGCTGGCGTAGCGGCAACTCACTCGCTATGAGCGCTGTGCCTGCACGAAACCAGGGTGGGTGCGGAGAGATGGGGAGAGCGGCGTAAGGCTGCCGCTTTCTTGGTCGGTTTCTACTGCGTTGCCGCGTTGACTACCCACTAACCATTATTTATTTCGATAAAGAAGAATGTGCATGAAAGTCACGATTGTTTGAATGCTTTGTTGAAACTGTAATAACGTGTTATTTATTTTTAATGTTATTATCTTGGGCTATCGCCGCCCCGGTAGCCCTAAGAATACGCCCCTGTCTTTGATACACTTGTTCTTTGGACTGAACATTGTATTAAAACTCAGCAATTTTTCTAGGTTTGTGCCATGTCTTGTGTGTGGTTTCGCCAAGGACACCAAGCTGGCTCATCAGCGGGCTCTTGGTGTCCCTGCCCGGACCCCCACAGGACTAGCGAACTTCACTGGCCGTGAAAGCCAATATACCATCCTTTTGGAAGCCTTCATAGGGAGGTTATGGCAGCTTGAGCAGTGACCGATCTAATACGAGTCTTAACCTGAATTACAGATAACACACACTAATACACCCATCATAATTAATACCGGTTATCAGACAGATTCTACACACACCCAAAGTACACGGGGCTACATGACCGCGTTGTCGCAGCCCCCAAACTAACGAACCAACCACCAGACTTCTGGCAACGCTGGAAGAAAGAATTTCCTCTGCTGCTGAGAAATTATCACGAAGTTAGGTTGGTTGGTTGGTTGGTTGGTTTCCACTCTACCTTTTGTGAGTCTTTTCAATCTGAGTTCCATTTTGTAAGTATTTTCAGTCTCACTTAATTTTCTTTATACTTTCAGTTTCATTATCATTTTCGCTATCACCCAGACCATTAGGGGCAGATAACCGAGATGTTAGGCCCCTTAAAACAACAACGATCATCATCAGGGCCGGATTTAAGAGTTTGCCGCCTACAGGCTAAAGTCCATTTGCCGCCTCCTCTGTAGTTCATATTTGCTTAATACATTTGTTTTCTACAACAAAAGGATAGAGTTCATTGGCGTTTTCATCTATTTTAAACATAAAGTTCATTTAGTTTGGATAAAACTACAAATTTAATGGCTTACATAATAAATGTTATAATGAAATTAGTTATCTACTTGTTTTTTTAACTTAGGCTACTTCTTTTAAGATTCGTTAAAAATGAAATGGGTTTCAAACATAATTAATTTGTTCTTGGAGATCAGTGATCACTATTGTACACATATTTCTATATTTTAATGTTGATGACTATCTTTTGAGTAATTGAAGAACTGTGTTCAATTTGAATTAAGTTATCCTACACGGAGAAATGAAATTACACAAAATGTAGTTAATTACTGGTTTATTTGTTGAGAAATATACAAACTTCTCTAGAACAACTCACCCCACGTAATCTTGATGTTCAAATGTACATTGCTTTCTTACGAGATTTCTTAATGGCAAACTCGTTAATAATGTCCTCATATGAATTTGTTTTTGTTGTATTTGCCTCAATACAAAGTAATGAAAGTGAGTTTAACCGAAATTCAGAAATACTAGTTCGCGGATAGTTCTTAACTCTTCTAAGGCAGGAAAAACTGTATGAGGACTAAAATATATTTTTAAGTAACTTCTATTCTAAATTCGCACGGAAAATATTATTAACCTCTGAAATACTTCAGTTTAACTTTTTAATAAATTGCCAAACTGCCACCCCTGAACTTTGCCGCTCTAGACTGCAGCCTATTTAGAAATACGGCCCTGGCCATCATCAGATGACTCTTGAACATTGTGCTTTTACTTTCAGTGCACCATGTACTTTTCAAATTGTGGCACACCTTATTTCGTCTGAGCAAGCAAATGACATTGTCCTTGCCTAATAGCTTGTCTGTATTAGTGTCGACACGTAGGCTACTTCGTGATAGTTCGATTATTATTCTCGATAACCAGACAATGAGTAGAATTATTTGGCAGCCATTGATTACGACAGTGTTCTGAAATATTTCAGACTGGTATTGTGTACGTGTCTGGCAAGTGAAGCGTTTTACGACCAAAAAATATTATAATGGATCTGATTAATCAAACAAAGCTGCTAAAAACTTCACAATCTGGGTTAATCTTACCACACCTTTAATTACTCTAGAGTGAGGAATGAAAACTTTTGCTAGCGAAGCTTTAGAAATTAAAGCTTCATATTAAACGCTTTATTACTAACCGCGCTTCGTAAAATGCTTAATTAAATAAGATAATCAAAGAATGGAGAAATGAACTGAGGAGTGGTATACCTGGAAGCCCGTCATGCTAGGAAGGCAAACTGATAATATCGACGTGACATGCTTCGCTTTCGCGGATGATCTTGCAATCCTCTCCGCAGATGAACGAACGGCAATTCTTCAGATTGAGATCTTAAAAGAGTGTGCTGAAATGGTCGGACTACAAATTTCCTTCACAAAGACCGAGTTTATATCGACAAAACACATTCAAGCACAAAATTTATTCACAGAGTACGGTATGATAAATAGGGTTAATCAATTCAAGTATTTGGGTGAAATTATTGAACCCACAGGTATGGAAAGAGTGGCGCTAAAATCTCGCGAAAGCATACGGAAAAATCGCAAATATTTACAACAAGAAATGCATGAGCATCAACACCAAAATTTAACACTACACGACTGTCATCAAATCTGAGACACTTTACGCCAGCGAGACACTAAACCTCAACTACAAAGGGGATCTTGAGAACATCAAGAAGGCTGAGAGAAAAATCATTCGTAAAATATTGGACCCTAAACTCACAGATGATGGATATCGTCAGCAATCACACACAATCACAGAGAGATACTCTAACATCGAGTCAGATTTCCGCAAGCGACGACTGAGATTCTACGGCCACATTATGAGACTGAATGACGACCGGCTAACAAAGAGAATATTGACTTACTTACGGAAACTTCAAGTGACAACAGTCTGGGTTACCCAAGTCCAAATTGATCTCGAAAGTGCCAACATCATACCAATAGACATAGACGATCGAATGACATTCCGACATAAGATCCACAGTTGGGAAGTCACACATGAAGATCGACCAAGGAGACCAGGGAAAGGATGGACGGAGGAACGTCGAGTCTGACACAGTGAGATGATGGAGTTCTGGAAGAACAAGAAGAACAGCACCAGAACATAATTTGCTTAATGCGATCCTTTGGGTCTAATCAATGTAAATAAGTAAATAAATAAATAAATAAATAAATAAATAAATAAAAGGACGAAAAACGGGAGGAATCAAAGTCAATTGCTTGGCTTTCGCTGATGATTTTGCGATACTTTCAGAAAACCTAGAAGAAGCGGCCATACAGATCAACATCTTAGAAAAGATCGCTAGCAAGACAGGACTTAGGATCTCGAAAGAGAAGACCAAGTTCATGATGAATGACAAACATTGGCCACAATTCCTTGAAACGGAGATTGGACGGATTCAGAGGGTGAAAAAGTTCAAATACCTCGGTGAAACCATACAAGAGAACGGCCTAGAGAAAGCTGCTGTAGAAGATCGTATCTCAAAAATGGAAAGAGCTTATGGGCTAACTAGAAACATCTACAACAAGAAATGCATCTCATGGAATGCCAAACTAAAACATTACAACACGGTAGTAAAAACACAATGCCTGTATGCCAGCGAATGCCTCTCGATGAATTACAAGTTGGAGAAGCTAGAGATCCTAGAAAGAAGAATACTACGGAAAATCGTGGGCCCAGTCCAGACTGAAACCGGCTGGAAACTTCGGAGCAACAATGAAGTCTATAAAAATGTGGAGAGAATCTCAGAGACCATGAAGAAGAGGAGATTATCGTTTCTCGGACACTTGTACAGAATGGACAAAACTAGACTAACCAAACAGTTATTCGACTACCTGTGGAACAAGAAGACAACAACGACATGGATTAAGGAAGTTCGAAAAGATCTCGAAAATTCCAATATCCAGGAAGTTCAGATGTCAAACAGGGAAACATTTCGGTACATAATTCAAAATTTGGAAGGGTTTCACGTCACAAGAACCACAAAGAAGGGAAGAGCCTGGACGGATGAGCAGAAGAAACAGCATAGTGCCCATATGAAGGAGTACTGGAGGAAGAGGAAACTTCAGGCAAAGAAAAAATGAAATTGTAGCGTGATCCGAAGTGGTCAATTCGCAAATAATAATAAAAAAAAGTTTTCTTCCGAAACGTTAAAACGTTTTTTAACAAATAGGTATGGTTTGGCGGCAACGCCTTGCCAAAAGGAAACACCCAGGAGATTGTCCAGACGTCCACCTCAGTGGTGGCAGAATTTTTTGCCGAGGGCATTGGAAAGCTCGTGTAACGATACGACAAATGCTTCAATCGTTTTGGCGATTATGTTGAGACATAAGAATAAAACAAGCAAACATTTAGTAGTAAAATCAGTTTGGTATGTCAATCTGTTATTTTTATACAGTCCATCGGAACTTGAAAAAAATAAATTTATAAAACCAGCCCTCGTACATTCTCATTGGTGTGTTACGTAACAATGCCCGAGAGAGAGAGAGAGAGAGAGGTTAGAGGAAAGAGGCATAATTGGCAATCACGAACAGGCCTACCAACTGACAATAAATGTCTCTATTTGCATGGCGTACGATCCATTGCAACACAAGCAGAACGGTAGTAGCTTTTGCATTATCTTTTTAACAAACATTGTAATAAAGATTAGGCAATAACTTACACACTTTTAACTGTGCGATTAACAGAATATCGAGATCGTGACTAATAAGTATCGATAGATCGATCAGTCGTGTCTCAGTTTTATTGCTAATTACTTCAAAGACCATGGCTTGAGTTTTAATGTGGTATTGTTGGTAGTTTTCCTTATCAGTGGCATGTCTCAGCCGGATATAGACCAGGATATGTAGCCTTGCCATTCCACCCGGTTTTATCAATGTCCCGGAAAACGGCTGTAAGATGTAAAAAGTAATGAATGTATTTAACCCGGGAGAGGTGGTGCTTACTTGAGCAACGTTAGTGGTGGCGCGGGGTCATTTCTGACCCCTCCCAATTATTTCTCAGTAGTAACGACAATTATTTCGTTAATGCTACTGATATGGCTTGAAAACATTCACTGAACTAATGAGCAAGTATATTTGTCTAAAATTAAAATCAATCACATATTATAAACGGGTAATTATACTAAGTTATAATTGAAAAGGTGCGGATCTGATAGGTAATCATCTAATTTTATGAAATATCTGATAATTATTACTTCAGTTTACGTATTAATAATTTCAAAATGAATGATTAGACAAGGTTTAGATAATCTAGAGAAGTCTCTTGTTGTATTGTATTGGTGTTGTATTGTACTCCATTTTGTAACTCCATTATTTAAATTTATTTTTGCTGTAAGGGTACACATCTGCTGAGAAAGTAGCATATCATCGTCACTTTCTTCATTTTCTTGTTCGTCTGCACTCTGCTAAGTATCACTGCGAGATTCTGCTATTTCTAGTTCATCTTTACTATCACTGTTTACACCTCCTAATATTTCTTCAACTTCGACGTCTTGCAGAAGAGATAACACTATGGATTCTTGCTCTTCGTAGCTCAGACGATTCCTAATATTTTATTTTAACACTTAACTACAATCAATTCTATTTCGCGATCAGACAGCTACATTCTCATGGATTACACGTAAGACTAGAACAGCTGTTCACTTTGCCAGCGGTACTGGTGGCGCGGGGTCTTTCAGAACACATTGCAACATGGCTCGATAAAAATACATTTGTCTCATCCCTTCCATTAATAGGCTACTGCCCTCAGACAATAGATAAGCCTTGTGGGGAAAGGTATGTGGCAGGTCTGTGTGTAGTAAAATGTTGAAACCCCAGCTTAACAAAACTGCGTGGGGTCAAAATGTCCCCCGCGCCACCTCTCCCGGGTTAAGAATCTTTTATGAATGGGGGGGGGGGATCACAGAGCATTAATGAGAAAGTCCACTGCAAGAGCATTGATTGTATGTAAAATCAACGTTGGCCTTTCTATGATTTTTATTAAAAGGTCAAGCTTAAGAAATAAATTTTGAAAAAAAGTACATTCAAGTCAAAAATATGAGTGGCTTGAAAGCAAATATTAACATTGTTAACATATTAATTAATTGTTTTTGTAGTTAGACAAAAAGTTATAGTTTTTCAAAAAAAAAAAGACTTAGTAATTGTTCAATTTAACAATTTTATGAAGTATTTTAAATTGTCTTTTATTAACACTTCTTTCTAGATGGTAGACCAGAAAAAATTGTCATTAAAAAGAAAACAAAAATATATTTTTATGTAGCAAATATTCCTTGCGGAAAGGTGACCTAAACAAAATCATGCTCAAGGAAAGAAGATTGGTTCGATGCATCCTTGGCCCAAGGGAAACAGAAACAGACTATAACAGATCACGACCTAACAAGGAAATATACACCCATGTGGAGAACATAATGCACATCATGCGCAAACGACGGATGTCATTTTTTGGGAATTTAAGTAGAATGAATAATGACAGGCTAACAAAACAAATTTTTAATAAAACTTTAAGTTCAACCAGCGTGGTTTAGACAAACATTAAAGGGTCTTAAGGAAGCCGACATTGACATTACAGTTACATACAATAGGAATTTATTTCGGAACAAAATTCAAAAAGTGATCTTCAGGGTGGAACAAGAAAGACAACGAAAGCAGCCACGGAACATTGAACAGTCCGAAAGTAGAGATCAGAGAGGATGAAGCGAATGTGGGCAGAGAAAATAAAGACATGTGGCAAGATTTGAAGTATTGATTTCACGTGCTCTGTAATAGTGCTATTCGAGTAAATAATAATACTAATACTAATATAATAATAATAATATTAGGCCTATATTATTATAATAATATTATTTCCTGGCAACAAAGCACAAACAAAGGCATGATGCAGTTGCTAAAATCTTGCATCAGGAGTTGGCTGATAAGTTTCAGCTTTTGAAAGGAAAGAAAGTTCCGTACCACCAATATCAGCCAGAGTGTGTTCTTGAAAACAATGAATACAAGCTGTATTGGGACCGAACTATTTTGACTGATCAATCGGTATCACACAACAGGCCGGATCTGGTGGTTGTAAACAAGAAAACCACATTGATTGATGTTGCGATTCCTAACAACAAGAATCTCCAGTCAAAACACATTGAAAAGATCAGCAAATACAGCGAGTTGGTCGACCCTATCAAAAGACAATGGCATGTAGAGCGAGTGAAGACCATACCTATCATTGTCTCGAGTACGGGCGTGATCCCAAGTACCTTGCTCCAAGGCCTTAAAGAACTGGATCTGGATACTCGGCTGTACAAACTAATGCAGAAGGCAGTGGTTCTTATCAACAACCAGAATCGTTCGGAAGTTTATGGGTAGCGAAATTCTAGCTTAGAAGTTGCTGTTTCCGTAGCTATAGCTTGGTTCATTGAAGCCCGTATAGTTACGTTGTAATATACCTGAAATGTGTTATATGTACTGTATAAACAGAAAATAATAATAATAATTCCTTTTTTATTTTTAAAAGTTGTGTAGAACTAACAATTTAGTGTGCCGGAATCCCCCCTCCCGTCACTTGCGAGGCTTAAAACTCACCATTTTGCTTCTATTCCATACCCCCACTCCCCCCGGTAAGGCCATGCCATATTAATGTGTCCCGGTTTCACCCACCAAAATATGGCAAGCCTAAGGATATGGGTTCTAAGACGCCAGATGGATGTCGGCGAGCTTCCTATTAGATTGGTGGATATTTTTGGCGCCAATATGCCTGTCACATCAAACATGAAGCTACTCAGGTTTCGAATCAAACTTCAATCATATTTCAATATCTGCCATAAGATTTAAAAAAAAACACACAAATTTCAGTATTAAAGGGCTTCGGAATGTCCAAACTCCCCCCAGAGGCTCACATCTAGTGGGACATGGGTTAGCGACCACGGGAGCCCCGCTGAGTCCGGAATTGCTTCCACTTACTTGTGACGGGCTCCTCTCCGTCTTCTTTCCTTGCGACCGCGACGGTATTAGGGTATCCAAGGCCTAGGGAGTCTCTTCCTTTCCCGCCCTAATTGGCCATTCTCTCATATTTCCTGATCTCTCATTCTTCGAGAGATGAGACCTATATATTGCTACACCCTCAGGGGCTCACAGCTGGTGAGTTCGGGAGTTGGCGGCCCCGAGAGATTCCTGAGCTATATCCGGATTTTCGCATTTTTCCATTGCCTTTGGGGCAGACCCTCTCCTCTTTCACTTTCCTATCTGCCTTTCATGGCTCTCCTTCCTTCCAAGTGCCTCAATCCTCATTCTTCGAGGGCTGAGGGCCTTTATTTCCCCTTTCTTGTATTTTCCATGCTCTTCTTTCGTTTTCCTGTTCTTCTAGTTTGTAAGCTTTAGTTAGATTTAGAAGTAAGTTTGTACAGTAGTTGGATTTAATTATAGGTTTATTTTAATTTTTCACAATCATCCAAACCATTAGGGGCCGATAACCTAGATGTTAGGCTCCTTAAAACAACAATTATCATCATCATCCTCATCCTCATAATCATGAATTTCAATAATGCCATTATTCTTGACTTTAAATGAGGAGGTATGATTATTTTATATCCTATCAGTAAGGTTTTCATTGTAATTCTTTCAATATCATACATGTTATTTCAGTAGTATAGATCCCTCCTGCGGCGCTCACAAGCGACCGATCGTGACAAATTCAAATGAAAGACAATAGAAATTAGCAGTCTAATTTCACAAAACTCTATAATTTCTTTAAAAAATTACTTTAAAAAATGTACGAAGTGTGCGATTTGCAGATACTGTTGCTGAAGGAAAATACGCTCCATAATTGCTGTCCACTACACATTTTGGCCGTTGTGACGCCTGTTTCATGTCATTTTAACATTATGAGGTCTTTCCTTTATCATTTTTCATGGATTTCAGAAACAGTAAATCAAAGGAATGAGCACTCAAACCGTATAATTTCATAAATATCGAATAACCGGTGAGTGTTATGATGATCCAATTTTCAGTGATTGCCTTCTTAAGTTAGGGAACGTAGAACTTGGAATTCTAACTGAAATGTAAATAGTGTTCTATAATCATTTGGTTGAAATAAAAACATAACAACCTTTCTCCTCAAGTCTCTCATTATAAACCTATTGGGGAAAGTGTGGTTTATGAACATGTGAGATTTCTCGCACGGATCCGCTAGTATTGATAAAATTTCAATCGTCTTTTTGGAATAGAGTCTGATATTTTCTCATAATGTTGGTATAACTTGGGAGTTGGTATCGTACATTATGAACTTATTATATTGAGTGCTATGTTGGTACGTTTGGGAATCCCGCTGTTGAAAATAAGGTGCAGTGCTCCGACTACCACAAGCAACTAGCCCAGGGGCAGTCAGATCAAAGATAAAGGCCAGTGAGGCCACATGCTGTGACCATATCATTAACAACACAAGACACATTTAGACGATAAAACATGTATTGCGCAACACCTTCCGCACTGTTGCCAATTTGTCTGAGTAGCGTAGTCGGTAAGGTTCTCATAATCTATTGTGTCTATAGAGCATCCAGCGTTTAGAAAAGACTGTGGGTCTTATGGGCTTTTACTTTTAACGGACCCTCCCCCCTACACTGGTTTTATTACCTCACCTTTTATCATGAAGGAACTCTGAACATACATATTTTTCGCCACAATAGCTTCCTACAATTATCTGCTAATTGATTACCTTTGTTATTGCATACAAGTATCGTTTATATTACGTCTTAGTAATTTAAACATTTTCGAGGTTAGCACGCTGGAAAGAAGAGCCTCGTCCTGTGCTGCATGCTCGCCCGGAGTGGAGCACGTGCTCAGTTCCGCCGGCAACATAAGTTCTTAAGCACTATCCGTCATTGGTGTTATTGTTGTGTGTCTGTTTTATTTTATGTTCGATCGAATCAGGGCTGCCGACAGTTGGGTTCGAACCCACTATCTCCCGAATGCAAGCTCACAGCTGCGCGCCCCTAACCGCATGGCTAACTCACTACAATATTACAAATATCAATCTAAACAAAACAACAAGAATAGAATTGAAAGAAACTAAATTATAGCCTAACGAAAAACAAACAAAAGTAATGATCAACAGTATTGCTGACGTAAAAATTGTTAACATCGTCAGCATACATCCGAGAAGGAAGGAAGGGTTGTGCTCCCGACATCTGTCAATCAGTAATGCGTCATATCACAACGAAATGAATGCCGTTATTGGTTCACTTCGTGTACGGTATCCTTAATACTGGTCCAATCCGTTAATACCTGCAAAACTGCTCCCTCCGGTGCGTGTTCTACTTCAGGTAACTGCCGGGGTTGTGTTGTCTCGCTAACTTATGAAAGGACAGTACTCGAAGCGGGTGAACATAACGTATGACGTCAGCGCTACCTCTGCCTAGAGTTAGCAACACTGTCGCCATAAGGCTCCACAGTCTTTTCTAAACGCTGGATGCTCTATACGGTTGCGAGATGGATTTCCGGTGCACTCACTTGGCTTTAATTCCCCATCCCCTTTAGGTCACACGACCCGGGATCACAGCTGAGTTTGGCATTACTTCCACTTACTTATGCCTGTCAACCTTCCTTGTTCTCTTCTGGTTCTGACCCCGATGGTATTAGGCTATCCAAGGCCTAGAGCGCACATCATTCGTCTATCCTTCTTGTCTAAGCCCTCTAAGCTCAGTGATCTACTACACACTGCTGCCTAGATACTCAAACATACACAGGTCTCCTTCCTCTTGTCTAAGCTCAGTGATCTACTACACACTGCTGCCTAGATACTCAAACATACACAGGTCTCCTTCCTCTTGTCTAAGCCCTCTAAGCTCAGTGATCCACTACACACTGCTGCCTAGATACTCAAACATACACAGGTCTCCTTCCTCTTGTCTAAGCCCTCTAAGCTCAGTGATTTCCTACACACTGCTTCCTAGATACTCAAACATACACAGGTCTCCTTCCTCTTGTCTAAGCCCTCTAAGCTTAGTGATCTACTACACACTGCTTCCTAGATACTCAAACATACACAGGTCTCCTTCCTCTTGTCTAAGCCCTCTAAGCTCAGTGATCTACTACACACTGCTGCTAGATACTCAAACATACACAGGTCTCCTTCCTCTTGTCTAAGCCCTCCAAGCTCAGTGATCTGCTACACATTGCTGCCTAGATACTCAAACATACACAGGTCTCCTTCCTCTTGTCTAAGCCCTCTAAGCTCAGTGATTTCCTACACACTGCTGCCTAGATACTCAAACATACACAGGTCTCCTTCCTCTTGTCTAAGCTCAGTGATCTACTACACACTGCTGCCTAGATACTCAAACATACACAGGTCTCCTTCCTCTTGTCTAAGCCCTCCAAGCTCAGTGATCCACTACACACTGCTTCCTAGATACTCAAACATACACAGGTCTCCTTCCTCTTGTCTAAGCTCTCTAAGCTCAGTGATCTACTACACACTGCTTCCTAGATACTCAAACATACACAGGTCTCCTTCCTCTTGTCTAAGCCCTCCAAGCTCAGTGATCTGCTACACACTGCTGCCTAGATACTCAAACATACACAGGTCTCCTTCCTCTAGTCTAAGCCCTCCAAGCTCAGTGATCTGCTACACACTGCTGCCTAGATACTCAAACATACACAGGTCTCCTTCCTCTAGTCTAAGCCCTCCAAGCTCAGTGATCTGCTACACACTGCTGCCTAGATACTCAAACATACACAGGTCTCCTCCCTCTTGTCTAAGCCCTCCAAGCTCAGTGATCTACTACACACTGCTGCCTAGATACTCAAACATACACAGGTCTCCTTCCTTTTGTCTAAGCCCTCTAAGACCAGTGATCTACTTCACACTGCTGCCTAGATACTCAAACATACACAGGTCTCTTCCTCTTGTCTAAGCCCTCCAAGCTCAGTGATCTGCTACACACTGCTGCCTAGATACTCAAACATACACAGGTCTCCTCCCTCTTGTCTAAGCCCTCCAAGCTCAATGATCTACTACACACTGCTGCCTAGATACTCAAACATACACAGGTCTCCTCCCTCTGGTCTAAGCCCTCCAAGCTCAGTGATCTACTACACACTGCTGCCTAGATACTCAAACATACACAGGTCTCCTTCCTCTTGTCTAAGCCCTCTAAGACCAGTGATCTACTTCACACTGCTGCCTAGATACTCAAACATACACAGGTCTCCTCCCTCTTGTCTAAGCCCTCTAAGCTCAGTGATCTACTACACACTGCTGCCTAGATACTCAAACATACACAGGTCTCCTTCCTCTTGTCTAAGCCCTCTAAGACCAGTGATCTACGTCACACTGCTGCCTAGATACTCAAACATACACAGGTCTCCTTCCTCTTGTCTAAGCCCTCTAAGACCAGTGATCTACGTCACACTGCTGCCTAGATACTCAAACATACACAGGTCTCCTTCCTCTTGTCTAAGCCCTCCAAGCTCAGTGATCTGCTACACACTGCTGCCTAGATACTCAAACATACACAGGTCTCCTTCCTCTTGTCTAAGCCCTCTAAGACCAGTGATCTACTTCACACTGCTGCCTAGATACTCAAACATACACAGGTCTCCTTCCTCTTGTCTAAGCTCTCTAAGCTCAGTGATCTGCTACACACTGCTGCCTAGATACTCAAACACACACAGGTCTCCTTCCTCTTGTCTAAGCCCTCCAAGCTCAGTGATCTACTACACACTGCTGCCTAGATACTCAAACATACACAGGTCTCCTCCCTCTTGTCTAAGCCCTCCAAGCTCAGTGATCTGCTACACACTGCTGCCTAGATACTCAAACATACACAGGTCTCCTTCCTCTTGTCTAAGCTCTCTAAGCTCAGTGATCTACTACACACTGCTTCCTGGATACTCAAACATACACAGGTCTCCTTCCTCTTGTCTACCCTTCTATTGCCGTAGAGTTATTTTCTTTTGCATTTTTTCATTACCTACTAATTACGTGTGACGATGGCAAAATACGAATCCAGTCGGAAATAATAGTTGTAAAAGTGGAAGTACAAACGGTTAGATAATTTCTTTTGTATATAATAATGCAATTCCACCAAGTACCTTCGGTTATTTACCATTAACAGTAATTCTGTAAGTAGGCTAATAATGTTCGAGGAAATGAACTACGTGGACTTTACATTTCAGTAAGAGGCAGTAGCCTACCAGAAGCCCAACTGGTCAGTTAACACGAGACCATACATCGTCTACATCTGCAAACCCCAGGCCACGGACTGAGATTAATGTGAGTATAAGTGGAGGGCTATAAATCCCCGTCACACCTGGGCGATATTCTCGGGCGCTGTCCGCTTCTCTTGGCTAACAATGTATAGTAGTTATGGCACGGTAGTGGATCACCAATTAAATGTACCCCCTATAAGTGGTCTTGCTATAAATGGATATAAATTCAGGAACACGCTATCTGATTTCAAATGACATTTGTGTTCTGGAGGTCTTCGATTAGTTTCTACTTTGTTTCGTTGTTGTTGTTGTTGTTATAATAATAATAATAATAATAATAATAATAATAATATCGTAAGGTCTCGGGTTCCGGGTGCAAGCTTTGTTACTTGACACCCCAAGGGCAGCTTGCATGTTGAATTGTGTTGTTCCTTGAAGTGCTATGAAAGTCAACGAGGTTAGATATCTAAGCTCCTTAACACAATAGCGCTTTCTGGTAGAGAATGGAGGAACATTTTGTATTGGCGGAAAATCCCGAGATTTATTTTGCCTTTATGAACACAGCCTACTCTATTTAAATGGGTTCTTTAACATGCCAACAATGTATAACATGCGTGTCATGATTTTTGTCGCCTTCCAAAAAATCACATACAACGGCCAGGAGCGAACTGTTTACTGTTGATAGTTTTTTTTTTTCTGTAATAATTATTGTAATGTTTCTTGTACAAAGGGATTGCATGAATGAATGCTTGAGATAGGATGTTTGAGTGCGTGTCTGTATGGTTGTGGTTGCTGATTTATAATAGATTAGTGTATTTCTATTTTTGTACGTGTTTGCTGTTTTTGTTTTATTGTTAATTATTATATTGTCACTAGTGGAGTCTATCTGTCTGACAATAAAGAATACATACATACATACGGCCGCCTCCTTCCCAATCCTATCCCCATTTTACAAATAAACAAATTACCACAGACATCACAATAGCACAGATTATCAGACAAATTCCACATAATCGGAGCTATGTGACCACGATGTCACAGCTCCTAAAATAAGCAACAACAACTACTTTATGTGACAGATTCAGTGTCTTCAGACGTGGTGACATTAACATATTAGTGCGGACATTGTATAGAACCCTGTTCAAACTAAAACCACCGGTTGAGTTAGCCGTGGTCGTTACGGCATGACTGCTGGCAGTCGCTCACATCCGGGAGGCGAGGAGGTTCGAAACTCCCCGCCGGCAACCTTGAAGATGGTCTTCTGTGGTTTCCCATCTTCCTTCCAGGCAAATGCCGGGGTTGGTCCCTAACTATAGGCCACAGCCGCTACCTTCCAACTCCTCGTCCTTACATTCCAACTTTCCTCCCCAACGGTACTTGTAGCTCACCCATTGGGTGTCCGCCTCGAAGCAGCTACAACATTGGCGAGGAACATGTCCTCGGACACTCCCGGCACTAAAAGCCATACGCTAAAAAAATAAAATATAACATAAAAATTATTAATAAACCAAGGAATTTTATCCTGTGGCTTCCACATACTTACTAATTATTCATTAGGCCTAATTAATTTATTACCTTATTAATTCTAGAGTTGAGGGGCGGCTTCGGTGGCGTAGTCGGTAGCATCCTGAGCTTCTATGCCCAAGATCGCGGGTTCAAACCCGGCCGAAGACGTCGGATTTTTAAGAGCGTTAAAACCCCTCAGTATGCCTTCCTTGGGAGGGGAAATAAAGCCGGCGGTCCCATGTCATAGATTCATGGCATGTAAGAGATCCTTCCACTAATTACACTTGTCTGAAGCTAAATTTCTAGGTTAGATTTGATTAACGTTCTATTAATTTCCAACGTTCGTCGCCAGGAGCCGACTGTGGTGGCATCTAGTAACCAAGTTCATAACTAGTAGTCGTTGACGGTGGCGTTTGGTAACAAAATAAGGAACTACTTGAAAATTGAATGTTTGCAGTCATTACTTGAATTAGAAACAGATAACACACACTAATATAGCCATTACAATTAACACCGGTTATCAGACAGATTCTACACACACGAGGCTACATGACCGCGTTGTCGCAGCCCCTAAACTAAGGAACCAATCAGTCAACCAGAGTTAAGTGTGCCAATGAAGTTATAAGTTCAAAAATGTATTGTATACATCTTGGTTCTGTGTATGAGAACGCCAAGTAGCCTTAACAACGCCAAGAACAGGGGGCGACACTTGGGTTGCTGTAAAGCTGCGTTCTGGCAGTTCCGCCAACGAATGAAGAATTAATTTTAGTACTAAGGTTTCGTAGTTGGCATTCATCAACAAGGGACATGGAGCGTTCCTCCATGACAAGGGAGTCGTGTCAGTAGATTTACTGGCACGTTAAAGATTCACTTCGGGGCAAAATTCCGGCACCCTGGCGTCTCTAAAAACGCTGTAGTTAAAAGGAACGTAAAACCAATAACATTCTTCTTCTTGTTGTTCCGTATAGGTCGACTACGGACCACGACATTCAACTATTTTGCTTGGAGTGGGCCTTGATGTTTGCCCAGTAGTCACGCATCGTCTGGCTGTGTTGTTGTTTTCTCTCCTTTGTCCAGAGGGCACCTGTCTTCTTCCTTGTTTTTTTTTTTCCCTGGAGACGTTCGATCTTTTATGTCCTTTTCCGTAACTCCCAGTTCCAGCACTCCAGATCTTTGTGAGCTTCTATCAGCCATGGTACTTGGTCTTCCTTCTTTGCCAGTATGTGAGTAGCTGGTTGGTCAGCCTGGTTGGATGCATCCTGGAGACGTGTCCATAAAATGTTAGACGTCTCTTCCTGGCCACGTCTGTAATTCTTTCAGAGTAACTATAGAGCTCCTGGTTGGGCCGCCTAATATATTTACTCCCTTCCTTGATTGGTCCCAATATCTTCCTCATTATCTTCCTCTCTTGGATTTCTAGTTTATTATTATTTAAGAACAAACGGAGTATATAGTTAGAGTAAACTGAAGTACTGACTTACCCCCTTATTTTCAGTATCCTGCTCCAGCAGTTGATAAATGGTGGTCTCTGACAGGCGGGAAATGCATTAACATATTCCAGGGAGATATCGGGCACTCACAAACTTAAACAACATGCAGGCATGTTCACTTCACGCTGACTGAACTCAGCAGGTTGACTGATGATTCAGGAAAGTTTTCCCCAGTTGCGATATTGCCGTAGGCTGATGCTACTGTCCATTGTTTTCCTCCAGAAGTGTCTCCATGGTAACCCTTGAGGTTTATCTCTGCCACAGATCTCAAGACGATAAGAAATCAAAATGGAAACGAACATTCATTATTGAACTAATTTTCCCTCCTGATGGGAACCGCATTGATGTGCTGATTTTGCCACTCAAGTGGCGATTATCTTTGAAAGCTTTCGCTGAAAGCGACAGTTTTGTACGATAACAAGTCTGATTTACCCCTGGATGGTTGGTTCCTTAGTTTAGGGGCTGCGACAACGCGGTCATGTAGCCCCGTGTACTTTGGGTGTGTGTAGAATCTGTCTGATAACCGGTGTTAATTGTGATGACTGTTACTGTCGACCAAAATATTATGTGTACTAGAGCTTGAAGGTTGTTCGTGAAGTAACCAATAGACCTACATAAAATGCAATCATATAATTATTTTAGTCGTTCTATTTTACGTTAGTTCATGTAGGTTTGGAATTTTTAATTTATATTTTAATATTTTTTTTATCGCAGTTGGAACACAAAAAGTGCCCGGTTTTATGCGTGTTTCAATCATGCGTCACATTTAAGAATTATTATCTCACAAACCCATCATCAGATCGAATCCAAGTTTTAACACAATATACTGTACATTGGAATGTTGTACAGTATAACTGGTTTATTAATTTTAAAATTTTGTGTGTCCAAGAAACAAAGTTGTTGTCATTTTTGTAAGGTCGCGTTGTAATCCTTATACATCAAAATGGTATGCTGTATGATTGTGAAATACGTAAATTAATTAACTTATTTTATATCGGTTTGTATTTGTACGGATAATTAAGACATGGTTCACCAGTTAGCCGCTCCGGTGAAAGCTGTACAGCGTTGCCAAGATGGGCTCCATCACGCGTCATGGCGCGCTTCGCTCGGAAGTGCAGGGCTCCATCTCAGCGACGCTGTACAGCATTTCCCGGAGCGGCTAACTGGTGAACCATGTCTTAAGTTCTGCAGACGATTAATTTCTTCAAGTAGTTCCTAGTTTTTTGAAACCTCCGTGGCTTAGGCAGCAGCACGCCGGCCTCTCACCGCTGGGTCCGTGGTTCAAATCCCGGTCACTCCATGTGAGATATGTGCTGGACAAAATGGAGGCAGGCAGGTTTTTCTCCGGGTATTCCGGTTTTCCCTGTCAAAATTTCATTCCAGCAACACTCTCCACTATCATTTCATTTCATCTGTCATTCATTTAATCATTGCCCCAGAGGAGTGCGTCAGGCCTCGGCAGCCGGCACAGTTCATATCCTCGCCGCTAGATAGGGGCTTCATTCATTCCATTCCTGACCCGGTCGGAGACTGGAAGCAGGCTGTGGATTTTCATTTTCAGTTCCAACTTTTGCTACCAAATGCTACCACCCACGATACCTAGCTGCGGACATGGCTACTAGATGCCATCGCAGCCAGCACCTGGTGGTGAACGTAGGAACTAATATAGCGTTATCAAATCTAACCTACAAATTTTGACTTCACACAAGTTTAGTTAGTGGAAGGTTCTTTTTCATGCCATAAATCTATGATATAGGATTGCCGGCTTTACTTCCCCTCCGAAGGAAGGCATACTGAGGGATTTTTAACGCTCTTAAAATCCGATGACTTCGGCCGGGTTTGAAAACGCGACCTTGGGCATAGCAGTTCAGCATGCTACCCACTACGCCACCGAAGCCGCCACAGATTTACCCCAAGGGCAGCGGACTAATGATGGCTTTGGTGGCGTAGTGGGTAGCATGGTAAGCGTTTATGCCCACGGCCACGGGTTCAAACCTGGATTTTTAAGAGCGTTAAAATCCTTCAGTAAGCCTTCCTTCAGAGGGGAAGTAAAGCCAGTGGGTCCATGTCATCGATTTATGGCATGAAAAAGAACCTTTCACTACAATCGGTAGTGTGTGGCTGAATTTGTAGGTTATTTGGTTAGAAACGCTCTATCAAGTACCAACGTTCGCCACTAGGTGTCAGTGACAGTGGCGTCTCTGGAACTATTTGAAATGAAACTTGAAGGGGAGTTTATGGGCGTTCAATTAAAATACCCTACTATGGCTGTTGGGCCGGTCCCGTGGTGTTGGGGTAGCGCGCCTGCCTCTCACCCGGAGGCCCCGGGTCCCATCCCCGGCTCCGTCAGGGATTTTCAAACTGACGTGAGGGTTGGAACGGGGTGCACTCAGCCTCGTGAGGACAATTGAGTAGCTGTCTGACAGTGAGACAGCGCCCCGATCACGAATACCAAGATTAAGGGCCGACCACGCGTCACCCCAATATCTGCAGGCCAAATGGCTGGGCAGCGGTCGCTTGGTCGGCCTTAGCCCGTCATGGGCTGGATAGTGCCAGGGGTTGACTTTGAGTATGGCTGTTGGCTGCGATTCAATAATAATAATAATAATAATAATAATAATAATAATAATAATAATAATAATAATAATAATAATAATAATAATAATAATAATAATAACTAGCATTACCTGTCGCGGCTTCGCCCGCGAATATTCTAGTTGTAAAGAGTACACTTAGCAAAATTTCAATCATGAATGCTATGACTGATTGATCCTTGGTATGAATAATCAGACTTTATCAATTCAGCTACTGGTGCAGTGGTTAGGGGTTTGTCATTCCTTCATAGGTATATCAGAGCGAAGTTAGTTTTCTGGGAATATCACAGACACTGTTAATTTAAGGGCCTTTAAATGTGGTTTTCGGAGACCCTTTCACACGTGAAAATTGCGTGAAAAATTCTAGAGTGCCCCTGGACCCCCTTAAGCGCATTGTGCTGTATGTATTGATGAATTTTACAGCTTAATTTGGTTCAGTGATAACCTTATAACCGTCTGGAAACTTTCACAGTAATGTAATAATTGGAATTGCATTGCGTCTTACAGAAATAGAGATTCTGTTACCATGGTTACCGTGTTGCATTCGTTCATTATTTCATCGTAAATATACATGTTTTAAGGTATTCATTTAATTGTGAGGCATTTAAAGAGTAAGTGAGTGCGTTTCGCTTACGCATTGGGTTATGCTGAACCTGTAGGTACCCCATATGTGTAGGTTCGTGTTAATGGGACCTTATTTTCGGTACAAAACTGGAATGGGACCTTAGCAGAATATTATAGGGAGGGATTGAACTAATAATGTCTGCCGTGTGTTGTTGTTGCTGTTGTATGTTGATAGAGGCAATTAACATAAGTAGGATATATGAAAATAGTCAGTATAGTTCTTCACGGAACTAGTTGTTATGTTCCTGAGTTTATCGAAGATCAGACAGCAGGTGGCGTAGGGAAGAAAGTGATCTATAAAATACATGATATCCGCGTGCACTAACGTGCTAGATACGTATCGTCCGCTAATTCCCATTGCTCTGCTAATGTAATAAAAATAATTTATATGAGCTCCTTGTAATTGTGACTATCGTGACGTCACACCCACACGGAATGGAGCGTGACAGTCGGCTTCGTTATGGCGGCGTGCCGCGATCGAGACCAGTTTCAAGTCGAGTGTGTCAAGGTGACTGACAGAGAGACAGACGTCAAGTGCATTCATCTCAGGGGCTCACAACACAAACGCGTTTTAGACAGATTTCATTGCCTATTGCATATTGTACCGACAGCAGTGGCTACGCTGGCTAAAGCGCAGCATTAGGTAATGGGGCCAAGCTCTCTGCTGACTCGGTAGACGCGTGGGTTCGAGCCCCACCGTCGGCCGTCCTTGAAATGGTTTTCCGTGGTTTCCCCATTTTCAACACCAGGCAAATGCTGGGACGGTACCTTCTGATAGGCCACGGCCGCTTGCATCCACATCCTTGTCCAATTTCATTCATCTGCATCCATTCCATCTCTCATCCCGACGCGCAGGTCGCCCACGGGCGTCGACTAGAAAGACCTGCACTCGGCCTCTCAGGAGACCACACGAAAAAAAAATGCATATTGTGACTTCTTGAATATCTTTGTTTCACATCTCCCAGACCCCAAAACCACCGTCACTTCAAATGTTTATATCCTGTACATCACTTTCTTGTGGACACGATAACTACCGTCATTATTCAGAAATCACTTTCAAATTTATACATCCATATATCCATTCAAAATATGGGTTTAGTTTGTTAATGAGCAAAATCGAACCAGAGGGGGGGGGGGGAAGCTTTTTCGATAAACTGAAATATCGATTTGATATGAATCGCAGCCAATGGCCATAAATAACTTTGTTACCCTCTCGTTACTGATAACAACAATGCGTGACTTGCTCACCAACCCTAATTTTTTTGTTTCCGTGTCCGAATCAAATTAGATTTTGCCAGTAAGTAGCAAAAGTTATAGCATTAGTATTTGCAGCCAAAAGATCGTATTTTGAACATATGTCCTCCATCAAGGGGCAGATCAGCAGGTGTTCTGGATCTTGCAACATGCTGCAGTCACAGAACTCATCACTGTTGACGAGTATGTTCCATTTCTTGAGATTGTTCTTGCAGCGCGAAACCCCCGTCCTTGGCCTGTTCAATAATTTCCAAATTCTATATGGCAAGTTGTGACCAGGTGCCATATTTTTCTGATAGAGGAATAGTTGAGTCTTTGATTTCTGTCTTCCATATATTAACACGGGCAGCTTCTTGTGAGCCTTCGAGGGCTGTTACTCCCCTCAAAAAGCTGTTTCTGGATTTAAGTCTCTGTCGGGCTGGTTGTTGGCCGAAAAGTGGATGCCTTGAATCGGTTTCTTGCCGTTTCTTCTCAGATGTTGCTGCTACCATTCTTCGGACATTAGATGGGGAAATTCCAATAAGAGGGTAGATCTTCTGAAGTGCTGTTGTTCTAAGACACCCAGATACAATCCTAGAAGTCTCATTCAGAGCTATATCCACCTTTGGAATGTGGAGAAGAAAGCCAAACTGGTGCTGCATATTTAGCAGCTGAGAAACTCAGTCCAAGGGCTGAAGTTGAGATCGGTGGGGTGAGCATCCCAGTTCGATTGATTTTACGCCTTGACGCACACCACTGGAAAGCACAAGGAATCTTGGCCAAGTGATGTTGTAATGTAGAGGAATGTAAACCCTTAAGGGTGTGTGAGGGCTGGGCTCAGGACGTGATGCAATGGTCCACCCACCTCTACACCCACACTGCCCGCGGCATTCCATACTCTCTCATTAAGATAGGTATTTAGCAAGGTGGCAGGACCATTATTGTCACAGTGCCGACATGCAAACCTTATTCTGACCAGGAAAACTAATTCTGGTTGGAACGGGGTAAACTCAAAGCTGGGTTCACCATTAAAAATGAAAATCCACAGCCTGCTTCCAGGGATGAATGAGCCTGTCGCACTCCCCTGGGGCAATGATTAAATGAATGACAGATGAAATGAAATGATAGTGGAGAGTGTTGCAGGAATGAAATTGTGACAGGACAAACCGGAGTACCCGGAGAAAAACCTGTCTGCCTCCATTTTGTCCAGCACACATCTCACATGGAGTGACCGGGATTTGAACCACGGACCTAGCGGTGAGAGGCCGGCGTGCTGCCGCCTTAGCCACGAAGGCTCATTTAGGTTCACCAACACCATACTTCTTCAACATTAAAGATTTTTCTTTTTTTGTCGTGTAGCCTCCTGAGAGGCCGAGTGCAGGTCTTTCTAGTCGACGCCCGTGGGCGACCTGCGCGTCGGGATGAGAGATGGAATGGATGAAGATGAATGAAACTGGGCAAGGATGTGGAAGGAAGCGGCCGTGGCCTGTCAGAAGGTACTGTCCCAGCATTTGCCTGGTGTTGAAAATGGGAAACCACGGAAAACCATTTCAAGGACAGCCGACGGTGGGGCTCGAACCCACGCATCTACCGAGTCAGCAGAGAGCTTGGCCCCTTGACCTAAAGCAGCGCTTTAGCCCGCGTAGCCACAACTGTCGGTTACAACATTAAAGATCATTAACGGATGATTACTGAAATGTAGTGGTTCACCAAACTATAACAATCCATTAGCATCTCTAACGAGCCATTAAAACTAATTGCTATGTCTACATGCAATTAACAGCTGACGGTCGATTTACTTGGCATTCTAATTCAAATTAGATGTCAGTGGATTACAATGTGTATAAACATTTGCTGTACCAAGTTTCACTGCGTTCGTATGGTTAAATGGCGGGAAATGTCTATTTAAATATTTCAACTTCGCTTGACCACCATGTTCCTTTTGCACGTCACATAGGTGAACGTCTAGTAGTCCCCTTTATCACCGTACAAAATTTCAGGGTGATAAGAGTAATAGTTTCGGAGATACAGAATGCCGGTGGAATATTTCGCACAGCCGCCATGTTATATTGGTGAGACGTAATAAATTTTGAAAGGCACGGCCGGGGTCGGACGAAATAGTTCTATGTCCTTACCGAGTTTCATTGAAATCGCTCCAGCCGTTTAGATTTTATTAGTGGGACACACACACGGACAAAATGTGATCTCATAAGCCTAATTTTTCATGAATGAAAGAGAAGGTTGAGGTTCGTAATCCAATACTATTTTTCGTGGTTAATTGGGGCTTTACTGTATAATAAAGTTCCTTATTTTTTGGAACGTTTTGACATACAAATCTCAAATTTTAAGATATTCTGTAATTCCCCCGTTTTTCAAAATTCACTTTAGTTTGAAATTATACATTAAAAAAAGATTCATGAATATTCAAAGATACATTTATTTTCAAAATATCTGTGTCAAAATAAGGACAGTGTCTTCAAGAACATCGCTGAAAATACGCGACTAGTTCCTGTAAATATTTTCCAAGAAAAATGTAAATAATTCGTTGGAAATAAAGTGTAGCACATTCTAGAGTCCCTTAACGGTTCTTCCAAAGGAAAACAAGTAGTTCCGTGTCGAACTAAAGAACCTACTTTTCTTAAAATTTAAGATTCATGCCAATCTTTATGTATCTATCTAGAATACTGACGAATCACGTTGGTAATACTAACAATTCTACGTACTGTAGTTTGAAATAAACCTGTAATAGTGTAGCCTAATAGAGTACTACAGTTGGCAGCTCTGGTGACTCTGTTGGCTTGCATACTTTCTGATATATTGATTTTAGGATTAAACAAATAGAGAGAAATGATTTATTAACTGTTGGCAGCTCTCCTGGTTCTTAAGAATACGCATAGTCATAACTGTTATGGTACCCGGAACATACTAAATTTGGTTGAAATTCATTTGTTAGTATAGAAGTTATATGCATTTAAGAAGTGGACCTATCAACAGGCGTAGAATCATGTTGGCAGTGAAAAATGAAAATCTACTGCCTGCTTCCAGTCTCCGACCGGGTCAGGAATGGAATGAATGAAGCCCCCATCTAGCGGCGAGGATACGAAGTGTGCCGGCTGCCGAAGCCTGCCGCACTCCTCTGGGGCAATGAATAAATGAATGATAGATGAAATGAAATTATAGTGGAGAGTGTTGCTGGAATGAAATTGTGACAGGGAAAACCGGAGTACCCGGAGAAAAACCTGTCTGCCTCCGTTTTGTCCAGCACAGATCTTACATGGAGTGGCCGGGATTTGAACCACGGACTCAGCGGTGAGAGGCCGGCGGGCTGCCGCCTAAGCCACGGAGGCTCCCATGTTGGCAGTACTGATGTATATTAGTTACACCAAACTAATGTAGAATGGACGGTACTATACGTGTGGAAAGTTTAGAGCTGTTGGCTTTCACTTTTTCTGATATATTGATATTAGGGTTAAACAAATAGAGAGAGCATTTATTAACAGTTGGCAGCGCTGGTGTCTCGTAATAATACAAAAAAAAAAGGAAGTTTGTAGTTTAACGTGACTGTTAATCTCGCGATCATAAGCCACGGGACCTCCGTTTTACGTGGAATCCGAACCACAGGATATGGCATTTCACTTCGAAAATCTACGTAATAATACACACAGTCATATCATTTATAGTACACATAGCACATACGAAATTTGGTTGCAATCCAATCGATAGTTTAGTAGTTACATGCCATTAAAAACTTGGACCTATCGGCAGGCTTAGAATAATATTGCCACCGTTGTCATGTATGGGCTCCTGAAAATTAATCTGGTATGGCATTATCTCTGTGTGTGTTAATTTTGGAACAGTTCGCATGCATAACTTCAGAGATATCCAACATACAGCTCAAATTTCAATTGTTATTTTTCAGCAGTTGTTAGCACTAAAGTCATTTTCAAATATGGCCATGAGATATTCAGGTATAAATCTTAAATCATAACAAATTTGATTTTGATAGCTGCAGCCGTTAAGAGTCGGAGGGGGGGGGGGGGGGGAGGGCGAAGACAGACACACATTTCCCCAGATCGATCTCATAAGTCTACTTTTCCTAATTTTTGCAAAATGAGAAAAGTAGGCTATAAAGGGGGTTTCTTTGTGGCTAATTTACGTTTTTATCATTTCAAATGTTCTTGTCGACTTCGTCGTTATGCTTGGGTCCAACGTTATGCGTTACGGAGACGGAGACGGAAGTGACGTCATGCAGCCGCGCGGGAACTGAGTGCGTGACGTCATGCAGCCGCGCGGGAAGGAGAAGCTATTGGTTATTGGAGTCCGTTGAAAGAGTCCTGGGGCGTCGAGCGACCTGGGGCTTTGAGTGAAGCGAACACAAGAATACAAGGTGACTTCTAAAGAGATATACAGGATGCCATATAAGAATACAGGGTGCCTCCTAAAGAGGTGTGCAGGATGTCAGAGCAAAATACAGTACAAGATGCCAGATAACAATACAGGGTGACTCCTAAAGAGATATACAAGATGCCAGATAAGAATACAAGGTGACTCTTAAAGAGGTGTACAAAATGGCAGAGAAGAATACAGGGTGAATCCTAAAGAGGTGCACAAGATGTCAGACAAGATTACAGGGTGACTCCTAAAGAGGTGTATAAGATGTCACACAAGAATACAGGGTGACTCCTACAGAGATATACAAGATGCCAGATAAGAATACAAGGTGACTCTTAAACAGGTGCACAAGATGGCAGAGAAGAATACAGGGTGATTACTAAAGAGGTGTACAAGATGTCAGACAAGAATACAGGGTGACTCCTAAAGAGGTGTACAAGATGTCACACAAGAATACAGGGTGACTTCTAAAGAGGTGTACAAGATGTCAGACAAGAATACAGGGTGACTCCTAAAGAGGTGTACAAGATGTCAGACAAGAATACAGGGTGACTACTAAAGAGGTGTACAAGATGTCAGACAAGAATACAGGGTGACTCCTAAAGAGGTGTACAAGATGCCACACAAGAATACAAGGTGACTTCTAAAGAGATATACAAGATGCCAGATAAGAATACAGGGTGCCTCCTAAAGAGGTTTGCAGGATGCCAGAGCAAATTAAAGGGTGACACTTAACGAGGTGCTCGCGCGGGAAGCCTAAGTTAATGGGTAATGGAGTCTTCGCTCGAAGCCCTACTGAGCCTTTCTAACATGTGTAGCATTTGTAGCATGCGTCATTTGAAATGATATAACGTCTAGTCTTTCAGACCGACTGTAATTTTTATTATTATTAGCAATTACTAATTCTGAATCGTGTACGAAAAGAAAAGAACGTAGTGGCTATTGTCATTGCTCTGCCTTGAGGCTGGCGCGCGTAATCTTGGCTACCACATTATTATAAAATTGATTACAGTGCGTCTCTACGCAAGGAAGAAACATATTAACAGTTATGTGAAATGATGACTTATAAAAGAAAAACAAGCGAAATAATCTAAGAGCTAGGTAATCACTGAGCAAAAAAAAAAAAACTAATTTAAATACCTGAAGACACATCATACAATTCACTTCGCCAAGACGAAAAAATAAGAACGGCAATTCCTGATTTAATATTATGCTAAGATAAATTCCTTTTCAATTCTTGATGTTCAAGCTTAAATTATTGACAGTTCCTACCGAAAACATAGACCCAATATCAAATACACACTAATATATTTATTAATTTATCTAGTTATTTGTTTATATATTTATTGAACAGCTTATCGATTTAGTTATTTATTGTTTGTCTATGTATTTTAAAAAAATATTTTGACCTATTTATTTACCTAGTTAATATGTAAAAATGTAATTGGTATTCTGCTCCAAGGCAGGTCTGAGCCTCCGAAGTTTACGTGCGGTAGGGTGGCCAGGGTCTTTCCGCTCCTCCTTAAGTTTGCCAACAGCGCGCAGTAATTAGAAATGGCATACCATCCAAGTTACGACCACGCCCGATGCTGCTTAACTGCGGATTTGGTGTTTCAATATGGCTAGGCTGTGTTGGCTCTAGTTAATATAGTTAGTGTTTTTCTCAATGTTTTATCTATTCTTTCATTTACCTATTTGTTTATCTGTATGTTTTTCTTTATAATTTATATATTTATTGAGTATTTATG
Source organism: Meconema thalassinum (assembly GCA_946902985.2). Taxonomy (NCBI): domain Eukaryota; kingdom Metazoa; phylum Arthropoda; class Insecta; order Orthoptera; family Tettigoniidae; genus Meconema; species Meconema thalassinum. The sequence goes on along the minus strand of OX336398.1, from coordinate 57,681,657 downwards.
TATCTATATATTTTTGTTGTTGTTTATTGATTTCCTTTTAATTTAATTTAATGTAATTTATATGTTTAAATTTTAAATTTCCATTTTTGATGTGTTTTTATTTCAGTTTTTTATTTAGGATTTTTTATTTTAAAATTTTGAATTAAAATGTAATTTTTATTTAATTGTGTATTTATCTTATTTGAATTTAATTTAATTTTTAATTTTTAAACTTTTTAATTTTCAATTTTGAATTGAAATTTAATATTCTTAAATCTTAATTCAATTTTATTTTATTTTTAATTTTTAGAAACTTTTTCTATTTTTTTATTTTAAAATTTAAATTCTATTTTTAATTTTTGACTTTTTATTTTTTACTTTTGAAAATTAATTTTAACTCTAATTTCTTGAAGTTTAATCTTAATTTTATAATACATTTTTAATTTTATTTATTTATTTATTTACTTTGGTATGGGTGAAGTTAAAGCCCAACGACATCTCTTACATCAAATTACATGAAGCCTGAGTATTATATTCTTATAGAAGAGACAGTATCTAACCAAAAAAAATCCCTACAATTTCTTAATTAGAATGGTTATATTTTAAAGTGAAGATAAGAATTTTTCGTGATGCTATCTTCAACAGCTCCAGATCGTTATCAACGAGCATGTCAATTAGCCTCAAAGAGAGAAGAGTCCTAATGAGAAATGTCCACAGCTCTTACCTATTTATCACGTGACATCTTGGTTGCTTCTTGACCGCAGTAATCGATGTTATCAGCTCAATTCTTCGAAGGAAATTTATTGAAGAATTCCTCAGGTGTTGTGCTCTGTCGAAAATTAACTTCCTACATTCGTAACAGGGTCTGGTAGACAGTTCTATTTTGTAGCCGAGATATGCCATCAATTTACCATAAATTGAACACAAATTCCAGTGATGGCTATAAATATACAAAATATCCACAAGGTAAGCAACTCTTCTTCTGCCTATTGATAGACATAGCAACAGTGTTTAATTTACTTATTGCTAATCCGTGTGCTTTTAAACGATCATTCAGGTGTTGAGGCTCTTTTTAACTCATTCCTCTGTATTTCCCCAAATTACTAAATCAGCCGCAAATAGAAATGCTTTGAGATCCATATTGTTATTTTATTTCATAACTTCATCCATAACGGTGATAAAAAGCAAAGGTGAAAGACCATTGCCTTGTAGTACTTCTTTGGTTGTTTGGAACCAATCAGAATAACCGTTTCCAATCTGTACGCAACTACAGCAGTTTTCGTAGAGCATTTTTAAGTCTCTGGATGAGTCCTGTGGGTACATTTTTCTTTTCTAAGCATTCCCATATAGTGTACCTTGGGACACTGTCAAATGCTTTTTCAAAATCCAGAAACACAAGTGGATCAAAGCACACAGACGAAGGATACAGCCTTCACTCCAGAGACGCCACTGAAAAATTGTCCAACCTCACAGCAGACATCAGAAAGAGGCGACTAAAATTTTACGGCCGCATCAGTAGATTCACCAACTAAATTCTTAGATAGCCTACATACAGTGGCTCAAGACTACTACACCCTGGATGATGCAAGTCAAAATTGATCTGGAGAAAGCACAGGTCGACCCAGTGCAGGATTAAGGTAAAATGAGGCCCAAGTCTCTCAGATTTTTGGGTCCCGTTTATTTTATTTTTTTCAAATATTTTTTTATTTTTTAACACCTGTACATTTATTATAGTAAATACAAGAGTTCTTTTTCTCAAGATGAATAATACACTTTTTATTTAATCATATATACATAAATTTCAATTGAAATGATCATCGGTATTTGAAAACTTTTCAGATGATTTGATGAACAATTTAACAAATCATACTATTTTTACTTCTGTAAAATGTAATCAAATTTTTTTCTTTCTGTTTTTTTCGGTCAATGAAATCTTCTACAATGTCATCAAAGTCAATTTCCCGCAGAACATCTGACTCGATATACATTAAACATAGAATGTCTAATCGTTCTTGTGACATGAAACTTCTTTGCGCACTTTTGATCCGTTTCAATTTTGAAAACGAGCGCTCCGCAGAACAATTCGTTATCATGAGGGTCAGGAAAATCCGAAAAGCAATTTCAACGTTCGGAAAAACAGACTCAAGCTTGTCTCGAATAAGAATTTCGTAAAGTTCAGAATGAGTGAACTCAGTTTTTAAAGGACATTGTAATTCAATATAATGCTGAAACTGTCTCAGGTCTGGATAATTTTTTTCTAAATCTTCGGAATAAAATTGAACTAAATTAGAAATTGCTTGGGGGCCCTAGGCCTGGGCCTAATGGGTAATCCAGCACTGGCTCGACCCAGAAGACGTCATAGACAAAAGCGTCTTTCGACACAAGGTATACAAGTGGGAAGTGTTGTCAGAGAGAGCAGCACCTACAGCCCAAAGGCCAAAGTGGACCGAAGATAGGAAGAGGGCCTTTAGTGCACGAATGAGAGAGTACTGGAAACACAGAAAGAACAAATAGTCATGATTGCTTCGCGTGGTCTAATATGCATGTAACATATACAATAAATAAATATTGTTCCATTTCAATATGTTTGTGAGTTATTGTGTTTCTTAAAATGATACATTTCACTTTAACTCATATTTACAGCTATAATATAATTTTTATTTGCAGAGAAATAAACGCCAATTTTTGGAGCTGTACTGTTATGATAATTTCATGAGATAATGGCATTATCACTTTAACACTGTGATATTATTATAATTTAAATACACAGACACTATTATAACGGGACATGGCAATTGGCAGCAATTCGTTCCGTATTAATAAAATTAGCCGTGATATGAAGCCTTCATTCATGTATTCTCTCGGGTCATTCACCAACACAGTAACATTATTACAGCGCGCTAAGTATGCGTATTTACCAGTGTTGCCAATTTTGTGTTTTTAGCACCAGATCTGGTGTTTCTGAAGTTTGTCTGGTGCCAGAAATGTTCTAATTGCGCCATAGCAAAATACTGGTGATATTTCAATAAACCCAGTGCCAAATCTGGTGCTTAACGGATTTTCCATGACATGAGAAATAAGTAAATCCTGAAAGCCATGTAATAGTTTTAATAAAGTGGCGTAGTCGGTAGCATGCTGAGGTTCTATGCCCAAGATAGCGGGTTCAAACCCGGCCGAAGCCGTCGGATTTTTTAAGAGCGTTAAAAATCCCTCAGTATGCCTTTCTTCGGAGGGGAAGCAAAGCCGGCGGTCCCATGTCATAGATTTATGGCATGTTAAAGAAACTTCCACTAATTGCACCTGTGTGAAGCTAAATTGGATAGGTTAAGAATGTAATCAACGCTCTTAGGTTTCTATGTTCGTTGCCAAGAGCCGACTGCGGTGGCGTCTAGTAGCTAAGTTCTGAACTTGGTCTAGTAGTCGTTGACGGTGGCGCTTGGCGGCAAAACTAGGAACTATTTGAAAAATTCTAAGTTGCAGTACTTACATTAAATAACAGGTAACACACACTAATACAGTCATCACAATTAACACCGGTTATCAGACAGATTCTACACACACCCAAAGTACACGGGGCTACATGACCGCGTTGTCGCAGCTCCTAACCTTAAGAACCAACCAACCAAAGTTAATCAATTAAGATAGGCAATGTTCAGCCTTACACGTGTCAAGATCAACACTCCAACAGCGGAAGTTCCTGAAATTCTCATTCGCGTGCATAAGTGCTAAGTAAGTGCAACACGCAGGGCTCAGTGCAAGTGCACTTGTACAAAGAATCTTCCCAGCTCCCAGGGGATTTCCCAGTTTCATGCGAAGGCTGTTTATGTACTCTCGCTCCCTCACTCTAATAAAGATGTAGGGAGAGTGTTTAGCAAAATTCAATTGGTGAAAACAAGGCAAAGAAATCGAATGAAAGTTCAAAAATTGCATTCCATTCTCTGTGTGCGATTTGGACTAAAAACAGAGGGAAAATGCTATCACGACTACGAACTTCCGAAGGATATAATAATGGCCAAAATTGGAAGTATGCAGAGCTACAGCAGTAATAGGCTACACCTTCCTGCTCTAAATATATAATAGCGGTAGCAGACTCCGCAAGCGAGGAAAACGATTTTTAGCCTACTTTTCACATTTTGCAAAAATGGGGAAAAAGTAGACTTATGATATCGATCCGGGCATATGTGTGTATTCTCCCCCCCCCCCCCCTATCAACTCCTAAACGGCACAAATTTTGGTAGAAGTAAAGATCTATACCTGAATATCTCAATGCCGTATTTGAAAATGATGTCAGTGCTACCAACTGCTAAAAAAAACGCACTAGAAATGTGAGCTCCATATTGGATATCTTGGAAGGTATGAATGGGAGCTATTTCAAAATTGGCATACGTATAGATAATAATATTTCCAGGAGGCCATACATGGCAGTGTTGCCAAAATGATTATAAGCCTGCTGATAGATCCAATTTTTAAATGCATATAACTTCTACACTAGCAATTGGAATTCAGCCAAATTTCGTATGTGCTATGTGTACATAAACAGATATGACTATGCGTATTCTTAAGAGCCCCCAGGGCTACCAACTGTTAATAAATGCTCTCAATTTCTTTTATCCAAATACCATTATATCAGAAAGTATGCAAGCCGACAGCTTTAAACTATGCACACGTATAGTACCTGGCATTCTAGATTAATTTGGAGTAACTAATATACGTCAGTGCTGCCAACATGATTCTAAGCCTGCTGATAGTATAGAATTTACATGCATTTTTAATTGGACCTAACTAATGGATTTCATTCAAAATTGGCACAACAATAGATCATATTATTTCAGATTATTACTGACCAATACATGCATGACATTGTTGCCAACATGATTTTACGCGCGCTGTTAGATCCAATGTTTAACTGCATGTAACGTCCATGCTATCCATTGGACTTCAACCAAATTTTGTATTTTGTACCTTAAGAGATGGAACTAAGAATAAATTCAGTCACCAGGTCTGCCAACTGTAGTGCTCTATTAGGCTACATTATGCCAGGTATACAGTATTTCGAACTAATTAGAAATTTCGATATTACCAACTTACAGTAATTTCGTCTTTATTCTAGATAGATCCATATAGATTAATCATTGGCATGAATCTTAAGTTTTAAGAAAAGTAGGCTCTTTAGTTCGTCACGGAACTTCTTGTTAATTAAAGAAATGAAAGTAAAAAGCCGTTTATATATTTATAATTTTTGGTGTTTTTCTAGTGTTTTGAATCATAGTCCAGCTGGTGCTTTTCTGGTGTTTTAAAGCGTAGGGATTAGTTCTTTCCCATTCGAAGATTTGGCAACACTGGCGCCGAGTAAGCACTAAACGTTCCCTCAGCCCTGAAATAAAATATTTCAGGTGAACCTCCCACCATTGGGAATCTCTTTATACAAGAATCAATATTACGAGTTTGTTTGTTGGTCTGTTTGTCCCGTATACGTTCATGTAACATTCATCCTGCCCAGTTCCAGTTTCCGCCGCATCGCGCTGTTGGCGGGTGGCGCTTGTGTCGTTGCCTAGCGCTGTTGGTGAGCCCCTGACGTTATATCTTGGGAAGGAATGGTCGTAGGAGGGCATACTAGGTATATTTTTTTCCAGCGCGTTGCCCTCTTTAACATGATGCATGAAGATGTGCAAAATTTTAGAAAATGAGGGAAACGGATTTTTGTTTTGGGAAAAAAAGTTTTTTAGATTTTTTTGTTTTGTTACGTTTCGTAAAATAATTTTTTAACGGGTGCATGTATTGAGGAGGGTCGCTTCCCAATTATTATTATTATTATTATTATTACTATGACAGCATAACACAGTATTTAGCCCTAAGCGGGGTGGAGGCGTTTTGTGAACTGAGGGTGAGAGAGTGTGATTAACGGGTGCATGTATTGGTGAGTTAATGGGTACATGATCCTTCATTCCTGTCATATGACCTAGAAGTTTCGTCATAAACTGCCTTCCTTCACTCTATGTACAGGTAAACGATGGGTACACAGATGCTTTACAACAAGGATTTGTTGATAAGAATATGTTATTGTATCAATAACGTTCCCTTTCAATGATATTACCAAATATGATAATTAGATCTACGGACAATCGGTGTCATTTGTTTGCTTTTTTTTTTTATAGATAGCAATCGATTGTTTTAATATTCGAGGTCGGGTCGAAGTCGTGGTGATAAACGATGAAGGTTGCTTTGTCGACTTATCAACCATCTGGGCGGAACAATTGTGTGTGGCATTGCGCAGAGCTGTGGAGTGTTTTCGTAACCGTCAACTAGAGTGGATACTCCATGACGAACTCTGACGTCATCATCATTCTTTATTTATTTATTTATTGATTCATTTTATTATTTTATTATTTATTTACTCACTCGTTTATTTATTATTTATTTATTTATTTATTTATTTATTTATTTATTTACACTTAATTTTTTCCACCCAAATGAAGAACATTGCACATCAGTTGTTACGTCCACCTTCTCAACATAATCTCCTTGTAGCTTTATACACTTTTGCCATCGATGTGTCAGTCTCTCCAGACCTTCCTGAAACCATTCTTTCGGAGTGCTGCGTACCCGTGCCTTGACAGCTGTGTCCAGTTCAGAAAAATCCGCAAAACGGCGATCATGCAATGGAAGCATAGAGGCAGTCAACCGCCAATGAAATGTCGAACAGTGCCATCACACGGCAAGCGAATGGCGACAGTGTTCTGGGACACAAAGGGCATCAGCCTCATTGACTGTCTGGAATTGGGGGCCACAATTAACAGTGCAGCATATATGGCAACCCTTAAGCGCTTATGTCGTGCCATTCAAACTAAGCGGCCAGGAAAATGGGCTAAAGGTGTGCTTCTGCAACATGACAACGCCCGCCCCCACACTAGCCTAGAGACCACCACTGTCATTGATCAAATAGGATTCATGGTGCTGCCATACCCACCATACTCTCCCAACTTGGCACCAAGTGATTATCACCTGTTCGAGAACATGAAGAAACCTCTGGACACAGCTGTCAAGGTATGGGTACGCAGCACTCCGAAAGAATGGTTTCTGGAAGGTCTGGAGAGACTGACACATCGATGGCAAAAGTGCATAAAGTTACAGGGAGATTATGTTGAGAAGGTGGACGTAACAACTGATGTGTAATGTACTTCATTTGGGTAGAAAAAATAAAATGTATGCCAATAGAGTACGCCCTTCGTATTTACGTAATTATTAACTCACTCAGTTACTTATTTCGTCATCATAATCGACTTTGACTAACTAAGGACCACGTAAATAACTCTTCATGATTTCAGTTTTCTTTGGCGCCAGTATTCTTTCATTCTCTTGTTCACAGCTTCTTTCTTTTCAGTTGCGCAGTGATGTTTCTTCTTGGTCGCTATTTCTGGCTCTAGGAACCCCTCAAATGTGTGTATCTTATGTCTGAAAGTGGTTCCGTTGCGGATGTCTTGATCAGTAATGTTCATTTCTTGTAGATCCTTCTTGGTGTTAGCAAACCATTTTCCATAAGAGTTGCCTTTTCTATTGGGCTTGTTGAAGTGGTTAAACATTTTCTTACGTGGGTCTGCCGTCGAGCATTCTTGAAACATGTCCCAGTCAAGGATTCAGTTGGTCTTTGCTGTGCTGGAGTATATAAGATTCTATGTTCCTGTGGTTATGTATATATTGGTCAGACATGTAGGAGAATCACAACAAGGGTCAAAGAACATCGTAGGCATTTACATCTTTGCCAACCAGAGAAAGCTGTTGTAGCTGAACATGCCATAGAGAATGACCATCGAATTCTGATGAAACTGGTGTAATCTGTATGGAGAAACATTTCACAACTCATTTGGGAGGTGATTGAAATAAGTAAGCAACCACACAACTTTAAGAGAGGTGATGATTATCCCTTAAGTAAATCCTGACTGCCCTCTATAGTTACATTACCAACATCCTCTTGGTCTCAGGTGGTCATGGAGTAACTATTTGTTTCGGCATGGCTTCCTATCTTATACCATTTATCTATGGAGGCTATGTGCCCTTGTTTACCCATTCTTTCTTTCTTTCTTTCTTTCTTTCTTTCTTGACAAAGCTTGATAAAGGGACAAGCAGTAGTCTCGAAACGTCGGCTTTTAAATATTCCACTCGACCTAATAGCTATACAGGTGTCTTTTATGTACCTTTGGAGAATGATAGGTCGTGTAGGGGACGGGTATAGAAGTAATTTGAGATAGGGAACTTGGGGTCGGAGCGGCCCCCTTAACCCCTAAAATAAGGGTTGATTCAGGCCCTCCATCCTGTAAGTTAGGCAACCGACCCAAGTCTCTATTACGTTTCTCAATCATTTAACGCTTGGGAAGATTCATTTCACCATGTGGCTCTGGTGTAATGGATAGCGTTGCGGTGCCAATTTTTTTTAAGTTATTGGTCGTATTGTAGTCACATGATACAGTCTGGTGCTACGTCAGAGAAGAGAGTGCAGTCGTACAGTTTTAGAGAACAACAGTCAGGCAGCTGTCGTAAACTACTACGTTCAGTTTAATTTCAAACGATGGCTGATCCTCCGCATAGGTACAGTTTTGAGGAATACGCCGATATGCACCTGTGCTATGGTGCCTCTAACAATAATGGTGAGGAAGCAAGAAGATTCTACGCTGGAAGATATCCAAATAGGGTCCTACCAGGTAATAGTGGCTTGTGTCGGTTGCCCAACTGACAGGGTGGAGGACCTGAATCAACCCTTATTTTAGGGGTTAAGGAGGCCGCTTCGACCCCAAGTTCCCTATCTCAAATTACTTCTATACCCGTCCCCTACACGACCTATCATTCTCCAAAGGTACTTAAAAGACACCCTGTATAATGGATACAATTGGTCGAGAAAGTTTGCGCAACAGTTTGTGTCTTCAGTCTTTTGACTGGATTGATGCAGCTCTCCATGCATCCCTGTCCTGAGCTAATCCTTTCATTTCTACATAGCTACCACACCCTACATCCGATGCAATCTGTTTAGGGGTTTAACATATTCTAACCTTAGTCTACCCCTACCATTCTTGTCCTCGACCCTTCCTTCCATAACTAAGCTTGCTATTCCTGGGTGTCTTAGTATGTGTCCTACCAACCTATCTCTTCTCTTTATTATCAGTCGCCAGAAACATCTCCCCTCTCCCACTCGTCTTAATACCTCTATCTACCCATCTGATCTTCATCATTCTCCTGTAACACCACATTTCGAACGCATAAATTCTCCTATCTTCTGCTGCACCAATAGTCCCAAGTTTCATTTCCATAGAGCGCCATGCTCCAGACAAAGGCTTTCAAAATGACTTCCTAATACCTATATCTATATTCGATGTCAACAGATTCCTTCTCTGTAGAAATACTTTCCTTGCCAGAGTCAACCTATTTTTTATATCCTCTTTGCTTCGTCCATCACTGGTTATTTTCCTTCCTAAGTAACTGAAGTCCCCCTACTTCCTTTAACTTTTCACCTGCCAATTTGATGTCCATAGAGGTTTCTGATTTATTTCGGCTGCATTCCAATATTTTTGTTTTAGATTTATTAATTTTCATAAATCACATTTAATTCTTCACGTATGCTGTAAATGTAAAATAATTGAAAGCATCAATTCAACAATTTTGGGAGATGTTTGCAAAGTTTAGCTTTACCTGTAATTAAACCGTAGAGATGCCTTTCCTCCTGGCTTGTAATGTTCTTCAGTCGCATTAGATTACCTGGAACAAAGAAAAAAGCATTGTAATTTTGATCGGTAAAATTCAACAAGAACAACATGTCTAAGCAATTAAAAAGCGGAAGAATAAAAACAAACCGTGTTACAATGTATATAATACAAATTGCGTTGCCGTCTGAAGATTCCTATATTTTTAATTAACTAGCAACCCGCCGCCTTCGCCCGGTTTACCCAGCGGAAGCTTAAAAGGCTTTATTTTTATGTCTATGAACTACGACCTATATCCGTTTTCCGTTTCGGGATGATGGATTAAAATCAGTGACAGGACTATTAATTATACTATCATGGAGATAGCATGTGCAATGAATTCCTGTCAGACGTAAGTTAAGAATGGCGAGGTGCATGAAACACAAATCCCCCTTCCGTCCAGTCTAAACTTGACGGTGTATTCTGTGGAACGAAGGCTGAGACTGGGGTGATAGCCTCGCTAGCTAGCTCGTAAACGTAAGCTCAAAAGGCACACGGACGGTACTTAAGCGAACTTGATTCACTGAAATCGTTATTGCTTGGCTTCCTTTGGTCATAAATGACTGGTTTTTTGTACAGAAACCTTCCTGGAGAAATCCTCTACAGAAGGTGAAAATCGCATCAAAATCCATCCAGTGGTTCTCGAGATTACCCGGAACATCAAAGATAATAATACTAATAATAATGTTATTGGTTTTACGTCCCTTTTAACTACACTGGCTTTTAGAGACGCCGGGGTGCCGGAATTTTGCCCCGAAGGGGATCTTTAACGTGCCAGTAAATGTACTGACACGGCTCCCTCGCATTTGCGCACCCTCAAATGCCAGCTGACTGCGCCAGATTTCGAACCTGCAACCTTGGGCTCAGAACATCAAAGAATCGGCGACTTTGTTTTATATTATAAGTTGGTTGGTTCCACAGTTTTGGGGCTGCGACAACGCGGTCATGAAGCCCCGTGTACTTTGGGTGTGTGTAGAATCTGTCTGATAACCGGTGTTAATTGTGATGTCTGTATTAGTGTGTGTTATCTGTTTTTTAATGTAAGTACTGCAACTTAGAATTTTTCAAATAGTGCCTACTTTTGCCGCCAAATGCCACCGTCAACGACTACTAGGCCTAGTTCAGAACTTAGCTACTTGACGCCAGAGCAGTCGGCTCTTGGCAACGAACGTACAAACCTACTAGCGTTGTTTACATTCTTAACCTTTACAATTTAGCTTCACACAGGTGTAATTAGTGGAAGGTTTTTTAACATGCCATAAATCTATGACATGGGACCACTGGCTTTACTTCCCCTCCGAAGGAAGGCATACTGAGGGATTGTTAACACTCTGAAAAAATCCGACGGCTTCAGCCGGGTTTGAACCCGCTATCTTGGGCATAGAAGGTCAGCATGCTACTGACTACGCCACCTTAGCCGCCTATATTATAAGTACCAGCTCTGAATATAATATCCTGTTAGATCTTTTACGTAATCCAGCTTCGTGCTCTATGAGAATTTGTTCGTGAGCAGGTACTGTTGTGGTCATGAAATAGGTAGCGAAGGTCATGCAAATCAACCAACAACGGTTTCGTCTAAATCTCAAATAATTCCAACCTAGACCAGACCGGTCATGAGAACAATGGCATATTATTATAACATCTGGCCTTAATTGAAACTGTAATGAAAACAACCCGTGTTCACTATAATATCCGCGTGCTTCACGACCTCAGATGGTTTAACCTGATTTCAGAATTATTCTCTTTCTCCCTTTCCTTATAATAGAAATATTATTAGATGATAAATAAAAACGAACTGTTTGTACACAAACTTTTTCATGTTTCTGACCTCACCCATAATAAAAATTTACGATCACTTTTGTCTATATATAAAAAAAAAAAGAAAGAAGTGAAACTTGCATTTGTTTTGAAGAGAGTGAAATGTGGAACAATGGTTTTATTTTCCTTGTCTAACCTTGGGAATGTTGAAGCGTGATTGTATTATTATTAGACGGGGCAGTTTCTAGAGCATGAAGAGGCTATTCAATGAAATATTTTGCTTAGGGTGGAGTTTTGGTCTGATGTAACCGGCTGGGAATTTAGGTATTTCACAAGCGACTTTATGAAAGACACTGGGTTGTGACACTGTTAAATGAACAAATTAAAAAAAAAAATTATTTCCGTTTGGTCAATGTTTGTTAAATTTACACAAAACAATGATCTAACCTTTCTAAGCCACCTGATAACAATAAATATTAAATATGGTTTTGTACCTGTTCAAATACAAAGTCACAGGAACAATTATAGTACCGTATAAACATTTCTCAAATTTGGTACATTTTTCTAGAAACTTTCTTGTCAAGGATACTTAATTTTTTCATGGATTGTGAAGAACATGTGGCTTGACAAAATGAACAGATTGGTTTTTATAAAATAATTATTTTGAGCCGTTTAAAAATTAAACAAACTCAAAAGAATATTTTACCCTCTTAAAATGTATGAGTTTTTTTAAAATTTATAAATTGAAAAGATATAGATTAAATTTAAAACATAACATTTAATAACATTCAAAAACAAATTCAAACATAGCATCAGAAATAAAAATATACACAAAAACATAACATTCAAAAAAAAATAATAATAATGGAAACAAAACCGAGTAGAACGTTAATAATAATAATAATAATAATAAAAACACACGAAACATGAAAAATGAAATACAAAACATTAGGCTCACACGAAATAAAAAAAACCTAAAGAGAGCATTTGAAAAAATCAAAAATCAAAACATAACATTTAAAAAATAAATAATAAATTATAACATAAAAAACAAAAGTCAAATCAAAACTAAACAGAATATTAAAAAAACAAAAATGAACAGAATATTTTTAAAAAGTCAATAGCAAAACGAAACAGAACATTAAAAATCTCGATTATAAAACATGAAAAAAATAAAAAGAACATTTAAAAATTAAAAAAGCAACTTTTATTTAAAAATTAACAATACAAAACAAATTATAACATACAAAACAAAAACAAAAATTAACAGAATAGTTTTTAAAAGTCAAAAGCAAAACGAAACAGAACATTAAAAATCTCGATTATAAAACATGAAAAAATAAAAATAAAAAACAAACAGAACATTTAAAAATTTAAAAACCAACTTTTATTTAAAAATTAAAAATACAAAACAAATTATAACATACAAAATCAAAAACAAGTCCAAACATAGTATGAAGAATCAAATTCAAAGCAAAACAGAACATAAAAAAGCCCAAAAATATAACAGAAGAAAATATTAAAAAAGTAAAAAAATATTACATTAAAGAATCAAAAACAAAAGAAATTATAACATTAAAGAAATTAAAAATCAAAACGTAGCATAAAAATCAAAAACAAAACAAAAAATAACTTAAAAATCCCAAAATATAACCGAACAGAATGTTAATGTACATAGCTCAATCGGGCAATTTAACATCCTGTTTTCCTTAGGGAACTATTTCTAAAATTTTTATGTTAATATTAAAAGAAGTCAAAAAGAAAACTTAACAGAACATTAAAAAAATCAAAAATCAAATTCTAACATTTATAGAATCAAAAACATGGCATACAAATCATAACAAAGGATAAGGATTGTTTGTTATATATTTCGTGATATTAGTGTTATCAAAATGAAGTATAGAACATTACAATCAAAAGCTTCATAATAGTGAAATCAGTCGAATGCTTGGTATTCCATCCATGTCGAATATGATCGAGAAAAGGCTGGTTGTAGTGTATGACGTAATAGTCGATTCCAATTCCAAGCGCTATATAATACACTAGGTGAACTTTATGAGGCATGACTAACGAGCATAGTGAACTCTGGTTTCGTAATTATGAACTAGTACCTGTTTTAACACTATTCCTCTGTAATCAAAGCACTGCCGTCTCTTACACATTTTATTGGCGAATCACGGGAGACGAATCGCTCTGCGTCGATACCAACCAGCGAGCAAAATCGTAACATTTAAGCTGGCGGTGACGATGTTGATTGATTTTTAATGTAACGTTTTGAAGGCGTTTTTCAATGCTGCCAATCTTTTCCTTCGTCCTTTCCCACTCAAGTGGGGTCGACGTTCCTGGCAAGTCTTCTCCATTTCCCTCGGTCCCATACGTTCTCTTCCCTTAGATGTTTCTCCCTCAAGTCATCTCGTATAAAGTCCCTCCGTCTTCTTCTTGGATATCCCCTTCCTCTGTCACCTTCCACTGCCATTACTGTCATTCTCTTGCCAACATAAGTGTCGTCCGTTCTTATGACATGTCCATACCACTACACAGTGGGTCAAAATTGAAATCTAGGAGTACAACATTATTTATTTTCATAATAAAAAAAATCAAAATGTATTACTTCTACAGCATTCTCACATAATTGCCGCTCACTATTCTGGGATATAAACGCATCTTAGTGTAAATCTGTCACCACTGTTCGAACAGTCTGAATTGGAGGTTGAATGTAAGTGGCTGTGGTTTTGTTGTCTTTATGGTTAGTGTGATGCTTTAAGATGGAACATGCAGCTGAAGGTATGATCTTTGTAACGTGTTTCAGTTATTAATGGGCGTAATTGTTACGTAATTTTAGCTATATTTGCATTATATAATATTTAACTATTATTTTTTAAATTATATTTTCACTTAGATTTTTAGTATGTCGCGTCACTCTGCGTCACTTTCTACTTAATGCTAAAATGTAGATAAAGTCTTGTAGTTTACGCCTGTTATAAGATTGTTTGCATCTTTTTGCAACTTACTTAATTATTTTACGTTTTAAAAGATGCCGCGCAACCATATCTCACACGTTTACAACTTTTTGAAGCACTGGATTCGACGATTATGCCAAAAGTGGGACTTCGTGACTTTCTTAAAAGTAAATTAGGGGTAGAAAATTGTTCTGAAGAGATAACTGAATGCTCTATCCAACTCCTAGTCATAGACAATTTCTTGCATGCGTAGACGTAGCTTAAAAATGTCTTAACTGATGTTTATTATGAAGTAAACAAATTATATACGTTGCTTTCACTCTCAATTCATGATTAAAACGTAAAAACAATTTTGTCCCCCAAGATTTCGATTTTGACCCACTGTGCAGTGTAAGCTTAAAAGCCGCACGGACAGCAGGTCCCAGACCAATTCACAAAAGCTGAGGTGAAAAGCGAAACTCCAAACACATATAGCCTACTTTTCTCAGAAGTGTTAACTCGACACGACTCGACAGTTTGATGCTGGCCGTAACTGGGGTGATAGGCTCGCTTGCTAGCTCGTAAATTCGCTCCGAAGCTAGTAATTTAATTTTCCACTGAATGGAGATTGTTGGAAGAAATGAAAACGTTAAACCACTTATAGTGGGTGATGTATTGAAATAGAGATATGCTTTTGCAAATATTTTTGTAGAACTTTTCATGCTGAACAATTCTTACATTCATAGTATATACCGTAGATATTTTTAACGGTTTACCCAGCGTATGCTTAAAAGGCACACGGGCGGCAGGTTTTTCTTCGACTCAATTCACTGAAATCGTTACTGCTCGGCTTCCTTTGGTCATAAATGAATATTTTATCATTTTAAATGATCTCGTCGACTTCGTCGTTACGCTGGGGTCTGGCGTTACGTTACGGTGACGGGACGAAATGTACCCAGATGCACTGAGGTGTGTGACGTCATAGTACCGCTTGGTGCATGTGTACCCCGACAATCTCTACTTCGTTAGTATAAGACAAAAATCCCCGATTCTTGGATGTCACGGGTAATCTCGAGAACCACTAGATGGATTTTGATGCGGTTTTCACCATTCTGTAAAGGATATCTCGAGGAAAGATTCTGAAGAAAATAATTTAAGTATGGTCAAAGGAAGCCAAGCAGCAACGATTTCAGTGAAAAAGTCGAAAACAAACTTGCGCTTCTTACGCTTACGCTGGGCAAACTGTTAAAAATATCAATATACTATGAGCGTAAGAATTGGTCAGCATGAAAAGTTCTACAAAAAAGTCCGCGACAGCATATCTCTATCTTCAATACATCGCCCACTATAAGTGTTTTTAGACTGGATGGAAGGGGCACGTGAGCGTGACGGCATCCCGCGCGCTTGACCTTGCGTTGCCCTTGGTTTGCACTTGCCGTTCGCGAGTAATTTGAAACAAGATAAGCAAGATAAGTATTTTGCAGATAATTTTCTAACATGTCAAGAGCCTTTCTAGCATTTTTCAGCATTTGTAGCATTTAAAATGATACAAAGTCTAGTCTTTCAGACTGACTGTCACTTTTTCTACTGAAACCTTCCTCGAGAAATCCTTTACAGAATGGTGAAAACCATTGTTTGTTTCTCAACACTTTAGTTTAGTTTTTTAAAGTTGGATTCTCATTTTCCTGAAGAAGGTTCGATTGTTGGATCAAAACATGTAAAATTTGTTAACACATATTTTATTGTTATTATTGTTGTTGTTGTTTCATTTGAGGGGCTTGGAAATTATGGCCATTTAGCCCCACATACTTGAATTTACATGTAGATCTTGGACAGCTGTTCTCCAGGGTCATACGTTCATTGTTTGCAAGTCCATCGATTCCTTGGTCTACCAGGGCGTCGTCTTCTTTCCATTGTGGCTTTTGTGTTCTTTTGTCTTCCATCCTTTCGATGCGGTCCAGCCATCGCAGTCTTTGCCATTTTATATATCGGACAATGTCTTCGCATTTGAGGATTTCATCTATTTCTCTATTAGTTCGTATCCTCCATTCTCTTGTATCCAATACAGCACCATAAATTCTCCGTGTTATTATCCTCTCATACACCCTAAGTTTGTTGCAATCCTGAACCGACACATTCCATGTTAACACTGGTCTGATCAAGGTCTTGTAAATTTTGAGTTTTGTTTTATGCGACAACAATTGTGACTTAATGAGTTTCAGATTTGCAAAATAGGCTCTGTTTCCATTTGTTTTCATTATTAACTAGAACACCCAAATACTCAAAATTTACAACATTTTCAAATGTGCAAGAGTCTATTATTAAATTATCACAGTTTCTTCTTCTTAATAATAATAATAATAATAACAATAATAATAATAATAATAATAATAATAATAATGGAAGCATGGAAAGCAAAACTTTTGCACGGAAGACATCCAAATGAGGTGAGTCAAGCAAATGTTGATATAAATGCGTCAAACTACTGGCTCACTTCAGGACAGATCTTTCCAGAAACTGAAGGTTTTATGCTAGCAAATCAAGACCAAGTCATCCCTACAAGGAACTACCTCAAGTTCATTGTAAAAGATCCCGCTGTACCAGATGATAAGTGCCGCTACGGATGTCAACAGTCAGAAACAATACAGCATATTACATCTGCATGTAGATATTTCCTGGCAACAGAGCACAAACAAAGGCATGATGCAGTTGCTAAAATCTTGCATCAGGAGTTGGCTAATAAGTTTCAGCTTTTGAAAGGAAAGAAAGTTCCGTACCACCAATATCAGCCAGAGTGTGTTCTTGAAAACAATGAATACAAACTGTATTGGGACCGAACTATTTTGACTGATCAATCGGTATCACACAACAGGCCGGATCTGGTGGTTGTAAACAAGAAAACCAAGCAAACTACATTGATTGATGTTGCGATTCCTAACAACAAGAATCTCCAGTCAAAACACATTGAAAAGATCAGCAAATACAGCGAGTTGGTCGACCCTATCAAAAGACAATGGCATGTAGAGCGAGTGAAGACCATACCTATCATTGTCTCGAGTACGGGCGTGATCCCAAGTACCTTGCTCCAAGGCCTTAAAGAACTGGATCTGGATACTGGGCTCTACAAACTAATGCAGAAGGCAGTAGTTCTATCGACAACCAGAATCGTTCGGAAGTTCATGGGTAGCGAAATTCTAGCTTAGAAGTTGCTGTTTCCGTAGCTATATTTTGGTTCACTGAAGCCCGTATAGTTACGTTGTAATATACCAGAAATGTGTTATATGTTCTGTATAAACCGAAAATAATAATAATAATCCCTCCCTATATTATTCTGCTAAGGTCCCATTCCAGTTTTGTCCCGAAAATAAGGTCCCATTAGCACCAACCTACACATATGGGGTACCTACAGGTTCAGCATAAACCAATGTGTAAGCGAAACGCACTCACTTACTCTTTAAATGCTTCACAATTAAATAAATACATTAAAACATGTATATTTACAATGAAATAATGCAGCATGATAACCATGGTAACAGCATCTCACAGGTCCATCTATTTCTGTAACACGCAATGCAATTCCAATTATTACTTTACTGTGAAAGTTTCCAGACGGTTATAAGGTTATCACTGAACCAAATTAAGCTGTAAAATTCATCCATACAGTATAATCCGCTTAAGGGGGTCAAGGGGCACTCTAGAATTTTTTCACGCAATTTTCACGTGTGAGTGTGGTACGAATGGTCTGTTTCACCCGACTATAAAGGGTCTCCGAACACCACATTTAAAGGCCCTTAAATTAACAGTGTCTGTGATATTCCCAGAAAACTAACTTCGCTCGGATATACCTAAGAAGGAATGACAAATCTCTAATCACTGCACCAGTAGCTGAATTGATAAAGTCTGATTATTCATACCAAGGATAAATCAGTCATAGCATTCATGATTGAGATTTTGCTAAGTGTACTCTTTACAACTAGAATATTCACCGGCGAAGCCACGACGGGTAATGCTAGTAATAATAATAATAATAATAATAATAATAATAATAATAATTATTATTATTATTATTGTGCACATTTCGGGAACACCCGGCAGTCAAGAAAACTAACCCCAATTCGTGACGTGCAGTACTAACAGTAATTTGTGGAGGCAATAACGGTTTGGTTGAATTAAGCTAATAATAATAATGTAATTACAGTGTGTTAGTGTTGGTGGTGAAAGCCACGCGTGCACTTCGCCGTGCCGTGGCTTAGTAATTAATACGCTACACCGCACGATCTCAGGGGCTTTGGAATCTGCAAGGTCTCTGTCTGTGTCGGCGTGCGCTATTAAGTATAGGGTTGGGGACATTTCGGCCTAATTGATACCATCGTCAGTCTATAGACATGTGTTTCTGGCTGATTACTTGAATCATGAACTGATTAGGGTGGAGCATTCATTCGAATTGAGGGAATGTCGAATTCTGTGTCACCTCAGGGAAATCTGGTTCCGTGATTGTATATCCAGGCTGGTTCTAAAAAACAAGTGTTTGAATATTCCATTTAATTTTTATCGTAAAGTAAAATGTTCTTATAGCAACATATAGATATCTCTACTGAAATAGATGACCAACACTTGTTGCCATGGTACCACGCTAATCACAGATAGGTGCACTAACTTTCAATAATAGTAAGTAAGATGTTCTTATAGCAAAACACAGATGTCTCTACTGAACTAGATGACCAACACTTGTTGCCATGGTAACCACGCTAATCACAGATAGGCGCACTAACTTTCAATAATAGTAAGTAAGATGTTCTTATAGCAACATATAGATGTCTCTACTGAAATAGATGACCAACACTTGTTGCCATGGTAACCACGCTAATCACAGATAGGCGCACTAACTTTCAATAATAGTAAGTAAGATGTTCTTATAGCAACATATATATGTCTCTACTGAAATAGATGACCAACACTTGTTGCCATGGTAACCACGCTAATCACAGATAGGCGCACTAACTTTCAATAATAGTATGTAAGATGTTCTTATAGCAACATATAGATGTCTCTACTGAACTAGATGACCAACACTTGTTGCCATGGTAACCACGCTAATCACAGATAGGCGCACTAACTTTCAATAATAGTAAGTAAGATGTTCTTATAGCAACATATATATGTCTCTACTGAAATAGATGACCAACACTTGTTGCCATGGTAACCACGCTAATCACAGATAGACGTACTAACTTTCAATAACAGTAAGTAAGATGTTCTTATAGCAACATACAGATGTCTCTACTGAACTAGATGACCAACACTTGTTGCCATGGTAACCACGCTAATCACAGATAGGCGTACTAACTTTCAATAATAGTAAGTAAGGTGTTCTTATAGCAACATATAGATGTCTCTACTGAACTAGATGACCAACACTTGTTGCCATGGTAACCACGCTAATCACAGATAGGCGCACTAACTTTCAATAATAGTAAGTAAGGTGTTCTTATAGCAACATATAGATGTCTCTACTGACCTAGATGACCAACACTTGTTGCCATGGTAACCACGCTAATCACAGATAGGCGCACTAACTTTCAATAATAGTAAGTAAGGTGTTCTTATAGCAACATATAGATGTCTCTACTGACCTAGATGACCAACACTTGTTGCCATGGTAACCACGCTAATCACAGATAGGCGCACTAACTTTCAATAATAGTAAGTAAGATGTTCTTATAGCAACATATAGATGTCTCTACTGAAGTAGATGACCAACACTTGTTGCCATGGTAACCACGCTAATCACAGATAGGCGCACTAACTTTCAATAATAGTAAGTAAGATGTTCTTATAGCAAAATATAGATGTCTCTGCTGAACTAGATGACCAACACTTGTTGCCATGGTAACCACGCTAATCACAGATAGGCGCACTAACTTTCAATAATAGTATGTAAGATGTTCTTATAGCAACATATAGATGTCTGTACTGAACTAGATGACCAACACTTATTGCCATGGTAACCACGCTAATATATACAAGTTAAAGAGGAACAGATTATACTGTACTGATACATAAAACATTACTTAGATTATGCATGTGTATTTGTGATCAGATACATTATTTCTCAAGATCTATTACGGTATGACGTTCCTGAAGTACGATATTCCTTAATGGTAGATTGCACGTGAACAATAGCATTGTTTCTGAGTATCAATCACAAAACTTACAGTTAGTCAATTATATTTTGGCTTAATTACCCGTGTTGTCTCTTGTAATTGGAAGCCATCAATTATCGACCACGAGACGGACAGGTATCAGTAGTTTGAGTTACGTGACCTCCTTACTTCACACCTTCAAGGGAATTCCTCGTAATTGGTTCACATACAAAAGAAAATACACACCAATGAGACAATAACCTTACAATACCACTGCACTTAAGGTCACTTGACGATCCTATTTCCAGGAGACAATATTTCTGGATTTGCTCTAGTTCGAGGTTTTTACCTAATATTCGTTTAATTAAAAGTGATTCTCTTTACGCCTCAGCATAGGCCTGTGTGTTAAGTATCACACTGCGACTACCAGGGGCAACTAACACTCTAAACTACTATCGTTTTTTTATGTATACTCGAGTTTAGGCCTTAATTACAAGCAAACCAACAGAACTATTGAAAAATGACTTAACCATTATTTTCCTTGTTTAATTCAGCGTTAGACTATATAAGCCAATTATTGTCAGGTTTATTAATTCTTTATTTATTTGTGGTTGTATGAAAAATTGTCCGTGTTTTTGACGTCTTTTCTAGGAACAGCTCACTTAAAACTATATTCATGGAAAACAACTTGACTGAGGGTAATTAAATTTTATATGGTATAGGCACAAGTATTGGTAGTGCAAATCTCAAGTTTGAATTTTTTTCAAGTACCCAAAAAAAAGTTCTTATACTTTTTCTGACGTAACGTTTTCTCAGCCCAGGATAAACGTACAGCAGGAAACTTGGTCACATTTTCAAGCTCTCATTCGTGATTATCGGAAACTACGACCACTGTAAACTTACAGTGTGATGACGAATTTATGAAGAGTAATATTAATAGGAGGTTTTGTGCGTTCTGGCCCGTGCGATTAAAAGCGAGCGGGCTTGTGAAATCCGGTGCAGCGTTGCCGGTTTTTAGTAAACCCTATAATCCTTTATCGCTGTATGAGGTAAGTCAAGGAAATGAAAAAAGAAGTGAAATTTCGTGCCAACACTTGTCACGAACTTCAACACGAGCCTGAAGAGTAGGGCTAGGATTTTCATGTAATATCAACTTGCAAAATATGTATGGTACATAATTATATAATAATATTAGTTGAAATAGCCTACTGTATGTGATATTGATTAAATGTTCTTATGAAAGATATATTACACATGATATTACTTGAAGATTCCTCATTTTATTCATTATTATTATGGATGAAATTATAAAACGAGTAAAACAGAGTATCAGTAATGATGAAGTGAATGCTTTGGTATTTGCAGATGATGTGGTGATTTAGGGAAAGGGACAAAAAGAAGTACAAAAGAGACTGGACATTTGGAATGAAAATTTGAAGGAGTTTGGAATGGTAATTAGTAAAAAGAAAACTGTAGTCATGTACTGTGGAAAAGAGAACAAGAAAAGTCAAGTGAACATAGATGGGGTATGGTTAGAGAATGTAGAACAGTTTACATATCTAGGTAGCGCTATAAATGGAAGTAATGACATCAACATTGAAATTAATAACAGACTACTGTCGACCAAAGTATTATGTGTACTCGAGTTTGAAGGTTGTTTGTGTAGTAACCAATAGACCTACATAAAATCCAAAAACATCATCATTTTCGTCGTTCTATTTTACGTTAGTTCATGTGGGTTTGGAATTTAAATTTATATTTTAATATTTTTATCGCAGTTGGAACACAAAATGTGCACGTTTTTAAGCGTGTTTCAACCATGCGTCACATTTAATAATTATTATCTCACAAACCCGTCATCAGATCGAATCCAAATTTTAACACAATATACATTGGAATGTTGTATAACTGGTTTATTAATTTCATAATTTTGTGGGTCCAAGAAACAAAGTTGTTATCATTGTTGTAAGGTAACTTTTTCTCGGCTCGGGGTGGTTGGAAAATGTAGTTCTTGGTTGCGTTGTAATTGTTATAAACCAAAACGTTATGCTGTATGACTGTGAAATACGTAAATTAATTCACTTATTTTATATCGGTTTGTATTTGTGCGAGGAAATAACACATGGTTCTCCAGCTAACCGCTCCGTGAAGAGCTGTACAGCGTTGCTGAGATGTAGCCCATCACTTCCGAGCGAGACGCGCCATGATGCGAGTTGGCACCATTTCGGCAACGCTGTACAGCTTTTCCGGGAGCGGCTAACTGGTGAAACAAGTCTCATTTCCCAGTAGAAATACAAACCGATATAAAATAAGTGAATTAATTTACGTATTTCACAGTCATACAGCATAACTTTTCGATGTATTAGGATTACAATGCAACCAAGAACTACAATTTCCAACCACCCCGAGCCGAGAAAAAGTTACCTCACAAAATGATAACAACTATGTTTCTTGGACACACACAATTTTGAAATTAATAAACCAGTTATACAACATTCCAATGTATAATGTGTTAAAATTTGGATTCGATCTGATGACGGCTTTTTGAGATAATAATCCTTAAATGTGACGCATAGTTGAAACACGCTTAAAAACGTGCACTTTTTGTGTTCCAACTGCGATAAAAATATTAAAATATAAATTAAAAATTTTAAACCTACTTGAGCTAACGTAAAATAGAACGACGTAAATGATGATGTTATTGGATTTTATGTAGGTCTATTGGTTACTACACAAACAACCTTCAAACTCGAGTGCACATAATACTTTGGTCGACAGTAAGTAAAGGTAGATCATTTTATCATCAAGTCAGAGAACTTTTATGGGATGACAAAGTACCCAAGAGAACGAAATTAATATTATATAAACAGTATTTCGTACCAATTGTAATATATGGACTGGAAACACTGGTAACGAATAAAAGGCAAATTAGTAAGATACAAGCAGTAGAAATGACATTTTTAAGAACTTCAGCTAAAAAGACAAGAAGGGGTAGAATTCGAAATATTAAAATCAGAGAAGAGTTAAACATGGAACCGTTAAATCAGAAGATACAGAAAGCAAGGTTATGTAAAAAGAATGGGTAAGGAAAGAGTAGCAAGAAGGGAATTAGAAAGAGAAGTCAAGGGAAAGAGACCAGTTTGTAAAGTGGACAAGTGAATAACTTATCAAAATCAATACGGAAAAACTTGAAAAAATGACTAAAGTCATAGATATTCACCAGTTGGAAGACCGAGAAGAAGGTGATTGGACCAAATTTTGAAGGACATTGGATGTGGCAGAAGTGATGGAACAGGAAAAATGAAAGGACAGAAAGGAGTGGAGGAGGCTTGTAAACCACACCCGGGTGACCGGAGTGGGACTTGGATGATGATGATGATGATGATGATTATGTTTTTAAAAGAAAGTGTGGTACAATAATTAATTAATGAAGCATCCCCATCTTCTTCTTCTTCTTCTTCTTCTTTGTCTTTTAGGCCGACTGTGGACCACGTTAATTTGATTTTAGCTTATGGATTTATGGCATGAAAAAGAACCTTTCACTAATTACACTTGTGGAAGCTAAAATTTGTAAGTTAGTTTGATAACGCTATATTAGTTCCAACGCTCGCCGCCTGGTGCTGGCTGCGATTGCATCTAGTAGCCAAGTCCGCAACTTGGTGTCGTGGATAGTAGCATTTGGTAGCAGAAGTAGGAACTACTTGAAAAATTGATCGTCTGCGGTCGTTCTACCTGAATCACAGAACACACACACTAATACAGCCATCACAATTAACACCGGTTATATCAGACAGATTCTACACTCCCCCAGGGGCTCACATCTTGTGCGACGTGGGTTGGCGACCACGGGGCCCCAGCTGAGTCTGGCATTGCTTCCACTTACTTGTGCCGGGCTCCTCTCTGTCTTCTTTCCTGTCGACATCCCTTGGTCAACTCTTGTTCTCTTCCGACCCCGACGGTATTAGGGTATCCGAGGCCTAGGGAGTCTTTCACTTTCCCGCCTTTCTTGGCCCTTGTCTCATCTTTCCTGATCCCTCCTTCGAGGGGTCAGACTTGTTTTCTTTTCATTATATTTCCTTTTCTCTTTAAGATTCCCGCACTGTTTTTGTTACTTGGTTCCCCGTGTATCTAAATTCCCTTTAGCGATTTTTTGTGTAGGTATTTTTAATCTACGTTGCATTTTGTAAGTTTTTAAAAAATCTAAATTACCTCTCGCGATTGTTTTCAACCACAATTGCATTTTGTAAAGATTGACAATCTAAATTGCTTTTTAGTAAGTCTTTCAATGTAGGTTCAGGGCATTTTAGTGTGTATTTTGAATTTCAATTGCATTTTGTAAGTATTTTCAACCAAAACCGCATTTCACAAGAATTTTAAATCTAAATTGCATTTTGTTTGGTGGGCATTTTGCAAATATTTTGATTCTCAATTGTATTTTGTGGATATTTTGAATCTAAATTACATGTTGTCAAGTATTTTCAATCTAAATTGCATTTTGTAAGTATTGTCAATCCACATGAGTCGTTTGAATCTACCGTACATTTTGTAAGCATTTTGAATTTCAGTTGCATTTTGTAAGTATTTTGAATTTCGATTGCACTTTGTGAATAATTTGGATTTGAACTGGGATATTTCAATCTGATTTGCATTGTGTATTTTCAATTTCAATTGCATTTTGTACGTATTTTCGATCTGATTTGCATTTTGTAAGTATTTTGAATTTCAATTGCATTTTGAAAGTATTTCGACTCTACATTGCATTTTGTACGTATTTTGGACCTAGCCTACATTTTATGGGTATTTTTCAATCTATTCTTTTTGTGAATCTTTTCGTTCTAAATTCCCTTTTGTAAGAACATTTTGTGAGTTGTTTCAATCTGAGTTCCTTTTTGTAAGTATTTTCCGTCTTACTTAATTTTCGTTCTGGCTTCCATTTCATTAACATTTTCGCTATCACCCAGATCATTAGGGGCCGATAACCTAGATGTTGGGCCCCTTAAAACAACAATTATTATCATCATCATCATCATCAAATTCTACACACACCCAAAGCACACGGGACTACATGACCACGTTGTCGCAGCCCCTAAACTAGAGAACCAACAACCAGATAGCCCTAACTCAGATTGCCCCATAGAAGGCGTCGGATCGAGTTGGCTCTGCGTTTTTAAACCTCCACGGTCTCGAACATTCAACTGTTGACAAGGTTGCTATGGAAACGTATTTTATTTATAGCCTACGTTTTACCACGACAAAGAGACAAAATAATATCATTTCTAGTTATAAATTGCCTGTCATTCAGATCAATTTTTCTCCTTATATTGTGATATATTTTACCTTGATCAGAGCGCTTGTTTCTTCTCGAATATATCTGGGAAAACCGTTTTAATTATATTCAGTTATCGGAGCACATACCATGACTTATGGGTTCTTGTCAAATGACTAACTACAGTCGAGATGATGAAACTCTTTCCTTTCAACCTTGCGACTCCTAACGAGACAAATAGTACATGTAACTAGTGAGGTAAGGTTGTGTGTGTGATTTTGTTTTGTTTTTTTGTATTAAGATCTTATTAACTCGGGGCATTTTAATTGAATGTGTTGTTATACGAACGCTGTTCTTTAAGTAAGGGCCGTTTTTTAAAAGCCCGTAGTTAGTGAACACGCCGCAACAAACGTGCGCGCTAACTCCCGGCATCCTTTGCGAACAAGCAGGCGTCAGTTGCAGCTGTGGAGCTAACCTGTACGCTGAACTGTGCATCTTTACAATGTTCAAGATTATTGATTCGCCCGCCGCGTGTGAGGTACGATCTGTGATACGTTTTTTGAGTGCAAGAAACATGTCGGCTGCAGACATTCATCGTCAGCTTTGTGAGGTGTACGGTGATAATGCAATGACGGAAGGTAAAGTGCGAAAATGGGTACGCGAGTTCAAAAGTGGCCGTGAAACTGTTCATGACGATGAACTCTCAGGTCTGTGATTGACACGAAAATTCACGAGGACCGAATATTCATGATAAATACTCTATCAATGCTCAGCAATTCTTCTAGGTTTGTGCCGTGTCTTGTGTGGGGTTTCGCCTAGGACACCAAGCTAGGCTCATCGGCGGGCTCTTGGTGTCCCCGCTGCTTGAGCTCTTAATTCTCGTAGTCAAGTGGTGCAGTTGTACCTTATATAAAGGGAGGTGGCGCGCAGTTCGTCACTCCTGTGGGGGTCCGGGCGGGGACACCAAGAGCCCGCCGATGAGCCTAGCTTGGTGTCCTAGGCGAAACCCCACACAAGACACGGTACAAACCTAGAAGAATTGCTGAGTTTTAATTCACCGGCCGTGAAAGCCAATATACCACTCTATCAATGGATTTTCCTCAAGTGTGAATTCTTGGTTGTCAGAGCAGGTGGCAAACTTTTATGCAGAGGGATTTCAGAACTTAGTTTTAAGGTATGCCAAGTGCCTAAATAAACAAGGCAACTATGTAGAAAAATAGAGGAAGGTATGTACAACCTAAAAATAAATGTTGTTTCAAAATAAAATGTTCGGTTATTAAAAAAACGGCCCTTACTAAAAAAAACAGCCCTCGTACACAGATTTTATTAAAACTATCGGAGATGAAGGAACTCGTGCAGTGTCCGCCATGAAAATCCGCAAATTTTCTATAGAAATGGCTAATGTTACTAAGATACAGGAGTTCAATATTTTATCGCTAGAGGGTGTTATTGCATTTTCTCAGTAGTGCCAACATTATTGGTTTTGCCGCCAGTTCGAAACATGGAATCCTTGTGATAAGGATTGTGGAAGTTACGAGATAACTATCATCAGTTTCAATGGTTTTCGCCTACACCAATAATGGTTAGGTGGCGTGGCTTGCGGGCCGCGTTAGCTAATATAAACACCCCTGGATTTTGGGGGTAGTCACGCATCAATAATCTTTATCCAGGCGAATGGTTTTGCCTTTTATTTAGTTTTTTTGTAATAATTACAAAGGTACGTGTGTCGTGTGGTGTATTTTGTATCGGACATGTTGGCAACGGGTATGACGTCGTGTAGGACGTCAATGTGACATGGCGGTCGTCGTCGAATGAGCAAGAATAAAATAATTTATTTACGTAATAAAACAAATATTTCCGGTGAAGTAGTGATAATTCAATTTGTAATCAACTTCTAATGACTCCCAGAAAGGAATGGGGATCATAAGAGTCGTCCAGTTGCAAAATTCGTTTAATGCACTTGTGAATAAGAATAATTTTCATAAACATAAACATAAACATAAACATAAACAAAAACAAAAACAAAAACAAAAACAAAAACAAAAACAAAAACAAAAACAAAAACAAAAACATAAACATAAACATAAACATAAACATAAACATAAACATAAACATAAACATAAACATAAACATAAACATAAACATAAACATAAACATAAACATAAACATAAACATAAACATAAACATAAACATAAACATAAACATAAACATAAACATAAACATAAACATAAACATAAACATAAACATAAACATAAACATAAACATAAACATAAACATAAACATAAACATAAACATAAACATAAACATAAACATAAACATAAACATAAACATAAACATAAACATAAACATAAACATAAACATAAACATAAACATAAACATAAACTTAGCTTTTTGAACACTCAAGCTATTTCTATATTATTTACGCTCGGGTCAGATTTACCCATGGCGCCAGTCCTCGGGTGTCAATTTTCGGCTTACGTTAGTCGGGACAATGTGTAAAAAATAAGAGGGAAATCCAACTATTTTGGTGCAGCACAATAACAGAGCTCACGTTCTTGTTGATCCATGTTTAGGGTCTAGAGACACCTTGGTCATCAGGTCCTTTGTTCGTTGAGATGACAGCTTTATCGCCACTATCAAGGTCAATTATACCGCTACGAAAGTTATTGCCATTTATTTGCATGTTAAATCTGAAAAATATAAATAAACCAGTACGAAGTTAAAAACCAACGATCCGGAGCTCTTCTGGATCAAACGAATTCAACATGCTTGGGGGGCACATACAGCTCAAGGAGCCACAACAATGACGATTGTAATATTACAGTATAACTGTGCCTGCCACAAATCTTGTACAACAATGATATACATATCCTAGGAAACACACACACCTTGATATTAGAAGCAAAGTTAAACATTTTCAAAATTCAATTGATAATTATTTTTATCATTTTTTTCAAAATTGGTTCTTGTTTTGTGCTGACCTTCACCGTTTCCCTGATATCTCCCGTGTTTATAGGGATTTTTGTAGTTATCTTTTCTTAATGTGGGTGTTAAACCTTCTGCTACAAAATGAATCTCGCGTATTCTCACATTATTAATTAATTCATCAATTAAGCGTCATTATTTAGATTTTTATTCTGAGCAAACTAAAAAAAAAATGTTAACGTTTCATAGAAAGACTAATTAAAGTCACAACGGTTTTGAGTGAGATTCATTTTGTAGCAGAAGGTTTAACACCCACATTAAAAAAAAGAAAACTCCAAAAATCCCTATAAACACGGGAGATATCAGGGAAACGGTGAAGGTCAGCACAAAACAAGAACCAATTTTGAAACAAATTGATAAAAATAATTATCATTTCAATTTTGATAATTTTTAACTTTGCTTCTAATAGCAAGGTGTGTGTGTTTCCTTGGAAATGTATATCATTGTTGTACAAGATTTGTGGCGGGCACAGTTATAATATTAAAATTGTTATTGTTGTGGCTCCTTGAGCTGTATGTGCCCCCTTAACCACAAAGCCCATCAAGTGCAAAGGAAAAATCGATGTAAGGGCATAGTAATGCTTGTTATCGTACATTCGACTTGCCGTTCATCCAACATGATGAAGCGAAAAAAGTTAACAACTCCTAACTGAAACTCGAACAGCGTCGCTTAGATTACTATACACATTCTGCAGTTTGATTCCCAATAAGTCGTGACCCAGACATTAGATGTAATCTCCCATCTTACCCCTGGCATACACGCCTTCTCATGTTCGGCAGACAGACACTACCAACTTCTCCAGTATATTATTTCACGCGTCAAGGAAAAAGAAATCCAATCACGTAAGATGTCTTACCGGGCACACCTCTATCGTGTAAGTTGTGGTATTGATTGACGCGCGATTCTTTCTTATCTGCTGGGATGTATGATTGATGTCTATTTAAATTGTAGGTTCTGTTCGAGGTGTGTAAATGAGGGCGGACAAACAGGTATCGTAACTAGGCAACGCGGTACCCAAATCGACAAGTTGATTCCATTATAATAGCCTACTGGGCGCTCATTTAAAACTGGGCGTAATGTACTGTGAACTCTATCAAACGAAGAAACTGTTTTGGTTGAGTCCCGTCTGAATTACAAATACACACTCTAATACAGGGATCACAATAACACAGGTTAACAGACAAATTACACACACACCCAAGTACGGCGGCTTCGGTGGCGTAGTTGGTAGCATGCAGAGCTTCTATGCCCAATGGCTGGCTGCGTGGCTCAGCGGTAACGTTGGTTGCAGGTTCGCATCCTGGCGCAGTCAGCTGACATTTGAGGGTGCGCAAATGCGAGGGAGCCGTGTCAGTAGATTTACTGGCACGTTAAAGATCCCCTTCGGGGCAAAATTCCGGCGCCCTGGCGTCTCTAAAAGCCAGAGTAGTTAAAAGAGACGTAAAACGAATAACATTATTATTCTATGTCCAAGATCGCGGGTTCAAACCTGGCCGAAGTCGTCAGATTATTTAAGAGTGTTAAAAATCCCTCAGTATGCCTTCCTTCGGAGGGGAAGTAAAGGTGGCGGGCCCATGTCATTGATTTATGGCATGTAAAGAACCTTCCACTAATTACACTTGTGTGAAGCTAAATTATAGGTAACGTTCGTCGCCAGGAGCTGACTGCGGTGGCATCTAGTAACCAAGTTCAGAACTAGTAGTCGTTGACGGTGGCGTTGGGTAACAAAAGTAGGAACTACTTGAAAATTGAATGTCTGCAGTCCTTACTTGAATTAAAAATAGATAACACTCACTAATACAGTCATCACAATAACATAGGTTAACAGACAATTTTCACACACACACCCAAGTACACGGGGCTACATGATCACGATGTCGTTAAGCTCCCGAATCTATCAACAGAAACACATCATTTGAGACTGTTTTACCTTTCAGTGTCCAGTCTAGTTTGCAAGCCTCTGTTCGCGAATAAGTCACCTCCAAGATCCCCTATTAGCAGTTAGCACTGACGCCTCCTGTGCGTCTGCCCCTCTCACTTTGAAATCGTTCAACCCCAGCCGAGTCCGGCATTACCTCCACTCCGGGCTCCTCTCTGTCTTCTTTCCTGTCGACCTCGCTTGGTCAACTCCAGTTCTCTTCCGACCCTGACAGTATTAGGGTATCCGAGGCCTAGGGAGTCTCTTCCTTTCCCACCTTAATTGGCCCTTGTCTCATCTTTCCTGATACCCTCATTCTTCAAGGGGTCAGCCTTCTTTTTCTTTTCATGTTATCTCCTGCCTTCTGCTCATGGCTGGTGAGTTCGGGAGTTGGCGATCCCGAGGGATTCCAGAGCTGGGTCCGTTTTCCCCCCCTTTTTCCCCTGACCTTGGGGCGGGCCCTCTCCTCTTGCCTTTCATGGCTCTCCTTCTTTCCAAGTCCCTCAATCCTTATTCTTCGAGGGTTGAGGGCATTTCTTTTCTTCCTGTCCTTTATTTGCCTTATCCTTTATTTGTTTACCATTTCTTCTTCTTCTTCTTCTTCTTCTCATCTTTGACTACCATCCAAACCATTAGGGGCCGATGACCTAGATGTTAGGCCCCTTAAAACAACAGTAATTATATAATCTCTCCTCCCCCATTCTCTTCACGCTACCCCACCATCCAAGTCGGCTCATAATAACAGCTTCATCTAGTGTGTTCAATACTAAATAAATAAATAATACTATTATTAATAATAATCTTTACTAGATGTCCCACAAAAAAGCAAGGAAGTGTTATACAGAAGCTACTATATCCCGATACTGACCTATGCTTCAGAAACGTGGACAATGAAGAAAAGAGACATAAGCAGAATACAGGCAGGTGAAATGAAGTTCCTGCGAAGTAGGATCGGAGTAACAAGAAGTGACAGGGTGAGGAATGAAAAGGTCAGGGAAATGGTGAAAGAGGAGCCCTTGCAAGGTAGGATTGAGACATCAAGACTGAGGTGGTATGGACACTTAAAGAGAATGGATGAGAAGAAGATTCCCAAGAGGATACATGAGATGCAGATGCAGAAGAAACGACCAAGGGGAAGACCAAGTGATAGATGGCTGAAAGGAGTGGAGGAATGTGTCAAGAAGAGAGGCGAGGACTGGACCAGAGTGACAGCGGAGAGGTGGTGGGAAGAAAGGACTAAGTGGCGAGGCTTATGTTCCAAACAGACCCAGCCTGGGGCTGGAAACTGTACAAGATGATGATGATGATGACTTGAATTTGAGTATTTTGGGTGATGTGTGTACAATCTCCGAGGCGGCGGCTACGGTGGTGTAGTTGGGAGCATTCTGAGCTTCTATGCCCAAGATCGCGGGTTCAAACCCGGTTGAATTCGTCGGATTTTTTTAAAGCGTTAAAATCCCTCAGTATGCCTTCCTTCGGAGGTGAAAGTCAAGCCGGCGGGCCCTTGTCATAGATTTATGGCACGCAAAAGAACCTTCCACTAGCTACAATTATTGTGTGAAGCTAAATTTGTAGGTTAGATTGCATTAACGCTCTATTAAATTCCAACGTTCACCGCAGGTGCCGGTTCCGGTGGCAAGCCAAGTTCACAGCTAGGTGTCGTTGACGGCAGCATTTAGTAGCAAAAGTAGGAACTACTTGAAATTGATGGTCTACAGTCCTTACCTGAATTACAGATAACACACACTAATACAGCCATCACAATTAACACCGGTTATCAGACAGATTCTACACACACCCAAAGTACACGGGGCTACATGACCACGTTGTCGCAGTCCCTAAACTGAGGAACCAACCAACCAACCTACCAATCTCCGGGGAAGAGTGGGGGTTAAAACTACACGTCCGAGGTGGGCCACGATCCCGGCACTGCAGGCAGGTGTCCCTGTGGGCGGTGAACAGTTTCGTCATGGACTGGAAGTCACGATCTCAGCTCATTTGACCCACATACCGTTTCGCCACACCGCATTGCTTCGCTCCGTCTTACTCACTTGTCTTTTTTGTAGTTGTTGTTTATCTCCTGCTAACATACAGTATCATGTCCTCTTTTTACTTTAATACACATCTCTGCTTACTGGCTTAGCCGAAACAGTTCAGGCACGCTCCAAACTCCGAAGGGAAACAGAGAGTTGTTTCCATCCCGGCTTTATTGCACATAGCCTATCTTAAACGTAAATGCTGGGATAGTTTTTCAAGTCCCGAGATGTCGATCCTATTGCTATGCCCTTTGGAGTCGAGCTGGTACTTTTACGGGTTTAATTTCAGTTATATAATAATGATAATCGCCTCCCTAGATAACATTATATTAGATAGGAGGCCATGTCGCCTCCATAAATAACATGATATTAGCTAGGAGGCATGTCGCTACTCCATAGATAACATGATATTATCTAGGAGGCATGTCGCTACTCCATAGATAACATGATATTAGCTAGGAGGCATGTCGCTACTCCATAGATAACATGATATTAGCTAGGAGGCATGTCGCTACTCCATAGATAACATGATATTAGCTAGGAGGCATGTCGCTACTCCATAGATAACATGATATTAGCTAGGAGGCATGTCGCTACTCCATAGATAACATGATATTAGCTAGGAGGCATGTCGCTACTCCATAGATAACATTATATTAGATAAGAGGCCATGTCGCCTCCATAAATAACATGATATTAGCTAGGAGGCATGTCGCTACTCCATAGATAACATGATATTAGATAGGAGGCATGTCACTACTCCATATATAACATGATATTAGCTAGGAGGCATGTCGCTACTCCATAGATAACATGATATTAGATAGGAGGCCATGTCGCTACTCCATAGATAACTTGATATTAGATAGGTGGCCATTTCGCTGCTCCATAGATAACTTGATGTTAGATACTTGGCCATGTCGCCTCCATAGATAATATGATATTAGATAGGAGGCCATGTCGCTACTCCATAGATAACATGATATTAGATAGGAGGCCATTTCGCTGCTCCATAGATAACTTGATATTAGATAGGTGGCCATGTCGCCTCCATAGATAATATGATATTAGATAGGAGGCCATTTCGCTGCTCCATAGATAACATGATATTAGATAGGAGGCCATGTCGCCTCCATAGATAATATGATATTAGGAGGCCATTTCGCTGCTCCATAGATAACATGATATTAGATAGGTGGCCATGTCACCTTCATAGATAACATGATATTAGCTAGGAGGCATGTCGCTACTCCATAGATAACATGATATTAGATAAGAGACCATGTCGCTACTCTATAGATAACATGATATTAGATAGGAGGTTTGTGGCTACTCCATAGACTTCTCTGGTTGTCAAAGACGCGTGTACGATTTTCCTTGAACATTGTTGTGATTCTCTTATGTATAATGATGCCATTTGTTTCTTTGTAAGTCTTTTGATTGTAATGGTATTTATCTCTGAACTCCAGTGCGCATAATTTATATTGTAGTTGCGTTGAAGTGAAACTAGAATGTGCATTGAGTGTTGTCCTTAAGCAGGCGTGCTGTATAATATAATAACTCTTCAGTTTTACGAGTGTGAGCGCAGCAGGGCTGACACAGTCTATTGATTGCAAAGAAATACAATATCGTGTTGTTGTTGTTTATGAAGGCTACACCTTATCTGGTGCACGATGTGTTCAGTATTCTAGGTGATGAAATGTGTATAGTGGTGGCACGACCAGGGATACTTAGGACAGGGTTATCATTAAGCCCCGGAAGTTCATGCACTATTATATGAATAAAAATGCATGGAAAATGCACTGATTATTGGTGAAATATGTACCACGTTTGCACTGTGAAGAAACTACGGCAATTACGATCACTCCGTATTCTTTAGCGTTTCTGTTTTGAATATGAAGTAAATATGAACAGACAGACATTTAATTACACTTTTTTTTAAATAACTCAACTAAGAAACTGTTCTAAATAGTAGGGAATGTTATTTTATGAAACTTCAAGCGATGTTGACCATCAATAATTTTTTTTATTATGTTAATTTTTTAGTATAACTGATATACAATTTTAATAGCCTTTATATATTTAAAATGAAAATATGTTTACAATATTTACATAGTGAATGTTGAATAAAAATAATTTATATTAACTTGCCAAAAGACGGAAACACACAGGGTATTAAAACAATTTCAGTATTATTCTGTGATAGACTCTGGAAGTCCGAATCCAAATATATGACTTGAAGAACATGACGTAGCAAGAAGCTCTAAAAGCAATAGGAAATTAGAATATACGGCCTTCTCAAGCAGAGATATGCACTTTGCATTGTGCCTAAATAACCAACATATGCATAAATATTCAAAAAACATGATTTAGCATGCGTTAGTTATCATTATTAGTACCTTAAGTGGAGTTTTAGACATTAATTTTTGATCAAAATAGGCGTTAAAACATGTACATTATTATGAGACCCATTCTTTCTTGGTTATATTAACCGATTACGGGATCGAGGGTGCTTAATTTCGAGAGTCCCATGTCAGTCAAGATTTACTCGCGTGTTAAAAAGACTGGCTGATTAGCTCAGCGGTAACGTTCTCGCTTGCTGGGCCCCAGGTTGCAGGTTCGTATCCTGGCGCAGTCAGCGGGCATTTGAGTGTGCGCAAATGCGACGGAGCCGTGTCAGTAGATTTACTGAAACGTTAAAGATCCCCTTTGGGGCAATATTACGGCATCCCGACGTCTCTAAAAGCCAGAGTAGTTAAAAGGGACGTAAAAGCAATAACATTCTTCTTCTTCTTCTTTCGATTCGGCCATCTAAGGACCACGCCATTTTAACTGTTTCTTGTTGCATCGAGCTTTAACATCCTCCCAGTACTTTGGCATTAGTTCTCGATGCTGTTGTTTCCTTTCTGCAGTCCACTTCTTGCCAGTTGGAAGCTTTGGCTTTTCTTGCAAACATCGGTGTGCTGTTAGTTTTTGTTTAAGGGTGGCACGTTCCTAAATATCGTTGCCTGTAATTCCCACTTCTTGTAAATCTTTGCCCACCTCAGTGAACCAAGCTCCCTTGGTTTTCTTTTTGAGGAAGTAGGTGAAAATTCTATTTGTCAATCGTGCTGGGTTGATTCTTGTTATATGACAGTAAAATGCAATTCTCCGTTTCCTCATGGTATCAGTTATTTTTTCCACATGGGTGATACGTTCGTGGTTGTGCTGTCTCCTTTATACCCCATTTTATTTTACCGGACCCAAGATTTTTCTTAGAATTTATCTTTCTTTCACTTCCAGATTCTCTGTTAGTCCCTTACGATGCATTGCAAGACACTCTGCAGCATACCAAACCAATAACATTATTATTATTATTATTATTGTTATTATTGCACGTTAAAGATCCCCTTGAAGGCAAAATTCTTGTCTTTAAAGACGCAACAATCAAAAAGTCAAAAAACAAGAAACTGTAGCAAAATACAAAATAAAATAAAAATAAGAGCAAAAGAAGTAGAAAACAAAAAGCGAAACCAATAACACAAACAAGAGTATAAAAGCCAAAACAAAAGCAAGAGCAAAAAACAAAACAAAAGTTATCAAAATCAACAAAGAACCCAAAACAAAAGTATCATACTAAATATAATAGCATAAACAAAATCATAACCAAGAACAAAACAAAAAAAATCGAACACAAAATTCGATAAAATGGGGCAAAGAAAATAAAAGGCAAAATAATAAGAAGAAAAAAAAACAGAAAGAAAAAACTCAATTTAAAATGAAACATTTTATAAAAATGTGTTCTGTCCTATAAAAGGTTGTGATCCCCTGAGGGTCCTAATAACAGAAGGTGTGCACGCGGAAGGAGGTAAATCAGAGAGTAACAGGTTTGAGCGTTAACACGAGTTATTAGTATTTACCTGTGTTTGTGAAGACGTGACAAGCATTACATTTGCATAGCATTGCACTTGCTCAATAACATCTGCTACTTTGGATTTATAAATCTCCTCCAAAGCTGATATTTTGTTTTTATTTTGACCTAATGCACATTTCCGCGTTTTCGATTCGATTACTTACTTAAAAGATGCATATACTGATTATTATGAAAATGACATGGAAAAGAAATATGAGTTATCTTGCCAGTAGTTAAAGAAGCGAATGACGTCTTGGGGATTAATATTTGTATGACATCCTCGGCTCATTTCCGTTGGCTATAATTTTTACATCTTTCCATAGTTCACCATTTTCCGAAAGAAAGAAATTCCCTAAGAAACAAAAAATAAGTAACTAAGAGCTTGTGTACTTATAGCAACGTATAGGTGACGCTATTGACCTAGTATACATAGATGAACAAACAACACGTAACTAAGAGCTTGTGTTCTTAATAGCAACGCATAGATGACGCTATTGACCTAGTATAATACATAGATGAACAAACAACACGTAACTAAGAGCTTGTGTTCTTATAGCAACGTATAGGTGACGCTACTGACCTAGTATAATACATATATGAACAAACAACTCGTAACTAAGAGCTTGTGTTCTTAATAACAACGTATAGATGACGCTACTGACCTAGTGTAATATATAGATGAACAAACAACACGTAACTACGAGCTTGTGTTCTTATAGCAACGTATAGATGACACTACTGGCCTAGTATACATAGATGAACAAACAACACGTAACTAAGAGCTTGTGTTCTTATAGCAACGTATAGATGACGCTACTGACCTAGTATACATAGATGAACAAACAGCACGTAAATAAGAGCTTCTGTTCTTATAGCAACGTATAGATGACGCTACTGGCCTAGTTTACATAGATGAACAAACAACTCGCAACTAAGAGCTTGCGTTCTTATAACAACGTATAGATGACTCTACTGACTTAGTATACATAGATGAACAAACAACACGTAACTAAGAGCTTGTGTTCTTATAGCAACGTATAGATGACGCTATTGACATAGTATACATAGATGAACAAACTACACGTAACTAAAGGCTTGTGTTGTCATAGCCACGAATACGTAGCGAACACTGGTTACTATGGTTACCGTCGTGTAGGGTAATTGATGACGCTGATTATTCCAGATAGACAGTCGGAAAATATGTCCTCGTCAAACTCCAAAATGGTCATATATGAAGCTGACTTTATTCATATTGTCTGTTGTATAAATATTCTGTAGACATTTATGTTTCAAAATGAACCAAATTTATAGTCAAGTACATATTCGACTTAAGAAAATGTATGACCCTTTCTTTAAAACCAACGCATATGTTAACACCCATCGTAATCGAACTTCACGATATACTGTATAGCTACGCAATATTTTATCAGTCAAAGACCAACAGCTTCATCATACCATCTACAAAATTTTCAATGAAGCAAGGAATAAATAAAACGAATTTCCAAACAATGCTCCTCTCAGCAAAGAGTGTTATTTCATCCTATGAAAAACCATCGCAAGATATTCTTTAAATTTTTAATCTATTTATTAAATAATGTTTACCATCGCCAGATATTTTGGCTGGTTGGTTCCTTAGTTTAGGGGCTGCGACAACGCAGTCACGTAGTCCCGTGTACTTTAGGTGTGTGTAGAAACTGTCTGATAACTGGTGTTAATTGTGATGGCTGTATTAGTATGTGTTATCTGTTTTTAATTCAAGTAAGGTCTGCAGACATTCAATTTTCAGGTAGTTGCTACTTTTGCTACCAAACGCCACAGTCAACGACAGCTAGTTCTGAACTTGGTTACTAGATGCCACCGCAGTCGGCTCCTGGCGATGATGTTGGAACCTAAGAGCGTTAGTCAAATCTAACATATAATTTAGGTTCAAACAAGTGTAATTAGTGGAAGGTTCTTTTACATGCCATACATCTATGACATGAGACCGCCGGCCTATCTTCCCCTCCGAAGGAAGGGATTTTTAACGCTTTTAAAAATCCGATGACTTCGGCCGGGTTTGAACCCGCGACCTTGGGCATAGAAGCTCAGCATTCTACCAACTACGCCACCGAAGCCACACCAGATATTTTAGATCTACATATTTTTGAGAAAATTATTTTATAGTACACACATTGTCACAGATCTGTTTTTAAATACTTTTTAAAGAAAAAATATTATCAAGTGAAAGGGAAACCCCAAGGTAATATTCATCAACTTTGCTGCTGGCAATTCAATTAGTTTAATTAACTTTATAAGACAGTTACTGAAGAGGCCCACAATGTGGTCGAATTTGGTATAATATATTCTGTTTTCAAAACTATTTATTGACTAAGGTGTATACATTTAATAAATACTCATGGTATTTTATTGTTACGAGCGCTGGGTTGCTTCACTGCCTCGCACATAACTCCAGCACGCCGCGGGCTACCCCTGTACTCTTGTGTCACCCAGCAGTTTACGCAACGAACAGCGAGGACAAAAGACCCCTGTCTCAAAGGTTCGTGGCCCGTCCCGTATCGGAAAGCTCGAGAAGGTGTGAACCCTGGTCTAGTCTAGAAACATCTGTTGAGTCTCAGCCCCGCGGACTGTGTTTTTGAGCTAGTGCGTGTTTTTACCTGAGCGACAGTAGTGCGGCGACGTGACTTGCGAAGTTACGAAACCCAAGTGAGGCTCATTCTCCAGACAGCGAGGCAGTGTGAATCAAGGAGGATATATGGGTAGAGCTGCAACTTAATGCAAAATTTTGACCCCAACCTATTGCTCGACGCAAATAGTTCCTACTGACAATATGAGATGGCGCGACGATGCACTCTCGAGAGCGATCCGTCCCCGACCTGGCCTACTCGCTCCTCTCCCCTCCCGGCCCGTGCCTACCCATCCCTTTCCCCTACTCTATCCCCCCACCACTACTTTATATTCCTTCCTTCCTTTCTTTCTTTCTTTCTTTCTTTCTTATTTTAGTAATTGGTCTAATAATGGGCGATTTCTTCCCCCTGTGATATCAGGTAGAGAAGAAAACATAGGCTCTATCAGAATAGTTGTGGATGTTTCCACAAAGCACATAGCATGACATAGGCCTACTCCACAGATATGTACAAATAGAAAGAGTAGGCTACTATACTACAATATTAAAAATGAATTATAAGACAAAATTACAGCTGCACTTATCACACACCAGTATTATTTAATTGTCCGTGCTGTACTTCCTATCAATCGAATTAAGAAATATCACGTTTGAATTACGGGAAGCGTTGGAACAACCAGCCAACAGCTCTTACTTTGAATTATATCGATAGTATCTGATATCGTTTTCGAGCGCAGTGTATCGACTAAAATCGATGTGTGATTCAATATAATTCAATTTCTTTGTATAATATTGTTCGAAACCGATTGTATTCCTTTCTAAGCTCTGCAATATGTATTTACTATTGATATATATTCAAATATTAATTAAATATACAACATTAACAAGAATACTCACCAATTTTCCGATTTTGCTGTCATCTATGGAAGTACAACACAACTACATCGTCGTACGCATGACAGCTAGCGTTTTTAACGTTGTCAGCATGTACTACTACAAGGCAAGCTAGCGTTGGTACCAAAACACCCTATAAAGTTTCACCCGGTCGGTGTGAATCATACGGAGGGACTGAGTTTTGAGGAGTGGGTACTTACCTAGTGCGACAGAGATATTGTGGTGAATTGCGAAACACAGGTGGCTGTTCCCTAGCCAGCGGACAGCAAAGCAGTGTGTAGTGGTGAGTGACTGGCTATCGTAAATAACTGTAGTTTGTGTACAAGGCAGAGTTGCAGGTATTAATAGCGAGGACAGTAGTGTGAACGTAGGCTAAGTGTGGAAGCTATAGTGACTAGTAATGTCTTATGAAGTGAGATTCAGTGCTTATTGTGTGGTGTATTTTTCGTGGCCTGCAATAAAGCTAATATTTCGTTAAAGAAACAATTGTGTTGTGCTTTCACCCACCGTAACCCAGTTAACGAACTTGCCACTAGGGGTGGCATGTAACATTATTTAGGATTAATCATTATTGTTATGCGTATTCTCTTTCTTTTTTGTTTAATTCTGGTATTTTTCTTATTTTTGGTTTAGATTATGTCTGTTTTTGACTTTCCTTTAGTCTTGTTTGATTTCTGTTCTGTGTATTAATTCTTAGTTCTTTTTTTCTTTTGTGCTTATTGTTACCATATGTACTACAATTACTTTTTTTGTTTTATTTAGTAACTTAGGTGACGCGGAGTTATCACATTTTATCTGCTACGTATTATTGACAAAATACGGACTAGAAATTCCTGTGAATATTGGAAGTGGCTCTTGCGTTAGTCACAATGTTCGTGTGTCTGAAGCTGGTATGGTAACCTAGCAACCAGTCAGTAATGTAAGGTCATGCGCAACAGAGATTGGTATTCAAGGCACGTCCTTTAGACCGCAGGCAATGACATGTATGTTAACATTAATCACACTCAAATCACGAAAAGGTTAACCAAAATTATTATATTTTTTTTTTCGAATTATTTATTCTAAATGAGTGGGAGTGAAAGTTGCTGTGGTTTTACGTCATGTAATTATAGCGCGTGATAGCGGATCAGTAGCAGGGATCAAGGTCTTCCACTGAGACTGTCTTCGTGTGCTATCTGATCAAAGTCAACTCTTCACCTGTTGCTGAAGTCACCTTACTCAACAACAGGTTATGTATTCCACGAGACAATAGTGCCAACATGGATATTTCCAAAACTGAACGTAATTATCAGACACCAATAATATAACAGCCGTTCAATTAGATCTTGTGCCAATCCTATAGA
This sequence comes from Meconema thalassinum, assembly GCA_946902985.2. Classification (NCBI taxonomy): domain Eukaryota; kingdom Metazoa; phylum Arthropoda; class Insecta; order Orthoptera; family Tettigoniidae; genus Meconema; species Meconema thalassinum. The sequence goes on along the minus strand of OX336398.1, from coordinate 57,640,153 downwards.
ATAATTATTTAAGATACAGTGCACAGATTGTGCATAATGTTGATCACAAACTTTAATTATCACGCGTAATGCCACCTCTTACTTGCACTAAAGATCACAATGGATGATCCCCGATCACGTAGTATCGGCAGCATTGCATACTGCACAATTTACATGGTCAGGAGTCGTCTGGGTCATGGAAGTCCTCGGTGTTACCCAGTTTATGATGGTATCCATCTACCGCCACGAGTTAACAAAGTGTCACATGTCTTGGTTAGTGTCTGTGCATGTCCTGTTCATCATGGCTTCTGTTGAGTAAAGTAAAACTCGAGCCAGATTTCTGCATTAGTGTTTCTCAGGCGTCAGTGGATGGTAGCTCTCTATTCACCCAGAGGTCCTCAATGAAGGTCTCCTTGGCAAGTTCATACGCTAGGCTAGATTTTGCGAATTTCGGTATTCCCTGAGTAGCTTTCAGGAAGCGTGACTTCACTGCTTCTAGCATCCTCAGGTCTGTCAGGGTCAGTTTCTCCCAGATGATTTCTAGTCCGTATTTTGTCAATAATACGTATCAGATAAAATGTGATTATACTCCGCGTCACCTTAAATAAGTTAGTAAATAAAACAAAAAGTAATTGTAGTACATACGATAAAAAAGGCACAAAAGAGAAACAACGCTAAGAATTAATACGCAAAACAGAAATCAAACAAGACAAAAAATATCAAAAGCAGAAATCATCTACACCAAAAATACGGAAAATTCCAGAATTAAACAAAAGAGAAAGAGAATATACTCATAACAAAAAATACTAGAATAAAAAAGAAGAAAAAAAGAGACCGAAAAAAAAACAATTACAGTACGGTACATATAGTAACATAATGCACAAAAGAAAAAACAAAACTAAGAATTAATACACAAAACAGAAATCAAACAAAACAAAAGTGAAAAACAGAAATCATCTACACCACAAATAAGGAAAATACCAGAATTAAACAAATAAGGAAGAGAATACGCATAACAAAAAAATCAGAATAAAACACAGAAATAAAAGAACAAAAATTGAACTGAAATCAAAAGAAATAAAAAACCAAAATACGAATACAGTACATACGGTAACAAAATGCACTAAAGAAAAACACATAAAGTAGAAAATGCAAATGCAAATGAAGACCCTACGGAAAGAACTGGGTAAGTCTATTTTTTTCGAAAATGAGTTTGTGCCGCATTCTGGTGGCCAGCCATCGTTACTACAGATCTGTTGAATTTAATTTCAAATAAAGCGGTAAATCACCGAGATACTACAGAGGTTTTTATTTTTAGTGGAAACGGAAAGAACGTCCCATATCCTCTCACTTTTTCATAATTTAACTTTAGTTTGTATTTGTTTTACATGTACTCCCTTTATAAGAAATAAATTTGTCAAAATAACTATAACACAATTGGGGTGTTTTATGTATTTCTTTTTAGTGTTGAAAGCAGGGGAGGCTCCTGATTATATTTCTAGGGTGGGCCAGATGCTACTATTGTTGTTACATATTAAATATTGTTTCATATTTGGCATTCATTGTTGCCAATATTGCTATTATCATAATTCCTCACAACAGTACATTTGAAACAAGTTTTAATAAATAGTCGATGCATTAAAAACTGTACTCACATGGCTCCTTATTTATAAATATATTCTCTCCTGTGCTTGGATGAAGCAAATTTATCAGCTTGGTAGATGAGGTCATAATTATTTAATTTCTAACTTTGTGTTCAAAGCTATAGAAGAAAATGTCGCATACAATCGACATATTAAATACCTATGTACCGTGCCACAAAAGTTCAAAACACATTTATACAGTAGAAATTAACTTCAGACAACTGAAAATGTATAAATATAGTATTGTCTAATGTCAGAAAGCTGCGAACAATGGTCGAATACCTGTTTAAGGGCGTGAGGTGGGGTGGACCCTTCTCCCGTAGAGACAGAAGCAGGAAGTGAAATGAAGAGATCTTCTGTTTAGATTCAAAGCTACGCTTTGGGCTCAACCTGCTGGCCCTTGAAGGGAGAGAAAATTCCCTTCACAGCACTGGAGAATTCGCGTGCAAGACAGTGATATAACCACTGTTTCCACATCTGGCCCATCAAGCCATATACTTTACATAGGACTTTCTGTGGTCCGGCTCTTGCTATGACGATACACCGTACGAGACTGTCAGGATCTTAACCTAGGGATGAGTTACTTATAATGAATTCTTTTTAGAGACTGTAGAAGGGTAAAACACTTATTTTAAGTTGAGTATCTGCAATATAAAGTAATTTAAAAAAACCATTAACTAAACAAATTCTTTGCAATGCTGCCTAACAGCCTTGGGTGGGCAGGGCCCATTCGTCCCTGGTTGAAAGTATAAATTGGCTCTCCTGAAACATTTACAGAATGTGACTTACCTCGTTTTTCCCGTGGAGTCTTCAAATAATACCAGAACTTCATTAGTTCGGAAATAAGCCATACAATTCTAATGTTACAATTACTCCGAGGTTGCGGTTATATCCTGGAGAGTTCCGACTTGAAGGCTATTGAAGTATTCTTCAAAGAATTCTGCTGTGTCATTATTCTTGAGTGCCATTGGTTTGTTATTCAAATGACGAAATGTATTATGCATGGCCGACTTTCAACTTTTTGAGCCTTTTTAATAAAAATGATGTTGCCAACAACTTTCCCGCTCTGACTGACACTCTCCAAAGTGGAGTGGAGAAAGCCGCTTGTGGGTCTTGACTTCGACCCTGGCAGGACCACGCACTTGTGTGTGCAGCCATGCGTTAATAAGGCGAGAAAGTTCGGTTAAGGAGGATATCATGTGTGGTTGTTGTCTAAAGGTGCATTGCAGCGGAGGTGTAGGGTGTTATGGTCGAACTTCGATATCTCGAACATAGATTACTCGAATTATTATCGATAACTCGTAGTAGTTATTATTTCCCGAACAAACTTTCTATGATTTACATGTATTGTTTTTAGTCTATTTTCATGTATGAAACAAGTAGTTTCGTGATGAACTAAAGGGCCTACTTTTCTTCAAATTATAAGAGACCATAGGTAAAGCCCTGCGCGGATGCGGACAAACCCGCGGATATCCGCAACATTTTTCGCCAAGCGGATATAGTTTGCATGGCTTTGGGGATAGCGGATAAGCTGCGGATAATGTTGGAGTAAATTGCGGATAGTTTTTAGAATACAACCCGAACTTGTTGAATATCATGGGGAAAGTTGGAAAGTTTTTCGAGTTGGTAGTACAACTAGCAACTCAGTTCCCTGCTGCCCTCAAGCTGTCATCGTACCTATCAGATAGGGTCAGTCAGCATGATGCCAGTTGCTATGTGATAACCGTGAGGCTTGGATGAAGAAACTTTACACGTTGCATGTTATTTTCTGTAGCCAGCAAATAAGAAGGTAAGTCTACCGTTGTGATTCAATTATTTAAAATTAAATGCAGTTTTAAATGCCAGTTTTACAGTGTTTTTTTGCAGGTATTTATTTTTCAATATAATAGATTAGTTTATCGGGATTCAGTGAGTTACGTTTTAAAAGCAGAGTGGGGTAATGGTGCGCAGAACATATGATACAAGTAAATACAATGCGAAATTAATGGCAAAATAGGTACTGTTTGTTCTCCAGATGCCAAGGAATTATACGCGGGAAACTGAGAAAAATTCCTACTCAGCAGAAAATATGCAGAAAGCTCTACGTGCAATTAGGGATGATGGGAGGAAAATAAGGGAAGTGGGGAGACGTTTCAACATTTCCGAGTCATCCGTACGAAAGCAGTTGCTGCAAAATAATGCGGATAACAGTCGTGCGGGGCGGATGCGGATAACGTTTTGTTTATCCGCGCAGGGCTCTAAGTAGGCATATATCAACAGTTGGCAGACCTGGCGACTCGAAAGATATTCTTTCCATCTCTGAAGGTCCACAATGCACATCCAAAATTTGGTTGAGATCCAATAGATAGTATGAACATCACATGCATTTAAATATTGAATTTATCAGCATGCGTAAAATCAGTTTGGTGACATTGTCATAAATTGGATGCTGAAACTTAAATTGAAATATTATTATCTATGTGCCAATGTTGAAAGAACTTCATGTATTAGTATGGAAGTTACATATGATTCAACATTAAACCTATCAGCCCGCGTAGAATCAAGTTGGCAGCACTGTCGTATATCGGTTACTGAAAATTAACCTACATGTGTAAGAACTATAAGTATGCAAAGGTTGGAACTGTTGGCCTGCATACTTTCTGATATATTGAGATTAGGATAATGATGTATAGAGTGTATTTTTCAACAGTTGGCATCTTCTCCGGTGGTTGAAATCCAATAGATAGTATGGAAGTTACATGCATTTAAAGATTGGACATACAGTATCAGCAGGCATAGAATCATGTTGGCAACACTCTCATGTATTGACTCCTGTAAATTAGTCTGATGTAATATTATCTATATGTGTGTCAATTTTGGAACAATTCCCATTCAGCAGTTGGTAGCACTGACGTCATGGCCTTGCGATATTCAGGCATAGCATTTTACTCATACAAAATTCGGTTTCCATAGTTGCAGCCGTTTAGGAGTTGATAGGGAGGGACACACACACAGACAGACGGACAGACAGACAGACATACATTTACCCGGATAGATCTCATAAGTCTACTTTTTCCTCAGTTTTACAAAATGTGAAATTTAGGCTAATAATAAGTCTACTTTTTCCTCATTTTTACAAAATGTGAAAAGTACCGTAGGCTAAAAATAGGCTTATGAGATCACCTTTTGTCCGTGTGTATGTGTCCCCCTAATAATATGTAAACGGTCAAAGCGATTTCAATGAAACTCGGTAAATGCATACTACTACCTCGTCCGACATCGATCGTGCCTTTCAAATTTTAATACATTTCACCAGTCAAACATGGCGGCTGTGCGAAATATTTCACCGGCATTCTATACCTCCGAAACTAATACTGATATCACTCTGAAATTTTGTACGGGCACTACTAGAAATTCGCCTAAGTGACCTTCAAAAACCTGTTAAGTTCAAAACGAACGAACATAGTGGCCAAGCAAAGTAGAAACAAATAGACTTTTCTCGCGAATTAACCATCCGGGCGCAGTGAAACCTGGTACAGAAAATGTTCATACACATTGTAATGTACTGACATCTAATTTAGTTCAATTGTTTACACAACCTCAAGATGGCGGCTGTGTGAAATTTAAAAATTAAGTTATTATATTTTGTGTCCTAATCAGGCGATCAAAGTCAACGTTTGAATAATGAACCTACGCAATAATCGGCATCTTCTTCTTCTTCTTCCTAGCGTTGTCCCGCTGGTGCAGGGTCCGCTTTTATGGTCATTGACCTCCATTTTGTCCGGTTTTGTGCGTCAGCTGGATTTAGGCCGGTAATTTTTAAATCACCATTAATTGTGTCTTGCCAACGCTGCTTCGGTCGTCCTCTGGGGCGTAGGCCTTCAACCTCAAAATGAAGGACAGAGTTAGTAACAGTATCAGGCGCTGCACGCAGGGCATGGCCATACCATCGGAGCCGTTTCTCTCTCATTTTTTCCACAATTGGGGCGACACCCATTTGCTCCCGAATTGTGTCGTTTCTGACATGGTCCATAAGGGATGCCCATTGTCCAACGGAGCATTCTCATTTCCATGGCGTGCAGACGACGTTCTGAAATTTTGTCGGATGGTCGACATTCAACTCCATACAGCGCAACTGGCCGTACCACTGTCCGATATATTTTCGATTTGAGACGAAGTGGCATTTTCTTGTCGCAAAGCACACCCGTGACCTCCTTCCACCGCAACCAGGTTGCGTTTACCCTGGCTCTTACTTCATCATTGAAGTTGCCATCACTCTGAAGACGAGATCCAAGGTACCTGAAGCATTCTGTCTTGACTAGATTTTGTCCAGCGACTTGAATGGTACCGTCGCTTGGGATTAACTCCAGATACTCCGTCTTTTTCACATTCAGACATAGGCCGTACTGGGAGAGGCGGTTATTCCAATCTTCAACTTGACATTGGAGTTTTTCTCGGGTGTCATCTACAACCATTATATCATCTGCATACAGAAGGGTCCAAGGAACATTCCGTTGCAGGTCACGAGTGATGGTGTCCATCACAAGAACAAAAAGGGACGGTGATAGTGCTGAGCCTTGGTGGACGCCGACATTTATACTCTGTGAGCTGCCAGAATAGGATTGACAGTTCTCGTCTCGCCATGTGGTCTGAGAACGAGGTTGCCGAACTGTACACGCGAGAGATACAGCTGACCAGGCACTGAAGCACGTGGCCTGTAATATTGCAATGCAGAGTATTATGACATCAACTATGCGAACATGGATTGGTGAAGAGGCAGAGGGGTGATGACTGACGTGGAATTTCCGGCGAAATGTCAATCCTATTCAGGCAGCTCACAGAGTATACAGGAAAGTTTTCCGAGGTGCCAACAGCACAACGTACTCTACTGCTGGTGTTCGTGTATAACATCTTGACCACATTTACAAATGACTCTGGCACCCCATGGTTGCGGAGCGCATACCAAATCAACTCATGAGGAACACGATCGAAGGCCTTTTCAAGGTCAAGAAAGGCAATATGCAGAGGCTTTCTTTTCTCACGGTGCTTCTCCATCAGTAACCGTGCTGCGAAGATGGCGTCAGCGGTTCCAGCCCCCTTGACAAACCCGCACTGGTTGGAGCTGATTTCGGTGATGGCACGTAGGCGTCTATCAAGAATCCTCTCAAAGATCTTCATTGTATGTGAGAGAAGACGTACTGGGCGATAGTTTGAACATTCCGCTGGGTCTCCTTTGTTCTTGAAAATCGGTACTGTAATGCTTGTAGCCCAGTTAATAGGGATGTGGCCAGAGTCCAATATGGCATTGAAAAAGGTAACAAGTCAATCTATCGCAGTAGATTGCAGTTCTTGAAGTTTCCAGAAGTCAGCAGGGAGGTTGTCTGGCCCAGGAGATTTATGGTTTCTCATGCCTTTTAGGGCAGTGGTAACTTCCTGTGGAGTGTTTTGGGGGATAGGCCCACTAGTTGGGACACTTTCTGGGATTGTTGGATGCGGAAACTCTATGTTTGAGATCTCCTCGAAATGCTCTTTCCATCGCTTGAGAATAGCATGTTTGTTGTGTAGTCTTTGGCCCTCCTTGCTCTTTATGCACACATAGTGTTCAATATCCCTGGCTGTTCTTGCTCGGGCTTTGGCCAGACGGTAAATATCCTTTTCACCATCTTTGGTGTCCAAGTTAAGATAGAGGTTGTTGTAGAGGTTGGCTCTTGCTTCAGCCACGGCTTTCTTTGCCTCTCGTTTAGCAGTGACGTACCTTTCTCTGCTCACGTCTTGTCTTGTTGTGCCAAGAGGAGGAGTTCTTACTCGTATGTGGTGACTTAAATGGACATGTTGGTCAAAATAAGAATAGTGCATAACTCTATGGCCTACAAAAATCGAACATGGCGACCATCCGAAATATTTAGACGGTTCTCAATATCTACGAATCTATTACGGCAATCAAACTGAAATTTTGTTTGTTGATAGAGGCAATTAACATAACTTCACCTATAGGACTTTCAATAGCCTGGTGAGTACAAATCCAACATGGCGGCGACGCGAAATTTAAATATATAAATGGACGTTTCTCGCGATTTAACCATCCGAACGCAGTGAAACTTGGTACGGTAAATGCTTATACAATTGTTATCTACTGACATTTAAGTTATTTAAATTATTTTCATAACCGCAAGGTGACGCCTGAGCGAAATACTTAAATCTCGTTTTTATTTCTTGTGTCCTTATCATGCGATTGAAGTTTGAATAAAACACCTACACAATAACCTTCATAACTCTAAGGCCTATATATAAAAGTCCAACATAGTGACCATCCGAAATATTTAGACGGTTCTCAATATCTATGAATCTATTTCAGCAATCAAACTGAAATGTTGTATGTTGGTAGATGCAATTAACGTAAGTAGGATATATGAAAATAGGCTATATAGTTCTTCACGGAACTACAACTTTCTTATGTTAAAAATTGGATTAGCCGTTTCTTTCTTTCTACCCTCCATTATTTATTTATCTAATGGCTTTTAGTGCCGGGAGTGTTCGAGGACATGTTCGGCTCGCCTGAGTCTGTAGCTGCTTCCAGTGGACACCCTTAGGGTGAGCTACAAGTTCCGTTCAATTTCAAGTAGTTCCAAATTTCGCTACCAGATATCAATGATACCTAGTAGTGAACGTTGGAACTTTGATAGAGCGTTCCGACGAAATCTAACCTAACAATTTAGCTTCACACAAGTTTAGTCTGTGGAAGGATCTTTTACATGGAATAAATCTATGACATGGAACCGCCGGCTTTACTTCCTCTCCAAAGGAAGGCATACTGAAGGATTTTTAACGGTCTTAAAAATCCTCCTTATGATTATGTTACTGCAGTATGGTGAGTGCCCTATTATTGTAGCAAACGTCTGTTCACTCTCACATTGCTTGGCCCATAAACACGGCTGTGTAGAGCTGATAGCTTTGTTTGCTTGCCAATACTCTGTTCTACAAAAGCAGCGAGAAGGAAGTTGCTATCACACACACCTGGAGTGTTCACCACTTACAAATAAGGCTGATCTATTTACCCAAACTGCTTATATGGCCGGTAATTTGTGAGCACATGCATATCGTCAGTCTTCCGTTTCTCGTCCAGTTGTTGATTGCTATGCAGAACACCCCAGGGGCTGACATCTAGTGGGACGTGGGTTGGCGACCCCGGGACCCCAGCTGAGTCCGACAATGCTTCCACTTACTTGTGCTGGGTTCCTCTCCGACTTCTTTCCTGTCGACCTCTCTTGATCAACACTTGTTCTCTTCCTATGCCGACGGTGTTAGGGTATCCGAGGCCTAGGGAGTCTCTTCCTTTTCCGCCTTAATTAGTCCTTGTCTTATCTTTCCTGATACCCTCATTATGCGAGGGGTCAGCCTCCTTTTTCTTTTCATGTTATCTCCTGCCTTCTGCTCAACGCCACTTCTGGTGCATCCTGGATGTTGCTATACCCTCAGGGGCTCACGGCTGGTGAGTTCGGGAGTTGGCGACCCCGAGGGATTCCTGAGCTGGGTCAAGTTTCCCCCTCTTTTTCCACTGACTTTAGGCCGGGCCCTATCCTTTTTCCCCCTTCCCTTTCTGCCTTTCATGGCTCTCCCTCCTTCCAAGTCCCTCAATCCTCATTCTTCGAGGGTTGAGGGCATTTCTTTTCTTCCTGTCCTTTATTTGCCTTATCCTTTATTTGTTTACCATTTCTTCTTCTAGTTTGTAAGTCTGTAGTTAGTATTAGTTATAGTTTTCATTCTCATCTCATCTTTCACTCTCACCCAAACCATTAGGGGCCGATAACCTAGATGTTAGGCCCGTTAAGAACAATTATCATCATCATCATCATCATCGGTTTGCAGAATACACTCGATCTTACATTAGCCGATGACGTGGTGGCTTCTGCTCTCATCATCCGCTTTATAAGTGAGAGTGGGTTAGTGCCAGTTAAATTTATAAGTGTGTATTTGCTCAAAGAACTTGTTGTTTTGTGAAATTCTGAATTTTAGTTTTCCGTATATTTTTGTTTATTAGTATAATATTATTGTAGTTGTTATATTCTTCAATCTTTTGACTGGTTTGATGCAGCTATCCATGCCTCCCCATAATGAGCTAATAGTTTCATCTCGACGTAGCTACCACACCCTACATCCGAGGCAATCTGTTTAACATATTCTAAACCTTGGTCTACCCCTACAGTTCTTGTCCTTGACCCTTCCTTCCATAACTAAGCTTGCTATTCCTGGGTGTCTTAGTATGTGTCCTACCAACCTATCTCTTCTCTTCGTTAGCAGTCGCCAGAAACATCTCTCCTCTTCCACTGTCTTAATACCTCTTCATTTTTTACTCTATCTACCCATCTGATCTTCATCATTCTCCTATAACACCACATTTCAACTCTCCTCTTTTCTACTGCACCAACAGTCCAAGTTTCACTTCCATAAAGCGCCATTCTCCAGGAATAGGCTTTCAAAAACGACTTCCTAATACAGTACTTAAATGTATATTCGATGTCAACAAATTCCTTTTCAGTAGAAATGCTTTCCTTGCCTAAGCCAATCTACGTTTTAGCCTACTTTCGATTTTTGCAAGAAATGAAAGTAGACTTATGAGATCTACACAGGACCAAAAAGTGTGTGTCTGTCTGTGTGTGTGTATGTGTGTGTACTCTGCATGTCTACATCCCCCCGTATCAATTTGAACACGGTGAAACCGAATTAAACGAAATTTGGTACAGAGGTAGCACTAGCAAAGGGCACTTCAGTGCCATGATTTATATCACCAACATCTTGACGGAAACGTAATGGCGGCCACCCAAATGTTCAAAGCTTAAATCAAATTACGACTAACCTAATCATCAGATCTCTACCAACTTTTTCAACAACATACCATCATGTGGGAAGCGTCTGTTGACCAAACTACAAGGTCATCAGAAAAATAGTTTCAAGATGGTGGATGTATGAATCATGCAAGTATTATAGCCTGACCGTAACATACGATTCAACAAGGTCAGGCCTTAACAATTCAGCTTATCGTACATAGGGAGGTTTAAGCACAAAAAGTATAAACACACAAATCACAAAAGACACAAACAAGACTGAGAGATAAAAGCAACAAAACAGAAAAACAACAAAGAAAATAAACAAAAAAGATACTAAAAGAAACAAAATTAAAATAACAAAAGACAAAAAAACATAAAACACAAGAAACACAAGAAACACACACAAGAAAAGCATAACACTTAAAAACACAAAAACAAACAAAAAGACAAAAATAAAAACAAAACAAAAAGCATTCAAACACAAAAAACACAAATCACAAAATGACTAAGAGACCAAACCACCAGGATTTGAACTGAATCGGAAAATTTGGTCTTCCTTAAACAGAGTAAGGACTAACTGTAGCAGATGTGCAGATTTGATTATGGGACAAAGTTCAATCTCCAAAATGTGATTGCGGTGCAGAAAGACAAACAGTTCAACATAATTATCATCCAATCTTGTCCAATGTCAGCCTTCCCCGGAGACCCTTCCGAGTTCCTGATGGCAACTGATCGAGTTGTTGACTATCTACGGACATTGAAAGTTTAATTATGGCCTATTTCTGTATAGTGTATTGTAAATATTGTAAACTTGTATCTGATATTATCTTGTTATACTTGTTTATTGGGGAGATATGGAACTGCGCCCATAATCAGTGGTATTTCCAGATCCTTTTAATTAGGCCGATTGAACTGCGCCCATAGTCAAGTCGGCTGTTAGCCCTAGGTCGGTTTAAGGGGAAGTGACAGACTGTCTCCCACCACTAGCTTCTGCACTGCTGAGAATAAGAGGTAGTCCCCCGTCCCGATAATGATGATGATGATAATTGTTGTTTTAAGGGGCCTAACATCTAGGTTATCGGCCCCTGATGGTTTGGGTGATCGTGAAGATGAAAATGAAAAGCGAACTGAAAACTAAAACTAACTACTAACCTACATACTAGAAGAAGAAATGAAAAAAAAGGAGAATAAGGCAAATGAAGGACAGGAGGAAAAGAAATGCCCTCAACCCTCGAAGAAGGTGGATTGAGGGACCTGGAAGGAAGGAGAGCCATGAAAGGCAGATAGGAAAGTGAAAGAGGAGAGGGTCCGCCCCAAAGGTAAGGGACAAAAAGGGAAAACGGACCCAGCTCAGGAATCCCTCGGGGTCGCCAACTCCCGAACTCACCAGCCGTGAGCCCCTGAGGGTGTAGCATTATCTAGGGTGCACCAAAAGTGGTGGGGCTAGATACACCCGGCCTCCTTGAGGGCCTTAAGCAGAAGGCAGGAGATAACATGAAAAGAAAAAGAAGGCTGACCCCTCGCAGAAGGAGGGAATCAGAAAAGATGAGACAAGGGCCAATTAAGGCGGGAAAGGAAGTGACTCCCTAGGCCTCGGATACCCTAATACCGTCGGGGTCGGAAGAGAACAAGAGTTGACCAAGTGAGGTCGACAGGAAAGAAGACAGAGAGAGGAGCCCGGCACAAGTAAGTGGAAGCAATGCCGGACTCAGCTGGGGCCCCGTGGTCGCCAACCCACGCCCACAAGATGTGAGCCCCTGGGGGGCCGTCCCGATAAGCAGCTGTACTACGGGCCTCCGGGGTTGGCAGCTAATCACACAAACCTCTACACCACAAAGGCGAATAATAATGATAATAATAATAATGAAAATCCACAGCCTTTTTCCAGTCATTGGACCGGGTCAGGGTTGGAATGAATGAGGCCTCCATCTAGCGGTTAGGATAGGCATTGTGTCGGCTTCCGAAGCCTGTCGCACTCCTCTGGGACAATGATTAAAGTATGAGAGATGAAATGAAATGATATTGGAGAGTGTTGCTGGAATGAAAGATGACAGGGAAAACCGGACTACCCGGAGAAAAACCTGTCCCGCCTCCGCTTTGCCCAGCACAAATCTCACATGGAGTGACAAGGATTTGAAGCACGGAACCCAGCGGTGATAGGCCGGCGCGCTGCTGCCTAAGCCACGGAGGCTACACTAATAATAATAATAATAATAATAATAATAATAATAATACAACTCTCTAATCCACCATAAAAAACTACCCCTCTAGTTTTGTTATACAATAAAAAAATATAATAATCTTCTGAATGGTAAGATTACCTCAAACTAGATTATTAAACATTTGCAATAACAAAACTATTTTTAAAATATGGTTAGATTGTCGAAAACATCCCAATGTACCAGTTAATGGTAATATTGCTAGAACAAAAATGAAATATTAGTCTGTTTTGAAAACTGTACGTGTTTTATGTATCCCAGGCCAACACTAATCTCTTGTCCGCAATCTGGACAGGGTATATTTAGTTGTTCGCAATTTGGACGGTTTTTGACTTGTTCGCAATCAAGACACAACCGATTTGAAATGAGTCACTTCAAATTCTCACCACTCGACACAACATAATTCGGTAGAGGGGAGGAGGGAGGGAACGTACATGACCGCTCTTAATGGGCGCAGTTCCACTACCACTTTCGAAGGTTGATGCTAATGACCATGGTCATTAGTGAAGCTTGGGCGCAGTTCCATACAATCCGTTTATTGTTCCATGATGTGATGATAGGCAAATGCTAAATAATAATAATAAATTATTGTTTACATGACTCTAATATATTGGTTTCTAATTTTATCGTCGTACTGACATCAATAATAACATTCTGACTTGGTGACATAACTCAGATAATAATTTGAACCATGCAACAACCGGTCTGCTTGCAGGTTAAGGTATGTAAACATGACCATAGTCTGATGACCCCCTACAGAGATCGTTTCTTCTGGAGCCATTGTTCCCGAGAAATCCCCGGTCAGCAGCTTCTATTATAACAAGCTCTAAACTACAAAGTAGATTGCAAATGAGAACTCACTGTATTAGCTTTCCTCGATACTACCACCCTGACAGAATACGCAACCTAAGTGCTTAAATCTGCTCCAATTTAATTCCTCCAATCCGGTATTGTATTTTCTTGTGTTTCTTTTCTACCCACATCACCTTTCTTTTATTAGAATTGCCGATTTTCATACCATATGTTCTAGCATGTTGGCTTGTACACTTACGACAACCAGGTCATCAGCATAGACCAGACTACTTATAGTAGCCTCACTTTCCTGGTTAACGACCGGCTCGTCTTTGAAACCTAGCTGGACGGATGTTTACAGTCCATAGGTGCGGGGTGCCGAGACATTCACGGCTTAAGGCTGGTGAGCAGGTAGACAGGACTGGCGTCAACACCTTGTCTGCACCCTCGTGGACAGCTGGAGGAAGCATCTTATTGGTCAAGAACCGTCATGTACTTGTCAGCCATAAATAATGGCTATTGTCGGCTCGTGCACGTTTGAGTCGCCGGTCGTTAACCATGAAAGTGAGGCTACTATACCTGGTTTCCTCCTAAGTTGTGATCGTTTTCTACTTTTGTTTTTTGCTTTGTGTTTTTTTTTGTTTTGTGTTTATTTTCTGCTTTTGTTTTTTGCTTTGTGTATTTGTTTTGTGTTTCTTTTCTGCTTTGTGTACTTGTTTTGTGTTTGTTTTCTGCTTTTGTTTTTTGCTTTGTGTACTTGTTTTGTGTTTGTTTTCTGCTTTTGTTTTTTGCTTTGTGTATTTGTTTTGTGTTTGTTTGTGTTTGTTTTCTGCTTTTGTTTTTTGCTTTGTGTTTTTGTTTTGTGTTTGTTTTCTGCTTTGTGTATTTGTTTTGTGTTTGTTTTCTGCTTTTGTTTTTTGCTTTGTGTATTTGTTTTGTGTTTGTTTTGTGTTTGTTTTCTGCTTTTGTTTTTTGCTTTGTGTATTTGTTTTGTGTTTCTTTTCTGCTTTGTGTACTTGTTTTGTGTTTGTTTTCTGCTTTTGTTTTTTGCTTTGTGTATTTGTTTTGTGTTTGTTTTTTGCTTTGTGTTTTTGTTTTGTGTTTGTTTTCTGCTTTGTGTATTTGTTTTGTGTTTGTTTTCTGCTTTTGTTTTTTGTTTTGTGTTTGTTTTTGGCTTTGTGTTTTTTGTTTTGTGTTTGTTTTCTGCTTTTTTGCTTTGTGTTTTTGTTTTATATTTGTATTCTGCTTTTGTTTTTTGATTTGTGTTTTTGTTTTGTGTTTGTTTTCTTCTTTTGTTTTTTGCGTTGTGTTTATTGTTTTGTGATTGTTTCCCGCTTTTGTTTTTGCTTGGTGTTTAATGTTTGTGTTCTGCTTTTGTTTTTGCTTAGTGTTTTTTGTTTTGTGTTTGTTTTTTGCTTAGTGTTTTTTGTTTTGTGTTTGTTTTTTGCTTAGTGTTTTTTGTTTTGTGTTTGTTTTTTCTTTGTGTTTTTTGTTTTGTGTTTGTTTTTTGCTTTGTTTTTTGTTTTGTGTTTGTTTTCTGATTTTGCTTTGTGTTTTTTTTTCTGCTTTTGTATTTTTGCTTAGTGTTTTTTGTTTTGTGTTTGTTTTTTGCGTTGTGTTTTTTGTTTTGTTTGTTTTTTGCTTTGTTTTTTGTTTTGTATTTGTTTTCTGATTTTGCTTTGTGTTTCTTGTTTTGTGTTTGTTTTCTGCTTTTGTTTTTTGCTTTGTGTTCTTGTTTTGTGTTTGTATTCTGCTTTTGTTTTTTGCTTTGTGTTTTTGTTTTGTGTGTTATGTTTTGTGTTTCTTGTTTTGTTTGTTTTTGCTTTGTGTTTTTGTTTTGTATTTGTATTCTGCTTTTGTTTTTTGCTTTGTGTTTTTTGTTTTGTGTTTGTTTTCTTCTTTTGTTTTTTGCTTAGTGTTTTTGTTTTGTGTGTTATGTTTTGTGTTTTTTGTTTTGTATTTGTTTACTGATTTTGCTTTGTGTTTTTTGTTTTGTGTTTGTTTTCTGCTTTTTTGTGTTTGTTTTATGCTTTTGAATTTCGCTTTTTGCTTTGTTTATTTCAAGCCGGAGGTAATTTTTTAACTTTTGTCACAATTGTCGAAATAGCTTGACTTCACTTTCTTGCTAAACTGGATATTTGAGTGTTCTTAGTGTCATTTTAAGAGTGTTTTCAACATTAACATTTAATAATATCATGGACACTGAGAAGATAGACGGTATCTAGATGAGGAAAAGTCTCACACCAGAGGGTGTTTGCCCAATTCAGTAGTCAGTTGCTCCCAATATCGCATTGCGCCACCAGCTACTGTACCGTGAGAAGTGGGCGGGCGGTCTTCGCACAAGGCCTTGATACCGCCTCGCCTGCCTTCCTTCATCTGTTACATCCGCGTGCGCTCGGTAAGATCTGCTCAATAAGGCCGAATTTCACAACGCCCGCCCGCCTCGGAGCGACCTTTAGGCTATGTCTAGGGGCGTACAAACAAAACAAGTTTGTAGTTTTACATGAAATTCTGTTTGCCTGGAATTCGAAACCTTGGACATCCCTTTTTAATGTTAAAAACATTTCTTAGCAGAAAAAATATAAAAAAACATAAAAACAAGAAGACAAAAACAACAAAAAACTAAACATAAAAACACAAGAAGCACAAAATAGACAAACAAGACTAAGAGACAAGAACAACAAAACAGAAAAACAACGAAGAAAACAAAAAGCAGAAAGCAACAAAAACACAAAAAACATAAAACACAAAAATGAAAAAAAAAGAAGAAAAAACAACGAAAAATAAGCAATTTTCTAAATAGTAACAAACGTTGAAGGGTAAAGGGCCTGGAGAGGTTTCAAATTGTGAGTCTTAAAGGGTTCTATTTAACTAAAAAACCAAATTTCGAAAATCACTTCTGGGCTAAATTCAGATCCGAAAAAAAAACCAGCCTAAAATTGCCTGTTTCATTACTCGTTGCCTTTTTGATTCAAATCCTAGCCAAATTGACTTATTTACATAATTATTTCTTTAATGTGTTCCTTGGTTCAATATCCTCAGGCGTTTTGTTGATTTTTCTGAAAATTCTTCACACCAAAAGTAGTTATAAGGGTTTCCGTGAAAATCTGCATTGACTCACACTAGCGCTCATAGTGGTAGAAAAGGTAAACTGCTAATCTAATCGAGCATATGTGATTGAGTTTCTGGTGAACTCTTGCAATTCTTAGAATACATCAAATAATCTCTCTAAAGACGCTACATCAAGAAAGTAGTTTTCCATTTCTACTGTACTCCAGGGGAATGCCGGGATCGTTCTCAAATTAAAGCCGCGTCCGTCTTTTTCCCAATTATACAAAAAAACACGAAAAAACAAAAGAACATAAAATAAAAAACCACAAAAACGCAATATGACAAAAAGGAAAAAAAAAAGAAAATATCTTAAAACATAAAAACACAAAAAGCACGAAACCAAAAAAGAAATCAAAAAGAAACAAAAAGAAAAAGAACCACAAAAACACACAAAAAGGACAATGAAATTAAACATAAAACACACAAAAAACGACAAAAGACAAAAACAAAAAACATAAAAAGCACAATAACATAAATCACAAAAATGACAAGCAAGACTAAGAGACAAAACAGAAAAACAACAAAGAAAACTGAACAGAAACAAAAAGAAAATACAAAAAACCTAAAACAGAACATTGTGGTGTTTGAAGCCATATTTTCAGTGTTGCCTTAGTAAACAAGAGTTTAGTGCTTTTCAGTCGGTCAACACGAATGTGTTCGTGTTGACCGACTGAAAAGCACTAAACTCTTGCTAAAACAGAAGTAACAATAAAGTTAAAAACAAAACAAAAATAACAAAAAAAAAGCATACAGACACAAAAACACAAATCTGAATTACAACTACACACATTAATGCAGCCATCACAATAACACAGGCTATCAGATAATGTCCACAAACACCAAAAGGCCTACACGGGGCAAACCCATCAAACAACAAAAACTCTTGCAGGACTCTCAAACAATCTCAAGACGCTCCACCTGGTGTTTGACACCCCTTAAGAGAACTCGCACAAGTCGTGAGCACAATGAAGGTTTCTGCTAAAAGGTCACTCACTCAGCGCAGAGAAATCAATTTACAATTACGCGCTCTCAGACTTGTACATCTATCAAGAGTAAAATACAGATCAAGGTGAGGTTCGTCAGTCCTATATCATTCACTGAAGGTTAATTCCTTACTAAATAGGCATTGCTTCCCCGTCGTCGACACGATCATAGAGTAGAGAACATCGTGTACGTCATATCATCGGTACCGAAGAAAAATTAAATAAATATGCTAATTAAACAGAACAAAACACGAAAACACAAAAAACACAAAAATCACAACTAAGGCAAAACAACAAACAAAATAAGGAAAGAAGGAAGATTGTAGTTTTACGTGACCGTGAATCTTGAGATTATGAGCCACGGGACCTCCTTTTTACGTGGAATCCGAACCACAGGACATGGCATTTCACATCGAAAATCTCACATGCATTGACCGGGAATCGAACCCAGACCGCCTTGGTGAGAGGCATACAGCTAGACCGCTGAGCCACCACGCCACTAACAAACAAAATAACAAGAGACAAACAATCAAAACAAAAAACAGAAAATAACCTAAGAACATAAAACATAAGAGCACAAAAACACAAAAAAACACAAAAAGACACACAAGATAAAAAAGAACAAATAATAAAACATAAAAAACAAAAACACAAAAAACATGAACCACAAAAAAGAATCAGAGACAAAAACATGATAAAACCACAAAGAACAGAAAACCAACAAAGAACACACAAAAAATATCAAAAAGAAACAAAAAGGAAAAGAACAAAAACACAAAAAAGAACAAATAAATAAAATATAAAAACACAAAAAACAAAAACACATTAAACATAAAAACACAAAAAGCACAAAACACGAATCACAAAAAGACCAACAAGACTAAGAGACAAAAACAACAAAACAGAAACTACATAAAAACAACAAAGAAAACGAAAACAAAAAGAGAAAACAACAAAAACACAAAAAAGAACAAAAATCATTTAATACAAGGAACAGAAAAGAATAGACCTAAATCTAGAGAACGGTGAAAATTATTCAGTGCTGGTTTGGACTAAACGGCAGATGGTCCAAAACCTTTGATAAAGTCTATCGTAACGTTGGCACAGTGCGGTCGTGAATGTTTTTTTTCACCTTTTTCGAGAATTGAAGGTATGGTTGGGCGGCAACGCCTCGCCAAAAAGGAAACACTTCAGGAGACTCTCCAGACATACCCACCTCAGTGGCGGCAGAATATTTTGCCGAGGGCATTGGAAAGCTGGTGTAACGATACGACAAATGTTTCAATCGTTTTGGTGATTATGTTGAGACATAAGAATAATACAAGCAAACATTTCGTAGTAAAATCAGTTTGGTTTGTCAATCTGTTATTTTTATAATGCCATTCGCAACTTGAAGAAAAAAGATAGAAAAACCAGCCTTCGTACATCAAAAACAACAACAATCTAGTAATTCCAGTTACACAGCGACGTAGCGTCATTATGGAAACTCAGGTTACCACAGAAAATTTAAAACAAGCTCAAGGCTGAAGACCAAGATATACCAAGTCCCGCTAATAAATTAACACCACCATCAAAGGTGATTCCAAACGAGATTACACGTCAATTAGTACAGTAATTACACCTTCGCCGTTGGCTACAATTTAATTGAAGTATGGGCAGTGTTTTTAATAAAACGAACCTATTCTCTCATCAATCCTCATTTTTTAAAATATTTTTATATTTGGAGCACAAATAATATTTAATTGTGTTTCTCCGATTTTCTCTGCAAAATGACCATCCTTGCGTTGCCTGTGCGCAGGAATTATGAACAATAAATTAGTCTTGTAATTCCACCTTGAATGAAGTGGCTTATTACAGTCTGCTGATAATATCTTTATTGTTATTGGCTAGGAAGAGGGCGGGGATTTTATAGGGTCCGGTTCTCTACTGAATCAGCAACTGCACAAAAAGGTATGTTGTGCAAACTCGTTAACATATTGTTTATATGCCAGGCATTTCCATTTATTTCCACCAATTTGGTGTAGTGGTTTTGTTTAGAAATAGAAATGTGGAATCAACGTCATTAATATCCAGACACCATTCTTCGTCATCTATTTATACTAGGTCAGTAGCGATATTTATAGGTAGCTATAAGAACACAAGCTCTTAGTTACGTGTTGTTTGTTCATCTATGTATACTAGGTCAGTAGCGCCATCTATACGTTGCTATAAGAACGCGAGCTCTTAGTTACGTGTTGTTTGTTCATCTATGTATACTAGGTCAATAGCGTCATCTATACGTTGCTATAAGAACACAAGCTCTTAGTCACGTGTTGTTTGTTCATCTATGTATACTAGGTCAGTAGCGCCATCTATACGTTGCTATAAGAACACAAGCTCTTAGTTACGTGTTGTTTGTTCATGTCTACTAGATCAGTAACTTTATTTATATGTTGCTATAAGAACACAAGTTCTTAGTTACGTGTTGTTTGTTCATGTCTACTAGATCAGTAGCGCCATCTATACGTTGCTATAAGAACACAAACTCTTAGTTACGTGTTGTTTGTTCATGTCTACTAGATCAGTAGCGTCATCTATACGTTGCTATAAGAACACAAACTCTTAGTTACGTGTTGTTTGTTCATGTCTACTAGATCAGTAACTTTATTTATATGTTGCTATAAGAACACAAGCTCTTAGTTACGTGTTGTTTGTTCATGTCTACTAGATCAGTAGCGCCATCTATACGTTGCTATAAGAACACAAGCTCTTAGTCACGTGCTGTTTGTTCATCTATGTATACTAGGTCAGTAGCGTCATCTATACGTTGCTATAAGAACACAAGCTCTTAGTTACGTGTTGTTTGTTCATCTATGTATACTAGGTCAGTAGCGTCATCTATACATTGCTATAAGAACACAAGCTCTTAGTTACGTGTTGTTTGTTAACCTATGTATACTAGGTCAGTAGCGTCATCTATACGTTGCTATAAGAACACAAGCTCTTAGTTACGTGTTGTTTGTTCATCTATGTATACTAGGTCAGTAGCGTCATCTATACGTTGCTATAAGAACACAAGCTCTTAGTTACGTGTTGTTTGTTCATCTATGTATACTAGGTCAGTAGTGTCATCTATACGTTGCTATAAGAACACAAGTTCTTAGTTACGTGTTGTTTGTTCATCTATGTATACTAGGTCAGTAGCGTCATCTATACGTTGCTATAAGAACACAAGCTCTTAGTTACGTGTTGTTTGTTCACCTATGTATACTAGGTCAGTAGCGTCATCTATACGTTGCTATAAGAACACAAGCTCTTAGTTACGTGTTGTTAATTCATCTATGTATACTAGGTCAGTAGCGTCATCTATACGTTGCTATAAGAACACAAGCTCTCCGTTGCGTATTGTTTGTTTGCTTCCGTATAATATTGAGCGCTGAAAAATTAATTAATTAATTAATTAATTAATAATAATAATAATAATAATAATAAGCTATTATTAATTATTATTTCGATAGAAGTTACAACATCACGGCGATGGGTCTGACTATGAATCTAAGGGTGATACTGATCTCTACGTCTCCTAGCAACGGCACTGGAGTGGTGTAGCTGCTATATCACGGTACTATGAGGTGTAGTTCAGGTGCCTTTGGGGTCACCGAGACTCGCTTTCCAAGTGGTCTAACCTGACTGACCTGAGCAAGGGCGGTGTGCACAGTACTAGCATGGCCACCTGACACTTGATGCACTTGACACTGTAACACTACATACAGTAATATGATATACCGTATCTTCTAGAGTAGGCTATAATATATTTGATTATTAAGCTATTTCATATTAACATAACCTCTTGAATTAATGTGACAAGAATTATTAGCCGATTTTCATTTATGAAAAAAAAAAAAGAAAAAAGGCTTATGAGATCACCTTTTGTCCGTGTGTGTGTGTGTCCCCTAATAACTTATAAACGGCTAGAGCGATTTCAATGAAACTCGGTAAAGTCATAGTACTATTTTGGTCAACCCCGACCGTGCCCTTCAAATTTTGTTTTGTCTCACTAATCCAACATGGCGGCTGTGCGAAATATTTCGCTGGCATTCTATATCTCCGAAACTTTTATTGATATCACCCTGAAATTTTGTATGGTGATAAAGGGTACTATTAGAAGTTTAGCTATGGGACTTTCTAAACCCTGTAAAATACAAAACGAACATGGTGGCCAAGCGAATGTAAAACATTTTAATAGATTTTTCTCGCGATTTAACAATCTGAGAACAGTGAAAATAATATGGTACAGTAAATGTTTATACACATTGTAATGCACTTGCTTCTCATTTAGTTCAATTGTTCACATAACCTCAAGATGGTGGCTGTGCGAAATTTTAAAATTAATTTTTATTTCTTGTGTATTAAACATGCAGTCGAAGTGAACGTTTGAATAATGAATTTACGTAAAAATCGTCCTCTAATAGTACATAACTCAATGGCCTACATATATAAAAATCCAACATGGCGACCATCTAAAATATTAGGCGGTTCTCAATATCAACGAATCTATTACAGCAATCAAACTGAAATTTTGTATA
Source organism: Meconema thalassinum (assembly GCA_946902985.2). Classification (NCBI taxonomy): domain Eukaryota; kingdom Metazoa; phylum Arthropoda; class Insecta; order Orthoptera; family Tettigoniidae; genus Meconema; species Meconema thalassinum. The sequence goes on along the minus strand of OX336398.1, from coordinate 57,618,057 downwards.
TTGATAGAGGCAATTAAGTAGGATGTATGAAAATCGACTGTGTAGTTCTTCACGGAACTACTTGTTTATTGTAAGTATTGAATATTACGATGATATGAACTCATTGTCTTTGTCTTTCAAGTCCAGCTGTTTGTTTTGTGGAACTTCCCCTTTGCCTATCGGATAGACTAACAGTTAATATTGTACAGTACACCCTTGCTCTGGTAGGTCATTGCCGTGTGTTCATTCTGGAAGATATTTCCCTGCCGCCTTTGATTACATTCTCGAATATGCCATTTGTATTGGCAACACTGAAAGAATGGCTTCAGATCTTTACAATTCTCGATTATAATTTCTTTGGCCAAAGGAATCTGGAAACCTGTATTGTATGATCAGAACGTTGCAAGAGTATATCATCGAAGGTGCTGATGTTTGAATTTTTCAGTTTATTCTTATAGAAATGTAGATATTATTGACAATCAAATATATTTTCTGGGTGGCGTAGTCGGTAGCATACTGCAACTATGCCCAAGATCGCGGGTTCAAACCCGGCCGAAGTCGTCGAATTTGTTAAGAGCGTTAAAATCCCTCAGTATGCCTTCCTTCGGAGGGGAAGTAAAGCCGGCGGTCGCATGTCATAGATTTATGGCATGTTAAAGAACCTTCCACTAATTGCACCTGTGTGAAACTAAATTGGATAGGTTAAGAATGTAAACAACGCTCTTAGGTTTCTACGTTCGTTGCCAAGAGCCGACTGCGGTGGCGTCTAGTGGCTAAGTTCTGATCTTGGCCTAGTAGTCGTTGACGGTGGCGCTTGGCAGCAAAAGTAGGAACTATTTGAAAAATTCTAAGTTGCAGTACTTAAATTAAAAAACAGATAACACACACTAATACAGTCATCACAATTAACACCGGTTATCAGACTGATTCTAGACACACCAAAAGTACACGGGGCAACATGACCGCGTTGTCGCAGCCCCTAAACTTAAGAAACACCAACCAACCAAAGCCGGCGATCCCATGTCATAGATTTATGGCATGAAAAAGAACCTTCCACTAACTACAATTGTGTGAAGCCAAAATGTGTAGGATAGTTTGATAACGCTATATTAGTTCCAACGTTCGCCGCTAGGTGCTAACTCCGACAGCATTTAGTAGCCACATCCGCAGCTAGGTGTCGTGGACGGTAGCATTTGTTAGCAAACGTAGGAACTACTTGAAAAAATTAATCGTCTGCTGTCCTTACCTGAATCACAGATAACACACACTAATACAGTCATCACAATTAACACCGGTTATCAGACAAATTCTACACACACCCAAAGTACACGGGGCTATATGACCGCGCTGTCGCAGCCTTTAAACTGAGGAGCCAACCAACCAATATTTTCTGGGATATCATTGATCTACTGGGTGAAACAAATACGAAATCAAAATCCAACAACAAGTTCCGTGACGAACTAAAGAGCCTACTTTTCTTAAAATTAAGATTCATGCCAATGATTAATCTACAGTATATGAACCTATCTAGAATATTAGGGTAAAAAAAATATAGACAGAATTTATTAACAGTTCACTGCCCTGATTGCTCTTAAGAATACTTACAGTCATATCTGTTATGTTACACATAGCACATACGAAATTTGGATGAAATCCACCTGATAGTATAGAAGTTACATGTATTTAAAAATTGGTCCTATCAGCAGGCTTAGAATCATATTGGTAGAACTGACGTATATAAGTTACTCCAAATTAATCTAAAATGTCAGGTACTATACGTGTGCATAGTTTAAAGCTGTCGGCTTGTATACTTTCTGATATATTGGTATTTGGATAAAAAATAGAGAGAGAGAGCAATTATCAACAGTTGGCAGCCCTGGTGGCTCTTAAGAATACGCTCGGTCATATCTGTTTATGAAGACATATTACATACAAAATATGGTTGAAATTCAATTGTTAGTGTCGATGTTATATGCATTTAAAAATTGGACCTATATGAAGTCTTAAAATTATTTTGGCAACACTGTCATGTATGTCCTCATGGAAATTAAACTGAAATAGTATTGTCTACATGTGTGCCAATTTTGGAATAGCTCCCATGCATTCCTTCCAAGATATCCAACATGAAGCTCAAATTTCTAGTGCGTTTTTCAGCAGTTGGTAGTACTGACACCATTTTCAAATATGGGCTTGAGATATTCCGGTATACATCTTTACTCATACTAAATTTGGTTTCGATTGCTGCAGCCATTTAGGAGTTGATAGGGACACACACACACACAGACAGACACAGCCAGACAGACAGACAGACACACATTTTCCCGGATCGATCTCATAAGTCTACTTTTTCCACATTTTTGCAAAATGTGAAAAGTAGGCTAAATATGTTGGTGGTGATGGTGGCGGTTAAATAAATAATGTGACCAAAGTACAGTGAGTTTAGCTCCTCAAGACGTCCAGTTTCTCCGTCACTCTGATGAGTACTCAGTAGAATAATGCTACTTTTCTTCATCTCAAAGCATTAATACATCACCACGAGGGATCGCATTACACAGCTGTCTTGAGATCACGACGTGACGTAGCGTTAGTCCTGAGTTACTGTATGTCGTGTAAGGTCAACTCTGAGCGTACAGGACTTCCCCTTTCCGTATAATCATAATGATGCCATAAGTAAACTTTTCGTGAAGATTCCAACTGGATCACCGTGACCCTTCCACGACAACTACACAGAAGATGGGAGTATTACAACACAGTTCAGTTTGAGTCTTCAGTCTTTTGACTGGTTTGATGCAGCCTAAATGCCTCCCTGTCCTTAGCTAACCTTGGTCTAACTCTACAGCTATTACACTGGTCAACAGTGATTTTGGTACCGGGGCTTTTTAAGCTGATTTTATATGAATTTGATGCCCTGAATTCAAATATGCCATCAGCTTTTGCCTAGGAGCTCTAGTTTCTGAAATATGACATTTTTGCGAAATATACACTACACTATCGCATGGTAATAAAAAACACGGAATTTTCGTTATTATATTCTACAAATATTATTTTATGCAAACATAGAGGAAATAGTCATGAATGAAACCAACCAGTCACTGGACACTTCGGAAGTTTCTTTTCCGTGACATTCTTGAATATATTTTGGAACAGTCTCATTTTAAGCTCCAGCAGTCATCTGCCATCATGTGCATGTCCTGTCTTCCTTGGTATCGGTCCTCCACTGTTTTAATATCCTGGTGAAATCGTTCACCTTGTTCCTCACTGTTGTCTGCTAAATTTTCAGGAAAACGGTCTAAGTGGCTGTGTAAATAGTGCACCTTAATACTCATGTTGCACCCAAGAGAGTTGAAACTGTTAAGTATCTCGTTTACCAGTTCAACATAGTTTTCAGCTTTGCGTTTGCCTGGAAAATGTTTTACAACTGACACAAATGATGTCCAGGCTTTTAGCTCAGATTCATTCATTGAATTTACGAAGTCAGGATCCTTAATGAGTTGTCTTATTTGTAGTCCATCAAATATCCCTGCTTTAAGTTTTTCCAAATGAGGCATTTTATTTCCTATAAATGCAAAGCAAGATCCGTTCTTATCAAGAGCCTTCACAAACTGCTTCATATGCAGTGGAGGAAAGATGATTTTCTCTCGTTCAACATTTTCTCCCCCAACATCGATGTTCTCTCTCTCTTAGGCCACTCTTTTCTAACCCAGTGGTGTGTTTTTTCCTCTGCTATCCCATAGGCACAAGAAGCAAGGATATCAGACTGACGATACGACCCAATCCTTGTATATTATGATTGAGAATTGCACAAAATGGAGTTAGAACTGCACATTTCGTGTAAAATTGCACATAAAAACAACACAGATCTAAACAAATATAGGTGAGAGAGGAAAACTGATATCTAAAAAAATAGTGCTGTTAGAGAAGAATTGATTTCATATTTAGATTCAGCGACCCAAGTATACCTAAAATCAGTTACAAAATCCCCGGCACCAATTTTTTTATATTTTTTTTATAGGCCTGTGTTATCCTCGACCTTTCCTTCCTTAACTAAGTTTGCTATTCCTTGGTGTCTTAGTAGCCTATGTGTCCTACCAACCTATCTCTTCTCTTCATTAGCAGTCGTCAGAAATATCTCTTTCTCTCCCACTCGTCTTAATACCTCTTCACTTGTTACTCTATCTACGCATCTGAACTTCATCAATCTCCTGTAACACTACCTCTCAATTATCTTCTTTTCTGCTGCGCTAACAGTGCAAGTTTCACTTCCAAAGAGCGCCACGCTACAGACAAAGGCTTTCAAAAATGACTTCCTAATACCTAAATATATATTTGATGTCAAGAAAATTCTTTTCTGTATAAATGCTTTCCTTGCCTGAGCCAACCTACATTTTATATCCTCTTTGCTTCGTCCATCACTGGTTATTTTGCTTCCTTTGCTTTTCACCTGTCAATTTGACGTCAATAGGGGTTTCTTTCGTTTTCTGTTGAATTCCATTACTTTAGTTTTACATCTTTTGATTTTCATCATGAATTATTTCCTCAAGACGGAGTCCATACCGTTTACATCTGTATTACAACACACCACAATGTCAAAGGACAATCTCTCCTTGCCCTGGAGCATGCGCAGAGTAACAAAGCACAGAGAGAAGCCGGATGCCTGACTTAATTCGAGTGCAAACCAGGAAAGCAAAAAGACGTGAGAAATAAATGAAGAAGCCAATAAATAAAGTGCTTCACAGGAAAGGTTGTCCTGTGTCATAAGATGACGAAACTTTTTAATTTTCCAGTCCCGAGGCACCTTTCACATTCCCGACCCTAATAAATATACCTACACACTACTACTACAGTGACCACCAGAACACAGATTATCAAATAAATAGAACAGACACCCAAGTACACGGAGCTGGTAACCAATGATGTTCCAGGCCTCTGACACATATTAACAACAACAATGTACCGGTACCTTTTTTTAGCCTATTTTCATTTATGAAAAAATAGGCATATGAGATCACCTTTTGTCCGTGTGTCTGTGTGCGCGTGTGTGTGCGATGGGTTTTTATGTGTCCCCCTAATAACTTCTAAACGGCTGGAGCGATTTCAATGAAACTCGGTAAGTTCATAGCACTATTTCGGGCGACCCCGACCGTGCCCTTCAAATTTCGTTACGTCTCACCAATCCAACATGGCGGCTGTGCGAAGTATTTCACCAGCATTCAATATCTCCGAAACTATTACCGATATCACCCTGGAATTTTGTACGGTAATAAAAGGAACTACTAGAAGTTCACCTATGTGACTTTTGAAAACCTGGTAACTACAAAACCAACATGGCGGTCAAGCGAAGTTGCGACTTTTAAATAGACGTTTCTCGCGATTTAACCAACCAAACGCAATGAAACTAGGTACAGTATATGTTTATACACATTGTAATGCACCGACATGTTACTTCGTTCAATTGTTTACATAACCTCAAGATGGCGGCTGTGCGAAATATTTCACTGGCATTCTATATCTCTGAAACTATTACCGGTATCACCACGAAATTTTGTGCTGGAAGTTCATCTATGAGACTTTCAAAACCGGTTAACTACAAAATGAACATGGCGGCCAAGCGGAGTTTAAAGTTTTAAATAGACTTTTCCCGCGATTAATGATCCAAACGCAATGAAACTTGGTACAGCAAATGTTTATACACATGGTAATGCACTGGTATCTAATTTAGTTCAATTGTTTATATAACCTCAAGATGGCGGCTGTGCGAATTTCGAAAATTAAGTTTTTATTTCTTGTGTTCTAAACATGCCATCGAAATCAACATTTGCATAATGAACGTACTCAATAATCATCATCTAATAGTATATAACTCTATGGCCTACATATATTAAAATCCAACATGGCGACCATCCGAAATATTTAGACGGTTCTCAATATCTATTTATCTACTACAGCAATCAAACTGAAATTTTGTAAGCGGATAGAGGCTATAAGCATAAGTTCACGTATGGGACGTTCAATAACTTGGCGAACACAAATCCAACATGGCGGTGACGCGAAATTTAAATGTTCGAAAGGACGTTTCTTGCGTTTTAACCATCCGTCCGCCGTGAAACTTGACACGGTATATGCTTATACAAATTTTAATCGACTGGCATCTAATTCATTTAAATTATTTTCATAACCACAAGATGGCAGCTGAGCGAAATTTTAAAATCCCGCTTTTATTTCTAGTGTCCTAATCATGCGATTGAAGTTTGAATAAAACACCTACACAATAATCTTTATGTAATAGTACATGAATCTAAGGCCTATCCTCCCTATATTATTCTGCTAAGGTCCCATTCCGGTTTTGTACCGAAAATAAGGTCCTGTTAACACCAACCTACACATATGGGGTACCTACAGGTTCCGCATAACCCCATGTGTGCCCGAAACGCACTCACTTCCTCTTTAAATGCCTCAGAATTAAATAAATACCTTTAAAATGTACAATGGGGGCACCGTACCCAGGCGAGCCTGCCGCTAGAACGCAGGGCAGCCCAGCGGCGGCAGCCATCTTGCGGGAGTGCGGCCTACTGCTAGGAGAGCCTGCCACTAGAGCGCAGGGCAGCGTGGTGGCGGCAGCCATCTGGTGGGAGCGCAGCGTACTGCTAGCTGAGGAGTCTCTCAGCAGATGGCTCCGATGTGGTCTCACCAAGACTTTCTCTAGGGTTCAGTCCTTTGCAAATGTAAAAATTGCTGTAGAAGAAACTCCCGAGCAAAGAATAACCGATGAATTCGTTGTAACATCGAATATTGTCTATAAAGAGGTGAGTAAAAAACACTGTTCTACATAATGATGGTGTATTGGCTTTCACGGCCGGTGAATTAAAACTCAGCAATTCTTCTAGGTTTGTGCCGTGTCTTGTGTGGGGTTTCGCCTAGGACACCAAGCTAGGCTCATCGGCGGGCTCTTGGTGTCCCTGCCCGGACCCCCACAGGAGTATCGAACTGCGCGATACCTCCCTTTATATAGAGTGCAACTGCACTCCTTGACTGCGAGAACCAAAAGCTCAAGCAGCCATAACCTCCCTATGAAGGCTTCCAAAAAGATGGTGTATTGGCTTTCACGGCCGGTGAATTAAAACTCAGCAATTCTTCTAGGTTTGTGCCGTGTCTTGTGTGGGGTTTCGCCTAGGACACCAAGCTAGGCTCATCGGCGGGCTCTTGGTGTCCCTGCCCGGACCTGTTTCTGTTCTTCTCATGTACGTATGCCGTTTAACAACAATAAATGCATTTCTTCAATATTTAAAACTTCGTCTTCCCACAATCTTCCCTACTACCCCATAAACCTACATTCACGTTGCGAAAGCTCGCATGGGTCCACTAGTAATATAAAAATCCAACATGATGACCATCCAAAATATTTAGACGGTTCTCAATATCTACGAATCTATTACAGCAATTAAACTGACAATGTGTATGTTGATAGAGGCAATTGATATTAGTAGGATATATGAAAATAGGCTATTTCCTCAATACTATTCCACTTTCTCTCTCACTTCCTCTGTCTCTCTTCCTATCTCTTTCTCCCTTCATTTCTATAACACACTCCCTCTTTGTCCGTTCCTTCCTCTGTATTTCTCTCTTCATTTCTTTAGCTCTCTCGCTCTTTCGTTTTCGTTTACATCCTTCTCTCTTCCCTTCTTTACTCTATCCTTCTTTCCCTCTCTCTTTCAGTCAACCCTTCTTTAGCTCTCTCTGTCCGTCTCTCTTTCATTATCTACCTTTTCCTCTGTATCTTTCTTTCTTTCTTTCTTTCTTTCTTCACCAATAATAGCCGATAGTATGCTTCAACACGTGGCTCGGGCGGCGAGCGTTCAAGTAATACCCGTCGTCCCTCATAACCATACTGTTTTAATGAGCTTGCACTTAATTGAAGATGGCGGAACACGTCTGCTTTGACTCTTAAGCACATCACATTTATTGCACACCTGGCAGTAGTAGCAAACCACTTTCCTCTTCTCCTGATGGACCAGATAACAGAATGCGCTCGTGACATACACTCGCCGAATTTCAAGAGAAAGTGTTTTATAGTCACAGGATTACCAACTTGATGCACAGTGGCACGATGAGCAGGGTGATAAATTTTGACGAATTACAGTATTTAAGGCACCACACAGCTTCCATGCTTAAATTCCAGCAGCATTACGAGCTACTACCATCTCGCTATGATATAAGGTAAGATGTTCTTATAGCGTGGTTACCATGGCAACAAGTGTTGGTCATCTAGTTCAGTAGAGACATCTATATGTTGCTATAAGAACATCTTACTTACTATTATTGAAAGTTAGTACGCCTATCTGTGATTAGCGTGGTTACCATGGCAACAAGTGTTGGTCATCTACTTCAGTAGAGACATCTGTGTTTTGCTATAAGAACATCTTACTTACTATTATTGAAAGTTGGTGCGCCTATCTGTGATTAGCGTGGTTACCATGGCAACAAGTGTTGGTCATCTAGTTCAGTAGAGACATCTGTGTTTGGCTATAAGAACATCTTACTTACTATTATTGACAGTTAGTGCGCCTATCTGTGATTAGCGTGGTTACCATGGCAACAAGTGTTGGTCATCTAGTTCAGTAGAGACATCTGTGTTTTGCTATAAGAACACCTTACTTACTATTATTGAAAGTTAGTGCGCCTATCTGTGATTAGCGTGGTTACCATGGCAACAAGTGTTGGTCATCTAGTTCAGTAGAGACATCTATATGTTGCTATAAGATCATCTTACTTACTATTATTGAAAGTTAGTACGCCTATCTGTGATTAGCGTGGTTACCATGGCAACAAGTGTTGGTCATCTACTTCAGTAGAGACATCTGTGTTTTGCTATAAGAACATCTTACTTACTATTATTGAAAGTTAGTGCGCCTATCTGTGATTAGCGTGGTTACCATGGCAACAAGTGTTGGTCATCTAGTTCAGTATGTAACATTTTTATTGAGTCCTTAAACGTGGTGTTGACTATTGTGGTTCTATAAACAAACATAATAAGAATAAATAATATACACTGTGGTGTGACCTTACCTGCGATAGTATAATATAATAAGTTGTTGTTGAGCGCCAGATTCCTATTTAAGACAGAGAATCGAAATTTATTGATTAACCTCGGCTATCAGCAGTAGAGTTCGAGACCACTTACCCGGGCCGTAGTGTAACTGAGTTGACTAACCATTCAGTACTTATTTAAGGAGTATGATTGATTTTGCCTATAGTATGTGCTAACTACAAGAAAAGTTACAGTCATGAAGTTAAAGAAAATGAATTTATTATATGCAAAAACAAAATATTAATAGTTACAAATAAGAATTTAATTTACCAACTGCGGTTTAATTATTTAAAAGAAAATGAACATTTAAAATGAATTGAAAGTTAATTGAAGTTAAATTTATAATAGAGACGATAGTTTTATTGAATTGTTTGCTCACCCAGTCGAAGATTCGTCATATTTAAGAAATGATCGATGATCTCGATGTTACGTCGCATATGTTTAAAAAATGATGTGATATCTCAATTACTATGAAATATCCTCATTAAATACGTTGCCATCTGTAGAAAGACTCTTGATCAGGGATATAACCCATTATGTACTAATATAGATTTCGGCAAGACATCGTTCAGTTTCGACTCTGTATGCTCAGTTCGATGCTATACCAGGAAGCCAGGTTATTGCTTCCTCCCTTCATTGAGAGCTGTAGATGAATGCTTGTCTTCTCCAGGGTGCAGGTACTAATGACTTCCTTGTCACGTGGTGTCACAGCTTCCCTCTCTTATTAGCCTTCTCCATTCTTGACTCATAACTTGCAGCTTTGACGCGTATATGGGCTACAGTAGTGACGTATTGGTTACACCATAGTGGGTTTCTTAGCATCTCAGGAAAATGACGCAGTTTGCCGTGGTGAAATTATTACTACGTCGTTCAGTTTGTGACGCATTGGGTTGATCCTTATTGGCAATCTTGTTGCATTATATATTTTACTTCGTCTCTTTACAAATAATTGTTAATAAAAATATTTCTGACTATAATAATAAAAACCGCTTACAATTATCTGATATAAAAATCATCTCATTGATGTACTAATTAATAAGAATAATAAATATGATAATTATAAATGAATAACCCTTTAAATATAACCGCTATGGGATCGAATCGTTACAATCGCCCCTAAGATAAATAATTTAAATGACATTTCACATTATTTCTCTTACCACATCCAACATAAAAAAACTATAAATATAAATATCATAACCCCCAAAAAGACAACATACAATATACTCTTCATCAATACACAAAAATATACAAGAACATACTCTTTTCACTTTACATATTTGTGCTATCATTTCTCATTCTTCCAAATGTTCATAATGTTCATTCTTCTTTATATATGTTGTAAAAAAAATATACATAAATGTATTCTTCACAAAAAAATCATATTTTAACTTTCATTCATCTCATTCTTCCAAATGTTCATAATGTTTATTCTTCTTTATATATATATACTGTAAAAAAATATACATATAATGCCCTTCACTTTACATTCTTCGAAGTAATTACTTCGTTGCACACGCATATCACTGCACGCGATGTGGTGATACAATCAACATAATATCCCTTTCGTCTCTATAAAGGGATTACTCAAATGCAGTAAAATTTCAATAATTGAAGAAAAAAAAAAAACTTAGCAAGATACCTAAGGCAATTCCAATTTCAGTGCATATGTCATACATGAAAATATTTCCCCAAATACATAATGACATCGAAATACCTTAAAGCAGTTATTAAACAGTTCACATAAATATCCAAGTTACTACTCACCTGCCTTCGTGGCTTAATTCTTTCTTAGGCCACGGCCGCCTCCTTTCAAATTAATACTTCCTAAGTCTCCACGACTTCTCAACTTCTCATAAAACCATGATTCCTCTTTACTACTTCTCGAAAACAATAACTTGAATTTTCAAAATCACAAATAAACATAAAATCTGACTTCTCGTTCATCTTATAAAATTTAACTTAGCGTCAAGATATAACTTGACTGTATCGTAATTCCTTACTTACCATAACAAAATGATTAAGACTTGGACAAAATACTACTCAATACCTGAATTACGTATATCACTAAACTATTTCACAAAAACACATGACAAACTCCTCGGAATAAATATTTCGTTCCACAAAATATTAATGCTCTTATACTTTAAATTTAGTCTATTCATGATTTGACTTCTTGCTGAATACCTAAAAAAAAACATAGTTTTCTCTCAAAACTCTTAATTAAGTCCTACAGACATCACTTCCTACTTGTTCTGACCGCCTGGAGTATAGCTTATTCCTACTACACCAGAATCTCTCAGAACTCTCAACAATTCATCGTGACATCACACGTCACATACAAAAAAACCTCCCCTATTCGTGGTATAATCCCACATCTTCTTACTGTTACAGGTCACCTCTTACTGACCAATAACACACTAAATTTCAGCTAAAAAAAATCGTACATGCTTCGACTAATTCCTTGGAATAATAACATCACACTTGGTTTTCCTAACCATTGTCTTCCTAAAATAATGACAGTGCTCCAGTTGATAGTCAATAACACCGACACTCCTAATTGGCAAATATTCTCCCAAAATCACTTCATAAAGCAAGTCCTGAGTTATAACACAGTTCAGACACTCTCTGCTCTACCAAATTAAATGCGTAACTTACACCTGCCTTTAATTGAAACTTCATTATTACCCCTCAGGTATACACTTATCTTACTAACTTATTCTTGTCTTCAAAAATATAAACTTCTCTTTACTAACTCCGTATGACATAAATAAAACTTTAATTTCCTGTCTACTAAAAAAAATGATTTATCTTTAAATCCTAAAACGTTGAATTATAACAAATTCCTTTCAATATTAGTAAATATTATGTCAACCTTTTAATTATAATTATTATCTTTACTTTTACCTGTGTAGGACAACAATCTACCACATAATTAATTCGTTATTATTCATCAGTAACTTTTACTAAAAGTGGTTTAGCTTGATAACAAGCCTTGTAATATCGTTAAAACGTGCGTAACTGTAACTAAAACTTGTACCATATTACCTTTGTAATCTCTTATTACCTTGTGTGCATACAACCATATATACTTAAAAAAAACTCCCAACATTAACTTCACGTAGTCCCGTAGACACCATTAAAAAAAACTCATTTCTCAACGGAATATACCTCGCTGACCTACTTCATCCTCCAAAAACTTCTTAAAACTTCATTTGGCATCTTACCAAAAACTTCCTCAAAAAACAACTTCCTTTGGCATCTTACCAAAACTTAAAACCACATTGCTCAACGGCATTACCTTCGTTGGCCTACTACTTCAAACTCACGTCCATTTACGTGAAAATACACACATACACACACACATATCTGTAACCAAGTACCAAATGTCCTAATTAGTTACTACTTCCTTATTTCAACCCGATGTTGGTTAATTCATACAACGCATTACCATTAACAATTCTAAACCACTTATAAATTTCTCAAAATATATCCACTGATAACCTCGCTGTCCTCAAAATGAAACTTCTTTATTAAATCAATACTTAATTCTTCAACTCTTTCGTTTTATTACCACTGTATCATCTTATCTTCTCTCATTTTACAATTAAATCATCATTACCATTATATTCATAATTATGGTTGCCATAATAATTATTACTTTCTTTAGATTACTTACTTTTGTAATAATCTCTTTTTAAATTTAATTCTCACTTCATCCAACTTACCTGCAGTTTAAGGACCCACATTCAACTTACCTGAATTGCTCAATAGCACGACAACCTCTGTCTTCCAAATTAAATGATTTTAGTCAATCTAAATCAATAAGCGTAGGCACTACGCGCCCCTTACCATCCTAACTTCACGACTGAATTAAAATTACTCACAGCAGGTTCCTTATCTACCTCTGTTAAATCATATTAAACTTCATTACTTAATATTTAAGTCATACGGAACAGTAACTATCGTTAATACCAATTTACATCACTACTTTTTCTGGCATTTCACCGTTCTTACCACATTCATCTTCAATTCTATCTTTAACTAGAATTCCACATAATTCCTTCCGTGTTACATTAGTTTCTACTTCCTCTGTACTACATTCATCCATAGTAACACAGTACTTCGGCTTTCTCCCTCTCACTTCCCCAAGTCTGGCTAATTCAGTACGCCACTGCACGTCATATGCTTTCTTTCTCTCTCTCATCCTGATTTCTTTCTCCTCTAGCAACTTAATTCTCTTCTCTTTCATTTTACTTCCTAAATATCTACCTACATGTCTTCCCTTCACTTCTCCATTACTATCACTTAATGCTCTCTTTAGCCGTGGACTATTGCTTCTGCTCTTATCTATCTCTCTCCTCCTCTTAACCTGTTTACTAATTATGTTCTTCTGACTATGACTTAACGCACGCTTCTCTGCCACTAATAATTTCACATTAATTTCCACTACACCATCATTAAATACTTCCCTAGTCAACATATCCTCTTCACCTAAGATTTTCTGCATCTTAATCTCTTGAGTGCTTAGTACTTTCTTTATCTTACCTACTTCTATCCCTATCTTTTCTCTCATCTTTATAAAATGTAATCCTTTATAACCATTATATTCATTTCTCAATACCTTAATCTTATCCCCAAAATCTTCTCTCATCTGCCTAGTTTCCGCTTCTACCAATTTGCTAAAACTTTTACCTAAAATTTCCTCTGACTCCGATCTACTTTCATCTAAAATCTCCTGAAAGGCTGTCTTTACTGATTCTACTTTCTTATTAACTTCTATCTCAACTTCCTTAATTTGATTTTCTACTGCTTCTAATTGTTTATCTATTTTTTCAACCATATATTTAGCCTTCTTCTCTACCACTTCCTTAATTTCATCTCTGATCTCCTGTTTTACCCCCTGAATACTTTCCTGTAGCATATCATACTTCTTACTCAATCCTTCATTTACCTTAACCACACTGTCTAGCTTTTTACTATTTTCTTCCAGCTTTTGATTGATCGTTTTACTATTTCTATGCAATTGTTCAAACTTCTCATTAAATTCCTTCCTACTTTCCTGATTTTGTCTACCCATCTCTTCTCTCATTTCCTGACTATTCTTATCAAGCTTCAAATTCAACTCCTGACAATTCTTTTCTAATTTCTCAAATTTAACATTGAACTCCTGACTATGCTTATTTAATTTTTCACTCATATCTTGATTTAGCCTACCCATCTCTTCTCTCATCTCCTTACTATTTTTATTCATATCTTTATCTAATTTCTCAAATTTACCATTGAATTCCAAATAATTTCTTTTATTCTCTTCACTATTTTTATTCATACTTTCATCAAATTTCGCACTTAAATCTCTACTCATCTGCCTTATGAGCGCAGTTAATGGATCTTCAGGAATCTCTTTAGACTTTTCTTTCTCTAGACTACCACTAGTCTCAGGATGTACCTCTGTATTCTTGTCAGGGTTAACCTCAGGATTATTCTCAAGATTTACCTCCGACATCTTGGTATTATTCTCTACGCATTCAACATCGCTACCGGTATCAACCTCCATATAATTAACTTTCTCGACTTTATTCCTACTTTTCAACTGCCTCTGTTCCTCTTCCGATATCTCGAAGTACACCGTATAACAATTGCCCTTCCAAAATTTCACTTCACTTCACTGTCCCCCAAAAGCACTGACAATTTGCACTGAAATTATACACTCCTCTCCTAAATACCGAATGGTTTTCGTGTCCTACTTTGTGGCGCCAAATGTAACATTTTTATTGAGTCCTTAAACGTGGTGTTGACTATTGTGGTTCTATAAACAAACATAATAAGAATAAATAATATACACTGTGGTGTGACCTTACCTGCGATAGTATAATATAATAAGTTGTTGTTGAGCGCCAGATTCCTATTTAAGACAGAGAATCGAAATTTATTGATTAACCTCGGCTATCAGCAGTAGAGTTCGAGACCACTTACCCGGGCCGTAGTGTAACTGAGTTGACTAACCATTCAGTACTTATTTAAGGAGTATGATTGATTTTGCCTATAGTATGTGCTAACTACAAGAAAAGTTACAGTCATGAAGTTAAAGAAAATGAATTTATTATATGCAAAAACAAAATATTAATAGTTACAAAAAAGAATTTAATTTACCAACTGCGGTTTAATTATTTAAAAGAAAATGAACATTTAAAATGAATTGAAAGTTAATTGAAGTTAAATTTATAATAGAGACGATAGTTTTATTGAATTGTTTGCTCACCCAGTCGAAGATTCGTCATATTTAAGAAATGATCGATGATCTCGATGTTACGTCGCATATGTTTAAAAATGATGTGATATCTCAATTACTATGAAATATCCTCATTAAATACGTTGCCATCTGTAGAAAGACTCTTGATCAGGGATATAACCCATTATGTACTAATATAGATTTCGGCAAGACATCGTTCTGTTTCGACTCTGTATGCTCAGTTCGATGCTATACCAGGAAGCCAGGTTATTGCTTCCTCCCTTCATTGAGAGCTGTAGATGAATGCTTGTCTTCTCCAGGGTGCAGGTACTAATGACTTCCTTGTCACGTGGTGTCACAGCTTCCCTCTCTTATTAGCCTTCTCCATTCTTGACTCATAACTTGCAGCTTTGACGCGTATATGGGCTACAGTAGTGACGTATTGGTTACACCATAGTGGGTTTCTTAGCATCTCAGGAAAATGACGCAGTTTGCCGTGGTGAAATTATTACTACGTCGTTCAGTTTGTGACGCATTGGGTTGATCCTTATTGGCAATCTTGTTGCATTATATATTTTACTTCGTCTCTTTACAAATAATTGTTAATAAAAATATTTCTGACTATAATAATAAAAACCGCTTACAATTATCTGATATAAAAATCATCTCATTGATGTACTAATTAATAAGAATAATAAATATGATAATTATAAATGAATAACCCTTTAAATATAACCGCTATGGGATCGAATCGTTACAAGTAGAGACATCTGTGTTTTGCTATAAGAACATCTTACTTATTATTATTGACAGTTGTGCGCCTATCTGTGATTAGCGTGGTTACCATGGCAACAAGTGTTGGTCATCTAGTTCAGTAGAGACATCTGTGTTTTGCTATAAGAACATCTTACTTACTATTATTGAAAGTTAGTGCGCCTATCTGTGATTAGCGTGGTTACCATGGCAACAAGTGTTGGTCATCTAGTTCAGTAGAGACATCTATATGTTGCTATAAGAACATCTTACTCACTATTATTGAAAGTTAGTGCGCCTATCTGTGATTAGCGTGGTTACCATGGCAACAAGTGTTGGTCATCTAGTTCAGTAGAGACATCTATATGTTGCTATAAGAACATCTTACTCACTATTATTGAAAGTTAGTACGTCTATCTGTCTTTAGCGTGGTTACCATGGCAACAAGTGTTGGTCATCTAGTTCAGTAGAGACATCTATATGTTGCTATAAGAACATCTTACTCACTATTATTGAAAGTTAATGCGCCTATCTGTCATTAGCGTGGTTACCATGGCAACAAGTCATCTAATCTCGAGATGTCTCTACTGAATTAGAATACGTGGCGATCACTTGTTGCCATGGTAATAGAACTGCGATATCAGGAATGGCAGATGCCATTGGGGTCGGAAGAGAACACTAGTTGACCAAGAATGGAGCGCAGTACAAAAAAGTGGAATCAATACCGGATTCAAATGAGGACCCATGGTCACCAACCCACATCCTACTGCAAGTAAACACTTGGTGGAGGGGTACATATAATAACACGCCTTTAGCTATACGACACATACGATCTTGTGGCATGCATTTAAATCATTTCTCTAATTACTAAATCGATGCGTGCAATGGCGATGTTGTCAATGCCAAACAGAGAATTGAGAGCAGGTTCTATCGTAATTTCGCTGTCAACGTCCACATCAAACTGTACTCATTACCGTGCCTTGCAATTTGGTTTAATGTCTGTCAGCCTCAAGCAGTTGACAATAATTTGCTAGCTCCCCTGCTTGGTAGTTGTACAACTTCATCTGTGAATGTAGGTTCGATTATTTGGTCATTAGGTTCAGAATTGGCATTCAACATATCTGAGACATGAGTGACAACAGTGTATACACATCTGATTCAACCTAACATTGTTAGTAACTTATTTAAGATGGCGTGGACTATAATCAGTAATCACCATGTTTGTAGTTATTTCTGGCAGCTGCTCTCTGGTGACGAACAGTGGAATTTATCTATATTTTTTGTAATTGTTTTGTAATGTCATTGATATACTTTCTTTGGCCACATTGTTTGATTCCATTGAAAAAGGAGGCAAGGTTTCTCCGAAACGTATGGTTCTAATTTAAATACACACGGCATTAGCCCAAAAAACATGAATTATTTATATAACATTTTCTATTGTTGATTGGCATTGCAACGCCAACGATAGTAATCAGGACCTGAAGATGACCGCGTGACGGTCGAAACGCGTAATTCTAAATTCCCTTCTTTGTTAGGGCGTTAGGCCCTATATTTATATAGTTTCTCCACCTAATCTAATTGGGGCATCTCTAAAAGCCAGTGTAGTTAAAAGGGACGTAAAACCAATAACATTATTATTAATCTAATTGGACCCTCCTGCGAGGGGTCAGCCTTCTTTTTCTTTTCATGTTGTCTCCTGCCTTCTACTCAAGGCCCTCAAGGAGGCAGGGTGTGTGTAGCCCCACCACTTCTGGTGCACCCTGGATATTGCTACACCCTCAAGGGCTCACGGCTGGTGAGTTCGGAAGTTGGCGAACCCGAGGGATTCCTGAGCTGGGTCCGTTTTCCCCCCTTTTTCCACCGACTTTGGGCCGGGCCCTGTTCTCTTTCCTTTTCCTATCGGCCTTTCATGGCTCTCTCTCCTTCTAAGTCCCTCAATACTCATTCTTCGAGGGTTGAGGGCATTTCTTTTCTTCCTGTCCTTTATTTGCCTTATCCTTTATTTGTTTACCATTTCTTCTTCTAGTCTGTAAGTCTGTAGTTAGTATTAGTTATAGTTTTCATTCTCATCTCATCTTTCACTATCACCCAAACCATTAGGGGCCGATAACCTTGATGTTAGGCCCCTTAAACCAACAATCATCATAATCTACTGAAAATCATTTAAAAATTCGTTTACTCAGGCAATTCTGAAAATTGGCTAACAACATGATAATATAGGAGTCTATTTCGCCCACCCTCTGAATTTCATCCTACGTTGGATCAGCCCATGACCTCGTGGTCACCCTGGAAAGAAGATAGTGGTAATTTTGTTAGCCTCTAATGCAGTATCGACATGTAATTTAGTAGACCCTGCGGCTATGCCCCACGGATACTTTCTCTCTGTCGAGCCATTGGGTGGGCTAGTGAAACACCTGTATTGTCGGTGTCACCTTACATTAACCACCAACAATAGCCTGCTTTCCCCTTTTTTAGCCTATTTTCATTTTATGAAAAAATAAGCTTATGAGATCACCATTTGTCCGTGTGTGTGTGTGTGTGTGTGTGTGAGTGAGGTGTGTGTCCCCTAATAACTTCTAAACGGCTGGAGTGATTACAATGAAACTTGGTAAGATCATAGCACAATTCAAGCCGACCCCGACCGTGCCCCTCAAATTTTATTGTATCTCACCAATCCAACATGGCGGCTGTGCGAAATATTTCACCAGCATTCAGTATCTCCAAAACTAGTACAGATATCACCCTGAAATTTTGTACGGTGATAAAGGGCACAACTAGAAGTTCATCTATGAGATTTTCACAAAAACCTGGTAACAACAAAACCAACATGGCGGCCAAGCGAATTTGAGACTTTTAAATAGACTTTTCTCGCGATTTAACTATCCAAACGTAATGAAACTTGGTACAGCAAATGTTTATACACATTGTAATGCACTGGAGTCTAATCTAGTTCAATTGTTTACATAACCTCAAGATGGCGGCTGTGCGAAATTTTAAAATTAAGCTTTTATTTCTTGTGTCGTAATCATGCGATCGAAGTGAAAGTTTGAATAATGAACCTAGGCTATAATTGTCCTTGAATGGTACATAACTCTAAGGCCTATACATATATTAATCCAAAATGGCGAGCATCCGAAATATTTAGACGGTTCTCAATATCTATGAATCTTTTACAGCAATCAAACTGTTTTTTTTAAATGTTCATAGAGGCTATGAACATATTTTCACCTATAGGACTTTCAGTAACCTGGTGAGCACAAATCCAACATGGCAGTGAAACGTTGCACGTTAAATGCTTGTACAAATGTTAATCCACTGGCATCTAATTTATTTCTAATTTATTTCAATTGTTTGCATAATCACAAGATAGCAGCTGTGAAAAATTTTAAAATCTCATTTTTACTTCTTGCCTGGCGACCATCTAAAATATTTAGACGGTTCTCAATATCTACGAATCTATCACAACCTTCAAACTGAAATTTTGTATGTTGATAGAGGCAATTACGTAACATTAGTAGGATGTATGAAAATAGGCTGTATAGTTCTTCACGGAACTACTTGTTTTGAAAATGAGGGAAAAGTAGACTTATGAGATCGATCCGGGCAGATGTCTTTCTGTCTGACATCAACTCCTATCAACTCTAAACGGCTGCAGCTATCAAAACCAAATTTGGTACGAGTAAAGATCTATATCTGATTATCTCAGAGCCATATTTGGAAATGACATCAGTGCTACCAACTGCTGAAAAATTGCAATTGAAATTTAAGCTCTATGTTGGATAACTTGGAAGTTATGCATGCGAACTGTTCCAAAATTGGCACACACATAGATATTAACATATCAGATTAATTTTCAGGTGCCCTTACTTGTCAGTGTTGCCAACATGATTCTAAGCCTGCTGATAGGTCCAATTTTTAAATGTGTGTAACTTCTAAACTATCAATTGGATTTCAACAAAATTTCGTATGAGTTTTTTGTACCATAACAGATATAACTCTGCGTATTTTTAAGTTCCTGAAGAGCTGTCAACTGTTAATGAATGCTCTATCTGTTTTTTTAATCCTAATTCCAATATATCAGAAAGTATGCAAGCTCTAAATTTTGCACACGTATAATAATATCTGATATTCTAGATTAATTTGGAATAATTGATACATGTCAGTGTTGTCAACATGATTCTAAGCCTGCTGATAGGTCCAATTTTTAAATACGTGTAATTTCTATAATACTAACATATGGGTTTCATCCAAAATTGGCACAATAATAGATCATATTTCAGATGGATTCTGAGCAACAAATACATGACATTGTTGCCAGCATGATTTTACGCGCTCTGATAGATCCAATGTATTGGCATGATTCTTACATTTTAAGAAAAGTAGGCTTTTTAGTTCGTCAGAGAGCTACTTGTTTTTTTGAACATTAGCCAAGTCACCAGACGATTTGAATGCGTTTTTAAACAAACATTATGCCATGCAGCCGAAAGGTATCAGAAAACCCTCTGGATATGAAGATAATGGGAAGAAGACTTCTGTTACTTAGGAAGCAAAATAACCAGTGATGGACGAAGCAAAGAGGTTATAAAAAGTAGGTTAGCTCAGGCAAGGAAAGCATTTCTACAGAAAAGGAATCTGTTGACATCGAATATAGATTTGGGTGTTAGGAAGTCATTTTTGAAGGCCTTTGTCAGGAGCGTGGCGCTCTATGGAAGTGAAACTTGGACTATTGGTGCAGCAGAAAAGAGGAGAATTGAAGCGTTTGAAATGTGGTGTTACAGGAGAATGATGAAGATCAGATGGGTAGATAGGGTTAGAAACGAAGAGGTATTAAGGTTAGATATGGTTAGAAACGAAGAGGTATTAAGACTAGTGGGAGAGGGGAGATGTTTCTGGCGACTGCTAATGAAGAGACGAGATAGGTTGGTAGGACACATACTAAGACGCACAGGAATAACAAGCTTAATTATGGAAGGAAGGGTCAAGAAAACGAATTGTAGGGGAAGACCAAGGTTAGAATATGTTAAACAGATTGCCTCGGACGTAGGGTGTGGCAGCTATGTAGAGATGAAACGATTAGCTCAGCTCAGGACAGGGAGGAATGGAGGGCTGCATCAAACCAGTCAAAAGAGTGACGGCTCAAACAACAACTGTAGTGACGATGGCTGCCCACCAGAATGCGCCATAAACTCATATCCGAAATAAAATGGACTTACTCCGCTCTTTCCGTGGGGATCTTCAATTGAATGACAGATGAAATGATAGTGGAGAGTGTTGCTGGAAAGGAATTGTGACAGGGAAAACCGGAGTACCCGGAGAAAAACCTGTCTGCCTCCGCTTTGTCCAGCTCAAATCTCACATGGAGTGACCGGGATTTGAACCACGGGCCCAGCGGTGAGAGACCGGCGTGCTGCCGCCTAAGCCACGGAGGTTTTCCCTATTTACAGTACTAATTTTGTAAATACCGGGTGATTTAGCATTGGTCGTTACGGCGTGGCTGCGGGCAGTCGCTCACATCTAGGAGGCGAGGAGGTTCGAATCCCCCCACCGGCAACCTTGAAGATGGTTTCCTGTGGCTTCCCATCTTCCTTCCAGGTAAATGCCCGGGTTGGTCGATAACTATAGGCCACAGCCGCTACCTTCCAACTCCTAGTCTTTACATTAACACTTCCCTCCCCAGACAACACTCCACATGCGACGGTACTTGTAGCTCACCCCATGGGTGTCCGTATAGAAGCAGCTACAAAACATGGCGAGCCGAACATGTCTTCGGACACTCCCGGCTCTAAAAGCCATACGCTAAAAATTAAATAAAAAGTAAATATATTTGATAGGTCGCCTCCGTAGCGTAGCGGTCAGCGTGGTTAGCTGCCGCCCCGGAGGTCCTGGGTTCGATTCCCGGCTGTGCCATGCAATTTGAAAAGTGGTATGAGGACTGGAACGGGGTCTACTCAGCCTCGGGTGGCCCAAATGAGTAGAGGGGGTTCGATTCCCACCTCAGCCATCCTCGAAGTGGTTTTCCGTGGTTTTCCACTTCGTCTTCGGGCAAATGCCGGGATGGTTCCTACTGGAAGGCCACGGCCGCCTCCTTCCCATTTCTTTGCCTAACCGTCCCACTCTTCCCATCCCTTCATCAGGCCCCTTGTTCGCTTTGCAGGTGAGGCCGCCTGGGCGTAGTGTTGGTCACACACCCCAGTTGTATCCCTCAGTGGCGGTAGAGGTGGGTCCCTCGCTTAGTCCGTGGGAAAAGCCAACCCTGGAGGGTAAAACGATAGCGAAAACATAAAATAAAAGAAAAAATGTCAATGAAAGATAAAGAAACTAATTAAAATAGATCAAGGTAGGTTACGATCACGGTATCTTCCATGTCCAACGCCAACACGCTAGCCACTACGCCACGGAACAAAAGTTTGAGGATTGATTTTAAATGTTCAATTTTGAGCACACGAAGGCCCATTGGCAAAAACGCTCGAACAGGGCTAAACTATTTTTTTTATGAAGGGCAACTTTTAAACACTTTTCTAGTAAACCACTTGGCGACCTCTCCTTGTAAGCTAATCTATTATCACCGTCAGCTCATTGGTGCCGGCGCTTGAGACAGTCAAATGTCAGGCATGCGCATTGTGAAGGTCAGTCTTAAGTCAACAGTAAGTGCTTATTATCCTGAGAGATCTGTTCTTGACATATGCTGACAGACCCGCCCCTTCATGGGTGGAATAACTGGAGGCGATATGACATAAATTAATAGAAATATTAATGACCTTTCTTATTTATTATAGACGAGGGAGGTGGCTCAGTGCCATAACGGCTGCGCATTTTTCCAGTGACATTGGAAATATCACGTAACGTCCGGAATTAAATCCTCGACAAAAGAAAAAAAAAAGAAACCTGGTGGACTTCGGCAACTCCAAATAATTGGTATAGGCTGAGAAACGATATTATAACATGGATATGGCGGCGTTCTATCAGTGATTAGCGTAGTTACCATGGCAACAAGTGTTGGTCATCTACATTAGTTCAGTAGAGACATGTCTATGTTGCTATAAGAACATCTTACGTACTACAGTGAGATTATTTTGCTAGAGCGGGACCTGCAGCCGGCTGCCGGGCGTGCGCGTCTTCCGCCAGCCAACCGAGCTCGGGGCGTGGGGTTGCGCGAGGCGGAGGCGAGCTAACCAGAGTCATTAAAGTCCATTAAGTCACTAAACTATCATCAATGAGGGTGTGAAGTGTCAGCGCACAGATAAGAAGGTAGCATAAACAACAGCTGCAAGATTTAATCAATGAATTTCTTGGGAATCTGGATGACCTCACGTCACCAGTTAAAGGTTTGAACTTATCTTTTCCCAGAAGATGCTAAAAATGTTCTCCTTCAGCTGACAGACAGACATCGTTACATTATGTAGCTACTCCTGCACCACCCTGCGTGTTCACTGTAATTAATTGAAGCACGGACTTAACCCCGTTTGTTGTTCAATTCTGGGTTAATTTAACATTGAAAGTGTACAGATCAATTACCCGTACTCTAGTGGAGCAGCAGATATCCCTCACAACAGAAGGGAATTACAACGTGCAAACGCTAATTTATTTACACCTGTCTGGTGAATTTACCATTAATTAATGTACTTTGTTACGGTATCCACCTGCGCACAATCCGCAGTGCGAGCTCGGTTGGCTGGCGGAAGGCGCGCGCCCGGCAGCCGGTTGCCCTTCCCGCTCCAGCAAAAGAATCCCCCTGTATTATTGAAAGTTAGTACGCCTAACTGTGATTAGCATGGTTACCATGGCAACAAGTGTTGGTCATCTAGTTCAATAGAATCATACTATACCTAAGATGACGAACACTAGTTGCCATGGTTACCAAGGTGTAGGAGAAATTGTTGACGCTACTCGTGTCTAGATACACCCCCAACTCAGATACTTATCCATGCCATGGTAAAATGGACCACCTTACGATCTGGGCAGTGATATCCATACAGCGCCCAGCGGTAATGTATCGTAAGTTATGTGTTGGGGCAATAAATCTGATGAAGGACGCACCAGAACATGATCCCACGTTGAGCGTAATTAACGCCTGTCACAATGTCACTGATGAATATTTATGAAGGGATTTGAATCATTCATCACACTCTTAGTGTAGCATATCCTGTTGGGGAATACTCTTCTCATTATTACATGTTTCTTACCACTTGAGTGCGTCATCAGTAAATTGATATTATCTAATGTTATTTAATGCAGTCTGTACAAGGGCGTCCTGTCCTATGGGACAAATCAGATGCGCCTCCTCCTACTGAAATATAAATGAATTAATAAATATGACTAAATAAATGAATAAGTTAATGATAATTAAAGAAATAAGCGAATAAATAAATGAATAAACAAATGAATTTAACTACGAATAACTAAAAAATAAGTGAATAAATAAAAAAATTTAAGAGTAAAGATAGCTTTGAAGCCTTTTTACAGTGTTGCCTTACTAACATTTAATGTTGTAGCTTCAATCGGTCAACACCAAAATCATTCCAATTGCAGGTTTTATTGTATTTTGTTTTTGGAGGGCAGTGACTGTCTGTGGGTGTCACTGTAGGTTTGGTAGTGTTTTGTAGAACAATTTGTCTTGCATATTTGTATCTGGTGATGCCCGCTTTACGAGCGAAACCCTTAGTTTTCTTCTTCTTCTTCTTCTTCTTCTTCTCCGCTTCTTCTTCTTCTTCTTCTTCAATATCCCGTAAAAATATATAAATCTTAATCACACGTAATTTATGTCAGGTTAATTTTCATATATTCCAGTAATAGGAATATTTTTTTATTTGGCGGACTGAAAGCTACAATATTAACTGTAAATAAATAAATTAAGGAATTAATAAATACACATAGTGAAAGAATAACTAGATAATAAATATATATTATTATTTATTCAATAAATGATGTAAATTCTAAAGTGCGGTACAGTACTAGGAACTTAGGATAATAAGTGAAATACGGTACAGTACAAATCGTCGCATTGTCCCCCAGTTGTAGGCAACACAACCAACACGGTAGCCACGCTCGTAAACCAGAATAATTAGCCCTTCCTTCTGAGAAGCGTCATAAACTAACTATCAAGAGGAGTTTGTAAAACACAGTATCAGGTCCCGTTTGTTCGCGCTTCTAGGAAGATATGCTTGATTGCCGTTCGTCCTTGAAGTTCAGTCTTCAATCTCAATTACTTGGGAATGCTAACTCACCATCTTTTATCCATGAGACAGTCTTGAGACCCGGGCACTGGTGATATCCCCGATTTAGTTGTACACCCTCCTGACCTAGTATACATAGTTGAAAAAACAACACGTAACTAAAAGCTTGCGTTCTTATAGCAACGTATAGGTGACGCTCCTGACCTTGCATTCATAGATGTACAAGCAACTCGCAACTAAGAGCATGTGGCCTTATAGCAACGTATAGATGACACCACTGACCTAGTATACATAGATGTACAAGCGACACGTAACTAAGGGCTAGCGTACGTACAGCAACGTATGGATGACGCTACTGACGTGGTATGTATAGATGAACAAACAACACGCAACTAAGAGCTTGTGTTCTTATAGCAACGTCTAGATGTCGCTACTGACCTAGTATACATAGGTGAACAAACAGCACGTAACTAAGAGCTTATGTTCTTATCGCAACGTATAGATGTCGCTACTGCCCTAGTATACATAGATGAACAAACAATACGTAACTAAGAGCTTGTGTTCTTATAGCAACGTATAGATGTCGCTACTGCCCTAGTATACATAGATGAACAAACAACACGTAACTAAGAGCTTGTGTTCTTATGGCAACGTATAGATGACGTTACTGATCTAGTATACATGAACAAACAACACGTAACTGAGAGCTCGTGTTCTTATAGCAACGTATAGATGACGCTACTGACCTAGTATACACAGATGAACAAACAACACGTAACTAAGTGCTTGTGTTCTTATAGCAACGTATAGATGACGCTACTGCCCTAGTATACATAGATGAACAAACAACACGTAACTAAGAGCTTGTGTTCTTATAGCAACGTATAGATGACGTTACTGATCTAGTATACATGAACAAACAACACGTAACTAAGAGCTCGTGTTCTTATAGCAACGTATAGATGACGCTACTGACTTAGTATACACAGATGAACAAACAACACGTAACTAAGAGCTTGTGTTCTTATAGCAACGTATAGATGACGCTACTGCCCTAGTATACATAGATGAACAAACACCACGTAACTAAGAGCTTGTGTTCTTATAGCAACGTATAGATGACGCTATTGACCTAGTATACATAGATGAACAAACAACACGTAACTAAGAGCTTGTGTTCTTATAGCAGCGTATAGATGACGTTACTGACCTAGTGTAATATATAGATGAACAAACACCACGTAACTAAGAGCTTGTGTTCTTATAGCAACGTATAGATGACGCTACTGACCTAGTATAATACATAGATGAACAAACACCACGTAACTAAGAGCTTGTGTTCTTATAGCAGCGTATAGATGACGCTACTGACCTAGTATACATAGATGAACAAACAACACGTAACTAAGAGCTTGTGTTCTTATAGCAACGTATAGATGACGTTACTGATCTAGTATACATGAACAAACAACACGTAACTAAGAGCTTGTGTTCTTATAGCAACATATAGATGACGTTACTGATCTAGTATACATGAACAAACAACACGTAACTAAGAGCTTGTGTTCTTATAGCAACGTATAGATGACGTTACTGATCTAGTACACATGAACAAACAACACGTAACTAAGAGCTCGTGTTCTTATAGCAACGTATAGATGACGCTACTGACCTAGTATACATAGATGAACAAACAACACGTAACTAAGAGCTTGTGTTCTTATACCAACGTATAGCTGGCGCTACTGACCTAGTATAATACATAGATGAACAAACAACACGTAACTAAGAGCTTGTGTTCTTATAGCAACGTATAGATGACGTTACTGATCTAGTATACATAGATGAACAAACAACACGTAACTAAGAGCTCGTGTTCTTATAGCAACGTATAGATGACGCTACTGACCTAGTACACATAGATGAACAAACAACACGTAACTAAGAGCTTATGTTCTTATCGCAACGTATAGATGCTAATTCCTGATAGACCTGCAGCCCAAATACATACCCATATTAATCCTTGTTTCTCAAGTACACTGTAACAATATCCAAGGTAAGACTCACATTCTCACATCACGACTGCCCTTACACTGACGCCATTAATAGTGAAATGCGATTATCACAGAGGGGATATTATTATTATTATTATTATTATTATTATTATTATTATTATTATTATTATTATTATTATTATTATTATTATTATTTGTAATTGCATAAGACCCGGCCGGCTTTGTGAGTAATATTAACTCTGATTAATGACTGAAGCCGCTTTATGGAAAGCGCCCAAGGATGACGGAACGAGTCCAGTCATCTTTCTGCACACAATACCTAGAAATGAGAACCACTCTACTCCATCATGCGCAGAACAAAGCTCAATAAAACAGCTGCTGCGCGTTCCACCCGCTGGTTTTGAAACTCTTCTGGGAATATCTCCGTATGGCTAGTCTCAGCAGGTTTGAGGTAACATCGTTACTCATTTATTTGAGAAGTGTTTTATTGTTGTTTTTTGAGTATTCAGTCTTTTGACTGGTTTGATGCAGCACTCCAAGCCTCCCTGTCCTGAGCTAATCGTTTCATTGGCCCTTCTCTCATCTTTCCTGATCCCTCATTCTTCAAGGGGTCAGATCTCTTGCTTTTCTTTCAGGTATCTCCTGCCTTCTGCTCAAGGCCCTCAAGGAGGCAGGGTGTGTGTAGCCCCACCACTTCTGGTGCACCCTGGATAGTGCTACGCCCTCAAGGACTCACGGCTGGTGAGTTTGGGAGTTGGCTACCTCGAGGGATTCCTGAGTTTATTCAGTTTTTTCCCCCTTTTTCCATTGTCTTTGGGACGAGCCCTCTCCTCTTTCCCTTTCCTATCTGCCTTTCATGGCTCTTCTTCTTTCTTAGTCCCTCAATCCTCATTCTTCGAGGGTTGAGGGCATTTATTTCCTCTTTCTTTTATTTCCGTTACTCTCTTTCGTTACATTTTATCTTCTTCTAGTGTGTAAGCTGCCGTTTTGGGTGTATGTTTGTGGTTAGATTTAATTATAGGTCCACTTTCATTTTTCATGATCACCCAAAGCATTAGGGGCCGATAACCTAGATGTTAGACCCTTTAAACAACAATTATCATCATCATCTTTATCAACACTGAAAGGCAAACAAATCTCAATTGAAAATGTATGTATGTGTGTTAATATCAAAGAACTATGTTCGGAGGAAACATTCTCATTATCATTTCTCTCAGTATGCCTTCCTTCGGAGGTGAAGTAAAGCCGGCGGGCCCATGTCATAAATTTATGGCATGTAAAAGAACTTTCTACTAACTAAACTTGTGTGAAGCAAAATTTGTAGGTTAGGTTTGATTATTGCTCTGAAGTTCCAACGTTCGTCAACAGGCGCTGGTTGCGATGGCATCTAGTACTAGCCAAGTTTACAGCTAGGTGTCATGACTGTAGCATTTGGTAGCAAAAGTAGGAACTACATGAAATTATCGTCTGCAGTCCTTGCATGAATTAAAAACAGATAACACACACTAATACAGTCATCACAATTAACACCGGTTATTAGACAGATTCTACACGCACCCAAAGTACACGAGGCTACATGACCACGTTAACGCAGCCCCTAAACTAAGGAACCAGCCAACCAATCATTATCATTACATTTACTAATTTTTCAGAAAATATTGTATGGCAATTTGTTAAAATTAAAATCTCATTGAGGAGAATGGAAGTCGAACCTACCTATCTTCTCAGTTGTCTTCACGATGCTGAGGAAACCTTCATCGTCCCTGGTAGTGCATAGTGAAAGTTATGTACGGACTTTATTAGGCTGTTTACATTCCAAGCACTATATCCAATATCTAAAATATATTAATGGCCATCTGTTGAATGCGCGAACCCAACATCTGGTGCTGAACTTTCTCTCTGTTTAACATATTGTGGCAGTAAAGTTAATCTCCACTCTTCCAGTGGATATATATTTTTTATTAGAAGTATGGTCACGTTTGGCCTAACAGCGTAATAAAATATGATACCAATAAACATCAACTTTCAGAGCGAATATTTCCCAAACTGTAAGTTATCTCAATGTGATTGCTTTTGTGTGCAGTGCGTTCAAACTCTGGCCAGTGTAACTCTTGCGGAGTGTAATCCAAGTAAATACGTTAAAGACTGAATACATAGTTTTATTAATTCAGCCAATGGCCATGTATTTTCTTTTTAGGACGGGTCAGGGATGGTATATTGGATGAATAAATAATACATAGTAGGGGCGGTGCGTAATTAAGGGCTGAAAGGGCCCCGCCCACCCAGAGCCGTTATGCGTAGTCTATTGCACAAAATTTGTTTAATGAAGTCTTTAAAAATTACTTAAAATTACAGATATTCTGCTTAAAATTAGTGGTTTTCCCATCTAGAATCTCTAAAAGGAATTCAGTATACATAACACATCTCTAGCTTAAGATTCTGACAGTCTCGTACAGTTTATTGTCTTAGCGAGGGCCACTCTACAGAAAGTCCCATTTTAAGTATATGGGCTGGGTGAGGAAACAGTGGGCATAGCATTGTCTTGCACGAGAATTCTTCTGTGCTATGAAGGGATTTTTCCCTCTCTTCAAGGGCCAGCAAAACAATTGAATGAATGAAATTAGTAAATTATCATTTACGAAGCAATACTGCAATTTCGCTGATAATTGAGTCTGTTTTGTCGAAGGTCCGTATATAAATAAATAAAACCTTTTTAACCCCAGAGGTTGACTTGAAGTATTTCTACATAGCGGACATGATTGACGTGTTCCGAGCTATACGGATACATATTGTCAGTATGAATGAAAGGAACTAATGAGCAGAGTTTCATCTCTTCAAGTGTAAGTTCCCGTTATGTGATTGAATTTCTTTCTTGTGCGTTCAGCCCGAGTTTCGTAATACTGCCACGACTTGAGTCATGTTCGTGTTCTAATCGCGCATTAAAATCTCTTACTCACTGCGTGACATAACGTAATGTTCTGTGCAGGGCTGTCCAACTAGAAGCTCATTTATATGGTCTTCCATACATTATTAAATCTTAATTGACACAAATTAATGTGTTGCTTGAAAGAGTAGACATGGAAATAATAATTTGAATTCGCGTCAGCATTTTCTGTGTAGACTATAAGGGCAGGATTTTACAACCTACGGTGGAGCGTATACAAATTTGAATGTTAATAACAAAATGAATGTATTACCAAATTAACCGCATACATTTTTATGTGCCAATAACTCAGGTCAAAATAGCGTAATGATGATGATTATGATAATTGTTGCTTTAAGGGGCCTAACATCCAGGTTATCGGCCCCTAATGGTTTGGGTGATCGTGAAGATGAAAATGAAATGTAAACTATAACTGAAACTAACTACCAACTTATATATACTAGACTAGAAGAAGAAAGGGAAAACAAAACGAGAATAAGGCAAATAAAGGACAGGAGGAAAAGAAATGCCCTCAGCCCTCGAAGAATGCGGATTGAGGGACTTGGAAGGAAAAAGAGCCATGAAAGGTAGATAGGAAAGTGAAAGAGGAGAGGGTCCGTTCCACAGGTAATGGACAAAGGGGGAAACCGGACCCAGCTCAGGAATCCCTCGGGGTCGCCAACTCCCGAACTCACCAGCCGTGACCCTCGAGGGTGTAGCAATATCCAGGGTGCACCAGAAGTGGTGGGGCTACATACACCCTGAGGGCCTTGAGCAGAAGGCAGGAGATAATATGAAAATAAAAAGAAGGCTGACCCCTCGCAGAAGGAGGGTATCAGAAAAGATGAGACAAGGGCCAATTAAGGCGGGAAAGGAAGAGACACCCTAGGCCTCGGATACCCTAATACCATCGGGGTCGGAAGAGAACAAGATTTGACCAAGTGAGGGCGACAGGAAAGAAGACGGAGAGGAGTCCGGCACAAGTAAGGGGAAGCAATACTGGACTCAGCTGGGGCCCCGTGGTCGCCAACCCACGTCCCACGAGTTGTGAGCCCCTAGGGGGAAAATAGCGTAATGACGTTGGAAGTGGCAGTGGTTATAGTAGAAAAGAGATGTGCAATCGCCCTCTCGCAGGAGGTTGAAAATCATGAACAAAACCCACTCTTGTGCGTACATTTAGTTTAATCCTTTTGAGCATTGCAGAAATTATATTTCATTTTTAGTTAGTAAGTTACATATTGTTGCTTTAAGGGGCGGAACAGTGAGGTCATCTACACCAATATTTAATTTCTCTTTAACAAGATAATTAAAAAATAGAACTAGGAAACCTTTAAAGGGCTGTAGTAAGGATTTGGAAGGAGGCAACCATGGCCTAGAATTAAGGAACTGTCCCAGCATTTGCCTGGAGCAGAGGGAAAACTCACTTATAAGAGAACTGAGGAGGGAATTAAACCCATCCCTTCTCCATTTTGCGTCACGCGTCTGATTGTAACCCATTTCAACCATCAGACTAGAATTACATGTATTGCTAGAACCGGGAATCGAACCCAGGTCTCTGGATTCAAAGATTTAATGTCGAGCTACTGAATCTTATGTTTTTGCTGACGGCCAAACTCGGCATGTTATTTGTACAGCCCTGCCTGTGAATTAGTTTGACAATTGAAACACTTGTATTGTTTGTGTGTCCGGGTATGTACAGTGATAGAAACATGTTCCCCTTAACTTCAGTCCATTGCAAGAAGATGTATGATAACCATTTCTCACTGACAGACAGACCATGGTCACTGACTACTGTTCGATTCATTTGTTACTCAGTGACTTCATTCTTCTTTAGGTGGTTGCCACGTAGCACCGAGCAACATTTCACGACCGCAATGGAGATCTGAGGGTTGAAACCCGCACTCTCAATCCAGGCAAATCACCAGACAAAAACCGGGTGAGTTAGCCGTGGTCGTTACGGCGTGGCTGCAGGCAGTCGCTCACATCCGGGAGGCGAGGAGGTTTGAATTCCCCCGCCGGCAACCTTGAAGATGGTCTTCTGTCGTTTCCCATCTTACTTCCAGGCAAATGCTGGGGTTGGTCCCTAACTATAGGCCATAGCCGCTACCTTCCAACTCCTCGTCCGTACATTCAAAACTTTCCTCCCCAGACAACACTCCACACGTGATGGTACTTGTAGTTCAACCCATGGGTGTCCACATAGAAGCAGCTACAAACTCGAGCATGTCCTCGGACACTCCGGGCACTAAAAGCCATACGCATATATATATATAAAGTCATCACCCCCTTGGCTGAGTTGCGGAGTAACCGTTACTTATAACGCCGTTAATAGTAATGGTTACTTCTAACGCCATTAATAGTAATGGTTACTTTTTGATGTTAACGAGGAAGTAACGAAAATGCTCGTTATTTTTTCAATATGGAGCAATCACTTGTGTTTCTCATTTCATTTCGAATGTCATTATTATTCTGAAATGCAATACATTTTTGTGTTTTAATGAAATATTAATTGCAGAAGGAAACATTAACCTCAGACTCCAGAAAGACATTTAAATCTGATTGTTTATTACATTTACATAAATAATCTCGTGCAGGTTCATCCTCTGTGGTGTGAAAACATTTCCCATGTCTCCTCGAATTTTGGAGGTATTGAGTATTTTTGTATGGAAAATAACGCTAACAAAGTTTTGAAAAACTAATTGCATCATATAAATTATTGGGATACAAAAATATGTACACGTGGAGTGGGACATTTATTATGTGAAATTTTTGTCAACCCTTCGTTAAAATAAAACAACAAGCACTACAATCGATTTTAAAAGTTTGCTGTTTTTTTTGTATGCTCCTGTAATCTCGGTGAATGTGTCCACCCGATTGGCCGACGTGCCACCTCTATCTTAGAAAGATTTAACAGACTCGACGCAGCCTACCAACTGTCTCGTAAACCATTACACCAAGATGTTCATTTCGAAAAGAATAACTGACAGTGTCTTGTGATTCTAGATCAGATGATGATGGTAATGATGATGATAATTGTTGTTCCAAGGGGCCTAACATCTAGGTTATCGGCCCCTAATGGTTTGGGTGATAGTGAAAGAAAACTATAACAACAGAATTATAAACTAGAAGGAGAAATGGTAAACAAATAATGAATAAGGCAAATAAAGGACAGGAAGAAAAGAAATGCTCTCAACCCCCGAAGAACGAAGATTGAGGGACTTGGAAGGAAGGAGCACCACGAAAGGATGACCCCGGCACAAGTTAGTGGAAGCAATGCTTGACTCAGCTGGGGTTCCGTGGTCGCCAACCCACGTCCCAATAGATGTGAGCCCCTGGAGGGTCTAGATCAGAGGTGACCTCATTAGGATAATTTTTGACAAGTGATCGTGGATCACCGGGAAAGCCAAGGGCATAAGAATTTTGATTTTGCCATAAGAAATTAATTTACGAGTCATAAATGTACAGAGATGAGTATGTGACAGTTGAATGAAAATGAAAATCCACAGCCTGCTTCCAGTCTCCGACCGGGTCAGGAATGGAATGAATGAAGCCCCCATCTAGCGGCGAGGATATGGACTGTGCCTGCTGCCGAGGCCTGACGCACTCCTCTGGGGCAATGATTAAATGAATGACAGATGAAATGAAATGATAGTGGAGAGTGTTGCTGGAATGAAATTTTGACAGGGAAAACCGGAGTACCCGGAGAAAAACCTGTCTGCCTCCGTTTTGTCCAGCACAGATCTCACATGGAGTGACCGGGATTTGAACCACGGACCCAGCGGTGAGAAGCCGGCGTGCTGCCGCCTAAGCCACGGAAGCTTCTATGTGACAGTTATCATTTATTAATTATTAAATATCATTAATATTGCCAAATCATTTTGTTTTTCCATGTCACTGTTATTCTGCTAAACATGTTTCTTTTTTTTTAACCGTATGTCCTCGGGTGCTGGATGCAAGCTTTTGTTATTTGACACCCAGAGGGCAGCTTGCATGTCAAATTTTGTTGTTCCTTGAAGCAGTATGAAAGTCAAGGAGGTTAGATAACTAAGCTCCTTGACACTATAGCGCTTTCTAGTAGAGAAATGAGGAACTTTGTGTTGGCAGAAAATCCCAAGATTAATAAGCCATTATGAACATGGCCTACTGAATTCAAATGGGTTCTTTAACATGCCAATATCGTATGACATGCGATTCGTGATTTTTGACACCTTTCAAAATTCACTTACCACAGCCAGGAGCGAACCCAGGGGGATGAGAGATCATAGGGAGCGCGTGGGTCACGGTAAAGCTTAGCTCTGGATGTTCTGCCAACCAATGAAGAATTAATTTTAGCATTAAGGTTCCGTAGTTGGCACTCATGAACGCTCACTTCAAACCGACTGGCGGAAGCGGGAATAGTCTGTTTTGATTGATTTTCCTCGTGGTGTTGTTGGTTGTTTTGATTTGTTCAGTATTTTGATTGTTTATTTGAATTTAATTGAGAGTCAATCATGCCACTGCAAGGGAGGAAAAATTGCCAAGCGCCGGGATGTAAGAATTATAATGGTATAAGAACAATACGGCAATTTTCATCATCCTGGTGTTGACCATGTGTAAAACTAGTGGCAATATGGACTACTCTCGAATAAAAATATATAGAGAATAAATGTGTGCATTTCATCTCTTGTTTGTTTTCTTACCCATTCTCCTTTGCATTGCAATAAAATTTGTGGTTTAGGGCTACGGGGAGGGGAGGGTGGCAGCCGGCATGCTAGGAAAAAAGTGAGGTTGTGGTAATATAGTGTGCATTTGGACAGTTTTCTTTATACTCATCGAATATCCCATCAATTCTGTAGAGTAGGAGAGCAATGTTTAATTAGCCTAAAGGTGAATTAAGCTCTAGAACAGCATAACTGTCCTTCGTGACAAATCTATTGCCAACATTGATATACTGTATATCAAAATGTATTATTTTCCTATCTGGACGTATATTCCAGCGCGTAGCGAAAGGCGCAGTTATGTTTGTGTTATTTTCATGAATAATCAATAACTCATCGCAGAACATACTGTTCAATTACGTGTAATAAAGGCTACATTCATATGGCTTTTTATGTTGCCAGACTTGCCGGAGCTGTACATAGTGTTGCTCTCTCTCGGAAATTCTATAACCAAAAGTGACGAATCTCTTATAGTTACATGATCCTTGAGCGAACCTGCAAGTTTGGGGTTAGTAATCCGACACGATAATAACTCACCCACCCACCCACCCATGTTAAAACACCAGCATGAAACCATTTCTTCCCTCGGTTAAACCTCGCACATTTTATGCTACTTTTTCACGTCTTTCTGCCCTTCTTCAATTGCAGAATCTTATGATTCCCATCCACCCTCCATATCCAAAAGTTGAGGTGACGTAAATGAAATGTGTACAGTTCACTCCACGTTTTTTGACCGGTCAGTCCCGGTTTCGCAGAGGACACTCTTTGAGCCTCACGCATGTGCAATATTGATATGCGAGTTTTCAGTTACGCGGAAAGCAAGTCACATGCCTGAGGTTCATTATCTGACCTCTGTACGACTGCACAATCGCGGCTCACCGGCCCAAAACCGTAGCGTGAACTATAAGTCGATTTATGTGAAATGGATACAGATATATTCCCATGAATTTCACAAGTACTTAATTTCTTTTAAAACTGATTCGTCATCGCCATCCAAGGGCATACGTCATTCAGTCTTTATAGCGTAGTAATTTTATTTTGTCGGTTGGAATTTCTGTTAATGTCTAGGACGATCTAACAAAACATCGCCTGCTCAGACTTCATGGATCGCTGGCTCCAGAATAACAGCCTCAATAATCCTTTGTTCCGAGTTATTTACGATGGGAACATAGAGTAACACAAATAATCTCACCGCTCAGTGGATAAGAACACGTCCGTAAATCTGAGGTTCGAACCCTGGCTTTGATAGTGCTTTTTACCCCATTTTTTCTTTTACATACCCACTCCAAGCAAATTCGTAGGTGGTACTTTACCTCGGGGCACCTACCCCAATCCTAAACCCTACTAATTACAGTTACACACAACTCAATAACACAGGTTATCAGACATTCATAATGACACCAATAATTGTTAGGACGTGTGGTGGCAACTGGGAACCTATGGTACTTTGGTCACCTCATATTCCAACATTATATATATATATTTATTTGGTTTGGAAACCCCTAGTCTGGAACGTGGTGCTGTATGGAAGTGCAATTGAACTGTAGCAAGAGGAGAAGAGAAATGAAGTACAGTAAAACTTCGTTTAACCGTCACCCTTTAAACCGTCAGTTTCTGTTAACCGTCATTGCTGTAATAATACTGCAATAATAAAGTTATTTAAGGTGCAGTGACGCGTTCGCTTTGTTTACTTATTCTATTTTAATGGGAAGTGAATGTACCTGCCCACCATAGAATGGACGAGTGTTCAAACCCTGACGAAAAACAATCCATTAGCCACTTAGAGGCTGAAACAATGCTATCCAAGTGTATGGAATGGCTTGAAAGTCGAGAAGAAACACTACTGCTCCGAAAAATACGAAATATTACCGAGGTGAAAGCTCGAGCATCAAAGAGGCAGAAGAAAATGACTGACTATATTCAATCTACCTGAACTATACGTTTGTATCACTGTACTGTACATTATCTTGCCACATTTGTAGCTACTGTAGGATGTTTTGATCATGCAATAAATAGTTTTATTTGCTATTACAATCGTGTTTAATTTCTTCTCGCTCCGAAATATATTACATTACTGTGAGAGTGATATCTGTCTACAATATAACTGATTGAGATCATGATTTGGAGG
Organism: Meconema thalassinum; assembly: GCA_946902985.2. Taxonomy (NCBI): domain Eukaryota; kingdom Metazoa; phylum Arthropoda; class Insecta; order Orthoptera; family Tettigoniidae; genus Meconema; species Meconema thalassinum. The sequence goes on along the minus strand of OX336398.1, from coordinate 57,581,072 downwards.
AATAATACAGTGTTTCTGTTATCCGTCTGTCCGTTCAACCGTCACGACCACGGTCCCGACGATGACGGTTAATCGAGTTTTTACTGCAATCGACATACAGTTGAACTTGGATAATTCGAACCTCAAGGGACCAGTAAAATAATTCGAATTATCCAAAAATTCGAATTAAGAAAGTTCTTTGAAAAGGGTAGAAAAAATATTCAAATGTTAAGTTTTCATCCAAGAACCTTTATTAAACATAATATTACCTCAAAAGTTTCAAATTATAAAATAAAACCAAAATGTACTATTCACCTATTTAACGACAGTAGTAATCCAGAAATCTTTGCCACTCTCACTTTCACAACCGATAATTTTGTCTATAATTTTTAGGTATGTTGACAACGTGTTTGGATGAATCCCGAAGGCCTTTGCAAATTCAGAGTTTTTCTTCATTCCCTTATCCACTTCTTTAATCACCGCTATTTTCTCTGCCGAAGTCAAAGTTTTGTATGGAACCAGAGGCTTTGATGACATCTTAGTTCTGTACACACACTTTAAAACACAGGCAAAACCAAACTTCTAAACAACCAAAAGTCTAATGAAACCACTCAGAATACTGCAGTACACAAGCACGCACTACCAGACAGGTTTAAGGGATACAACGTCGTTTTTCGGGAATTCCTGACACAACTGTTTGGCTTCCGCTCGGCGTTTTACACGTTAAAGCTTCGAATTATCCAAAATATAATTCGAATTAACCACGATTTTTTAGCATTGATTGTATATAAAATGCTAGGGACCAAGAAAAAAATTCGAATTAAAGAAGATTTCGAATTATAGAAGTTCGAATTAGCCACGTTCCACTGTATTATTATGTTACAGGAAAATTATTTAATTAATTAATTAATTAATTAATTGGACTTCAACAGAGGAGCGTGATGGCGCAGTGGCTTAGCTGATCGTCTTTAACCCGGACGGCCGGGGTTCGAATCCCGGTGACAGGGGGTGGAATTTTCATGGGCATCCGGCCTTAAATCCCCGGCCAAAACCAAAATGAGCCTGGTTGGCTTCGGCGACCCAAATTAATTGAGAACAGCCGAAGAAAGTAGTAGCAGTTGGACTTCAACAACGTAATGTCTAAATGAATTGCCGTACAAAAAGTAGTCAGTAGGTTGGGTGAGTGACAAATAAAGAGGTTTTAAGACGAGTTGGGGGAGGACGGATAGTTCTTGCGAGTGCTATTTAGGAAGGGAGTGATATTGGTCAGTCTTCTGTAATTACAATTTTATTCTGTTGGATGCAAATAAAACAAGTAGTTCCGTGAGAACTATACAGCCTATTTTCATATATCCTACTCATACTAATTGCCACCATCAACATACAAAATTTCAGTTCAATTGCTGTAACAGATTCGTAGATATTGAGAACCGTCTAAATATTTCAGATGGTCGCCAGGATGGATTTTTATTTTTGTACTATTACATTAAGATTGTTGTGTACATGTAGTATTCAAACTTCAATCGCATGATTAGAACACAAGAAGTAAAAACGAGATTTTAAAAGTACGCACACCAGCCATCTTGTGATTATGCAAACAATTGAAATAAATTACATGCCAGTGGATCAACATTTGTATAAGCATTTAACGTGCAACGTTTCACGGCACTCGGATAGTTTATTCGCGAGAAATGTCCATTTAAATATTTATACTTCGCGTCGCCGCCATGTTGGATTTGTGCTCACCAGGTTACTGAAAGTCCTATAGGTGAACATAAGTTCATAGTCTCTATGAACATAAAAAAATCAGTTTGGTTGCTGTAAAAGATTCATAGATATTGAGAACCGTCTAAATATTTCGGAAGCTCGCCATTTAGGATTGTTATATGTATAGGCCTTAGAGTTATGTACCATTCAAGGACAATTATTGCCTAGCTTCATTATTCAAACTTTCACTTCGATCGCATGATTACGACACAAGAATAAAAACTTAATTTTAAAATTTCGCACAGCCGCCACCTTGAGGTTATGTAAACAATTGAATTAAATTAGATGGCAGTGCATTACAATCTGCAAAATCATTTACTGTACCACATTTCACTGCGCTCAGAGAGTTAAATCACGAGAAAAGTCTATTAAAATATTTCAAATTCGCTTGGTCGCCATGTTCGTTTTGTACTTTACAGGTTTATGAAATATACATCGGTAAACTTGTATCAGTACCCTTTATCACCGTACAGAATTGCATGATGGTATCTGTAATAGTTTCGGAGATATAGAATGTCAGTGAAATATTTCGCACAGCCACCATTTTGAGGTTATGTAAACAATTGAACTAAATTAGACTCCAGTGCATTACAATGTGTATAAGCATTTGCTGTACCAAGTTTCATTACGTTTGGATAGTTAAATCGCGAGAAATGTCTATTTAAAAGTCTCAATTTCGCTTTGCCGCCATGTTGGTTTTGTAGTCACCAGGTTTTTCAAAGTCTCATAGGTGAACTTCTAGTAGTGCCCTTTATCACCGTACACAATTTGAGGGCGATATCGGTAATAGTATCGGAGATATTTAATGCTAGTGAAATATTTCGCACAGCCGCCATGTTGGATTGGTGAGACGTAACAAAATTTGAAGGGCACGGTCGAGGTCGCCGGGAATAGTGCTATGAACTTACCGAGTTCCATTGAAATCGCTCCAGCCGTTTACATTTTATTAGGACACACACACACACACACACACACACACACCACACACACACGCACACACGCACACACGCGCGGACAAAAGGTGATCTCATAAGCCTATTTTTTCACAAATGAAAATAGGCTGATAAATACATTTCTTCCCGGGTATAAAAACTATATTCATGCAGAAATTCAGTTCAATGGGTTGGCTTTGTTTTGTACGAAAGAGGAAGGGACAGATTGTTATGAATTTGTATACATGAAAATAATTATGACCAATTGGCTAAGGAAGTTTCCGATTGGGAAACTGCGCAGTATTTTTGAAATATAATACTTCCTAGTGACACGCCTCGCTTAGAAAAAATAAATGTTCGATTAAACGCACGTTAACCTGATAATTAAAGACAAGTTCGTTATTTATTCAGATGTATTTGATTGATGCGCAGTAATTATGCTACTGAAATGGATCTGGCACAGGTGTGGCTGTGGACCGATCATGCGAGTTAATGGTGCAGAAACAGACTTTGGCAGGTGTTGGAAAATATCAGTATTTCAACATTAGTGGTTTGGAAGTTTCCACCACGTGTCCCAATCAAGCTTGTTGCTTCCGTGAGATACAAAGGTTATGGAAACGTTGCACGCAATATATTGTTCACTCAAGTACACGGGGAGGAATGACCATGATGTCCAAGCCCATCAATCGAAATAACAACTTTTTGTGGTTCAGTGAACAGCTGTATGAATGATGGAAGGCATAATGAAGGGAGTATGAAGGAAGGATGCAGAATGGAAGGCATGAAGAAGGGAGTAGGAAGGATGGAAGGCATGATGAAGGGAGTATGAAGGAAGGATGCAGAATGGAAGGCATGAAGAAGGGAGTAGGAAGGATGGAAGGCATGATGAAGGGAGTATGAAGGAAGGATGCAGGATGGAAGGCATGAAGAAGTGAGTAGGAAGGAAGGATGCAGAATGGAAGGCATGAAGAAGTGAGTAGGAAGGAAGGATGCAGGATGGAAGGCATGAAGAAGGGAGTAGGAAGGAAGGATGCAGGATGGAAGGCATGAAGAAGGGAGTAGGAAGGATGGAAGGCATGATGAAGGGAGTATGAAGGAAGGATGCAGAATGGAAGGCATGAAGAAGGGAGTAGGAAGGATGGAAGGCATGATGAAGGGAGTATGAAGGAAGGATGCAGGATGGAAGGCATGAAGAAGTGAGTAGGAAGGAAGGATGCAGAATGGAAGGCATGAAGAAGGGAGTAGGAAGGATGGAAGGCATGATGAAGGGAGTATGAAGGATGGAAGGCATGAAGAAGTGAGTAGGAAGGAAGGATGCAGGATGGAAGGCAGGAAAAAGGGAGTATGAAGGATGGAAGGCATGAAGAAGTGAGTAGGAAGGAAGGATGCAGGATGGAAGGCAGGAAGAAGTGAGTAGGAAGGATGGAAGGCATGATGAAGGGAGTATGAAGGATGGAAGGCATGAAGAAGTGAGTAGGAAGGAAGGATGCAGGATGGAAGGCAGGAAGAAGGGAGTAGGAAGGATGGATGCAGGATGGAAGGCAGGAAGAAGGGAGTATGAAGGAAGGATGCAGGATGGAAGGGAGTAGGAAGGATGGAAGGCAGGAAGAAGTGAGTAGGAAGGAAGGATGCAGGATGGAAGGCAGGAAGAAGGGAGTAGGAAGGGAGGAGGGAAGTATGAAGAACGGAAGATACGACTATTTAGCTAACATTTGCTAGAATTCTTTGAATTGTAATATGGTATTCCCGAGATTGAACCTCAAATGCCATACTTAATAATAATAATAATATAATAATAATTATTATTATAAAAGAAATTGGAGTTGTTTCAGCCGAGAAAACACACACAAGAAAAAAAACAATTGTCCTTCAAGAAATTCAAATATGATTGTCATTTACATAAATGTACTTGTTCATCTCATGCTGGTTTATCCTCTGAGTTGTGAAAACATTTTCCATTTCTGCTATACTGTAATGTTGGAGATATTCAGTTTTTTTGGTGGAAAATAACGCAACAAATTGCATCATATAAATTATTGCTTTTTAAAATAGTTTATTAGTAATGTATTATTATTGTATGCTCCTGTGATCTCGGTGAATGGGTCCACCCGAATGACCAACACGCCACCTCCATCTTAGAAAGATGTACTTAGCTCAACGCAGCCTACCATCTGTCTCGTAACCGTTAAACCAAGATGTGCATTTCGAAGAATGCCAAGATCTGTTGTCAGGCCACACACAGTTTTTGTACGCAGCAGAGACCCTCCTGATGAACAGGAAAGGCACTATGGATCAGCTTGAGAAAGTCGAAGGACGTATCCTCAGTAAAATTGGGATGGAACCTACTGATTGAAACCAAACTCTGAATTGTATCGACAGTTAGAAACGGCCAATACGAGCATGCAATGTAGGCGGCTGAAGATCTAGGGATGGACAACAGACTAACCAAGAGGATCTTCTCCTTGGTTAAAAGCTATACGACTGGAAGCCTGTGGATCGATGATATACAAAAAGACCTGTATTCCACTAAGGATTTCTGCCCTTGATTTCCAAGATCTTCCAAATTGTGTGATATGGTTAACTCTTGGTTCCTACCATTCCAAAATGACTATGTCTCGGAAACCCCTCTCACAGAAGAGAATCAGGACTAAAGAGATATTCGGAGCATCAAGAATGAACTAGTCATAAGCGCTCTTCAGTAGGCTTAAATGGCTCAAATGGCTTAAATGGCTCAAAGATGGATTAACGATGGATTAAATTCATGGGCACGTGACCCCTAATGACGTCAACACGATTTACTGTACCTATTGCTTTACACTTTTCTCCAAGAGAGGAAGACGGACAAAGTGAGTCTGGTTCAGTGAGGTACAAAAAGATCTCCAGGTGATTGTGATTTCATGTGACGATATCCCGGACCGTGGTAAGCTTAAGAGAAATCTCTTCGAACATCTGAGTTTCCAACCAAAGACGACACTGAAAACTGGAAGGTCATGGACAAAAGAGAGGAAGGAACTACAAAGTCTATGAATAATGAAGTACTAGACCAACATCAAAGCTCAAAGGAAACAGTTGAAATGACGGGACTCTTAGTTGACCGAAACAAGGCCATAATAATAATAATAATAATATTTGAGGGCCAGAAGGCAGCTTGCATGTCGAATCTTCTTGTTCCTTGGAGCGCGATGTAAGTCGAGGAGGTTATATATCTATGCTCCTTGACACTATAGCGCTTTCTAGTAGAGAATGGAGGAACTTCTTGTGTTGGCAGAAAATCCCGAGATTAATATTTTGCCATTATGAAACGGCCTACTGAATTCACATGGGTTCTTAAACATGCCAACAACGTATGACATGCATGTCGTGATTTTTGTCACCTAAAAAAAACCGCTTACCACGGCCAGGAGCGAACCTGCAAGCTTGGGGTTGGTAGTTCGACTCGATAACCACTCACCCACCGTGGCAAGTATAATAATAATAATAATAATAATAATATTTTATTTTTCTATGCTAAAACTGGATCAACTTCATTTTATATGAGGGTAGAGCACTATCACACGCCTCTCATTTGCCTGCTCTGTGAATGACCTTGTTTCTTCCCACCCAACTCAACTCGTCACATCCGGTCTGAGAGAAATGAAGATAAACATCTCGCGGAAATGTTATTATGACTCGTCCGAGATGGAAACAACAACAACAAACCGTCATGTTAAACACAACACAATGGTCTGTGGAAATTGGAGTAGCAGGACTTCTTCGTCTTCGTTAAGGATCTTTTGTTCCTATTGAAATCTCTTGAGATAGTTTCCTCGTCCCACCTCAATCTTTTATGTTTCATTCTGACGTCAAAACAAACCACGGCTAGTTCTTCCTTCCTTCAACACATTTTTGTATATTCATTCTTCAGTTCGCGCCGGCTGTGCTCAGGGTTGCGGTATCGAATCCTGGTGGAGGCAGTTAGCATTCGAGGGTGCGCAAATTCAAGGGAGTCGTATTAGTATATTTACAGGCACATTTAAGATCCCCTTCGGGGAAAAAGATCCTTCATCCCGGCGTCTCCCCAGTGGTTAAAAGGAACGTAAAACCAATAAAATTATGAATTAAGGGGACTTGTACGAGAACACCATAAAATGATGTTCCAAAATGTGCTTACCTTCACGGTAAGTACTTTGTACAGTACTACTGGTAGTTTCCAGCGTTGTTTTTGTTTGAGTCTTCAGTCTTTTGACTGGTTTGATGCAGAACTCCATGGCTCCCTGTTCTGAGCTAATCGTTTCATCTCCACAAAGCTACCACACCTTACATCCGAGACAATCTGTTTAACATATTCTAACCTTGGTCTACCCCTACAGTTCTTGTCCTCCACCCTTTCTTCCATAACTAAGTTTGCTAGGCGTTGTGTATGATTACCAAGGCAAGAAGTATTCGTCATCTTGGCCATCTATATGGTTACCATGGCAACAAGTGTTCGTCATCTAGGCCATTTATATGGTCACCATGGCAACAAGTGTTCGTTATCTAGGCCTTCTATATGGTCACCATGGCAACAAGTGTTCGTCATCTATAGGCGTCCTTCATGGTTACCATGGCAACAAGTATTAATCATCTTGGCCTTCTGTATGGTTACTAAGGCAACAAGTATTCGTCATCTAGGCCTTCTATATGGTTACCATGGCAACAAGCGTTCGTCATCCAGGCTTTCTATATGATTACCACGGTAACTAGTATTCGTCATCTAGGCCTTCTATATGGTTACCATGGCAACAAGTATTCGATATCTAGGCCTTCTATATGGTTACCATAGCAACAAGCGTTCGTCATCCAGGCTTTCTATATGATTACCACGGTAACAAGTATTCGTCATCTAGGCCTTCTATATGGTTACCATGGTAACACGTATTCGTCATCTAGGCCTTCTATATGGTTACCATGGCAACAAGTATTCGATATCTAGGCCTTCTATATGGTTACCATAGCAACAAGCGTTCGTCATCCAGGCTTTCTATATGGTTACCATGGTAACAAGTATTCGTCATCTAGGCCTTCTATATGGTTACCATGTCAACAAGTATTCGATATCTAGGCCTTCTATATGGTTACCATGGTAACAAGTATTCGTCATCTAGGGTTTCTATATGGTTACCATGGTAACAAGTATTCGTCATCTAGGCCTTCTATATGGTTACCGTGGTAACAAGTATTCGTCATCTAGGGTTTCTATATGGTTACCATAGCAACAAGCGTTCGTCATCCAGGCTTTCTATATGGTTACCATGGTAACAAGTATTCGTCATCTAGGGTTTCTATATGGTTACCATAGCAACAAGCGTTCGTCATCCATGCTTTCTATATGGTTACCACGGTAACAAGTATTCGTCATCTAGGCCTTCGATATGGTTACCATGTCAACAAGTATTCGATATCTAGGCCTTCTATATGGTTACCATGGTAACAAGTATTCGTCATCTAGGGTTTCTATATGGTTACCATAGTAACAAGTATTCGTCATCTAGGCCTTCTATATGGTTACCGTGGCAACAAGTATTCGTCATCTAGGGTTTCTATATGGTTACCATAGTAACAAGTATTCGTCATCTAGGCCTTCTATATGGTTACCATGGTAACAAGTATTCGTCATCTAGGGTTTCTATATGGTTACCATAGTAACAAGTATTCGTCATCTAGGCCTTCTATATGGTTACCGTGGCAACAAGTATTCGTCATCTAGGGTTTCTAAATGGTTACCATGGTAACAAGTGTTCGTCATCTAGGGTTTCTATATGGTTACCATGGCAACAAGTATTCGTCATCTAGGCCTAAAACACATAACCATGCTTCTTATCCTAATGAGATGACCTGGGTCCAGACACCTGGACATAACTTTGATCTAGAAACTACCAGTTAAAGATAAGTTGTTCTTTCTGGAGTCAAAGATAAAAGCCAGTTTCAAAAAGTACCGGCACATAAATACATCTTAATGTATACTTCAGAAACAAATTAAGTTAATGTGAAATATTATTGCAAAATAAAATGAGAAAAATCAGTGTCTGACTGCCTCATCTTAAAATAGTAAGAAGTATTTGCGTTACATCTTCTGAATTTAGTTAGTACCGTCACTATCGTTATCCGCATTACTCCCCCAAGCATGGCCTCCTGTATCAGTCACATGACCTTGTTCACCGAGTGAAGACATTACGGGTGTAGAAGGTAACCCATTTACTGACGTACATACACACACACACACACACACACACAATCACTGATTAATGATATCCTCGCTTATTGCTTTTTAAGTACCTCAATACTCATGGCTAACCAGGTAATTTATCTGAAATACACAACATTCGATTACTGTCGGGGGCGGGCGAACTTGCTTTGAATTGTACGTTCAATGGTATTGGATTATGGAAATGAAGGAGCTTAATATCGTAACCGCTACGCTTCCGATAATAATAACATAGTCTACTCATGTTAATATCGCACGATAGAGAATCTAGTCCAATGTTTCGTAACAGGATCTGCTGGAAATCTTGTTTCGCTCTTAACTCATTCAGACAAGAAAATTGTTCATATTAATTCGACGGAGGTGACAAAACTAAGAGAGGTCATATTTTTGGGTCATCATCATTTACCCCCGGAGACGTGGGTTAGCGACCACGGGTCCCCAGCTGAGTTCGACATTACTTCCACTTCCTTGTGCTGGACTCCTCTCTGTTATCTTTCCAGTCGACCTCCCTTGGTTAATTCTTGTTCTTTTCTGACCCCGACGGTTTCACTTTCCCGCCTTAATCGGCCCTTGTCTCATCTTTTCTGATCCCTCATTCTTCGAGGGGTCAGACCTCTTGTTTCCTTTTTATTGTATCTCGTGCCTTCTGCCCAAGGCCCTTAAGGAGGCAGGGTGTGTGTAGCCCCATCACTGATGGTGCACCCTGGATTGTGCTACGCCCTCAGTGGCTCACGTCTGGTGAGTTCGGGAGTTGGTGATCCCGAGGACTTCCGAGTAGGGTCCGGTTTTTCTCCTTCTTCCATTGCCTTTGGGGTGGTCCCTCTCCTCTTTACCTTTCCTGGCTCTCCTTCCTTCCAAGTCCCTCAGTTCTTATTCTTCGAGGGTTGATGGCAATTCCTTTCCTCCTGTCTCTTGATTCCTTTATTCCTATTTTTTTTGTCATTTCCTCTTCTAAAATTTAAGTAGTTAGTTCATTTCATTTTCACTATCACCCAAACCATTAGGGGCCGATATCCCAGATATTACTCCCCTTAAAACAACAATTATCATCATCATTATCATGATTTACTAAAGACAAAGCCTTGTCTCTGTAGTCACATCAGCTAGTCTCTTCATAAGAACCACATGCCAGTTCTCCAATGTACGACATCCTTTGACGTAGCGTACCCTAGGTTTCTTTCCCAATACTTATCCCTCTATAATTGTTTGGAGAAGAGAGTCGTGCCTTAATACTTGTCCAAGGAATTTTTCTTTCCTCTTATTTATTGTTGTTAATAAACATCGATCCTCCTTCACGTCCTGCAGAACAAGATCATTTTTTTCCTGTCCATCCAACTTGTTCTTGTCATTCTCCTCCAAAACCACTTTTCTGCCGCCATAAGTTTTGTTTCCTCCAGTTTCCCTAATTTCCAGGTTTCACATCCATACAGTAGTCTTGCGAAATTACTTTGTAGTCCTCAAACTGAGATGATTATTTAGCAATACATTCTTTTTATTTCGGAAGGCTTGTTTTGTTACCACTATCCTTTTCTCGATTTCTGACAGGCACAGAGGTTATCACACTATTCTCTGATTGGTTCAATTGCAATGTTATTCACTTTTATGTTTGTTCTAGTTGTTGGGTCCTTTTTGTGTCAACTATCATTAATTTTGTTTCCATAGTATTGATTTTTAGTTTGAAGTTTTCTAAGGATTTGTTGAATATTTTTAGCATCCTACACACCATAGCACCAACCATTGATCAAAAGGGTGGAAAAGATGGAGTTTTCAGAGAAGAAATAATCATACCTCCCTTAATAGTCACAACTGTTAAAAATGGTGAATAATCCTCTAAGGAATACCTCAAACTTTTGTCTGAAAGACGTTTTGATATGCCCCAAAATGAGCAAAATGTTTTAGGAATTATAAGAAGTTGGGGCTTCTCGTTTGCTAAATACTGAAGGTGAACAACGATTGGCACATTTAGTGAAGTAGATTATTCTTTTTTTGCTTGGTGAAATCTACCTCCGCCTTCCACGCCGAAAGGGATTTTTTGAAAATTCAAATACTTCGAACATTCGAGTAACGTATTCGAATTTCGAATTAACGAATATTCGCATGATATTGTTCCGGCTGCGAGGTTGTTTCGTCGCCTCGCCGCGTGAGTGACAGCCGCCCCGGGCTATGCCCTGCCTCTGTGTGTTACCAGCGCCTAACGCAACGGGGCTGCGAGGACAAAAGGGATGGACCAGAATATTCATGACCCAGCTAGTCATGGAAATCTCGAGAAGCTGTGAATCCTGGACTGTTCTAGAAGCATTCATTGTGCCACCAGCCCGCTATATAAAGTGGCCTCACCAGCGAGGGAGGAACAGTGTTCTTGAGCGAGTGCGACAGTAGTTGGTGACGTGCAAAATTACGAAACCCAAGTGAGGCTGATTCTCTTGACAGCGAAGGTGTGTGAATCATACGGAGGGACTGTGTATTTGAAGAGTGTGTGTTTTCCAGTGCGACAGAGGTCATTGTGGTGAATTTCGAAACAGTGTGTAGTACGGTATTCAGAAACAGTGAGTGACAGACTGAGTGCAGTTATTTTCAGCCAGCGCACGGGACCACCTCATTAGCGAGAGGATTAACTGCAAGACCGAGTGAAAGGGTGAGTCGAGCTCCATAAAGGAGGTAGCTTCTGTAATACAGCTAATTGTTTCTATTGGCTTATTGTACGGTGTATATTTCTGACCTGCAATAAAGCAAACGTTTCTTTAAAGGAACAATTGTGTTGTGCTTCTACCCACCGTAATCCAGTTAACGAACTTGCCACTAGGGGCAACACGTAACAATATATAAGGCCCTACTTGTAAAACAGTAGCTGAATTCAGAGAGGTCATATTTCCAAACTTCACTGCCGATGGAAATATTTAACAATGAACTACTAATCGTTACGTTAATTCCCCCGATCAATGGATCATTACATTTAACTTTCACTATCGCAGACGGAGACCTTGATCGGCGCTAATGCGGTATGAAACACGTTTTATTTGGTCAACAAAAGCTGCTTCCTGTTCAAATGGACTTTTCGTGACGCCGATAAGCATGTTCGGTGAATTAACTTTTGTGGGTTAATATGTCGTCGATTAACTAAACACATAACGGCTGATTATATCATAACTAGACAGTGGATTTTAGGCAGCCTCCCCAGGGGCTCATTTCTAGTGAGACGTGGGTTGGCGACCACGGGACCCCAGCTGAGTCTGGCAATGTTTCCACTTGTGCCGGGCTTCTCTCAGTCTTCATTTCTGTCGACCTCTCTTGGTCAACTCTTGTTCTCTTCCGACCCCGTCGGTATTAGGGTATCCGAGGCCTAGGGAGTCTCTTCCTTCCCCGCTTTAATTTGCCCTTGTCTCATCTTTCCAGATCCCTCATTCTTCCAGAGGTCAGACCTCTTGTTTTTCTTTCAGGTAAGTTATCTCCTGCCTTCTGCTCAAGGCCCTCAAGGAGGCAGGGTGCATGTAGCCCCACCACTTCTGGTGCACCCTGGATACTGCTACACCCTCATGGGCTCATGGGAGTTGGCGACCTCGAGGGATTCCTGAGCTGGGTCTGTTTTTCCCCTTTTTCCGGTGCCTTTGGGTTGGGCACTCTCCTATTTCCCTTTCCTATATGCCTTTCATGACTCTCTTTCTTTCTAAGTCCCTCAATCCTCATTCTTCCCCTTTCTTTTATTTCCCTTACTCTTGTTTTGTTTTCCTTTTCTTCTTCTTCTTCTTCTTCTTCTTCTTCTTCTTCTTCTTCTTCTAGATTTCAAGTTATAGTTCGTTTCGTTTGTAGTTAGATTTAATTATAGGTCCAGCTGCTTGGCTTGCTGTGCCCATGGTTGCGGGATCGAATCCTGGCTCAGAAAGCTGGCATTTGAGGGTGCGCAAATGCGAGGGAGCCGAGTCAATAGACTTACTGGCACGTTTAAGATCCTCTTCGGGGCAAAATTCCGGCACCCCGGCGTCTCTATAAACCCCAGTAGTTCCTCTGTTTCTGTTAAAAGTAACGGGGCTTCTCTCCAACCCAACTCTCACAGAGGGCGCTTAGTCTCCAACAATGAGCAGGTGTTTCAAAGATCTGGCTTATGGACTCCAGTCACGCAACATTAGAATTGTAAAAGACGCGTGCGAGCGAGCATCTTCTGATTTATAACCTCGAGGCAATCTTTATGAATAGTTGGCCTCTTCGAGCCTCGGGGCACAACAGTGGTTTGTTTCTTATGTCGTATTAAATTAGTTTTGTTCAAATAGAGAACGGTAAGCTTTGTACTGGACTAATTCTCAGCCTGCTGTACTGGCAGTTTTACCAACGTTATAGAAACATTTATATGGGAAACTATACACCAGGACGGTCGATAAGAAAAGGGATCAGAGTCAGAGCTTAGTTCACCTTAAGCTCCAGGTTGGGTTTAAACCAGAATTTAAAAGGTTGTATTTCAGTCTTGAGTTGAGCTCAGCTTAAACTCCAGGCTGGGCTTAAACCAGAATTTAAGAGGAGGTTGACTATGCTTAACTTCATCTCCAGGTTGGGATTAAACCAGAATGTATGGGGAGGTTGAACTAAGCTTAACTTCATCTCCAGGTTGGGTTTAAACCAGAATTCAAGGGGAGGTTGAGTTAAGGTTAGCTTAAGCACCAGGTTGGGCTAAACCCAGAAATTAAGGGGAGGTTGAACTAAGCGTAACTTCATCTCCAGGTTGGGTTTAAACCAGAATTCAAGGGGAGGTTGAGTTAAGGTTAGCTTAAGCACCAGGTTGGGCTAAACCTAGAATTTAAGGGGAGGTTGAACTAAGCGTAACTTCATCTCCAGGTTTGGTTTATACCAGAATTTAAGGGGAGGTTGAGCTAAGGTCAGCTTAAGCCCCAGGTTGGGCTAAAACCAGAATTTTAGGGGAGGTTGAACCAAGCTTAACTTTATATCCAGGGTGGGTTTAAACCAGAATTTAAGAGAAGGTTGATCTATGCACAGCTTAAGCTCGAGGTTGGGCGTAATCCAGAATTTAAGGGGAGGTCGAATTTCATAGTCAGAGCTAAACTCAACTTAAAATCCAGGCTTGGCTTAAAGTTGACTTAAGAGGAGGTTGAGTTTCAGTCAGACCAAAACTCAGCTTAAGCTCCACTCGGGGCTTAAACCAGACTTTAAGGGGAGGTCGAATTTCACGTTTCTCAAAATTGCAGATAAGGTTCATTTAGTGTTACTTAGAATTAACTTCAATGAGATATAAGCATAACAGAACATATTAATCTGTTGAGGTGGCAATACTGGAATTAAGATTAGTTAGCCTAAGTTAAGATACAGTAAGAATGGAATATATCGGACATCCATCATTTGAATTCTACGGCTAATTATGTGTGTCTGGTCCATTCCAAAATGAAATAGTCCTAATTAGGATCATACACTTTTCACATGTCTTCCGCGTGAGTGTGCTGGGAGCACTGTTCATTGGCCAACGCACAGTAGTGTCCTAAAGTGTATTGCTAAACACTCTGGCGGATATGAGTCAAGGTAAGAGGGCAAAGACCTCAAATAGCTATCATATTATGGGTTCTAATGTCATATTACCAGTCCACATCGTGGTGTAGTGACTAGCACTTGTTGGCTCACGCCCTATGACAACGGGAGGATACGATGCGTGGGTCACCGATTCGAACCATCTTTAGTACACGTGTAAGGCAGGACCAGGCGTGTACTAGGTGCAAGTAGTAAGGCGCGCTTCTCAGCTGTTTCCAAGAAATTAATTAATTGCAAATACAGTGCGGCGTCTATGTGCGTTGAACGTTAGCAAGAACCCAACGTGCGCGTGGTGCAGCGGTAAGAGACTTGCTTCGCAAGCGCGAGAACGTTGGATCGAATCCCGCCTGTGAGCCTTTGCAGTGTGTAGTGTTTCTTTCTTCTTTTTTTTTCTTTTCTTGTATCCATTGGCTATTTCCAACCAATACCCATAGTATGAGTGACTACTTGTGGGGTACGGGGTGGTCTGATGTTTCACAGACGTGCAATGAACGGATAAATGTATACATATAATAGAATACACCTGACCGTGTATAATACCAATGTATTTGCAATGCCGATACTGTACATGATTTCAGAATCTCTTTTCCCGCTCACATAACACGTTATTACAATTGACTGCAAAATAAACATTATTCACGACACCTTCAATTGTACGATTTGCCAATGTAAAAAAAAAAAAAAACCCAACACACTGCAAAGGCTCACCGATGGGGTTCGATCCATCGATCCCGCGCTTACAAAGCAGGGCTCTTACCACTGCACCACGAGCTTGTTGGCTTCTTGCTAGCGTAGAACGCACATAGACGCCGCACTGAAATTGCAATTAATTAATTTATCGGAAACGGCTGAGAAGCGCACCTTACTACTTGCACCTGATCATGCCCTACACGTGTACTAAATATGGTTCGAATCGGTGACGTATGCATCGTATCCTCCCCTTGTGAGATCCGTACTTCTATTCGTGATCCCTTTTTCATAACTTGCGTTTGACGTGACAAAGTCAAATAAATTGTTGGAACACAGAGACGTTCGTGAGAAAGTGTTACAGTGAAAGGTGATGATATCGTTTTATCTCTCTCTATTGCTACGCCCGAGTGTCGCTACTGTCGTTTTTGGATGTCACGGGTGAACCACTGGATGGATTTTGATGTGGTTTTCACCATTCTGTAAAGGATATCTCGAGGAAGATTTCTGTAGAAGATAATTTATTAATGATCAAAGGAAGTCGAGCAGTAACGATTTCAGTGAAAAAGTCGAAGAAAACACATGGCGTCCATGCGTTTTTTAAGCTTACGCTGGGCAAAACGTTAAAATATCTATATACTATGAGTGCAAGAGTTGTTCAGCATGAAAAGTTCTAAAAGAAAGTCCGTGAGAGCATATAAGTCTTTTTACGTTTGCAGTCCTTCCAACAATCTCCATTCAAAACATACTGAGGCGACAGTTAATGAGCTACGGTGGGTGAGTGGTTATAGTGTCGGACTACCAACCCCAAGATTGCAGGTTCGCTCCTGGCCATGGTAAGTGATTTTTGTAAGGCGACAAAAATCACGACACTCATGTCATACGTTGTTGGCATGTTAAAGAACCCATTTGAATTCAGTAGGCCGTGTTCAATGGCAAAATTAATCTCGGGATTTTCCGCCAACACAAAGTTCCTCCATTCTCTATTTGAAAGCGCTGTAGTGTCAAGGAGTTTAGATATCTAACCTCCTTGACTTTCATAGCGTTCAAAGGAACGACGAAATTCGACATGCAAGCTACCCTCTGGGTGTCAATTAACAAAGCCTGCACCAGGCACCCGAGGCCATACGATATTATTATTAGTTTATGAGCTGGCTAGGGGCGAGTCTATCACCCCAGTTACAGCCTAGCTAGCGGGCGATCCTCTTACCCCAGAGACAGCCAGCAGCAAACTGTCGAGTCTTGTTGAGTTAAGATTTCTGAGAAGAGTGGTTGTGTTTGGAGTTCCCTGGAAGTGCAACTCAGCTTTTCTTCATTTCGTCTGTGAACTTTCCGTTCCAAAATTACATAATTAAAACATATACGAAACTGAAATTTTGCAGGAGCGACAGTTAAAAGATATCAGTCCGAGAAGACGTTGCCACGCTCAAATATCTTTGCACACACCCAATAAATTTCTGTCATACTGTTATACACTTGAATGAAATTGGGCACACCAATCTGCTGCTTCTCGTACAGCCTATTGAGGAATGATTGTCCTTTGTCATGTAATAGATCTTCAGTGTGGGAAAAATTAACGGAACTTATATATTTAAAAAGGTTTTGGAAATTCTCCGCCCCCTTGATTCGGTCCCATAAATATCGTGCGTCATAAAACACAATAATCGATTTGATCTTCTCAGTCGAGGCGATTTCGTTTTGGTTGTGTACGACAGGTTGTGGTTGCTAGGATACGGACCATACGACATAAAGCTATAATTAATGGTGGCTGATGAAGTGGTCAGTGGCCGTGTTGTAAATCAAAGCCGTCTGCTCTTCCCCATTAACCGCGATGGGAAACAAACAAAGAAACAAACAAACACACAGAGAGAGAAACAGATACATGGAAGGCACTGTTAATAAGAGGATGATGTATTAGCGGCCTACATTCCCTAACAAGCCTTCACGTGGTCACGTTTGACTTCCTTCGCAGAGGGTAGCACTTGGATGTGGTTGAGAGCATCTCCACAATGGTGAGCATCAAGTGAAAATCGCCATGACTTTATGTAGTTCAACTTTATCTACTTTATAGTTTGATCAATCATTAAAATATATATATAAACTTTAGTTCGGTGGCGTAGTTGGTAGCATGCTGAGCTTCTGTGCCTAAGGTCGCGGGTTCAAACCCGGCCGAAGTCGTCGGATGATTTAAGAGCTTCAAAAATCCCTCAGTATGCCTTCGTTCGGAGGGGAAGTAAAGCCAGCGGTCCCATATCATAGATTTATGGCATGTTAAAGAAGCTTCCACTAATTACACTAGTGTGAAGCTAAATTATAGGTTACATTTGACTAACGCTCTTAGGCTCCAACGTTCGTCGCCAGGAGCCGACTGTGGTGGAATCTAGTAACCAAGTTCACATATAGTTGGTCGTTGACGGTGGCGTTTGGTAGCAAAATTGGAACTACTTGAACATACAATGTCTGCAGTTCTTTGAATTAGAAACAGATAACACACACTAATACAGCCATCACAATTTCAGACCAATTCTATATAAGTTACACCCAAAGTACACGGGGCTAAATGACCGCGTTGTCGCAGGCCCTAAACTGAGGAACCAACCAACCAGTTTTAATTATCCATTTTTTTTAGTTTGACTAATCATCACAAATTTATACAATCCGTCTTCTTTTAACAAGGTTGCCTAGCAACTCGACTGATACCGCCCCCTGTGTGGAACCACAAACCGCTACAGAACGAGGTTGCCAAGCAACGCGAGTGATATTAGAGCACCTGGTTGCCTAGCAACGCTAGTGGTCTTAGAGCAACTGGTTGCCTAGCAACGCGACTGATATTAGAGCACCTGGTTGCCTAGCAACGCGACTGATACCGCCCCCTGTGTGGAACCGCAAACCGCTACAGAACGAGGTTGCCAAGCAACGCGAGTGGTATTAGAGCACCTGATTGCCTAGCAACGCGAGTGATATTAGAGCACCTGGTTGCCTAGCAACGCGAGTGATATTAGAGCACCTGGTTGCCAAGCAACGCGACTGATACCGCTCCCTGCGTGGAACCGCAAACCGCTACAGAACGAGGTTGCCAAGCAACGCGAGTGATATTAGAGCACCTGGTTGCCTAGCAACGCGAGTGATATTAGAGCACCTGGTTGTCTAGCAACGCGACTGATACCGCTCCCTGCGTGGAACCGCAAACCGCTACAGAACGAGGTTGCCAAGCAACGCGAGTGATATTAGAGCACCTGGTTGCCTAGCAACGCGAGTGATATTAGAGCACCTGATTGCCTAGCAACGCGAATGATATTAGAGCACCTGGTTGCCAAGCAACGCGAGTGATATTAGAGCACCTGGTTGCCAAGCAACGCGAGTGATATTAGAGCACCTGGTTGCCAAGCAACGCGAGTGATATTAAAGCACCTGGTTGCCTAGCAACACGAGTGATATTAGAGCACCTGGTTGCCTAGCAACGCGACTGATATTAGAGCACCTGGTTGCCTAGCAACGCGACTGATACCGCCCCCTGTGTGGAACCGCAAACCGCTACAGAACGAGGTTGCCAAGCAACGCGAGTGGTCTTAGAGCACCTGGTTGCCTAGCAACGCGAGTGGTCTTAGAGCACCTGGTTGCCTAGCAACGCGAGTGTCTTAGAGCACCTGGTTGCCAAGCAACGCGAGTGGTCTTAGAGCACCTGGTTGCCTAGCAACACGAGTGATATTAGAGCACCTGGTTGCCTAGCAACGCGAGTGATATTAGAGCACCTGGTTGCCTAGCAATGCGAGTGATATTAGAGCACCTGGTTGCCTAGCAACGCGAGTGATATTAGAGCACCTGGTTGCCTAGCAACGCGAGTGATATTAGAGCACCTGGTTGCCTAGCAACGCGAGTGATATTAGAGCACCTGGTTGCCTAGCAACGCGAGTGATATTAGAGCACCTGGTTGCCTAGCAACGCGACTGATACCGCCCACTGTGTGGAACCAAAAACCGCTACAGAACGAGGTTGCCCAACAACGCGAGTGATATTAGAGCACCTGGTTGCCTAGCAACGCGACTGATACCGCCCCCTGTGTGGAACCGCAAACCGCTACAGAACGAGGTTGCCAAGCAACGCGACTGATATTAGAGCACCTGGTTGCCTAGCAACGCGAGTGATATTAGAGCACATGGTTGCCTAGCAACGCGAGTGATATTAGAGCACCTGGTTGCCTAGCAACGCGACTGATTCCGCCCCATGTGTGGAATCAAAAACCGCTACAGAACGAGGTTGCCCAACAACGCGAGTGATATTAGAGCACCTGGTTGCCTAGGAACGCGACTGATATTAGAGCACCTGGTTGCCTAGCAACGCGAGTGATACCGCCCACTGTGTGGAACCAAAAACCGCTACAGAACGAGGTTGCCCAACAACGCGAGTGATATTAGAGCACCTGGTTGCCTAGCAACACGAGTGATATTAGAGCACCTGGTTGCCCAACAACGCGAGTGGTCTTAGAGCACCTGGTTGCCTAGCAACACGAGTGATATTAGAGCACCTGGTTGCCTAGCAACGCGAGTGATATTAGAGCACCTGGTTGCCTAGCAACGCGAGTGATATTAGAGCACCTGGTTGCCTAGCAACGCGAGTGACATTAGAGCACCTGGTTGCCTAGCAACGCGAGTGATATTAGAGCACCTGGTTGCCTAGCAACGCGAGTGATATTAGAGCACCTGGTTGCCTAGCAACGCGAGTGATATTAGAGCACCTGGTTGCCTAGCAACGCGACTGATACCGCCCACTGTGTGGAACCAAAAACCGCTACAGAACGAGGTTGCCCAACAACGCGAGTGATATTAGAGCACCTGGTTGCCTAGCAACGCGACTGATACCGCCCCCTGTGTGGAACCGCAAACCGCTACAGAACGAGGTTGCCAAGCAACGCGACTGATATTAGAGCACCTGGTTGCCTAGCAACGCGAGTGATATTAGAGCACATGGTTGCCTAGCAACGCGAGTGATATTAGAGCACCTGGTTGCCTAGCAACGCGACTGATTCCGCCCCCTGTGTGGAACCACAAACCGCTACAGAACGAGGTTGCCCAACAACGCGAGTGATATTAGAGCACCTGGTTGCCTAGCAACGCGACTGATATTAGAGCACCTGGTTGCCTAGCAACGCGACTGATACCGCCCACTGTGTGGAACCAAAAACCGCTACAGAACGAGGTTGCCCAACAACGCGAGTGATATTAGAGCACCTGGTTGCCTAGCAACGCGACTGATATTAGAGCACCTGGTTGCCTAGCAACGCGACTGATACCGCCCACTGTGTGGAACCAAAAACCGCTACAGAACGAGGTTGCCCAACAACGCGAGTGATATTAGAGCACCTGGGTGCCTAGCAACGCGAGTGATATTAGAGCACCTGGTTGCCTAGCAACGCGACTGATACCGCTCCCTGTGTGGAACCACAAACCGCTACAAAACAAGGTTGCCTAGCAACGCGAGTGATATTATAGCACCTGGTTGCCTAGCAACGCGAGTGATATTAGAGCACCTGGTTGCCTAGCAACGCGAGTGATATTAGAGCACCTGGTTGCCTAGCAACGCGACTGATACCGCTCCCTGTGTGGAACCACAAACTGCTACAAAACAAGGTTGCCTATCAACGCGAGTGATATTATAGCACCTGGTTGCCTAGCAACGCGACTGATATTATAGCACCTGGTTGCCTAGCAACGCGAGTGATTTTAGAGCACCTGGTTGCCTAGCAACGCGACTGATACCGCCCCCTGCGTGGAACCACAAACCGCTACAAAACAAGGTTGCCTAGCAACGCGAGTGATATTAGAGCACCTGATATGAATGGATTAAGGTGGTGTCTCTTGTGTGACGTCACACCAGGCTAGCTGTCACATTTATCACTGCTCGCGTGTAACGTGGATAAATTATCGGTGATTACAAGGAATAATTATGCAAATATTGCTATGTACATATTTTATACTTTTATTTATTCTTTGACTAATCTTATAACTGGGAGCGTTGAAAGGCCACATTTCATGCGGTCTTTTATCAGTTATAATACCACTTGGCCTTCACATGAGATTTGGATGTGGCCAACAACTCTTTAAATATTCTGTCTTAACATTATGCATTTTTCGGTATCCCGGTTGAGGTGTACAGGGTGTCCAGATTTGATGTATAATATAACAAAAACAAAGCTAGATATAAGGCCCTACCTTGTCACTAATTTTGAGAGTTATTTGTTTTTATATTGTATAATTTCAAGATGGTGGCTACGCGTAATATTTACTGCCATATAATCATAATATTGGTACTAGAAGGTCCTTATATAAAACTAAATGAATGAAAACGTTAAGTTATGGATTGTGATGCTTGCATGTTTCATACGGCCGCCATATTAAAAATAATGCTTCGCTAATGACCTTGTAGTTTGGGCACGAGTATGTTTCTCTAAAATTTTGTGGACATCTAATGATTAGTTTTATTCGTAATTTTTAATTTAAGCTTTTGAACATTTGGCTGGCCATCCATTTTGTTTTCGTTAAGTTGGCGGCGATATACGACATGAAACTGAGGTGTCCTTTGCTGGTGCTACATTTGTACCAAATTTGGTGCAATTCGGTTTCTTCGTGTTTTAATTGATAGGGACTCACACAGACATTTGACCCGTGTAGATCTCATAAATCTACTTTAATTTTTGCAAAAATCGATAGTAGGCTAATTGATATTTTGAAAACTAATAGAGATATTATTAATTGGCAGTCTTTTTTTCTACAAGTAGAGGAACTCAAAATGTTTTTATATGCGGTACCTAACAACTTTGTCAGAAACTAAAATCCGACGACAAGCCGCGACAGAGGGCATTTGTGGAAGCAGATCTGGTGAAAATTCCTTGATAATGTGCTCTAATTTCATGACGAGGCTACATTCCACATTTCCATCTTGCCACGGTGGGTGAGTGGTTATCGTGTAGGACTACCAACCCCGAGCTTGCAGGTTAGCACCTGGCCGTGGTAAGTGATTTTTGAAAGGCAACAAAAATCACGATACTCATGTCATACATTGATGGCATGCTAAAGAACCCATTTGAATTCAGTGGGCCGTGTTCATAATGGCAAAAATAATCTCGGGATTTTCGTCAACACAAAGTTCCTCCTGTCTCTACTAGAAAGCGCTATAGTGCCAAGAAGCTTAGATATCTAACCTCCTTGACTTTCATAGCGCTCCGACGAACGACAAAATTCGACATGCAAGCTGCCCTCTGGGTTTCAAATAATAAAGCTTGCACCTGGCACCCGAGGCCATTCGATATTATTATTATTATTATTATTATTAGCGGACCCGTGTAAGAACTCTAGCATAATGGGTTGTGTGCTCCCGGACCTAGTGCTATGCGGGCTGTAGGCGACAGAGTTCTGCCAGGGGCAGATCACTTTATAAACAAATAAATATATTTCCGATAACTTTTCAAGAAATGCAAAATTTTTCCTGTACTATTGAGACGATTTGGAATATTTTGGTACAAACCACACCTTCTAACTCCCTCTGGTTTAGGAGCTTGAGTTTTGTGAGTGTGTGTAGAATCTGTCTGATAACCGGTGTTAATTGTGATGGCTGTATTAGTGTGTGTTATCTGTGATTCAGGTAAGGACTGCAGACGATCAATTTCAAGTAGTTCCTACTTTTACTACCAATAATGCTCCCGTCAACGACACCTAGCCGCGAACTTGACTACTAGATGCTACCGCAACTGGCACCTGGCGACGAACGTTGGAACTTAATACAGCGTTAATCAAATCTAACCTACAAAAATTGATTCACACAATTGTAGTTAGTGGAAGGTTCTTTTACATGCTATAAATCTGTGACATGGGCCCGCCGGCTTTATCTCCCCTCCGAAGGCATACTGAGGGATTTTTAACCCGTCTTAGAAGCTCAGAATGCTACCAAGGTCATTCATTTTATTTTCAGGACAGGGCTGTATGGCTTACTGTAGGTGGCAGCACGCCGGCCTCTCACCGCTGGGTACGTGGTTCAAATCCCGGTCACTCCATGTGAGATTTGTACTGGACAAATCGGAGGCAGACAGGTTTTTCTCCGGGTACTCCGGTTTTCCCTGTCACAATTTCATTCCATCAACACTCTTCACTATCATTTCATTTGAGTCATCAAGTTACAAAACCCGTTTAATCCACTTGTGAATTAGAATCATTTTCATGAGAAACGTTTCTCTGGACTTTGCCTCGCGTATCTTATGTGTTTGGTGTTTCCTACTTTTTGCTTTTCTTTCTTGATTATGTGTTTGTTTTATGCATTTGCTTTTTTGAATTTTGTTTTTTGCTTTATGTTTTTTTGTTTTGTTTTCTGCTTTTGCTTTTGTTTCTGAATTTTGATTTTTGCTTCGTGTTTTTTGTTTTTGGTTTTGTGTTTGTTTTCTGGAAAATCAAAATCAAATAAAATAAAACAAAAGAAAATAAAACAAAATCAAAACAAAACAAAAGAAAATAAAACAAAATCAAAATTAAACAAAACAAAAAATAAAACAAAAAATAAAACATAACAATTTAAAACAAAATAAAACGAAATAAAGTAAACTAATTAAATAAATAATTTTACGACATGATCCTTATTCACAAGTGGATTAAATTTGTTTTGCAACTGGACGACTCATTTCATTTGTCATTCATTTAATCATTGCCCTAGGGGAGCTCGACGGGCTTCGGCAGCCGGTACAGTTCATATCCTCGCCGCTAGATGGGGGCTTCATTCATCCCAGTCCCTTAGACCGGTCGGTCGACTGGAAGCAGGCAGTGGAGTTTAATTGAAGGGATTTTGGAAGGAAATCGGCCGCTGACCTATTGAAAAACAAAACATCCTGGCATATGCTTGGTAGTGATAATGGGAAATATTGAAAATAATTTTCAGGATGGGTGAGGTGGGATTCGAACCCACGCTCTCCCGATGTCACCGCGGCCGGTTTATATATTTTATAATCACATGTGATTTTGTTCAAGTTGTTCTTTCTCACCCCCCCCCCCCAGGGGCTCACATCCAGTGGGACGTGGGTTAGCGACCGCGAGGCCCCTGCTGAGTCCGACATTTCTTTCACTTACTTGTGCCGGGTTCCTCTTTGTCTTCTTTCCTGTCGACCTCACTTGGTCAACTCTTGTTCTCTTCCGACCCCGACGGTATTGGAGTATCCGAGGCCTAGGGAGTCTCTTCCTTTCCCGCCTTAATTGGCCCTTGTCTTATCTTTCCTGATACCCTCATTCTGCGAGGGGTCAGCCTTCTTTTTCTTTTCATGTTATCTCCTGCCTTCTGCTCAAGGCCCTCAAGGAGGCAGGGTGTATGTAGCCCCTCCACTTCTGGTGCACCCTGGATATTGCTACACCCTCAGGGGCTCACGGATGGTGAGTTCGGGAGTTGGCGACCCCGAGGAATTCCTGAGCTGGGTCCGGTTTCCCCCTTTTGTCCATTACCTGTGGGGGCGGACCCTCTCCTCTTTCACTTTCCTATCTGCCTTTTATGGCTCTCCTTCCTTCCAAGTCCCTCAATCCGCATTCTTCGAGGGTTGAGGGCATTTCTTTTCCTCCTGTCCTTTATTTGCCTTATTCTCCTTTTGTTCACCATTTCTTCTTCTAGTATATAAGTTAGTAGTTAGTTTTAATTATAGTTTACATTTCATTTTCAACTTCATGATCGCCCTTGAAATGAATCAACTACAACAACGCTATGTGAATTGGTCCGCTCATGCATTACCCTAGTTCCATTGCGATACATTGCACTACAAGTACGCGGAAGCGAAGGGCGTCGTTTGAATTGAGAATTTATTGACGCATCAAAACTATTACGGTTCAGGTTTTTTCACTTAACATATTTCGGTCAGTGGAGTTAAGAAGCGGACAGCGGTGAATATTTACGATGGTCGCCACAGAATTCCAATGCAGCAGCTACATCTCAGGCCATGTGAAATCAGAGTAGCCAACATAGTGCCTGTAAATGTCTGAATATGTAAGCGCTATTAAGTCTCTAGATTTGGTATAAAATCCGTAGTTTGTTTCACGAATGATCATTAAAACATTTAATATATGAGGGTTTAAACTTTAATAGCAACCGACATTTATAATAGGCTATCATACTAAGGTGGATGAGTGGTTATCGTTTCGGACTACCAACATAAGTTGTGGTAAGTGCTTTTTGAAAGGCGACAAAAATCATGATACGATGTTGGCATGTTAAGGAACCCATTTGAATTCAGTAGGCCGTGTTCATAATGGTAAAAGTAATCTCGGGATTTTCCACCAACACAAAGTTCCTCATTTCTCTACTAGAAAGCGCTATAGTAACAAGGAGCTTAGATAATAATAATAATACTAATAATAATAATATCGTATGGCCTCGGTGCCGGGTGCAAGCTTAGTTATTTTCGCCCAGAGGGTAGCTCGAATTCTATGTTCCTTGAAACACTATGAAAGTCAAGGAGGTTAGATACCTAAGTTCCCTGAACACTATAGCGCTTTCTAGTAGTGAAATGAGGAACTTTGTGTTGGCGGAGACTCCCGAGATTAATTTTGCCATTATTAACACGGCCTACTGAATTCAAATGGGTTATTTGACATGCCAACATCGTATGTCGTAATTTTTTCCGCCTTTCAAAAATCACTTACCACGGCCAGGAGCGAACCTGCAAGCTTGGGGTTAGTAGACCGACACGTTAACCACTCACCCACCGTGACAAGCGGAGCTTAGATATCTAACCTCCTTGACTTTCATAGTGCTTCAAGGAGCGATAAAATTCGACATGCAAGTTGCCCTCTGGGCGTTAATTAACAACGCTTGCACCAGGCACCCGAGGCCATACTATATTATTATTATTATATAGGTCAAAGTCATATACACTGGCCGGATAAAAAAAACCGATCACTTGAAAAATTTGACATAATTTAAATAAAATCATAAATATGAACGATAAAGGCGTAGTACATAATTATAGCATGAAAGTAAGGTTAATTGTTTTCCTGGATGCATTATCATACCTCACTTAACAATAGTGATTCTATGATATGATGCGATTTCCCGCGTAACATGTGCACGCCACCTTTTTCAATCAGAGACACTGCCGTGGCAATATCTTCAGGCCTCAAAAGCATATTCGTTTCTGAATAGCACAAGGATAACTGGAAGATATGGCTGAATTGATCTCTTCCTATGTTAGCAAGTGGCAAAAGAAGAATGAATGAAACATTGCATTGTTGACGATAGCGATGGCGCGCGGGAAACAGCATCATGTCAAAGAATCGCTATTGTTAAGTGAAACAATGATAATACATCCAGTAAAACAATTAACCTTACTTTCATGCTATAATTATGTACTACGACTATTGTTGTTGTTTTAGTGTTCAGTCTTTCGACTGGTTTGATGCAGCGCTCCATGCTCCCTTGTCCTGAGCTAATCGCTTCATCTCTACATAACTACCACACCCTACATCCGAAGCAATCTGTTTAACCTTGATCTACCCCTACAGTTCTTGTCCTCGACCCTTCCTTCCACAACTAAGTTTGCTATTCCTGGGTGTCTTAATAAGTGTCCTACCAACCTATCTCTTCTCTTCATTAGCAGTTGCCAGAACTGGTCTTATCTCTCCTCTCCCACTCGTCTTAATACCTCTTCATTTGTGACCCTAACTACCCATCTCATCTACACCATTCTCCTGTAACACCACATTTCAAACGCTTCAATTCTCCTCTTTTCTGCTGCTCCAACAGTCCAAGTTTCACTTCCATAGAGCGCAACGCTTCAGAGAAAGGCTTTCAAAAACGACTTCCTAATACCTAAATCTATATTTGGTGTCAACATATTCCTTGTTTGTAGAAATACTGTCCTTGCCTGTGGTAACCTACTTTTTAAATCCTCTTTGCTTCGTCCATCACTGGTTATTTTGCTTCCTAAGTAGCAAAAGTCTCCTACTTTAGCTTTTTAGCTGCCAATTCGATGCCCATTGCTGAATTATTTCGGCTACATTCCATTTTACATTTTAAATTTTCATCATGAATATATTCTTTCCTCAAGACAGAATCCACACCATTTAAAAACTCATCCACATCCTCTGGTCTATCGACTAAGATAGCAAATCTCAGAGTTGAAATTCTTTCTCCTTGAATCTTTACTCCTACTTTCTATTTTTCTCCAATTTCCTTCATTGCTTGTTCAATGTATAGATTGAAAAGTATGGGTGATAAGTTGCAGCCTTGTCTTACATCTTTCTCATGTCCTTCCGTTCGAATAACTACTGTCTTATAATTTGAGTATCTTTCATACAATCAGTAATCTCTTGAGTAGTTTGCATCTGGTTTGCGACGAACCAATGACGATAGTACCGTATATGACATCATCTGATACTGTGCTGCTATAGTACTTTCTAAACCATTCCACATTAATAATCACTATTATAATAAAATAAACCTTATGTTATGGGTCGTCCACGTTTAGTTACTGTGAGGCTGGCTCTATAATTCATGTGGTCAATTACAGCTCCAGGAACTCATCGTTTAAGTGGGGGGTGTCGAACATATGGCCCTTGGGCGATATAACAAGCAGGACACATCAATGATAGTCTGTAAAGAAGTATACAATTACGAGGTTCGTTTGATAATGTAAAGATTTGAAGATTTGTAGCTCTTCAGTCGAGGTATACAGCATAAAAGTATAAAACCAAGTTCTCGATTCTTGGAAGTCACGGGTAATCTCGAGAACCACTGGATGGAATTTGATGCGGTTTTCATCATTCTCTGAAGGATTTCTCGAGTAAGGTTTCTGTAGAAAAACATTCATTTATGACCAAAGGAAGCCGAGCAGTAACGATTTCAGTGAATCGAGTCGAAGAAAAACCTGCCGCCCGTGTGCCTTTTATGCTTACGCTGGGTAAACCGTAAACAATATCAATATACTATGAGTGTAAGAATTGTTCAGTATGAAAAGTTCTACAAAAGAGTCCGTATACCTCTATCTTTAATACATCGCCCACTATAAGTGTTTTTACGTTTTCATTTCTTCCAACAATCTCCACTTAGTGGAAATTTAAATTACTAACTTTGGAGCGAGTTTACGAGCTAGCGAGCGAGCCTATCACCCCAGCTTCGGCCAGCATCAAACTGTTGAGTTGTGTCGAGTTAAGACTTCAGAGAAGAGTATATCTGTTTGGAGTTTCCCTGTTCTCCTCGGCTTTTCTGAATTGCGTCTGGGATCTATGCCTTATAAGCTTACACTGGGTACACCGTTAAAGATACCGGGTGAAGCCGGGGTGGGTTGCTATTGAATGATAAGTAATTAACACTCATGGAAAAAATAGATGTATTATAATGGGGCAATTATATGATTACACATTTCGGCCTTCAAGCGGTCATCTTCAGGTCCTGATCACTAGGGCTCGGATTTTTACGTGCTAAAAATCTGGAAAATATTTATTTTTATGTATTAAAATACCTGAAATATGAGACAAAAAAGTAAAAATATTTATTTATAATTTAGTTTATTAATGTGAATATAAACAATATGCAGTGCTCACGAATGCAATTTATGCTATGTCTCACTGACTGCTGAAGCATTACAATACACAACGAGATACATCTTCAGGTTGTCCATCACAAATGACCGACAATTATCGCGAAACATTTATTCGGAAGGCGCGAAACTGCGGGAATATGTTTTTTGTCCTTGAGGTGTTGTGTAACTTGAGATCGCTGTTCAGCCTTGATTGCTTTCCCACACGGTTGGCAGAACTGAACGCCCCCATCAGAAGTAAAATTATCTTTAAATTCTGCTGCAGACGATAACTTGTAGTTGGTTTTACTTTAAGCATTGTAGAACTGCCTTACATTTCACAGTGCCAGAAATGAACTGCATGAGAGTGACACTGGTTCCAGGTAGCTCTAGCACGTGGTGCAATATGGCTATGGACAAGGAAATTCTCGGCTTCCATAGCGAGTGGGATGGGGCGACAAGTTAAGAAAAACACAGCTGTAAGCTGACATGCACTCTGTATGAAGATTAGATAGCTCACAGGTTTTTTCCCGTTGAAGTAACACAGAACAAAAATGCAATAAACTGAAAGATCTAGCATACTGGTTTTTAAAAATGTAAATATTTTCTCTCTTTATGTGGTAATAAGTGAAAAGCAGGAATTTATGCATTTATATAAAAAATGCTTAAAATATGTATTTACATTAAAAAAATATTTATTTACCTAAAAGTCCGAACCCTAAAGATCACTGTGTTGAGGTTTAAATGTACGAACAATGTTTTCTAACTGACCTTACTGTCAAAAGGAAGACGAATTGTGACTTACCTGTTAGTTGTCCGCAGGGTTCATCTCCTCTACGATGGTTCCCGGACAGAACAAGACTCCTGCAAAGAAATAAGCAACATATTTACCAATTTATTACGTAACTTTTAATTATTTTTATGTTCGACCCTGACAGAAAACTGTATCATAATGATGGTCATTAAAACACTATTTTTCATTATGAAACAGTTTCTCCCACCAATCGGAGCTCAAGAAACAGTTGTTTGACCAATCAGGTGAGGATAGCAACGCATCTGCGCTGAGTTCCAAGGCCTTCTAATTTAAATTTTACTGCCTGGCCTAGTGTCATAGTGGGGAAATCGAGGAGGCCATGGTTAAATACAAGGCATTCCCTGCGTCTCATGCGCTCTGTTCAGGACATAAAACTGGCGAAATCTCGACAGATATTTATGAATATTTATGTTCGAACATAAAATAGTTATAATAATTATCGTCGAACATAAAGAGTCGTATGAAACTCGCCTATAATGGTAATTGAGACACTCGTATGGAAATTATAAAACTCTCATACGCTCATTTTATAAACATACTCGTGTCTTAATTTTAGCCATTATAGGCTCGTTGCATAATGTACAATATTAATATTTATACCCACGTTAAAGTATTATATCACAAGATGAGCGAACCGATGATTCCTTGCCTTTTCTTCCTTAGGGCTATTTTCTCCAACGTTAATTATATCTTTAATTCATCATTATAGCGTATTTAAGTTTGCACGTGTATTTCATCAAACAGAAACGCTCGTTAACTAACTACTAACAAGCAATTACGTTAAATGGCCAAATCTGACCACTCAACTCTCTAAAACACCGTTAAAGTGGCAGGAAAAAGCTGAATTCTACCTCGGGCATCTCGCAATGGCGGTGTGTTTCCAAAGGAAAAGCAGAAAACAAACACAAAACGAAAAATGCAAAGCAAAAAGCAAACTTCCAAAACAAAAGTGGAAAACAAACTCTAAAACAAAGAACA
Source organism: Meconema thalassinum (assembly GCA_946902985.2). Taxonomy (NCBI): domain Eukaryota; kingdom Metazoa; phylum Arthropoda; class Insecta; order Orthoptera; family Tettigoniidae; genus Meconema; species Meconema thalassinum. Next base: position 57,550,632 of record OX336398.1, on the reverse strand, counting down.
CATAGCAAAAAGCCAAATTCAAAAACAAAAGCAGGAAACATACACAAAGCAATAAGCAAAATTCAAAAACAAAAGCAGATAACAAAAACAAAGTAAAAATCAAAATTCAAACACAATAGCAGAAAACAAATACAAAACCAAAATCCAAATAAAACAAAGCAAAATTCAAAAAACAAAAGAAGAAAGAAAACTCAAAACCAAAAACACAAAGCAAAAAGCAAAATTCACGAACAAAAGCAGAAAACAAACACAAAACCAAAAGCACAAAGCAAAAAGCAAAATTCCAAAACAAAAGCAGAAAACAAACACAAAACCAAAAAACACAAAGCAAAAAGGAAAATTCCAAAACAAAAGCAAAAAACAAACACAAAGCAAAATTCAAAAACAAAAGCATAAAACATACACAAAACCAAAAACACGAAGCAAAAAGCGAAATTCAAAAACAAAAGCAGAAAGAGAACACAAAACCAAAAATAAGAGAGAATCGACGTTGGTGATAACGGCCCAAAGATCCGTGTTGTTAGTTTCGTTACGAAGTTATACATTTAGTATAATGTTGAACGCTGAAAAGTGTAAATAAATCACCGTGGTCGGAAGCGCGCGGTGAAGGCAGAGTGCGTGTCAAAAAATTATGTTCTATAATTTACAAGGGGAGGTCGCCAAGTGGTTTACTAGAAAAGCGTTCAAATTTGGAGGGTTTGCTCTTCATAAAAAATATTTTGGCCATGTTCAAGCGTTTTTGCCAATGGGCCTTAGTGTGTTCAAAATTGAACGTTGAAAATCAATCCCCAAACTTTTGTAGTCTTATTCCCGCACACGTTCCCGGCTCGTCTCCGTAGCGTAGTGGCTAGCGTGTTGGCGTTGGGAATGGAAGTTACCGTGATCGGAACCTACCTTGGTCTTTTTAAATTATTTTCTTTACATTTCTTTGACATATTTTCTTTTATTTTGTGTTTGTGGTATAATATTTAAGTTGGCAGATTACATCAAGTAGGCAACTTTATTATATGTTGAGGCTTTCTCTATTTACAATATTAATAAATTAATATTTACGTTATTGTTTACACACGGAAAGTTTAGCTTGACGGTGGGACAGAGGGAAGGGCTCTTGCGTTTCTGCATTAGACTCGGCGCAGTGCGAATGAACGTAGCGACGCCGGCCACGCTGCATTGAAATTCTACCAATTAAAACTTACAACATGTTCAAGCGTCACGGACGAATAATGCTGTTAAAATATTGTACATAGCTCCAAAACCGAAGAGACCACAGCAAATACATGATAGAAAACGTAAAAGACAATAAGGGATGTATCAGTAAAAGAAACGAAAATGTGCTGGCCAAGCTCCGACTCGAACTCCTAACCTTCAATTCTCCACGCCAACGCACTAGCGACTAAGCCACGGAGACGAGCCGGGAATAAGACTACAAAAGTTTTGAGGATTGATTTTCAACGTTCAATTTTGAACACACTAAGGCCCATTGGCACAAACGCTTGAACATGGCCAACATATTTTTTTTTTATGAAGAGCAAACCCTCCAAATTTGAACGCTTTTCTAGTAAACCACTCGGCGATCTCCCCTTGATAGTGACTATGTTGTGTTCCTCTGAGCTGTCGTTGGTTTTGTTTTCCTTTGGGATTTCTAATTCACTAGTGTTGGTACAATGAATGGTTACTGTAAGCCGTTTGACCCGGTACGACCCCAGCATTCGATGTGACAAAGACACTGTTGTATACGAGAGAAGGTGTGTCCGTCTCCAGGCTCGTATAAGAGTGATGTAGCAATATGTCTGGCATTAGCATCCACTCATGCATGGCTCTGATTCAAGAATGAGGAAGCCTTATGTCTAGGGCTAGGATTTCGATGCATTTGAATCTCTTTTGGTAAGCCCAATTCATTAATGCGTTTTAAACAAATTAATGTGTTTCAGAGTAAGAAGTGCTGAACTACGAATTTTTGTTAGGGCTTTTGTTTTAAAATTTTCCCGTTTTTTAGCCTAGTTTTCACATTTGGCAAAAATGAGCAAAAAGTAGACTTATGAGATCGATCCAGGCAAATGTGTGTCTGTCTGTCTATCTGTCTGTGTGTGTGTGTCCCCCCCCCTCCCCCTATCAAGTCCTAAATGGCTGCAGCAATAGAAACAAAATTTGGCAGGAGTAAAGATCTATACCTGAATATCTCACGGCCATATTTGAAAATGATGTCAGTGCTACCAACTGCTGAAAAATCGCAATTGAAATTTCAGCTCCATGTTGGATATCTTGGAAGATGGACTATCAATGGGAGCTATTCCCAAATTGGCACACGTATAGAAAATAATATTTCAGCTTAATTCCCAGGAGTCCATACATGGCAGTGTTGCCAAAATGATTATAAGCCTGCTGATTGGTCCAATTTTAAATGCATATGACATCTACACTATCAATTGGAATTCAACCAAATTTCGTATGTGCTATGTGTACATACACAGATATGACTGAGCGTATTCTTAAGAGCCACCAGGGCTGCCAACTGTTAATAAATACTCTCAATTTCTTTTATCCAAATACCAATATATCATAAAGTATGCAAGCCGACAGTTTTAAACTATGCACACGTATAGAACCTGACATTCTATATTAATTTGGCGTAACTTATATATTTCAGTGCTACCAACATGATTCAAAGCCTGCTGACAGGCCCAACTTTAAATACATGTAACTTCTAAACTATCATTTGGATTTCAACGTAATTTCGTATGTGCTATGTGTACCATAACAGATATGACTATGCGTATTCTCAAGACCAGCCAGGGCTGCCAACTGTTAATAAATGCTGTCTCTATTTTTGTTACCCTAATATCAATATATCAGAAAGTATGCAAGCAAATAGCTCTAAACTTTGCACACGAATAGTACTTGGCATTCTAGATTAATTTGGAGTAACTAATATACGTCAGTGCTGCCAACGAGATTCTAAGCCTGCTGATAGGTCCAATTTTAAAACGCATGTAACTTCTATACTAACTAATGGATTTCATTCAAAATTGGCACAACAATAGATCATATTATTTCAGATTATATCTGACCAATACATGCATGTTATTGTTGCCAATATGATTTTACGCGTTCTGTTTGATCCAATGTTTAACTGCAAGTAACGTCCATGCCATCCATTGGACTTCAACCAAATTTTGTATTCCGTACCTTAAGAGATATATTCAGTTATTAGGGCTGCCAACTATAGTGCTCTATTAGGCTACATTATGCCAGGCATACAGTATTTCGAACTAATTAGAAATTTCGATATTACCAACTTAATTTCGTCATTATTCTAGATAGATCCATATAGATTAATCATTAGCATAGATCTTAAATTTTAAGAAAAGTAGGCTCTTTAGTTCGTCACGGAACTTTTTGTTTTTGTGGAGATTTTTAGGTCATAACTGCATATTTTAATGTTTTTTTCCATTGTTTTATAGAGCATTAAAATTGAATTTTGCCCCCGATGCGAGACTTTAACCTGCAAGTAAATCTACTGAAAGGGCTCCCTCGCATTTGCGCACCCTCAAATGCCAACTGACTGAGCAGGGATTCGATCCTGCAACCTTCGAAACAGCAAGCGAGAACGTTACCGCTGAGATACGCTGCCCGACACCTGGCTAATTATAAATACACACACTATTATACAAACAACAACGGAATCTCAAGGAGTTTTTTTTAGTTGTGAGTTGGTAACCCTGAAAAAGAACTGGTGTGAACCAGAACTCACTCCACAACATCCACCTATGCCAAGAAAACCAGATATTCCGAGATGTTTCCCTTTAAACTTAGCCTACCTCCTTTAGCGGAGAATTTATGAGCATACATCGGAGGATTTTTGTTTCTTCTTTAAAATGTATGAAAAAAATGGCATCCAATTTACTACATTGATTCCAAGGCCGTCCTGCCACGCTATTGGCTAATATTACTGTACTTGCTATATAGCATGGCCTGCTGGAATAACACTAGGTCAGGTTCCGTGACGTCATGTTGCGTGTGTACGCGTGGGTTGGGCAGCGTAAGCAAGGTCCCCTGTCCGAGCGAGTCAGGTGGCCATGACGGCACGTTGATTTCATTCTAGAGGTCCGGTTTCGATTCTGAACTCTGCCAAGAATTTTTAATTCCTATTTTAATTTTAAAGCAATCCAGGAAGTGTTCCCCCCTCCCCAGCAACTTCTACTTAAAGCCAAAGCTTGCAGGTTCGCTCCTGGCCGTGGTACGTGATTTTTGAAAGCCGACAAAAATCACGACACGCATGTCACACATTGTTGGCATGTTAAAGAACCCATTTGAATTCAGTAGGCCGTGTTCATAATGGCAAAATTAATCTCGGGATTTTTCGCCAACACAAAAGTTCCTCATTTCTCTACTAGAAAGCGCTATAGTGTCAAGGAGCTTATATATCTAACCTCCTTGACTTTCATAGCGCTCCAAGGAATAACAAAATTTGACGTGCAAGCTGCCCTCTGGGTGTCAAATAACAAAGCTTGCACCTGGCACCCTAGGCCATACCATATTATTATTATTATATTTCCCAATCACCTCCCCATTTTACAAATACTGTACACACACTTATACAGCCATCACAATAACACAGGTTATCGTACCCAAATACTTGGGACCACGATGTCTCAGCCCCTAAAATAAGCATCCGCAACAGCTTATTTAAAAATATAATGTGAATAAAATCCTGATTCCCCCCACTAGGGTTTCATAATTAGTAGGACGTTGGTAAGCGACCACGAGGCCCCACCTGAGTCCGCCATTAATGCCACTTGTGTCTTACTGTTGTTGTTACTTCATTTAGGAGCTTGCGATATCGTAGTCATTTAGCCTCGTGTCCTTGGGTGTGTATGTAGGATCTGTCTGTAAACCTGTGTTATTGTGATGCCTGTACTATTATGTGTGTGTATTTTGTAATTGGGGGTGGGGGCTAGGATTAGGAAACAGGCGACCATGGCCATGAGTTAGGTAACATTCCGGCATTTGCCTTGAGTGGAAAAACCACGGAAAAGGCCGAGGTGGGGGTAGAATTGTGAAGGAAGCAAGGTAGTTAGCAACATTCTACTGGCTTTTCGTGGAGTGGAAAAATTACGGAAAACCACTTCCAGGGTGGTAGAGTTGAGAACCGAACTCGTTTGTTCTCCGCCCTGTTTTACGATGTTGAATGAACGTGTGTTTTGATTATTGGAACCTTAAGGGTAAAGAGGATGTGCCATATAGTTCTTTTCTCAATAAACAAGTAGACAGGAGACAAAACAAGGAACTTCATTATGTAATAAAGTAAGGAATTTGAGCCGTTTGGCTGGAGTTCCCTGTTCGATATTAGAGTACTTTTCCATCATCAGTTCACAGTTACTTAAGATTTAAAAAAATCATTTTATAATTTGCAATGCGTGTTTTACCGACCGCTTGACATTTCTCTTGCGGGCAGCTATGTGGCTGATTCCCGGACATGCGATCCAGATCAAGGTTGGTCTAAATAAACCCACTCATACATGTTAACAGAACTAGCACACCATATGATACCTCATAAACTCACGAGGCAAAATACTGTATCAGCCCACCCTCTTGCAAGAACACACAGGTCGCTTTGGTTCGCTGCTGCGTCAAACGGGCACAATAACGAAGTCTGCCCCTTAACATTTTAGGATATGTACAGCTAATAGTTGCTTGGAATACTTGTTTATAAGTCAATTATATTCAAAGTTTCCCTACGTGTTTCTGACTTGCGAAATTATAAATACTCTATAGGAAATCGTTTAAAAGTGCCGTCAAAATACAGGCCTATGCCTCTTAGCAATATACTTTTCAACATGGATATGCTGGGGCCTATCTGTGATTAGCGTGGTTACCATGGCAACAAGTGTAGGTCATCTAGCTCAGTAGATACATCTATATGTTGCTATAAGAACATCAATGACCAACACTTGTTGCCATGATAACCACGTTAATCACAGATAGGCGCACTAATTTTCAGTAATAGTGAGTAAGATGTTCTTATAGCAACATTAGATGTCTTTACTGAACTAGATGACCAACACTTGTTGCCATGGTAACCTCAGATAGATCCCATGCTAAGAAGACAGGTATCTTTTTGATTATTTATTTGTGTTTAAAGCCAGTACAGTCTTTCTTCTCTCCAGGGATACTGTACATTAATATCTGTCGATATTACTCTTCGCTATGGTTGTCAGCACTTACAAGTTGTTTCTGCATTGTACTGATCTCGCACAAATTTGAATTCAAAGCTACTTGTTCCATTTGTGATACTTGGTCGATCGTTAGTGCGCGCGCGGCGGCAAGTCAGGCAACAGACGGCCATGATCTGGTTCACGTCACTAACTGTTGTTATTGAATCATTTAAGGGGCTTTTCGACATCGTAGTCTTGCCAAATGAGTCTTGATGTGTCCCTCAATAGTTCAGAGGTCAGGGCATCAGCATACCCAGCCCAACGTCGCGGGTTCATGTCTTGTTAAGGTCATACATTTGAATTCTCTAACAGCCGATATACACGCACGGAAGAACGAATATAAAGAAATGGCCGAAGAACAGTTGAGTCGAGTTGGGCGGGACTTTGCTGAGTCACATTTCACTCAAGGTTGGGGCGCAGGTGATCTCGAGGGTGGAGCAGTTTGACCCCAACCAGGGTCGTGGTTAGTCTTCATGAGTGACACGCCTTCACTGCAGGCCGCAACCAGATCCCTGAATTTGTGATGATGAATGATAGCAATCCATTGAGTGTCACCACTAACTACACAACTCTGAGATTCGTCAAGAATAATAGTCCAAAGCTCGAACCCCAGTGCTGACAGATTTAAGGCCTCACCCCTGAGGTCTGGAGCGGACTACACTCAGCCTCGTGAGGCAAAAATACGGCGGTCTCCTTTTCTCACCTGAATTGCGAATACACACACTAATAGAGACGCCACAATAATACAGGTTATCAGACATGGCTCCTAAAACGAATAAACAACAGGAGATATCATGAAACTAGAAGAAGAGATTTGATCTCTCAAAGAATGAGATGAGGCGAGGACTAGTTAAGGCGGGAAAGTGAAAGACTCTCTAGGCCTCGGATACCTTAATATTATCGGGGTCGAAAGACAACAAGTGGTGACCAAGAGAGGTCAACAGGAAAGTTGAAAGGGAGGAGCCCTGCTCAAGAAATGAAGTAAGTAAGGAAGGAAGAAATTAAGGCTTGAAGTAAGTAAGGGACGATGGAAGTAAGGGAATAAGGGACGGTGGAAGTAAGGGACGATGGAAGTATGGAATTAAGGGACGAAGGAAGTAAGGGACAATGAAATTAAGGAATTAAGGGACGATGGAAGTAAGGGACGATGGAAGTAAGGAATTAAGGGACGACGGAAGTAAGGGACAATGAAATTAAGGAATTAAGGGACGATGGAAGTAAGGAATTAAGGGACGATGGAAGTAAGGGACGACGGAAGTAAGGGACGATGAAAGTAAGGAATTAAGGGACGGTGGAAGTAAGGAATTAAGGGACGATGGAAGTAAGGGATGACGGAAGTAAGGGACGAAGGAAGTAAGGAATTAAGGGACGAAGGAAGTAAGGGACGAAGGAAGGAAGGAAGGAAGGAAGGAATTAAGGGACGAAGTAAGTAAGGGACGAAGGAAGTAAGGGACGAAGGAAGGAATTAAGGGACGAAGTAAGTAAGGGACGAAGGAATTAAGGGACGATGTATGTAAGGAATGAAGGGACGAAGGAAGTAAGGGACGAAGGAAGTACGGAATTAAGGGACGAAGGAAGTAAGGGACGAAGGAAGTAAGTAACGAAAGAAGGAAGGAAGTGAGGGAGGGAGGAAGGAATGGTGGATGGTAGTACGGAATGGGAGGAGCAAGTAAGATAAAGGGGGTAAGTAAGTTCCTCAGAAGCAGAGTGTTATTTGAAGCGTTCCATAGTGATTGATGCAGGAGGTGGTAAGTGCTATGGAAATAGCATTCCTTGAGAACAGGTTATGTAGAGCAGATTACAGCACATCCTAGTGGCAGATCAATAAAACAACTGGAACACTCATAAATCACTGTTCCTACCCAGCAAGGTCGGAACATACACATACTGTATATTGTTATTAGAATTATTATTTTATGTTCGACCCTGGCGAAATGTAAATATTATATGTCAGAAAACTGTACTATAATGAGGCAATATTGCAAAAGATAGTACTGTACCTAATTTCCTCAACTCCAATTTCTACACATTCGTAAGATCTCGCTGACAATTTTAGTGAATGCTGTTGTTGACATAAACTCTCCAGAACGTCTTGGAGGAAGCAGTCGTATGACATTAGTTCCACAGGAAATATAATCCATCTCTCTGTTCACCCATGGGGTGAGCTACAAGTTCCGTTCAATTTAAAATAGTTCCAACTTTCGCTACCAGATGTCACTGAACGTGGAACTTTGATAGAGCGTTTCAAAGAAATCTAACCTAGAAATTTAGCTTCACACAAGTTAAGTTAGTGGAAGGTTCTTTTACATGCCATAAATCTATGACATGGGCCCGCCGGCTTTACTTCCCCTCGGAAGGAAGGCATACTGAGGGATTTGTAACGCTCTTAAAAAATCCGACGACTTTGGCCGGATTTGAACCCGCGATCTTGGGAACAGCTGTTCAGCATGCTACCAACTACGCCACCGAAGGTAAGGACTACAGACGATCAATTTCAAGTAGTTCCTACATTTGCTACCAAATGCTACCGTCAAGGACACCTAGCTGCGAACTAGACTACTAGATGCCACCACAACCATCACCTCGAGACGAACTCTGGAACTAATAGAGCGTTAATGAAATCTAACCTACAAATTTAGATTCACACAATTGTAGTTAGTGGTAGGTTCTTTTACATGATATAAATCTATGACATGGGACCGCCGGCTTTAATTTCCCTCCAAAGGAAGGCATAGAAGCTCAGCATGCTACCAACTTCGATCAATGTTACACAAGCTTGCCACGGAGGGTGAGTGGTCAACGTGTCTGTCTACTAACCCCAATATTGTAGGTTCGCTCCTGGCCGTGGTAAGTGAGTTTTGAAAGGCGGCAAAAATACCACACGCATGTCATACGATGTTTGCATGTCAAATAACCCATTTGAATTCAGTAGGCCGTGTTCATAATGGCAAAATTAATCTAGGGAATTTCCGCCAACACAAAGTTCCTGATTTCTCTATTAGAAAGCGCTATAGTGTTCAAGGAGCTTAGATATCTAACCTCCATGACTTTCATAGTGATTCAAGGAACAACGAAATTCTACATGCTAGCTTGCACCCGGCACCGAGGCCATACGATATTATTATTATTATTAATGTTACGGAAATGCAGTTGTCCCATTGGCTACGGAACGTGGCATTTATTCAGAATGGTGGTCACTTCCACAACATGTCGTCACAATTTTCTACGAAATTACACGAGTCCTGTTGAAATTTCTTTGCAATGTATTCCAAGGTTTACTGTTCTCTAAAGCTACTGTAATTGGTTCCGTCTAGACGAGACACTTTTGTCATGCAGAATGAGTAAATATATTAAGACTGTTGTTTCGTCTCACAGTTGCCCCGGATAATGACTCCAGGGAATCCCGGTCTCACTTCTGAGAATGTCAACCAGATGGCGTGGCGGATGTTCGGAATCTCTCTCCTTATTTATCCTTCCCAGAAACGTTTCGACCGTGGCAATCCTGCAAATTCACTGGATTTATTAGTTTGCCTCGGTGGGTGAGAGGTGAACGTGTCGGTCTACTAACCCCCAAGCTTGCAGGTTCGCCCCTGGCCGTGGTAAGTGATTTTTGAAAGGCGGCAAAAATTACGACACCATGTCATACGATGTTGGCATGTCAAAGAACCCATTTGAATTCAGTAGGGCGTGTTCATAATGGCAAAATTAATTAAAATACTCACGAAATGTAATTATTTAGAGACCCGGAGAGCCAATTCATAAAGACAGGGCGGGAATCTTAAAGAGAAAAGGAACTATAATGAAAAGAAAAAGACACGGATAGTCAGTCTGCAAGAAGGCAGTGCGAGAACAGAGTTTCAAGATTCTATTTTGTTTCTTCACTGCCTACTTGATTGTTCTCACACTGCCTTCTTGGTACTCGGCTTCTACATCGTACTATGACGTTACACACCTCAGTGCATTCTCAGTACATTTCGTCCCGTCACCGTAACGTAACGCCAGACCCCAGCGTAACGACGAATCGACAAGATCATTTAAAATGATAAAAGATGGCTGATACCTAGAAGAATGAGGGAAAGACGAGAGAAGGGTCAATGAAGACGGGAAGTGAAAGACTCCCTAGGCCTCGGATACCCTAATACCGTCGGGGTCGGAAAAGAACAAGAGTTGACCAAGGGAGGTCGAGGGGAAAGATAACAGAGAGGAGCCCGGCACAAGTAAGTGGAAGCAATGCTGGACTCAGCTGGGGTCCCTTGGTCGCCAATCCACGTCCCACAAGTTGTGAGTCCCTACGGGGTGGGCCAAGAGAGATCGGTCGAACATCAATTCCTCTCGATTTTCCTTAATTCCACTCGGTGTTCCAAGGGACCCAAAAATAAGTTCCTCAACTCCGCTCAGGCTTTGGCAAGGGGTCGGCAAAGGTGTTATACCCAATGACGTATCATAACCCTCCTGCTCGCATACCAAGGGCCGGGTCAAACCCCCTTTGCCGACCCCTTGCCAAAGCCTGAGCGGAGTTGAGGAACTCATTTTTGGGTCCCTTGGACGACCGAGTGGAATTAAGGAAAATCAAGGGGAATTGATGTTCGACCGAGTGGAATTGATGCCCACCCGAGAGATCAACAGCAAAGATGAAAAAGAAAAGAGGAGTCCGGTACAAGTAAATGGGAGCCATAGTAAGCTAACTACTTGTGAGGCCTTTGGGGCCTTACTGATTTAGAATACGCTCTCCAAGGACCTGTTTCGTAACGAGGTAACATGATATTGTCCTCAAATTACAGTATACATTCCAATTTCTTTTTAAACATGTAAATGGAGCTTCTCATTTGCGACACATATTTCAATATTTAAAATCTGAAATAAAGATTCAATTTACATGCGAGCCAAAACTAATCGAGTGACATTTAGTTTGAGAGGAACCAGTTTCACCAATTAATTTGTATGGAGATTGAAAGTTTTGACAGTAACATTATATTCTAGCGCTTGTCCATGCCGGTAAGTGGTCATTGATACTTAAACCGGAGTGCACATGACTTCGATGTTCCACGCTCCTTTAAACAAACAATCACCATGGGTCATGACTGGAATGGAGGAGCCGAACTCTGAGAGCGGTCATCCTCTGTGAGGTTTCTGTCCAGGTTTTCCGCATTGATAATAGATAGACCAGAAACAAATTTATTGGCAGAGTCGGGAAACGAAACCGAACCTCCGGGGTGTCAGCTAAGAATGCTAGCCACTACACCCCGAAGTAGTTGATATCTTTTCGGCCCAGGGTTTTATCTGGAATTAGCGAGACCAATTTTTCAACCCCTAGTTACCATGGCAACAAGGACAAGCAGACTTAGATCCCAGTTGTTGAAGCGTGTTGTATCGACAACTAGTTACCATGGCAACAAGGGCAAGCAGGCTTAGATCCCAGTTGTTGAAGCGTGTTATATCGACAACTAGTTACCATGGTAACAAGGACAAGCAGGCTTAGATCCCAGTTGTTGAAGCGTGTTGTATTAACAACTAGTTACCATGGCAACAAGGACAAGCAGACTTAGATCCCAGTTGTTGAAGCGTGTTGTATCGACAACTAGTTACCATGGCAACAAGGGCAAGCTGACTTAGATCCCAGTTGTTGAAGCGTGTTGTATCGACAACTAGTTACCATGGCAACAAGGGCAAGCAGACTTAGAACCCAGTTGTTGAAGCGTGTTGTATCGACAACTAGTTACCATGGCAACAAGGGCAAGCTGACTTACATCCCAGTTGTTGAAGCGTGTTGTATCGACAACTAGTTACCATGGCAACAAGGACAAGCAGACTTAGATCCCAGTCGTTGAAGCGTGTTGTATTGACAACTAGTTACCATGGCAACAAGAACAAGCAGACTTAGATCCCAGTTGTTGAAGCGTGTTGTATTGACAACTAGTTACCATGGTAACAAGGACAGTCAGACTTAGTTCTCACTCTGTTGTGATCCATGGGTTCCTCTGTCTCAAGGAGGCAAAGTATATGTGTCCCTCACCCCTGTAATATGGAAGTCTCCATGCTCCAAGGCGGGAATATTTCCTAGGACGAGTGGACTTTTATACTGTAAGATATTGCCAGCTTACAAGAGACACAGTGTCAATTAAGATAGTGTAATTAAAAGTGCATCTCTGGGGAGATTGTGATCAGTTTTCTCTTAATTTGAATCCTGTGAATGGAAGACTTTCTTATGCATCTGCTTTTTCTTAAACGTTGAGATTATCTGAGATAAAGCAGCTGATATTAATCTGCACTGCGCAAACTAGCGGAAAAATAAAATACGGTAATGATGATGCAGTCGCCGCGTTGTGCATGGTGGCTTTCTCTGAGTGGCTACGTTTTTATATCCTTGTCTGAGGTCAGGCTTTCTCGCTAATAAACAGCAAAACAGATAGACAAGAGAGCTGAGAAGAGGGGGGTGTTCCGTGGTTTCCATCACTTGTATAAATAGCGTCATTAGATTATTATAATTACTGCCACGTTAAAGATCCTCTTCAGAGCAAAGTTCCGGCACCCCACTTCTCCCTTCTGCCCAACCCCCACCACTGTTTCGGAGTCCTAAATTACAGAGCAAATTAGTCAGAATAAAAATAAAAGACAAAATTAGTTAAAATCCATAAAACGCCCCCAACAAAATTTGTCAAAGAAATAAAGCTCAAAGTAAAAAAAAGGACGAAAAAATACTTAAAATTGAAAGAACCCCAAAAAATCAAAATTAGTAAAAATAAGTAAAAAATGCTCAAAAAGTAACAAAAAATCAAAAACGAAAACAATCTCAATTAAATATTAGTGAAAGCCAGCTGACAAAAAAATCCGAAAAATTAAATTACAAAAAAAAAAAAAAAAAGAAAAAAAAAGAAAGGCTAGTAGAAAAACAAAAGAAAAAAATCTAAAAAAACCACAGTGTCCATTCTGGTAGCCTAGAGAGTTGGTTAGTTATTGAGGTTTCAAGGGGCGGAACTACGAGGTCATCTGCCCCAACCTAGAGAGTGAAATTAAAGTTGTCGTAAGTGGTATTTACAGTATTATTAGTTTCTAGAAGCGGAGTCTACAAAGCGCTACCGATGACAACAAAAAATAATAATAAAAAATATATTAGTCAAAATCTATAAAACGCCCCCAACAAAATTTGTCATAAAAATGCTCAAAGTAAAAAACGGAATATACTTAAAATCGAAAAAACGCAAAATCAAAGTTAGTCAAAATACAAAAATTAAAAGTTTATAATTATAATTATAATTAACGTGGCAGTAATTATAATAATCTAACGACGCTATTTATACACGTGATGTAGCATTGATTCGGCATATAATTATAAACTTTTAATTCTACTGTCAATACGGATATTTATGACATTTGTTTACAATGTTTGCATTCTATAAAAATACAAAAAAAAAAAAACAATCAAGATAAGTAAATCAAGCTCAAAAAGTTTAAAAAAATCCAAAAAGAAAACAATCTCAATTAGTCAATATTAGTGAAAACCGGCTGAAAAAATCCGAAAAAATAAATTACTAAAAAAATTAGACAAAACCAATAGAAACAAATCAACAAAATTATTCAAAAACAGTGTCCATTCTGCTAACCTAAAGAGTTGGTTTGTTATCGAGGTTTCAAGGGGCGGAACTACAGTACGAGGTCAACGTAAGTGGTATTTACAGTATTATCAGTTTCTAGAAGCGCAGTCGTCGAAGCGCTACCGATAACAAAGAAAACCATTAAAATAAATAAAAAATAGTCAAAATCCATAAAACGACCCCAACCAAATTTGTCCAAAAAAAAACCTCAAAGTAAAAAAATAAACGAAATTTACTTTAAATCGAAAAAACTCAAATTCAAAGTTAGTCAAAATACAAAAATTAAAATTTTATAATTATAATTATTATTAACGTGGCAGTAATTATAATAATCTAACGGCGCTATTTATACAAGTGATGTAGCATTGATTCGGCGTATAATAATTAAATTTTTTAATTCTACTGTCAATACGGTTATTTATGACATTTGTTTCCAAAGGTAAATATGTTTGCATTCTGTAAAAACTAAAAAAAAAAAAAAAAACAATCAAAATAAGTAAAACAAGCTCAAAACGTTTTAAAAAATCCAAAAAGAAAACAATCCCAATTAGTCAAAAATTAGTGAAAACCAGCTGAAAAACAGCCGAAAAAATAAATTACAAAAAAAATTAGACAAAACCAAAAGAAACAAATCAACAAAATTATTCAAAAACAGTGTCCATTCTGCTGGCCGTAAATGGTATTTATTATCAGTTTCTAGAATCACTATCGTTAAACGGGACTAAAAGTAGTTATAAGAGACATAAAGCCCATAACATTATTTTTTTTAGCCTACTTTCGATTTTTGCAAAAAATGAAAGTAGACTTATGAGATCACTACAGGGCGAAAAAAAAGTGTGTCTGTCTGTGTGTGTGTATGTGTGTGAGTCTGTGTGTGTGTGTGTGTGTGTGTGTGTGTGTGTGTGTGTGTGAGTGTGTGGTACTCTGAATGTCTGTCCCCCCCTATCAATTCGAACACGGTGAAACCGAATGGAATGAAATTTGGTACAAAGGTAGCACTAGCAAAGGACACCTCAGTGTCATGTTTTATATCGCCGCCATCTTGACGGAAACGTAATGGCGGCCACACAAATGTTCAAAGCTTAAATCAAATTACGACTAACCTAATCATCCGATCTCTACCAAATTTTGCAACAGCATACCTTTATGGGGGCAGCATCCTTTGACCAAACTAATAGGTCATCAGCCTAATAGTTTGCGGATGGCGGCCATCTTTGTGTCAAAATCGATTACCCCTATTAATTCGAACACGGTTAAACCGAATTGAACAAAGTTTGGTACAGAGGTAGCACTAGCAAAGGACACCTCAGTGTCATGTTTTATATCGCCGCCATCTTGACGGAAACGTAATGGCGGCCACACAAATGTTCAAAGCTTAAATCAAATTACGACTAACCTAATCATACGATCTCTACCAAATTTTGCAACAACATACCTATATGGGGGCAGCATCCTTTGACCAAACTAATAGGTCATCAGCCTAATAGTTTGCGGATGGCGGCCATCTTTGTGTGAAAATCGATTGCCCCTATTAATTCGAACACGGTGAAACCGAATGGAACGAAATTTGGTACAGAGGTAGTATTAGCAAAGGGCACCCCAGTGTCATGTTTTATATCGCCGCCATCTTGACGGAAACGTAATGGCGGCCACACAAATGTTCAAAGCTTAAATCAAATTACGACTAACCTAATCACTCGATCTCTACCAAATTTTGCAACAACATACCTTTATGGAGGGAGCATCCTTTGACAAATCTAATAGGTCATTAGCCTAATAGTTTGCGGATGGCGGCCATCTTTGTGTCAAAATCGATTACCCCTATTAATTCGAACACGGTGAAAACGATTGGAATGAAATTTGGTACAGAGGTAGCACTAGCAAAGGGCACCCCAGTGTCATGTTTTATATCGCCACCATCTTGACGGAAACGTAATGGCGGCCACCCAAATGTTCAAAGTTTAAATCAAATTACGACTAACCTAATCATCCGATCTCTACCAAATTTTGCAACAACATACCTTTATGAAGGGAGCATCCTTTGACAAATCTAATAGGTCATTAGCCTAATAGTTTGCGGATGGCGGCCATCTTTGTGTCAAAATCGATTACCCCTATTAATTCGAACACGGTGAAACCGAATGGAACGAAATTTGGTACAGAGGTAGCACTAGAAAAGGCCACAACAGTGTCATGTTTTATATCACCGCCATCTTGACGGAAACGTAATCGCGGCCACCCAAATGTTAAAGGCTAAAATGTAATTACGACCAACCTAATAATCTAGTCTCTACCAAATTTTACAACAACAAATCTTTATGTGGGAAGCATATTCTGACCAAACTGCTAGATCATCAGCCCAATAGTTTGCAGATGGTGGCCAAGTATGTGTGCAAATCGATTCCCCCTATCAATTCAAACACGGTGAAACCAAATTGAACGAAATTTGGTACAGAGGTAGCACTAGCAAATGGCACCTCAGTGTCATGTTTTATATCGCCGCCATCTTGACGGAAACGGAATGACGGCCACCCAAATGTTAAAAGCTTAAATCAAATTTCGACCATCCTAATAATTTGATCTCTACCGGATTTTGCAACAACATGCCTTTTTGTGGAAAGCATCTTATGACTGACTACAAGGTCATCAGCCCAATAGTTTGCAAATAGCGACCATGTATGTGTGCAAATCCATTCCCCAGATCAATTCAATCACGGTGAAACCGAATTGAATGAATTTTTTTTACAGAGGTAGCACTAGCAAAGGGCACCTCATATTCATGTTTAATATCCCTATAGCACGTTGTATTTCAACAAGCTACTACAACCAACATTCAATTATACTCCTTTAAAAGGACAAAGAGTTATAACAATACCCATGCATTTAGGAGAAAGTAGGCTGTATGTTCTTTACTGAACATCTTGTTTTACGACGTTATGCAATCGAACCTATTTTACAGCTTACTTCTCAAAATCTCTTTATTCTCCCAATATGATTGTTCTTCCTTTTTGCTGTCCATACAGTGTTTGTTCTCATTTGGCAAGTTGTTAATAAGCGCCAGAAATAACAAGGGACCAATCACACTACCCTGAGGGACTCCTAATGTTATAAAAATAACCTCCGAGAATATATTACCTTTTGCGAGCGAACTTAATAATAAAGACTAAAATGAGACACTACCAGACAGTTATACGTCCTATGTCTAGTATTCAACCGGAAGGGACTCACGGACAAACTCGAAGTACAGGAGATAAATATAATGACGAAGATCTTGTGGGCCTTTTAAGGAAGGAAATGAATACAGAATGCGGCCTTCACGCACTGTCAAAGAATCACGGATGTTGCTAGAAACGACGTCTAGCTTTTTATGGACACGTCTACAGGATGCATCCTACCAGGTTGACCAACCAGCGCCTCGGTTACTGACAAAAGCGGAAGACCAAGTCACCATGATTGTGGGAAGTGAGAAAAGATCTTCAAGAACTTGGAGGGACGGAAAGAGACTTAAAAATCCGGACATCTCTCAGGAAGATGCTTCAGCTAAATTGAGGTTCCAAGACTGACCACCAAGAAAGAAAACAGGTGCCCTCTGAACCCAGGAGAGGAGGGAACAACACAGCCAGAGGATGCGTAACTACTGGGCAAACATCAAAGCCCACTCCAAATGTAACAGTTGAATGTCATGGTCCTTAGATGGCCTATACGAAACAAGAAGAAGAATGATGATATAGAAGAGATGTGTAGGAAAATACGAACATTGCTGACCAAACATCGAATACAACACCTCGTAGGTAACAGAGAGCACGAATTACAAATAAACACTTTAGAGCATGCCAACTCAATGACACAGGTTATCAGACAGACATCCAAGTATACGGGGCTACATGAACACGATGTCGTGAAGTCACTTAATAAATCAACAACAGCGTAATTTACATCACCATTAGTGGTTTTTAGGACAAGGCTGTCCTCCATTATTCTGACACACTTATTTCTTTGTTTTCTGTGGTGACGAGAACATAACCTAGAAAATGTCGTCACAACCTTCCCCCTCTACATTCTGTGAATCCGTTAACGACTTCAACGATATAATAAATAAGGTAAATGAATAAATGAATAAATGACTGCGTAAATAAATATACAATGACTAAATAAGTTGTAAGAAACAAATGAGTAACTAAATAAATACATAAAAAATGAATAAATAAATAATTAATGAATAAATAAATAAACTATTCAAAAATTAAACAAATAGTATTTAAATTCAAAAATTAATAATCTCTACTTAGTATAAAACAAAGTCCCCGATTCTTGGATGTCACGGGTAATCTCGAAAACCGCTGGATGGATTTTGATGTGGTTTTCACCATTCTGTAAAGGAATTCTCGAGGAAGGGTTCTGTAGAAAATAATTTATCTATGATCAATGGAAGCCAAGCAGTAACGATTTCGGTGAAAAAGTAAAAAAAAAAAAAAAAAAAACTGGCGTCCATGCGCTTTCTAAGCTTACGCTGGGCAAAACATTAAAAATATCAATATACTATGAGTGTAAGAATTGTTCAGCACGAAAAATTCTACAAAAAAGTCCGCGAGAGCATATCTCTATCTTCAATACATCGCCCACTGTGTGTTTTTACGTTTTCATTTCCTCCAACAATCTCCATTCAATTACTGAGGCGTCAGTAACGAGCTAGCTAGGGGCCAGCCTATCACCCCAGTTACAGCCTAGCTAGCGGACGAGCTTATTGCCCCAGATACAGCCAGCAACAAACTGTCGAGCCGTGTTGAGTTAAGATTTCAGAGAAGATTGTTTGGAGTTTCCCTGGAAGTGCAACTCGGCTTTTCTTCATTTCGCCTGATTAGTTTTCGTTCCGCAAAATACACAGTCAAGTTAAGATTGGACGGAAGGGGGATTTGTGTATCATGCACCTCGCCATTCTTAAATTACGTCTGACAAGAATTCGTTGCACATGCATCTCCATGATAATACAATTAATAGTCCAGGCAGATATTTTAACCCACCATGCCGAAGCGTAAAACGGATATAGGTCGTAGATCATTGACATCGAAATAAAAAAAAGCGCTTATGACGTAATGCATTCATAACTGTTCCCGGGCGAAGCCGGGTCGGGTTGCTAGTACATACAACATCATCATCATCATCATCATCATCATCATTTATTTATTGCCTGTGACAGGCCATTAAGACCCATAGCAGAAAAACAAGGGTATACAATTCTTGATTACAATATAAATAGCAAGCATAACATAATATATAACATTGTACTTCATAACAGGGAGAATGATTTCAGCTTCTCAAATAATGGTTGCATATATTAGACCAACGATTTCTAACCCTGGCATCTTCCATACTTGCATCTGGATCTATCTGGTTCAGTGCCAACATAACTCGATCTTTCCATCTCGTTCTTGGTCGACCTCTTGGACGTTTTCCCGTTGGCTCTGACAATGTGTCCTAACCATTGTAATCGTCTTCTCTCTATCTCTCTACTGATGTCTGCCTTTTTATAACGTCGATATAACTCCTCTTTACTCCGTCTTTCCCAACTGTCAGTTTCTGGGCAGTATTTTGGGCCATAGATTTTCCGCAGCATTTTTTTTCAAATGCACATATACGTTCTTCAAAAGTTCTTGGAATCGCCCACGTTTCACAACCATACATTAAAACAGGTCGTACTAGGGTCATGTATTGTATAGGTGGATCTTGTTTTCCTGAGATATTAGACGTGACGTGAAAATTCTATTCATGCTATAGGAAACATGAGTAGCGTTGGTGATTCTTTGTCTTATTTCCTTTTCTAGTATATACATAAATGAATAAATAAATAAATAAATAATTCCTGAAGCGACTGTATTCTGTATATTTAAAGAGTATTGCGCTGGGAACAGCTGTTGTTAGAATTATCACACAAGCGGTAATGGTTAACTTATTAAAGTCATTATTGTGTTCCCCAGGGCTAGCTACTGATCGAGTGGACAGCTCACTGTTTAAAACCCACTCGGGTAATTAGATCAAACTGCAGGTGCTTTCTTTATTTATGTGACACTAGTAGGCCGTGCAGCGCACAGTAGTGATGACGTCAATAGACCGTCTCGCCTTGCCGCGGGCGTAGGGAGTGTTGCCTAATGGCAGGGGAAAGCTATGCAGTCATTCTTTTCTTTTGAATCTAATTATTCGCTAACTACTTCATTGCTTCTTTGGTGGATCAGTGGTAGTTTGTCCATCTTAACCCTTTATAGGGCAAAACTATGCTTCATTTTTATGTGTTTCAACATTTTAATTTAATTTAATTATTATAATTATAAATTATGTTAGTTTTTGTTTCTCTAATTTTAAGTTATTCTTAATTTTCTATTTATGTTCTTGTGGATTTAATGTTGATATTTTTATTGAATTAATTAATTAACTAATTGATTTTTAAAATTATTTTCATAATTCTTTTATAGTTATGTTTATTATTTGAATCTTTATATTCCTTTTATTATTGTAATTCCATTGTTATGGTTTTAATTTCTATGGGTATATTTTAGTTTTACACTTTAATTGTTAATAGTTTTAAGTTTTTAAATTGTATCCAGCACATTACGTCAAGTAGACACGTATATGACATTTGATTTTTAGAAATGCATGAAATGTTCATAGGAACATTTTTTCTCAGTTTGATCAATCCCAACCTTTGTTGCAATATCGGACACTTTTTTCGAAACATCCTGTAGAAACTTAGCCAGTTGTTCTTGATTTTCATTCAGAGAGCAAGGTTGAGAATCCTTTTTGGTGAACCTCCACTTTTTTTTTTTCATTCAGATTGAGATAGATTATTGGGAAGTACTCGCTGTGAGAAAGTAGCATTACATTTTGAATTGACCTTTAATATAATTGTGCAGTACATGGCTTGTCTAAGGAAACAAATATTTGCATAGGAATCAGGCAGGACTCTTGTGATGGAGATGTGGACGGACACGAGACTACATCGTGTGCTTGTACTTGCTGAATGATGATGACTGAGCTTTCGGCAAGGAACACAACACAACGAGTGCTGTCATGTCTGTCAGATACACCCACTCTTGAGAGCACTTCCTCTTCTCAAGCTCGTGAGTCCCAGATACTGATGTAGCAGGATGTTAGTGCTGTACCACTTCTGACAAAATAATATCAACGGATACTGTACTATTTCCACAAACACAACTTTTGACAAAATATTATCATCCTCTAAATGTCTTTTCTGTAGTATAGATCTCTCCTGTGGCGCTCACAAGCGACCGATGAACATTCAAATGAAAGAGATTGTCATAAGCAGTGACGAATTAAAGTCTAAATCATAAATCTATACGTTCTATAAAAAATGACTTAAAATATACGAAGTGTGCGATTTGCAGATACTGTTGCTGTAGCAAAATACGCTCCATAATTGCTGTCCACTTCACATTATGGCCGCTGTGACGTCTGTTTCATGTCATTTTAACATTCTGAGGTCTTTTGCATGGATTTCAGAATCAGTAAACGAAAGGAATGAGTAGCCTGCTCAAATCGTATAATTTCATAAATATCGAATAGCCGGTGAGTGTTATGATGATCCAATTTTCAGTGATTGCCTTCTTAAGTTAGGGAACGTAGAACGTGGAATTCTAACTGAAATGTAAAGTGTTCTATAATCATTTGGTTGAAATAAAAACATAACAACCTTTCTCCTGAAGTGTCTCATTATAAACCTATTGGGGAAAGTGTGGCTTCTGAACATGCGATATTCCTCGCACGGGTTCTCTATTATTTATTTAATCATATTTTACATCATTAAGTTATTTATTGTTTCATTCAATTGTTTACCTAATGGTGCAGTGGCTCCTAGCTACTTGTCTTTCACCCGGACGGCCGGAGTTCGAATCCCGGTGACAACGGGGTGAAATTTTCACCTGAAAAATCACGTGGCGTCAGAAAGGGCATCCGGCCTTAAATCCCCAACCAAAATAAAAAACAGGCCTGGTGGGCTTCGGCGACCCCAACTAAATTCCGAAGAAACAAAAAAAAAATGTTTATCTTATGATTTCTTCATACATTCATGTATTGTTTATTTATATACCGTAATTATTATTAATTTTTGAATTTGAATAGAAGTATTTTATTCTTATGAATTATTTATTTATTTTCTTGTTTATCTATCGTCTAACTATTCAAACATCCATTATTTTATTTATTTCATCTGAAGCCTCCGTGGCTTAGGCGGCAGCACGCCGGCCTCTCACCGCTGGGTCCGTGGTTCAAATCCCGGTCACTCCGTGTGAGATCTGTGCTGGACAAAACGGAGGCAGACAGGTTTTTCTCCGGGTACTCCGGTTTTCCCTGTCAAAATTTCATTCCAGCAACACTCTCCACTATCATTTCATTTGTCATTCATTTAATCATTGCCCCAGAGGAGTGCGTCAGGCCTCGGCAGCCGGCACAGTTAATATCCTCGCCGCTAGATGAGGGCTTCATTCATTCCATTCCTGACCCGGTCGATGACTGGAAGCAGGCTGTAGATTGTCATTTCATTATTTCATCTCATTAAACATCGGCTGGCTCACCGGTAACATTCTCGCTTGCTGTTCCCAGGGTTCAAGGTTTAAATCCCAGCCCTGATAGCTCCATTCCGGGTGTGAACTACTGCGCACTCAGCTGGCATTAGAGAGTGCGCAAATGCGAGGGAGCAGTGTCAGTAGATTTACTGCCACGTAAAAGATCCCCTTCTGGGTAAAATTCTGACACCCCGGCGTCTCTAAAAGCCGTAGTTGTTACAAGGGAAGTAAAACCTTTAATATTACTATCTTCAAACATCCATTTATTTATTTATTTATTTATTTATTTAGGCTATTTATTTATTTATTTATTTTACTTTTTATTATTTTTAATTCTTAATTTTTATTTTTTTTAATTTTTTAATTTTTTAATTTTTTCTTTTCCTTTTTTTCTTTTTTCCTTTTTTCCTTTTTAATGTAATTTATAATTTTTATGTTTTTATTTTTTATTTTGTTTTTTTTATTATTTTATATTTTTCATTTTTATTTTTTTTAATTTTTTTATTTTTATTTTTTTATTTTTAGTTTGGCTAGTTATTGCGCATCGAGGTCCAGTGTTTATTGCTATTGGAAGCCACCACGGCTCTGCTAACAAATTCAATTTTTCAGAAGGGTGGGGGCACACTCAGAATGGAACCATCAGGGCTGGGTTTTAAACCTCGGGTCTCCGAAATAGCAGCCACGCATTCTAATGATGCTTGAATACACTGTTATATAGGATTCGTCTCACAGCCCGCTCTTCAGTCTTTAACATAAATAGCCCGTCATTTCATTAGCGCTGAACGTTGGTTACGGTAATCTTGTATGTTAATCATTGACCCACACACTAATTACTGTATAACCAATGGCGTGGCCAAGCGGAACATCTCAAACTACACTCATATACCTGTCGCACAGTGGACTGACTGCTTACACACACAAGATTCATTAATATTTGAGACCCTTTATAGGTCCTTGGGATACTATCTTCCCACCATGCATTTATAGAACGGTGATAGGGAGAGAATCTTCCCACCCCTTTCATTTCAAGCAGTTCCACATGCATCCACAAGCTAGATGCAGAGAAATATTGAAAACCCATTAATTTGATGTATACTGTCATCAGAAACCAAAGGTGGGAAGCAAATATCCCAGTGCTCGCCAGTTCGGTTGTGTTGAGTGAAAGAAATGCATTGTTTTACAGAAGAAGGTGTTTTTATTGAAGATGAGAGATTTGTAAACGTTGGTATATAACTGAAAGACAATGTTAATAATGATTTTGGTCACTAGAGTAAATATATTTCAGCTAGAATGGAAATAATTATCCTGCTCAGGGTGTTTGCCATAGATTAGAAGATTTTTTAAAAATATTTTCTGGGTTTTTGGTAAATACTATTATGAAATTATTGAATTATATTCGAATATACTAACTTTTAACATTCCAAAATCACTTTTATATTTTTTGTGCAGATTTCGGCAAAGATGATATAGGTCGCTGACCTTGTTTTGCGTGGGAGTAACTTAAAAAAAATATTATAGAGCGTGGTGGGTGTATTTATATATTATATCCTGTTAAATAAACCTCATTCTTGAGTGATAAACACAGTATCATCATAATTTGGAGGTGGGAGATTATTACCCCATTGCTAATTTAAGAAAACATATGTCGGGTGTGGGCAGTGGGATAATAATTTTCCACCCCATATTTCCTAAAATAGAATCCACACCCATAAAATTGTTGCATATTCCTACTCATCTATCACACCCAATTACAAATGTGCAAAAAAAAATCATACCCACAGTCTTTTATCCTATAAAGGGTTTTTAGAGAGAGCGTGGGTTGCTGTAAAGCACAGGACCTTAAAGTGGGCGGCTCAGAGAGTGATAATGGGGGACGCCGGCTCTGATTGAAATATTTATATTTAATATTCTGTAACAAATAATATTGCTATCCTCATATCCATGAACCTATCATAAGCAGCAAATTCTCCTCAATTATCCCCTATAAGCAGTTAGCACTGAGGCATCCATTGCTACTACACCTCTCACTTCGACATCAATCAACACTGAATCTAACCATCGCCTTCTAGGTCTACCTCTCCTTCTCTTCCCACTAGGGGCTCACATTTAGTGGGACGTGGGTTGGCGACCACGTGGCCCCAGCTGAGTCTGGCATTGCTTCCACTTACTTGTGCCGGGCTCCTCTCCGTCTTCTTTCCTGTCGACCTCACTTGGTCAACTCTTGTTCTCTTCCAACCCCGATGGTATTAGGGTATCCGAGGTCTAGGGAGTCTCTTCCTTTCCCGCCTTAATTGGCCCTTGTCTCATATTTTCTGATACCCTCCTTCTGCGAGGGGTCAGCCTTCTTTTTCTTTTCATGTTATCTCCTGCCTTCTGCTCAAGGCCCTCAAGGAGGCAGGGTGTATGTAGTCCCACCACTTCTGGTGTACCCTAGATATTGCTACACCCTCAGGGGCTCACGGCTGGTGAGTTTGGGAGTTGGTGACCCCGAGGGATTCCTGAGCTGGGTCCGGTTTTCCCCCTTTTATCCATTACCTATGGGGCGGACCCTCTCCTCTTTCACTTTCCTATCTGCCTTTTATGGCTCTCCTTCATTCCAAGTCCCTAAATCTGCATTCTTCGAGGGTTGAGGCCATTTCTTTTCCTCCTGTCCTTTATTTGCCTTATTCTCCTTTTGTTTTCCATTTATTCTTCTAGTATATAAGTTAGTAGTTAGTTTTAGTTATAGTTTACATTTCATTTTCATCTTCACGATCACCCAAACCATTAGGGGCCGATAACCTAGATGTTAGGCCCCTTAAAACAACAATTATCATCATCATCATCATCAAGCGGACACCTTTAGGGTGAGCTACGAGTTCCGTTTAATTTCAAGTAGTTCCAACTTTCGCTACCAGATATCAATGAAACCTAGTGGTAAACGAAATCTAACCTAACAATTTAGCTTCACACATGTTTGGTATGTGGAAGGATCATTTACATGCCATAAATCTATGACAAGGGACCGAAGGAAGGAATACTGAAGGATTTTTAACGATCTTAAAAACAGCAGTTCAGAATGCTACCAACTACGCCACCGAAGCGTGTTCATTTCTAACTTAGCCTGTAGGCCAGGGCCCTGCGTAGCTAGTGCCTGTAGTATGTTCTATCCTGCTGCTCCCTTACGGGCAGTCTAAGAAGTCAGCCACAAGCGCGTGACGTCATGTCCTTGCCTCTCCCCACCTGCCACTCGCTACATGTGCGAGCGAGCTGTGTATAGTATGGCGTAGTGCCCTGCAAGCCTGGCAAGTGCTTTTAGGGCCGTATGACCTTGCCTCACACTGTCAGCACTGTCTACGCTGGAACTCATCAGTTCAGGCGCGCACTGCCAGCCCGTACCGACAGGGCTTCGTAAAGCCGTTCTTATCTTCCCTTCATATTAATATTATTATTATAACACTATTACTATCAGCAATAAAATGATATTGGGTACCAATAGACTACGTCACACACTGTTCCCGAGTACATTGAAAATGAATTCTCTATTATTGAATGGATTCATTGATAGCAAAATTAGGTCATTTATACTTAGGCTTACCCAAACTTGATGAGTGATTTAAAAATGTTGATGTTGATCCTCTCGCTTAATCGAAACGTACCACAAGCTTTCTCTTCTCTTTGAAGCCTATCGTTATCTCTAAACGACCTGTTTTGTTATGCCGAAGGTTACTTCACATCTGATGGTGGGGTCCAGCATAAATCTTGTATCCTTCTTATGGCCAATAACAATTATTATGCCCATTGTATTTTTGCTTCTAACACGAGAAAGACACGAAAACATGGATCGCGTAACATTTCTGAAATGTTACAGCTGCATCTTAGATCTATTTCGGTGATTCCTAACGTTTGTAGTAAATCCCCTTCTTAATTATGTTTTTTGAACGTGAGCTAGGGTATCAGACACTCCACAGTGTTTGCAGTATACAGAGTCCTGGCTACGCCCATGGAGGTCTCACACAAGAGCATCCTTTGCTTCCACCTATTTGTACTAGGCTACTCACTTTCATGTCTACTTCTGGATTAGTCAATCTCCATAAAATATGGTGATTGGATAGTTTCTGTACTTTCGCAATCAACCTGCAATTTCATTTTGTGTTTACCATAGATCCGCTTCAGTCTTAAGTATCGGTTATTTATATTCCCTTGGTTCCTAAATAATTAATCACCGTCTTCATCGTTATCACCATTTTCAACATCAACACCGTCCTGACATCTCCTTCGTTGTACGAGCACAAATTACGCACTATGTCATCATGTCTTCAAGCAATGCATGCTCTCTCTCTGGTACAGTCTCCCTACATGATGCTTACTATACTTTGGATGTTCATTCACTTAAAATTTCAAAATTAGCTTCGAGGTTTTCCTGTGCCCAGAACTTAGAATGCAATAAAAATCAAATGTCTTAAATACCATATCTGGATTAGCCTAGATATACATATGCAATTGGATTAACTCATGAGGGCTACTTATAGCATTGGACTTTGAGAATATTTTACGGAAGCTATTCTAACAACTCTACGCAGTGATGTGCTCTCAATTCGAATTGCAGAGTAAGAATGTATAAAAAAGAAAACTCGTGCCCACTGGCCTGGCGCAAGTCCTCGAAATGAGCACCGCTTGGATGATTTACGTATCATCGATACAATTTCAGTACCCCAAACCGAAATTCAATTTCGTGGCAGGACAGGGAATCAAACCCGGACCACCGGGGCGACAGCCAAGACCGTTAGCCGCTACACTACAAGGTGGTCTCTTTCATTGTCAGCGCAATCAATTGCACGATACCATGTAATTTCTTCACTGGGCGAACTATAATAGTACACATTTCTTCGTATTTTTGGCATTACATAGCCCCTGGTAAGTTAGGAAGACGGTTCGCGTACCATAACCCTAAAGTCGAATAGTTCCAAGAACTAACAAACAAAACAGTCTTAGGCACTCCACCGAAAGAAATACAGACAAGCTGGTAGAAAGACAGACAACATATTTTGTAATTTTTAGAGCAAAATAGGCTAATTGTTATATAATGAATAGCACTCTTGGTCTCCATAGTGTTGAAATAATGAATATTGTCCTAAAACTTGAAGGTTTGAAGGATTTCGTGTCTTCTTGCTTATTTTGCCGTATACCTTATGTGTAGGTAAATTCCACGAGGTATTTTTTCAGGCCATGTTGAATATAAGAATTCTTCTTTTTTTTATCGTTTACCCTCCAGGGTTGGCTTTTCCCGCGGACTAAGCGAGGGATCTCACCTTTACCGCCACTGGTAGTGTCCTGGAGCTTGGGACTCTGAGTCGGGGATACAACTGGGGAGTGTGACTAGCACGTTGCCCAGGCGGCCTCACCTGCAAAGCGAACAGGGGCCTGATGAAGAGATGGGAAGAGTTGGAAGATTAGGCATGGAAGAGGGAAGGAGGCGGCCGTGGCCTTACGTTAGATAACACTCCGGTATTTTCCCGAAGACGAAGTGGGAAACCACGGAAAACCACTTCGAGGATGGTTGAGGTGGGAGTCGAAACCCCTCTACTCATTTGGACCACCCGAGGCTGAGTAGACCCCAATCCAGTCCTCATACCACTTTTCAAATTTCGTGGCAGAGCCGGGAATCGAACCGCGGAAGTCCTGGGTGGCAGCTAATCATGCTGACTACTACACCACGGAGGCGACTTGAATATAAGAATAAAATACATAAATGACCTTAGATTGCGACGGAATATCTTTCATTTTAAAATCCTGATGAATTTACTAACGCATAAAAAGATGGTATATTGGCTTTCACGGCCGGTGAATTAAAACTCAGCATTCTTCTAGGTTTGTGCCGTGTCTTGTGTGGGGTTTCGCCTAGGACACCAAGCTGGCTCATCGGCGGGCTCTTGGTGTCCCCGCCCGGACCCCCACAGGAGTGACGAACTGCGCGCCACCTCCCTTTATATTAGGTGCAACTGCACCACTTGACTGCGAGAACTAAAAGCTCAAGCAGCCTTAACCTCCCTATGAAGGCTTCCAAAAAGATGGTATATTGGCTTTCACAGCCGGTGAATTAAAACTCAGCTGAGTTTTACTAACGCATTTTTCTCGAACTCACATATCCATGAAGAGCATCAATCTAGTCATTTGGTGAATTCAGAATCTTGTTATTGAAATACAGTTTTATAGTCCTAATGAAGTTTCTTTGGTTCTACCCATAATTATTCCGGTTGCTATGAGGTAGGGGATGTGGTGAGACAGTTTCCTTGTGGGAATGATTTCATGACGCCAATCTCATGAGAGGAGTTAATGACAAATAAAATTAATGAGGTAATGTATGGAGTGGCTGTGTGTGGTCTTTCGAGTTTGGAGTAGTCTGACCATGCACGTTAACGTGTTTAGCTACCTCGGCTGGTTTGTGACATTATGTCAACAAATTAAAAAATGTATTTTAACTCTCCTGATTCCATACCGGCCCCTGATTCTATTTTAGGACTATTATTATCTCGCTGCACCTGCTACATCACCCAAAAAGTATGCAAATTTCTGTATCTTTGCTGCAGATCTGGTTCATGTGCGTCCAAATATCATGTCTTATATGTCTACGGTTTGATTCATTAATGTGTGACTCTCCCACTATGCTATTTTTGTCCTCCCCACGTTATGAGCACGGCAGACCACACGCATATGCCACAATGTTGGCTCTAGTGCGCCTAGTGTGCAGGCTCCGCACTCAGTACTAAACGTACTTCAGTACCCGGTCAAATGGACAGTGCTTGTGCGACTAAGCGCTGCAGTGCTAGTGTGCTGTCGTGCTGCACTGCTCAGAACTGGACCGAGTAGGGCTGCGCTCGGCCGGCACGAGTAAATTTCTCGCTAGCACTGCTTCACCTTGCCCATTGCACGGCCCTGCTGTAGGCTCTCTCTTCATTACGAGCACATTGCTCCCATCGATTCTTGCTACCCTCATATCAGTTACCTCAAGCTAATGTATCAAATACCCTGAAAATACCCATTTCTCACTCCCATACAGCAAGGTTGGTCTACTGAGCGATGTAGGGAGAGTGTCGTCCCTTCACTAACTTCTCTGTTGCAGAATTCTATAGATCTCACTGCATTGGCTTTTCTAACCCTCGACTGGATTTCCTTCCCCATACTACCATCCTGAGAGAATATAAAGCCCATGTACTTAAAATGTTCCCCCTGCTCCAATTTACTTAATTTATTTATATACTAGCAACCCGCCCCGGCTTCGCCCGGGAACAGTTATGAATGTGCAAGGAATTCCTGTCAGACGTAATTTAAGAATGGCGAGGTGCATGAGACACAAATCCCCCTTCCGTCCAAACTAAAAACACATATAGTGGGCCATGTATCGAAGATAGAGTTATGCTCTCCTGGACTTTTTTGTAGAATTTTTCATGCTGAACAATTCTTCCGCTCATAGTATATTAATATTTTTAACGGTTTGCCCAGCGTAAGCGTAAAAAGCGCTCGGACGCCAAGTTCTTTTTTCTACCTTTTCACTGAAATCGTTACTGCTCGGCTCCCTTTGATCATAAATAAATTATTTTCTAAAGAAATCTTCCTGGAGATTACTTTTACAGAATGGTGAAAGCCGCATAAAAATGCATCCAGTGGTTCTCGACATTACCCGTGACATCCAAGAATCAGGGACTTTGTTTTATACTAAGTAGATATACATCCATTTTATATACACATTATTTTGCAGCTTAAAAGCCATTAGTTACCAAATTGTAAAATAAACATAATAGGGCCTACTGTTTACCATAACATGATATGTCTATTCTCTACTATTGTCTTTGCAATAGTCACTCAGTGTTTTTCTTGCACCACATAAAATTATAATATTCACTTTTTTGGTCACACAATACACAATACATTGATCATTTTCGTTGGGAGTTTTTGGTTGTGTATAACTTATGGTGAAAACCATGTATGGCAATAGTGGCATGCCTCTGCGTTTGGTTTGTCTTGGTCCAATTTCTGTTTATCATTGCATCAGTAAAAAAAAAAAAAAAATTGATTTGTTCTTGCTTTCTTTGTCGTCTGGCTATCACTGTATTGTATGCGTCTGTAGCTGAATTCTTAAGTCCTCCAGGAAGAAACTTTCTCTGGCAAGGGCGTATATCATCCTATTCGGGGCGTATTTCCCTGCTCCTAGAGCTCTTTTCGAAAACGTGACAGTCAGTCTGAAAGACTAAACTTTGTATCATTTTAAATGCTACAAATGCTGAAAAATGCTGGAAAGGCCGGAGGCTTCTCGCTTCGCTCGAAGCCAAAGACTCTTGACATGTTAGAAAATTATCTGCATAATACTTATCTTGCTTATCTTGTTTCAAATTACTCGCGAACGGCAAGTGCAAACCAAGGGCAAAGCAAGGTCAAGCGCGCGGGGACGGGCCCCTTCCATCCAGTCTAAAAACACTTATAGTGGGCGATGTATTGAAGATAGTGATATGCTCTCGCGGACTTTTTTGTAGAACTTTTCATGCTGACCAATAGTATAGTATAGTACATTGATATGTTTAACGGTTTGCCCAGCGTAAGCTTAAGAGGCGCACGGACGCCAAGTTTGTTTTCGACTTTTCCACTGAAATCGTTACTGCTTGGCTTCCTTTGATCATACATAAATTATTTTCTACAGAATCTTTCCTCAAGATCTCCTTTACAGAATGGTGAAAACCGCATCAAAATCCATCCAGTGGTTCTCGAGATTACCCGTGACATCCAAGAACCGGGGATTTTCGTCTACTAACGAATTAGAGATTGTCGGGGAACACATGCACCAAGCGGTACTATGACGTCACACACCTCAGTGCATCTGAGTACATTTCGTCCCGTCACCGTAACGTAACGCCAGACCCCAGCGTAACGACGAAGTCGACAGGATCATTTAAAATGATAAAATCTAGTTTTGACATTATCAATTCTCTCCATATTCCTGATGGTTGATTTGTCTCAGATGAGGGAGTTCCCATATGTAGCAATTGTAATGACACAGGTTATAAGGGAAATTCAAGGCCACTATTATGTTTGAAAGTGGTTCGAAAGAAAGAGAGGATTTCCCTACACCTTGACCTCAAATTTGACCTTATCCTTGACAGCTTTAAGCGTGTTCGCAAACACCGCGAAACTCTCACACTTGCTGTCAAAGCTAGCGAGAAATTCTGTCGGTTCGGTTCCGCCTCTCTCCCCTCGAAGGGAGCGGGCGCTTCTCATAGCGTAATGAGACTTGTCAGTACAGTGCCGGGTTTCATACGTGCCGTGTAAAAATTACCATCACGTTCAGCTCTAAGAGACATGAGCTGAATGCAAGCTCAAACTCTAGCACAAGTGTGGAAACTTAAAACAGATTGCACAATATCTCTACACATTATCCTTCGCTCACCTCTTGACGTCAAATCATAACGTCTGTGTTGTGTATCGAGAAGTTCACTTTAGCAGCGGTTGAACCCTTGTAGATCTGCTCCAAACTTAATTCGCAGATCGGTGAGGTTACACACACCCTTTCACTTCTCCGCCTTAATTGGCCCTTCTCTCATCTTTCCTGATCCTCATTCTTCGAGGGATCAGACCTCTTGTTAGCCTACTTTCGAGTTTTGCAAAAAATGAAAGTAGACTTGTGAGATCTACACAGGTCCAAAAATTGTGTGTATGTCTGTGTGTGTATGTGTGTACTCTGAATGTCTGTCCCCCCTATCAATTCGAACACGGTGAAACCGAATTGAACGAAATTTGGTACAAAGGTAGAACTAGCAAAGGGCACCTCAGTGTCATGTTTTATATCGCCACCATCTCGACGGAAACGTAATGGCGGCCACCCAAATGTTCAAAGCTTAAATCAAATTACGCCTAACCTAATCATCCGATCTCTATCAAATTTTGCAACATTATATCTTTATGTATGAAAAAAAATAATCTTTTGACCAAACTACAAGGTCATCAGCCCAATACTTTGCGGATGGCGGCCATGTATGTGTGCAAACCGATTCCCCCATTCTATTCAAACACGGTGAAACCGAAGTTAACGACATTTGGCACAGAGGTATCACTAGCAAAGGATACCTGAGTGTCATGTTTATATCACCGCCATCTTGACGAAAACGTAATGGCGGCCACCCAAATGTTAAAAGCTTAAATCAAATTACGACCAACCTAATCATCTGATCTCTACCAAATTTTGCTACAACATACCTTTATGTGAGAAGCGTTCTTTGATCAAGCTGCAAGGTCATCAGTCCAATAATTTGCGTATGACGGCCATGCATGTGTGCAAATCGATTCCCCCGATCAATTCAAACACGGAAAACCGAATTGAACGAAATTAGGTACAGAGGTAGCACTTGCAAAGGGCACCTCAGTGTCATGTTTTATATCGCGGCCATATTCACGGAAACGGAATGGCGGTCACCCAAATGTTAAATCAAATTACTGCCAACCTAATTATCTGATCTCTATCAAATTTTTCAACAACATACCTTTTTGTAGGAAGCATATTTTGACTGAACTACGAGGTCATCAGCCCAATAGTTTGCAGATAGCGGCCATGTATGTGTGCAAATCGATTCACCATATCAATTCTAACACGGTGAAACTGAATTGAATGAAATACAGAGGTAGCACTAGCAAAGGGCACCTCATATTCATGTTTAATATCCGTATAACACGTTGTATTTCAACAAGCTACGGTACTACAACCAGTATTCAATTATACTCCTTGTGAAGGACAAAGAGTTATAACTTTACCCATGCATTTAGGAGAAAGTAGGCTATATGTTCTTTACTGAACATCTTGTTTTTCTTTTCGGTATTTCCTGCCTTCTGCTCAAGGCCCTCAAGGAGGTCCCCCAGGGGCTCACATCTAGTGGGACGTGGGTTGGCGACCACGGGTCCCCAGCTGAGTCCGGCATTGCTTCCACTTACTTGTGCCGGGCTCCTCTCCGTCTTCTTTCCAATCGGCCTCCCTTGGCCAACTCTTGTTCTCTTCCGAACCGGACGGTATTAGGGTACCTGAGGCCTAGGGAGTCTCTTCATTTCCCGCCTTAATTGGCCCTTGTCTCATCTTCTCTGATACCCTCCTTCTGCGAGGGGTCAGCTTTCTTTTTCTTTTCATGTTCTCTCCTGCCTTCTGCTCAAGGCCCTCAAGG
Organism: Meconema thalassinum; assembly: GCA_946902985.2. Taxonomy (NCBI): domain Eukaryota; kingdom Metazoa; phylum Arthropoda; class Insecta; order Orthoptera; family Tettigoniidae; genus Meconema; species Meconema thalassinum. The sequence continues at coordinate 57,517,075 of OX336398.1, read as the reverse complement.
AGGCAGGGTGTATGTACCCCACCACTTCTGGTGCACCCTGGATAGTGTTTCACCCTCAGGGGCTCACGGCTGGTGAGTTCGGGAGTTGGTGACCCCGAGGGATTCCTGAGTTGGGTCCGGTTTCCCCATTTTGTCCCTTACCTGTGGGGAGGACCCTCTCCTCTTTCACTTTCCTCTCTGCCTTTCATGGCTCTCCTTCCTTCCAAGTCCCTCAACCCGCATTCTTCGAGGGTTGGGGGCATTTCTTTTCCTCCTGTCCTCTATTTGCCTTATTCTCCTTTTGTTTTCCATTTCTTCTTCTAGTATATAAGTTAGTAGTTAGTTATAGTTTACATTTCATTATCATCTTCACGATCACCCAACCAATTAGGGGCCGATAACCCGGATGTTAGGCCCCTTAAAACAACAATTATCATCATTATCTATTGATTTTAATCATGAATGTTTCCTGAAGACGGATTCCATGTCTTTTAAAATGGGTTGTATGGAACTGCGCCCAAGCTTCACTAATGACCCTGGTCATTAGCATCAAACTTCTAAAAGTGGCAGTGGAACTACGCCCATTGAGAGCGGTCAGGTAGGTTCCCTCCCTCCACCCCTCTACCAAATTATGTTGTGTCGAGTGGTGTGAATTTGAAGTGACTCATTTCAAATCGGTTGTGTCTTGATTGCGAACAACTAAATATACCCTGTCCAGATTGCGGACAATAGGTTAGTGTTGGCCTGGGATACATAAAACAGGTACAGTTTACAAAACACACTAATATTTAATTTTTGTTCTAGCAATATTAGCATTAACTGGTAATTGGGATGTTTTCGACAACCTAACCATATTTTAAAAATAGTTTTGTTATTGCAAATGTTTAATAATCTAGTTTGAGGTAATCTTACCATTTAGAAGATTATTATATTTTTGTTATTGTACAACAAAACTAGAGGGGTAGTTATTTGTGGTGGATTAGAGAGAGTTGTTTTATTATTATTATTATTATTATTATTATTAGTGTAGCCTCCGTGGCTTAGGCAGCAGCGCGCGGCTCCTCACCGCTGGGTTCCGAGCTTCATATCCTTGTCACTCCATGTGAGATTTGTGCTGGGCAAAGCGGAGGCGGGACAGGTTTTTCTCCGAGTACTCCGGTTTTCCCTGTCATCTTTCATTCCAGCAACACTCTCCAATATCATTTAATTTCATCTGTCATTCATTAATCATTGTCCCAGAGGAGTGCGACAGGCATCGGAAGCCGGCACAATGCCTATCCTCGCCGCTAGATTGGGGGCTTCATTCATTCCAACCCTGACCCGGTCCAATGACTGGAAAAAGGCTGTGGATTTTCATTATTATTATTATTATTATTATTATTATTATTATCATTATGATTATTATTATTATTATTATTCTCCCTCTGTGCTGTAGTGGTTAGTGTGATTAGCTGCCACCCCCGGAGGCCCGTAGTACAGCTGCTAATCGGGACGGGAGACTACCTCTTATTCTCAGCAGTGCAGAAGCTAGTGGTGGGAGACTGTCCGTCACTTCCCCTTAAACCGACCTTGGGCTAACAGCTGACTTGACTATGGGCGCAGTTCAATCGGCCTAATTAAAAGGATCTGCAAATACCACTGATTATGGGCGCAGTTCCATATCTCCCTTTAAATAGCTCATTCAAATCCTCCGAAAGAAATCAGAATCTCCTATTGACGTCAAATTGGCAAGATATATCCGTGATCAATTTCTTAATGAGGTTAAATTGCATTACTGCGAACGAAGTCCTCGCTATGAAGCTAAGAGCAACAATTTCCTTGATATCTGCGATTCTGGTTATTCCTGTCTTGTCGCACTAAGTGGGTGTCCTCGAGATGTTAATTGTGTTAATATTGTGATGAATTAATTAGCAAGAGAGTAAGCGGAAGGTCCTCTAATATGATAATGACTCGAACAAGGTGTCAAACACCTGTTGATAAAGTTCTCGTGTCTCCTATTACATGATTTCAAAAGCGTGTATGTGTGTGTGTCCCATTCACAGCGGGCTTTGTTTTGCATATCCGAGTGTGAGATAATATATTAACATACTCCAACAAAGCGAGACCAAACACACAAAATAGCTGATGACATGTCGTGAATCATTTGTGTCGTACACATTCATTCGTGCTTGGGTAAATTTGTATGTCTCATTTTATGTTTATTAGTTCGTTTGGTTATTTAATGATTTAATTTGTTTGTGAATTTGTTTACCTCTTTTATTTACGTATTCATTTGTTTGCTTTTCATTTATATTTGCACGCATTTGTTTTCATATATTATTAATTAACAATTAACTTACTTGTTAGTTTGTATTCTTTATTATTTATTCATTTGTTTGTTTGTTTGTTGGTTTAATTTGTAATTTTTGTTTGTAATTATTTTTAGGTTCTATTTATTTATAAATTTATTTAATACTTTTTTGATTGTTTTTTTTCATTTATCTATTTGTATCGTTTTATTTATTTGTTCGATTTATTTTAAATAACTTTTGTTTATTTGTTTATTTATTTATTCTTGCTTTTATTTATGTATTTATTTATACGTTTAATTATTTTTTAAATTAATTAATCATTTATTTATTAATTAATATTTATTCCTTAAATATTTCTAAATTATATATTTATTTATTTCATTATTTGTTATTGATGAATTTTAAATTAATATATATGTGTACTTTTTATTTATTTATTTTTTAAATTTATTTATATAATTTTTTATTTATATTTTATTCTTTTATTTGTTTATCTTATTAATATTTTATATTTTTATTTTATTTATTGATATTTTTGTAAATATATAATCTTATTTATTGTTAGTTTAATTAGTTAATGAATGTAATTTTTAAAGTTTTTTATTTATGTAATTATTTATTCTATATAATTATACAGTTCTGATCTTTTATTTTCTTATTTTTTCAATGATTACTTTGTAATTCTTTTGTATATTTTCTTGTTTTTTTAAATTTATTTGATTTATTTCTACTCTTTTTTATTGTTTTAATTTATTTATTTGTTATTTTTACTTTGTTTTTAACCATGTAATTATTTGTTTCTATCTCTCTCGTACGGCAAATCAACACGCTCACCTTCATGTTTCAACGTAACACCATATCCCAGATACAACCTTGATGGTGCTGGTGAATCATCAAGAATGTAACACATTTGACGGTTATTGCCATGACACTAAACGGTTCAAGCCTTCGTCGTTCGTATAGAGCTGTATCATCCCAGCGGTGATATATTGATTGTAAAATAGAATATTTATGGAAGAAAGACATTCAATTTAACAACTGCCGTAAATTTCAGCAACAATAACAAGATAAATATTCCAGAGCCGCCATGGTGGTGGATATAACTCATAGCGTACTGTATAGGCTATCACAGATGGCCATGATTGAGTCGTCACGACTTGAGCCAATAGATGTCAGCGCTGGCGCACTTTAAATGTAAATCACGGACGATTAATGATTATGGTAACACCATTACCAATATTTTTTCTTCCCTGTATTTTTTTGTTTTGGTATTAACATACTAGACTGGCATATTGTTATTATTACTTATGTATAAATGATTTTCATACGGTGTCGCGGTATGACCTACATTTCATTTACTTAGCTCGTTATGCTAAATTAATTGCAAATTAAACTCTTATATATGGGTAGAGCAAATCTGGGTTGTAATTTCTCTTTATCAGGGCTTTCCAAAGCAAAGTACAGTGTCAATAATATAAGTACAGAGATAGGAGGGTGATCTACAATCTGTACAGAAACCAGACAGCAGTCGAGCTGAAGGACATGAGAGAGAAGCTGATATTCAGAAAGGTGTGAGGCAAGGTTGCAACTTATCACCCATACTTTTCAATCTATACATTGAACAAGCAATGAAGGAAATTAGAGAGAAAGTTAAAGTGGGAGTGAAGATTCAAGGAGAAATAATTTCAACTCTGAGATTTGCTGATGACATCGTCATCTTGGCCGACACGCCTGAGGATTTGAAGGAGTTTTTGAATGGTATGGACTCCGTCGTGAGGAAAGAATTCATGATGAAAATTAATAAATGTAAAACAAAAATATTGGAATGCAGCCGCAATAAATCAGAAACCTCTATGGACATCAAATTGGTAGGGGAGAAACTAAAGGAAGTAGGAGACTTCTGTTACTTAGGAAGCAAAATAACCAGTGATGGACGAAGCAAAGAGGATATAAAAAGTAGGTTAGCTCAGGGAAGGAAAGCATTTCTACAGAAAAGGAATCTGTTGACATCGAATATAGAATTAGGTATTAGGAAGACATTTTTGAAAACCATTGTCTGGAGTGTCGCACTCTATGGAAGTGAAACTTGGACTATTGGTGCAGCAGAAAAGAGGAGAATTGAAGAATTTGAAATGTGGTGTTACAGGAGAATGATGAAGATAAGATGGGTAGATAGGGTTACAAAAGAAGAGGTATTAAGACGAGTGGGAGAGGAGAGATGTTTCTGGCGACTGCTAATGAAGAGAAGAGATAGGTTGGTAGGACACATACAGTACTAAGACACCCAGGAATAGCAAGCTTAGTTATGGAAGGAAGGGTTGAGGATAAGAACTGTAGGGGTAGACCAAGGTTAGAATATGTTAAACAAATTGCCTCGGATGTAGGGTGTGGTAGCTATGTAGCGATGAAACGATTAGCTCAGGACAGGGAGAGCTGCATCAAACCAGTCAAAAGACTGAAGACTCAAACAACAACAACAACAACAACAACAACAACAACATTGTAATATAAACAAACAGCAAAAAGTAAATTTCAAAACCAAAGCAGAAAAAAACAAAAGAGCACAAGAAAAGAAATCTAAAACAAAAGCAGAAAACAAAACAAAACAAAAACAAAAAAAAGTAAAAATTAAAAACCCCCTTAAGAGCATTATATATATTGATGAATTTTACAGCTTAATTTAGTTCCGTGATAACCTTGTAGTCATTTGCAAACTTTCACAGTAATGTAATAAATGGAATTGCATTGCGTCTTACAGAAATAAATCGACCTCGGATATTCTGTTGCCACGGTTACCGGCTTTCATTCTTTCATTAGTTTATTAAGTGAAATCAGTTTTCTGGGAATATCTCAAAAACTGTTGATTTTAGGGCCTTAAAATGTGGTTTCCGATTTTCGTTTCTCACATTGAAAGGCTGAAGATGAGCTTTGTCTCACCTTTCTACGCCTATTTCAGCATGTATTTTAAAAGGGTACGGAGAAGAGTTACATCAATGAACAGTGTCGTGCCTCTGATGGATATCTGTACCAAATAATACGTTGATCCACCCAGCCGTTCTCGAGTTATAAGGGAACAAAAAATTGTCCATAGACAGACATACACAAATTTTATTTTCGCGCGCATCCGTCATAAAACAGTCTGAAATGCGTTAATAACGCAAATTTCCGTAGAAATTCAGAAAAAAAAAAACAGATAAACGTTCATATATAGACAATAATTATATATTTAACTCCCGCTCAATCAAATTGTCAAATTCCTTGTTGACTGGTATCATACAACACTGGCTGGCTTTATAATTAACTAACTTATAATTTAAAAGGAAACCTCTCCTATGAAAGTACCTACAAACAGTTTGGTCACGTATTGCTTTAAACTGTTCATGACACCATGAAACTATTGCGTGCTGAAGTCTAGGAATATAAACTAGAAAATGTATACTGACAGTCTCCATGAAGTTTTGTATGAGTTGATATCACGATATGATAAATTTCTGTAGAACCAGTTTGTTCCTCAGGAAAGTGAGAATTCCAATGAAACATCAGTATTTTAATATACCTTCACTACCGCATTAACATGGATACGCTTTCAGGTTGAAGGTCTGTGTGTGATTAGCGTGGTTACCATGAGGACAAGTATTGGTCATCTAGTTCAGTCGACTAATGGTAATGAAAACGTTGATGGACAAATTCATAAGGAGGAAAAGAGGTAAGCTGTACAACACAGCTATTGATTTAGAGATGATGATGATAATTATTGTTTTAAGGGGCCTAACATCTAGGTTATCGGCCCCTAATGGTTTGGGTGATAGTGAAAGATGAGATGAGAATGTAAACTATAACTAATACTAACTACAGACTTACAAACTAGAAGAAGAAATGGTAAACAAATAATGGATAAGGCAAATAAAGGACAGGAAGAAAAGAAATCTCCTCAACCATCGAAGAATGAGGATTGAGGGACTTGAAAGGAAGGAGAGCCATGAAAGGCAGATAGGAAAGGGAAAGAGGAGAGGGCCCGCCCCAAGATCAAACGAAAAAGGGGAAAAGACGGACCCAGCTCAGGAATCCCTCGAAATCGCCAACTCCCGAACTCACCAGCCGTGAGCCCTTGAGGGTGTAGCACTATCCAGGGTGCACCAAAAGTTGTGGGGCTACATACACCCTGTCTCCTTGAGGGCCTTGAGCAGAAGGCTGGAGACAATATGACAAGAAAAAGAAGGCTGACCCCTCGCAGAAGGGGGTATCAGAAAAAATGAGACAAGGGCCAATTAAGGCGGAGAAGTGAAAGACTCCCTAGGCCTCGGATACCCTATTACCATCGGGGTTGGAGGAGAACAAGTGTTGACCAAGAGAGGTCTACAGGAAAGAAGACGGTCAGGAGCCCGGCACAAGTAAGCGGAAGCAATGCCGGACTCAGCTGGGGTCCCGTGGTCGCCAACCCATGTCCCACTAGATGTGAGCCCCTGGGGGGTTGATTTGGAGAAGGCGTTTGATTCAGTGAGCAGGGGAGCTGTCAATGCTAAACTGGGATTGATCGGGGTGTCACATAAGATGATAAGAGCAATTGAGAATGTGTATTCGGAAGTGAAATGTGCAATTAAAATTAAAAAGGATGTAATTGTAGGAGAGATAAGGTCAAATTTAGGATTAAAACCGGGATGTAAATTATCACTGGTGCTCTATTTGCTATTCATAAACGACATTTTCGGATCTAAGGGCTTTGAGCAACGGTCCAACCCTTGTTTAGACAATCATGATATCCCGGACCTAGTGTTTGCTGATTACATCTTTCTGCTCACTCTAACGCCTCTTAATATACAAAATAGTATTGATGAGATTGTTAAATGCTGTGAGGACTGGAATTTAAAAATTAATCCACGAAAGACCAAAGTTATGGTGTGCAAGAAGGGAGCTCAACTGGCTAAGAATGAAAAGTGATTCATGTATGGGTCAAAACTAGAGACTGCGAAAAAATGTGAGTATTTAAAGACGATACTGGCAAGTAATGGAAAATGGACTGAACAGATCAAAATTGAAAGGGCTAGCGGCATTGGCGAGTGTTAAAGTGTTAGAACGTAAGTTACCGAATCTTGACTACAAAGTTCATAAAAATATATTCAACGTATTATATGGAGTGGAAGTATGGGGTGTAGAAGAAGGAACGGCAACCCTGGACAGTATTGTAAGTTAGTACGCCTATCTGTGATTAGCGTGGTTACCATGGCAACAAGTGTTGGTCATCTAGTTCAGTAGAGACATCTATATGTTGCTATAAGAACATCTTACTTACTATTATTGAAAGTTAGTACGCCTATCTGTGATTAGCGTGGTTACCATGGCAACAAGTGTTGGCCATCTAGTTCAGTAGAGACATCTATATGTTGCTATAAGAACATCTTACTTACTATTATTGAAAGTTAGTACGCCTATCTGTGATTAGCGTGGTTACCATGGCAACAAGAGTTGGTCATCTAGGTCAGTAGAGCCATATATATGTTGCTATAAGAACATCTTACTTACTATTATTGAAAGTTAGTACGCCTATCTGTGATTAGCGTGGTTACCATGGCAACAAGAGTTGGTCATCTAGTTCAGTAGAGCCATATATATGTTGCTATAAGAACATCTTACTTACGATTATTGAAAGTTAGTACGCCTATCTGTGATTAGCGTGGTTACCATGGCAACAAGAGTCGGTCATCTAGTTCAGTAGAGACATATATATGTTGCTATAAGAACATCTTACTATTATTGAAAGTTAGTGCGCCTATCAGTGATTAGCGTGGTTACCATGGCAACAAGTGTTGGTCATCTAGTTCAGTAGAGACATCTATATGTTGCTATAAGAACATCGTACTTGCTATTACTGAAAGCTATCACATCTGAACGTCTGAAACATTAGTTTCTGTATGTGGCCTAGTTTGTTTTCCCTTAGTGTGGTCGGGAACTAGAGAACGCTAGACAGGAATCTAGTGGATGTATAATCGAGGTATCTAGGAGTTGTTCCACAAGAGACCTATAATCCAGACGACCGACGGCTTGTCTGACCCTACAGCGACCTCTGAACGAACGAAGCAGGAATCACTAATGAAGCCGCTTGACCGACATGACTTCACGTCTCTATTTAACAACAATTTCCCGTTTAAATTAATTATCTAGGGTCTTCACCCATGATATTATTCTCACACCTCGCACGAACAAACCTGATCCCAGTTTCGTATTAATTATAGTATTCCGGGATTAAGATTCAGTTCTAATCTCTCGCTTACCCACTTTGCAGATCCGGTATGCCGTCACACTTCATTAGTCTACCAGTCTCAACATTTTCTTGGCAAAATTGTGTAAAAAAACCTGATATGACTGCAAAATATTCGTCTATAATTGTGCATTGTCAAGAAATGTTACTGAACGTATTAAAACTCCTGGACAATGATATACAGTCGAACCTTGAATTCTCGTATCGTTAGGCATGTCAATCTAAATTCGAATTATCGAATGTGCTGTCTGTAACTAAACGGATGTGACAATGGGCTGTCTGTAACTAAACGGATGTGACAATGGGCTGTCTGTAACTAAACGGGTGTGACAATGGGCTGTCTGTAACTAAACGGATGTGACAATGGGCTGTCTGTAACTAAACGGATGTGACAATGTGCTGTCTGTAACTAAACGGATGTGACAATGGGCTGCCTGTAACTAAACGGATGTGACAATGTGCTGTCTGTAACTAAACGGATATGAGAATGGGCTGTCTGTAACTGAACGGATGTGACAATGGGCTGTCTGTAACTAAACGGATGTGACAATGGACTGTCTGTAACTAAACGGATATGAGAATGGGCTGTCTGTAACTAAACGGATGTGACAATGTGCTGTCTGTAACTAAACGGATATGACAATGGGCTGTCTGTAACTAAACGGATATGAGAATGGGCTGTCTGTAACTAAACGGATGTGACAATGGGCTGTCTGTAACTAAACGGATGTGACAATGTGCTGTCTGTAACTAAACGGATATGAGAATGGGCTGTCTGTAACTGAACGGATGTGACAATGGGCTGTCTGTAACTAAACGGATGTGACAATGGACTGTCTGTAACTAAACGGATATGAGAATGGGCTGTCTGTAACTAAACGGATGTGACAATGTGCTGTCTGTAACTAAACGGATATGACAATGGGCTGTCTGTAACTAAACGGATATGACAATGGGCTGTCTATAACTAAACGGATGTGACAATGGGCTGTCTGTAACTAAACGGATGTGACAATGTGCTGTCTGTAACTAAACGGATATGAGAATGGGCTGTCTGTAACTAAACGGATGTGACAATGGGCTGTCTGTAACTAAACGGATGTGACAATGTGCTGTCTGTAACTAAACGGATGTGACAATTGGTTGTCTGCAACCAAACTGATGCGACAATGTGCTTTCTGTAACTAAACTGCTGCGACAATGTGCTGTCTGTAACTAAACTGATGTGACAATGGGCTGTCTGTAACTAAACTGATGTGACAATGGGCTGTCTGTAACTAAACTGACGCGACAATGTGCTGTCTGTAACTAAACTGACGCGACAATGTGCTGTCTGTAACTAAACTGACGCGACAATGCACTGTCTGTAACTAAACTGATGTGACAATGTGCTGTCTGTAACTAAACTGATGTGACAATGGGCTGTCTGTAACTAAACTGTTGTGACAATGGGCTGTCTGTAACTAAACTGACGCGACAATGCGCTGTCTGTAACTAAACTGATGTGACAATGTGCTGTCTGTAACTAAACTGACGCGACAATGCGCTGTCTGTAACTAAACTGATGTGACAATGTGCTGTCTGTAACTAAAATGGTGTGACAATGTGCTGTCTGTAACTAAACTGACGCGACAATGCGCTGTCTGTAACTAAACTGACGCGACAATGCGCTGTCTGTAACTAAACTGACGCGACAATGTGCTGTCTGTAACTAAACGGATGTGACAATGCGCAGTCTGTAACTAAACTGAAGCGACAATGCGCTGTCTGTAACTAAACTGATGTGACAATGTGCTGTCTGTAACTAAACTGATGTGACAATGGGCTGTCTGTAACTAAACTGACGCGACAATGTGCTGTCTGTAACTAAACTGACGCGACAATGTGCTGTCTGTAACTAAACTGACGCGACAATGCGCTGTCTGTAACTAAACTGATGTGACAATGTGCTGTCTGTAACTAAAATGATGTGACAATGTGCTGTCTGTAACTAAAATGATGTGACAATGGACTGTCTGTAACTAAACTGACGCGACAATGTGCTGTCTGTAACTAAACTGACGCGACAATGCGCTGTCTGTAACTAAACTGATGTGACAATGTGCTGTCTGTAACTAAACTGACGCGACAATGCGCTGTCTGTAACTAAACTGATGTGACAATGTGCTGTCTGTAACTAAAATGATGTGACAATGTGCTGTCTGTAACTAAACTGACGTGATGTTTAAACACTAATATAGCCATCAAAATACCACAGGCCATGACACAAATTCCACACACCCAAATACACAGGGCTATATGGCCATCATGTCGCAAAGCCCCTCAATGAATCAAAAAGAACTCTAGCGTTTGTTTTGGGTTTCCTTTCCCTTTTCATTTTAATTTGGTGTGCAAAGTTAGGTGGCAAGTTTTACAACGTTACAATTGAAGAAAAAGGTCAACTTTTTGATTAACTTACCGAGAGAAACCTGTATTGATGAATTACATTTTAAACATATTCATGGTAAGAACCAAAATTCTGTAACTTAGGTAAAAAAAAAAGGCCTAAATGATTTTGGATACGGTAGTCAGAAACTTTTTCGACTCGGCCAGTGATCTACTGTCTTTGTTATCTAGTACACGGTCAGTGCAGTTTCAAGCCTTCTGTGACGTTGCAGTGTGACCTGACCTTTATCTCTCTGCACGCCAAAGAGAGTATAGCGGAAAACATTAATTACCACCTTCTAATAAAACTTGACGAGGGCGGTGCTGGTATGTAAATGTGTATAAGCTCACGTACTAAGAGGTCTTACAAACAGGTATTAACGAAATTATTGGTTAGTTTGTGTCCATTATAACCAATGGATCGCTGTCGTACACTCTAAAAATACTTCCAGAGGAGGTAAGCCCATTTTAACCTGATATACTGCTAGTACTTGTTGTCTGTTCCAATCCCTCCCTATATTATTCTGCTAAGGTCCCATTCCAGTTTTGTACCGAAAATAAGGTCCATTAACACCAACCTACACATATGGGGTACCTACAGGTTCAGCATAACCCAATGCGTATGCGAAACGCACTCACTTACTCTTTAAATGCCTCAAAATTAAATTAATACCTTAAAACATGTATATTTACAATGAAATAATGAAAGAATGCAACACGGTAACCATGGTAACAGAATCTCACAGGTCCATCTATTTCTGTAAGACGAATGCAATTCCAATTATTACATTACTGTGAAAGTTTCCAGACGGTTATAAGGTTATCACTGAACCAAATTAAGCTGTAAAATTCATCAATACACACAGTATAATGCGCTTAAGGGGGTCAAGGGGCACTCTAGATTTTTTTCACGCGTGAGTGTGGTACGCAAGGTCTTTTTCACCCGACTATAAAGGGTCTCCGAAAACCACATTTAAAGGCCCTTAAATTAACAGTGTCTGTGATATTCCCAGAAAACTAACTTCGCTCTGATATACCTATGAAGGAATGACAAACCCCTAACCACTGCACCAGTAGCAGAATTGATAAAGTCTGATTATTCATACCAAGGATAAATCAGTCATAGCATTCATGATTGAGATTTTGCTAAGTGTACTCTTTACAACTAGAATATTCGCGGGCGAAGCCGCGACAGGTAATGCTAGTACTGTATAACAGTATCGATATTTCTGTACGATAAAACTCGATGCTTCCATAGAAACCAACACGGTGATTTTTGGCGTGGTCGACGGGTGTTTTGGAGCCCGCTTGGCGGGAGTTGACTGTTCGGTACCCGTGCTACGTGCAGCGTAATGCCGGCAGTCAACTGCAAAAGACGCAAAGAGGAAAGGAAGTGCTGTCTACCTGCTAGCAAGTATTGCTGACACCTTCGGATGAATTAACCATTCACTCGATCAAGTTCTCTTTAGAACGAGTTGACCACATGTTATTCAAACAAACCTGTCTTATTATTGTGCCAGTTTTGAATGAAATCCATTTGTTACATGCATTTAAACATTGGACCTATCAGCAGGCTTAGAATCATGTTGGCAGCATTGAAGTATATTAGTTACTCCAAATTAATGTAGAAGGTCATGCACTAGGTCTATATGCGTGCAAAGTTTCGAGCTGTTGGCTTGCATAGAATTGGTATAAGGATAAAATAAATAAAGAGAAAATATATTAACAGTTTGCAGCCCTGGTTGCTCCTATGAATACGCATAGTCATATCTATTATAGTACACATAGTACATACGAAATTTGGTTGAAATCGAATTGATAGTATGGAAGTTAAATACATATAACTGTATGACCCATTAGCAGCCGTAGAATCATGTTGGCAACACTATAATGTACGGCCTCCTCAAAATTTAACTCAAATATTATTATCTATGTGTGTGCCAATTTTGGAATAGCTCCCATGCATACCTTCTGAGATATCCAACATGAAGCTCAAATTTCAATTGCAATTTTTCAGCAGTTGGTAGCACTGACGTCATTTTCAAATATGGTTGTGAGATATTCAGGTATATATCTTTACTCATACCAAATTTGGTTTTGATAGCTGCAGCCGTTTAGGAGTTGATAGGGGGGGGGGGGGGACACAGACAGATGGAAGGACAGACAGTCACACATACATTTTCCCGGATCGATCTGATTAGGCTACTTTATCCTCAGTTTTGCAAAATCGCGGATGGATTGTCTAATTAATTATTCAACTATCTTTAACTATTATAAAAGCAATTCAAAATAAAATTATTATTATAATTAGAGGAGCCTGCGTGGCTTAGGCGGCAGCATGTTGGCCTCTCACCGCTTGGTTCATGTGAGATTTGTGCTGGACAAAGCCGAGGCCGACAGGTTTTTCTCCGGGTACTTCGGTTTCCCTGTCACAATCATTCCAGCAACACTCGCCAGTATAATTTCATTTCATCTGTCATTCATTTAATCATTGCCCCAGGGGATTGCGACAGGCTTCGGCCACCGGCACAGTTCATATCCTCGCCGCTAGATGGGGGCTTCATATATTCCATCCCTGACCCGGACGGTCGACTGGAAGCAGGCTGTGGATTTTCATTTTTCATTATTATGAGAGCTGTTTTTAGACACTGCACAATACATAAAATCAGATCTTCCAACACCTTATTAGTTTTTGAATTTTGCGCATCACATCGTTGTGTAGTGGCTAGCGTTATTGGCTGTCACCCCGGAAGCGCGGGTTTAATTCCCGCTAGTCACTACACATCAAGACGAAGCTTCAAAACTCTCTAAATAACAAATGTTCCGAGCAAAAGATTGGTGCATTTCAGTCGGTCAACACGACTGCACCCAAATGAGATGGGTTATTCCCTAATCCTCAAACAAATTACATGAGATGAATAAATACACTTGGATGACCAGTTTCGATCGTCAAGCGATCATCATCAGATCCATTACACTTAGGCTATAAAATCTATGTCTGAAAATATGGGTGAAAATATTTACAATGTGTACACTTATTTAGTTGCAGTATTAGTAAAGCAACTCGTCAGTATGTGTTATTTGTGGTCTATGTGATGTTTTGTTGAGATACCATATTTTCAGACATAGATTTTATAGCCTAAGTGTAATGGATCTGATGATGTGGCTTGACGATCGAAACTGGTGATCCAATTCGTGTCCTCCCACGAGTTCCGATTCCCACCAGTTCCAAATTCTTTAGCGGATTAGCTATCTGCCAATTACACTACCTGAGCGAGTCCCATCAGTTCCGAACACTACCTGAGCGAGTTCCAGCTTTCTACAGAAAAATTGTATTAATTTGTTTATTACTGAAACAAATAAGATCCATTGTTAGCGCCAGCCGGGAGTGAGTGCTCTCTTTAATGAATTGGGGGGGGGGGGGTGGACGCCATGGACCGGTGGCTCCCATAAGCAGCTTTCGCCTTGTCAGTATCTGTATCAGCATGTGCCTTCGTCAAAACAATTCGTTTTGAGTTATATATACAAAGTTATTGAAATAGTGTCAGCATGTCGCTTCGACTTTGAACTGTTATTTATCTTATTTACGAGTCACTTAGTAATCACCACGTAGCTTCGTCAAATTGATCTATTAACTGAATTATTCTTCTATTTATACTCTAATCAATATGTACAGCAAAAAATACTGTTAAATCACCGGTCTCTTCAAACTGTTGAGTTGATCTTTGGATTCTGTCATGCATTGCAACATATTTTCTTTTCCTTTTCGTGGCTTGCAAATTCAACTCTGCCCTCATATTTTTTTTTTTTGTCTGAATTTTGAGACTCCTTCAAACACAACTCCAAGTCTCTTACACGAGGATGCGGTTTTCCGTATTTCAAATTCAGCTTATGGTTCCAACCTTCTATAGAGTTATTCGTCCTTTGCCTCTTCCCATGATAATTCCACATTTCAATCGGAATATGTACGTTTTCAAGCTCGACGAAGTAATCAAAAAATCTCGATTAACTTTTTATTGTCCATTGTCATTAACTCTTCTAGGTCGCGTCGTACTATTATTAGCCGTTCAAACCTCAGAACTGACAGCTGGGTTTTCCAGAGACATTCGGAATTAGTGGGACTCACTAGCTTATTTACTCAGGCGTGAATACGCGTTCGGAACTCATGGGACGTTTTTCCTAAGGAATTTGTTTTCGGATCTCATGGGAATGGAACTCGTGCGACGGAACCATATTTATTAATCTCATGTAATTTTGTTCAGGATTAGGGATTAACCCACCTCATTCGGGTACATTCGTGTTGACCGACTGAAAAGCACCAAACTTTTGTTTACTAAGGCAGCACTTAGCAATGGCTTCAAACCCCTTAATTGCTCCGAGGTTGCAGCAAGTGTTTGCTGAGCAGAAACTTGTTTTAATAAGGAGGTGTTATTCCAGTCAGGACAAGAGGAGAGGAGTGTGAGCCGCTACAAATATAATTTGTTGATGACAACATGCTCTGGTGAAAGGCTTCTCTTTAATTAGCGATCATCCTAATCCATATAAGAACATTCTGCGCATGCGCGATCTCCTGACCTCGCCTCCTCTACCAGTCACCATAAATATGTATCAAGCTACATACTGTAGGAGACTTTCCTTTTATTTTCTATTACACTCACCAAGTTGGTAAACTTTAAGTAAGAACTGGTCTTCGCTTCTTCCGCGTTTACAGATGGTTTAGTTTACCAGGGCGCGGATTTTAATGACGTCATCTTTTAATTGGTTCACCACGCACAATGATAACATATACAGAAATTCTGAACATATTATTTATTTATTTATTTATTTATTTATCGTATGACATACAGACAACAAGCATGCAAGAAAAATATATACACACATAAACATTGATATATACATATTTACAGGGACACATAACAAGGCAGGCTTATATCTTTAAATCTAAATTATATATCCATTGCAATGCTGTAGGTTTTGCCAACAGGAAGTCAGACCGATTACTCTGATATGCTCTTCTATGGCATTCGTGAACAATGTGGTGAACTGACTGTGAAGGAGCACCGGAGTCACATTGGGGAGAAGGAATTTTACCCCATTTGAAGAGTGATTCAGCACAGACCCCGTGGTTAGTCCGGATCCTATTGAGGGCAGTCCACTTCCTCTTGGCAGGTCAAAACCGGGTGCAGCGCTATCTCCCAATTAAGTCACTCCAAGCGTCAAGGTTGATGTTGGTGCTCCATTCATTTCTCCATTGGATATTCGGCTTAAAATTGTTGCCTTTGAGATCCCTAGCATATTTGATGGGTGGATGTCAAGATTTCAGTCGGTTTCTGTTCAGATCAGGGATGTCGCAGTGAATAGGAAGAGCTGGATTACGCATTATTTTCTTATACTCTCGGATCCTGCTTAGGTCAGGAGGCATGATGTTGCTGAGGACAGGAAGCCAATAAGTCGGCGTAGATCTAATAAGGCCACTGATCAGTCTCGTGGTGTTATTGAGTTGGGTATCAATTATCTTTACATGGGGGCTGTTCAGCCAAACTGGAGCACAATATTCAGCAGCGGAGAAGACAAGACCTAATGTAGAACACCTCAGAGTTGCAACAGAAGCTCCCCAAGTAGTTCCACAAAGCTTCTGCAGGATATTATTCCGGCTTCTAATTTTGGCGGCTGTATTTTCAAGATGTTTCTTAAAAGATAATGTGCGATCCAGTACTGAACTGATCATCAGCATTTGACAGCCAGACTATCTTCTATAGATCTCCTGGCAAAATAGAATACAGCATGCAATTCTGAACATAGTTTCCACATTGTAGAAATACCAATTTATTACGTAATTATTGGTCATTTTTTGTCGTTATTGATGTGACGTCGTCAAATAAATGGTTGGTATACTGTAACGTTCGTGAAAAAGTGTTACAGTGAAAAGTGATGATATCGTTTTATCTCTCTTCAGCTGCGACGCTCCTTCTCTTCTGTTGCAGCGCTCGAGTGTCGCTACTGTAGTGTTTGGATGTCACGGGTAAATCTCTGGCTGGATTTTGATGTGGTTTTCAACATTCTGTAAAGGATATCTCGAGGAAGATTTCTGTGTAAAATAATTTATTTATGATCTAAGGAAGTCGAGCAGTAACGATTTCAGTGAGAAAGTCGAAAAAAAACAAGAAGTTCCGTGACGAACTAAATAGCCTACTTTTCTTAAAATTAAGATGCATGCCAATGATTAATCTACTGTATATGAACCGATGTAGAATAATGACGAAATTAAGTTCGTGATATCGAAATGGCTAATTAGTTCGAAATATACCTGGTATAATGTAGCCTAATAGAGCACTACAATTGGCAGCCCTGGAGAGTGAATATATTCTTAGTTCCATCTCTATGGTTGAAGTCCAATGGACGTCACATGCAGTTAAGACATTGGATCTATCAGCACGCGTAAATGCATGTTGGCAACAATGTCATGCGTGTGATGGTCATAAATAAACTGAAATAATATGATCTATTGTTGTGCTAATTTTGACTGAAATCCATTAGTTAGTATAGAAGTCACGTGTATTTAAAGTTGGACCTCTCAACAGGCTTAGAATCATGTTGGTAGCACTGACGTATATAAGTTACTCCATTGTAATATAGAATGCCAGGTAGTATACGTGTGCATAGTTTAAAGCTGTCGGCTTGCATACTTTCTGATATATTGGCATTTGGATAAAAAAAATAGAGAGAGCAATTATTAACAGTTGACAGCCATGGTGGCTCTTACGAATACGCTCAGTCATATCTGTTTATGTACACATAGACTACTACATACAAAATTTGGTTGAAATCCAATTGATAGTGTAGAAGTTATATGCATTTAAAAATTGGACCTATCAAAAGGTTTAAAATTATTTTGGCAACTCTGTCATGTATGGCCTCCAGGAAATTAAACTGAAATAGTATTATCTACATGTGTGCCAATTTTGGAATAGCTCCCATGCATACCTTCCAAGATATCCAACTTGGAGCTCAAATTTCTAGTGAGTTTTTTCAGCAGTTGGTAGCACTGACATCATTTTCAAATATGGGCGTGAGATATTCCGGTATACATCTTTACTCATACTAAACTTGGTTTCGATTGCTGCAGCCGTTTAGGAGTTGATAGGGGGGAGACACACACACACAGGCAGACAGACACACATTTTCCCGGATCGATCTCATAAGTCTACTTTTTTCCTCATTTTTGCAAAATGTGAAAAGTAGGCTAATAACACACTCGTATGGAAATGATAAAACTCACTTAGCTCTTTATGTCATTTTCTAAAAGTATACATAATTATTTGGTTATTTTATGAAATTTACTGCGCTATTTTATATATTTTGAGTCATTTTCTCATAGGTTTAAAGGTTTTGATGCATATTTCCGTGCGGTATTGGAACTTAAAGTGAGGATGAATACAGAGACATGAGAATCTCCGCAATTCATTGTTCCCTCTGAAGTCCAAAGTACTGTAACATAATAGTTCATTATGCAACAATCCTATAATGGCTTACTTCTTGGGAATATCCACAGTCCTGAAGATACACCTACGTTTGCAGCTAATTTGTGAGTGAGGATAGCAGGACAGACTACAGTAAGCCCAGTAATGTCAGTCTCAGTGGAACAATACGAGTATCGGCTACGATTGTTATTTCGAATATATTTAAAATGCCGAAGTTAAAGCCATCCAGAGCTGTTCATTTCAAATACATAATTTAGAAATTAGGCGGGAATATTGTCTCTATTACCCCCCAGGGACTCACATCTAGTGGGACGTTGGTTGGCGACCACGGGGCCCCAGCTGAGTCCGGCATTGCTTCCCCTTACTTGTGCCGGGCTCCTTTCTGTCTTCTTTCCTGTCGACCTCACTTGGTCAACTCTTGTTCTCTTCCGACCCCGACGGTATTAGGGTATTCGAGGCCTAGGGAGTCTCTTCCTTTCCCGCCTTAATTGGCCCTTGTCTCATCTTTCCTGATACCCTCCTTCTGCGAGGGGTCAGCCTTATTTTTCTTTTCATGTTATCTCCTGCCTTCTGCTCAAGGCCCTCAAGGAGGCCGGGTGTGTGTAGCCCCTCCACTTCTGGTGTACCCTGGATTTTGCTACACCCTCAGGGCCTCACGGCTGGTGAGTTCGGAAGTTGGCGACCCCGAGGAATTCCTGAGCTGGGTCCGGTTTTCCCCCTTTTATCCTTTACCTGTGGGGTGGACCCTCTCCTCTTTCACTTTCCAATCTGCCTTTCATGGCTCTCTTTCCTTCCAAGTCCGTCAATCCGCATTCTTCTAGGGTTGAGGGCATTTCTTTTCCTCCTGTCCTTTATTTGCCTTATTCTCCTTTTGTTATCCATTTCTTCTTCTAGTGTATAAGTTAGTAGTTAGTTTTAGTTATAGTTTACATTTCATTATCTTCACGATCACCCAAACCATTAGGGGCCGATAACCTCGATGTTAGGCCCCTTAAAACAACAATTATCATCATCATCATCATCATCTCTACCGATGGTGGAATTCTTTTTTACAAAATATATGAATTGAACGTTTGTGTTTGTATTTCTTTGTGTGTTGACGTTTTGTTAGGAACATAAATATAGTCTGTATCTACTCAATGAATTTATTGGTTGAAAAATTAAAAACTAGTGTCAGAAACTCCTGGTTTTCACCAACAAGTGGCAAGTTCATGGACTGGCTGCGTGGCTCAGCAACCTGTAATGTGGTGGTGATACGCATCAGCTGACACCCGATAGGGTAATAGGAGTATACACAGTAGAGGCTTCTTCCCGCATTGTACAGTCAGTGTCACTGCACACACAAATTGTTTGATGATACTGTTATCTACCAGAAGAAGCATTGCCTAGCGTTGACAGATTCCGAGACATAGCTTAACAGCTGGAGTGTATCCGATGATGATGGAAACTGGTCTTTCAAATGTATTAATTAATTTATTGTCGACAATGTCGAAATGTAAATGTTATATGTCAGAAAACTGTATCATAATGAGGGCCATTATAACACTAATTTTCATTATGAAACAGTTTCTCTCACCAATCAGAGCTCAAGAAACAGTTGTTTGACCAATAGCATCGCACCTGCGCTGACATCCACGGCCTTTTATTTTTCAATTTCACTGCGTGGCTTCTAGTGTCATAGGCGTGGTATTCTCTGCGTTCCATGCGGTCTGTTCAGTACATAAAACTGGCGAAATCTCGAAAGATATTTATGAATATTTAGGTTCGAACATAAAATAGTCATAATTAACGTACAGTCGTATGCAACTCGCCTATAATTGTAATCAAGGCACTCGTATGGACATTATAAAACCAGCTTGGCTCGTTTTATAAACATACTCGTGTCTTCATTATTGCCATTATAGGCTCGTTGCATAATGTTTATAATGAATGAATTAATCTCATATAAATGGAATATACGCTTTTAAGTCAATCAACACGATTATACCCAATTGTATAACATGTTATGCCCTGAACACTGAAACAATTACATGGGATTAATAAATAATATATAAATAAGTAGATCAATCTATACTAATTTATAAACATGAGATGGTGTGTGTCTGTGTATTGCTCAATCACTGGTCCGATATACATGGAAGTAGCTGATTTACCTGGTTAACATATAGGCTACTTTTGATTTCGATATTTTGCACTATTTAAAGATGGAGAAAATGTTAGTGACGTCACTACACCTTTTGGTTTCAAACTTACATATTTTCATTTCAAATAAAAAGAGAACGGTAAGAAATAACAAACTTTTGATGGCATATACGAGGTTTAAAATTTAATTTTCTATCCGAAAGGTCCTTATCACGTTTCGTGTATCTCCAACGGTTAGCGAGTAAAACACGGTCAACGCCGAGCGGTGTAGTTGGACAAAATGTTCCATCCTTACTCACCCTCCGCGCAGCACCTCGCCTATCCCCTGTTTTAATTGTCACCTTTACATTTTAATTTATTTATGACCCGCAGCGAAGCGCGAGTTCTTCAGCTGGTTGGTTATAAATCAAATAGCAAAATAAATGCACAAATAAATAGCATAGTAAATACATCTCTACTCAGTATGAAACAAAGTCCCCGATTCTTGAATGTTACGGGTAGACTCGAGAACCGCTGGATGGATTTTGATGCGGTTTTCACCATTCTGTAAAGGATATCTCGAGGATGATTTCTGTAGAAAATAATTTATTTATGATCAAAGGAAGCCGAGCAGTAACGATTTCAGTGGAAAAGTCGAAAAAAAAACCTGGCGTCCGAGCGCTTTGTTAGCTTACGCTGGGCAAACCGTTAAAAATATTTAAATACTATGAGTGTAAGAATTGTTCAGAATGACAAGTTCCACAAAAAAGTCCGCGAGAGCATATGTCTATCTTCAATACATCGCCCACTATAAGTGTTTTTACGTTTTAATTTCTTCCAACCATGTCCATTCAACTACTGAGGCGACAGTTTACGAGCTAGATAAGGGCGAGTCTATCATCCCTGTTACAGCCTAGCTAGCGGGCGAACCTTTTGCCCCAGATACAGCCAGCAGCAAACCGTTGAGTCGTGTTGAGTTCAGCCTTCTGAGAAGGGTGGTTGTGTTTGGAGTTTACCTGGAAGTGCAACTCGGGTTTTCTTCATTTCGCCTGTGGAACACAGTCAATTTAAGATTGGACGGAAGGGGGATTATATTATATTAAATTATACTGATTGGTGTAAAATCTCTACTTAGTATAAAACAAAATCCCCGATTCTTGGATATCACGGGTAACCTCGAGAACCACTGAATGGATTTTGATGCGGTTTTCACCATTCTGTAAAGGATATCTCTAGGAAGGTATCTGTAGAAAATAATTTATTTATGACCAAAGGAAGTCAAGCACTAACGATTTCAGTGAAAAGGTCGAAAAAAACTGGCGTCATTGCGCTTTTTTAAGCTTACGCTGGGCAAACCGTTAAAAATGTCAATATACTATGAGTCTAAGACTTGTAAAGCGTGGAAAGCTCTACGAAAAAGCCCGTGAGAGCATATCTCTATCTTCAATACATCGCCTACTATAAGTGTTTTTACGTTTTAATTTCTTCCAACAATCTCCATTCTGTTACTGAGGCGACAGTTTACGAGCTAGCTAAGGGCGAGCCTATCATCCCTGTTACAGCCTAGCTAGCGGTCGAGCTTATTGCCCCAGATACAGCCAGCAGCAAACTGTCGAGTCGTGTTGAATTAAAAACTTTAGAAAATAGTGGTTGTGTTTGGAGTTTCCCTGGAAGTGCAACTCAGCTTTTCTTTATTTTGCCTGTGAACTCTTCGTTCCCCAAAATTCACAGTCAAGTTAAGATTGGACGGAAGGGGGGTTTGCGTTTCATGCACCTCACCATTCTTAAATTACGTCTGACAAGAATTTGTTGCACATGCATCTCCATGATAATATAATTGATAGTCCACTCAGTGATTTTAACCCATCATGCCGAGGCGTAAAACGGATATTGGTCGTTGTTCATTGACATTGGAAAATAAAAGCGCTTATCACGTAATGCATACATAACTGTTCCCGGGCGAAGCCGAGTCGTGTTGCTAGTCTTACTATAAAAAAAAGTCCCCGATTCTTGGATGTAACGGGTAATCTCGAGAACCACTGGATGGAATTCTATGCGGTTTTCGCCATTCTGTTAAGGATATCTTGAGGAAGGTTTCTGTAGAAAATAATTTATTTATGACCAAAGGAAGTCAAGCACTAACGATTTCAGTGAAAAGGTCGACAAAAAAACTGGCGTCCTTGCACTTTTTAAGCTTACGCTGGGCAAACCGTTAAAAATATTTAAATACTATGAGTGTAAGAATTGTTCAAGTTCTACAAAAACGTCCGCGAGAGCATATCTCTATCTTCAATACATCGCCCACTATAAGTGTTTTACGTGTTAATTTCTTCCAACAATCTCCATTCAATTGCTGAGGCGACAGATTACGAGCTAGCTTGGAAAACGAAAGCGCTTATCACGTAATGAATTCATAACTGTTCCCGGGTGAAGCCGGGGCGTGTTGCTAGTAAATATATAAATAAATAGATTAATAAATGAATACATAAGCAGATAAATACATAAATATATAAATAATTAGTAAACATAGCTTCCAACACAATCATATCATGTAATTTTACAGGTGTAGGGAATAACACCCATTACAATTTGTTTACAATCGTGTTGACTGACTGAAAAAAGATTTAAATGTTATTTACTAAGGCAACTCTGAAAAATGGCTTCCAACACGATAACGCTGCTGAAACGGCTTCCAAAACTGTTGTAACTGCAACTAACTAGAAGAGAGCAAAGCTTACAAGACACACTATATTACATCAAACAAAGAAGGAACAGAAACTAATTAAATATCACGATATAAATCACTTGCTGTAACACCCCACCTGCTGGGTACCATACTGGTTAGAGCTGCTGGTCTCAGATCCGGGTAGCCTAAACCAACTTGATGGATGCATAGCCTAGCTTAAATTGAAACGTTCATAATTTAATCTTATGTTTCACACATCAACTGTGCTGGAAATGTATAAAATATACTTCCAGGTTAATTGAAACGTCAGTGCTTCATCTATCTGTTTCACATCACCTTTAATTGCTGGGTTACTGTTCCAACCGAGCGTTGAAGTCTCTGGGAAACGTTTGCTTAGTTTCTTGAGTCCTCGTCAGGCACCACACCTGCTTTCTTTCAATCTTTATCATTAAATAATCTTTACTAAACTGTACTATTCTATTCTACGTGATTTTGAATTTATATTCCAAAACCAGACATCAGAGGAAAATGTTTACAATTTTAACTCTTTATAGGACATAACTACATTATTTTTATTTTTATGTGTTTTGCATTTTAATTCATTTTAAATAATATTATTATTATTATTATTATTAATGTGATTTTTGTTTCTATAATTTTAATGTTTATATATTAATTTTCAATTTTAATTTATGTTCTTATAGATTTAATGTTGATAGTTTTAAAATTTAATTCATTAATTAATTTTGAATTGATTTTTAAAATTATTTAAATATTGTTATAGTTGTTTTTATTATTTTCATTTTTGTGTTCCTTTTATTATTGTAATTTTTTAAATGATTTTTATTTCTATATTTATATGTTACTAGCTGTACCCAGCATGCGTTGCAATGCCAATCAAAGAAAATTTGGCGTTGTAATATTGTTTCATGAAGTGCTTTTGGAAACAATCGTTTTTCAATTTCCGTTAACTGCCTCTAAACTGTAGTAAAATAGATGAACTAATTTAGAAACATTCGTGGGAGCGTGCACAACAATTCACCCAAGTTTCATCGCAAGTGGACGAATGGGATATGAACGCATACGGAGTTTTGTTTAAACAATTCGTGCGCTGTCACTCAGTTTTAAAATTTACTCTTGCGCTACCTACTGTGAAATGGATTTACTAAGTTGAAAACCTTCACGTAAGTGTACACAACAACTCAACAAAGTTTCATCGCAATCGATGAATGGTAGATGAACGCATACGGGATTTTGTTGAAACGTTTCGCGCGTTGTCACTCATTTGTTGCATCTACTCGTGCACTACCTATTGTAAAATGAATTTACTAAGTCGAAAACCTTCCAGGCGTGTACACAACAACTCATCAAAGTTTCATCGCAATCAGATGAATGGCATATGGACGCATACGGGATTTTGTTTAAACGATACGCGTGCCGTCACTCATTTGCTGAATCTACTCGTACGCTACCTATTTTAAAATGGATTTACTAAGCCAGAAACCTTCCCTGGAGTGTACACAACATCTCACCCATGTTCAATCGCAATGGGATGAATGGTATATGAACGCATGTGTCTTTGTTGAAACGAATTGCACGCAATTTTGTTGAAGCTACTCGCGCGCCATCTATTGTAATTTGTATTTACTATGCCTATAACTTTCCCGGAAGTGTGCACAACCATTCACCGAAATTTGATCGCAATCGGATGAATGGTTTATGAACGCATAAAAGACGAACAGACGACATCCTTATATATGTACAAGATTACAGTTCAATTATTAATTTTCTTTTTTTTAAATTTATCTAGCACATTGCATCAAGTAGATACGTATATAATATTTGATTTTTAGAAATACCACCACTCCGGCATGAAAATTCTCCGAAATTTGGTTGAAAGATTTAACTATCAGCATCTTTGAAAGCATAAACTGTCCTTATGACAGGTGGTTAATACCACTATCCCATAAAGTTTTAAGGGCATTTGATACATTTTATATGGCATTTTTTGGAGATTGTCTGTAGGTCATAACTGCATTTTTAAAGTGCATTTTACATTGTTTTATAGGGCATTACAATTCAAGACCTAATAATATTAATAATAGTGGATAAGTAGGGCATGAGCTTTCTATTCCCGGTTCCCATTACAGTAATAAATGCAGGTATTCCCTCCCTGGCTTCTTGTCGTCATCAATCTTGTAATCCCAAACATGTTGTCCGGTCTGATAGGATTCCTAGCGCCCAGCGGACTGTATCTCCCTGTCGCCAGGTACACTCTCTTACCCACAAAGTCACTTTACTGGTCGGGATACTTACCACGCGTGCTTAACAACAAGGTCATGGGCTTGAATACCTCCAACATTTCCTGAGGGTTCCCATCTTTAACTCCCGGATTTCCTCTCTATTCCCTCGCCCATCTTCATCCCCCCCAGGGGCTCACAACTTATGAGACTTGGGTTGGCAACCACGGGACTCCAGCTGAGTCTGGCGTAGTATCCATTACTTGTACCGGGCTCCCCTCCGTCTTCTTTCCTGTCGACCTCTCTTAGTCAACTCTTGTTCTCTTCCGACCCCGACGGTATTAGGGTATCCGAGGTCTAGGGAGTCTCTTCCTTTCTCGCCTTAATTGGCCCTTGTCTCATCTTTTCTGATACTCTCCTTCTGCGAGGGGTCAGCCTTCTTTTTCTTTCCCAGTTATTTCCTGCCTTCTGCTCAAGGCCCTCAAGGAGGCAGGGTCTATGTAGCCCCACCACTTCTGGTGCACCCTGGATTGTGCTACACCCTCAAGGGCTCACGTCTGGTGAGTTCGGGAGCTGGCGATCCCGGCGGATTCCTGAGCTGGGTCCGTCTTTTCCCCTTTATCCAACGCTCGCCCACACGTCTCTAACGTCACACTAGGTGTATTGGCCACGTTCTAGTGGGAGCAACTTGAGCATCCATCCTACAACCCAGACTTGTCACCCCGTGACTTCCATCTGTTTGGTCCGTTAAAAAAAACATCTCAAGTGAAAACGTTTCTAATCGGACGACGAACTAAGGGACACCGTACAGGATTGTCTTCTGTCACAACCACAACCACATGGAATCCAGCGGCTAGTGAATCAAGGGGACACCTGTGCACAGGCCTGTGGTGATTACTTTTGAATAACGAATAATTTGTACCCACAGTATCGTTTCGTACCTTTTCATTTGAACATCCCTTATACGAGGGCTATTCCAAAACTAAGGTCCGTTTTTTTTAAAATTAACCGAACATTTTATTTTGAAACCACATTTATTTTTAGGTTTTACATACCTTCCGCTATTTTTCTACATAGTTGCCTTGTTTATTTAGGCACTTGTCATACCTTAAAACTAAGTTCTCAAATCCCTCTGCATAAATGTTTGCAGCCTGCTCTGACAACCAAGAATTCATACTTGAGGAAAATCCATTGATAGAGTGGTTATCATGAATCTTCGGTCCTAGTGAATTTTCGTGTCAAATGCTGTCACCAAGTCATCTGTGATCACAGACCTGAGCGTTCATCGTCATGAACATTTTCACGGCCACTTTTGAACTCGCGTACTTTACCTTCCGTCATTGCATTATCACCATACACCTCACAAAGCTGACGATGAATGTCTGTAGCCGACATGTTTCTTGCACTCAAAAAGCGTATCACAGATCGTACCTCACACGTGGCGGGCGAATCAATAATCTTGAACATTGTAAAGAAGCACAGTTCAGCATACAGGTTAGCTACACAGCTGAAACTGACGCCTGCTTGTTCGCAAAGGATGCCGGGAGGTAGCTTGTTGCAGCGCGCGCACTAACTACGGGCTTAAATAAAAAAACGGACCTTAGTTTTGGAATAGCCCTCGTAATAAGATTAACACACTCCAATTTTAAATTTGCTCCTAAATAAATAGCAATCTTAAATGGGCTTGTTAAAAATACCACCATCTCTATATTACTGCCTAATTGTGTAACAAGTAATACCTGGTTAAATGCCTGTGGAATGAGCTGAGACTGAACCCACACTCTTGGATTCTGAAGACCAACTCTTCCCCTACTCTAAGTGTGTCAGTGAGCTTCATGCTGTAAGGACAGCTGTACCTAATTAATATTTGTAAATGGATTTCTTCTGTCGACTCTTTAACCAGAATAAGCTGT
This sequence comes from Meconema thalassinum, assembly GCA_946902985.2. NCBI lineage: Eukaryota > Metazoa > Arthropoda > Insecta > Orthoptera > Tettigoniidae > Meconema > Meconema thalassinum. Next base: position 57,489,684 of record OX336398.1, on the reverse strand, counting down.
TTGTATATATCAATAGGTGGAAGTGGACAGCAGGTGCCTGTGGCGGACTGGGCTGACCCATTGTTGGAGTCTGAGGAACCCCAGGGCGATGTGAGACCATTAGTGAACACACACACTATATTGGCTAAGTAACTTCTTAAAGGACATTTACCGTTACAGATATACATAGTTACAATGGTCGAAGTAACGATTCGTTCCTTATCCGTTACATTTGAATAACCCAGTTACTCAATAAAGCTTTCCCCGCTCCTATAATCTGAACGGAACAGTGGGTTCCAGTAATGTGGACAAACAAAATGATTTAGCAATGTGTAAATCATGTATTTAATTTATATTAATATAATAACGCTGAAGAATTTGTGTTTGTTTGTTTGTTTGTTTAAACGCGCTAATCTCGGGAACTACCAGTCGGATTTGAAAACTTCTTTTTGTATATGATAGCCTGATTCAAGAGGAATAGTTTAGGCTATGTAGCATTAGGCTACACCTCTCAGGTAACCTTAAAGTCTGATTTTTGTTCAGTAAGTGGGAAGAACAAGCGCTCCAGAACGGCTTCAATAATACCGAAGTCTATTGTTGCCTGGCAATGCGGGCTGCATCACGTCGCCCCTACCAATGATCTGGTGCAGAATTGCGAGCTTCTTATAAATTGCAGTCACGGGGAGTCATTAGTGCAAAAATATTTCTTAGGTCCCTTAAAACAGTTATCATCATGATAATAGTATGCCTCTGTATAAGGGCGATGGTGTTGGTGCAGTATACTGAGGTTATCAGCTGCAATAAGCGTTGGTGCTTTCAAATTTACTTTCATTTATTCCGATCCTTATCCTTGAGCGCTCCAGTTCTGTAAAAAAATGAATCCACCGGGCGAAGCCGGGCACTACTGCTAGCGTTTAATAAATGCTAACCTGGACTCTGACTCAAAAGACAGAAAGAAGGGATCGGCAAAGGGGTTATCCCCAATGACGTAAACAAATGTCATAACCCTCCTGCTCGCATACCACCACTTTTTCTATGCAACCATCTCGTCTGTTCTTATCAGTTTACAAGTGATAAGAAATTGTTAAATGAGGAGTAGACTAAGTAACAACAAAAAGTTAAACAATTCTACTCTATGTTTTGAAATTAGTTGTTCCACTTATTTTAGTAAACTTTAAAAAATGTAAAGATTGAAACAGTGGTTATTGTACCGCTGAAATATAACTGACCGTGGTAGGTTATTTTGAGAAGTTATACTTTATTTGTTATCATTATTAGAAGTTATATTAGGAGCATTGATTATAATCAATGGTAGAAGTGAGCATGGATGACTTGTGTTGTTCTTAGAATGCATAAGGATAAAGAGATCGCGACCGAGCGGAGGTGTGGGACTCCTCTGCTGATTACCTGGAGTGTCGAGTGGAGTTGAGGTAACCCTGGCTACCTGACTCAGGTACCCGAGTGGAATTGATGCCCGCCCGAAGTGGTATGGACACGTAATGCGTCGAGAAGGCCAGATAACCAGGCGGGTGGTGGAAAAAGACATCAGAGGTAAAAGATCAAAGGGAAACCCAAGGCTGAGATGGGTCAGTGGGGACATGAGCAGAATGGGACTAACCGGAGAAGAATACATAGACCAAAAAAGGTGGAGGAGGCTGATTGGCGAGGCTAAAGACTGACTACGGTTTGTGTGGCCAACCTAGTAAGTAACTGTCACAGCCTCACCTCTGAAGATTTACGATTCGTAAATGAATTCCTCAAGGACAAAATTCTAAATTGTTATACCGCGACTTTCCCGGTGACCCACGATTATTACTTTCTCACAATACAAACAGTTTGATAGCCTCTGCGACTCTGAGATTATTATTATTATTATTATTATTATTATTATTATTATATGAGGCAACATTTTATGTAATGACCATTTTAAGAGCTTTGTTGCCATGGTAACCACGCTAATCACATATAGGCATACTAACTTTCAATAATAGTAAGTAAGATATTCTTATAGCTTCGGTGGCGTAGTCGGTAGCATGCTGAACTGCTGTGCCCAAGATAGCGGGTTCAAACCCGGCCGAAGTCGTCGGATTTTTTAAGAGCGTTAAAATCCTTCAGTATGCCTTCCTTCGGAGGGGAAGTAAAGCCGGCGGTCCCATGTCATAGATTTATAGCATGTAAAAGATCCTTTCACAGACTAAACTTGTGTAAAGCAAAATTTGTTAGGTTAGATTTCGTCAGAACGCTCTATCAAAGTTCCAACGTTCACCACTAGGTATCATTGATATCTGGTGGCGAAAGTTGGAACTACTTGAAATTGAACGGAACTTGTAGCTCGCCCTTTAGGGTGTCCGCTGGAAGCAGCTACAGACTCAGGCGAGCCAAACATGTCCTCGGACACTCCCGGCACTAAAAGCCATACGATAAATAAATAAATAAATAAATAAATAAATAGCAACATATGGATGTCTCTACTGAACTAGATGACCAACACTTGTTGCCATGGTAACCACGCTAATCACAGATAGGCGCACTAACTTTCAATAATAGTAAGTAAGATGTTCTTATAGCAACATATAGATGTCTCTACTGAACTAGATGGCCAACACTTGTTGCCATGGTAACTACGCTAATCACAGATAGACGCACTAACTTTCAATAATAGTATCAGGACCTTCTATAATACCGGGCCTGACACTAGCGGCGGGACAGATGAAAGATGGCTGTTGCTGTTGGTGGTTACATGCTTTGTTTATAAGTTGAGTCGTTTTGTTTACGATGTGATAGTGGTGTGAATTTCAGTTAGCAATCGTCTCCTTTGATTATCTGTGCTTATTGATTATTGCTTAATGATATTACACGTTCGTGTAAGTAAATGTCTGCATTAGTGCTTCATAAATACGAGATACAGGTGACTTCTTTTACGCTTGTGATACCATCAATACTATTGCCAATCAGAGGGTAAGTTTGGCCTATATATTATTCTGTTTAGGGTTAATATATTATTAGTAATTGTAATTCATTATGAGCAAGCATAGTAATAATTAACGTATTCCAATTTAAGGTCTAAGAAGATCTGAAAATTGATTACCGTACGTATGAACATAACCTACTTTTAAAATTGTCTGCATCCAATTATACGCCTGCTAGTTCAAGGATATCAATCTTATCACATACTTGGTGTGGATTCCGTTTTAATAAACTACCAGTAGGCTTACTCATGCATAGGCTATGCTAAAATTGTGGTGATATGCCTTGAAACTGTTGTGTGACTGGATGCAAATCCAATTATTATAAAGATAAGCCATTGGCGCCTATTTTCTAATTTCCTATCAGGGGAATTCAACCCACACCCAACTTCAAGGAGCTGATGACCATGAAGTCACAAGCCCATAAAATGAATTAACAGCAGACAAAATCACGTCATGATGTTATTTTTTGTGTTGGGTTGGATTCTGACACACGTCATGCGTTTGACAGAGTGCCATTTAATCTCATGAATAGGAATGAATGAATACGACTAGCCTACTTGTTGACGGATTTACAGAAGGCAGTCGTGACCTTATGATAGGAATTACCTAGGCATTTATCTTCAGTATGTGTGGGACCCCTTGGTAAACCACTTGTTGGGTGGCTACGCGGAGAATCGAACCCAACATTTACCGGTTTACCTCAAAGGCTGTGTGTACCCCGTTCTTACCCTTAGACTAGAATTAAGATTTTTTTGACAGTCAGGAATCAAACTTGGACCCCAGAAGTGATAACCAAGAACTACACCACCTGGTTGGTCACTTTATTTTTAAGGATAATATGTCTGTCTGTTAGGTAGTCAGCCCGAAGGCTGGTTGGATCCTCAAAAGGCACTGCCGTTAGGTTATGTGGGTAGATACCCACAAAAACCCAAGGCAGCGCTATATTGAGGCGTACTAAACAAGAAGAGGAGTGAGGTAGATTATTATTGCTTTCCTCACTGAGTCAGTACAGCAGTACTAACCCTATGAGTAGAAACTTTCACAGCATCCACAGGCACTTACTGTGCCCTGAATGTCATTGCTAAGCACCACCCATGCCTCAGTAGCTTCCATATAATCACTGCCATGAGTGAGACTGAGACATCGGTGATACTCTAGCCTGTGCCAACAGACACTGACTGTGCCCTGAATGTCATTACTAAGCACCACACATACCTCAGTAGCTTCCATATAATCACAGTCATGAGTGAGACTGAGACATCGGTGAAAAGCCTCATTTTACTCTAGCCTGTGGCAACAGACAAATGCAAATGTACTGCATTCATCAAGAGATGGCCAACAGGCCCAGAATAATAGGTAACTTACTAAAAAGAGATTGAAATTCCTACAGGAACATTTAAAACTCCCCCCAGGGGCTCACATCTAGTGTGACGTGGGTTGGCGACCACGGGGCCCCAGCTGAGTCCGGCATTGCTTCCACTTACTTTTGCCGGGCTCCTCTCCGTCTTCTTTCCTGTTGGCCTCACTCGGTCAACTCTTACTCTCTCCCGACCCCGACGGTATTAGGGTATCCGAGGCCTAGGGAGTCTCTTCCTTTCCCGCCTTAATTGGCCCTTGTCTCATCTTTTCTGATACCCTCCTTCTGGGAGGGGTCAGCCTTCTTTTTCTTTTCCTGTTATCTCCTGCCTTCTGCTCAAGGCCCTCAAGGAGGCAGGGTGTATGTAGCCCCACCACTTCTGGTGCACCCTAGATATTGCTACACCCTCAGGGGCTCTCGACTGGTGAGTTCGAGAGTTGGTGACCCCGAGGGATTCCTGAGCTGGGTCCGGTTTTCCCTCTTTTATCCATTACCTGTGGGGCGGACCCTCTCCTCTTTCACTTTCCTATCTGCCGTTTATGGCTCTCCTTCCTTCCAAGTCCCTCAATCCGCATTCCTCGAGGGTCGAGGGCATTTCTTTTCCTCCTGTCCTTTATTTGCCTTATTCTCCTTTTGTTTTCCATTTCTTCTTCTAGTATATAAGTTAGTAGTTAGTTTTAGTTATAGTTTACATTTCATTATCAGCTTCACCATCACCCAAACGATTAAGGGCCGATAACCTAGATGTTAGGCCCCTTAAAACAACAATTATCATCAACATCATCATTTACAACTTTCCATGTTCACTCAGCCAAGATATTGTGCAGATCTCTCCTGTGGGCCTCAACATTATTTTATTTTATTCCTTTCCTGATGGAACTCCGGTAGTACCTTATTTTAACTCCCGGGGCACCTCCCCATGCCTGTCCCTTACACAGCTACACACACTACTACAGTCATCACGTAATTGGAGCAATTCAACCCAATCCCAACTGCACGGGGCTAATGACCATGATGTCCCAAGCCCATAAAATGAATTAACAGCAGACAAAATCACGTCATGATGTTATTTTGTGCTGTGTTGGATTCTGACAGACGTCATGCGTTTGATGTCCGACCACCAACTGCGGAGGCCATCTTGGATTGCAGTGTCAGGTCCGGTAGTATAGAAGGTCCTGATAGTATGTAAGATGTTCTTATAGCAACATATAGATGTCTCTACTGAACTAGATGACCAACACTTGTTGCCATGGTAACCACGCTAATCACAGATAGACGCACTAACTTTCAATACAGTAACAGTAAGTAAGATGTTCTTATAGCAACATATAGATGTCTCTACTGAACTAGATGACCAACACTTGTTGCCATGGTAACCCCGCTAATCACAGATAGGCGCACTAACTTTCAATGATAGTAAGTAAGATGTTCTTATAGCAACATATAGATGTCTCTACTGAACTAGATGACCAACACTTGTTGCTATGGTAACCACGCTAATCACAGAGAGGCGTACTAACTTTCAATAACAGTAAGTAAGATTTTCTTATAGCAACATATAGATGTCTCTACTGAACTAGATGACCAACACTTGTTGCCATGGTAACCCCGCTAATCACAGATAGGCGCAATAACTTTCAATAATAGTGAGTAAGATGTTCTTATAGCATCATATGGATGTCTCTACTGAACTAGATGACCAACACTTGTTGCCATGGTAACTACGCTAATCACAGATAGATGCACTAACTTTCAATACAGTAATAGTAAGTAAGATGTTCTTATAGCAACATATAGATGTCTCTACTGAACTAGATGACCAACACTTGTTGCCATGGTAACCCCGCTAATCACAGATAGGCGCACTAACTTTCAATGATAGTAAGTAAGATGTTCTTATAGCAACATATAGATGTCTCTACTGAACTAGATGACCAACACTTGTTGCTATGGTAACCACGCTAATCACAGAGAGACGTACTAACTTTCAATAACAGTAAGTAAGATTTTCTTATAGCAGCATATAGATGTCCCTACTGAACTAGATGACCAACACTTGTTGCCATGGTAACCACGCTAATCACAGATAGGCACACTAACTTTCAATGATAGTAAGTAAGATGTTCTTTTAGCAACATATAGATGTCTCTACTGAAGTAGATGACCAACACTTGTTGCCATGGTGACCACGCTAATCACAGATAGGCACACTAACTTTCAATGATAGTAAGTAAGATGTTCTTATAGCAACATATAGATGTCTCTACTGAACTAGATGACCAACACTTGTTGCCATGGTAACTACGCTAATCACAGATAGGCGCACTAACTTTCAATAATAGTAAGTATGATGTTCTTATAGCAACATAAAGATGTCTCTACTGAACTAGATGACCAGCACTCGTTGCCATGGTAACCACGCTAATCACAGATAGGCGCACTAACATTCAATAATAGTAAGTAAGATTTTCTTATAGCAACATATAGATGTCTCTACTGAACTAGATGACCAACACTCTTGTTGCCATGGTAACCATCGTGTCGATTTTAATGTATTTTGACGTGCTTTTGTTTCCTTACAACTATGGTAACGTACTGTGGCTCGTGCTAAAGAAACAGGTTGCTTAGAGACTTGATTTTTATAACCTTTCCTAAATGACACTAAAAGTACGGGTTCGAAAGTGAAACCTGTTGCCATCACGGAACCAGTTTCCTTGGGGGATAACATTATCTGGAACCCATAATACGCACCCGTGACGATGTAATGAAGGCCTGTAGGGTATCGCAGGCCGTGTGAGGGAACTCATAAAACACGACACGTGGAATGTGCCTAGCACAGTTCTGTTTTCCAAATTACTTTCTCGATCACTATCTGAATTAGGTAATTTCTCCGACATACACAGCACCTTCATTTGCATTGAAGGCACAAACCTGTTGAGGGCATATAAATCCAATGCTGACATTGCTGCCCCCAACCCTCCGTGGGACTACAGGTCATGAAGGGCCTTGGCCTATCAAGCGACCGCTGCTCAGCCAGTTGCGCGTCGTAGCTGTGTTCGTCAAATCATGCACCACGGCCGCGGGGTCAGTTGGAGCAAGACCGGCGGATATCGAAGGTACGAATCCCTGCGTTGAAAGTGGCTATCCCTCGTGTGTTTTTGCTCGGGATTTTCCCACAGTCCCTCCAGGCAAATATCAGCATAATACCGTTCTTCGAGTCCCGAGGTAGCTACCTCATACCTGTCCCTAACATAGACAAGTTAAACACACACCCAACTACACGGGGCTGATGACCAAAATGTCCCAAACCTTCAAAATGACTTATTTATTTTTTTGTCTGTTGACCTCAACACTACTAGAGGACCTTGTGGTGCTGTCACGGTGGAGATCGGGTTCGATTCTTGGCACTGCCAAGGAATTTAATTCTGGTGTGAGGACTGGAACGAGGTACACTCAGCCTCGTGGGGTAAAACTGAGAAAAGAAGGATTCGATTCCTACCTCAACCATCCTGGAAGTGGTTTTCCGTGCTTTCTTACTTCTACTCCAGGTAAATGCCGGGATGGTACTTAACTTAAGGCCATGGCCGCTTCCTTCCCAATCTTATCCCCAATGTACAAATACAGACATTTGTACAGACATCATAACAACACAGGTTATCACACAAATACTCTGGGCTATATGTCCACGATATCGCAGCTCCTAAAATAAGCAACAACAACATGTGCAGAATATATAGCTTTAACTTCACCACGATAAAGGCAACAATGAAATCCACAGCCTGCTTCCAGTTGACCGATCGGGTCAGGGATGGAATGAATGAAGCCCCAATCTAGCGGCGAGGATTTGAACTGGGCCGGCTGCCGATGCCTGCCGCACTCCTCTGAGGCAATGAATAAATGAATGGCAGAAGAAATGATAGTGGAGAGTTTAAAAAAATCGAGTTTACCCTCCAAGGTGGTGTCTCCCACGGACTCAGCGAGGGAACTCACCCCTACCGCCATTTTTCAGCCAGTGTCCTAGAGCTGGGAACATCTAATCGGAGTGGATACAACTGGTGAGGTGGGATTGGCATTTCGCCCAGGCGGCCTCACCTGCAAAGCGAACTGGGGCCTCATGAGGCAAGGGAGTGGAAGGTTAGGATGGATAGGTAAGGGAGAGGGAAGGAGGCGGCCGTGGCCTTACTGTAGGCACCATCCCGGCATTTGCCCGAAGACGAAGTGGGAAACCACGGAAAACCACTTCGACGATGGCAGAGGTGGTAATAGAACCCCCTCTACTCATTTGAACAACCCGAGGCTGAGTAGACCCCGTTCCAGTCCTCACACCACTTTTCAAATTTCGTGGCAGAGCCGGGAATCGAACCCAGGACCTCCGGGGCGGCAGCTAACCATGCTGACCGCTACGCTACGGAGGCGACTTGAAGAGTGTTGCTGGAATTAAATTTTTGGCAGGGAAAACCGGAGTACCCAGAGAAAACCCTGTCTGCCTCCGTTTGGTCCAGCACAGATCTCGCATGACGTGACCGGGATTTGAACAACGGACCCAGCGGTGAGACACCAACGTGCTGCCGCCTAAGCCACGGAGGCTCTAAATAAAGGCACCGATAAATAAATAATAAATAAAATGAAAATATATTAAAAAACGTTTGATAAACCAAAGTCCACTAGGTGACTCATGCGGTGGATGTATGGCCAGTCCTAATCACCTGCGCTTGTGTGTGAGTGGACCCAGCTACATTCCCAGTTCGTTACAATTATAGGTACTTTTGAAAATCTCCCTTTATCCAAGTATGGCTTTTACAACGGACTCCAGAAACAATAACTTGACTGGCAGTGTGTTGTGATTCTAGATCAGAGATATGTGACCTTATAAGGATAAGATTAGACAACTTATCTTCGATCAGTGGGGAAGTCACGGTATAACAATTTTGAATTTTGTCCCTAAGGAATTTATTTATGAGTCATGAGTAAATCTACAGAGGGGTGGATGTGACAGCATTTATTAAATATGAAATAATGATGTACACATTGCTAATTAGACTATCGTAATTTTATTTTCCTTTATTACTGGAATATTCTGTTCAGGCGCGGGGAGAGTGTTACTAAGCAACTATTTTTATACAAAGGTTACGGTGTAACGATTTGACAATTGTGACCGTAACGTAAGTTAGTTACTATTAGTAACGCTCCCAACTCTTGGTTACGTTAAATAGAGTAGGTAATGCACCTTGGATGTGGAACGACGCGATGCTTCAGAAAGGTGACACCGAGGATATTCTGTTACCTGTCCAGTTCTACCCGGATGTGTTGAGGGGGACCTGAGGTCTGGGAGGACACTGCTCTTTCGAAGATACAGTACCAGGCGGCCTTGGTCATAATACACAGCGGGCTTTGGATCTATATATTGTGTGTACAGTGTTGCCTAATTTAACAATATCCAGTCGGTTAACACGTCTCAAATGCATATGTTGTCTATTAATTCTTTTATTTACTAATTATTTATATATTTACTAATTCATTTAATGTTCATTCATTTGTTCATTTGTATGTTTGTTTATTTACTCATTTGTTTAGTTATTCTTTTATTTATTTAATTTTTTACTTGTTCATTTACTCATTTGTAAACTTTTGTATTTACACTTTTCTCTATTTATTTGTCGGCTCTTATCGATTGTTGTTTAGTATTTTTTATACATTTCCTTATTTACTTATTCATTTAATATTCATTCATTTGTTTATTTGTATGCTAGTTTCTTTACTCAATTGTTCAGTCATTATTTTATTCACTCATTTGTATAGTTATTCTTTTATTTAGTCAATTGTTTAGTTATTCTTTTATTCACTCATTTGTATAGTTATTCTTTTATTTACTCATTTGTTTAGTTATTCTTTTATTTACTCATTTGTTTAGTTATTCTTTTATTCACTCATTTGTATAGTTATTATTTTATTTAGTCAACTGTTTAGTTATTCTTTTATTTAGTCAATTGTTTAGTTATTCTTTTATTCACTCATTTGTATAGTTATTCTTTTATTCACTCATTTGTATAGTTATTCTTTTATTCACTCATTTGTATAGTTATTCTTTTATTCACTCATTTGTATAGTTATTCTTTTATTTACTCATTTGTATAGTTATTCTTTTATTTACTCATTTGTATAGTTATTCTTTTATTTACTCATTTGTTTAGTTATTCTTTTATTTATTCATTTGTTTAGTTATTCTCTTATTCACTCATTTGTATAGTTATTCTTTTATTTACTCATTTGTTTAGTTATTCTTTTATTTACTCATTTGTTTAGTTATTCTTTTATTCACTCATTTGTATAGTTATTCTTTTATTTAGTCAACTGTTTAGTTATTCTTTTATTCACTCATTTGTATAGTTATTCTTTTATTTACTCATTTGTTTAGTTATTCTTTTATTTATTCATTTGTTTAGTTATTCTCTTATTCACTCATTTGTATAGTTATTCTTTTATTTACTCATTTGTATAGTTATTCTTTTATTTACTCATTTGTTTAGTTATTCTTTTATTCACTCATTTGTATAGTTATTCTTTTATTTAGTCAACTGTTTAGTTATTCTTTTATTCACTCATTTGTTTAGTTATTCTTTTATTTACTCATTTGTTTAGTTATTCTTTTATTTACTCATTTGTTTAGTTATTCTTTTATTTATTCATTTGTTTAGTTATTCTCTTATTCACTCATTTGTATAGTTATTCTTTTATTTACTCATTTGTTTAGTTATTCTTTTATTCACTCATTTGTATAGTTATTCTTTTATTCACTCATTTGTATAGTTATTCTTTTATTTACTCATTTGTTTAGTCATTCTTTTATTCACCCGGTCAATGCATGTGAGATTTTCGAAGTGAAATGCCATGTCCTGTGGTTCGGATTCCATGTAAAAAGGAGGTCCCGTGGCTCATGATCTCAAGATTGACGGTCACGTTAAACTACAAACTTCCTTTTCTTTTATTCACTCATTTGTTTAGTTATTCTTTTATTCACTCATTTGTTTAGTTACGGTATTATTTTATTTACTCATTTGTTTATTTTCTTTCACTTGTCCATTTACTCATTTTCAAACCTTTGTATTTACACTTTTATCTATTTATTTATTTATTTATTTATTTATTTATATTGTCGTTTGTTTATTTAGTTTTCGTATATTTCCTTAAATTACTCATTTGTTTATTTATATACTAATTTCTTTTTCTCGTTTGTTCACTTATTGATCTGTTTGTTTACTCATTCTATTTATTCGTTTATTTATTGATTTGTTTATTCCTTATTCATTTGTTTATTTGTATGTATGCGTTAGTTTATTTCATTTATTTATTTGTGTAACAGACTAATTAATTAATTAATTAATTAAAGTAAACTGGAAATAAGATAATAATTATTGACATCTCTGTCACCCTACCTGATATTCTGCTATCTTCTTTCCTCCTTATTCCATGGAGATTGTCTTGTCAAGTCGCTCTCAATCTTGTGAAGTGTCTGATGAACTGTTTCACCCACTCATGTTTACCGAACTGACAGTTAACGGTGGCAAGAACAGCACTACTGCAATCTGGCGGTGAAAGTATATTAATATTATTTTTGGAGGGGAAATCGGTCTCATTGTGAGGCGGCGATTAAAACAATATAATGCCCAATTTCTCAGAGCGGGAGACACGTTTATATTAATGGTGTCATAAAAGGTGTTATCGATACCAGTTATGTGGTGGAACTGGGAATTTGGGGTATTACTAATATGTGCAGTGATTAGTGTGCAATCGTGATACTACCATTATCCATTATGACGGGTGTGGTTACCCAAAATAGAGGCCTAAAAGCACTCCTTGTGTGGCGCTTAAGACAGTTTTTCTTTTTAAATCTGATAGCCAACGTCAAGTCTGTCCTGTCCAACGCCCGAGGGTGCCGTACGTTTCTTGGACCTAATTTAACGTGCTGTAGAAAGATCTGCAGACAGTGGCATGTCCTCTAGCGTAGGCACATGTGATTGTGTGAATAGCCTCTATGTAGAGTACAGTAAACCATTCCAAGTTGGTGGTCACCGTGGCTGTCCTGCCCTTATAGAAGTCGTGCTGAGCCAGCAAGCTCAGGACAGAAAGAGCTCAGTAGTGGGAAAGCTGATCGAACGGAGATGCCATGGGTGACAGCCAAGATTGCTAGACACTAACCCACGAGATGATCTATAACTCGGACCTCAGGGGTGACAGCCAAGATTGCTAGACACTACACCACGAGGTGGTCTATAACCTGGACCTCAGGAGTGAGAGCCAAGATTGCTAGACACTACACCACGAGGTGGTCTATAACCCGGACCTCAGGAGTGAGAGCCAAGATTGCTAGACACTACACCACGAGGTGGTCTATAACCCGGACCTCAGAAGTGAGAGCCAAGATTGCTAGACACTACACCACGAGGTGGTCTATAACCCGGACCTCAGGAGTGAGAGCCAAGATTGCTAGACACTACACCACGAGGTGGTCTATAACCCGGACCTCAGGAGTGAGAGCCAAGATTGCTAGACACTACACCACGAGGTGGTCTATAACCTGGACCTCAGGAGTGAGAGCCAAGATTGCTAGACACTACACCACGAGGTGGTCTATAACCCGGACCTCAGGAGTGAGAGCCAAGATTGCTAGACACTAACTCACGAGATGATCTATAACTCGGACCTCAGGGGTGACAGCCAAGATTGCTAGACACTACACCACGAGGTGGTCTATAACCCAAACCTCAGAAGTGAGAGCCAAGATTGCTAGACACTACACCACGAGGTGGTCTATAACCTGGACCTCAGGAGTGAGAGCCAAGATTGCTAGACACTACACCACGAGGTGGTCTACAACCCGGACCTCAGGAGTGAGAGCCAAGATTTCTAGACACTAACCCACGAGATGATCTATAACTCGGACCTCAGGGGTGACAGCCAAGATTGCTAGACACTACACCACGAGGTGGTCTATAACCTGGACCTCAGGAGTGACAGCCAAGATTGCTAGACACTACACCACGAGGTGGTCTATAACCTGGATCTCAGGAGTGACAGCCAAGAATGCTAGCCACTACACCATGAGGTGGCCTATAGCCTGGACCTCAAGGGTAACCGCCTTCAATGCTAGAAACTACACTATGAGAGTATAGACCGACCAGTTTCCGAATGAAAGCGACGGAATGTTAATCAATGGCAGTAATATAGTCTATTGTTTATTGAGGTATGATAACCTGTACTTGCTACGCCCACCTCGCGCCGTCGGTCTGGTCTTGTCCTCTTATTTAGGACTGTTGTCCTCCGCCCTCAAGTGTCTGATGATTAATCCTCTGGCTGACACGACAAGTACAGTGAGTATAGGGTGGTCCCAAAACTTATACTCATGCACAGTTTGATTCCCTGCCCAGCCATGTGAACCCTAGCTCAAGACCCTAAAGGAGAAAGGGTGTGTGTAGCCCCATCACCCATGGCACGCATTGAATAGTGCTACACCTTCAAGGGCTGTTCAGCTCTGGAGTTGGTGACCCTCAGGGGTGTCTTCAACTGGGTCCGCCATTATTGTGGATATTCCCCCAGGGGCACACATCTAGTGGGACGTGGGTTGGCGACCAGGGACCCCCTGCTGAATCCGGCATTGCTTCCACTTACTTGTGCCGGCCTCCTCTCCGTCTTCTTTCTTGTCGACCAACCAACTTGATAATGGGTATTAATAATATTCCAATGTCAATGTTTGATGTTGATTTTGTTAATTTGAAGGTCATAAAACGTTAAAGATTTTAATTCTGAAAATTTGTGATCTGACCAAGTAAACTAACTTAGACATATCAAAAAGTGTAATTCTTCGGGAGTGATGAACCTAGATCCTACACTCGCACGTAGCTAATATATGTCATTTTCATGATTTCCATACCTTAATTGATATTCCGGGATATTTGGTTGGTTGGTTCCTCAGTTTAGGGGCTGCGACAACGTGGTCATGTAGCCCCGTGTACTTTGGGTGTGTGTAGAATCTGTCTGATAACCGGTGTTAATTGTGATGAATATTAGTGTGTGTTATCTGTTTTTAATTCAAGTAAGGACTGCATACATTCAATTTTTCAAGTAGTTCCATCTTTTGCTAACGTCAACAACCAACTAGTTCTGAACTTGGTTACTAGATGCCATCGCAGTCGGTTCCTGGTGACGAACATTAGAGCGTTAGTCAAATCTAACCTATAATTTAGCTTCACAAATGTGTAATTAGTGGAAGGTTCTTTTACATGCCATAAATCTATGACATGGACCCGCCGGCTTTACTTGCCCTCCGAAGGAAGGCTTACTGAGGGTTTTTTAACGCTCTTAAAAAATCCGACGACTTCGGTCGGGTTTGAACCCGTGACCTTGGGAATGGAAACCCAGCATGCTACCAACTACGCCAGCAAAGCCGCTCTTATATAAGGTGCGTTCTAAAAGTAACGAGCCGGAGGCGAGAATGCGCAAACCGGTGACGACTTCGGCTAATCGTGGCGTGTGTAACGAGGTGTGGTTCCAACCAGAGCGTGGAAGGTCACAGCCCGTCGCTAGAAGGCACGCATGCACGTCACGTGACGATAAAGAAGTGAGCAGCAGCATGCATCAATCGTCCAACGCTGCCAGTCGCATTGCAAACAGTGGCATGGAGGCGTCATCCGAAGAGTAAAGAGGTGTTGTTCGGTTTCTGACAGCGGAAGGAGTAGGGGGAACGGAGATTCACCGCCGAATGTCACAAGTGTACGGCGAACACTGCATGTCCTTTGCAAGGGTCAAGGCGTGGCACAAGCGCTTCAGGGAAGGACGGGTGTCGTTAGCCGATGATGCCCGGTCTGGTGCACCCCCCTGCATTACCGATGACAACGTCCGGCTGGTTGATGCACTCATTACCCAGGACCGCCGAGTGACAGTGAACGCCATTGCCGCCGTGGTCACTCCACGACAATGCACGACCTCATACGGCCAACACAGTCGTGGCACTCCTGCAGAAATTCAAATGGGAGGTTCTCGGCCACCCTCCGTACAGTCCTGACCTCCCTCCCTGTGATTACGCCATGTTTGGTCCCCTGAAAAGGGCTCTGCGGGGCCAACGATTCACCTCGGACGCCGACGTCCAGCTGCACGTGCGGAACTGGTTCACATCGCAGCCCAGGGAATTTTATGAGACAGCCATTCACCGCCTCGTGTCACAGTGGGACAAGTGCGTCAACAGCCAGGGCCAATACTTCTAACATACAGGTACTGGTTTCTGGAATTATGCCTACGGCTCGTTACTTTTTGAACGCACCTTATACATAGAAAATAATTCTCATCATTATTCATGGAGGTGATCTTATTTTACCTACCCACCCAAGAAACACTACAACAGGTAAACAAAGCATATAATTGAACAAGCTCTTACACTTGTCCATGTTTTATGCAGTCTGGGATAAGAAACTCTGTTATCCTAGTCGAGGTGGCGGTGCAATTAATCACGCTACATTGGTCGCGCTGTGTAGGAGGCCATGGTCTAGCTCAAGGGTATACAGAGTTTTGACACGCTAGCCAAATTCGGCCCTCAACGCTGTCGATATGAGAGAGAAACAGTTGGTTGTCACTGAGCGTAAAACGTTTCGCTCCACTTCATATTATGATAGTGCTTTCTGTACTGAGTTCAGCATTGGCTGTAGAGTTTTCCGTAATCTCAAGTCACCCCCCAGGGGCTCACGACTAGTGGGACGTAGGTTAGCGACCACGGGGCTCCGGCTGAGTTTGGCATTACTTCCACTTACTTGTGCCAGGCTCCTCTCTGTCATATTTCCTACCGACCTCCCTTGGTCAACTCTTGTTCTTTTCCGACCCCGACAGTATTAGAGTATCCAAGGCCTAGGGTGTTTTTCACTTTCCCGCCTTAATAGGCCCTTGTCTCATCTTTTCTGATCCCTCATTCTTCGGTAGTCAGACCTCTTCTGTTCTCCGCCTATCTCCTGCCTTCTGCTTACGGCCCTAAAGGAGGCAGGGTGTGGGTAGACCCACCCTGGATAGTGCTACACCCTCAAGGACTCATGGCTAATCTCGGGCTAGAGCGGTCATCCATAGGATGGCCTGTGTGCAGGGACTGGTGCTCATAAGTGCTCCTTATACCCTGTGTCTAGAGGTGAAAAAGGTAATAATGTGTGGTATGTTGTGTGAAATTAGGCTGCGCCGAGCCGTGGTACTTGGCACGACGCCGCCTGTGTTAGCGTGTGAGTTGTTAGAAATGTGGTTTAAGTTGGCCGTGTATACTTGGGTGTGTTTGAGACTAGCAACATATTAGTTCACTTAACAGCAGCACACATGATACTCGCGTCTCGCATGTCCGCCAGTAGCAGCAGCTTCAGTTTGTGGTAATAAGTATAAGTTTAAAGTTTTAGGCGTTATATAGGAAGGAAGAAAGACCACTAGTGGGTTAGTTTGGTAGTATGAAACGATTTTGAGAGACCTATAGTAGGTAGATTGTTTAAAAATATAAAAGTTGATAATAATCAGGGCTGATGAGTTCAGGAGTTGGGTTTCCTGAGCTGGGTCCGGTTTCCCCCACCCCCCTTTTTTCCATTGTCTTTGGGGCGGATCCTCTCCTCTTTCACTTTCTTATCTACCTTTCCTAGCACTCATTCCTTCCAAGTCCCCCAATCCTCATTCTTTTCTTGTCATTTCTCTTCCTCCTGTCCTTTATTTGTCTTATCGTCCTTTTGTTTTCCATTTTTCTTCTAGTCTCTAAGTGTGTAATTAGTTCTAGTTATACGTAGTTTACCTTACATTCTCATGTTTCACTATCACCCAACAAAAAAGGAAGGTTTGTAGTTTAACGTGACCGTTAATCTCGTGATCAGGAGCCCCGGGACCTCCTTTTTTTTACGTGGAATCCGAACTACAGGACATGCCATTTCACTTCGAAAATCTCACATGCATTGACTCACCCAAACCATTAGGGGCCGATAACCTAGATGTTAGGCTCCTTAATACAGCAATTATCATCATCATCATCTTCATCAATCTCAAGTCAAATTGGTTTGGATGGTTATCGATTAATTAATAAATGAAATAATGTTCAAACAGAATGGATACCGCTACACAAGTGTACACAAGTCATGTAATCTAAACATCGTATATATATTTCTGCACAAGTGTGATTCATAAACATCGTGCACTTATTTATTTATTTATTCTCGTATCATAAACATACATTTTAAACATATTACACAGTTATTATAATATCTTTGCCCAAAACTTGGCCACTTCCAGAGCACTCTGTGCTCCCCGACGAAGATCATCTTCCGTGCAGGATGCTGGGCACAGTCGACACTCAGTCATGTGCTGAACTGTCTGGTCTTCTCCACAATCACATTGAATATCATCCTGGTCAATGTAACCCCACCTTGCCATATTAACCCTTGATCTGCCTACTCTAGAGCGCAGTCTATTCAGGGACTTCCAAGTCGTCCATTCCTCGCCATAACCAGGAGGTAGAGTTTCAGATACATTTTCCCAACCAGGGGGAAGGTTGGTCGTAGCCCTCCACATTTGCAACCTAGCTTTTTCAGCAGTGGTTCTAAGTTCCTTTGATGTTCTAAGGAAACTCTTCCTCGACTTCAGTCGTTGCGGCTGCGGTTCGTGTCCATATAGAGGATGAGTTCTTTCATGCTCCACTGTGTTTCGTTCCTTGTTCGCAGCTATTTCTCGTCGAACAGGGGGGTGCACTAATTAAGCCTAAGTGAACAGGATCTGAAGATGAACGCTTTACGTTGGAAACTTGTCATCCATATTATGTACCCCATTTTTTTTTACATAACAGCGTGTTGTTTTGTTATAACATCTCGTTTCTTTCAGATTAGATCATGTAGGCTAAATACTTGTTTCCCGCCTAATGTAATTGGGCACAATTTATGTTCACCGACTGAAAAGCATTCTTTAATAGAATTAACCCCTTGACCGCCAAAGTCCGATTGATCGGACGTTCTGAAAAAATGTATTTTCCAAGTTACTTATTCGTTTTAATAGTTCACAATATATGTTTTGGTCTCGTAGTGGATTAAATAAGACTATATACAACAAGTTTTAAGTTTGTCACCCTGAGGAACTTGCTGCTGAGTAACCAAGCGCAAATTCAGCTATCGCGGGCGGGCAACGAACCCTTTCACCTTTTACCGAAAAAAAATAAAATAAAAATGAACGCAATTGTTCTGTATACAGCAAGATTAGTACAATTCGAGGTAGTAGAAGGAAAAAGACCAGATACATTTGTAAAGAATGTAATAAGAGTGTACATCCTTTGTGCCTCTCTAATCACAATGCTAGGGCGCGTAATAAACATGTGTAAATATTAGGTAATTAGTTTCTTTTCATCCAAGAGGTGAATTCTGGAGTGTTCAGTTTGTGTGAAGTAGTGAAATAGACATTAGTAAACATTTTTACTTAAAGCTAGCCTGGAACTGCAGCCATTTGCATATAATGTAAGAATTAAAGAAATCATGTTACAGTAATAAAAATAATAATAAATTATTGTAGCTGTAGTATTTTATAGAAAGCTCAATTTTTTATAGAATATGTGATATCGGAAATATCACCTCTCGAAAATAAAGCAGTTTTCGATGCTAAAAATAGTTTTTATTCTTAACGATTTTTGATCATGAAATTTCCTTTAAAATTTTTTAAGTAAATATTTATTTCAATTATCAAAAAAAAAAAAAAAAGTCAACCCCTGGCACTATCCAGCCCATGACGGGCTAAGGCCGACCAAGCGACCGCTGCCCAGCCATTTGGCCTGCAGATATTGGGGTGACGCGTGATCAGCGCGTCGGGTCTCCTCGGCCGTTAATCTTGGTATTCGTGATCGGGGCGCTGTCTCACTGTCAGACTGCTACTCAATTGTCCTCACGAGGCTGAGTGCACCCCGTTCCAACCCTCACGTCAGTTTTAAAATCCCTGACGGAGCCGGTGATCGAACCCGGGGCCTCCGGGTGAGAGGCAGGCACGCTACCCCAACAACACGGGGCCGGCATTTCAATTATCACTCCATTTAATATAAATTATAGAATAAGAGTACATTAAGTTACATTAATAAAACACCCAGAGCATTACCTTTAAAAAAAAAAAAAAGTCACCCAATGTACATAAATAGTTCAGAAGTTATTACGTATAATTTACCGCAGGGTAAAATGTGCATATTAGGCCTTGGCAGTATAGGGTATGGACTCCGCGTATATGGCTGGCGGTCAAAGGGTTAAGCAAAATAGCTCCTATCACTTCAACATTCAGGATGATCGCTTTCAATCATGGTGCAATAGTGTAAAGAAAGAAAATGCCAGTGCTTTTTAAATTCGAATTCCTGGATACTTGAATGCTTGTATAAGCTGGCTACCTCAATGCATCCTCCATAAAGTCTTGTACTGTTGTTGGTGTTGCTTGTCAGTACTGCTACAAAGTAGCAACTGAGCGCAACAAAGCGAATCAGTGTGCGGAACCCTCTTGTAATTACGGCACGGCCTGCTACCTCGGCTGTAAACTAGCTTTATGAGCAACACCTGTTAACGTGCCTCTGCCTGAGATGGCTCGGGTTCACTTCGCGACACTGCCATTCCGGGAGTTCAGTGCTCCACAGGTTATGATAAGCTTGTGGTTTTATACTGCTAATAACTCCTCCTGGAGTGTTAGGAGAGACTTGTTTGCAACTGATTGGCTGGTTGACGATCTTCACCCACACACCGGCATTAAAAGCATAACGGCGTTTTCTCTTACACTCAATCCACTTTCTTCAAGTGTCTGGACATCTACACCAAATCTACACCCTAAATATTACAATGACTCACAAGTATATCAGTCATATAAAACACACGTTATCCTAATTATTCAACATTTACCCAAGTAACGAGGAAGATGTTCCAAGCATCTACATTTAAAAAAATAGACTACCAACTAGGGAACCACCCATTACAATTGGGTACAAACTTGTTGACCGACTAAAAAACATTAATTTCGATGATGATAATAATAATAATAATAATATCGTATGGCCTCGCATGCCGGGTGCAAGCTTTGTTAATTGACATCCAAAGAGCAGTTGCGTGTCGAATTTAATTCTCCTTGGAGCGCTAGGAATGTCAAGGACGTTAGATATCTACTGTCGACCAAAATATTATGTGCAGTCGAGTTTGAAGGTTGTTTGTGAAGTAACCAATAGACCTACATAAAATCCAATAATATCATCATTTTCGTCGTTCTATTTTACGTTAGTTCATGTTAGTTTGGAATTTGAAATTTATATTTTAATATTTTTTATCGCAGTTGGAACACAAAAAGTGCCCGTTTTTAAGTCTGTTTCAACCATGCGTCACATTTAAGAATTATTATCTCCCAAACCCGTCAACAGATCGAATCCAAATTTTAACACAATAAACATTGGAATGTTGTATAACAGGTTTATTAATTTCAAAATGTTGTGTGTCCAAGAAACAAAGTTGTTATCATTTTTGTAAGGTAACTTTTACTCGGCTCGGGGTGGTTGGAAAATGTAGTTCTTGGTTGCGTTGTAATTCTTATACATCAAAAAGATATGCTGTATGATTGTAAGTAAATTAATTCACTTATTTTATATCGGTTTGTATTTGTACGGGGAATTAAGACATGATTCACCAGTTAGCCACTCCGGTGAAAGCTGTACAACGTTGCCAAGATGGGCTTCATCACGCGTCATGGTGCGCCTCGCTCGGAAGTGATGGGCTCCATATCAGCAACGCTGTACAGCATTTCCCGGAGCGGCTAGCTGGTGAGCCATGTCTTAATTCCCCGTACAAATACAAACCGATACAAAATAAGTGAATTAATTTACGTATTTCACAGCCATACAGCATACCTTTTTGATGTATAAGGATTACAATGCAACCAAGAACTACATTTTCCAACGACCCCGAGCCGAGAAAAAGTTACCTTACAAAAATGATAACAACTTTGTTTCTTGCACACAAAAAAAATTGAAATTATTCAACCAGTTATACAACATTCCAATGTATATAGTGTTAAAATTGGAATTCGATCTGATGACGGACTTTTGAGATAATAATTCTTAAATGTGACGCATGGTTGAAACACGCCTAAAAACGGGCACTTTTTGTGTTCCAACTGCGATAAAAAATATTAAAATATAAATTAAAAATTCCAAACCTAAATGAACTAACGTAAAATAGAACGACGAAAATGATGATGTTATTGGATTTTATGTAGGTCTATTGGTTACTTCACAAACAACCTTCAAACTCGAGTGCACATAATATTTTGGTCGATAGTAGGCTCCTTGAAGCTATACCGCTTTCTAGTAAAAAAAAATGAGGAATTTTGTGTTGGCGGAAAATCCCGAGATTAATTTTGCCATTATGAACACGGCCTACTGAATTCAAATGGGTTCTTTAACATGCCAACAACGTATGACATGAGTATCGCGATTTTTGTCGGCTTTCAAAAAAAAAAATCACTTACCAAGGCCAGGAGCGAACCGGCAAGCTTGGGGGTTGGTAGTCCGACACTATAACCACTCACCCACCGTGGCAAGGTTGAGGAATTGGATTCTCAACGTTTTTCTAAAGAACACAAACGGGGCGTGGTTCTCCGAGGTAGAGAAAATGACCAACACAGGACGATATCCAGAAACTCCAAGATCATCATTGTTTCCAAGAAAATCCAAAATTAAAACCTGGCAAATCATGGAGTGGAGCGAGGAAGGAACAGAATAGGAAACGAATGAGGGAATACTGGGAGAATGTTAAAGGGCAGGCGCAAAGAAATAGACATGGACAGAAACTACAATAATAACATAGGCTCGTTTTAAACAATGTCAACTGTCTATTAATTACCACTAACAAGCAATTGCGTTAAATGGACAAATTTGACCACTCAACTCCCTAAAGCATCGTTAAAGTGAAGGGAAACAGCTGAATTCTACCTCGTTCGTCTTGCAATGGTGGTACATTTATTTTGTTTTCGAGTTTCACACGAACTTTCATCCATATTAATATAGAATACTGTATATTTAATGACAATGATATTATAAAAGATCATAGAGATTATAAAAGAATACGTAAATTTAAAAAAATATTGGGTGTGTGCAACTACGATGAGCGACGTTATTTGAGCTTGACAACGTATTCTCGGACTGATTTGTTTAAACTGTCGCTCTTGCGAAATTTAAGCTTCGTATATTTTCTTTTTATTTTGCTGCAGAAAGGAAAGTTCACAGGCGAAATGAAGAAAAGCCGAGTTGCACTTCCAGGGAAACTCGAAACACAACCACTGTTCTCTGAATTCTTAACTCAACACGACTCGACAGTTTGCTGCTGGCTGTATCTGGGGTAATAGGCTCGCCCGCTAGCTAGGCTGTAACTGGGGTGGTAGGCTCGCCCCTAGCCAGCTCGTAAACTGTCGCCTCAGTATTTGAATGGAGATTGTTGGAAGAAAGGAAGACGTAAAACACTTATAGTGGGCAATGTATTGAAGACTTTTTTGTGGAACCTTGCATGCTGATCAATTATTACACTCATAGTATATAGCTATTTTTAACGGTTTGCCCAGCGTAAGGTTAAAAAGCGCACGGACGCCAGCTTTTTTCTCTCGACATTTTCATTGAAATCGTTACTGCTTGGCTTCCTTTAATCATAAATAATTATTTTCTACAGAAACGTTCCTCGGGATATCCTTTACAGAATGGTGAAAACCGCATCAAAATTCATCCAGAGGTTCACACGTGACATCCAAGAATCGAGGGCTTTGTTTTATACTAAGTAGAGAAAAATAATTATAAACATTGGAACAAGTATATGCCAAAATTCATGACGGGACTGTGAACAGTAAATTTTCTTTAACTAATATCTAATTTGATATTTTTAACTTAAACATTTATTTAATACATAAGATAAATCAGTGACTTCATTATTGGAGATTTAAGTCCTAATTATTTTTGAGAAACTCTTAATGGGGGAGAGGGATTTTAAGGTATACTCTTAAAGTTGACTGTTTGACATATGACTCGGTATGTTTCCTTAAGTGCATGCTTCTTGTCTGAGGTAATTTTAGCTGGCAAGGCCTCCTAATTAACCCCCTGCCAGTCGTGAGGAATGCGCGTCGTCTCTAGAGGGCCTTGACCTATGCAACACTATTTCCTGATTCCCTCCAAGATGCGTTTGTCAATGAATTGACACACTCCTATAGTTAGCTATATAGTGTTGAACGTAAGAGTGGATTCCAGGTTCTATTTGTTTGATATTTTGCGAATTAATTTATTGAACTGTAATACGTTAATTTTCATTATGAATTATTTAATTGAATTGCTACTCATTTTCGATTTGATTGAAAATATGTAGTTGTGATTTTTGTTTTGTCTGAGGTCAAGCCAGTGGCATAATTACGGGGGGGGGGCGATTTTACGGATCACCCCCCCCCCCCCCCGAGTCAAATAATTTGAGAACATTTATCTTTACTTGAGTAAAATATGTAATGTTCATTTCCGAGCTTTTGAGAGGTGCAAATAAAACTTATCAAATGCTATCGAGATCAACCTCCCCCCCCACCCCTTCTATCATCCAAAAACAAAAAACGAAAGCAAACAACAACAAAAAACGAAAGAAAACACCAACACAAAAGCAAAGTCAAAGCAGAAATCAACAAACTAAACAAAGAACACAAAGAAAACACAAACTATTTAATCAAAAGCAAACAATAAAAACAAAGCAAAAACATACAGTAATAAAAATACAAAATCAATAGCAAAAACAAACACAAAATACGAAGCAAAGAACCATTAAATGAAAACAAAATCAAAAGCAAAAACAAAGATATACAAAGCAAAATCACAATAACAAAAAAAATAGAAGCAAAATACGAAATCAAAAGCTAAAACAAACGAAAAACATAAGGCATAAAACCAATACAAAAACAAAAGCCTTAACAAACAAAAAAAAACACAAAGCCAAAACCAATAAAAACAAATTTAAAAAAACACAAAGCAAAATACCAATAACAAAAACAAAATCAAAAGCAAAAACGAAACCAAAAGCTAAATCATACAAAAAATTATTAAGAATAAAACCAGTAACAAAGAATCAAAACCAAAAGCAAAAATGAAATAAAAAACAAAAACAAAGAAAAAGCACGAGGCAAAACAACAAGAACAAGAAATAAACAAAAGCAAGAACAAACTCAAAACAAAATCACAACAGAAAGACCCAAAGAAAAAAACCAATAACAAAATACCAAAACCAAAAGTAAAAACAAAATCAAAACGGAAACGCAACAAAAGAAAACAGACACAAAGCGTTTACAAGACGTTTACGAAACCTACAATAAAAATAAATAAAAATGAAGAAAACAATAGACCTAGTAAAACGCTCTTCATAGCGTATTATTTCAGATTTGACTGTGCTCATCCCCATCCAGAAGAAAATCCTATTTACGCCACTGATTGACTTCACACGTTTATTACATGTCACAACATGATGACGGGCACAATACTGATCACAGAGTTGACACACGCAGTCGGTAATACACATTTTAATGCTACTCACCGTCCTAGCTGCTGCGTGGTCTCCACGTTGCTGATGACGTCATTGTAGCCACCTGAAACAGAAGACAGATTCTTTATTCTGTTGTTCCTTAAAATTATAAATTTACACCAGTTTTTAATTTGACAGTTACAAACTATCTTAGTTCGATATGAATATTGCTAAAGGGGGGACCTACACCTTTAAGGATCCGAAAATCATGTATAGTTCACTTTTTCTTTCCTCAACAACACAATGTACTAAAGAATTGTAATTTGGTCTGCCAATCACTCTACGCTTTGCCAATATGTTCGTGTATTTACAAGTCATACG
Organism: Meconema thalassinum; assembly: GCA_946902985.2. NCBI lineage: Eukaryota > Metazoa > Arthropoda > Insecta > Orthoptera > Tettigoniidae > Meconema > Meconema thalassinum. The sequence continues at coordinate 57,464,476 of OX336398.1, read as the reverse complement.
GCGAATGCATTTCAGCAAATTAGGCATTTAAAATGGCGGCTGCATATTGTGCACTGATCCACCGTTTCCCTAATATTTTACACAAATATCATTGTTTTTCAAAAATTCTTTTTTCATTGTATTTACTAATACAGTACCTACAGATTGACCTAGAATCATTGGAGTCTATAAAGAAAAAATATTTTTTTAAAAAGCTTATATTAAAGTGTAACTTTTTTGCAAGTTTTTTCACTGAATATATTTTTAAAACCGAAACTATGACATGTGCAGCAACAGTTCTAGGTCATATTGTTCTTCCCTATAAGATACTCATGTATACTAAATTTCACTTCATTATCAAGAAAACTCTGGCAGTTAACTTACTAAGGAAACGGATTTGAAAATCCAAAATTTCGGCAAACGAGCAACAAATTACCAATGTGTTGGGAAACTTCCAAAACTCCCCTGCACGTTTTCGGTCATAACTTCAAAAGTATTATACATATCAAAGAAATTGTTGCAGTGATTTGAAGAGGAAGAATCAATAAACGTAGAAAAAAAATGAACAAGTAGTTCCGTGAAGAACTATACAGCCTATTTTCATATATCCTACTCATGTTAATTGCCTCTATCAACATACAAAATTTCAGTTTAATTGCTGTAACAGATTCGTAGATATTGAGAACCGTCTGAATATTTCAGATTGTCGCCAGGTTGGATTTTTAGGTTTGTACTATTATTAATATTATTGTGTACGTGTGGTATTCAAACTTCATTCGCATGATTAGAACACAAGAAGTAAAAACGAGATTTTAAAATTACGCACAGCAGCCATCTTGTGATTATGCAAACAATTGAAATAAATTAGATGACAGTGGATCAACATTTGTATAAGCATTTAGCGTGCAACGTTTCACGGCATTCGGATAGTTATTTCGCGAGAAACGTCCATTTAAATATTTATACTTCGCGTCGCCGCCATGTTGGATTTGTGCTCACCAGGTTACTGAAAGTCCTATAGGTGAACATATGCTCATAGTCTCTATGAACATTTAAAAAATCAGTTTGGTTGCTGTAAAAGATTCATAGATATTGAGAACCGTCTAAATATTTCGGAAGCTCGCCATTTAGGATTGTTATATGTATAGACCATAGAGTTATGTACCATTCAAGGACAATTATTGCCTAGGTTCATTATTCAAACTTTCACTTCGATCGCATGATTACGACACAAGAAATAAAAACTTAATTTTGAAATTTCGCACAGCCGCCATCTTGGGTTTATGTAAACAATTGAATTAAATTAGATGGCAGTGCATTACAATCTGCAAAATCATTTACTGTACCACATTTCACTGCGCTCAGAGAGTTAAATCACGAGTAAAGTCTATTAAAATATTTCTAATTCGCTTGGTCGCCATGTTCGTTTTGTACTTTACAGGTTTATGAATTATACATAGGTAAACTTTTATCAGTACCTTTTATCACTGTACGAAATTGCAGGGTGATATCTGTAATAGTTTCGGAGATATAGAATGTCAGTGAAATATTTCGCACAGCCGCCATTTTGAGGTTATGAAAACAATTGAATTAAATTAGACTCCAGTGCATTACAATGTGTATAAACATTTGCTGTACCAAGTTTCATTTCGTTTGGATAGTTACATCGCGAGAAAAGTCTATTTAAAAGTCTCAACTTCGCTTGACCGCCATGTTGGTTTTGTAGTCATCAGGTTTTTGAAAGTCTCATAGGTGAACTTCTAGTAGTGCTCTTTATCACAGTACACAATTTCAGGGCGATATCGGTAATAGTTTCGGAGATATTGAATGCTAGTGAAATATTTCGCACAGCCGCCATGTTGGATTGGTGAGACGTAACAAGATTTGAAGGGCACCGTCGAGGTCGCCGGGAATAGTGCTATGAACTTACCGAGTTTCATTGAAATCGCTCCAGCCGTTTAGATTTTATTAGGGGGGACACACACACACCTCACACACACACGGACAAAGGTGATCTCATAAGCCTATTTTTTCAAAATTGAAAATAGGCTAAAAATGACAAATTTTTGCAGCAAGTCTTGGGACACAACTGTCAAACACGAATCGTGTTTACTAAATCTCACTGCTCATTTATTTATTTACTTATTATTTAATTAATGCTTGCCACGGTGGTTGAGTGGTTATGGTGTCGGTCTACCAACCCCAAGCTTGCAGGTTCGCTCCTGGCCATAGTAAGTGATATTTTTTTTAAGGCGACAAAAATTACAACACGCATATCATACGAGGTTGGCATGTCAAAGAACCCATTTGAATTCAGTAGGCCGTGTTCATAATGGCAAAATTAATGTCGGGATTTTCCGCCAACACTTAAGTTCCTCATTTCTCTACTAGAAAGCGCTATAGTGTCAAGGAGCTTACATATCTAACCTCCTTGACTTTCATAGCATTCCAAGGAACAACAAAATTCAACATCCAAGCTGCCCTCGGGTGTCAAATAACAAAGCTTGCTCCCGGCGGCCGAGGCCATACGATATTATTATTATTATTATTATTATTATTATTATTTAATTAATTAACTTATTCATTTATTGATCTGTTTTATTTGTTCATTTATTTCTTCAGGGATCAATTGATTGATTTGTTTTTTCCTCCCTTCCTTCCTTTATTTATTTATTTATTAATTTATTTATTCCTTTATTTATTAATTTATTTAATTAATTATTTATTCCTTTATTTATTTATTTATTTATTTAATTAATTATTTATTCCTTTTTTTTAAATTAATTACTTATTTATTCCTTTATTTATTTATTTATTCCTTTATTTATTTATTTATTTAATTAATTACTTATTTATTCCTTTATTTATTTATTTATTTATTTATTCCTTTATTTATTTATTTATTTATTTATTCTTTTATTTATTTATTTAATTAATTATTTATTCCTTTATTTATTTATTTATTTATTTATTTATTCCTTTTTTATTTAATTAATTATTTATTCCTTTATTTATTTATTTATTTAATTAATTATTTATTCCTTTATTTATTTATTTATCTATTCCTTTATTTATTTATTTATTTATTTATTCCTTTATTTATTTATTCCTTTATTTATTTATTTATTTATTTATTTATTCATTTATTTATTTATTCCTTTATTTATTTATTTATTTATTCTTTTATTTATTTTTTAAATTAATTATTTATTCCTTTATTTATTCCTTTATTTATTTATTTATTCCTTTATTTATTTAATTATTTATTCCTTTATTTATTTATTTAATTAATTATTTATTCCTTTATTTATTTATTTATTCCTTTATTTATTTATTCCTTCATTTATTTATGAATTTATTTATTCCTTTATTTATTTATTTAATTATTTATTCCTTTATTTATTTATTTATTTATTTATTACTTTATTTATTTATTTATTTAATTATTAATTCCATTATATATTTATTTAATTATTTATTTTTCATTCAGGGAACTATTTAATTATTTGTTCATTCGTTTATTTATTTATTTTTTTATATTTATTTATTCATTTGTTTATTCATTCATTTATCAGAGATCGAATTAATTAGTCATTCTTTCATTTATTTATTTACATTATTTTACTTTTAATTCCAAATTTTCAAAACGTTTAAATTGTAGAATTTCTTTTAAGTTAGTTTCTTAAATTATTTAATTTTCAATTTTTTAAATAATTGATTTTCAATTTTTAATTTTACATTACATCCTGGCTGGTTGTGTGTTGGTTTCTAGGTTACCCTCTTGAGGTGGGTTTGATTGCCAGTGACAGCTGATTGCAGGTATTAAAACATTGTTCCAATATTGGCTCTGAGAGGAAGTAGAAAGTCTAATCCACTTGTGAGAGTGTCGTTGTTCGTGAGGCGCTTCATTACTATGTCTGGCAGTAATTACAGTTGGCAGAATGTTCGTGGAGCACGCCCGGCCTACATCAGTAGCACCTTACTGCTCAATTCAAAACCACTTCTATATCCCCAGTCGTGACAGGTTAATACGGTCGCTATTTTACGAAAATATCCACAATGTAGCTAATATTTGTACTAAAGCATTTTGAATTTTCAGTCGAGACTTTGTATTCATCATAGATGAGGTGTAAAATGACTGAGGCTGTGTACAGGGCCTTTCATATAAAATAAGAGCGCCAAGCGGCGGCTTTGTTAACCGCAGCTGCGGTCACTTTGGCCGAGCTTGTGGCGCGCCTCGGACCCCTGCTTTAAGCGTGTGTACAATCCTATATGATGCAGCGGCCTTGCTAGCGTGTGTACAATATTGAAATCTTACTTTAGTTAGTTAGTTATTGTTGATGAAACCGAAACCCCTATAGTATTGAAAGCGCGCGCATAGTACATACGATGGCTGTTTTTTTTTCACGTTCTGGTGGACTGTATAAAAATAACAGATTGACATTACCAAACTTGACCTTGCAATAAGCGTGCAGGTGCTCAGTCGCCAGTCTAAACCTCAAGTGCTAACATGGTGAGACAGTTATCATTGCAACATCGTTTTTGTTTTGATTTTTGGTAAAACTTATTTTAAGTACGAGTCGGCTCGGCGGGTACGTGATGCATTTGTTCAGAAATTTCCTGATGAAGTGCCACCGTCACTAGCACAGATTCACGTAATTGCAAATAAGGTTGACACTACTGGCTCGGTGCTCAATAAAAAAAACATGCCCGCACACGAACAGTTTTAACAGAGGATGAGCTAGATGGCATTGGCGAGAATCTTGAACGGTCTCCGAATAAATCACAAAATTAGCACAAGTAGGGGTTTCGGTTTCATCAACAATAACTAACTAACTAAAGTAAGATTTCAGCATTGTACACTCGCTAGCAAGGCCGCTGCATCATATAGGATTGTCCACACGCTTAAAGCAGGGGGCCTTGGAGCGCCAAAAGCTCGGCCAAGGTGACCGCAGCTGCGGTTAACAAAGCCGCCGCATGGCGCTCTTATTTTATATGAAAGACCCAGTATATTCGGATCATCAAACTAATCGAATTCGAATTTCTGGCTCTTATGTCGGGCAGATTGGAAGACAAATCGCAACACGTTACAAAGAACATAAATATACGATTAGACACAACCACACTTACCGACTGGGATTCTAAGTGACTGCCGATTGATTGCGGATAATTGTGTAATGTACCGAAAAATTCATTGCTCACAAGACAACGATCAGTTACAAACTGACCTCACCTGGTTCATAAATGGGCGGTTGACAACAAAATGAAAATAGGGAGAGCACGAAGGCATGATTTTCAATATAATATCGGCTCAGAAAAACTTGTAGAAGAAGACTCGTGCAAATACTTTGGCATCCATGTAAGGAATGATATGAAATGGAGTACTCATGTGGGTTGTGTCGTCCCCAAAGCGTAGAAATAATTTTGTAATGAGGGTATTAAAAGGCTGTACGATATTTGACCCTGGTGAGGCCAGACTCTGTTTGGGACCCATATCAAGACGTAGGGCTCATCAATGAGCTGGAGATAGTACAAAGGAAGACTGCTAGGTTTGTGCACAACGAGAAGTAGTGTAACTCAAATGATAGAAACGCTAGGGTGGGAATCTTTGGAAGATGGACGAAATCCACATGCACTAACACATGCACTAATCGGACAGCATGGACTGAACTAAGCAAACGTCTGGGAAATCCCACTTATAAGATGGCGGGTGTAATGCGAGTTATGTCGGGCAAAATGGAAGACAAATAGGAACACGTTACAAGGAACATAAAAAATGCGATTAAACACAACAAACATTCCGCCATATGCAAACACACGTTCAACAACAATAATCATCGTTTCACTAACATATAAACAGACTTGAAAACACTACACCACGAACATTGTTGATTAAACATCGAATACACCATTTCACTTGGCATTGAAGTTATAATTCCTGAGATTAACATTGACCTTTGCAGGACGTATAATAATAATAATAATAATAATAATAATAATAATAATAATAATAATAATAATAATAATAATAATAATAATAATAATAATGTATGTCTACCCCTTATTACTCCCGTTCTCCAACGGGGTCGGGGATGAGATGCGATGGAAGTTTTTGTGGCGATGTTTTTACGGCCGGATGCCCTACCTGACGCCAACCTCATGAGAGGAGTTAATGAGAGATGAAATGAATGATGGTGAATGAAACTGGGCAAGGATGTGGAAGGAAGCGGCCGTGGCCTGTCAGAAGGTACCGTCTCAGCATTTGCCTGGTGTTGAAAATGGGAAACCACAAAAAACCATTTCAAGGACGGCCGACGGTGGGGCTCGAACCCACGCGTCTACCGAGTCAGCAGAGAGCTTGGCCCCCATGACCTAATGCTGCGCATTAGCCAGCGTAGCCACTACTGTCGGTTCAATAATAATAATAATAATAATAATAATATATCACTGATTGGATGTTCACCAATGTAGCGAAATGATACTTTTATTTGGAATTTTTCAGATCATCAAAATTATGAATTTCTCAACATAGACTTTCTCAGTAGATAAGTGGTTAAATATGTTTATAATGACCTGAGGTTCGTGGGTTCGATGCCTAGTTAAATAAGCACGCAATAACATGATTCTAACTGTACAATACTGTACTCGTGAGTGATTCTTAATACAAGAGGAATATTTTATTAAGTGCATCTATTAGCATCATTTATGTGAAATGAACCGCTATTTTCTCGCCAGTTAATATAATATTTAACCCACTTGAGCACGCTGTTGCATGCTGTTTTGTTTCGTTTAAGGAGAGCTGTCGTGAGCTGTAACATCTCACGCTACGCTTGTTGACCGTCTTCTGTCGACATGTTGAGGAGGCTGGCTCTGTTCCGGGAACACTGTGTTTCCTTCTTTACCTGCAACCTTGGGTGAAGACCAGTTTGGTTTCAGGAGAAATGTAGGAACAAGGGAAGCTGTACTAAGTCTTAGGCTGATTTTGGAAGGTAGAATTAGGAAAGATAAGAGAATGTTCATGGCATTTGTAGACTTAGAAAAGGCTTTTGATAACGTTGATTGGACTGAATTGTTTGACATTTTGAAATCTATTGGAATAAAGTACAGGGATAAGAGGGTGATATACAATCCATACAGAAACCAGACAGCAGTCATTCGAGCTGAAGGACATGAGAGAGAAGCTGGTATTCAGAAAGGTGTAAGGCAAGGCTGCTACTTATCACCCATACTTTTCAATCTTTACATTGAACAAGCAATGAAGGAAATTTGGTAAAAATTTGAAGTGGGAGTGAAGATTCAAGGAGAAATAATTTCAACTCTGAGATTTGCTGATGACATCGTCATCTTGGCCGACAAGCCTAAGGATTTGAATGAGTTTTTGAATGGTATGGGCTCCGTCTTACGGAAAGAATACATGATGAAAATTGATAAATGTAAAACAAAAATATTGGAATGCAGCCGAAATAAATCAGACACCTCTATGGACATCAAATTGGCAGGTGAAAAGCTGAAGGAAGTAGGAGACTCTGTTACTTAGGAAGCAAAATAACCAGTGATGGACGAAGCAAAGAGGATATAAAAAGTAGGTTGGCTCAGGCAAGGAAAGCCTTTTTACAAAAAAGGAATTTGTTGACATCGAATATAGATTTAGGTATTAGAAAGTCATTTTTGAAAGCCTTTGTCCGGAGCGTGGCGCTCTATGGAAGAGAAACTTGGACTATTGGTGCAATAGAAAAGAGGAGAATTGAAGCATTTGAAATGTGGTGTTACAGGAGAATGATGAAGATCATATGGGTAGATAGTGTTACAAACGAAGAGGTATTAAGACTAGTGGGAGAGGAGAGATGTTTCTGGCGATTGCTAATGAAGAGAAGAGATAGGTTGGTAGGACACATACTAAGACACCCAGGAATATCAAGCTTAGTTATGGAAGGAAGGGTTGAGGACAAGAACTGTAGGGGTAGACCAAGGTTAGAATATGTTAAACAGATTGCTTCGGATGTAGGGTGTGGTAGCTATGTAGAGATGAAACGATTAGCTCAAGACAGGGAGGCATGGAGAGCTTCATCAAACCAGTCAAAAGACTGAAGACTCAAACAACAACACCTGCAACCAAGCCACTCTGGACATCAAATAAATATTGCTTTTAGTCGGTCTAAGGGGCCAATTATCTTAGGTGGTTAATGTTTATTCTTTTATTCATTTATTTACTTGTGTTTATTCAATTCTTTATTCATTTGTTTGTTCCTCTATTTTGTTGTTAAGTTATGCATTTTTTGATAATTTTTTGACACTTATTATTTCTTTCTTTATTTTATTCACACAATTAATTGTTTATATATTTATTTGTTAATTTATTTATCATATATTTATTCAATTATTAGTCTACTTGTTTATACATTTATTTATTATCTATCAATTAATTTATTCATTCTAAACTCAGCATTTCTTCTAGGTTTATGCCGTGTCTTGTGTGGAGTTTCGCCTAGGAACACTAAGCTGGCTCATCAGTGGGTTCTTTGTGTCCGTGCCCGGACTCCCACATCAGTAGCGAACTGCGCGCTACCTCCCTTTTTATAAGGCGCGTCTGCGTCTCTTTACTGGGAGAGCTAAAAGGTTAAGCAGCCTTAACCTCCCTATGAAGGCTTCCAATATACCATCATTTATTAATTTGTTTATTAAAATTTTGGGTGTTTCGCACAAGAATACATAGTTTGAAACTATAGACTAACTAAAAACAAGATGTTCAGTAAAGAACATATAGCCTACTTTCTCCTAAATGTATGAGTATAGTTATAACTCGTTGTTATTATCAAAGAGTATAATAGAACTATTCTTTGTTGAAGGCCATAGAAACGATTTTCCTCTACCAAACGCCACAATCTAGATAAAAACTGCTACCATCATTGAAGAAAGAAAGATAAGAAGTATCTCAAGAATGTTATGGATCTGGAGACATAATCGACCGGACTGGCTGCGTGGCTCGGCGGTAACGTTCTCGCTTGCTGGGCCCTAGGTTGCAGGTTCGTATCCTGGCGCAGTCAGCTGGCATTTGAGGGTGCACAAATGCGAGGGAGCCGTGTCAGTACATTTACTGGCACGTTAAAGATCCCCTTCGGGCCAAAATTCCGGCACCCCGGTGTCTCTAAAATCAGCAGTAGTTAAAAACCAATAACATTATTATTATTATTATTACGACCTGCCGTGGGCAACATCCAACTTTGAGTTGAGGCATGTCTTTACACGTCTGGTTGTGCATGGCTTTCACAACCCTAATTGAATTAACAAATCTTTCCATGACCCTACAGAGACGTGTGTATACAAACTATGTGGATATTTTCGATAATATAATCCTAACAGAGCGAGTGCATTCTAGCGGCCAGAAGAAGAAACTTTTCAATAAAATCTGGAAGTTACCTTTTTGGCAGCTAGATGTCTCGAGTAAATCTGCTGGCGAATTATGTTTTAATTAAATATATATTTTACACCATAATGTGCACAATATAACGCTTAATAACATTTTCAAGTAACGCAAAATAGGCTGTTACAAACCCTTTAAAATAAAAAGTTAAAATGTATCGTAGTATCATCTTGTCATTCTTCAAATTCGATGCGCATAGAATGATAATGGTATAGTAATCAATGGATCCCCACGTAGACTAGTCGTGACATCTATTGGTGAAATATCGAACAATATAATCCTAACAGAGCGAGTGCATTCTAGCGGCCAGAAGAAGAAACTTTTCAATAAAATCTGGAAGTTACCTTTTTGGCAGCTAGATGTCCCGAGTAAATCTGCTGGCGAATTATGTTTTAATTAAATATATATTTTACACCATAATGTGCACAATATAACGCTTAATTTTAAAACATCTGAGTCATTACAAAACAATAAACATATAACATTTCAAGCAAAAAACCTAGCTCTGATCGGGTTTGAACCATATGCATTTGAGCGATAGTCTAACGCTCTACCACTGAGCTAATTGTGTCAACGAATATCGTTCTATTTAAAATGACTTACATAGAACTTGTTAGCAAATAATGATTTATACTAAACGATTTCATCACTGGAGTATATTATTTATATATAAAGCATTTCATACAAAGTTTATTTATTTTTTATCAGTACTCTATATTGCATGCAATACTCAAATTAGTGAAATATAAGTCCGGCACAAGATATCCGCTGCCATCTTGTCTTATTACTGAATCAGTTCAGCTTTTTAAAATCACGTCTGCACTATAGTATTACAAAATAAACTTTTAATTTCGAACGTGCCTCTTCCTTTAGAACAGTTAAAACGATTCTCGGCTCGATAATCGGAATGGTGGGTCCCATGATATGGATTATAAACTTTGCATAATTCGCACGGCCGCCATCCTGAAATGGTATGGCGGACGACCTTGTAATTTGGTCACAAGACGCATCCTATACGAAGGTATGTTGTTACCAAATTTGGTAGAGATCGGATGATTTGGTTAGTCGTTATTTGATTTTACGTTTTGAACGTTTGAGTGGCCGCCATTCAGTTTTAGTAAAGATGGCGGCGATATAAAACATGACACTGAGGTGTCCTTTGCTAGTGCTACCTTTGTACCAAATTTCGTTCAATTTGCATTCACCGTGTTCGAATTGATAGGGGGGGGACAGACATTCAGAGTACACACACTCACACACACACAGACACACACACACACACACAGACTCACACACACACATACACACACACAGACAGACACACTTTTTTCGCCCTGTGTTGATCTCATAAGTCTACTTTCATTTTTTGCAAAAATCGAAAGTAGGCTAATAACATGACATGTTTGTAATTTCTTATAGCAACATATAGATGTCTCTACTGAACTAGATGACCAACACTTGTTGCCATGGTAACCACGCTAATCACAGATAGGCGTACTAACTTTCAACAATAGTAAGTAAGAAGTTCTTATAGCAACATATAGATGTATCTACTGAACAAGATGACCAACACTTGTTGCCATGGTAACCACGCTAATCACAGATAGACGCACTAACTTTCAATAATAGTAAGTAAGATGTTCTTATAGCAATATATAGATGTCTGTACTGAACTAGATGACCAACACTTGTTGCCATGGTAACCACGCTAATCACAGATAGGCGTACTAACTTTCAATAATAGTAAGTAAGATGTTCTTATAGCAACATATAGATGTCTCTGCTGAACTAGATGACCAACACTTGTTGCCATGGTAACCACGCTAATCAGAGAAAGGTGCACTAACTTTCAATAGGTAATAGTAAGTAAGAAGTTCTTATAGCAACATCTAGATGTCTCTACTGAACTAGATGACCAACACTTGTTGCCATGGTAACCACGCTAATCAGAGAAAGGTGCAGTAACTTTCAATAGGTAATAGTAAGTAAGAAGTTCTTATAGCAACATCTAGATGTCTCTACTGAACTAGATGACCAACACTTGTTGCCATGGTAACCACGCTAATCACAGATAGGCGTGCTAACTTTCAACAATAGTAAGTAAGAAGTTCTTATAGCAACATATAGATGTCTCTACTGAACTAGATGACCAACACTTGTTGCCATAGTAACCACGCTAATCACAGCTAGGCGCACTAACTTTCAACAATAGTAAGTAAGAAGTTCTTATAGCAACATCTAGATGTCTCTACTGAACTAGATGACCAACACTTGTTGTCATAGTAACCACGCTAATCACAGATAGGTGTACTAACTTTCAACAATAGTAAGTAAGAAGTTCTTATAGCAACATATAGATGAACTAGATGACGAGTATTTGTTGAAATGGTAACCACGCTAATCACAGAATAATTGTCAGTTCGCCCGTGTGGTATGGAATGCCTCATATGTAGATTTAGACATGGAAATACTGAAAGTGTTTTGTGTTATGAGCTGGCACCTTTACAATATTTAGTTGACTGGAATCTGCATCTCCAACTGATGTCGTGATAATTATAGTGAGTCAGTGGCTTCACGCCCAGAGCCCAATAATTAAAAAGAGACTTAATTTGTTGAAATGTTTATAAAAGAAAATGGCCATTATCGGATTTTTGACAAGCGACTGGATTATGTAGTTTAAAATTTGAGAAGATTTATCTTTACTTGTGTTTAGTGTTATGCCGCACATTGAGAGGTGCAAAAAAATCAAAGGAAAAAAAACCGCATCAAATGTTATCGAAATCTAACATGAAAACGTGTAGGTTTGCTTTCGTTGATTGTCTTATTTTGCTCCCAGTAAAAAGCAAAAAACAAACAACTTACCAAAAAAGAAATAAAGAAGCAAATTTTCGAAACAAGAGCTACAACAGAAAACAAACGCAAAATCAAAACCTTAAATCACAAAGCATATACCAAAATTCAAAAACAAAAGCAGATAACAAACACAAAATCAAAAGACACAAAGCTAAATGCTAAATTCAAAAACAAAAGATAAAGCAGAAAACAAACACAAACCAAAAAGCGAAATTTAGTAACAAAAGCAAAATCAGAAAGAAAAAGCAAAATTCAAAACAAACCCAAAATCGAAAAGAAAAAAGAAAATTCATAAGGAGAAGCAGAAATCAAACACCAAACTAAAAGCAAAAAACACAAAGCAAAAAGCAAAACCCAAAGCAGATATCAATCACAAAACCAAAATAAAAAAACACAAAACAAAAAGCTAAACTAAAAAACAAAAGAAGAAAACAAACACGAAATCAAAAACCAGAAGAAAATTCAATCGAAAACAAAAATCAAAACTAAAAAAACACACAAAATAAAAAAGAAAAAGCAAAATTCATAAGGAAAAGCAAAAGCTGATAATAAACACCAAACCAAAATAAAAAACAAAGGGAAAAGCTAAATTCAAAAACAAAAGCAAAAACAAACACAAAATCAAAAACTAGACGCAAAGGCAGATAACAAACATAAAATCAAAACCAAAAAGCAAAATTCAAAAGCAAAAACAAAAAAAAACGCAAAACCAAACACAAATCAGAAATGAAAAAGTGTAAAACAACAAACACAATACCAAAAGCGCAATAGTTCCCCCTCCACGCCACTGTAGTGAGTGCCAAGTGGTTCGCTTGAGGCGGTAACAAGAAGAAGCAGGTGCCCAGGCAATAAATTAGCGGCATTGCAAGTGGCTAATAACAGCATACATATCATGGCTACAAAAAGTAACATCTAGGAGCAACATTTATCGAAATATTAATACCTGATATCCAAGAGCTTAAGTGTAGGAAGATTCCTGTTTGATATATGAAACAGAGTCGAGTCCCGGGGCTGTTAGCGCGCCACAAACAAAGAGCTGTCGCTGGCGGGTGTTTCATGGCGAAGTGATCAGACACACACACAGATGCAGCCTGGGAATATTGTCGGCCAGTGTCTTACACGGTGCAAGGCGTGCAAGCCTCGAAGGCAACTGCATTGTAACAAGACTTACCGTATTTCGTTTGAACTACTTTGCTAAATTCTTTGTGGTCATTACACAAATGAATCAATTGCGCAGATATTTGTCATAACTCTTAACTGGGTTCTCTTCCGACCCTGACGGTATTAGGATATCCGAGGCCTAGGGAGTCTCTTCCTTTCCCACCCTAATTGGCCCTTGTCTCATAATTTCTGATACCCTCCTTCTGTGAGGGGTCAGCCTTCTTTTTCTTTTCAAGTTATCTCCAGCCTTTTGCTCAAGGTCCTCAAGGAGGCAGGGTGTATATAGCCCCACCACTTCTGGTGCACCCTGGATATTGCTACACCCTCAGGGGCTTACGGCTGGTGAGTTCAGGAGTTGGCGACCCCGATGGATTCGTGAGCTGGGTCCGTATTTCCCCTTTTTCCACTGACTTTGGGGCGGACTCTCTCCTCTTGCCCTTTTATATCTGACTTTCATGGTTCTCCTTCCTTCCAAGTCCCTCAATCCTCATTCAACGAGTGTTGAGGGCATTTCTTTTCATCTTGTCCTTTATTCACCTTATCCTTTATTTGTTTACCATTTCTTCTTCTAGTTTGTAAGTCTGTAGTTAGTATTAGTTATAGTTTCCATTCTCATCTCATCTTTCACTATCACCCAAACCATTAGGGGCCGATAACCTAGATGTTAGGCCCCTTAAAACAACAATGGCTTTTAGTGCCGGGAGTGTCTGAGGAAATGTTCGGCTCGCCAGTTTTGTAGCTGCTTCGAGACGGACACCCAATGGGTGAGCTACAAGTACCGTTGGGGAGGAAAGTTGGAATGTAAGGACAAGGAGTTGGAAGGTAGCGGCTGTGGCCTATAGTTAGGGACCAACCCCGGCATTTGCCTGGAAGGAAGATGGGAAACCACAGAAGACCATCTTCAAGGTTGTCGGCGGGGGGATTCGAACCTCCTCGCCTCCCGGATGTGAGTGACTGCCAGCAGTCATGCCGTAACGACCACGGCAAACTCACCCGGTTTTAAGGGGCCTAACATCTAGGTTATAGGCCCCTAATGGTTTGGGTGATAGTGAAAGATGAGATTAGAATGTAATAAAAACTATACGGTAACTGCCTCCTTGAGGGCCTTGAGCAGAAGGCAGGACAGGTATGACTCCTCGAAGAATGAGGGTATCAGGAAAGATGAGACAAGGGCCAATTAAGGCGGGAAAGTAAAATACTCCCTAGGCCTCGGATAACCTAATACCGTCGGGGTCGGAAAAGAACAAGAGTTGTCCAAGGGTGGTCGATAGGAAAGATGACAGAGGAGCCTGACACAAGTAAGTGGAAGTAATGCCGAACTCAGCTGGGGTCCCGTGGTCGCCAATCCACGTCCCACTAGCCGTGGGCCCCTGGGGGTAACATTGATCATGTTAAGGGTTCAGCACTGCAGTACTTGTGAACTTTAACAAGGCGCTAAAAGTTCCGTTCGTTTAGATGTGACTGGAATACTTGATGATGTGAGACCTCAGTCGTAACCTTGCCAGTATTAATAATCTTTATTGCTCTTTAATTTGTCAATAAAACAGTGGACTGGCATTGACATAACTTATATGATATAGACTATATAGGCCAAGTATACATACCAACTGGTCTTAACTTGCAATACACCCAGGCTTCACCCGATACCTTTAACACTTTACCCAACGTAAGCCTAAAAGGTGCACGGACGGCAGACCCCAAACGTAATTCAGAAAAGCCGAGGTGAACAGCGAAATTCCAAACACATTGTAATCTTTTCTGAAGTCTTAACTCAGGGCCATTCAGTCATTGCGTTCTGGGAGCGCGGACGCGCTCGGGGAGCACTGGGCAGTCAGACTAGCACTCCTTCCCCTACCACCACTACACTGTGGCAGCGAGGAGACGGACGATGTTCGGACCACGCTGACTAGATACGTATGTACGGCTCTTGTGGGATTGTTGACATATTAATAGGGCTGTTTTGCCATAACAAATATTCCGCATATACAAATCGAATGGTTCTCCGATGTATGGAATGGGCAGGAAACGAACACAATTGTTAAGTAAGGAATATTGTGATTTATTCCAAACTAAAATGTGAACATATTTGAGAGGAAAATTTGTTTCAACACATTAAATCTGCGTGGCACACTAAACAATTGGCATGCCCTTTATAACCTGTACAGAAAAATGAAATTTCCCATTCTGCTTTAAAGACTGCTGCTTCACCACTCCTCTTTTATTTTTGTATGCTGTTCAGCCATGACCACTGCGAAACTGATTTACTTACACGCTGTCAACAAAGCGCATTGGACTAAACTAGCGACTGATGGATCGGCTGCACCCTTCAGCCAGCCAAGCTCCTCCCACCACTTCTGAAACTACCTTCCAACAAAGCGCTCGGAGCACTGTCTGGATGGCCCTCTCTTAACTCGACACGACTCGACAGTTTAATGCTGGCCGAAGATGGGTCGTAAACTTGCTCCGAAGCTAGTAATGTAAATTTCCACTGGATGGAGATTGTTGGAAGAAATGAAAATGTAAAAACACTTATAGTGAGCGCTGTATTGAACATATAGAACTTTTCATGCTGAACAGTTCTTACACTCATATTATATAGATATTTTTAAAGGTTTATCCAGCCTAAGCTTAAAAGGCGCATGGACGGCAGGTTTTTCTTCGACTTGATTCACTGAAATCGTTACTGTTCGGCTTCCTTTAGTCATAAATGAATGTATTTCTACAGAAACCTTCCTGGAGAAATCATTTACAGAATGGTGAAAACCGCATCAAAATCTTTCGAGTGGTTCTCCAAATTATCCGTTACATCCAAGAATCGGCGACTTTGTTCTATGCTGAGTAGAGCAATATAGGTAGATCAAGGCCCTCAATGGAAGAGAAGCGGTTGCTGCTTTGTAATAATAATCGGTGAGCTATACAATGTTTTATTATCTGAAGACTTAACATTTAATATTTGTTTGCTTTGTCTGTTACAATATAACCTTTGGTAAATAACATCGTAAACCATTAGCAATATTGACAGTGACATTCGTCCTCCATAAATCATCCACCACATCATTTCACTTCCTCAAAGAACTCGCACAACCTTCAAACGTTAACACGCCGTGAAACACTTGACTGTACGCTTGAAGCCACACAGTCCGCTATGGAGATGAGCATAGCATAGCATAGCAGCAGAAAATAATATTCTCTCATGACATTCAGACAGTCACGTTTCTCCATGAAATATCTTAACTTGGATGTCAAAGACAAAAGAAATAAACAAAAGAAAGGCCAAAGCTAATGAACGGTAAAGGTCGTATTGGAATAGTTTTGTTTTTTCATTGGTCAAGGATATGACAAAGAAATGAATAGCATGGCTGCTTCGAGGAGGGCAATGGTTACGCTGTCTAACCCAAAGAAAAACCAAACCTCCCACAGGTGTACCATATTTCATACTACAAAGTCAACCCACTAGCGGTCTTTCTCTCATCCTAAAGCTTTATTTAACATCTTAAATCACATTTTTGATGTGTAACATCTTTCCGCTCAGTTGCTGTATATTTTTTGTAGGAGTGATTTTGTAAAAAGGGACGGAAATGCAACGGAAACAATGAGCACGCGCGGTGGCGGAGATTGGTACAACGACATACTGTCGGCCATGTGGCTATGTGGAATGTAAAGAACATACGGTTTACTTCAAGGTTTGGAGGCCCCATTACAGATATTCCTACAATAAATCATCTTCAAATTGTGATTATCATATTTGCTCCTCTCCGTCGCCTTTCCCGTCGACCTCACTTGGTCAATTCTGGTTCTCTTCCGACCCCGACGGTATTAGGGTATCCGAGGCCTAGGGAGTCTCTTCGTTTCCCGCCTTAATTGACCCTTGTCTCATCTTTTCTGATACCCTCCTTCTGCGAGGGGTCAGCCTTCTTTTTCTTTTCATGTTATCTCCTGCCTTCTGCGCAAGGCCCTCAAGGAGGCTGGGTGTATGTAGCAACACCACTTATGGTGCACCCTGGATAGTGCTACACCCTCAGGGGCTCACGGCTGGTGAGTTCGGGAGTTGGCGACCCCGAGGGATTCCTGAGCTGGATCCGGTTTTCCCCCTTGTATCCATTACCTCTGAGGCGGACCCTCTCCTCTTTCAATTTCCTATCTGCCTTTCATAGCTCTCCTTCCTTCCGAATCCCTCAATCCGCATTCTTCGAGGGTTGAGGACATTTCTTTTCCTCCTGTCCTTTATTTGCCTTATTCTCCTTTTGTTTTCCATTTCTTCTTCTAGTATATAAGTCAGTTTTAGTTATGTGGTCAGGAGAACTCCTAAACATACGCAGTTCTCCTGGAAAGCACGCAATTTGCCTAACAGTGGTTGCCAAACAGTAGGATATCTTACAGGGGAGTCTTCACTCTCGTTTACGGGTCGGCGGCAAATTTCTATGAAGAAGGTATCCAAAACTCGTGCCACGCTATGAGAAATGCCTGCAAAAGTTCGGCAGTTATGTGGAAAAGTAGTTTAAGAGGTGTAGAATGTTGTGCAATAAATATTTTTTCTGTATCTGTACACAATTTAATTTTATTACCAAACGGAGCTTACTTTCTGGACGTGCCTCGTAGTTCACATTTCATTTTCATCTTCACGATCACCCAAACCATTAGGGGCCGATAACCTAGATGTTAGGCCCCTTAAAACAACAATTATCAACATCATCATCATCATGTAGTTGTCGCCGATGCAAGACACCCTAGTACCGTGACATTTGGCCAAGAGAGATCGACAGGAAGAAAAACAGAGAAGAGCCTGGCATAAGTACCACTGCTGGACTCAGCTGGATTCCCCATAGTTGCCAAATCTCGTCTCCACCTCAGGTTTGTGATCCCTTGAGGGTAAACAAACCTATAATTTAACTTCTTTGGAATCTCATATTGCACCTAGGTGATGTTTTTATGTTAATTACTCTGTGAAAACAATAATCATAGCTGTTCGTTGGTTGCGAGGTATTCAGGCCAGGGTTAAAAGAATGACGAATCTGCACCTCTTGTGACGTAATATCGACCTTCAACCAGCTGAATCCTGATGGCGCTAGGCTTTAGCTTCTGTTGGGTTGCTACGTCATGTTGGGACCATGGTTATCAGCTCCGACTACTTGTATAACTACTTTTGGATTTGAGTAATTTTTTATTTATTTATTTAATTATTTGGAATTATTGAGCTGGGTTTCACTAATTTTGACTAATTGTGATAGTTTTCTTTTTGGATTTTGATTAATTTTTCTTTGTTTTTTCTTTTACTTTTCGAGCTTTTTTGACACAAAGCAAAAAGCGAAATTCAAAAACTCAAGCAAAAGCAGAAAAACGCAAATCAAAAAGCAAATTTCAAAACCAAAAGCAAACACAGAAAACAAACACAATACCAAAAATAAAAATAAAAAAACAAAAAGGCAAAATTCAAAAACAAACACAAAACCAAAAACAAAGAAATACAAAGCAAAATTCAAATGCAAAAGCATTGAAAAAAATCTAAAATCAAATTCAAAAGCAAAAGCAGAAAATTAACAAACAAAACAAAAAAAAGCAAATAAAAAGCTGAATTTAAAAACAATAGCAAAGGCAGAAAAACACAAACCCAAAAAGCTCAAATAAAAAAAGCAAAATTCAAAACCATAAGCAAATTCAGAAAACAAACACAAAACCAAAAAAACACAAAGCCAAAAGCAAAATTAAAAAACAAAAGCAAAAAACTAACACAAAACCATAAAACACAAAGCAAAAACCTAGGCTTTAGCTTCTGTTGGGTTTTTACCTCATGTTGGGCCCATGGACAACGTGGTTATCAGCTCCGAGTACTTGTATGTGTATCGAATTTGTTTGTTCAATTTCTCGTGATATATTGATTTAAATGACAGCCTGTTATTGGCTGGTTAAAGTGATTTCACTTTTAACCGCTAGATAGCTCTTAAACGTCAAGTTGGAAGTAGAGTAGCCATGGCTTCACTATAATTTGGAAGGAGTCGGCAGTGGTCTTAAGTCGTGGAAACCATCCCACATTTTGCTGGAGTAGAAACCACAGAAATTGAAACCAATTTCTTAGAAAGTTTTGCCTGATGAGGATGAGATAACTTTGTTCAAAAGTTCTCAGTCCAGAATTACTGTACATTTTATTAACACACCCGGACATTTGGAGTTTCAATGAAAACGTACCCTCGGGATAGTTTTCATTAGTGGCAAGCATTGCGTGACACAGCTGGCTATACCATGAGGTCTGTCACTCCAGACGACAGAGCGGTGCTATTTGCATGAGATGACGTGCTGGTGCTTGTCAATGAGGTCCTTGTTGACTGAGTCTCTGGTCAGTGGCGCCACCACACGTCCCCTCGGGTGTCTGCACCGCCACGTAGTGTTCATAACTTAGGCCTCCTATACGGTTACCATGGTAACAGCTGGTGTTCATAACCTAAGCTTCAATACGGTTCCCATGGCAATGGGTGTTCGTCTAGACCTCCTACTGTATATGGTTACCATGGCAACAAGGCCTCCTGATTGGTTATCACGGCGACATGGCGGATTCGATGGCATAGTTGGTAGCATGTTTGAGCTTCTATGCCCAAGATCGCGGGTTCAACCCCGCCCGAAGTCGTCGGATTTTATAACCCTTTATAGGGCACACTATTGAAGATAATTTATTTGCATTTTTAAAATTATATTTTAATTATTAATTTAATTTTTGTTTTCTTTAACATTTTCTGACCATATTTATTTTTATAAGCTTATTTATTTTTAATTTTTTACAAGTACATTTATTTTAATTCTAATTTTTACCATATCTTTGCTTTTTACTTTTCATTTGCAATTGTTTTTATTTAAAAGTAATATTTTTTAAAATCACTTTAAGTCAAGGAGCTAAAGAGATAATATTTAATTTTTGAAATATTAGCACTTCCACATGAAAATATGGCTGAAAAATTAAACCATCAGCATTTTTGACAATATAGTGGTAAATTTAGAGACCACTAACCTCTAAAGGGTTAAGAGCATTATAAATCCCTCAGTATGCCTTCCTTCGGAGGGGAAGTGAAGCCGGCGGGCATTTATGGCATGTAAAAGAACCTTCCACTAACTACAATTGTGTGAAGCTAAATGTGTTGATTAACGTTCTTTCAGTTCCAACGTCTGCTGCCAGGTGCTGGTTGCGGTGGTATCTAGTAGCAAAGTTCACGGCTAGGTGTCGTTGACGGTATCATTTGGTAGCAAAAGTAGGAACTACTTGAAGAATTGGTTGTCTGCAGTCCTTATCTGAATTATAGATAACACACATTAATACTGCCATCACAATTAACACCGGTTATCAGACAGATTCTACACACACCCAAAGTATACGGGGCTACATGACGAGTTATCGTAGCCCCTAAACTGAGGAACCAACCAACCTTTGTGATGAAATCTACCTAAATGATGTGGCATATTCAGTGGGATAATCCATTTATATACAGGGTTATTACAAATGATTGAAGCGATTATTATTTGAGATATTATAACAATGCTTTGCACACACATACAAAAACTCAAAAAGTTTTTTTTAGGCATTCACAAATGTTCGATATGTGCCCCTTTAGTGATTCGGCAGACATCAAGCCGATAATCAAGTTCCTCCCACACTCGGCGCAGCATGTCCCCATCAATGAGTTCGAAAGCATCGTTGATGCGAGCTCGCAGTTCTGGCACGTTTCTTGGTAGAGGAGGTTTAAACACTGAATCTTTCACATAACCCCACAGAAAGAAATCGCATGGGATTAAGTCGGGAGAGCGTGGAGGCCATGACATGAATTGCTGATCATGATCTACACCACGACCGATCCATCAGTTTTCCAATCTCCTGTTTAAAAAATGCCGAACATCATGATGGAAGTGCGGTGGAGCACCATCCTGTTGAAAGATGAAGTCGGCGCTGTCGGTCTCCAGTTGTGGCATGAGCCAATTTTCCAGCATGTCCAGATACACGTGTCCTGTAACGTTTTTTTTTTTCGCAGAAGAAAAGGGGGCCGTAAACTTTAAACCGTGAGATTGCACAAAACACGTTAACTTTTGGTGAATTGCGAATGTGCTACACGAATGCGTGAGGATTCTCTACCGCCCAGATTCGCACATTGTGTCTGTTCACTTCACCATTAAGAAAAAATGTTGCTTCATCTCTGAAAACAAGTTTCGCACAGAACGCATCCTCTTCCATGAGCTGTAACAACCGCGCCGAAAATTCAAAGCGTTTGACTTTGTCATCGGGTGTCAGGGCTTGTAGCAATTGTAAACGGTAAGGCTTCTGCTTTAGCCTTTTCCGTAAGATTTTCCAAACAGTCGGCTGTGGTACGTTTAGCTCCTTGCTTGCTTTATTCGTCGACTTCCGCGGGCTACGCGTGAAACTTGCCCGCACGCGGTCAACCGTTTCTTCGCATAATGTTATATGTTATTATATAGCTTGCCACGGTGGGTGAGTGGTTAACGTGTCGGTCTACTAACCCCAAGATTGCAGGTTCGCTCCTGGCCGTGGTAAGCGATTTTTTGAAATGCAGCATAAATACAACACGCATGTCATACGATGTTGGCATGTTAAAGAACCCATTTGAATTCAGTAGACCGGGTTCATAATGGCAACATTAATCTCGGGAGTTTCCGCCAACACAAAGTTCCTCATTTCTCTACTAGAAAGCGCTATAATGTCTGAAGTCTAGAGAATAAAGAACTGAGGCAGGTGTTGTTTATTTCGGTCCAGGGATCTCCCAGGGTTGTAATTGTGCTCGAGATGTGTCGTCTAGATAGAACATGGAATGTCTTGTCAGCTATTGGCTAATTGGATGTGTTTCACCATAGACAACGTTGAACCCAAGGTTACTTGTTCTCACGATATGTGAGGGCGGTGTCTTAGCGTGTGTTCACAGTATTGCAACATTTACTGTAAAGTTTCGCTTTGGGCTTGAACATTCCTGTGGTAGGTTACTCGCGTCATTTTAGTGAAAAAGTAACAATATTGATAATAATAATAATAATAATAATAATAATAATGTATTCATTTGGAGTAATTAATTGATCCCCTGCCTCCGTGGCTCAGGCGGCAGCACGCCGGCCTCTCACCGCTGGGCCCGTGGTTCAAATCCCGGTCACTCCATGTGAGATCTGTGCTGGACAGAACGGAGGTAGACAGGTTTTTCTCCGGGTACTCCGGTTTTCCCTGTCACAATTTCATTCCAGCAACACTCTCCACTATCATTTCATTTCATCTGTCATTCATTTAATCATTGCCCCAGAGGAGTGCGTCAGGCTTCGGCAGCCATCACAGTTCATATCCTCGCCGCTAGATTGGGGGCTTCATTCATTCCATTCCTGACCCGGTCGGAGACTGGAAGCAGGCTGTGGATTTTCATTTTCAATTGATCCCCTACTGGTATGGAAGAGAATAGCCCACTTCAAATATTAGCTTTATTCAGGAAATAAAATGAAACTGCTGCTAAAATAGGTCTAAAGATTAATGAAGGGAAGACAGAATACAATTTTATACAGAGAGAAAACATGACTACAGACCAAAAAACAACCTTCATATAGGCAATTTTACATTTAAGAACTCGCCAAACTTCAAATACCTTGGGGTAAATATAAATGACTGCAATAGAAGAAAAGTTGAACACCAAATTAGATTACGGAATGCAAACAAAGTTTACCTTTCCCTGCATAAATTACTTTCCTCCAAACTTTTGACCAGGAAATCAAAACTAAAACTAGACAACACGATCATCAGGCCAGTACTGCTATACGGAGCCGAAACATGGAGTGTGACCAAAAGGGAGGAACACCAACTTACAGTCTTCGAAAACAAGATATATAGAACAATTTTCGGCCCCATTTTTGATTAGGAAACACAAAGATGGGTTCTCAGATCAAATCATGAGCTGTACAAGTTAGCCAATCAACCCAGGGTAGTGGACGTTATGAAAGCGAAACGGCTGCAATGGGCAGGGCATGTCATCAGAATGGACGCTGCCAGAATAGTTCGCCAGGTGTACGAGAAGAAGATCGAAGGCTCGAGACCCCCTGGAAGACCTAGGAGTAGATGGCAAGATGAGGTGACCTCTGACTGCAGACAAATGGGTATTACTGGATGGGAGAATACTGCGCTGGATAGGAGGAAATGGAGGCAGATAGTGAGAGCGGCACGGGATCGTCACGTCCCAGAGAAGCCAACCGAGTGAGTGAGTGAGTGTAGACAAATTAGGCGGACTGCAGATAAGGCGGCCAGAGGAGTCCTAGAGTCCCACAGTCAGCTCATGGCCAATGTTGGTGCGCCAAAATCTAGTAAGAGGAGACTACTGATGACGGCCATCCATTCAGTTCTGCTGTATGGAGCGGAAATATGGGTGGACTAAAGGACCCGTGCGAGAAATCTCGCATGTTCATGAACCATACTTTCCCCAATAGGTTTATAATGAGAGCCTTAGAGAGAAAGATTGCTGTAACACTCGCCGGCTATTCGATATTTATGAAATTATATGATTTGATTTACTGATCTGAAATCCACGCAAAATGATAAGCTAAAGGAAAGACCTCAGGATCTTAAAATGACATGAAACAGGCGTCACAGCGGCCAAAGTGTGAAGTGGACAGCAATGGAGCGTAGTTTCATACAAAAACAGTATTTGCAAATCGCAGACTTCGTACATTTTTTTAAAATTCATTTTAAAAATAAATTATAGATATTTATGAAATTAAAGTGCAATTCGTCACTGCTAATTTCTATTCTCTTTCATTTGAATGCTCATTGTCACTAACGGTCGCTTGTGAGCGCCGCAGGAGGAATCTATACTACTGAAATAATATATGTAATGCCTTGGAAATATAGGAAGTCACTAGTGCAATTGCAGAGGCAGGGTGCTTTGCACATGGCATCTGCATATCGCACGGTCTCTGAAGAAGCAGTTTTTGTTATTGCCGGGATTATTCTATTTTTTTCTTGCCTAAGAACGCAAAGACATTTACTGGAGGAATTCTGTGGTACGTGTGCTGTGGTGTTTCTTTGTGGGTAGGGGGAGGACGGAACGTTTCCGGACACAAGTTCCTATGCTAAACTTAACCGTCTAGGTCCCCACTACAAGCCCTCTAAGTCTGTAATGCGAATTTGCAAACACCCTGTATTATTACCGTGTGGAACGAGAAGAAGACTGTAATGTTCTCTGTAAGAGAGGAATGGTGCTTCTCTTGCCCTCCTGTCCGACCTACCTGCGCCAGAGCGTGTCTTATTGAGAATATAATTACAAAGTAGCAGATTGTGGGTCGTGTCCTAATCAGAGATTGTCGACACCTTGCGGTGGGAAGTCTAATTACAATGTTATTACTTTAGTGCCGCGTGACTTGGATCATGACAGTCGTGGTCAGTGGCATTTCGTGAGTTGACGTGGTAATACAAGAATTCTTAAGGAAATTATTATTACTACAGGATTGCCAACTCAACCAACAACTTCCTAACTTAATTATTTACTTTACGATACTTATTTTTTATTATTCTTTTAAATTTTTATGTTATTTGATTTTTTCTTTCTTTTCTTATTCTTATTTAAAGGTTTTATTTTTAGTTCCAATTGTAAAATGTATTTTTATCCTTATTTATTTTATTTGTAATTTTCAATTTAATTTTTTTCTTATTTAAAATTTTATGTTAAAATTATATATACCGTATTGAATTTCTTATTTTAGTTTTTTAAATTTTGAATTTAATTTATTTTAATTTCAATTTTTATTGTTCATTTTGATATTTTTAATTTAATATTTCATTTTTACTCAATTTTCTTATTTTTGTATTCATTCTTATTTTTTTAATGTTTCCTTATTTTAATTTAAAATTTTATCTTAATATTAATTTTATATTTTTTTTATATTTTGAAAGTTATTTAATATTTTTAATTTTTAAATTTTTTAAATATATTTTCTATTTTTAGTCTATTATTTTTGGTTTTTAAATTTTATATTTTTGAATTTTTAACTCTAATTTTTGAAATGTTATATTTTTTATTTCGTATTTTTAATTTTTAACTTACATTTTTACTTTTAAAATCACGTGTATATTTGAATGATTCATTTCCTCCAACAGAATAAAATTCCAATTACTGGAGAATGACGAATATTACCAGCATGATCTTAATAACTAGATCAAGTTAAAGTAAACTTAAGTTAATTCACAAGGAAATTCAGAAATATTTGGTGACTATTCAAACAAAAAGCAAGTACTATAGTTCCATGAAGAACTAAATAGCCTATTTTCATATATCCTACTGGTCTTACTTAGGACACAAGAAATGAAAACGAAATTTTAAAAGAATGCATAGCCACCATTTTTATGTTCACATAATATTGCATTAAATTAGACGTCACTATATTAAGGCTTGTATGAAGATATACCGAGCCAAGTTTTACAGCGCACGGATGAAAAGTCGCGAGAAAAATCGATTCAAATATTTAAATTTCGCCTCGCCGCCATGTTGGTTTTGTGCTCACCAGGTTATTGAATGATCTATCGGTAAACGTATGTTAATAGCCTCTATCAACATACGAAATTTCAGTTTGATTGCTATAATTGATTCGTAGATGTTGAGACCCGTCTAAATATTCCTGATGGTCGCCATGTTGGATTGTTATACAGTGAAACCTCTATTAAGAGACCAGTAACGGTTCCATGGAAAACTGGTCTTTTAGTGGGGTGGTCTCTTAATAGGGGTAGGCATTGCAAATAATGTTATACTGCATTATTAATAAAGTACAGTTGGAACTCATACTTGATTACAATTTATCTGCATTGGTTCACATTAAGTATAAATTAATTACAATTAGTTATTTTCTGAGCTCTGTCATTTAAAAAAGTCACGAATTGATCTCTGTTTCAGATTAGCACATCTTTTTTATGAACAATTTCACATTCTAGAATATCTCTGAGTGAGTTCGCAAGTCCATTAATGTGTTCTGGGTTCGAACAATCTTCTAGGAGAGCCGTTTTTTGTATTTTTTATACTTTACATAACATTTTTTCTAATGACATTGTATGCTGATGCAGTTCTGTGCCAACAGAATTATTGTTTACATCATCACCCTCATCACCATCTCCAATGGGAAGGCAGACGAGATGTGCTCTATTGAAAGAGGTCAGACTGAGAAAATGCGTGGTCTTTGGTCGGGGAGAGGGGTGGTCCTTAAATAGAGGTAACAAATACATTAACAAAATCGGTCTTTAAGAGGGGTGGTCTTTTAGAGAGGTTTCACTGTATGTGTAGTCCATAGAGTATGAAGATTATTGCGTAGGTTCATTATTCAAACGTTCACTTCGATCGCATGATCTGAGCACAAGAAATAAAAAATTGATTTTGAAATTTCGCACAGTCGCCATTTTGAGGCTATGTAACCAATTGAAAAAAATGCAGAATCAGTGCATTACAATGTGTATAAACATTTGCTGTACCAAGTTTCACTGCGCTTGGATGGTTAAATCGCGAGAAAAATCTATTATAATGTTTCAAATTCGCCTGGACGCCATGTTGGACGGGTGAAATATATTAACATTTGAAAGACACGGTCGAGGTCAGACAAGATAGTAGTATGCATGTACCGAGTTTCATAGAAATCGCTGCGGCCGTTCACATTTTATTATGGGGGACACGCACACACAGACACACACACGGACAAAAGGTGATCTCATAAGCCTATTTTTTTTTTCATAAATGAAAATAGGCTAACTAGATAAAGGTGGACTTAAGTATTATTATTATTATTATTATTATTATTATTATTATTATTATTATTATTTAATGTGTTTTCGACGAGCAATTGTTGTATATTTGATATTTATTTATTTATAGTTCCAATTCAAAATGCATTAGATAATATAAAAGGAATATAAGAGAACAAATAATAATTACGAGGACATCACAAGATAAAAATATTATCAATAGCAAATAATTAAGTTATGAACAATAAATAAGAATACTAATAATATTCCGTAGCATCGGCTACCAACACGAAGTTCAGTGTTGGCATGAAATCATCAGTACAAGGCTGTTACAGTTTTAATACCAACCAGTGTTCCCCTTAAGCGCGTATTACTCGGCTGACTGGTCCTCGTCACTTCTGCTGAATCACATTAGTCGAGCGATAAAACCGCAACCTTGTGGTTGTGTCATTGCCAGTTAGGACCTCTATCGTCGCTTTCCATTTCGTTCGCTCCAAATTCCGACAGACCTTGTATCATCCAGTTACTAGAAGATCTATGTTTTGAGACTCCGGTCCCGAATGCCCTGGTTTGGGAGTTGCAATAGGGTACATTCAGCCTTCTGAGGCAAACCCGAGAGAGGGGGTGGGTTCGATTCCTACCTCAGTCATCCAAGAAGTACCATGACTGCGCCACCGCGGAGCTGCAGAGAGTTTGGAGATCTGAGGTTCGAATTCCGGGTCTGACTGTGACTATCCTGAGTGAGGATTTTCACGGATTTTCTGTACACCCTGTATGCAAATGTCTGACGACCTGTGTTTGTCTGGTGACTGTCATAGTGTACGGCAGAGCATTCCAAGTAGGTAGCCACTACTGTAGGGGTATCTTGTGGCTATCCCAGACTGACTGGGTTTATACGAGCCGTGCACGTTGCAGAGCGTGAAGAGAGAAGAGAGCCCTTCCATTAGTAATTTTCAAGAATATTTTCGAATTTTTTTATTGTCTCATTCGATAGCATGTCCTCTCTAGTTTCCAGAAATATATAGTTTATACTAGTTTTATTGTTGTTCAGCTCATTTATATTCACTTTAATGATCGGTGTGCACAATTTTCAGCAGCTGTCACTTTGACGTATAGGTGCAGCAGATAAAGCACACATTAATCTGGCTTTGAAACAGTCTACTCCAGAACTAAAACAATGTCGGAGATACTGACGGGTCGGAGAATGCAGAAGATTGACCTAAAATCCAAAGAAAATTAGGTTTTTAGGAGTTGAAAAGTGAGACTCTAAATGTGTACCTCAACTTTAAGTTACGATTTCTCTCACTTAATTTTCTTCAATATTTGTCTTAACTTGGGCAGTTAAAATGTCCACTTAGAATGCAGATATTAGTTTCATTTAAAAACTAAAATATAGACAAATAATGCAGCTATGTTGAAAAGCAGAATGAAGCTGTTGAATTGAAATTAGTGGTTGCGCCCCCCCCCCCCAATTTATTTATTTTTTCAATCAAAATAACGTAAATAGTAAAACAAAGCTAATATATTTGCCTCAATCAATGATACAAAAACGATTCTGCTATACAACATTCTGAACATACAGCAGATAAATTTGCAACAACACTGACTCAATTAAGTTGAAAAAGAGCAGAGATATCGCGTCTTAAAAATGCACGTTATTTTTGTGATTAATCTTTGAAAAAGATCCCCCAAATTTATTTATTTTTCTTTCATTTTTTTTGGCAAAAATCCACTAGTTTATATTCTTGGAATCAGTGATAACAATTTCAAGAAAATATGATAACTTGTAAAGAAATGTCCCCAATAGTGTCGATGAGTACCTTGAGAGGGTTGCAACCGAGAGAGAGCAAAGAGTGGGGCAGTGACAGAAATACAACAGAAGATAGTTAAGAGACCGAGAGAGGAGAGAATTAAGATAGTAGCGACACGGAGAGAAAAGACAGATAGTAGTAAGAGAATATTAAGAGACAGAGTGAGAAGAGACAGACAAGAGAGAGTTAAGAGTCTGAGAGGGAGGAGATTTACGAGAGTAGCGACAGAGAGAGGAGAGAGTGGGCAGTTGCAGGGACAGGAAAGACAAGAGAGTTAAGAGAGTAGTGACAGGTAGATAAGAGTCAGAGAGAAGGGACGGAGAGTGACGAGAGAGAAGTGACGGAGTGACAAGGGAGAGAAGAAAGAGAAGTGACAGAGTGACAAACTAGAGAAGAAAGAGAGGATGGAAGAGAGATAGAAAATCCCGATCATAAGCCCCAAGACCTGCTTTATTTTCTTTACGAGCAATCTGAACCACCAGTCGTAACATTTAACCTTGAAAATCTCACATGCATTACCCGAGAATCGAACCCGCTCTGCCTTGGTGAGTGAGCTTCGTTGCGTAGTGGCTAGCACTCTTTGCTGTCACCGCTGAGGTTCGGGTTCGATTCACGTTTCTGCCATTGTGGAAGTGGTTTTCCGTGGTTTCCCCACTTCTACTCCAGGTGAACGCCGGGATGGTTCCTAAATTAAGGCCACGGCTGCCTCCTTCACAATCCTCATCTGAATTACAAATACACACAATAATACAGATTATTAGACAATTTCTACACACACGGGGATACATCACGTATCCGATGTGACTTGAGCTGGGATTGAAGGTTATGAAGGTCACATCCTCCCCTTTGATTAGGGCTCCTGTGGTCGTAGGCAACTCGTATCACTGCACTGTGCTGCACGCACTTGGAGCACGGGGCTACGCGTGACGCTCGGGGCTGTACTTAGCTGCAGCGCAAGCTCATATGTGTGTCAGCACGTATTTAGAGGGCAACTGTGGAGTACTGCCAATTATTTATCAGTCGTAATTTCCAGAATAGGGCCAGATGATTGTTGTTTTAAATGCTGAAACAGCGAGGTCGTTCGTCCTTCTTAACAGACGTTAACAGAAAGGGGAAACTATAAGCAATCCTCCCCTCAAAAATGCACAGGAAGGACGAGGAAAACGATAACTTCTTCCCAAAAGAAAATAAGAATCTATCAAGTTCACTCATGATATCTTACGCCTTAGAAATGGTTGTGGTGATGATTGTGTTAAAGGTGATACATCTAGGTCATATGCTTCCAATGCTACTGTCTTAGAAATACGCCAAATAATATACAGGAAAATGATACGACACCTTAGGCCTAGGATACCCTCACCGTCTGGATGGGAGTGGAACAGAGAGATCACTAAGAGAGGTCAACAGGAAAAAATGCTCATGGGTTTAATCTATCAAGGCAACAGTGACAAGAAAATGACCACTTTGTCTTCTGTAGACAAAGTCACCTTAAATAAGTTACCAACAATGTAATCTTACCACTTGTCCCCCATCACTACAAACATGGTGACTATAGTCCTTGTCACCTTAAATAAGTTACTAACAATGTAACCTTACCACTTGTCCCCCATCACTACAAATATGGTGATTATAGTCCACTTCACCTTAAATAAGTTACTAACAATGTAACCTTACCACTTGTCCCCCATCACTAGAAACAGGGTGATTATAGTCCACGCCACCTTAAGTAAGTTACTAACAATGTAACCTTACCACTTGTCCCCCATCACTAGAAACATGGTGATTATAGTCCACGCCACCTTAAGTAAGTTACTAACAATGTAACCTTACCACTTGTCCCCCATCACTACAAACATGGTGATTATAGTCCACGTCACCTTAAAAATGTTGCTAACAATGTAACCTTACCACTTGTCCCCCATCACTACAAAGATGGTTATTATAGTCCACGTCACCTTAAATAAGTTACTAACAATGTCACCTTACCACTTGTCCCCCATCACTAGAAACATGGTGATTATAGTCCGCGTCACCTTAAATAAGTTACTAACAATGTAACCTTACCAGTTGTCCCCCAACAATGTAACCTTACTACGTGTCCCCCATCACTACAAACATGGGGATTTATTGTACAATTTCTAGCTGTTAGGTTGATTCAGGGTTGTGTTCACTATTGCCAATCTTCACATTTTTAACTGAGTCAAATTACAACGCATAACATAACCTTTAAAGTTGAAGAATATTAAAATTTTTCTTCACCTCATGTGTATTACTGCAATGTATAATATTGATGAGTTACCAGTTTCTTATTGCGGAGTGTATTTGACAATGTTTACGGAAATGAATATTTATATTCGCAACTTAAAAATAAGTGAAAAACTAAGAAACATTTAACGTGGTATGCACTGGTTAATCTAAGATGACGTCGACTATACTTTACCAATGCATATACGTTTACTCTCTTGTTCTGTCCGGCAATAATACATGGGTTGGTTTTTCAGTTTTGGCATCTTAGTTATAACTGGATTAATAACTCACATACATGGTTCCAAGTTTCACAGGCCCTCGATGTAGTCCCCACCGTTGCGTACAACGTGTTCCCAGCGATGCGGAAGTCGTTGGATCCCGTTGGCACTGCCCAATCTATTGATGGTACGAAGAGAGCGCTCGGCAGCCCGCTTAACGTCTTCAATGGTACGGAAGCGCTGCCATACTGTTCCCCGAGGGCAAACCGTTAATGCGGCGTACTATTGTTCGTTTCTGCAAGACCATCTCCGAGGAGCTCTAAGAAGGAAACGGCGCCACCACATGGTTACACCGCCCATCGTTCTGCATGACAATGCTAGGGCACACACAGCAGGCGTTGTGTCGGCATTGTTGGATCTCTGGGGCTGGGAGGTCCTCTATCCCCCCCCCCCCCCATATTCTCCCGACATCAGTCCCTGCGACTATAATCTCATCTCGAAGATGAAGATGACAATGACAAGGGCCTGTGAAACTTGGAACAATCTAAGTGAGTTATTAATCCAGTTATAACTAAGTGCCAAAACTAAAAAACCAACCCATGTATTTGTGTAGCTGTTATCTGCTAAACTTTGAAACACGTGTTGCAATCTTATTTCACCGTTAACAAGGCAAAATTCCTTGTCAACATACTCATAAGTAACGCCACATAGCCTTGGATCGAGCCTCATTCATGTAATGATTGGTTCAATCTGTTTGGAGTTTAGTAATTGGTCTAATTTACATTGCTCGCACAGCCTTGTTCTTGGTTGCCTTGACTACCGCCAGACCAGCTGTATACTCCACAGATGTTCACCGGTGTCCTCGACAGTACCTTAGAGCAGGGGTTCTCATCCTTTTAGACACTGCGACCCCCTTTTTAGGTTGAGTATTTTGGCGATCCCCCAAGTTTTAATAAAGAAAGGGAAAGAGGGAAGAAAAGGTGACAGTCAGTCTGAAAGACTAGACTTTCTATCCTTTTAAATGCTACAAATGCTGAAAAATGCTAGAAAGGCTGACATGTTAGAAAATGATCTGCATAATACTTATCTTGCTTATCTTGTTTCAAATTACTCGCGAACGGCAAGTGCAAACCAATGGGAAAACAAAGTTCAAGCGCGCGGGGACGTGCCCCTTCCATCCAGTCTAAAAACACTTTTAGTGGGCGATGTATTGAAGATAGAGATATGCTCTCCCGGACATTTTTGTAGAACTTTTCATGCTGACCAATTCTTGCGCTCATAGTATATTGATATTTTTAATGGTTTGCCCAGCGTAAGCTTAAGAAGCGCACGGACGCCAGGTTTGGTTTCGACCTTTTCATTGAAATCGTTACTGCTTGATCATACATATATTATTTTCTACAGAATCTTTCCTCGAGATATCCTTTACAGAATGGTGTAAACCGCATCAAAATCCATCCAGTGGTTCTCGAGATTACCCGTGACATCCAAGAATCGGGGATTTTTGTCTTATACTAACGAAGTAGAGATTGTCGGGGAACACATGCACCAAGCGGTACTATGACGTCACACACCTCAGTGCATCTGGGTACATTTCGTCCCGTCACCGTAACGTAACGCCAGACCCCAGCGTAACGACGAAGTCGACAAGATCATTTAAAATGAAATCATAAAGTAGGAAGGAAATATAGATAGAGAGAAAGAGAAAATGAAAGCACAAATAGAGAAAGAAAGAAAGAAACAAAGAAGGAGAGAAAGAAACCATAAAGTAGGAAGGACGGAAGTAAAGAAAGCGTGAAGAAAGAAAGAAAGAAAGAAAGAAAGAAAGAAGGAAGGAAGGAAGGAAGGAAGGAAAGAAAGAAAGAAAGAAAGAAGGAATGAGATAAGGAAAGAAAGAAAGAAAGAAAGAAGGAAATAAAGAAGGAAAGAAAGAAAGAAAGAAAGATGGAAATAAATAAAGAAAGAAAGAAAGAAAGACGGAATGGAAGAAGGAAGGAAAGAAAGAAAGAAAGAAAGAAAGAAAGAAGGAAAGAAAGAAGGAATGAATGAAAGAAATAAAGAAGGAAGGAAAGAAAGAAAGAATGAAAGAAAGAAAGAAGGAAGGAAAGAAGGAAATAAAGAAAGAAAGAAAGAAAGAACGAAAGAAGGAATGAAACAAAGAAAAAAGAAAGAAAGAAGGAAAGAAAGAAAGAAAGAATGAAATAAATAAAGAAGGAAGGAAAGAAGGAAATAAAGAAAGAAAGAAAGAAAGAAAGAAAGAAAGAAAGAAAGAAGGAATGAAACAAAGAAAAAGAAAGAAAGAATGAAAGAAGGAAAGAATGAAAGAAGGAAATAAAGAAGGAAGGAAAGAAAGAAAGAAAGAAGGAAGGAAAGAAAGAAAGAAGGAAAGAATGAAAGAGTGAAATAAAGATGGAAATAAAGAAAGAAAGAAAGAAAGAAAGAAAGAATGAAAGAAAGAAAGAAAGAAAGAAAGAAGGAAGGAAATAAAGAAAGAAATAAAGGAAGAAAGAAAGAAAGAAAGAAAGAAAGAAGGAAATAAAGGAAGAAAGAAAGAAAGAAGGAAATAAAGGAAGAAAGAAAGAAAGAGACAAGTGAATGATATGTATTGATAAGGTTCAATGAGGAAGGGATTAACCTCTCGGATTCGCCCCTGCTTCGAGCAGCTCGACCACTGGACATATTTCTTTGCACAAATTGCTGTAATTATCGAGTACTTATCATCTTGGAATAATTCAAATACTGTATTTGAACTGTTCGATTAATTTGAATTATTCGAACAATCAAAGTACGATACATTATACCTCTCGTCTGAGATACAGTAAATACAAAGTCCTGGCTGATAATTCAAACTCCTTAGACAGAAATCGCACTTTATTTATTTAGATTGCAATACTTTAGTTTCTCTCTGACTGTAATGGCGTGATAGCTGGCACTTCTCAAGTCCGGTTTGGCAGCTCGCGCCGTATCGGTCAGTCATTTGTTTACGACTATTTCTTGTTTTTAGATTACGAAAGTTACTGCTGAACTACTGTGCACGGTGTTAAAAATAAACCTTATAATAAAACATTTAATGCAGCCAAGTGGCCATAGGTAAAGCCCTGCGCGGATGCGGATATCCGCGGATAAACCCGCGGATATCCGCAACATTTTTCGCCATGCGGATATACTTTGCATGACTTTGCGGATAGCGGATAAGCTGCGAATAATGTTTGGAGTAAATTTGCGGATAGCTTTTAGAATACAATCCGAACTTGTTGAATATCATGGGGAAAGTTGGGTAATCGTGCGCACGTATCTTTTTCGAGTTGGTAGTACAACTAGCAACTCAGTTTACTGCTACCCTCAAGCTGTCATGGTACCTATCAGATAGGGACAGTCAGCATGATGCCAGTTGCTATGTGATAACCATGAAGCTTGGATGAAGAAACTTAACACGTTGCATGTTATTTTCTGTTCCCAGCAAATAAGAAGGTAAGCCTACAGTTGTGATTCAATTATTTAAAATTAAATGTAGTTTTAAATGCCAGTGTTTACAGTGGTTTTGCATGTATTTGTTTTTCAATATAATACATTAGTTTGCCAGTATTCCGTGAGTTACGTTTTAAAAGCAGAGTAGGGTAATGGTGCGCACAATTCCCCCACTCTCCCTTACTAGGACCCGGTTGTTTATGACATATCATATTTTCCGTTATGTTTTTTTTTTCATGACAAATGTAAGATGATGATTTACCCAAACCCCATTCAAATGTCATTAAGCACAATTAACACTCCAAACTGAAAGGGTTGCAATTCTGGCTGTGTAACATTCATTTTAGACATAGCACATGACATGCTGTACAGTACATAGTCTAAGGGTTCGACTTGCTGCTCAAATGTCTAAAAGATAAGTAACACATTGAAAATATTATTGGAATGCCAGTAGATTCGGATAACAAACGTGTGGATAATAGTCGTGCGGATGCGGGGCGGATGCGGGGCGGATGCGGATAATATTTCATCTATCCGCGCAGGGCTCTAGCCATAGGTTTACAAAAATACTATTTACAAGGACTTAATTTCTTTTGATTCGCAACCACTGATTGTCCTTGTTCTTTTTGTACAGATTTCCAAGTGGTCATAGTAATCGCATGTATGTCCACACAGTTGACACTTGCATGTAATTGAAGGCACATGATACGTCTTGTTGTGACAAATGATGTGATGGAAGCCGTGTACTGCCATTCTTGTATAGACGTGACGCATTTCAAAGTTTGCTTTCGTCCATGATCGATCAATCATGGCGCCAGATGCAAAAAACTCCAGATATACGTCTTCTCGCTTTTGGATGAGTGTTGCCAATAGGTTCTCTGATGCATTTGTGTTGGGTTGATGTATTTGTGTCCTAAGATCTTCTATGAGGAAGGATTCTCTTGCCAGGAGATAAACTAATCTGGATCTTGTTGTCTTTGAAACTCCAATTGCTTTCTTAATGTATACTGCTTTTACTCTTTCTAATGTGGGGAGGTTTTTCATTGAGAGATACGGCCAGATAATTTCTAAGCAACACGTCAATATTGACAGTATTTTTGCTTTAAATAGAGACATTGCTGTCTCTAATCTGACGGATCTTATATAACTTATTCCATGCATAGCCATTATTGCATGTGTAGCTTTTTCTAATACATGTTTTGTGAAACACTTAGCGGATCTTTATAAACATCATCCGCCCTCCCCAGAAGCAAATCCTAGTTAAACCACTACTTCCGACCTCGCAGAATTTCCAGTAGGACATTTGAGGCTTAAGACATTCTTAGATGTCACAGCGGAAATGCGAGTTGAACTCCCTGTTGTGAGAAGACATTTAGTTGCTGTTGTCTTATTAAGGCTATGGTCGCTGAAGCCATGGAGGTTGTATCTTCCACTTCTGGTTGGTTGGTTCCTCAGTTTAGGGGCTGCGACAACGCGGTCATGTAGCCCCGTGTACTTTTGGTGTGTGTTGAATCTGTCTGATAACCGGTGTTAATTGTGATGACTGTATTACTGTGTGTGTCTGTTTTAATTCAAGTAAGGACTGCAGACGATCAATTTTCCTACTTTTGCCGCCAAACGCCACCGTTTACGACCGACTAGTTCAGAAAATAGTTACCAGATGCCACCGCAGTCGGCTCTTGACGACGAACATAGGAACCTAAGAACGTTAGTCAAATGTTTAACCTATATTAATTTAGCTTCACACAGGTGTAATTAGTGGAAGGTTCTTTAACATGCCATAAATCCATGACATGTGACCGCCGGTTTTACTTGCCCCTCCGAAGGAAGACATACTGAGGGATTTTTAACGTTCTTAAAAAATCCGACGACTTTGGCCGGGTTTGAACCCGCGATCTTGGGCATAGAAGCTCAGCATGCTACCAATTACGCCACCGAAGCCACTATCTTCCACTTCTCTTGAAGGTTAGGAATTTTATTTTATTATTACTATTAGGGTCTATTGTATAAAATGACCACAATGTCCACGCCACTCAAATGCAACAACAGCAACAAACCTTGCTGTGCGATGTTTTAAAGTGGGGTCTCTCATTGTTCGCTTTACGAGCCTTGTTATGGAAATTCAGTATTAATGTTCCTTCCTTGGTCCCACGAGAACTGCAGATATCATCCATCCCGTAGCCTACTGCTTTTTATCTCATCTATTGTATTTCTATGCAGACTACATTCTTTAATATTCGTCGCAAACAGAAGCAAGGTCCATTGTTTTAGTCGTGAGAACTCTAGAGTACAGGCGTGCTCGATATAACTGGATCGCATTGCCCTACCTTTCTGCCCCACACGCATCTAATCTCCAGAGTTATTTACAGCTTTTAAGTAAACGAATGCGGGCTTTTTCCTGTTATTTTTCCTCAGGAAAATTCAAGGCGTTTTCTTCAAAGTATGAACTAGGGCTGTAGATGTCATTCGAAATTCAAACAAGTTATTCGAATGTTTGAACAATTTAATCTAATTGTGGATTATTAGAATAAATCGAACAGTTCAATTATTTGAATTATTACTCAATGATGTCCTAGTTTTGATCTTTGTTGCGGTGTTAGGCCGGTATTACACTATCAAAAAAAAATTGTCAAAGATCTTTGATAAAAGATCTTTTATAAAAGATATGACAGTGTAATGGGGAAATCTTTTATAAAAGGTGGTTTTATAAAATTTCTTTTATAATATGTATGAGCATCATGCTATCTTTGATAAAAGATTCAAACCAAAATGGCGGATCATAACAGCTGGAATATTACCACAGCAAATATGCTCATATCAGCGTGTGAAATGCATGAAATGTTACACAATATGTTACATAACGAATGGTGTACAATGTAAAATATAAATAACAGATAGAAACTGCAGGTAAAAATAGCCGAGGCTTTATGCGCTGCACCTAAAGGACGCGAATTTCTGGATATAAAGAGGAATTAAATAATTAAATAGGCTGAAAAAAGCCGTGAATAGTAGTGCATTTTATGTTATAATATTTGTATGATAATTTTTCAATTACACTTATGGTATTACAAACGAGTGTAAATAAGGAATGTATCCTTACCGATACGGAATGCATCTACCTAACGTCGACAGGGAGGTGTCTAGTTAGCGGAATGAGTAGAGCGCCCGACTCTGATTCGTGGGGACATGGGATCGAATCCCACTTAAGGCGTGAGTATTTACTTCTCATATTTCATTTTTCTTTGCTCGGACAGTGATTTTTTCGAACGTCACCATCATTCATTTCATCATATTTATTAATAATTAAATATTAATGTAATTTTTCAAGTGCTCGTACTGCAGCTTGTTCACCAAGATTTTACTCGTAGCCTAATACACTTTCACGTGGGCGACCCATGGTTTAACCCATACACGTTCACTTTATCTTTCAGTTTCTTCTATATACAGGCATTGCCTCCACAGAATTTCAACTACCGTAATACAGTAAAGTGAACAAGGAACTGCCCATCATCCATTTTGGTGAACTATGATAAAATATTTGATGTAGTGTAATGGTGTGATGATTGCTTTGTATAACTTTTATAAAATTTCTTTGACAAATTTCTTTGATAAATTTCTTTGATAGTGTAATACCGGCGTTACTGAGATAGTTTTTATACTTCAAAGTCCGGTCCAATGTGACTCCCAGATATTTTTGGCAAGCGTTGTATTGTAATCGTCGGCCTCTGAATTCTTGAGGCTCTTTGATGATCTAGATGGAAGCAGCTAACCTCCGTCTTGTTTAAGTTAGGTTTAAGTCTCCATGAATATAAATATTTATTCTATGAACTGCGGAATCGCTCCAAGAATGGGATCGCGTCAGGCAGCAAGTGATTTGCATTCTCTGTGAAACATAAACCGTGTGCTGGCTCATAAGCGCTTTATAGGGCGCCATAAAGCGGGATTGTCTAGAGCAGAAAACAGTGTGGAGCTTCAAGGAAGACAATGGAGAGATAAACAGTACAGTCGGCTTCCCTGAATAGGGACACCTTTCTCACAGTTATCTGGTCAGTCGTCTTCGAGTACGTTATAACGCTTAGCTGTAACACAGTCTTGAGATTGGAAGTTCGAATACCGGCACTGACAAGTGACTCTTTAGGCTGGAACTTTTAATCGATTGAATTCATTTATTGAAAATCGATTAATTGCTTAGTGGTTTAATCGATTAATCGTTTGGTCGAATACTTAATTAATTGTATTTTTAATCTACGTTGCATTTTGTCAGTTTTTTCGCTCCAAATTACCTCTCGCGATTATTTTCAACCTCAATTGCATTTTGTAAAGATTGACAATCTAAATTGCTTTTTAGTAAGTCTTTCAATGTAGGAGCAGGACATTTTAGTGAGTATTTTGAATTTCAATTGCATTTTGTAAGTATTTTCAACCAAAAGCGCATTTCGCAAGAATTTTAAATCTAAATTGCATTTTGTTTGGTGGGCATTTTGCAAATATTTTGATTCTCAATTGCATTTTGTAGGTATTTTGAATCTAAATTACATTTTGTCAAGTATTTTCAATCTAAATTGCATTTTGTAAGTATTGTCAATCCACATGAGTCGTTTGAATCTACCGTACATTTTGTAAGCATTTTCAATTTCAATTGCACTTTGTGAATAATTTGGATTGGAACTGGGATATTTCAATCTGAATTGCATTGTGTATTTTCAATTTCAATTGCATTTTGTAAGTATTCTGAACCTCAATTGCATTTTGTAAGTATTTCGACTCTACATTGCATTTTGAACGTATTTTGAACCTAGCCTAGCCTACATTTTGTGGATTTTTTTTCAATATATTCCTTTTGTGAATCTTTTCGTTCTAAATTCCCTTTCGTAAGAACATTTTGTGAGTTGTTTCAATCTGAGTTCCTTTTTGTAAGTATTTTTCGTCTCACTTAATTTTTGTTCTGGTTTCCATTTCATTAACATTTTCGCTATCACCCAGATCATTAGGGGCCGATAACCTAGATGTTAGGCCCCTTAAAACAACAATTATCATCATCATTAATTAATTGTTTTGTCGATGTACTTCGCGCCTTTCACTACGCTCTCACAGAAACAAATCACGTATTAATTTAATTAAAATATATCACTTAGTATCATGGAAGCCTCCGTGGCTTAGGCGGCA
Organism: Meconema thalassinum; assembly: GCA_946902985.2. Classification (NCBI taxonomy): domain Eukaryota; kingdom Metazoa; phylum Arthropoda; class Insecta; order Orthoptera; family Tettigoniidae; genus Meconema; species Meconema thalassinum. Next base: position 57,424,417 of record OX336398.1, on the reverse strand, counting down.
GCACGCCGGCCTCTCACCGCTGAGTCCGTGGTTCAAATCCCGGTCCCTCCATGTGGGATCTGTGCTGGACAAAACGGAGGCAGACAGGTTTTTCTCCGGGTACTCCGGTTTTCCCTGTCAAAATTTCATTCCAGCAACACTCTCCACTATCATTTCATTTCATCTGTCATTCATTTAATCATTGCCCCGGAGGAGTGCGTCAGGCCTCGGCAGCCGGCACAGTTCATATCCTCGCCGCTAGATGGGGGCTTCATTCATTCCATTCCTGACCCGGTCGGAGACTGGAAGCAGGCTGTGGATTTTCATTTTCACTTAGTATCATGTATTTTTAAATAATGCACCTTCTTTGTTAAAACTAGGCTAAACATCGTAAAACTAAAATGTTCCTGTCCTAAATTGTAAACATTGAACAAGAATTCAAAATATTTCCTGAAAACTCTTCGTTTTCTTTTTTTCGAAGCCCTTTCCAATTTGATTGATGTTTGTCTTTTTAATGTTCATTCTATGGATTCTCTTATGCTGTTTAGACTATTTTTTTACTAATTTTGTTTTCACTTTTTGAGCTGTTTCTGATTAGTTTTGGTTGCTTTTTTGATTTATTTTATTTTCAGTAAATTTGACATTTTTGACTTTTTCTGCTGTTTCTTAATCATTTTCGTACCCAACTTCAAATACCTGGGTGTCGTGCTACAAACTACTGGAACTGCTTTCTCCCTGCATGTACAGGAGCGAGCTACGGCAGCAACGAAAGTCTCATACGACATTCCCAAACTCCAAAGCCTATCCCTGTCAACAGCGATAAAGCTACTCAAAATTAAATTTATGCCGACCGCCACATATGGCATTCAATTAATTTGGCCCTACTTGTCGGTGAATAACCTCAGGAATCTAGAGAGCGTCAAAGAGAGATTTATAATACGAGAGCTCTCTTTATCTCAAAATTCTCAAGGAACAGCAACGCCTATAAAATAGGACAGGAAACCTTCTTTATAGAAGACATAAAGCACTCTTTCGATCTACCGGAAACTCAAACGTATAAAACCATCGTCGAGGAGAGACGAAACAAAGCCGACGAAATACCACAAGAATTAATGGAGACTGAAGCAATGAAGACAGATATCTGGAAGGGGCCAAATCTCAAACTTCGACATCTGTATACGTGATTCGCTGTCCATGGATTCCATGGAAGGATCTGTCAGAATGAGACATTTCATGAGCCCAAGGAGGACTGTGTCTGCAAGAATTGCAATATTCCATGCCCCAAATACCATTTAGTGGATTGTGTAAGCAGGTCTCAATCTATAATCGCAGAAATGTCAGAGTGGTGAAAACGTGATTGTACACATTGTGTTGAATAAAATCATATTTTAATCATTTTGATTGTTGTGTTTCTTTTTCTTTTGGATTTTGAAAAAAAAAGTTCCCACTTTTTGTGCTGTTTATGATTAATTTTGATTGCTTTTTTGGATTTATCTATTTAAAGTATTTTTTTTCCTTTTCAGCTGATTTTCGCTAATTTTGATTGTTGTGTTTTTTATTTTATTTTGAATAATCATGTAGCCTATTCACTCTTTGTGCTATTTGTGATAAATTTCGATTGTTTGTTGTATTTTTTTGGAATTTGGCTAGGTTTAATTGTTGTGTTTCTTATTTTGACTACTGTTGTTTTTTGGATTTAATTTTCAGTTTTTTTTTTACTTTTTCCGCTGTTTTTCACTAATTTTGATTGTTGTGTTTTTTATTTTATTTTGAACAATATTGTTTCCACTTTTTGAGCTGGTTTTGACTAATATTGTGATTGTATTTTGCGTTTTTTTATTTTGATGAATACTGTTCTCTGTTTTCTTTTAACGTTTTGGGTAAATACATTTTGAAAAATTGTGTTTTTTTCAATTTTGATTTTTAATACTTTATTATTATTATTATTATTATTATTATTATTATCGGATTATCGTCGGACTTTTTAAGAGCGTTAAAATCCTTCAGTATTCCTTCCTTCGGAGGGAAAGTAAAGCTGGCGGTCCCATGTCATAGATTTATGGCATGTAAAAGATCCTTTCACAGACTGAACTTGTGTAAAGCTAAATTGTAAGGTTAGATTTCGTCGGAACGCCCAATCAAAGTTCCAACGTTCACCACTAGGTGTCATTGATATCATTGAACGGAACTTGTAGCTCACCCTAAGGGTGTCCGCTGGAAGCAGCTACAGACTCAGGCGAGCCGAACATGTCCTCGGACACTCCCGGCACTAAAAGCCATACGATAAACAAATAAATAAATAAACGCCTTAACGTTACAAGAAACTCTTTAGCATAATAAGAAACTCTTGAGCATTGCAAGTAACGCCTTAATAACGCCTGAGCGTTTAAGTAACGCCTTAATAACGCCTGAGCGTTTAAGTAACGCCTTGGCGTTAGAGAAGACGCCTTAGCGTTGCAAGTAAAGCCTTAATAACGCCTTGACGTTGCAAGTAACGCCTTAATAACGCCTGAGCGTTGCAAGTAACGCCTTGGCGTTATAGAAGACGCCGTAGCATTGCAAGTAACGCCTTAATAACGCCTGAGCGTTGCAAGTAACGGCTTACTCCCAAGGCTGGTATATATATTAACTTGCCAATCCAATAAGCAGGACGCGCTTCCAATTCAAGCGGCTTGTACCGGTACTGTGTGTTGGTTGTAAGTACGCGATAAGACTGGACTCTTGGCTCCTTCTCAAGGTCATGCTTAAGGACGTCAACACGTTTTATTAGCCTAATTTCTTATGGTAATTGACCTTGATGGAACCTCTAATCTACGGCTGTAAAACTACTTCACTTTGTATACAGTTATCGGTATATGTCGCCACTTTAAAACAACATCCTATTTGTTTACTCTCTTTGTTATACACACACGACCACATCTCCACCATCGCCTTCTTGATGATGTTTCGCCTTGGCTTATTATTGACATCGTTGGGGCATAATTCTACACTGAAGTTACACCGATAACCATTACGAAATATCCTTGCCAAATTAGTGCCGGCCAAAGAAATAGTAACACTTATGAAAATTTAAGTTGTCGAAAATTGTTTCATAATTAGACCTACTCTCTTTATAATGGTTTTCTTTTTAGTCTCGGACCAAAGGATCATTGGGAACAACAATGTGAAAGTGTACGGTTTATAAAGGGATTCTTTCGACCAGGGTTGGATTTGGAATTGTTTGGCGGTATTCACAGCTTCACGCTTCCGCAATTATTGGGATGTGAGAATGGTGCATTGTTGCGGCATGGTTGTGCTCTCATCTAATGACTTGTTATTCACTACTTCACAGCTTCCACTATTATCGGGATGTGAGGATGGTGCATTGTTGTGGCATGGTTGTGCTCTCATCTAATGACTTGTTATTCACTACTTCACAGCTCTCACTATTATCGGGATGTGAGGATGGTGCATTGTTGTGGCATGGTTGTGCTCTCATCTAATGCCTTGTTATTCAGTAATTCACAGTTTCCGCTATTATTGGGATGTGAGAATGGCGGTTTGTTGTGGCATCGATGGGCTCTCATCTAATGCCTTGCTCTTCAGTTCTTCACAGTCCGCTATTATTGGGATGTGAGAATGGCGGTTTGTTGTGGCATCGATGGGCTCTCATCTAATGCCTTGCTATTCAGTTCTTCACAGTCCGCTATTGTTGGGATGTGAGAATGGCGGTTTGTTGTGGCACTGTTGGGCTCTCATCTAATGACTTGTTATTCAGTAATTCACAGTTTCCGCTATTATCGGGATGTGAGAATGGCGGTTTGTTGTGACATCGATGGGCTCTCATCTAATGCCTTGCTATTCAGTTCTTCACAGTCCGCTATTATTGGGATGTGAGAATGGCGGTTTGTTGTGACATCGATGGGCTCTCATCTAATGCCTTGCTATTCAGTTCTTGACAGTCCGCTATTATTGGGATGTGAGAATGACGGTTTGTTGTGACATCGATGGGCTCTCATCTAATGACTTGCTATTCAGTTCTTCACAGTCCGCTATTATTGGGATGTGAGAATGGCGGTTTGTTGTGGCATCGATGGGCTCTCATCTAATGCCTTGCTATTCAGTTCTTCACAGTCCGCTATTATTGGGATGTGAGAATGGCGGTTTGTTGTGACATCGATGGGCTCTCATCTAATGCCTTGCTATTCAGTTCTTCACAGTCCGCTATTATTGGGATATGAGAATGGCGGTTTGTTGTGACATCGATGGGCTCTCATCTAATGACTTGTTATTCAGTAATTCACAGTTTCCCCTATTATCGGGAGGTGAGAATGGCGGTTTGTTGTGACATCGATGGGCTCTCATCTAATGCCTTGCTATTCAGTTCTTCACAGTCCGCTATTATTGGGATGTGAGAATGGCGGTTTGTTGTGACATCGATGGGCTCTCATCTAATGCCTTGCTATTTAGTTCTTCACAGTCCGCTATTATTGGGATGTGAGAATGGCGGTTTGTTGTGACATCGATGGGCTCTCATCTAATGACTTGTTATTCACTACTTCACAGCTCTCACTATTATCGGGATGTGAGGATGGTGCATTGTTGTGGCATGGTTGTGCTCTCATCTAATGCCTTGCTATTCAGTTCTTCACAGTCCTCTATTATTGGGATGTGAGAATGGTGGTTTGTTGTGGCACGGTTGTGCTCTCATCTAATGCCTTGCTATTCAGTTCTTCACAGTCCGCTATTATTGGGATGTGAGAATGGCGGTTTGTTGTGACATCGATGGGCTCTCATCTAATGCCTTGCTCTTCAGTTCTTCACAGTCCGCTATTATTGGGATGTGAGAATGGCGGTTTGTTGTGGCATCGATGGGCTCTCATCTAATGCCTTGCTCTTCAGTTCTTCACAGTCCGCTATTATTGGGATGTGAGAATGGCGGTTTGTTGTGACATCGATGGGCTCTCATCTAATGACTTGTTATTCAGTAATTCACAGTTTCCCCTATTATCGGGATGTGAGAATGGCGGTTTGTTGTGACATCGATGGGCTCTCATCTAATGCCTTGCTATTCAGTTCTTCACAGTCCGCTATTATTGGGATGTGAGAATGGCGGTTTGTTGTGGCACTGATGGGCTCTCATCTAATGCCTTGTTATTCAGTTCTTCACAGTCCGCTATTATTGGGATGTGAGAATGGTGGTTTGTTGTGGCACTGATGGGCTCTCATCTAATGCCTTGTTATTCAGTTCTTCACAGTCCGCTATTATTGGGATGTGAGAATGGCGGTTTGTTGTGACATCGATGGGCTCTCATCTAATGCCTTGCTATTCAGTTCTTGACAGTCCGCTATTATTGGGATGTGAGAATGGCGGTTTGTTGTGGCACTGATGGGCTCTCATCTAATGCCTTGTTATTCAGTTCTTCACAGTCCGCTATTATTGGGATGTGAGAATGGCGGTTTGGTGTGACATCGATGGGCTCTCATCTAATGCCTTGCTATTCAGTTCTTGACAGTCCGCTATTATTGGGATGTGAGAATGGCGGTTTGTTGTGGCATCGATGGGCTCTCATCTAATGCCTTGTTATTCAGTTCTTGACAGTCCGCTATTATAGGGATGTGAGAATGGCGGTTTGTTGTGACATCGATGGGCTCTCATCTAATACCTTGCTATTCAGTTCTTCACAGTCCGCTATTATTGGAATGTGAGAATGGCGGTTTGTTGTGACATCGATGGGCTCTCATCTAATGACTTGTTATTCAGTTTTTCACAGTCCGCTATTATTGGGATATGAGAATGGCGGTTTGTTGTGACATCGATGGGCTCTCATCTAATACCTTGCTATTCAGTTCTTCACAGTCCGCTATTATTGGGATGTGAGAATGGCGGTTTGTTATGGCATCGATGGGCTCTCATCTAATGCCTTGTTATTCAGTTCTTCACAGTCCGCTATTATTCGGATGTGAGAATGGCGATTTGTTGTGACATCGATGGGCTCTCATCTAATGACTTGTTATTCAGTTCTTCACAGTCCGCTATTATTGGGATGTGAGAATGGCGGTTTGTTGTGGCATCGATGGGCTCTCATCTAATGACTTGCTATTCAGTTCTTCACAGTCCGCTATTATTGGGATGTGAGAATGGCGGTTTGTTGTGACATCGATGGGCTCTCATCTAATGACTTGTTATTCAGTTCTTGACAGTCCGCTATTATTGGGATGTGAGAATGGCGGTTTGTTGTGGCATCGATGGGCTCTCATCTAATGCCTTGCTATTCAGTTCTTGACAGTCCGCTATTATTGGGATGTGAGAATGGCGGTTTGTTGTGGCACTGATGGGCTCTCATCTAATGCCTTGCTATTCAGTTCTTGACAGTCCGCTATTATTGGTATGTGAGAATGGCGGTTTGTTGTGACATCAATGGGCTCTCATCTAATGCCTTGCTATTCAGTTCTTGACAGTCCGCTATTATTGGGATGTGAGAATGGCGGTTTGTTGTGGCACTGTTGGGCTCTCATCTAATGATTTGTTATTCAGTAATTCACAGTTTCCGCTATTATCGGGATGTGCGAATGGTGGATTGTTGTGACATTGTTGGGCTCTCATCTAATGCCTTGCTATTCAGTTCTTCACAGTCCGCTATTATTGGGATGTGAGAATGGCGGTTTGTTGTGACATCGATGGGCTCTCATCTAATGCCTTGCTATTCAGTTCTTGACAGTCCGCTATTGTTGGGATGTGAGAATGGCGGTTTGTTGTGGCACTGTTGGGCTCTCATCTAATGACTTGTTATTCAGTAATTCACAGTTTCCGCTATTATCGGGATGTGCGAATGGTGGATTGTTGTGACATTGTTGGGCTCCCATCTAATGACTTGTTATTCAGTAATTTCTAGAGCAGGGTTTCTCATCCAGTGGCTCGCGACACCCTGGGGAGTCGCAGGATGTGTCTTGGGGGTCTCGAGTTACAGAGAAAAAGTAAAAGCAATGAATTATTGCTGTAGTTTATTTTATTAAACAAGGAATACACTCACATTGTATTAAACTCTTACGTTGTTTAATTTCTATTAATGAGAAACTTAAGCTTGTTTGGAATTGACCAGTTTTTGAATGTCTGGAATGATTTTTGTAATACACAAAACAATGTCATTTTCCAGTATCAAACGATTATTTGATTTGGTTTTTAAATTCACCATTATGGAGAATCCTCGTTCACAGTTATGAGATGTAGAAAATGGCATCAAAGTTTTTACCGCTGTTTTGGACAGTTCCTTTTTAATACTTATCCCAAATTTGTCAGCACAAGCATTGTTAAAAGTTAGCCTCACTGACTGATCACACTTGAAATCTCCATCAGTTCATCATGAAGACGAGCACGTACTGTAGCTCAGCTTTAGTTTTAACGTTAGAACTTGGAGGGTCCCAGTGACTAAAAGGTTGAGAACCGCTGTCCTAGAGCATCAAGAAGTTTGGTTGCATTAAAGAGGAGTGAAGACTGAATGTGTTGTGACTTTTTAGTGACAGTGATTTTGGTTCAAGTACAAAATGAAGTAGCGACATCCGTTCTTGAAAATTTTTCTAAAATCAAAGAACTTCATTTATACTCATCTGAAAGTATACTTTTAAACGAAAAATGATCTTTCCCTTGAAATTATTTTACTGTTTATATTCCTTGCATTTAATTTTCAAAATAATGCAAGTAAAAATTATTTTGTGTTCATCTTTGAAAATATCCAAGTTAACGCTCTTTTTTTTTTTTTGGCTGACGCTGTACTATGCGAAACTTTTCTGCCATATGTCATGCCTGGGGACCGGATTCTTAGGATTTTACCAATTTTTTTTCCTTATGTGAAGATTCAAAAATGTTTTAATACTTTTCCGAATCACACTTAAAATTCTAGAATTCTGTAGTACCTAAAAAAACTAAATGATATGCGAGTACCTAAAATATCTGGTTGGTTGGTTCCTTAATTTAGGGGCATGTATCCCCGTGTACTTTAGGTGTGTACAGTAGAATCTGTGTTAATTGTGATGACTGTATTAGTGTGTGTTATCAGTGATTCAGGTAGAAGGACTGCAGACGATTATTTTTTTCAAGTAGTTTCTACTTTTGCTACCATCCACGACACCTAGCAGCAGACATGGCTACTAAATGCCATCGCAGTCAGCACCTGGCGGTGAACGTTGGAACTAGTATAGCGTACTCAAACTCACCTACAAATTTTAACTTCCACAAGAGTAGTTAGTGGAAGGTTCTTTTACATGCCATAAATCTATGACATGGGACCGTCGGCTTTACTTCCCCTCCGAAGGAAGGCATACTGAGGGATTTTTAACGCCCTTAAAAAATCCGACGAGTTCGGTCGGGTTTGAACCCGCGATCTTGGGCATAGAAGTTCAGCATGCTACCGACTACGCCACCCAAGCTGCTCCCTAAAATATCTCATTGCAATTTTAGTCCATAATGCTTAAAAGTAAACCACAAGGGAGTGTTTATTCCTAGCTCCAGTTGTTTGGGAGTAATCCTATCTGCCAGAAAATTCAAATATTTTCAGCACTCTTCAGCTAATATCTTAATGTTTGGTTATTTACTATCAGAAATTGGGAATAAATCTCTTATTGTTTCCTATATTCTAAATAAACAAAGTTAATTAAACGAGCTAGAATGTGAAAATCATCTCTGACACCCTTGGCTTTATTGAATTTGAATAATTAACATATATAAGGACAGCAAATATTGCCTAAAGGGTGAAGTTCTCGGTGATAATTTGATAATAATATTATTATTATTAATAATAATAATAATAAGGAAAGGAAGATATTGAGGAAAATCCTGGGTCCAGTCAAAGAACACGGCGAGTTCCGAAGACGCCACAACCACGAGTTGTACAGTACACTCACGTAGAGAAAATAACGGACGTGATGAGGAAAAGGAGGATTTCTTTTTATGGACATATAACCCGAATGAAATCAACACGGCTATCCAACAGAATTTTTGCTTTTCTCCATGAGAAAAAGACAAAGGGGGCCTGGTTCAATGAAGTAGAGAAAGATCTTTTGGAGACTGGGATTACACGTGAAGATATCCAGGAGCGTGGCCCACTTAGGGAGAAACTTCAGAAACATCGGAGTTTTCAACTTAAGCCGAAGCTAAAAACCGGGAAGGCGTGGACGACAGAGAGAAAGGTGCAACATCGATCGCGAATGAAGGAGTACTGGGCTAACATTAAAATGCAGAAGAAACAGTTGACATGACGTGGTCCTTAGTTGGCCGTAACGAAGGAAGAATAATAATAATAAGAATATCGTATGTCCTCGGATGCCGGGTGCAAGCTTTGTAATTTGACACCCAGAGGGTAGCCTTGCATGTCGAATTTCGTTGTTCCTTGAAGCACTATGAAAGTCAAGGAGGTTAGATATCTAAACTCCTTGAACACTATAGCGCTTTCTAGTAGAGAAATTAGGAACTTTGTGTTGGAGGAAACTCCCGAGATTTATTTTGCCATTATGAACAAGGCCTACTGAATTCAAATGGGTTCTATTGACATGCCAACATCGTATGACATGCGTGTCGTATTTTTGCCGCCTTTCAAAAATCACTTACCACGCCCAGGAGCGAACCTGCAATCTTGGGGTTAGTAGACCGACGCGCTATCCACTCACCTACCGTGGCAAGCTGTTGATAATTTGATGACTTAGCATTATGTAAAAATATTTACACTCTCGTTGCAATCAGATTTTCTACTAACAATTAGACATTAATTTTAAGCTTTGCGCCTATTTAAAAACCAACTCAATTTATTAAAATCCTAATGTTTTTTTAACGTGAAAATCTGGTCCCTAGTCTTGACTGTCCTATGTGGGATTCCAAGGGCGTTGTGTCATTAAGGGCTGAAAGGGCCGCGCCCACCCAGGGCCGTATTGCACAAAATTTGTTTAATATTAATCTCTTAAAAATTATTTTAATTACAGATATTCTACTTAAAATAAATTTGTTGTAGTTGATTCATTTAAGGTCTTTCAGACATCGTGGTCATATCGTGAGGAATTTGTTTCATAACCTGTGTTATTGTGATGGATGTATTAGTGTGTGTGTATTTGTAATTCTGATGAGGATTGGAAAGGAAGAGGCCGTGGCGTTAACTTAGGAACCGTCCTGGCATTCAACTGGAGTAAACGTGGGAAACCACGGAAAACCACTTCCAGGGTGGCAGAGGTTGGAATCAAACCCACCTATTCTCAATTTTGCTTCATGAGACTGAGTGTACCCCATTCCAGCCCTCAGACCAGAATTTATCACAAAATGATTTAATTAATGATAGGAGACATGAATGAATGAAGATGACTTCAAAATAATAGCATAAGGAGTTTGAAGGAAGCAGCCGTGTCCTATTAGAAATCATGCCTACTTTCCCTGTGGAAGATCATAATATGTTTGTAAATAGAAAAAATAATTACCAATGATAACAGGCCTGCCATTAACAGTCGCACCTTGATTGGCCTACTTAATTACCCGATATTAATCCCATAGAACATATGTGTGGGGGCTATATTGAAGGGCGGATGAAACGTAGAAATTATATACCTATGCAAACTGGTGGCTATTCATGATCCATTCACCAGTGAGTAGTTTTAGAAGGATGAAGCATACCTAGTGAACTCCCATCCTTGCCGTAGAATGATTCCTTCAAGGAGTGACTGATTTCTTTTGTCTGGTGAACTTATCCAGTGTACCGCATAAATTCATTGTCCCACCTCCTCTTCGCCAGTACTGAGCACGACTCTTGGAGTGAAGTCTTAAATCTCTTTAGACTCACAGTAAATGTTGGTACAATATATCAACAGTTGGTATGAGTTACATAATAATAACTCCACCGTGGGAACACTTTACGACCGCAATTCCGTGATTCCTCGATCAGGCGCAGGATGAATTATTAGCTCACTCAAGGTCGTGAGTTAGTTCCGGTCTCCACCCAGTTTTGCCAACCCTACTGATATTTGTTGCAGTGATATACTTGGAGCCATTTTATTTTAACCACTAACATATTACACTTTGACGAAAGATTCTCGCTCGAGACAGACATTTACTCTCGTAACCATGATATACGGATCAATGTTCTTCAATATGCGTTCCATTATAAGTTGTTATATGTCAAACTGACTAGATAAATGACAAAACAATTCATTCATGCCAACTGTCTGCAAATATTGTGAAAATGAAACACGAGTGACAGCAATTTTGATTCAAACCAACAGTAGGAAATTAGAATGTATTTCACTATAAACCACCTTGTTTGTAGTGTTGGGAGACTAGTGGTAAGGTTACATTGTTAGTAACTTATTTAAGGTGACGTGGACTATAATCACCATGTTTGTAGTGATGGGGGACAAGTGGTAAGGTTACATTGTTAGTAACTTATTTAAGATGACGTGGACTATAATCACCATGTTTGTAGTGATGGGAGACTAGTGGTAAGGTTACATTGTTAGTAACTTATTTAAGGTGACGCGGACTATAATCACCATGTTTGTAGTGATGGGGGACAAGTGGTAAGGTTACATTGTTAGTAACTTATTTAAGATGACGTGGACTATAATCACCATGTTTGTAGTGATGGGGGACAAGTGGTAAGGTTACATTGTTAGTAACTTATTTAAGGTGACGTGGACTATAATCACCATGTTTGTAGTGATGGGAGACTAGTGGTAAGGTTACATTGTTAGTAACTTATTAAAGGTGACGCGGACTATAATCACCATGTTTGTAGTGATGGGGGACAAATGGTAAGGTTACATTGTTAGTAACTTATTTAGGGTGACACAGACTATAATCACTATGTTTGCAGTGGTAAGGCTACATTGATAGTAACTTATTTAAGATGACGCGGACTATAATCACCATGTTTGTAGTGATGGGGGACAAGTGGTAAGGTTACATTGTTAGTAACTTATTAAAGGTGACGCGGACTATAATCACCATGTTTGTAGTGATGGGGGACAAGTGGTAAGATTACATTGTTAGTAACTAATTTAAGGTGGAGGCACTACAATACCATATGTTGGTATGAACGATAATTATACATTGCAAAAACAAATCAATTAGAAAACTCACCGATATCGGAGCAGATTTCATATTGTAGGATCGAGCTGTATAATCTGGAAATATAGCTTTAAAAGTTAAATGAAGTCTTACTTATATTTCTGCAGTAGTATCCATACCCCACCCTCCCATCTACAATCGTAATAATACATTATCTAGGATAAGGATACAGTGTACTGACTTGATAGACCCCCTGTGGGGTCCTGCACGAGATCTAGCAACCACGAGACCTTGGCGACTCCGTCACGATCTCAGTCACTATGAGAGCAGATAAACAGCGACTGTCATGCTAGGGATGTCGTCATCTTCTCGTATGTTCCGTTTTATGGGTTTTGTGATGATAGCGGTTCATGAACAGAATATCGTGATGAACCTACCACATAGACACTGTTGTCACCAGGGTTAAGTGATGCTCTTTACCGTAGCTCTATTCGGCGGATCAGTCCTTGGAAAAGTTACCAACAATGTAAACCTTACCACTTGTCCCCCATCAGTACAAACATGGCGGTTATAGTCTGCGTCACCTTAAATAAGTTACTAACAATGTAACCTTACCACTTGTCGCCCTTCACAACAAACATGGTGATTATAGTCCAAGTCACCTTAAATAAGTTACTAACAATGTAACCTTACCACTTGTCCCCCATCACTACAAACATGGTGATAGTCCGCGTCACCTTAAATAAGTTACTAACAATGTAACCGTACCACTTGTCCCCCATCACTACAAACATGGTGATTATAGTCCACGTCACCTTAAATAAGTTACTAACAATGTAACCTTACCACTTGTCCCCCATCACTACAAACATGGTGATTATAGTCCACGTCACCTTAAATAACTTACTAAGAATGTAACCTTACCACTTGTCCCCCATCACTACAAACATGGTGATTATAGTCCACGTCACCTTAAATAAGTTACTAACAGTGTACCCTTACCACTTGTCCCCCATCACTACAAACATGGTGATTATAGTCCACGTCACCTTAAATAAGTTACTAACAATGTAACCTTACCACTTGTCCCCCATCACTACAAACATGGTGATAGTCCGCGTCACCTTAAATAAGTTACTAACAGTGTACCCTTACCACTTGTCCCCCATCACTACAAACATGGTGATTATAGTCCACGTCACCTTAAATAACTTACTAAGAATGTAACCTTACCACTTGTCCCCCATCACTACAAACATGGTGATAGTCCGCGTCACCTTAAATAAGTTACTAACAGTGTACCCTTACCACTTGTCCCCCATCACTACAAACATGGTGATTATAGTCCACGTCACCTTAAATAAGTTACTAACAGTGTACCCTTACCACTTGTCCCCCATCACTACAAACATGGTGATTATAGTCCACGTCACCTTAAATAACTTACTAAGAATGTAACCTTACCACTTGTCCCCCATCACTACAAACATGGTGATAGTCCGCGTCACCTTAAATAAGTTACTAACAGTGTACCCTTACCACTTGTCCCCCATCACTACAAACATGGTCTTTATAGTCCGCGCCACCTTAAATAAGTTACTAACAATGTAACCTTACCACTTGTCCCCCATCACTACAAACATGGTGATTATAGTCCACGTCACCTTAAATAAGTTACTAACAATGTAACCTTACCACTTGTCCCCTATCACTACAAACACGGTGATTATAGTCCACGTCACCTTAAATAAGTTACTAAGAATGTAACCTTACCACTTGTCCCACATCACTACAAACATGGTGATTATAGTCTGCGTCACCTTAAATAAGTTACTCACGTCATCTTAATTAAGTTAGGGGGCGTGGTGGCGCAGTGGTCAAGCTGTATGCCTCTTACCAAGGCGGACCGGGTTCGATTCCCGGTCAATGCATGTGAGATTTTCGAAGTGAAATGCCATGTCCTGTGGTTCGGATTCCACGTAAAACGGAGGTCCCGTGGCTTATGATCGCGAGATTAACGGTCACGTTAAACTACAAGCTTCCTTCCTTTCCTTAAATAAGTGACTAACAATGTAACCTTACCACTTGTCTCCCATCACTACAAACATGGTGATTATAGTCCACGTCACCTTAAATAAGTTACTAACAATGTAACCTTACCACTTGTCCCCTATCACTACAAACATTATGATTATAGTCCACGTCCCCTTAAATACGTTACTAACAATGTAACCTTACCACTTGTCTCCCATCACTACAAACATGGTGATTCATCTACAATCATATTTTTCTTTTAGTTTGAATCTAGGTTGTGTTTGCTCTTGTCTGTCATGTTTCAAAGCGAGCATGTTGGTAGCATTGTATTAGATGTGTACGACTTGTTGGAAGTGTAGCAGAACAGAACAGAAGCAGTGAAGGATGTTTGGTATTCACTGGCTCATTCCACTGGGAGTTTCCCGTGTCTAGCCCACGCTCGGAATAGACTAGAGTATTGGCAAGGTGCTACTGACTGTGATACAAGATAAGATTAGCAGCTGACATTCCCAGCTCAGTGTTCAACTTGAGGTGTGCTCACATCGTCAGAACACGTGTTGGCTTCAGAGTCATCTTAAACTAACCACAAGATAAAACAAGTAGTTCCGTGACGAACTTAAGATCCTACTTTCCTTAAAATTATAGATACCATACATCAACAGTTGGCAGCTTGTTATCGTGTCGGTCGGTCTACCAACCCCAAGCTTGCAGGTTCGCTCCTGGCCGTGGTAAGGGCTTTTTGAAAGGCGACAACATTCACGATACGCATGTCATACGATGTTGGCATGTTAAAGAACCCATTTGAATTCAGTAGGCCGTGTTCATAATGGCAAAATTAATCTCGGGATTTTTCGCCAACACAAAGTTCCTTATTTCTCTACTAGAAAGCGCTATAAAGTCAAGGAGCTTCGATATCTAACCTCCTTGACTTTATAGCGCTTCAAGGAGCGATAACATTCGACAAGGATGTTGCCCTCTGGGCACCCGACAGCCGAGGCCATACGATATTATTATTATTGTAACAGTTGGTAAACTAGGCGACTATATATTCTTAGTTCCATCTCTTAAGGTACCAACGCACATGCTAAAATTGGTTGAGGTCCAAGAGATAGTCTGCGCGTTACATGTATTTAGATATTGAGTTCAACAGCGTGCATAAAATCAGGTTGGTAACACTGCCATAAGTGGGATGCTAAAAGTTAAATTGAAATATTATGATCTATATATGTGCCAATTTTGAAAGAACTGCATTTATTAGTGTGGAAGTTACGTGTGATTCAACATTAAACCTGTCATCACGCGTAGAATCATGTTGGCAGCACTGTCCTACATAGGTTACCGAAAATTAACCTACATTTGCATGTCTGTATGTATGCAAAGTTTAGAACTGTTGGCCTGCATACTTCCTTATATATTGAGATTAGGATACAATTATTGTACAGAGTGCATTTTTCTATAGTTGGCAGCCCTATTGACACTCAAATAAAACGCATATTCATATCTGCTCTGGTGCGCAAATCACATAGGCCTACCAAATTTGGTTGTAATTCAATAGATAGTATGCAAGTTACATGCATTTAAAGATTTGACATATCAGCAGGCATAGAATCATGTTGGCAACACTCTCATATATGAGCTCCTGTAAATTAGTCTGATGTAATATTATCTAGCAGACATACAGCACCACCTTAACTGGATTTATTTCTATCTGGTTTATGGTTTGAAATCGTTCTGTTTGGTGTTGGCCATGGAAAGTTACTAACTAGGGAGGAATGTAGTGATGTTCAGACAGCATCAAATAGCACCCGAGTCCTTGTAAGTGTTACCGCCATGTCACGCAATTATATTTTTTGTTTTACAATCTGTCTTGAATCTCTACTTCCTCAATAAATCTACTGGGCGTGAAGCGCATGTATGCTGTTCATCATTCCGGAAGGAAGGCAATGTATTCTTTTCCACTGCACAACCCATTATTCATTTCTTGTGAGTTAATTGTTACATCTATTAAACCCACAGGTGCAAATCTCATTAGTCACATGTTGCCACTCTGAATCTAAATTAACTCCCATCCATTGCTAGTCTACTAGACGTAGGCCCTCAAGGAGACAGGGTGTATGTAGCCCCACCACTTCTGGTCCATCCTGGATATTGCTACACCCTCAGGGGTTCATGGCTGTTGAGTTTGGGAGTTGGCGTTCCTGAGGGATTCCTGAGCTGGGTCCGTTTTTTATTTCCTTTTTCCACTAACTTTGGGACGGGCCCTCTCCTCTTCCCCTTTCTTATCTAACTTTCATGGCTCTCCTTCCATCTAAGTCCCTCAATCCTCATTCTTCGAGGGTTGAAGGCATTTCTTTTCTTCCTGTTCTTTATTCGCCTTATCCTTTATTTGTTTACCATTTCTTCTTCTAGTTTGTACTGTAAGTCTGTAGTTAGTGTTAGTTATAGCTTTCATTCTTATTTCATCTTTCACTATCACCCGAACCATTAGGGGCCGATAACCTAGATGTTAGGCCCCTTAAAAGAACAGTTATCATCATCAATATCATCATCATCTACTAGACCTGGTAATAATCGAATCATTTGAAATTTATTTTAAACGATTAGTCGAGAGACCGCTTAATCGGATAACCAAGATGCGAACTTGGCTACTAGATGCCATCGCAGTCAGCACCTGGCGACGAACGTTGGAACAAATATAGAGTTATCAATAGTGGACACTGAAAGGCAAATCAATGTCAAATGAAAATGTATGCATTCAGGGCGGAGTGGGATTATAAATAGGTCAGAAATTGATTACCTCTGACCAATCCGCGCCTCTGCATTGACAGCAAAGAATGCTAACCTGTACGCCACGTGGACAGAAATCCCTTGGGCTGGAATCCCGAAGACATCAATCATTTTCAGCTTGTTCTAACGTAGAATCTTGATCAATTACAAACGTTACTTTGTGACACGCGGTAGACATTATTGCAACCTTGTGCTTGCCACGCCTCGATAATATAGAAATTACGTTCCCTTGGGTCGCTAAATGAAGAGAAATTACTCTTCTCTGGACTAATTAAACAGCGTTTATAAACACTCCCACTCTTCAATTGGCGCAAGTAGCGATATTAATAAAAGAAAAATAACGAAGTAAATAATTAACTGCTCCAGATACTTGGAATGAAGAAAAAGGAACAAAACGATAACCGTGACCACAAACGCGTTCCCCCCATTGACTGCGTTAATTCACGTAACCATTCCTCGAGGAGGCCTTGGAACAGCGGCAGTAACCATGGCCGTCTGTGCCAAGTCTCTGTATCTGATTCACACTGGTGACGACATCCATCAATTGATCTAACATGCATAATATTAATGTGACAGAACTTGAATGTATAATAAGTAGATCTCCGATTTTTAGGTGCTAAAAAATCGGGAAAATATTTATTTTTTATGTATTAAAAATACTTGAATTATGTGACAAAAAAGTAAAAATATTTAATTATAATTTAGTTTATTAATGTGATTATAAACAATATGCAGTGCTCACGAATACAATTTATGCTATGTCTCACTGACTGCTGAAGCATTACAATACACAACGAGATACTTCTTCAGGTTGTCCATCACAAATGACCGACGATTATCGCGAAACACGTATTCTGAAGGCGCAAAACTGCGGCAATATGTTTTGTGTAACTTGAGATCGCTGTTCAGCCTTGATTGCTTTCCCACATGGTTGGCAGAACAGAACGCCCCCAACAGAAGTAAAGTTACCTTTAAATTCTGGAACAGACGATGGCTTGTAGTTTTTTTTAAACTTTAGGAACCGTAGAGCTGCCTTATATTTCACAGTGCCAGAAATGAACTGCGTGCGAGTGACACTGGTCCCAGGTAGCTGAGGAAGGGGGGGTCTAGCACGTGGTGCAATATGGCTATGGACAAGGAAATCCCCGGCTTCCACAGTGAGTGGCTTGGGGTGACTAGTCAAGAATAACACAGTTGCAAGCTGACATACGCTCTGCATGAAGATTAGATAGCACACATGTTCTTCCCCGTTGAAGTAACACAGAACAAAAATGCAATAAACTGAAAGATTTAGGATACTGATTTAAAAAATGTAAATATTATGTCTTTTTATGTGCTAATAAGTGAAAAGCAGGAATTTATGTATTTATAGAAAAAATGCTTAAAATATGTATTTACATCAAAAAATATCTATTTACCTAAAAATCCGAACCCTAATAATAAGTCAATTTGATCTGGTTTGATCTTGAATTGCAATCCATATAATGCGATATTTATGTATCCATTCATTCATGTGAGATACGTAACTCGTGTGAAATAATAATAATAATAATCATTTGATTGAAGGAACAATGTGCAGGGATTTGTATCAATCTTGGTAAACTGCTTCCATGGAGGTTAAAAGCTAAGGGGTTTTCAGAGGGGATTATTGTTAATTTTTCTTTTCTTAATTTAATGTTTTTTGATTTTTAATTTCTGCTTTTGTTTCTGATTTTTTGGTTTGGGTTTAGTTATGCTTTTGTTTTGCTCTTGATTAGGTTTTAGTTTTCTACTTTTGCTTTTCTTTTTTTTTTCGCTTTTCTTTCGTTTTTTGAAGCTCTTTTTTCTTTTGTAATTTTGATTTTCTGTTTTTGCTTCCAGGTTTCTTTTGGCTTTTTTCTTGCTTTTTTGCTTCTGTAACGGTTTCTACCTTCGGTTTCTTCTGCTTTTGTTTTCTGCTTTTGTTTCTTCAGTTTTTGCTTTTGTTTTTCTGGTTTCGTTTCTTCTGTTTTTGCTTTTGTCTTCTGCTTTTGTTTCTTCTGTTTTTGCTTTTGTCTTCTGCTTGTGTTTCTTCTGTGTCTGGTTTTGCTTTTGTTTTTCTGGTTTCTTCTGTTTTTGCTATTATTATCTGATTTTGTTTCTTCTGGTTTTGCTTTCGTTTTCTGCTTTTGTTTCTTCTGTTTTGCTTTCGTTTTATGCATTTGTTTCTTCCGTGTTTGCTTCTGTTTTCTGCTTTTGTTTCTTCTCCTCTTGATTTTGTTTTGTTTCGTTTTGTGCTTTTGTTTCTGTTTACTGCTTTCGCTTTTGTTTTCTTCTTTTGTTTTTTTTCTGATTTGGATTTGTTTTCTGCTTTTGCTTTCCACTTGGCATACAAACCACTATGCTATAAAGGGTTTTCCCATTCCCTCCAGAAAAATGCCGGGAGTGTACCTAATTTCAAAACCTTGGTCGCCTACTACATCCCTGTACCTAATACAGCCATTACATATCAGACAATCTTAATACATACCCAAGTACACGGGGTTGATGACCAAGACAATTGATATTGCAATTTTTCAGTCAACACAATATAATCCAAATTACTGGGACATGCGAAAACATATTCATTTGTTATGGATTACAGAAGAATTGATTGAAGGATCAATCTTCCTGTTACTGAACAGCTTTCATTTAAGTTAAAAGTTAATTTTTTTTTGTCGAGAGGATTGATTGTTTTATTTTGATATATTTATATTTAACTAGCAACCCGAACCGGCTTCACCCGGGAGCAGTTATGAATGCATTAGGTGATAAGCGTTTTTTTTCCAGTGTCAATGAACAACGACCAATATCCGTTTTACGTCTCGGCATGGTGGGTTAAAATCACTGACTGGACTATTAATTATATTATCATGGAGATGCATGTGCAACGAATTCTTGTCAGACGTAATTTAAGAATGGCGAGGTGCATGAAAAACAAATCCCCCTTCCCTCCAATCTTAACTTGACTGAGAATTTTGCGGAACGAAAAGTTCACAGGCGAAATAAAGAAAAGCCCAGTTGCACTTCCAGGGAAACTCCAAACACAACCACTCTTCTCTGAAGTCTTTAACTCAACACGACTGGACAATTTGCTGCTGGCTGTATCTGGGGCAATAGGTTCGCCCGCTAGCTAAGTTGTAACAAGGATGATAGACTTGCCCTTAGCTAGCTCGTAAACTGTCGCCTCAGTAGGTGAATGGACATGAAAATGAAAATCCACAGCCTGCTTCCAGTCTCCGACCGGGTCAGGAATGGAATGAATGAAGACCCCATCTAGCGGTGAGGATATGAACTGTGCCGGCTGCCGAGGCCTGACGCACTCCTCTGGGGCAATGATTAAATGAATGACAGATGAAATGAAATGATAGTGGAGAGTGTTGCTGGAATGAAATTTTGACAGGGAAAACCGGAGTACCCGGAGAAAACCCCGTCTGTCTCCGATTTGTCCAGCACAGATCTCACATGGAGTGACCGGGATTTGAACCACGGACCCAGCGGTGAGAGGCCGGCGTGCTGCCGCCTAAGCCACGGAGGCTTCGCTGAATGGACATGGTTGGAAGAAATTAAAACGTAAAAACACTTAGGCCTATAGTGGGCGATGTATTGAAGATAGAGATATGCTCTCGCGGACTTTTTGTAGAACTTTTCATGCTGACCAATTCTTACGCTCATAGTATATTGATATTTTTAACGGTTTGTCCAGCGTAAGCTTAAGAAGCGCACGGACGCCAAGTTTGTTTTCGACTTTTTCACTGAATTCGTTACTGCTTGGTTTCCTTTGATCATACTTTTTTTTTCCTACAGAATCTTTCCTCGAGATATCCTTTACAGAATGGTGGTTCTCGAGATTACCCGTGACATCCAAGAATCGGGGATTTTTGTCTTATACTAACGAATTAGAGATTGTCGGGGAACACATGCACCAAGCGGTACTATGACGTCACACACCTTAGTGCATCTGGGTACATTTCGTCCCGTCACCGTAACGTAACGCCAGACCCCAGCGTAACGACGAAGTCGACAAGATCATTTAAAATGATAAAACTACAATGATTTGGAGAGGAATAAGCTCGGAACATCTTATTAATCTCTGTCCACAATTTTGCCACTGACTTTAGTCTGTAGCTTGCTATTGGATCGAAACTTCAACTGAATGGCTTGAGGCTATAACATGTATTCTTACAATAGACTCGGTGAGGCATGAGAACCGGTTCACCAAAACTTATTTACATTGAGATGGTTGTGGTGAAGACACTATTACAAGCTAGACCTTTGGAAGCGGATATGTCGTGAGCAATCAAAGAGTTTCTTTAGACTGAACCTTAACCGCAGAACAAAAGAAAAGTGAGTGAAATACTCAGAAGGGAAACCCGATCCAGTTTTACGACACTCAGCAAGGCCGGTACTTCCGGTGTGTTCTTGTTGTGATATCACGTCCGGCGCCTCGAGGGGAATTCTCATAAGTTGGCAGCCTGGCTTGTGCTACGATCATTCATCATTCTCAAGGATTTCTTGCTAATTCTAGATACGGTCAATCATAGCTTGAGAAGAATGGTCTGGAAAAATTTCCTTTCCTGCCCTATGAAGGTGGTGGAAAAAAAATGTCTGCAGCTGAAAAGCTGTTGATCGAAGTTTGAATTCCAATGTTGACGTTGCCCATCCTGAGAGTACTCACCACACTTTCTCCTGGAAAATACCCGGATGGTACCTTACTTCATGTCGCGAGGCGGCTGCTCCATAAACCTAACCCCATGGCACTACAGTCCATGAAGGGCCTAGGCCAACCAAGCGACCCCTGCCCAGCCAGTTGGCCTGCAGATATTGGGGTGATACGTGGTCAGCGCATCGGATCCCCTCGGCCGTTAATCTTGGTTTTCGTGACCGGGGCGCTGCATCACTGTCAGACAGCTACACAATTGTCCTCACGAGGCTGAGTGCACCCCGTTACAGGCCTCACGTCAGTTTCTAAAATCCCTGACGGAGCCGGGAATCGAACCCGGGGCCTCCGGGTGAGAGGCAGGCGCGCTACCCCAACACCACGTGGGGTGGCTGCTCCATCCTAGACCATAACGCAAAGGTCCGGGAAAATTTCATTTCCTTCCCCATGAAGGTGGTGGCAAAAAAATATAAAAAAATGTCTGCAGCTGAAAATCTGGTAATCGAAGTTTGATTTCCAATGTTGACGTTGGCCCTCCTGGGTGTACTCCCTACACTTTCTTCAGGAAAATGCCCGGATGGTATAGCGTGGCAAGTTAGACCTGGCCTGTCATTGCGGAGTCTCGTCTAGAGGGGGAAGTGGTGGGATCATTAGGCGCAAATGCGATTTCCCCTCTTTGGTGCAACAGCTGTTTGGAGCTGCTCGCTGCTCGTCGAGGTTATAGTACGCAAGCATGAAGTATTGAATAGGAGTATTCTCAGTGACATAGCATTGGTATTAGTGGTGATGAACTGAGAGCGCGCCCACTTCACACACTCCTGACAGCAAGCTTGTTGCCATGCTTGTCAAAGAACAGAGCCGCTCAGTCTTGCTTCGCATGCCTTGACAGCATCTGTACCTGCCAAGGTTCTGGGAATAATGACTACTTGGCAACATCTAACCAGCGCGTGACGAAGTATGTGCTCACTGGTTGACAAAGAATCCAGGTGGGGGGGATGACGTAATGCAACTGGACGCACATGCGCATCGGAAGGTTCAGATCTAACTTGTTCCGTTATACCTTACTCCAGGTCGCGAGGCGGCTGCTCCTGAAGCAGGCAAAGGAGAAGTTAAATTGTATTTAGAACTGTCATCTTGGCCACTGACGACGCGGCTACGAGCAAGGACATTCTACTGGCTCTTGATCTGGACTTGTTTTGTTTGGTGATTTGTTAAACTTTATCTTATATTTTATTTTAAATGGTTATTTGTTTGTTAATTGTACAAGCGTGAAGGGCTCGCATAGCTGTAGTTTGTGCTTTGATTAATACATAAAATTAAAAAAAAAATATCACACAAATCCAACACGCACTGATGACCAAGATTCCCCAAGCCTCCAAAATGAATTAATAACAACAAAAACTTATAAACCACGAGGGACATCTACCGTCCAGAAAAAGAAAGCTGACACTTCAAACCCCTCGTAACTAGTTGGACAGGACTGAGTGACAGGATTGTGTTTGAGTCTTGAGTCTTTCGACTGATTTGATGCAGCACTCCAAGCCTCCCAGTCCTGAGCTAATCGTATCATCTCTACAGAGCTACCACACCTTACATCCGAGGCAATCTGTGTATCATATCCTAACCTTTGTCTAATCTCTATGGACATCAAATTGGCAGGTAAAAGCTGAAGGAAGTAGGAGACTTCTGTTACTTAGGAAGCAAAATAACCAGCGATGGACGAAGCAAAGAGGATATAAAAATAGGTTAGCTCAGGCAAGGAAAGCATTTCTGCAGAAAAGGAATCTGTTGACATCGAATATAGATTTAGGTATTAGGAAGTCATTTTTGAAGGCCTTTGTCTGGAGCGTGGCGCCGTATGGAAGTGAAACTTGGACTATTGGTGCAGCAGAAAAGAGGAGAATTGAAGCGTTTGAAATGTGGTGGTACAGGAGAATGATGAAGATCAGATGGGTAGATAGGGTTACAAACGAAGAGGTATTAAGACGAGTGGGAGAGGAGAGATGTTTCTGGCGACTGCTAATGAAGAGAAGAGATAGGTTGGTAGGACACATACTAAGACACCCAGGAATAGCAAGCTTAGTTATGGAAGGAAGGGTCGAGGACAAGAACTGTAGGGGTAGTCCAAGGTTAGAATATGTTAAACAGATTGCCTCGGATGTAGGGTGTGGTAGCTATGTAGAGATGAAACGATTAGCTCAGGACAGGGAGGCATGGCGCAGCATCAAACCAGTCAAAAGACTGAAGACTCAAACAACAACAACAACAACAACAACAACAGTTCTTATCCTCGACCCTTCCTTCCATAACTAAGTGTGCTATTCCTGGGTGTCTTAGTATGTGTCTTCTTTTTTGGTTGTTACTCTATCTACCCATCTGATCTTCATCATTATCCTGTAACACCACATTTAAAATGCTTCTATTCTTCTCTTTTTTGCTGCGCCAACAGTCCAAGTTTCACTTCCATAGAGCGACTTTCTAATACCTAAATCTATCTTATTTTGATTTCAACAGATTTCTTTTCTGAGGAAATGCATGCTCTTTCCGTGCCTGACCCATCCAACTTTTTATATCCTCTTTGCTTTGCCCATCACTGGTTATTTTGCTTCCTAAGTAACATAAGTCTTCTAGTTCCTTTACATCTTCACCTGCCAATTTCTGATTTCTTTCGGCTGCATTCCAATATATTAGTTTTCATCATGAATTCTTTCTATACCATTTAAAAACTCATTCAAATTCTCTGGTAAATTAATCGCCTAAGATGATGATGTCATCACTCATCAGCAAATCCCAGAGTTGAAATTATTTTACCTTGAATCCTCTTAAATAATAATTTACAAATTTTTCTCTAATTTCCCTCATTGCTTGTTCAATAAAAAGATGGAAACTACAATATGGGTGATAAGTTGCGTGGCAATATTATGGGAATGAAAGAGGGCCGACTGGGTATCAGTTAGCCGCCATAACTTTATACATCAGGCTTGTGGTACACCTTCCGGGGTGAAAATTGTGCTATGTTTAATATATGAAGCACGTCGTACGTCTTTGCTTTCCTACAGTTCGTAATACTTTTTTTTTTCAAGTTCCGATGGACTGTATAAAAATAACAGATTGACATACCAAACTGATTTTACTACTAAATGTTTGCTTGCTTTATTATGATTATGTCTCAACATAATCGCCAAAACGAATGAAACATTTGTCGTATCGTTACACCAGCATTCCAATGCCCTCGGCAAAAAATTCTGCTGCCACTGAGGTGGGTACGTCTGGGGAGTCTCCTGAAGTGTTTTCTTTTTGGCGAGGGTTTGCCGCCCAATCATACCTTCAATTCTTGAAACGGAGATTATTGGAAGAAATGAAAACGTAAAATCACTTATAGTGGGCGATGTATTGAAGATAGAGATACGCTCTCCGGGACTTTTTTTGTAGAACTTTTCATGCTGAACAATTCTTACTCTCACAGTATATATATATATATATATATATATATATATTTAATGGTTTGCCCAGCGTAAGCTTAAAAAGCACACGGACGCCAGGTCTTTTTTCAACTTTTTCAATGAAGTGGTTACTGCTTGGCTTCATTTGATCATAAATAAATTATTTTCTATAAAATCCTTCCTCGAGAAATCCTTTACAGAATGGTGAAAACTGCATTAAGATCCATCCAGTGGTTCTTCAGGTTACCCGTAACATCCAAGAATCGGGGAGTTGGTTTTATACTAAGTAGAGATAAAGATGGGGCTAAACATGTGGTATACAAACAATTGGCAAATATGGTAAATTCGAAATATTTTTTTCTTTTTGCACGATAATATCTACCTCCGTCTTCTGGCGTGCGGAAAGGGATTTTTTTTCGCGTTCACCGTTCTTTTCATTTTACCTGTAATATAACAATTCTCTTGTGTTGTGTAATTACTGTAGCAGTTCAAAGCTTAGTAAACTTCCGCACTAAGGTGCTCCAGAGGGAACTGGCCTTCTGCCTCTATAATTTGAAAGAGTCGTGGACAAGAAAAGAATGGGAAACACTATACTTTTCGTTTTTGTCTGAATGTAATTAAACTTGTAAATGTATGCATCACGGTTGGTCTTTGATGATGAAGTTTACGCCACATAGCGGTATTGTTTGGGTCCTACTCACTTAACCTACATCTGTTGGTAATTCATTATAGAATCTCATCAAAACCAGTCAGTTTCTAGGACTCTTCAGAAACATACGGTCTCTCTGGAAGGAGATTCGTGAGTCAGCTCGCGATATAAGCACACCTATATTATCCATTACTAGGTTACTTATAGGGCCACCTGTTGAAGTCTCTCCACGCCATCCCCCTCTCCTCCAGGTTCACATCTAGTGGGACGTAGGTTGGTGACCACGGGGCCCCAGCTGAGTCCGGCATTGCTTCCACTTACTTGTGCCGGGCTCCTCTCCGTCTTCTTTCCTGTCGACCTCTCTTGGTCAATGGTCAACTTTTGTTTTCTTCTGACTCCGAAGATTTTAGGGTATCCGAAGTCTAGGGAGTCTCTTCCTTTCCCTCCTTCATTGGCCCATCTCTCATCTTTCCTGATTCCTCATTCTTCTAGGGATCAGCCTTCTATTTCTTCTCATTATAGTTCCTTTCTCTTTAAGGTTCCCGCTCTGTTTTTATGAATTGGCTCCCCGTGTCTCTAAATTATATTTTGTGAGTATTTTGAATCTCAATTGCATTTTGTCAGTACAGTATTTTGAATCACGGTCTTCCGCATATTGTGAGTATTGTGAGTATTTTGAATCTACCATACATTTTGTAAGTATTTTCAATTTCAATTGCATTTTGTAAGTATTTTGAATTCTAATTGCACTTTTTTAGTATTTTGAATCTGAACCGGCCATTTTTAATCTAACTTGCATTTCAATTGAATTATGTAAGTGTTTTGAATTGCAATTGTATATTGTGAGTATTTCGAATTTACATTGCATTTTGTAAGCATTTTAATCCTAAACTACACCTTGTGCGCATTTTTCAATCTTAATTCCTTTTGTGAGTATTTTCCTTCTAAATTCCATTATGTAAGTATTTTCAGTCACACTTAATTTTCGTAATGGTTTCCATTTCATTGTCATTTTCACTATCATCCAGACCATTAGGGGCCGATAACCTAGGTGTTAGGCCCCTTAAAACAACAATTATCATCATTATCATCATCATCATAGTCTCTCCACGGTTTCTTCTGTCGCTATGACCAGTTAGGACGGCGCAGTCGCGATTTCGATTAGGCCCTGATCCAGATTACTTGGTACGTCTAAACGCAATGACATTTCATTATCTAGATTAACTGTCCACCAAACAAGATCGGCCGACCCTGTTCCAACAACTAGATAATCTCGCTCCTGGCCATTACGATCATGAGTTAGATCTATCCCCCTGCATTGTGTGAGTGAAGTTGACACTGCAAAGTATGGCCATTTTGAATTGTCTTGTGTTTTTAAAGCGAAAAGTATGAAATGTTGACCACGTTGGCTGTATTTATGTTGGTTGATATCATATATGTGAAGATTGAGTGAGAGACACGAATTGACGTAGGATAACAAACATACCATTATTTAAACATGGAGAAATTCTTAAATTAGTGTCGGGAAAAGTCGTCGAAATATAATAAAAACATATATTTATCGTCAGAGACATAGAAGGGATTCCGACAGGACCAAATGACTCTGGACGAACAAAAATGTATCATTAAATATCCTAGATCTGTGCATAAATATTTCAACTTTTTGCCACATCAAGAGTAGATCTTGCCTACATATCTCCTCAGCTTTTTTATAAAATTAAGAATATAAATTATTAAGTGCTAATAGCTAACAATACTAGACCGTTTTCAACCAACTCAAACTCAAACTGCAAGACCGTGCTATGTCCACTGTTTTCCCACCCAGACCTTCACTATATATATAATTTATGTGGAAGGTTCTGTAGAGCAGCCATTGCTAATGCAATGCACCGTACGAGACTGTCAGGAACTTAGGGATGAGTTCTGAATACTGAATTCTTTTTAGAGATTCCAGAAGGGGAAAACACCTATTTAAAGTAGAATATCTGCAATTTTAATTAATATTGAAAGACATTAATATAACAATTTCTGTGCAATACGGCCCTGAGTAAGTGGTGCCGCTGATCGGAAGTAATCCTTTGATTTGTGGGAATGGCCGTGAAAGGGGACGTGTAAGAAACCTGCTCTCTCTCTCTCTCTCTCTCTCTCAAGTGGTTTCTGCAGTCTCGAGCAAACTACTAACAGTGTAGTTGCAGCGTGCCCCGGATCTTGAGTGTGGGAGGGAAAGAGAGATGCTAATGTCTTGCTTGGGTTTTTCCCAGCCCGCTGGCTGCTCTGCTGCGTTGCGCGCCCCAGTTCCTAGCAGTGCTATCAGCAACTGCACTCACTCACTGCCTCGTGCTAGCTGAGGTGACAAGGTTACTCTAGTAACCTCCTGCTCAAGTCTTCAAAGTATACCATCGTCTGCTGTAGCCGAGGTTACTTTTTGTACCTCCTGTTGAAGTTTCCGGAGGATACCATCGTCTGCTGTAGCCAAGGTTACTTTCTGTACCTCCTGTTGAAGTTTCCAGATTATACCATTGTTTGTTGTAGCCGAGATTACTTTTTTGAACACCAGTTAAAGTCTTCTAAGTAAACCATTGCCTGCTGTTGCTGAGGTTATTTTGAGAACTTCCTGTTGAAGTTTCCGGAGGATACCATCGCATCGTCTGCTGTAGCCGAGGTTACTTTCTGCACCTCCTGTTGAAGTTTCCGCAGGATACCATCGTCTTCTGTAGCCGAGGTTACATTCTGAACCTTCTGTTGAAGTCTTCAAAGTATACCATCATCTGCTGTAGCCGAGGTTACTTTCTGAACCTCCCGTTGTAGTCTTCAAAGTATACCATCATCTGCTGTAGCCGAGGTTACGTTTTGAACCTCCTGCTGAAGTCCTCAAAGTATACCATCATCTGTTGTAGCCAAGGTTACGTTTTAAACCTCCTGCTGAAGTCATCAAAGTATACCATCATCTGCTGTAGCCGAGGTTACGTTTTGAACCTCCTGTTGAAGCCATCAAAGTATACCATCGGCTGCTGTAGCTAGGGTTACTGTTTGCACCTCCTGCTGAAGTCTTCAAAGTATACCATCGTCTGCTGTAACCGAGATTACTTTTGAACCTCCTGTTGAAGTTTCCGGAGGATACCATCGTCTTATGTAGCCAAGGTTACTTTCTGCACTTTCTGCTGAAGTCTTCAAAGTATACCATCGTTTTGCTGTAATCGAGGTCACTTTTTGAACCTCCTGTTGAAGTCTTCAAAGTATACCATCATCTGCTGTAGCCGATGTTACTTTTTGCACCTCCTGTTGAAGTCTTCAGAGTATACCATCGTCTGATGTAGCCAAGGTTACTTTCTGCACCTTCTGTTGAAGTATCCAGAGGATACCATCGTCTTGTGTAGCCAAGGTTACTTTCAGAACCTCCTGCTGAAATCTTCAAAGTATACCATCATCTGTTGTAGCCGAGGTTACTTTGTGAATCTCCTGTTGAAGTTTCCAGATTGTACCATCGTCTGCTGTAGCCGAGGTTACTTTGTGAATCTTCTGCAGAAGTTTCCTGATTTTACCATCGTTTGTTGTAGCCAAGGTTAGTTATTTAACCTCCTGTTAAAGTTTCCAGATTATACCATTGTTTGTTGTAGCCGAGGTTACTTCTTTAACCTCCAGTTAAATAATTCTAAGTAAATCATCGTCTGCTGTTGCTGAGGTTATTTTGAGACCCTCCTGTTGAAGTTTCCAGAGCATATCACTATTTTCTGTAGCTGAGATTACTTTCTGAACCTCCTATTCAAGACTCCAGAGTTTACAGTCATCTCCTGTAGCCGAGGTTTCTTTTTGAACCTTCGATTGAAGTTTCTAATGTCTACCATCATCTTATGTAGTTGGGGGTGA
Organism: Meconema thalassinum; assembly: GCA_946902985.2. Lineage (NCBI taxonomy): Eukaryota > Metazoa > Arthropoda > Insecta > Orthoptera > Tettigoniidae > Meconema > Meconema thalassinum. Next base: position 57,394,982 of record OX336398.1, on the reverse strand, counting down.
CAAGGTAATCCTGTTGAAGTCTCTAATGTATACCGTCGTCTTATTTATATTATTATTGTTGTTTTGAGGGGCGAAACTAGGAGGTCATTGGCCCCAAATCTTCGTATGTAGCTAAGGAGACAAGATTATTCTATGAACCTCAGGTTTTGATGTCCCCAATGTATAGCATCGTATTTTGTTGCCAAGGTTACATTTTGAGACATCTATTGAAGTCTCCTGTATTCACCATCGCCTTTTAACACAGAAATTTCTGTCTGAATCTGTTGTTTAAATCTCCTATTTATGTCAGTCTTTTACAGCCTAGGTTACTTTCTGAACCTTCTATTGACGTCTTCTCTGTATCCTGTAGCTTTACTAAAAGAATATACATTAAGTTATACAAATTTTGACCACTATATTTCTTAGAAATTAATTTGCAATGATAACAAATGCATTAATAATACTGTATTGGTTTATATGCTTCCAAATATGCTCCATATTTGGGATATGATCAGTTTAGTCGCATCCTTTCAGTTAGAAACGTTTGAAGAACTGTTTGAGTTTTTCATTTTTTTTCTGTCTATAGAATCATCATTTCCCCTTATCCAGCTCCTGCCGGGTCGGGGTTTTTATGGCACTTCTCCACTTTCCTCTTTCTTTCCACGATATTGTCCCAGTTCAGATTTCTTTTCTCACGCTGTTCTTCACTGAATCGATCCACCTTGTTCTAGGTCTTCCCCTTGCTCTCTTACCCTTGCACTTGGCCTCCAGCATCTGTCTTGGTATTCTATTTTCCTCCATCCTCTTTACATGTCCAAACCACCCTAGTTTATTCTTCTCAATTCTTTCATTTAGTTTTCCCATCTCATCTTCATTCCTCACTCTGTCTTTCCTTGTCTTTCCTATCAATCATACTTCTTAAGAATTTCATTTCACTGACTTGGATTCTACTCTCTTGCCTGCTTGTCAGGGTCCAAGTCTCAGCTGCATAAGTTAATATGGGTACATAGTACACTTTATACATTACCTCCTTGCTTTTCCTTGGTACTTCCTTATCCCAAACAAGTTTTCTTACACTTTGATAGAATGCATTGCTCTGCTGTACCCTCCTGCCAATCTCCATGTCCAACCTACCAGTTTGCATCAATTCACTTCCTAGGTATTTCAACATGTCCACAATTTCCAAACTCTGACTTCCAATTTTCACAGTGCCCTTTCCTTGTCTTTCCCCTCTTGTCATTACCATGGCCTTGCTTTTCTCTATACTGATTTTCAGGCCGTACTTCTGAATATTTTCGTTCAGTGCATCAAGTTGTTTTTGCACTTCTTCGGTGTTCCTTCCCCAGACCACAATATCGTCTGCAAATAATAGTAACTTCATTTCTATAGAATATTTGTACAAATATAACGTGTGTCTGTGAGTAAGAATAAACAAGACAGGAGGATAGAGTCGTACAGAGACAGCGATGAGTCGATCTATGTCATTGCTCTGGACTACAATTCACACGCAGATACCAGATACTTCCGCTCTTCAGTTGAGTAGACATGTGGTCTAATTAATACAAGTAAGGGGATAGCTTGTCGAGTGCTCAACACCATTATGTTCCACTTGCGTCGTTACGCTACTCTCCCCACAACTCACGACAAGGATGCATGTCCGCTGCATCTGTCAGGAAGCTCTCTACTAACAACTGTACGGTTTGGTAATGCTAGATCTTTGGGTTCCTCAGCACCAACCCTACAAGGACCAGTGGGCGGGGGAGGGAGGGATGGGGAGGGATCGGGGGCCGTGGAGGCCCACAGTCAGAATAAAATGCTTTTTGTAATGGGATATGTTGTTTTAAATTGTTGAGAATAAATTATATTGTTAATTGAGTCATAAGTTAACTATCATAATAAGCTAAATTATTTTAATGCATTCTAGGGGTCTAGATGCAAAACTCGCGTTCTCCACTTCTTCTAATTTTACAGGAACTAAAAAAACTTCTTAAATGTATGTAACTAATGGAATCTCTAAGATACTTTGCTTTAGTTGCAGACTATACTTAATTACACCTTCTTGTATAAACTATGTTTCATTATTTATATTAATTTGTCTGAAAAATAGGTTTTAATTTTGGAGAATGTGACTTTTGTATCCAAACATTGGAGACTGTGAGTTTTGTGTCTGAACAAGTTGGAGAATATTACTTTTGACACTAAACAAAATTACCTACTTCAGACAAAACAATAGACAAGTTGGCCATGTTTGTGAAAAATTTAGACAAATGAAACCAATTGCATTGCTGGAATACACTTATATTTATTATGTAGAGGTTACGAGTTGAACAGGCAATAATAATATTGGCTTGCAGCTGTAGAAAGTCACATGACCAGAAGCTGTCTTGTGATTGGCCAACAGAGAGAATGTGCTCTTTGCAACTAAACAGTGCGGAGAATGTTAGTTTTGCATCTAAATTGAGTTTTTGGCATTTGAAAACCAATGGACATTGTGAGTTTGGCTTTTCAGCACTAAGATAGTCGTGTGTAGTTTGGAACGAAGATTAGAATGTCCTGCTAACTCAATTTCGAACAAAAGGGGAGAATGTGAGTTTTGCGTCTAAACCCCTCATTTATCTTACCTTAGGAAGGTAATCAACACCGCTGTGAGGCCCTATTTGTCTACTTATAAATACTAAGGATGTTCACGTCACGTGGTAAATTAGAGAAGTCCAAGGTTGTTTGAAACATGTTTATGGCAAACATAGCAAGAAAACTGTAATCTGTTAACAATGTGAGCCTAGAACTGACACTGTGACTGACTAGAAAAATGTGTGTGTGTTTGATTTGTGTTTGTAAGAGAACAGCAACTGTTCTGCAGAAGTTTAGCTGGAAGTTGTTTGATCATCCACCATACAGTCTTGATCTTGCTCCCAGCGATTTCCACCATTCCTTTTCACCTCATGAAATTTCTGTCATCCGGTCAGCATTTTCACACTGACGAAGAGCTGAAGATGCTGGTTCCAATCACAGGCGGCAGACTTGTATGACACAGGACTACAATAGTTGATACCACAATATTACAAGTGTCTCAAGTGGTTTGGTGCCTGACACATTGCTCTACCTGTAGCCCATAAAGTTTTGCATATAACTATGTTCTCTTAGAAAACAATAGGGAAACAAACTTCCTGGATGCACCTAGTAATTAATGAAGGGTTTTCAGATAACACTTCTTTATATCGACAACTTTCTATGTATATTTTCATCGTAATCTCTGACAATTTCTCTCAATTAATAGTGATTTCCTGTTTGCCTCGTACAGTTTCTCACACAGCCTGTCAATCCCAGGAGACATGTTGGCTCTTGTGACACGAGACAGCATCTCTCCCTTGTGCCGTGGGATTAAATTATAAATCTTTTAGTTTTGCCGCACATCCTGTTCTAATTCCTTCTCCTGTTGGCTAATGATCTGCTATCTCATCTTGTTGTATCCATCACTCGTCTTGTTACATTCACAATTATTTAGTTGCACCGTGTAAATGTTTGCATTTGATGTGGTGTTTCTTTGATGATTGCCTTCCTTGTGTGTTCTAGTTTATTTTTACCCCTGCAAAGCTCTCTTCCCTTCTTACATGTCCGTTAGTATCCAGCTTCTAGGGAAATGTATTACACTTTAATTCACTAATTTCCGCTTAAGCTACTTATTAGTTATTGTGGCTTTAAAGGAAGGAACAGCGAGGTCATCTGCCCCTAACTTCCATCAAAATGGTGTATTCTTTCCGTATATGTTAAGATTTTAAGAGTCGTCCAATAGTATTCAAATACAATGTTATGATTCTTAATCTATTTAAAAAATTCTGGGTCATTTTCATCTAGAAATATTTCTTACATTTCCAGTGACCGTTGACAGATCGGAAAATAAATAATCCAATAAATGAACAGAGAAAGAAAGAAAGGAGAGTATGAAAAGAGAAAGAAAGGAAGAAAGAAAGAAAGAAAGAAAGAAAGAAAGAATGGGGAGAAATAAAGTAAGAACGGAAGGAAGAGGGAAATAGACAATGATAAAAGAAAGGAAAAAAGAAAGGAAAGAGGAAAGGAAAAGAGAAAGACAGAATGTAAACAGAAAAGAAAAAGAAAGGAAGGAGGGAAGGAAGAGGGATAGAGAGAATGAAAAAAGAAACGATGAAAGAAAGGAAGGAAGAGAGAAATAAATAAATAAATAAATAAGAAAGAAAGTAAAAAGAATGAAAGGAAGGAAGGAAGACACAGAGGAAGAAAGGAACAATGAAAGAAGGAAAAAAGTAAAGAAATATTTCATGTACAAAGATAGATAAATGAAGAAATGGCATAACTTACTCATGAGACTTCAACACTTTAAAGGAGGTACCCTTCTCATCGTCCAATATTCTTGGAATAAGTGAGTCAACAAGCCCTTGTCATGTCAAGAGAGAGATATGAATTACACAACATTGCCTTACTGCCGATATTTGCAACTCGCCATTAACCCCCTTAATTTTATTGTACAGTATTACATCAATAATTTCAGGCTCACTTTTATTTTACGAGTGCATTTTGCTTATTTATGAATGGTTTTGACACCAACTCATAAAAGACAAGTAGTTCCGTGACAAACTAAAGAGTCTATTTTTCTTAAATTTATAGAAACCATATCTCAACAGTTGGTAGACTTGGCGACTCTGAATATATTCTTAGTTCCATCTATTAAGTTACGCAATGCACATACAACATTTGGTTGAGGTCCTATAGATAGTATGCACGTTACATGTAGACTATTTAAACATTGCATTTATAAGCATGCGTAAAATCAGGTTGGCAACACTGTCATATATGGGATGCTTAACCATGAAATATTATGATCTGGCATATATGTGCCAATTTTGAAAGAAATTAATTTATTAGTATGGAAATTACATATGATTAAACATTGAACGTAGAATCATGTTGGCAGCACTGTCGTATATCGGTTACCGAAAATTAATCTACAATAGCAGGTACTATATGTATGCAAAGTTCAGAACTGCTGGCCTGCTTACTTACTGATATATTGAGATTACTGTAGGATAAAAGTTCATATGCATTTTTCAACAGTTGGCAACTCTGTTGTCACTAAATACAACTCATATTCAATCTGCTCCAGTGCGCAAATCACATACCAAATTTGGTTGAAATCCAATAGATAGTCTGGAAGTTACATGTATTTAAATATTGGACCTATCAGCTGACATAGAATCATGTTGACAACACTGTCATGTATTGGCTCCTATAAATTAATCTGATGTAAAATTATCCATATATGTGTCAATTTTGGAGCAGTTCACAAGCATATTTTCCGAGATATCAAACATAGAGCTCACATTTTAATTGCGATTTTTCAGCAGTTGGTAGCACTGCGTCATTTACAAATAAGTCGTGCGATATTCAGGCATAGGTCTTTACTCATACCAAATTTGGTTTCGATAGCTACAGCTGTTTATGAGTTGATAGGAGGACACACAGACATACATTTGCTCGGATTGATCTCACAAGTATAATTTTTCCTCATTTTCATAAAATGTGAAAAGTAAAAACAGGTTAACGGTTCCGCCTGTTCAATATTTTTATTAATTAAGATCACTGTGTGGTTATTAGTGGGGCATGTTTTGAGGTCTAATTAATAGTTTTGGCCCCTTCATCAGCCGATATGTCAGAGAAACGATAAAGTTTTTTTTTTTTAGCACTTAAAATTCCCTTAATATTGAAACTTGTATGGTGCACCATCAAGTGAGATTGAAACATTTTACGGCTAATATGAGTTATGCCAAGAGTCTTATGAACTAGGCCTATAAACACTTTCAATGGACGCCTCACGGTGGTACTTTAGATGTTATTGAAGACACAAATGTATGATACCGGTTCGGTACGACAGCAACAGTTCAGAACACCTTTGTTGGAATCAGCAGAAGGAACACTTAATTCCTCAATACTTCACTGCGCTGAAATCACATCTTGCCAAATATAAAGCTTAACTTCATAACTTCAACAGTTGCAATGGCAGAGATTGACAGTGATCTTAATTAATAAAAGTATTGATCAGGTGGAACTTTTAACCTGTTAATACTAATTAGTTCATTAATACGGAACCAGAATGGACATTTTAAGTTCTAAAATGTTAAAAGTAGGCTAAGCATCTAGATCATAAAGACTAAATATTGAACAAATTAAAAACCCCTCCGAAAGATTGCTTTAAACTCTAGATTGGCGACTTCGGGCGTAGTTGGTAGAAAGCTGAGTTTCTATGCCCAAGATATCGGGTTCAAACCCGGCCGGGGTCGTCGGATTTTTTAAGAGCGTTAAAATCCTTCAGTATGCCTTCCTTCGGAGGGGAAGTAAAACCGGCGGTCCCATGTCATAGATTTATAGCATGTAAAAGATCTTTTCACTGACTAAACTCGTGTAAAGCTTAATTGTTAGGTTAGATTTCCTCAGAATGCTCTATCAAAGTTCAAACGTTCACCACTAGGTATCATTGATATCTGGTAGCGAAACTTGGAACTACTTGAAATTGAACGGAACTTGTAGCTCACCCTAATAAGGGTGTCCGCTGGAAGCAGCTACAGACTCAGACGAGCCGGCACTAAACGCCATACGATAAATAAATAAAAGGTTCGAACTTTCGGCGCCAGGTGTTGACTGCGATGCCATCTAGTAGCCAAGTCCGCAAGCTTGGTGTCGTGGACGGTAGCATTTGGTAGCAAGAGTAGGAACTACTTGGAAAATAATTAATCGTCTGCAGTCCTTCTACCTGAATCACAGATAACACACACTAATACAGCCATCACAATTAACACCGATTATCAGACAGATTCCACACACACCCAAAGTACACAGGGCTACATGGCCGCGTTGTCGGAGCCCCTAAACTGAGGAACCAACCAACCTAACTCTAGATGAACTGATTAATCCAGGCAAAACTCATTCCATATTAAGAAAAAACCTTCTTATCGTTTCCATTGTAAACAGAAGAATGGTACTGAAAAATACCTTAACTGATCGTTAAATTCACTTCAGCAGGGAATCGAACTTGTGACCGTTGAGTATAGCTATTTGTGATTGGCTGCAGTAACATACTTATGAATAGTTTCTCCACTTCTTACCGTGTCAGGAGTTAACAGCGTTTTATTGCATACTTGGATAAATGATGCTTACCATAAAATGTCTAGTGGTAAGAAAGATACAAAGTAGCCGCGAGTATTGACCTAGCACATTAAGGGGATCCGTTACGGCTCATTTCAGTAACGGGATTTATGCAAGTGCATGTCAGATTAGGCTTGCTAAATACTAGAGCTGGTGCATTAAATCGATTTATTTCATCGAATAAACGTTTAATTGCTTGCCACGGTGGGTGACTGGTTAACGTGTCGGACTACCACCCCCCCCCCCCAAGCTTGCAGGTTCGCTCCTGGCCGTGGTAAATGATTTTTGAAAGGCGACAAAAATCAAGTCATACGATGTTGGCATGTTAAAGAACCCATTTGAATTCACTAGCCCGTGTTCATAATGACAAAATTAATCTCGGGATTTTCCCCCAACACAAAAGTTCCTCCTTTCTCTACTAGAAAGCGCTATAGTGTCAAGGAGCTTAGACATGTAACCTCTATAACTTTCATAGTGCTCCAAGGAACTACAAAAAATTCGACATGCAAGCCTCTGGTTGTCAAATAACAAAGCTTGCACCCGGCACCCGTGGCCATACGATAAAATAATAATAATAATAATAATTATTATTATTATTATATTGTAAGCCTCCGTGGCTTAGGCGGCAACACGCCGGCCTCTCACCCCTGGGTCCGTGGTTCAAATCCCGGTCACTCCATGTGAGATCTGTGCTGGACAGAACGGAGACAGACAGGTTTTTCTCCGGGTACTCCGGTTTTCCCTGTCAAAATTTCATTCCAGCAACACTCTCCACTATCATTTCATTTCATCTGTCATTCATTAAATCATTGCCCCAGAGGAGTGCGTCAGGCCTCGGCAGCCGGCACAGTTCATATCCTCGCCGCTAGATGGGAGCTTCATTCATTCCATTCCCGACCCGGTCGGAGACTGGAAGCAGGCTGTGGATTTTCATTATTATTATTATTATTATTATTATTATTATTATTATTATTATTATTATAACTATTAATAGCCACAAATAACAATAATCTATTGACAGTATAAGGGGGAAGTACGCCTTTCAGGGTAAAGAAAAAAAAGAAATTAATGAATTAATTGAATGATTAATCTTTTATCTTTCATAGCTTGCCTCAGTGGGTGAGTGGTTAACGTGTCGGTCTACCAAACCCAAGTTTGCAGGTTCGCTCCTGGCCGTGGTAAGCAATTTTTTTGAAAGGCTGCTAAAATTACGACACCATGTCATACGATGTTGGCATGTCAAAGAACCCATTTGAATGCAGTAGGCCGTGTTCGTAATAGCAAAATTAATCTAGGGAGTTTCCGCCAACACAAAGTTCCTAGTTTCTATACTAGATAGCGCTATAGTGTTCAAGGAGCTTAGATATCTAACATCATTGACTTTCATAGTGCTTCAAGGAACAACGAAATTCGACATGCAAGCTACCCTCTGGGTGTCAAATAACAAAGCTTGCACCCGGCACCCCAGGCCATACGTTTTTTTTCGTGTGGCCTCCTCCGAGGCCGAGTGCAGGTCTTTCTATTCGACGCCCGTGGGCGACGGGATGAGAGATGGAATGGATGAAGATGAATGAAACTGGGCAAGGATGGGGAAGGTAGCGGCCGTGGCCTGTCAGAAGGTACCGTCCCAGCATTTGCCTGGCGTTGAAAATGGGAAACCACGGGAAACCATTGCAAGGACAGCCGACGGTGGGGCTCGAACCCACGCGTCTACTGAGTCAGCAGAGAGTTTTGCCCCATGGCCTAACGCTGCGCTTTAGCCCGCGTAGCCACTGCTGTCGGTATTATTATTATTATTATTATTATTATTATCTTTCATCATCAAAATTTTGAACCGGCTCCAGTTTCTCCGGTGCGGTGAATGAGCGTTCTACATTCATTTCTCTCCAAGAATATTTCCTCCTCCATAATTTTCTGTACATCCAGACCTCTGCCAGCAAGATCAATTCTAACCTGGTCGATCCATCTCTTCCTCGGTCAACCTCTTGGTCTCTTGCCTTTCAGTTCTTTCTCAAACCACACTCTATCTGTTCTTTGTGGGTCCATTCTTTTGAGATGACCGAACCATTTCAGCCTGGCTTCAATACAGATTTCATTAAGAGATTGTTCTACTTGGACAAGATGGCGTATCCTATCATTTTTTATTTTGTCCCTCCTTGTCTTCTGAATCATAGTTCTTAAAAACTTCGTCTCCACTGCTTGTAGTTTGCTGGTATATCTCTCTTGGATTGGGTACAGGTTTCTAATTTTACCAGACTATGATCTGAGAATAACGGAAGGAGGTAGCAGAACAAACAGACTTGCGGATATCCTTTGAAAAGACGAAAGTAATGTCAAACATCAAAGACTACACGACCCAACTGAACACCGAATATGGAACAATAAACCGTGTGCATAAGTTTAAATCCATTGGTGAGTGGATCCAATCAAACGGTCTAGATACAGAGGCCATAGCGGCCAGAGCAAAAAGACTGGAGGTAGCTTTTCAAACCTCCCGGAACATATATAACAAAAGGTGCTTTTCTATAAATACCAAAATTCATCACTACATCACTGTCGTCAAGCCGGTATCCCTCTATGCGTCAGAATGCCTTACCCTCTCTCAGAAATGTGCGCTTGCCAAGTTAGAGCAAAAAGAGAGAAAGATTCTCCACAACATTCTTGGTCCAAACTACAAAAACGGGATCTTCGTAAGAAAATCCAGGCAAGAAATCTATTCTAAGATAGAGACGATCGCAGACACAATAAGCAAACGCAGGCTCGCTTCTACGGTCACTTGAGACGGATGGACGACTCAAGATGGACAAAACGTATATTTAACAATTTCGTCTCAAAACTAAAAACAACAGTTCCCTGGTACGTTAACGTCAAGAAAAACCTCCAAGAAATGGACCTACGACCAGATGACGCACACAAACAAGACCTTTTCCGAACAAGCATCGTGACTTTGGGACTTTCAGAGATGAGGAATGGACAACCGGTGCAATGTGGTCGGATGAACGCCGTGCTCGACACAGCAAGCTAATGGAAACCTACTGGATCAATCGTAAATTGAATAAACGCCAGAAGGTATAGTGGCATTTATTGTGCTCCCTAGTTGGCCGATTAGCGAATAATGAATACAAATATAAATAATAATAATAATAATAATAATAATAATAATAATAATAATGCTTTATGCTAGTGAGACGTTGACGTTACACACTAAGGGCGACTTGGAAAAAATCCTCACAGAGGAAAGAAAAATAATAAGGAAAATAATTGGACCAAAGCACACAGATGAAGGATACAGGCTTCACTCCAGAGACACCACAGAGAAATTGTCCAACCTCGCAGCAGACATCAGAAAGAGGCGACTAAAATTTTACGGCCACATCAGCAGACTCCCACAAACCAGACTCACCAACAAAATTCTTAGATACATACAACGGCTCAAGATTACTACACCCTGGATGATGCAAGTCAAAATTGATGTAGTAAAAGCACAGGTCGACCCAGAAGACGTCATAGACAAAAGCGTATTTAGACACAAAGTATACAAGTGGGAAGTGTTGTCAGAGAGAGCTGCACCTACAGCCCAAAGAGCAAAGTGGACCGAAGAAAGGAAGAGGGCCTTTGGTGCACGAATGAAAGAGTACTGGAAAGACAGGAAGAACAAAAAGTCATGATTGCTTCGCGTGGTCTAATAGGCCTGTAACGTGTAAAATAAATAATAATAATAATAATAAGAAGATGAAGAAGATGATGACGTCATCGTCGTCCTGGGGGATAGCCCTGTTTGGTGTATTGCCGTGTATCAGAGGAACAACTGTACAATTTGTTTGTGCGGTGAGTGTACAACATCCGGTCGGAAGGTGTGTGTGCTATCACCTTAGGACACCCATGACGGGTGTTCTTGTCAGTTGTAGCCGTTATTGATAGTAATGGCGTTAATGTCTCTTAGGCAAGAAGTTGATTCTTCCACTTTTAACCTCTTGGATGACCCAACCGTGTACTTGATGATGTATGAGCTACTTAACGTAAGAATGCATGACCCCAACACATGTTCTTTAGTTTTTTGTGGCATTGCATTCCATATAAATCCTTAAGATCCATGGGCATCAGCACCTGTCAGAAGTAATGATTATCTTTTCATCGTTTACTTCTGGCACATTTTAAATGGACATTACTTGAAATGACATGAATATAACCATGCCTGCCCAATTTCGTATTGACAAAGTTTAATATATTATAACAAGTAGTTACGTGACGATCTAAATAGCCTACTTTTCTTAAAATGTAGGATTCATGCCAATGAATAATCTATATATCAGAAATGAAATGTTACATTGGATCTGTCAGCAGGCGTTAAATCATTTTGGCAACAATGTCATGTATTTGTTGCTTAGAATTAATCTGAAATATTATGATATATTATTGGAAGTGAATATCTGTATGTTGTGATATAGTTTATATTGTGTGCTTCTACAAATAAGTCCGTGTGTTATTTCAACAATTCATGAACATGTAAAGTAATTGAGACATTCGTTTACAATGATTTCTTGAGACTGGCAGTGCTGCCTGTGACATAACGTAGGTACCATCCTAGCATTGCAGCAGTTTTATGGATCTTTGGTACCTGGCTACGCTGCTTCTGCTTTGACCTACAGCGGCAGTCTGATCAGTCTTCCTTGAAGCAAGCGTTTAGCTGTCTCATGCAAAGTGATGTTAACGACTTGTACTCTCTTTCCGTCATGACCTGCCGCCAGTCTAATAGCCTTATACCTACTACTCTCTTTAGTTTAAAACATGTCGGACAGAGTCAGTGCCTTCAACGGAGTCGAACGGGACTTGGGAATTTTCCCGTTTAACCCTACAAAACTAACATACGTAAAATTTACGTGTATGAATAATTTAACTGCTTGGAATTCCCTCGATATCTGTCCCCACCCAACCATCTTCCAGCAGTGCTTCTGCTGGTGTATGGTGGTGATATCAATGCTTTTGTTATTAATGCCAATTAGTTCTAGAGGTATGATCATGGGGCCAAGAATTACCCGGAAACTCTCCTTGAATTTAACAACATAATTCTCCATGGCAATAACAAAGAGGTGGGGAAATTGATGTAGATATGTCACATCACTTCAGAGGGATAGTAAAAACATAAAAACAAGAGACAGTATTAGAGGCTAAAGAGATTACGTACTGCTATTTACGTCAGAGTACTTTGTAACATTTATATTATTTTTCGGGGGTGGTGGTAATTAGTACCTAGAGGGATTCTTTTTATATAAACATATTATATTTCCTTCAATACATAACATATCATTTTTCTTTCCACATCAAGTTCTCAATCCAACATCTAAAACAAACCGACTTCCCTTCATAATCTGCAACTTTCTTCATCTTATCAACAGCCATCTCAATAGCCCAACTTTCATTTATCACACTACATTCCAATCTGTAGAAAACCTATCTTTTTTTCATATCACCAAAATTAACAGTATTCCTACAATCTCCATAGTAAAACAATGAACAGACCAAACACTCATACAAAGAACATAAAAAACAATACAACATCATAAATAGAGAATATTCAGATATGAGACTCAATTAAATAAAACATGGCCCTCTTCTCCTTTACTGATGAACTAATTGGAAGAATTGGAAGGGTTTCATCATATAAATATTTAGGATGTCAAATCAATGACAACTGTGACTTAAATCAAGAAATTCGCTGTAGAATTGAGCAGGCCAGAAGTTCTTTCATGAAAATGAGAAAAGTTTTGATCAGCCGTGATTTAAGTCTGTCATTAAGCACCCGACTGCGTCGATGCTACATTTTAGTGTCCTGCTCTATGGAGTTGAATCATGGACACTTACCGAGGTTTTAAGTAAGAAACTGACAGCATTTGAAATGTGGACGTATCGCAGGATTTTAAGGATATCATGGACAGCTAAAGTCACAAATGTGGAAGTACTGCGGCGTATGAACAAAGACTTGGAAATTCTCAGTATCATCAAAAGGAGAAAACTAGATTACTTTGGACATTTTATGCGCAACAGCAAATACCACCTCTTGCAATTAATTATCCAAGGGAAGATTGATGGCATTAGGGGTCCAGGACGCAGACGAATATCCTGGCTAAAGAACTTAAGCCAGGGGTTTGGACTTAATACAGTGACACTGTTTAGAACAGCAATGGACAAACAGCAGATCATGCTACTGATCGCCAATGTTCTTGGAGGACGAGGCACTTGAAGAAGAAGAAGAAGATGAACTATTGCAAGGAATCTCTATGATCAGCGCTAAGGCCTGCTATAAAATATCCTACCAGCAAAGAGTAGCCATGATCCTAACCTAAAAAATAATCAAAGAGAAACTGTACTGTGTCAACTTGACTTCTGTATTTATTGTATTTAAGATGGAAGTTAGTGTATTAAACTTCAAAGACCACAGAGGATTCAGTGTACATAAATAGTGTTACATACGAAATATTATATTCATTTCAAGCATTTAACTAATTGGTGCCTTAGCACAAAGTCCGTAATGTACGTACATTTAACGTATTATTAGCATTAAGCATCAATTGAATAATGTTAGTATTCTAGGGTTGAAATAGGTTCAAGGTTAACGCAGGTACGAGGGAAGTTCTGAAAGTTAGTTTCGTCATTATATTGCACAAGCAGATGGTACACCAGGTGACGCAAACAATCGCCATAACAATACACACCCGTGGTTGGTTCAACGACGGAATGAGCGTCAGTGGAGGGGGAATGACGCATGCGCAGAGCGCTGACGAAGAAAGAGGAGCAGCAGATCGATGTGCCCTATATCATTGGAGTAAACTCACGATGGCAGACAGACTTGTGTCGCCAGTTTTAGAATGCTCATAATGCTTGTGTTAACAATGTAAATTATCATCATTTCCCTATCATTTGAAATATTATTTTTTCTCCTTTTTTTATTAGAGTAGATTCTTTTTGACATTTAATGAGCTAGGTTTACTCAGAAAATACAAAAACAAATGTTACAGCAATGGTTCTAGTTCACATTCTTAAGACACAAGAGATACTGTACATGTGAATACAAAATTTCATCAAAATATATCAAAAACTGTTTGAGTTATGAAGGAAAACAAAAGAAAAAAATTAAAGTTTGGGGAATGAGCGTTAAACTTACCAATGTGAGGAAAAATGTTTGAGATATTTTGATGAAATTTTGTATTCGCATGCATCTTTTGTGTCTTAAGAATGTGAACTAGAACCATTGCTGTAACATTTTTTTGGGGGGTATTTTCTGAGAAAATATAGCTCACTAAAATGTCAAATAAAATCTACTCTTATAAAATAGGGAGAACAAATTATTATTTCAAAAAATAGGCAAATGATGTTGGTTCACATTTTTAACGCAAGCATTATAAACATTCTAAAACAATAATCATCCAGAAATGTGAAGTTTTGTAGAAATTATCAAAGAAAAGATGATAAATGCATAAATTAGTCCAATTTTTTGAATTCTTTTTAATAACTAGGGAAAGTTAAGTGAAAATATTCAAGTTGAAAACTAAAGATAAAGGACAGTTCTAGGAGAGTGCAAAATATCATATCAACAGAACTAAGGGATACCGAGGAAAACTATTTTTTAAATATCTGTGGTTTTTACATTACTTGTAAAGGAGTACCTATCGCATTATAAATTAAAACAATAGATGCCAGCAACTCTCTATGCAAGTACAGTATTATAAATTTGGTAGGTAATATTGTGATGAAAACTGTAAGAGTTGAAAAATTCAGTCATACCTCCCGTTAAGCGATGACCTCTCATTTAATAGTACATTATGCAACGAGCCTATAATGGCAATAATTAAGACACGAGTATGTTTATAAAACGAGCGTATCGAGTTTTATAATTTCCATACGAGTGTCTTAATTACCATTATAGGCGAGTTGCATACGACTGTTTATGTTCGACGATAATTATAACTTTATTATATGTTTTAACATAAATATTCATAAATATCTGTGGGATTCAGTTACTTCAGTTAGTGAACAGGGCGCGCTGGCTTTGCTGACTGAACAGAGCGCATGCGTGGGTCAACGAACTTTGAAAGCAGAGACCATTTACTTTGCTTGGCAATGCTATTGTTTACAGCCTGCATCATGATGACTAGTGTCGTCCAGCTCTAGCATTCACTGATATCGTCACCAAGTCGTTTGAAAGCAATGCGCTGTGTAGAAATTGGAGTTGGGGATATTAAGGTACAGAGCTATTTCTTGTCTCATATTCGCCAGTTTATTAACGCGAACATATGGACGGTGCACTTTCCATGTCGGTAATTTTTTATAGAAGGTTGCTGTGTTGCTAACTTCTGGACGTAGATTCATAAATTTCTTGCATTATGTAATAGTATTTTCTTGTTACCGTAAAGGTTCGTGCTGCTTTTGTCTTTGTGTTTGGGATTGTAGGTACAATGGTTCATCCGATATCCAACTTGAACTTTTAAATAATGTAATTCATGTTGGATTTTGAGCGCATGCGCGAAGGTATCCTCACCTAATTGGTCAATAAATCAGCTCTGATTGGCTGTAGAAACTGTCTCATAATGAAAAACAGTACTATAATGACCATCATTATGATGCAGTTTTCTTACGTATAATATATACATTTCTAGATCGTCGAACATAAACTTTTATTCTTATCTTGTGTCTCCTAATCAATTAATGAATCCTTCGGTTAGATAATTAATCTATTATTCAGTCTTGATTAATTTCAAATTATATGATTGTAATTCTGTTACCAACAGTACTTCAAAGCTATCAACCAACATTGTCAAGGTCATGACTTTGTGTTATACTGCCGGATGACATAAAAAGAAGAACCTTTCATCAGGTTGTCACGCGGAGTCTGTATGCAAATCAGACACTGCCTGTAATGTGTTTGTCTCTATCATTATATTTCAAACCGTGTGAGCGAGCAAGCGATGTCTTTGATTTATTCACGAGGGCGCTCAGGCACGTCCCCCATTGTACACAGCACGTCGCGCACGGTCTATGTTTGTGTTTGGCTATAAATTGAGTTGTTCAGGAAGTACTAGCTGCTTCTATTATCGTGTCCACTTTGTGGGGCCACTTGAGAGAGATTGGTGAGGTTTGCGAGTAGTGTGTTACTTGCAACCCCTATTCTTAACAGAAGAGTTAAGCTGACATGTATCGCTCGTCAAGTGAGCATCGTCAGATCCAAATATGAAAGACAAATAGCGCTACAAAACATTACTAACTCTACAGTTTTAATCTTCTTCTTTTCTTCTAAATCTTAATCACATGTAATTTATTACAGGTTATTTTTCACATATTCCGGTACGGTTATTAGAATTAGTTTTATGTTGACCGACATAAAGATAAAAAAATATATTATTAGCACCAAAATATATATAAACTGTCGTGACTAAATATACAGAGCAAAATTTCAATATGTTTTTAAAATCAATTTAGATTTCAAACACAATTTTTGAAGATATAATTGCTTCAGATGGTTTCTCCATAGTAAATGTTAAAAACTGGCTATGCAGAATCGATACTGTATATATCCTTGCAATATCCGAAGATAAATATTAAAAATTCACCACGGCTACTCTTCTGAACACCCATTGAAGTTTCCTTGTTATTGATTTTATGTTCGACCCTCACTATTATATGTTTGAAAACTGTATCATAATGATGGTCATTATAACACCGTTTTTCATTACGATACAGTTTCTCCAGCCAATCAGAGCTCGTTCATTGACCAATTAGGTAACGATAATTTCGCGCATGCGCTCAAAGTCCAACATGTCGGACATAAACACAACATCGAACTATAATAAATTACCGACATGGAATACCCACCGTCCATATGTTCGCGTAAATAAACTGGCGAATATGAGACAAGAAATAGCACAGTACCTTAAAATCACTAACACTAATTTCTACACAGGGCACTGTCTTCAAATGACTGCGGTGACAATATTACTGAGGAACGGCTGATGTAAACATATGGCTGCATATGGCATTGCAAGCCCACAGAGCGCATGCGTCGGCCGTTCAAAGCTCTTGAAAGACGAAGGTATAACACCCAACGCTCGCTCTGCGATCACAAAATTCCAGTAGCTGACTCTCAACAGATATTTATGAATATTTATGTTAAAACATATAATAAAGTTATAATTATCGTCGAACATAAACAGTCGTATGCAACTCGCCTATAATGGTAATTAAGACACTCGTATGGAAATTATAAAACTCGCATACGCTCGTTTTATAAAAAATACTCGTGTCTTAATTATAGCCATTATAGGCTCGTTGCATAATGTACTATTGTCGTATTGCTCTGTTGTTTAATTCGTTCCTCTGCATTCATAATGTAACGATTACTTTAGCAATGTAACTCCCTAAATATAACGTCAAGTACTTACCAAACGGTTTACTTCAAGAAAATAACAGCTAATTGCCTCTGGAACGTACCTGTAAAACACAATAAAATTACTATAAGACATACCGCAATTTCACAGTGGTACATATAATATAAAGGTTAGATATCGTTAACGTTTCCACAATTCTATACTACAATATAATAAAAATGAGATGGTGTGTGTCTGTGTGTCTGTGTATTACTCAATCACGCAATAACCACTGGTCCGATTTACATGCAATTTTACATGGAAGTAGCTGATTTACCTGGTTAACATATAGGCTACTTTTGATTTCTATACTTTGCACTATTTAAAGATGGCGACCATTTTAGTGACTTCACTACACCCTTTGGTTTCAAACTTTCATATTTCCATTTCAATTAAAAAGAGAACGCTAGGAAATAGCAAACATTTGATGGCATATATGAGGTTTAAAATTCAATTTTCTATCCGAAAGGTCCTTATCACTTTTCGTGTATCTCCAACGGTTAGCGAGTAAAATCTAAATTTGTGCTATAAAACACGGTCAACGCCGAGTGATGTAGTTGGACAAAATGTTCCATCCTTAATCTCCCTCCGCGCAGCACCTCGCCTATCCCCTGATTTTACTGTCACCTTCACATTTTAATTTATTTATGATCCGTAGCGAAGCACAGGTACTTCAGCTAGTAACATATCTGACAAAATCCACAGCCAAGCTCCAAAGCCGTCTCTGGGAACTAATATAGTTTCTGCAGAGATTAAATATAATTTGTTGTCATGTGGGTGTCAGCTGTGATGTGGGCAAGGGGCAGCTGGCCGGTCGCCATGTCTTGTAGAATAATTGCATTCCCTACTGATGACTAACTTGACATACATGGTCATTACTGAGCAATACCCCAACCATATCCTGTTCAGTAACCAAGATATCTACGCGCGTTAACGCACAATGCCATGTGACAGAGCTAAGTTCGAACCCCATACTCGAAGCGGTATTCCGTGGCTTTCCATTTTCAATTCCGGGACGATAACGCTTCTATTGGGCCACGACCGGTTCCTTCCAACTCGTTGCCTAGCTTCATTGATGAGAAACCTTCCACCACATAGAAAACCCCTGCTGTGTAGCATTATTCAACAGCCGCAACCAAGTTCACTAATCACCGCAATAACACTGTTTAAAACGGTCGTAGCACCCATTGCAACCTCTGGTACAAACTTACGATCACCAACCTGTCAACAATTGAAAAGCCCGCTACCTAAAACGGATTATTTTAGTTGGGAAGACAGCACTATCAATGTACTAACAAAAGAAACAAAAGAAACATTCTTTATTGAGGACATTAAAGCACAATTCTGGCTACCAAATACAAAGGATAAGAAGAAAAAACCCATATGGCCCAAATTCTACATGAAATGCATAATCCACAACCTGCTTCCAGTCTTCGACCGGGTCAGGAATGGAATGAATGAAGCCCCCAACTAGCGGCGAGGATATGAATTGTGCCGGCTGCCGAAGCCTGACGCACTCCTCTGGGGCAATGATTAAATGAATGACAGATGAAATGAAATGATAGTGGAGAGTGTTGCTGGAATGAAATTTTGACAAGGAAAACCGGAGTACCCGGAGAAAAACCTGTCTGCCTCCGTTTTGTCCAGCACAGATCTCACATGGAGTGACCGGGATTTGAACCACGGACCCAGCGGTGAGAGGCCGGCGTGCTGCCGCCTAAGCCACGGAGGCTTCCCAAATTCTACATAACAGACGCTATTACAACATCAGAAAGGAAACAGCCAAATTATGAACTCCGACATATAATGACAAGATCTGCAACACACGGTTTTCACCACAAATTATGCCGTAGCCAGAGATTCCATCAACCGGAAGAAGACTGCGTGTGCAAACTGTGTGAGAGATATCATGCTCAAAATTGCAAAACAAGGACAATCTCAATAATTAGACTAGGACAAGAATAATTTATATATTAAAAATATATATGAAAACTTATCAGAGTCCGTGCGGCCATTCTATCCGGTCGATTTCCTTCATTCTTTGTTTTTTAAATGAAAGGTATTCATGCACAGATTTGTCATCAAGTATTTCAAATCACTTAAATTCCACCTTTCCCAAATTACTTGATTTTTTCAACTTTTCCCAACTTTTACCAACTTTGAAGCAATTATATCTTTGGTTCTAATTGAGGTACGCAGGTATTTTGGTCTAAGAACACTCAGTGAATCACGCGCTTTCATTTGAGCTCTTAACTATTCAAATCGGATGATTCTGAGGATAGTTATGTGTGAACATTTGATATTACATCTCATTTTTTCAACATTTTTTCTCATTGTATCAATCATATCTTTGGTTCTAATGACGGAAAATTCCTATTACACTAGCGTTTTGTATTACAATCAACAAAGCGCAGGATCAAACGCTTCATCGAGTTGTTATCTACTTGCCTGATCCTGTTTTAGGCCATGGAATGTTCTATGTTGCCTTATCCCGAGGAAAATCTTTTAAAGATGTAAAAGTAGAAATTTAACCTAAGGGTCGACACACAGCGCACATTGTCTGGAAGGAAGTATTGTGAAATAAAGGTTATAAACTATTACATAATGTCGTAATTTTTAGCCAACTTTTCACATTTTGCAAAAATGAGGATAAAGTAGACTTATGAGATCGGGCAAATGTGTGTCTGTCTGTCTGTCTGTCTGTCCTTCTGTCTGTCTGTCTGGCTGTGTGTGTCCCCCCCCCCCCCCTATCAACTCCTAAACGGCTGCAGCAATCGAAACAAACTTTAGTAGGTGTAAAGAACTATACCTGAATATCTCACGGCCATATTTGAAAATGATGTCAGTGCTACCAACTACTGAAAAATCGCAATTGAAATTTGAGCTCCATGTTGGATATCTAGGAAGGTATGAATAAGAGCTATTTCAAAATTGGCACATGTATAGATAATAATATTGCAGTTTAATTCCCAGGAGGCCATACACCGCAGTGTTGCCAAAATGAATATAAGCCTGCTGATAAGTCCACATTTTAAATGCATATAACTTCTACACTATCAATTGGATTTCAACCAAATTTCGTATGTGCTATGTGTACATAAACAGATATGACTGAACGTATTCTTAAGATCCACCAGGGCTGCCAACTCTTAATAAATTCTCTCAATTTATTTTATCCAAATACCAATATATCAGTAAGTATGCAAGCCGACAGCTTTAAACTATGCACACGTATAGTACCTGGCATTCTAGATTAATTTGGAGTAACTAATATACGTCAGTGCTGCCAACATGATTCTAAGCCTGCTGAGAGGTCCAATTTTAAAATGCATGTAACTTCTATACTAACTAATGGATTTCATTCAAAATTGACACAACAATAGATCATATTATTTCAGATTGTTTCTGACCAATACATGTATGTCATTGTTGCCAACATGATTTTACGCGCGCTGTTAGATCCAATGTTTAACTGCATGTAACGTCCATGCTATCCATTGGACTTCAACCAAATTTTGTATTCTGTACCTAAATAGAAGGAACTAAGAATATATTCAGTCACCAGGGCTGCTAACTGTAGTTCTCTATTAGGCTACGTTGTGCCAGTTATACAGTATTTAGAACTAATTAGAAATTTCGATATTACCAACTTATTTTCGTCATTATTCTAGATAGATCCATATAGATTAATCATTGGCATAAATCTTAAATTTTAAGAAACGTAGGCTCTTTATTTCCTCACGGAACTTCTTGTTTAATTCCAATACTCAAAAATAATGCTGCGGAGCAGTACGGGCGCCCTAGTTTATATGTTAATATGCACATTGTGTGCCTTCATTAAATGATAATTGCAGTTGGTTTTGAACAGGAGATGCTAAAAGCGGTTATCGGAGTGGCCGTGAATTATACTGGAGAATCGTTTTAGGACAGAATCTTACAAACAATGCAGGTCAGCCAGGGGCATCGCAAGATTGTTGACCACCCATGCTAAGCGATTACCATCGATTAAGTAGGCCAATGGCATCACAAATTAATTCACCCGTCGTGAGTACAGATTAACAGATTCCGTTCCGCCGCTGAGGATGATGAATGAATAGAAAATCTCTCCTGGCCATAAATTTCACGGGTCTTCCTAAGACGATGTTATCGACCGCTTCTTGTTTGTACAATGGGTCAATATTTTAGCGGTCAAGACCTTCTGATTTATAAGGAGCGGTACTCCTCATGACCTTTCTTAAGACGCGCCGCAGTTCGTTACAGGGGAGGGGGGAAGTTTAACGTGACCGTTAATCTCGGTATCATGAGTGACGGGATCTCCTCGTTACGTGGAATCCGAACCACAGGATATGCCATTTCACTTCGAAAATCGCACATGCATTGATTGGCAATCGAACCCGGTCCGCCTTGGTGAGAGGCAGACAGCTTGACCGCTGTGCCGCCACGCCCCTAAGGTACAAAGAAAGAAAGAAAGAAAGAAAGAAAGAAAGAAAGAAGGGAATTAAGAAAGTAAATAAGAAACAAAGAAAGAAGGCAAGAAAATAAAAAAGAAAGGAAGAATGAAAGAAAGGAATTAAGAAAAAACGGAAGAAAGAAAATAATAAAGAAACGAAGAAACAAAGAAATAAACTAAGAAAGAAAGAAAGATACAAAGAAAGGAAGATAGAAAAAGAAAGAAAGAAAGGAAGAAGGGAATTAAGAAAGAAAGTAAGAAATGAATTAAGAAAGAAAGATAGAAAGGAAGAAACGAAGAAAGAAAGAAAGAAAGAAAGAAAGAAAGAAAGAAAGAAAAGGAGAAAGGAATTAAGAAAGGAATTAAGAAAGAAAGTAAGAAAGAAAGAAAGAAAGAAAGAAAGCAGGAAAGGAATTAAGAAAGAAAGTAAGAAAGGAATTAAGAAAGAAAGGAAGAAACAAACAAAGAAAGAAGGGAATTAAGAAAGAAAGTAAGAAAGAAAGAAAGAAAGAAAGAAAGAAATTAAGAATGAAAGAAAGAAAATAAATAGAAAGGAAGGAAGATTGTAGTGTTACGTGACCGTGAATATTATGATTATGAGCCACGGGACCTCCTTATTACGTGGAATCCGAACACAGGATATGCCATTTCTCTTCGAAAATCGCACATGCATTGATTGGCAATCGAACCCGGTCCGCCTTGGTGAGAGGCAGACAGCTTGACCGCTGCGCCATCACGCCCCTATTACAGGTTAGTTATGTAGTTACTGTTGTTTTAAGGGGAGGAACTATGAGGTCATCTTCCCTGGAGCACCGCGTTACCTGTTACGTCTTGTACAGTAACCAACCGTTACTTTGAAGATTAAGGAAGCACATCTTCAAGATGGAGCGTTGTATGACAGGATAGTGGTGAATAACCTTTAAGCAAAGCGGGACCCGAGCAATATAGGGTGTAACAAAAATGCCCGGCACAAAATGCAGGACGCATTCCTCACACGTAGACGTAGAAATTATGTTATATAAACATGGTTCCGGAAACGCTTTGTTTCCATGTTACAACTCATTGTCTCCAACTCATTAACCCTTACCCCTGGATTTAAAATTCTCTTGGCTCTCCCTACAGCTCGTATTTAACCCTTTTCACCTATGTATGTAGGGGCAGAGTAAGTTTTACGGCAAATCATCAACGTCCATTCAATTGTGCACTCATTCAAACACACATACCAGTGATGCCTTGTTTTTTTTTTACATAACATACGACAAAACAGCCCGACAACCAAAGGTACTCCTTCCACCCCGTCAACATCCACGCGTACCAACCACCGTTTATTTTCCGTGGGCTCTCCCCATCCAGTTACCACAGGCTTCTGGAGTACCTTTGGCTCAACCTCAAAGACATTACCGACCTACGGTCGTGCAAGTATACTTGCGCATTGCAATACATACCCACCAATACGTACGTGGCCAGTCGGCAGTAATGTTCGGTCTTCGAGAGTTAAAAGCTTAGCGTAGGAATCGCAAAAGATCATATATATATTCCATTATGGCATTCCACATCACATATGAATGTTAAGGTATTAGCGCCAATTAAAAATTGTTGGTAAATCTAAGACACTAAACGCCAATTGAATATCTTGAAATTTTGTACACCAAACGCAAATGAAAAAATAATTCATGCAGTTGAGGCACGTCCAGAAAGTAAGTTCCATTTGGTAATAAAATTAAATTGTGTAAAGATCCAGAAAAATTATTTATTGCACAACATTCTACACCTCTTAAACTATTTTTCCACACAACTGCCAAACTTTGCAGGTATTTGTCATAGCGTGGCACAAGTGTTTTGATACCTTCTTCATAGAAGTTTGCCGCCGACCCGTAAACGAGAGTGAAGACTCCCCTGTAAGATATCCTACCGTTCGGCTACTACTGTTAGGCAAATTGCGTGCTTACCAGGCGAAATGCGTATGTTTAGGAGTTCTCCTGATCAAATACGCAATTTGCCTAACAGTGGTGGCCGAATGGTAGGATATCTTACAGGGGAGTCTTCACTCTCGTTTACCCCTGACGAGGGGTAAGGGTTAATCATGGGAAACACACAAGATTAGAATATACCAGCATACCACATGCAACTCTTTCTCACAGGAGATATTCAATATGCCCTCCGTGCGTCAACCCACCGTCCTAATCTTGGATGCGCTGCTGTATCCCAGGAGTACTGCGCATGGTTTCGTAGCCTTCCATAATACGGGTACGGAGACTATGAACATCTTGTACTGGGTTTCGATACACGAGAGCTTTCAAATGCCCCCACAAATAATATTCAGTGATTTCAGGTCCGGAGAGCGTGGAGGCCAGGCAATTGGTCCACCTCTACCTATCCATCTGTCACCAAATCTGTTATTTAGAAGCCGACGGACATTAACACTAAAATGAGGAGATGCTCCATCATGCATGAAGTACATGTTTTGTCACACAGGCAAACGCACATCTGCTAAGTCGCATGGAAACAGGGCCATATAAAACAAAACACTGGCGGTGCACCTACGATAATGGCAACGTAACCGAGAGTGCATGTTCCCCATGATTCTAACGTTCTGTTCTTGTGTGTTTCCCATGATTAATGAGTTGGAGACAATGAGGTGTAACATGGAAACAAAGTGTTTCCGGACCCACGTTCATATAACAAAATTTCTTCGTCTACGTGTGAGGAATGTGTCCTGAAATTTGTGCCGTACATTTCTGTTACACCCTGTATATTGTTGTTGTACAGGTCCTACCAAAAGTTTACGGACTCCCGCAAATTTCATGATCATTATTCCAGTTCCTACACTTTTGGTCTCAGGCATACGAAGTTTTACAGAGACCTAGAACGTGTTCCGAGGAACATTTTGTGAATTTATTATGAAAACACCGCTGTTAGTTTTGAAGTTACGAATTTCATGTTTAAGATAAGTGTGCAAAATGTGTATTTTTTCATATTTGAAGCGATCTGAGCAGAACACTATGAGGATTACATCCACAATTTTGGTTATGAAGAAACACAGATACCTGTGGATAATCATAATTGCAATAGAACACAAGAATGTGTTTCCAGAGCCTAGAACACTAACCCTCTTTCGCCGCTCATTATTACTAACCCTTCGTAAATTTGACTACTCCAACTTATAATTGTTATATTTATTACGTTACAGATAATATTCGGCAAGATGTTTGATATTTCGAGTTCTTATAGATTCATAAACAGGTCATGAATCAAAATACGTAGATATTAAATCATTTGATGTGATTATTTGTTAAATATAGCAAAACTTGATACACAGAAAACATTACATCAACACGTTTTATAAGAACTTAATTTTATTATAGTACGGTAGATATTAAAATAAACCCTTAAAACTATAAATGTGGGTTCTTTATACCACAAAGAAACCTAAACTATCATGAAAATAAATGAAATAAGTATAAATGTAGTGCACTATATTGCACTATCACTAACCGTTCGTGAATATGACGACACCCACCCAATTATTATAAGAATGAGCCAAGATATCAACACTCGCACCCGCCACAATCAACAACTGCTCGAGAAATTCAGCTACACAAATTGGCGGCAGGCACGCATGCGCGGTAGGCAATAAACTTTACCATACTGCTACCTTCCGTCGTAAAAATTACGAAGGGTTAGGGTTCTAGGGCTAAGAAATATTACCAGTTTTATAGCCCTAAATAGAACCGCAGGAAAAAGTCAGCAGACAGACATTCTTAGGTTTGACCTAGCAGGAAGTCGATCTTGATCCAAAATAGTGCTGCATCTGTAGGACTACAACGTGAAACATAAAGGATCTCTGTAGCTTGAAGGGTCTCCCACCCAGCCAAGTTCAAAGAATGTCTTGTCAGCTTACCTTTTCTATTTCGGGTTATTGTTAAATTTTCCAAGTATGCTATATCTTAATTACTTTTTATGGTGAGATGTAATTTTTCTTATAAAATCATTACAACCTTAGTTTTTGACTTAAAAGCATGAAATGTTGTGGGTTGATAGATAACTAACTGTAATAAATAAAAAATATAATTAGGGACCTAGATGTAAGGTATATTAATATTATAAGACATTCAACAGTTATGCCCGGTTTGCATTAAAGCCATAACAGGAATTCTAATGATTCAATCACTTTGAAATGTTTGCTGTATCACTACAATATGAACACTGAACTAAAATAAATTACATATGCATATTAGTTTTTTACTTAAAAGCTCTTGAACTTAATGTTGCAGAAATAAGACATTTTTTTCATCATATAAAACCCTATAAATAAAAATTAAAATCGGTTAGATTACAATTATAGTCCAGAATATTCCACAATGTGTAATAAATAAATCCTGAAAAAATCATAGTTCTGCGATTTATAGTTCTTGAGAAAAGGCTTCAGATTCTACAAAAAAATGAATATTAGAGAAAATGCATTTAAATATTAGGTTACCATCACATGTGAAAAATGCTTATTTGATTTTAAAAATCCTCCATATTCATACTCTTCATCATCCAGCATTATTTTCTGTCTGGCTTCCAGCTCAAGATCAGACATCCCTTTCTCATCTTTCATGAGTCTATTCTTTTCAATGGTGTTGAGCGCCTTTATGGTGAACACTCCTGGATTCACACCAAGTATAGGTGCAGAGTTTGACATTTAATGTTTTTTCATGAACTTCCATGCCTCCGATAACTATAAAATGTATACACAATGTAAATCACACTATGTAAATTACAAATAACACGTTTCCAAACAATCGATTTTTGACACAAAATTCACTACATCATGAATGAGGTTCATCCTACGATTTCATGCGTTTTCTTTACAGGAAAAAAGGATAATTCCATTCAGACAGGTATTTCTCGTTAAATTGTGTTTTTGTGATTCATGACGTTTAAAAAATCACAAATATTTTCCTACCAATAAATCACGCAATACTTTACTGTTCGCCTTTATATATGCAACTAAAGCCCTGTGTACTGAATATAACTTTGTAAGGTTTTATAATTGTATGTTACATATTAGTTAAGCTATGATTTAATTGTTAACTACCGGGTGAGTTAGCCGTGGTTGTTACGGCGTGGCTGCAGGCAGTCGCTCACATCCGGAAGGCGATGAGGTTCGAATCCCCCTGCTGCGCTGGCAACCTTGAAGATGGTTTTCTGGGGTTTCCCATCTTCCTTCCGAGCAAATGCCGCGACTGGTCCCTAACTATAGGCCACAGCCGCTACCTTCCAATTCCTAGTCCTTACACTCACACTTTCCTCCTCAGACAACACTCCACACGCGGCGGTACTTGTAGCTCTCCCCATGGGTGTCCCGATAGAAGCAGCTACTAACTCTGGTGAGCCGAACAAGTCCTCGGACACTCCTGACCCTAAAAGCCATAAGCTTAAAACAATGATAACTGTGTGCGTAAACTCCCACTCGCAGTGTACGAGCTCACAAATATTTTAGCAAAGACCTACCTCGGTTAACAAAAAGGAATTTAGTCCCGTTCGTTTTCGTTGAAGACAGGTTTCACTGTAACAACAAAACTGGCAACGCTAATAGGCAGCCAGTAAAGTCGAGGGATACCGACGGACTTCCCAAACACACTGTATATTCACCTTCAATGACTTGAATACATCTTGTGCGCTCTTCAAGGCTCTTTTGTACAGTAATTCGCTTACCACTGTCACCAACTCAATGGAGCTACTCTTTGATGCAAGCAGATTGTAGCTACTTTTCTATACCCGCATTGAGGTTTCTAACAATTTCCAGCTCACTGCTGTTTCTTTGCACTTAATGTCCTTAACATTGCTCAGAAGTGAAAGACGTTTGACAGATGTCTCTCGTAAGTGGGTAGAATGTTGATGTAGAGTTGTAATCGCTTTGCGTGCCTGATTATGACCATATCTCTGCGTAGGACGGCTTCGGTGGCGTAGTTGGTAGCATGCTGACATTCTATGCCCAAGATCGCGGGTTCAAACCAGGCCAAAGTCGTCGGATATTTTAAGAGCGTTAATAATCCCTCAGTATGCCTTCCATCGGTGGGAAAGTAAAGCCAGTGGTCCCATGTCATAGATTTATAGCATGAAAAAGAACCTTCTAATAACTACACTTATGTGAAGCCAAAATTTGTAGGTTCGAATTGATAACGCTCTATTAGTTCCAACATTCGTCGCCAGGTTCTGGCTGCGATGTCATCTAGTAGCCAAGTCCACAGCTAGGTGTCATGGATGGTAGTATTTGGTAACAAAAGTAGGAACTACGGTACTTGAAATTATTGTCTGCAGTCCTTACTTGAATTAAAAAAAGATAACACACACTAATTCAGCCATCACAATATTAACACCGGTTATCAGACAAATTCTACACACACCCAAAGCACACGGGGCTATATGACCCCGTTTTTATTTTTTTAACGTATGGCTTTTAGTGCCGGGAGTGTCCGAGGATATGTTCGGCTCGCCAGTTTTGTAGCTGCTTCGAGACGGACACCCAATGGGTGAGCTACAAGTACCGTTGGGGAGGAAAGTGGGAATGTAAGGACGAGGAGGTGGAAGGTAGCGGCTGTGGCCTATAGTTAGGGACCAACCCCGGCATTTGCCTGGAAGGAAGCTGGGAAACCACAGAAGACCATCTTCAAGGTTGCCGGCGGGGGGATTCGAACCTCCTCGCCTCCCGGATGTGAGCGACTGCCAGCAGTCATGCCGTAACGACCGCGGCTAACTCACCCGGTATGACCTCGTTGTCGCAGCCCCTAAACTAAGGAACCAACCAACCATCTCTACGTAGCTGTTAATGGAATGCAGCCGAAAGAAATCAGAAACCCCTATGGACGTCAAATTGAAAAACTAAGAGAAGTAGGAGATTTCTACTACTTGACATGCAAATTAACCAGTGATGGACGAAGCCAAGATGATATGAAAAGTAGGTTGGCTCAGGCACGGAAAGCATTTCTACAGGAAAATAAAAATCTGTGGACATCAAATATAGATTTAGGTATTAGGAAGTCAATTATGAAAGCGTTAACTCTAGCTTCCTCAAAATTCACAAGAAATGGATATGCCTATATCCTTGCGCAGGAAACTCTCTTCGTAGATGACATAAAACACTGCTTCAGTTTATCAGACACACAAGCATATGCAACCTTCATTGAAGAGAGGAGCAGCAAAGCACGACAGATCCCGGAGGGGATGACAGAAACAGACGCAATGACAACAGACTCCTGGAAAGGACCAAACTTCCAACTTCGACACCTGTATACACGATTTGTGGTACACGGCTTTGATGGAAAGATTTGCACAGAAGGCGCCTACCACGATCCTAAAGACAGCTGCATCTGTAAGCTATGTAACGAACCGTGCCCCAAATATCACCTGCAGAAGAATAAAAATAGGGCTCTATCACTAATTGAACAAACTAAAGATTGGAGAAATTTCGACAATAATGTAACTTTTCATTCTTCCAGTACACATTGTGCTTAGTAATAATATAATAATTTTTAAAGCATTTGTCTGAATTAAAGTGAAACTTAGACTGTTGGTGCAGCAGAAAAGTGGAGAATGGAAGCATTGGAAATGTGGTGTTACAGAATAGTGATGAAGATCAGATGGATAGATTAACAAGTGAAGATGTATTAAGATGAGTGGGAGAGGCCACATACTACACTAAGACACGCAGGAATAGCGAAATTAGTTATGGAAAGACAAAAACTGTAGAAGTTGACCAAGGTTAGTGTATGCGTCGGATATAATGTTTAGTAGCTATGTAGAGATGAAGCGATTAGCTCAGAGGACAGGGAGACATGGAGAGCTGCAACAAACCAGTCAAAAGATTGAAGATCCAAACACACACGGATTCCTTAGTTGGATCAGTTTTCTGTGTATTTAGGGTGGAGCATTGCCTCATTCCCTCAACTGTCTACCCTTCGTAGTTCTATTTTATTCCTCACCCTCAACCTTATTATTCGAAGGTTGAAGGCATTTTTCTCATATTTTTGCTGGTGGTGGTATTAAGTAACATCCTAACCATTGAGAGCCGATAGCAGGGTTAAATTATTACAATTGTGATATTTGCGAATACTCCTGAAGTAGTCTGAGGAACATTGAATTATGTATTCTATTATTATTATTATTATTATTATTATTATTACGAGACAGAATTTGATATAATTCATAGTAATGTCCCATTTTGAGAGCCTTGTTGCCATGGTAACCACAAAGGCCTAGATCACTCGCACTTAAAATAACACGTTCGAACAAATTTGAATTTAGTACCTTTTTAGGGATTTTTGTTGACACTAAAATTTTTAAAGTTTAGAATGACACTCGAAGACGACTGGAAGAACAAAAATAACAAACATTTTGAGTCACTATTAACTTAGTAACTTTAGTTTTTTATTTATTTAACACGGTGAGTTTGCACTATCTCGCCATGTGTTGCTCATATTTTGTGTGCTTAGAAGGTAAAAAAATTGAGTGTGATCGTTTTGCAGATGATATGGTGGTTATGGGTAAGAGTGAAAGACAAGCAACACAAATGTTGAAAGACCTAGATATAATTTGTAAAATATATGAGAAGAAAATAAATGAAAAAATAAAAAGCAAAATGTATGGTCATAGGTGGAAATGGTGAAAAGATTACAATAAAATTAGAAGATGATATTGATCAAGTAGATAGTTTTAAATACCTAGGAAGTTGGGTTACACAAGAAATGAATGCACTAAAGAAATAAATCCAAGGGTTGCAATAGCAAAAGAAGCCTTCAGTAAGAAAAGAAAATTATTTTGTGGAGCAATGAAAGTAAGCCTAAGGAAGAGATTAGTGTAGCAATGTATGGAGCGGAAACTTGGACGCTTAGGAAAGAAGACGAGAGAAGAATCGAGGCTTTCGGAATGTAGCTATGGAGAGAGTAAGTTGGAAGGACAAAGTGAGAAATGAGGAAGTATTAAAGAAAGTAGAAAAAGAAAGAAAGATGTTAAAGAAGATAGGGAAAAGAGAAATGAATTGGATTGGCCACTGCATAAGAGGAGATGGTTTGGTGGAAAGTGCATTAGAAGGGACAGTCCAAAGGACAATCCGAAGAGGAAGAAGAAGGTTTCAGATGCTGGATTCCACCAAGATTGATAAATCTTATGAGCTGATGAAACGTGCTGCTGAAGACCGGATAAGGTGGAGAGACCGACCATCTGCCATCAGACAGATGAACTGATGATGATTATGATGATGATGATACTAGACAATGGCAAAAGAGTGTCATTTGATTAACAATATTTTGAAGGAAGAAATAGTGTTCAACCTTTCTTCAGAAGTCAAGTTCCCATAAACCACCACCAATACATCTTATGGAAAGAACTTATCTAAAATATATTAATGATGTTGTCAACGGCCATCATTCGACACTACATTTGATTAGTGAAGCGTATACCCAGTGTGTTTGTGGATAAGGGTGGTCCAATCAAGGCGTGATTCTTCCCTGTCTGGATCAATCCACGCTTCACCTCTGGAAATCACTGAACCTTAACATCTCATCTGTTTGTTCTAGTATTCAGAGCTCTCATAATACAAAGTATATCCTTGAGACATTTCCGTATCCATGAGTTGTGTCTGTGTGGCCCCCATTGGCTACATTCCTTCACCGCTCTTGGCTTTTATAGCTGTGTTCATCGTCCATTGTCCTGGCTAGAGCTGCTCTACTTCTTCCCTAGCAGTCACTCTGCACGGTAAGTGCATAAAATAATTGTACATTTGGTTGTGCCCTAATCTTAACTTATTGGCTAAGTTATTAACAATATTAAGATTAAAATTAGACTACCTCGTGGTGTAGTGGCTAGCATTCTTGACTGCCGTGACGGAGGTCCAAATTCGATTCCCGGCTCTGCCAAGAGAGCTGGAACGAGGTACACTCAGCTTTGTGAGGCAAAACTAAGAATTCCCCAGTTCGGTACTTTTGAGAAATAAATTATCAATTTTTAAATATAAAATAAAAAACTGTTACCTTTCTGCTCAATAAATTGATAAATATTTAGATATTAGCCATCTCCATAGACCATAATAGAAAATTCATTAAGTATAAAATTTTATTTAGTGTTGTGTTGTATTTTACAACTTTTTCTGTATTGCGGCTAATTGTAGGCTATATAAACTTAGAATTTTACAATTAACTCTCATCTAAAATAATTACACAAAGTTATATGCACTTAGATATAGGTTGATTAGTTACAGTGACAATCCCCTGAGAATACTCACAATTAACAGGATAGTAGCATCCCTCCGAAAAAAAAAATCTATATACGTCCTTGCAAGGGGAATGAATACCCAACGCTTTAAAACATCTTAAAGGACTCCGGAATGGCCGATATTTCTAACCTTTTATGTACCTTTTTCTTAGAAACTATGAACAGTAAACAATCGAATTTTTTCAATGGTGTTCTGCAAGGCTCTTTCCTCACTTTAACATAGGCTTTTTGAAAATAAATGTATTTTGGAATTTTCATGAATCTTTTTTAAAATTTTATATAATTTCATGAACATTTCCATCTGACAAAATTGAACTAAAGAAAATTTTGAGAAACGGCTGTGTTAAAATGTAACACATATAAGGAGGAATTGCATCTAAAAAGTTTAGCTTTGTACGTTGAAAACTTCCGGAGAAAAGGGAAGTTATATCCAGTAAAACGTTTTAGCGACGAATTGGAATAAAATATTTATCCAATTTTTAGAACATGTGGCGTAACTAGGATTTCCTTCTGGAGCACAGTCAAATCTGAACTAATTGCGTTTTTGGTTTTATATTTTTTTATTTTTTTTATTTGCGAATTGACCACTTTGGATCACGCTACAATTTCATTTTTTCTTTGCCTGAAGTTTCCTCTTCCTCCAGTACTCCTTCATATGGGCGCTATGCTGTTTCTTCTGCTCATCCGTCCAGGCTCTTCCCTTCTTCGTGGTTCTTGTGACGTGAAACCCTTCCAAATTTTGAATTATGTACCGAAATGTTTCCCTGTTTGACATCTGAACTTCCTGGATGTTGGAATTTTCGAGATCTTTTCGAACTTCCTTAATCCATGTCGTTGTTGTCTTCTTGTTCCACAGGTAGTCGAATAACTGTTTGGTTAATCTAGTTTTGTCCATTCTGTACAAGTGTCCGAGAAACGATAACCTCCTCTTCTGCATGGTCTCTGAGATTCTCTCCACATTTTTATAGACTTCATTGTTGCTCCGAAGTTTCCAGCCGGTTTCAGTCTGGACTGGGCCCATGATTTTCCGCAGTATTCTTCTTTCTTGGATCTCTAGCTTTTCCAACTTGTAATTCATCGAGAGGCATTCGCTGGCATACAGGCATTCTGTTTTTACTACCGTGTTGTAATGTTTTAGTTTGGCATTCCATGAGATGCATTTCTTGTTGTAGATGTTTTTAGTTAGCCCATAAGCTCTTTCCATTTTTGAGATACGATCTTCTACAGCAGCTTTCTCTAGGCCGTTCTCTTGTATGGTTTCACCGAGGTATTTGAACTTTTTCACCCTCTGAATCCGTCCAATCTCTGTTTCAAGGAATTGTGGTCCATGTTTGTCATTCATCATGAACTTGGTCTTCTCTTTCGAGATCCTAAGTCCTGTCTTGCTAGCGATCTTTTCTAAGAGGTTGATCTGTAT
This sequence comes from Meconema thalassinum, assembly GCA_946902985.2. Taxonomy (NCBI): domain Eukaryota; kingdom Metazoa; phylum Arthropoda; class Insecta; order Orthoptera; family Tettigoniidae; genus Meconema; species Meconema thalassinum. Next base: position 57,361,288 of record OX336398.1, on the reverse strand, counting down.
GGCCGCTTCTTCTAGGTTTTCTGAAAGTATCGCAAAATCATCAGCGAAAGCCAAGCAATTGACTTTGATTCCTCCCGTTTTTCGTCCTAGGCAGATCGGGGCTGTCTCTTGATTTTCAAGTTCGGAATTCCAAATTCTCACAATCCTCTCGAGGACACAGTTGAATAGTAATGGTGATAATCCATCACCCTGTCGCACACCTGTCTTGATTTCAAATGACGGAGACAATTCTCCCATGAACTTCACCTTAGAAGTTGTGACTGTTAAGGTTTCTCTGATATTATATTTATTATTATTATTACTATTTTATTTTTGCTTTGTGTTTGCTTTCTGCTTTTGCCTTTTGATGTTTGTTTTGTAATTTTGGTTTGTGTTTTTGTTTAGTGACTTTATGCTTTTGCTTTAGTTTTAAATTTTGCTTTTTGTTTTCTGCTTTGGATTTTGATTTTGAATTTTGCTTTGTGTTTTTGCTTTTTTCTGCTTTTGCTTTTGTTTTTGAGTTTTTCTTTTTGATTTGTAATTTTGTTTTTGTGTTTTTTCTGCTTTTGCTGCCTCTTGCCTTGTGTTTTTTGTTTCTGTGTTTTTCTGCGTTTGCTTTTGTTTCTAATTTTGCTCTTTGTTTTGTGTTTTTTTTTGTTTACGTGTATTTGCTGGCGCAGCAGTCAGTTGGTATTTGAGGGAGCCGTGTCAGTAGATTTACTGGAATGTTAAAGATCCGCTTCGGGGCAAAATTCGGGCGTCTCTAAAAGTCGGAGTAGTTAAAAGGGACTTAAAACCAATAACATTACTATTACCTTTTGTTATACTGTAGTTTCACAATCACCCAAACCGTTAGAGGCCGATAAACTAGATGTTAGGCCCCTTAAAACAACAAATTATCATCATCCATTTTCAATTCCAGGAAAATACTGGGACAGTACCTTTTGACAGGCCATGGCCACTTCCTTCCATAGTCTTGCCCAGTTTCATTCAACTTAATTAATTTCATCTGTCATTAACTCCTATCATGAGGTTGGCGCCAGGAAGTGCATCCGGCGTAAAATCCACCCGCCACTTAGCCTTTCATCGCATCTCATCCCCTGACCCTGTATAAAACGTGAATGATAAGGTTTAGATATACATTCCATCATTTGATGATTGAACTGTCGGGTGATTTCAATAATGTGAATATTTCTACACTGGAATGTTCGGATAGGTTCGAAACTTGAATTTTCGAATTTATGAATAATTCGAATGGTCGAACTATTCGTATGTTCAAATCAAATATTCGATTTCGAAGAATTCAATGTTGGAGAATGTGCAGCCCTACTTTAACCGAGTAACCTATGCTGGAAGAACATAACTTCTAAGTCTTAAAATCAGAAGTTGACAGGAGAACGTAAGATACATGAATTATAAATTATACAGAGGTAACTGTACATTACTTTCGCAACTTTCACTTTTACAACAGTCTATAAACAAATCACCGTGCAACTGCGTTTCCTAGATGTTTTCAAACATATATTTTGCACAATGCTAGAGATGAAAATACGTGTCATGTGCTGTCGAACAGAACAATAGAAAAGTGTAATTACCACGGTTTGATCTTTTGGTATCACATATTTGTTTTCGTACGCCTCCTTGGCTTAGGCGGCAGCACGCCGGCCTCTCGCCGCTGGGTCCGTGGTTCAAATCCCGGTACTCCATGTGAGATCTGTGCTGGACAAAACTTAGGCAGACAGGTTTTTCTCCGGGTACTCCGGTTTTCCCTGTCAAATTTTCATTACGGCAACACTCTCCACTATCAGTTCATTTCATCTGTCATTCATTTAATCGTGGTGTTTGAAGCCATATTTTCAGTGTTGCCTTAGTAAACAAGAGTTTAGTGCTTTTCAGTCGGTCAACACGAATGTACCCAAAAGAGATGGGTTATGCCCTAATCCTGAAATAAATTACATGAGATTAATAAAACAAATTAATTTTATTAATCTCATGTAATTTATTTCAGGATTAGGGCATAACCCATCTCTTTTGGGTACATTCGTGTTGACCGACTGAAAAGCACTAAACTCTTATTCATTTAATCATTGCCCCAGAGGAGTGCGCCAGGCCTCGGCGGCCAGCACAGTCCATATCCTCGCCGCTAGATGGGGGCTTCATTCATTCCATTCCTGACCCGGTCGGAGACTGGAAGCAGGCTGTGGATTTTCATTTTTTTTCATATTTGTTTTCGTTTATGATGTCTTATTTTCCCTGATAATGTTCCACCTCCAAAGCAATTTTGATGCCGCATATTCACGACCCCCATGATAAAGTCCTAGTTACACCACTAGTGACTGTTAATACCACTGATCACAGTCCTTATTAAGGGTTCGTGTCTTACCACTCATCACATGGTTACTAAGGATTAGTGGCATACCACTCATCGCTATCTCCTCATCATGGTTACTAAGGGTTAGTGTCTTACCACTCATCGCTATCTCCTCATCATGGTTACTAAGGGTTAGTGTCTTACCCACTGCCGGCTGGATCGCAACACTCCTGGTTGCTTTAAACTGCCTGCCCATTCGACGATTACAGCATTGTTTTGAGCGTACAACCTCGTTTCCAAATAAAGGCGCTAGGAAGCAGCACCAAGGCTCTGTAGCAGACATAAGTTTTGTATTGATGTTAATGGCGAATTCGTGTTTTGGAATGCTTTTTGTGTGATTTTATAATGGTGTACTGCTGCGTGCCCTTTTGTAAATCGGAACGGGGCAAGCTAGAATACCGGGGAATATCATTTTATTACCATAACACTTGAAGGTTACATAAATTATTATATAGTTTAATGTTTCTTTTCATGTCCCACCACCAGGGGCTTACAACTAGTGGGATGTGGGTTGGCTCCTCTCTTTCATCTTTCCTGCCAACTCTTGTTCCCCAACGTTATTAGGGTATTGGAGGCCTGTGATGTCTTTCATTTCCCTGCCTTAATTGGCTCTTGTCTTTTTCTTTCCTATTTTTTGTGGGATCAGAATCTTTGAAGAATGAGTATTGAGTATTTGGAAACTACTAGAGCCATAAAAGGCAGATAGAAAAGGGAAAGAGGAGAGGGTCCACCCCAAAGTCAATAAAAAGGGGAAAATGGATACAGCTCTGGAACCCCTCACAGTCGCTGACTTCCGAGCTCAAAAGCTGACGGTGTAGACTTAGCCATGTGCTGACCCTTCGAAGAAGGAGGGTATCAGGATAGATGATGTTAGGGCCAGTTAAGGCAGAAAAATGAAAAACTCCCTAGATTTCGGATACCCTAATACAGTCGGGGTTGGAAGAGAACAAGAGCTCGCTAGGGGAGGTCGACAGGTAGATGACAGAGAGGAGCCTGGCACAAGTAAGTGGAAATAATAACGGACAAGGCTGGGGTCCAGTGGTCTCGAAGCCAAGTCCCACTAGTTGTGATCCCTGGGGTTGGGGATATACCCTCAAGGGCTCATGGATAGTGAGGTTGGTAATAGGCATCTCGGAAGAATTTCTGAGCTGGGTTCGGTTTTCTCCTTTTCCCGTGACGGGCTAACCCCTCTATCCGTTATTGTTTTAAGGGGCGGAAATACGAGGTCATCTCTCCCACACCCTTTTCTATCTGCCTTTCATAGCTTTACTTCCTTTCAAGTCCCTCAATCCTTCTCTCGTGGTTTAGCAGCTAGGATGCTTGGCGCTAGCCCCGGAGGTAGAATTCAATTCCCTGTCTGCCAAGAAATTTAATTCTGGTTTGAGTGCTGGAACGGGGTACATTCGTCATCGCGAGGCAAAAATGAGTGGATGTGGGTTCGAATCCCACCTCAGCCATCCTCGAAGTGGTTTTCCGTGGTTTCCCCACTTCTACTCTGGGCAAATGCCGGGATGGTTCCTAATTTAAGGCCGCGGTCGTCTCCTTCCCAATCCTCACTTGACTTAAAAATACACACACTAATACAGTCATCACAATACGATGGGTTATCAAACAAATTCAACACACATCTATGTACATGGTGCTACATGACCACGATGTCGCAAAGCCCCTGAATAAATGAACATCCCATTTTTCGGCGGCCATTTTTTGATCTTTTATTGCCCTTATTCTTTATTTTCATCTCTAGTATACCGACAGTAGTGGCTACGCGGGCTAAAGCGCTACGTTAGGTCAAGAGGCCAAGCTCTCTGCTGACTCGGTAGACGCGTGGGATCGAGCCCCACCGTCGGCTGTCCTTGAAATGGTTTTCCGTGGTTTCCCATTTTCAACACCAGGCAAATGCTGGGACAGTACCCTCTGACAGGCCACGGCCGCTTCCTTCCACATCCTTGCCCAGTTTCATTCATCTTCATCCATTCCATCTCTCATCCCGACGCGCAGGTCGCCCACGGGCGTCGACTAGAAAGACCTGCACTCGGCCTCTCAGGAGGCTACACGACAAAAAATAAATCTCTAGTATGTAAGTTAGATTTAAATCAGTTGGAAGTAGCCTAATTGTATTTTATTACCATCCGTATAATTACGGGCAAATGAGCTAGACATTTCGCCCCTTAAAAACAATCGCCACCACCACCATGCATTTTTGCTTTTCTTAATACTGAAAATTTGCCCGTAAGTATGTGTCTGAATACTTTTAGATGATTGAATAACAAGAGAACTAACTTATTGTAAAGTTTTCACGTCCGTCAATTTCGATATTGATCCTCCAAACATAGAAATTCTTCGTTTCAGGTATCTTCCTCTTTAAAAAGCCGCGAAAATTCCAGTGCCTTAGTGCTGCACCTAGCGGTGAATTAATGCATATATCTTGTACGCCTGTGAGTGTCGAATGGGCAGGCAGTTTAAAGCAACCAGGAGTGTTGCGATCCAGCCGGCAGTGGTCTTACCACTCATAGCTGTCTCCCCCATCATGATAACTGAGGGTTAGTGTCTTACCTCTCATCGCTGTCTCCCCCATCATGATAACTAAGGGTCAGTGTCTTACCACTCATTGCTGTCTTCCCATCATGGTCACTAAGGGTCAGTGTCTTACCACTCATTGCTGTCTTCCCATCATGGTCACTAAGGGTTAGTGTCTTACCTCTCATCGCTGTCTCCCCCATCATGATAACTAAAGGTTAGTGTCTTACCACTCATTGCTGTCTTCCCATCATGGTCACTAAGGGTCAGTGTCTTACCACTCATTGCTGTCTTCCCATCATGGTCACTAAGGGTTAGTGTCTTACCTCTCATCGCTGTCTCCCCCATCATGATAACTAAAGGTTAGTGTCTTACCACTCATTGCTGTCTCCCCATCATGGTCACTAAGGGTTACCGTCTTACCTCTCATCGCTGTCTCCCCCATCATGATAACTAAAGGTTAGTGTCTTACCACTCATTGCTGTCTCTCCATCATGGTCACTAAGGGTTAGTGTCTTACCACTCATCGCTGTCTCCCCCATCATGATACCTAAGGGTTAGTGGCTTACCACTCATCGCTGTCTCCCCATCATGATAACTAAAGGTTAGTGTCTTACCTCTCATCGCTGTCTCCCCCATCATGGTAACTAAAGGTTAGTGTCTTACCTCTCATCGCTGTCTCCCCATCATGGTAACTAAAGGTTAGTGTCTTATCACTCATCGCTGTCTCCCCCATCATGGTAACTAAAGGTTAGTGTCTTACCTCTCATCGCTGTCTCCCCATCATGGTAACTAAAGGTTAGTGTCTTACCACTCATCGCTGACTCCCTATCATGATAACTAAGGGTTACTGTCTTACCTCTCATCGCTGTCTCCCCGTCATGATAACTAAAGGTTAGTGTCTTACCTCTCATCGCTGTCTCCCCATCATGGTAACTAAAGGTTAGTGTCTTACCACTCATCGCTGTCTCCCCCATCATGATAACTAAAGGTTAGTGTCTTACATCTCATTGCTGTCTCCCCATCATGGTAACTAAAGGTTAGTGTCTTACCACTCATCGCTGTCTCCCCCATCATGATAACTAAAGGTTAGTGTCTTACCTCTCATTGCTGTCTCCCCATCATGGTCACTAAGGGTTACTGTCTTACCTCTCATCGCTGTCTCCCCCATCATGATAACTAAGGGTTAGTGTCTTACCACTCATCGCTGTCTCCCCATCATGATAACTAAAGGTTAGTGTCTTACCTCTCATTGCTGTCTCCCCATCATGGTAACTAAAGGTTAGTGTCTTCCCACTCATCGCTGTCTCCCCCATCATGATAACTAAAGGTTAGTGTCTTACCTCTCATTGCTGTCTCCCCATCATGGTCACTAAGAGTAACTGTCTTACCTCTCATCGCTGTCTCCCCATCATGATAACTAAAGGTTAGTGTCTCACCACTCATTGCTGTCTCCCCATCATGATAACTAAGGGTTAGTGTCTTACCACTCATCGCAGTCTCCCCATCATGATAACTAAGGGTTAGTGACTTACCACTCATCGCTATCTCCCCATCATGATAACTAAGGGTTAGTGACTTACCACTCATCGCTGTCTCCCCATCATGATAACTAAGGGTTAGTGACTTACCACTCATCGCTGTCTGCCATTCATGGTCACTAAGGGTTAGTGTTGTTACCACTCTTAGCTATCTCCTCATCATGGTCACTTTGCAGACTGTGTTACCGAACATGTCTGCTGTCTTCATGTGTGGGCCCAAGACAGGTCCGCACCTCGAGTAATTATAGCAACTCCCTCCCATAACGTGACAGCTTCAGAGATGATTACTGAGGCTGTGTTATTATTCCGTGTGCTTTAGTAATTCTGCTATTATCATGACAGCGACATGCGCCATGGTTATTAGCTCTGTGGATTTATAGCTACTCCCAAACACCATATCAACAGTTGAAAGCAGCAATCATTGTAGCTGGAATTAGCGTCATGTATATCAGTTTAGTAGAGTCATCTATACATTACTATTAGATCACAAGCTCTTGTTTGTTTCGTTACGAATTCATTTGTTTCGTATAAAGGTGTAATCATCGCGAACGGAAACGTGCGAAGAAGGAAGAGAATGAGTTTCAAAATGTTAACCTCGACATCCCATTGTACTCTACAACTACCAATGCAGGAAAGTACAAAGACTGTCTTTTTTCAAGTTCCGATGGACTGTATAAAAATAACTGATTGACGTACCAAGCTGATTTTACTACTAAATGTTTGCTTGAATTATTCTTATGCCTGAACATAATCACCAAAACGATTGAAACATTTGTTCTAGCGTTACACCAGCTGTCCAATGCCCTCGGCAAAAAATCAATCTGCCGCCACTGAGGTGGGTACGTCTGGAAAGTCTCCTGAAACGTTTCCTTTTTGGCGAGGCGTTTCTGCCCAACCATACCTTCAATTCTCGAAAAAGGTGAAAATCATTCACGACCACACTGTGCCAACATTCACCCACCGTGGCTAGCTACCAAATTAAATTAAAAAGAACACAGAAAATCTGACTATGTTTGGAAGATTCACAAGGCCAAAATCGTACTTGAAATAATTTAGCAACATGTCGATTTATACGCTCGTGAGGCAAAACTAAAAAGAGCAGGGTTCGATTCCCACTTTTGCCATCCTGGAGGTGGTTTTCCGTGGTTTCCCCCCTTCTACTCCAAAAGAATGCCGGGATGGTTCCTTAATTAAGGCCATAGCCGCCTCCTTCCCAATCCTCATCTGAATTACAAATACACACATTTATACAGCCGTTGCAGTAACACAGGTTATCAGACAATTTCCACACACACTCAAGTACACAGAGCTACATGACCACGAAGTCGCAAAGCCCCTAAAAGAATCAACAACAACAACAACACGATTTGGGTGTATTTGTTCCCACGGCTACTCTGCCACACACGCATTGTAGTCTCGCGAGCATTATAATCTCTTTGGATGACTGTTTTCTTGCATCCTCCATTCAGTTCCAGTTCCACTACTCTTCCTTTTAAGGGGACATCGACATCATTACAGTAATATTCTTTTTTTTTATTGGGGAGGATAGTATTCTTTCAATCATGTATGAATATCTCATTTCTTACGTTTATTGATCTGATACCTATGGTCGGGACATAAGGTCTATTTGCATGGATCATTGACCCTCAATCAGTACATCATCATCATCATCATCATCTTCAGCTTGCCACGGTGGGTGAGTGGATAGCGTGTCGGTCTACTAACCCCAAGATTGCAGGTTCGCCCCTGGCCGTGGTAAGTGATTTTTGAAAGGCGGCAAAAATACGATACGCATGTCATACGATGTTGGCATGTCAAAGAACCCATTTGAATTCAGTAGGCCGAGTTCATAATGGAAAAATTAATCTCGGGAGTTTCCGCCAACACATAGTTCCTCATTTCTCTACTAGAAAGCGCTATAGTGTTCAAGGAGCGTAGACATCTAACCTCCTTGGCTTTCATAGTGATTCAAGGAACAACGAAATTCGAAAGCCTCTATTCTTCTCTCGTCTTCTTTCCTCAGCGTCCAAGTTTCCACTCCATACTTTGTTACACTCCAAACAAAACATTTCACTAATCTCTTCTTTATGCCCGTCTTATTTCCTGTCGACCTCACTTGGTCAACTCTTGTTCTCTTCCGACCCCGACGGTATTAGGGTATCCGAGGCCTAGGGAGTCACTTCCTTTCCCGCTTTAATTGGCCCTTGTCTCATCTTTTCTGATACCCTCCTTCTGCGAGGGGACAGCCTCCTTTTTCTTTTCCTGTTATCTCCTACCTTCTGCTCAAGGCCCTCAAGGAGGCATGGTGTACGTAGCCTCACCACGTCTGGTGCACCCTAGATATTCCTACACCCTCAGGGGCTCACGGCTGGTGAGTTCGGGAGTTGGCGACCCCGAGGGATTCCTGAGCTGGGTCCGGTTTTCCCCCTTTTATCCCTTACCTATGTGGGAGGACCCTCTCCTCTTTCACTTTCCTATCTGCCTTTTGTGGCTCTCCTTCATTCCAAGTCCCTCAATCCGCATTCTTCGAGGGTTGAGGGCATTTCTTTTCCTCCTGTCCTTTATTTGCCTTATTCTCCTTTCGTTTTCAATTTCTTCTTCTAGTATATAAGTTAGTAGTTAGTTTTAGTTATAGCTTACATTTCATTATCATCTTCACGGTCACCCGAACCATTAGGAGCCGATAACCTAGATGTTAGGCCCCTTAAAACAACAATTATCATCATCATCATCATCTTCTTCTTTATGCTTACTTTCATTGCTCCACAAACTAATTTTCTTTTCTTACTGAAGGCTTCTTTTGCCATTGCAATCCTTGTCTTTATTTCTTTAGTGCATATAATTTCTTGTGTAACCTAACTTTCTAGGTACCGTATTTAAAACTATCAATACAGAAACATATTATTTGAATCGTTCATTGGATGTTTTTCCAATACCAAGCTAAGTATTTACAGCCTCGAATAGAAACTTGGATAAACGGCAATACATTTAAGTGACTCCGCAATGTCCGATATTGCCCAAGATAATTTCCAACCCTTCATGTACCTTTTCTCAGAAGCTATTAACAGGAACTTCACCAATTTCTTCCTTAGTTCTAAAATCAACTTGCTGGTGAGCAGAGTTCTCTTCTTGTTGAATGGATTAAGATAGGCGAAAACAATTTGAGAATTTTGAAGATTTCGAAACATCCCGTTATTCAACATGGTAGGTATCTTGATTTCAAATTCCAGACAATATTGTCGACTTTTTCAAACCTTCTGAAGGCCTAATTCGAAAAATGGAAGCTAAGTGTTTCTCTTGGATTGTTAAGAGAACATTAGATATAAAATTTTCTCTGTTGTAAACTGTTTGTGTAAGGATGAGGGTGGAATTTAGCCTATAGCATTACTGTCAAATTTGCAAAGTGAAAAACCCCAAGCAACAGAAACCGCAATTCACATTAATTAAACTACCGCAAATATCTTTAGAACGGGGCAGATGACTATGGAATTCAACTCCTCCCGATATCAGAAATTCCACAACAATAAATACATTAATTTATGGCCGCATGCCGAGATTACCTGTTGAATTCTGCTGATTGCCCCGTGTGAATGGTGATGGATGATAGGACGTATGACTGAGCTAGGATTATATCTAGGATATTATAGAAAGGTCTGTGACATTGTGATTATTATTATTATTATTATTATTATTATTTGTATTGTTATAATTATTATTAATGTGCTTTTTTTTACTAATATTAGTATTAGCATAATTAATTTACTCCTTATTTATCATCATAATAATTTTTTTGTATTTTCGAAATTGTCATAAGCTATGTACTGGTACCATATTTCGTGGTTAAGTGTAAGAGAGGGCCATGAGCCCTAACTTCGCCACTACCGAAGACATAAAATAAATAAATAAATAGTTCCGCCCCTTAAAACCTCAATAACTAACTATCTTTAGAGTTAAGTCCATCTACACTCTTGCTCGTAGGTCAAGCAGGGAGAGACGTGGAAGCGCTCCTCCATCCTACTTTGCGAGCCACTCCTCAGGGATCGAGTCTTTCTATCGGTCATCTAACAACCTCCTAACTGTTCGTGTAAGGAGATGTTTTTATTATCTCTCGTGACACCCTCCATCAGATTTCAGGGAGGTCACACACAGGTCATCGCTACTTCATGCTTCAATACAGCACGCCGTACCAATTTTAAAAGAAGAAAAATAAACCCACTACTAACCCGAATAGCTTGCAGCTAAAACACTATCATATCCATATAAGAAGACATTAATGTTCCCTAACTGATAATGGAGGACATTGAAGACAGTCATAAATTATAACCTGGAAATTGAGTTGTTCAGGATGTCACAAAGTTGGTATTACACCAAGAGAATGCTGTCTTCAAACAAATTTCTATGCCGGTTTCCTGACCACTTCTCTGGGAATTGCTTTTTCAAACAACGCTATAAATCATGGAAAGTATATACATCTATTCACCTGTCAAACATTCCTTGTAACTTAATGTAATGTTGCTGGTGTTTCTCCCAGGATGGTGAGAGCAATTGAATCAAGGAAGGCTAACACAGTCATCAAATTTATGGGAAAGAAATTGGTTCTCAAATCCGTCAATATTCAGTTAGACCTATCGAATACGGAGGCTTGTTAGGTTCAGGATGAATATGTGTTTGGACTGCGTTAGCGTCTTCAATTTCCTGTTCATCATCTCTATATACTAGGTCAGTAGCGTCATCTATACGTTGCTATAAGAACACAATCTGTTAGTTATGTGTTGTTAGTTGATGTATGTATACTAGGTCAGTAGCGTCATCTATAGGCTACGTTGCTATAAGAACACAAGCTCTTAGTTAGTTATTGAGGTTTTAAGGGGCGGAACTACGAGGTCATCTGCCCACAAGCTCTTAGTTATACGTATTGCTTGTTCATCTATATATACTAGATTAGTAGCGTCATCTATATGTTGCTATAAGAACGCAAGCTCTTAGTTACGTGTTGTTTGTTCATTTATGTATTGCATACTAGGTCAGTAGCGTCATCTATACGTTGATATAAGAACACAAGCTCTTAGTTACGTGTTGTTTGTTCATCTATGTATACTTTGGTCATTGAGGCTACCTTCAACTCTTGTGGGAAGAATAAAAAAAAAATAACAAAAATTGTCCGCTAAAGTCGAAATTCCAATAAGGAAATAATGTGTCTTGTCACAACTTTCTCGTGCCAGAATATTGGCAACTTAGGTTACCCGAACTATGGTGGTGGAGAATGTAAAGGATTGAGGTTTACAAGAGTTGTATAACCAGACTTGGCTCCAATTCAGGACACGTTATGTGCGGTTTCCGGCGCCGGGTGACCACAGGAACAAAGAGCTGAACATGTGTAACACGTGCTGCTCACATGTCAGGAACTGAATGCAGAACGTGTTTTGACCTCCGAAACATAATACGAGGTATGGCCTGCATCCTTTTAGATATTTTGAACACCTGAACTGCTTTTGCTTTCTGTTTTTGGTTTTGTGTTTGTTGTTTTCTCCTTTTTTGCTTTGTGTTTTTGGTTTTATGTTTTCTCCTTTTTTGCTTTGTGTTTTTTGGTTTTGTGTCCGTTGTTTTCTCCCTTTTTTGCTTTGTGATTTTGGTTTTGTGTTTGTTGTTTTCTCCTTTTTTGCTTTGTGCTCTTGGTTTTATGTTTGTTGTGTTCTCCTTTTTGCTTTGTGTTTTTGGTTTTATGTTTATTGTTTTCTCCTTTTTAGCTTTGTGTTTTTGGTTTTTATGTTTGTTGCTTTCACCTTTCTTTGCTTTATGTTTTTTTGTTTTCTGCTTTTGCTTTCTGTTCTACAGTAGCTTAGGGCTTATTGCAGCAACACCTTCATAGATTAGTTGGGGAAGGGAGACTGTTTGTTATTGAATTCGTCATTTCTCAGGCTTGCAACATCGTAGATATTAAAATAAACAGTTATTTTTTGTGTTAGGAGGGCAGAGACAGTTTGTGGGGTTGGCAGTGTTTTGTAGAGCTATTTGGATCGAATGACGCTCGCTTGACGAGCGAAGCATGTCATCCTCTGGTTATCTTCCTCTTCTGTAATCCATAACAAATATAATATATTTGTAATCACATATAACGTTTTCACGTAGTATTTTCGCCAAAGAATTGGCTTACAAATATCTTGCGAGACAAAGTTTGCAACACGCCACGAGTGTGTGGGAGCCCTACCAATCAAGTCTAACGAACAAATGGAGATGGTGCAAAGGAAAGCTGTAAATTCTCCCAAACTGACAGTGTCTCTGACATGTTAAAGTCATTGGGTTGGGAATCCCTACACGGCAGAAGACATAAAAGAAGACTCCAGGAGATGTACAATGCATACTCAGGGGAGCTGGCCTGGAATGAACTACGAAACAGAATGTATACGCCAGATTATATGGGTAGGAGAGATCACGAATACAAAATTAGGCCCAACAATCAAGAAACAAACTTAGCTAAGTATTCTTTTATAAACATGGGTATTCAATCATGGAAGAGTTACCTGAGGAAGTCTTAGAACCTTTTCCTAACCGTTTAAAAGTTTTCAAGAAGAAAATAAATCTTGCATTCAGGGAACACACATACATTATGGAAAGAAATTGAGATATACAGCATGTAAATATCTTGTTACTACTAGGTTTTGCCTAACTGCAACAGTGCCTATTAATAAATAAATAAATGAATAAATAAATAAATAAATAAATAAATAAATCGGAATATATCGTGTTGACGGAATAAAACGTTGCAATATCAATTGTCAATATGGCAACACTGAAAAATGGCTTCCAAGTTTTCTGTAGGTGGTGGTGGTTTACTCCATGCTGATTGAGATATGCGAGATTTTAAATCATTTAGAACAATACAAAGTGTGATAATTCCACTCAAAAATATATGTGACTTACATCTCTGATGAATGTGTCAATACACGAACAATTATTCCAGACCAAAAGAACTCCTTTTCGATGAAGCCATGCTTGAACCATCTCACGCTTCGTGGCTCTGGCATGGAAGTCTCCTCTTGTTCAGTCACATCCTGTCTTCCTGTTTAGATGCTAGTGGCAGGTCGTGCAGTCGCGTCGCCTCAAAGACGAGAAGGATAATATCTGTGTTAGTGGTCAGTGTTAAACTTTCCCGCGTAAGGTCACAGTTTGAACCTTGGTGAGTGATGAAGAGGTCGGGACCTGAGCTCAAGGTGCTAATAGTCACGTCTCTCGAGGAAGTAGACTACGCCCAGCCGACACGTCTCTGTCCTTATCGGTCCGTCTGGGGGGCATCAATACTCTTCTTTATAACATGCGCTACTGTTGTGCCAATAGTGATGGCTCCATTTGTGGTAAAATACAGTGCTGGATCACCTTCTACTCTTGTCCTTTTCAATTATTGATTGCTCCCTCCATTTCTTGTTATTTTTATTCAATATTCTGAAATTTAAGTGCTCTTCAGTCGGTAAACATTGTACTTGATTTGTAATGGGTGTCATTCCCTTCACCTGAAAATAAAATGACATGAGATTAATTAATATTAACTAGATGTCGGAAATTAGCAGCTGCAACAAGCGGGATCTAAGTTGGCTTGCACTTGTTGCCATGGTAACTAGGTGTCGGAAATATCTCGCTTCAACGAGCAGGAATCAAAGGGCCCCTTCAGACGAGGCCACTTAGCAGCGCTGCTTCGTGGCGCGTTGGTGACGCTTCTACCAAGCGTTGGTGACGCTTCTACCGAGCGCTGGTGACGCTTCTACCGAGCGTTGGTGACGCTTCTACCGAGCGCTGGTGACGCTTCTACCGAGCGTTGGTGACGCTTCTACCGAGCGTTGGTGCGCTTCGACCGAGCGTTGGTGACGCTTCTACCGAGCGTTGGTGGCGCTTCTACCGAGCGTTGGTGACGCTTCTGCCACGCTCCTCATACGGAGGAGAAAGAGACTTCAACGGAAAACGAGAAGATTCTGGGTCCATCCATTGGTTTTGGAAAGACAGAATCGAAAACTGTTCTACACCTTATTCGATGAACTACAACAGGATGATGAAAAGTTCTTTGCGTGTTCAAAAATTCATTTCAAGAGCTTTTAGATGGTATCAGCATAAATATTCGGAAAGAGTAAAGAAAACAAGGCAAGAAATACAGGCCCGAGCCCGCAGCAAGAATGAAGGTAATAGGAACCTGGGAATATCAAAATACACGACCATGTGGCGACTCGTTAGTAGTGCTACCGTCGCGGTGAAGTCAACTACACACACCGTCTGCTGCGCCTCTGGTCTGTGGTGGTGGCTGTGTGTGAACGCTCTCATTTATCTATGCAGTAGTATTTATGAGCGGAAGCGCTGCTAAGTGGCCTCGTCTGAAGGGGCCCTAAGTCAGCTTGCCCTAGTTGCCATGGTAACTAGGTGTTGGAAATATCTTGCTTCAACGAGCGGAAATCTAAGTCCCCTTGCACTTCTTGCCATGGTAACTAAGTTTGGGAAATTTCTAGCTTCAACGAGCGGGAATCTTAAGTCTGCTTGTATTTGTTGCCTTGGTAACTAGGTTTGGGAAATTTCTAGCTTCAACGAGCGGGAATCAAAGTCCACTTGTACTTGTTGCCATGGTAACTAGGTGTTGGAAATATTTCGCTTCAACGAGCGGGAATCTAAGTCCCCTTGCACTTCTTGCCATGGTAACTAGGTGTTGGAAATATCTAGCTTCAACAAGGGGATCTAAGTCCGCTTACCCTTGTTGGCATGGTAACTACTGTTGGCGTCGGAAATTTGTCGCAGCCCAAAACCATATCCTTGTTAAAGTTATAGCCACTTAAAATTCCATCGTAGTCATAAAAGAGCTGAAGGTATTAATGCGTACTAACAATAGCGCAGGTTATGTTCCCGGTCCATCATTTGGAGACCACGCGGCCATTAAGAGTGACATATAATGTGATGTGTTTGGAGACCCTCCAAATCTTCCTGCGGACCGGAATAATTTATGTCCCACCTCACATGTCTGATGACCTGATGACCACATCTGTCCACTTAATGCATTAAATAGCACCCATTAGCTGGTTATAAATGTTATCCCCTTCGTGTTAAATCTCTCCCAATAGGAGGTGCTTTTGGTTCATTACGTGCTTCATGTTCTACTATGGATATATTGATCATGTGCTCCGTTAGTTTGAGATCCCTGTGACTTCCGATCGATACCTTTCCGTAATTTTACTTGGTGCAGAAGTGGAAAGCTATGGATATCCAATATTAGAATCCACAATAACCAGACGTAGATCTGGAAATATTCGACATTGGTGTTGACAAAAGTTTGTAACACTGAAACATTTAAAAATGTTAAATTCCTCTGCTACTCTCAAACTTCTTGAATCGTGAATACATTTATTATTATTATTATTATTATTTTACATCGTTGTTTAGCATACTGTTTCCTCTTTTCCTACCAATATCTCTTCATCACTTCACTGTTCTCACTTTTGGACATCCTGTATTCTTCCACCAACCAATTGTTTTGGTTTATCAGAGATAGAGCAAGGTTTAAAAAGATATTTGCTGGCCTATTGTCATCCATTCTATGTATTTGTGACCATCAAATGTCAGTCCTTTTCTGATGGAATCTGTGATTTATTCACTTTCAGGACACCACGTAGGGCCTACTCTTGGGCATACGAATTGTGCACATTAGCTGGCATCATTGTGCTATGCATTTGCTGGGTTTCTGATAAAGATACGGATATGATTCTTGTAACATGTAAAAAGCAGTATATTCTGACCGGATTATAGCCATGAAATGCTACTTTGCTTTTATAGCATGTGAGTCGTCCAGTTGCAAAACTCGTTTAATCCCGGGTTCAAACCCGGCCGAAGCCGTCGGATTTTTTAAGAGTGTTAAAAATCCCTCAGTATGCCTTCCTTCGGAGGGGAAGTAAAGCCGGCGGTCCCATGTCATAGATTTATGGCATGCTAAAGAACCTTCCACTAATTACACCTGAGTGAAGCTAAGTTGGATAGGTTAAGAATGTAAACAACGCTCTTAGGTTTCTACGTTCGATGCCAAGAGCCGACTGCGGTGGCGTCTAGTAGCTAAGTTCTGAGCTTGGCCTAGTAGTCGTTGACGGTAGCGCTTGGCGGCAAAAGTAGGAACTATTTGAAAAATTCTAAGTTGCAGTACATAAATTAAAAAACAAATAACACTCACTAATACAGCCATCACAATTAACACCGGTTATCAGACAGATTCTACACACACCCAAAGTACACGGGGCTACATGACCGCGTTGTCGCAGCCCCTAAACTGAGGAACCAACCAACCAACCTCGTTTAATCCACTTGTGAATAAGGATCATGTCTTAAAATTATTTAGTTTAATTATTTTATTTTATTTTGTTTGGTTTATTTTTGTTTTGTTCTTTTTTATTTCTTTATTTTTTATTTGTTTATTTTGTGTTGTTTTATTTTGATTTTCCAGAAAACAAACACAAAACAAAAAACACAAAAGCAAAATTTAAAAAAGCAAAAGCAGATAACAAACACAAAACCAAGAAAGAAAAGCAAAAAGTAAATTCAAAAGCAAAACCACAAAGCAAACACAAAACCAAAAACACAAAGCAAAAAGTATAAAACAACAAACACAAAAGATGCGCGAGGCAAAGTCCAGAGAAACGTTTCTCATCAAAATGATTCTTATTCACAAGTGGATTAAACCAGTTTTGCAGCTGGACGACTCATGTGGGAAATGAGTACGAATTTAGCCATTGAATTCTCAAAAAAGAAATGTATTAGTTACTTCAGTTGTTTACCAATCAAATACTCTCAAATTTTGTTCACAAACTTGGAATGTATAATGACAGACGAGTAACCAACAACCTTTTTTTTTAATAAAAAGAAAAAAATGTTTGTTGGAATTTTGTTTCTTTCATTCTAAACCAATGAAAATGAAAATCCACAGCCTGCTTCCAGTCTCCGACTGGGTCAGGAATGGAATGAATGAAGCCCCCATCTAGCGGCGAGGATATGAACTGTGCCGGCTGCCGAGGCCTGACGCACTCCTCTTGGGCAATGATTAAATGAATGACGGATGAAATGAAATGGTAGTGGAAAGTGTTGCTGGAATGAAATGTTGACAGGGAAAACCGGAGTACCCGGAGAAAAACCTGTCTGCCTCCGTTTTGTCCAGCACAGATCTCACATGGAGTGACCGGGATTTGAACCACGGACCCAGCGGTGAGAGGCCGGCGTGCTGCCGCCTAAGCCACGGAAGCTTATTCTAAACCAATAATGATTTTTAAAAGTGGTTACTCGTCTGTCATTATACAAGAATCATAGCTGTTCCTTTACCAGAAACTCAGAAAATGCCAGCTAATGTGCAAAATTCGTAAGTGGTGTCCTTCATTTGGCTTCTTTTTCATCCAAAGTATCAGATGCGAAACAAGTAGTTCCGTGAAGAACTATACAGCCTATTTTCATATATCCTACTCATGTTAATTGCCACTATCAACATACAAAATTTCAGTTTGATTGCTGTAATAGATTCGTAGATATTGAGAACCGACTAAATATTTCGGATGGTCGCCATGTTGGATTTTATATATGTAGGTCCTAGAGTTATGTAC
Source organism: Meconema thalassinum (assembly GCA_946902985.2). Taxonomy (NCBI): domain Eukaryota; kingdom Metazoa; phylum Arthropoda; class Insecta; order Orthoptera; family Tettigoniidae; genus Meconema; species Meconema thalassinum. The sequence goes on along the minus strand of OX336398.1, from coordinate 57,343,274 downwards.
TGTTACATGAAGATTATTGTGTGCGTGTAGCATTCAAACTTCAATCGCATGATTAGGACACAAGAAGTAAAAACTAGATTTAAAAATTTCACACAGCGGCCATATTGTGGTTATGGAAACAATTGAAATAAATTAGATGCCAGTGGATTAACATTCATATAAGGATTTACTCTACCAAGTTTCACTGCACTCGGATAGTTAAATTGCGAGAAACGTCCATGTGAATATTTATACTTCGCGTCGCCGCCATGTTGGATTTGTGATCACCAGTGTGATGAAGAAGGTAATGGGAGGACGGAAGAGGGGTATTCAATGGGGTATAAATGACAGGCTTGAAGATCTGGATTTCGCAGACGACATTTGTATTATGGCACAACGGTACCGGGACATAGAAGATAATGATGATGATGATAATTGTTGTTTTAAGGGGCCTAACATCGAGGTTATCGCCCCCCCCCCCCCATAGAAGATAAGCTGGGGAGGTTGCAGAGAGAACGTGCAGGACTGATGATCAACACCAATAAGACCAAAGAGATGAGGATAAATTCTGACATCACGACTAGTTTGACAGTCAACGGAAAGGACATTGAGCGAGTTGAGTCCTTCCTCTACCTTGGAAGTATAGTCACAAATGATGGGGGAGCAGAGGAAGATGTTCGAAGCCGTATCAGGAAGGCAAATGGTGCCTTTGTCCAGCTCTACCCCATCTGGAGAAATAGAAACATTTCCAGGAAGACCAAGCTCCGCCTTTTCAATAGCAACGTAAAGTCGATTCTTCTCTACGGCTGTGAAACATGGAGAGTCACAAACCCGATCAACAACCAGCTACAGGTGTTCATTAACAGATGTCTGCGTCGCATCATGAATGTGAGGTGGCCGGACATAATCTCAAATGAAGATCTTTGGACCATCACCAATCAACAACCGATTAGCATCTAGATCAAGGAGAGGAAATGGCGCTGGATTGGTCTCACACTAAAAGGAAGCCGGACGGAGCTATTGAGAGGGCGGCGCTAGACTGGAATCCTCAAGGCGCCAGGAAGCGAGGTCGACCTAAGAAGACCTGGAAGAGGACGATCGAAAATGAAATTGCAGAGGTGGACAAGAACTGGAGTCAAGTGAAGAGAATGGCCAGGAACCGTACTGCGTGGAGAAATTTCTCCAAGGCCCTATGCTCCGGAAGGAGCGGCAGGAATTAAACTAAACTAAAAAAAAACATGATGATTATTGTGTACGTGTAGCATTCAAACTTCAATCGCATGATTAGGACACAAGAAGTAACAAGGAGATTTTAAAATTTCGCACAGCTGCCATCTTGTGGTTATGGAAACAATTGAAATAAATTAGATGCCAGTGGATTAACATTCGTATAAGGATTTACAGTACCAAGTTTCACTGCACTCGGATGGTTAAATTGCGAGAAACGTCCATGTGAATATTTATACTTCGCGTCGCCGCCATGTTGGATTTGTGATCACCAGGTTATTTAAAGTCCTATAGGTGAACTTAAGTTCATAGCCCCTATGAACATAAAAATTCAGTTTGAATGCTATAATAGATTCGTAGATATTCAGAGCCGTCTAAATATTTCGGATGGTCGCCATGTTGGATTGTTAAATGTATAGGCCATAGAGTCATGTACCATTAAAGGAAAATTATTGCGTAGGTTCATTATTCAAACTTTCGCAAGGATCGCATGATTACGACACAAGAAATAAAAAAATAATTTTAAAATTCGCACAGCCACCATCTTGAGGTTATGTAAACAATTGAACTAAATTAGATACCAGTGTATTGCAATGTTTATAAACATTTCCTGTACCAGATTTCATTGCAGTTTGAACATTAAATCGCGAGAAAGGTCTATTTAAAATTTTCAAATTTACTTGGCCGCCATGTTCGTTTTGTAGTTAACCGGTTTTTGAAAGTCTTATAGATGAACTTCCAGTAGTGCCCTTTATCTCCGTACAAAATTTCAGGGTGATACCGCTAATAGTTTCAGAGATATAGAATGCGGGTGAAATATTTCGCGCATCCGCCATCTTGTGATTATGTAAACAATTGAACCAAGTTAGATGTCGGTGCAATACAATCTGTATAAACATATACTGTACCAAGTTTGATTGCGTTTGGTTGGTTAAATCGCGAGAAACGTCTATTTACAAGTCGTAAATTCACGTGGCCGCCATGTTGGTTTTGTAGTTACCAGATTTTCAATAGTCACATAGGTGAACTTCTAGTAGTTCCCTTTATCTCCGTAGAAAAATTCCAGGGTGATATCGGGAATAGTTTCGGAGATATTGAATGCTGGTGAAATATTTCGCACAGCCACCATGTTGGATTGGTGAGACGTAACAAAATTTAAAGCGCACGATTGGGCCCGTCCGGAATAGTGCTATGAACTTACCGAGTTTCATTGAAATCGCTCCAGCCGTTTAGAAGTTATTAGGGGACACACACACACACTCCTCACACACACACAAACACGGACAAAGGGTGAGAAGCCTATTTCAAAATTGAAAATAGGCTAAAAATGCTTCTGGTTTGACTACAGTATTGTAGTATCGTCATTTTGCGCTTTTACTATAATTCTTTCTTCTTTGTCGTTTGGATCTTCTGTCTTCTTCTCTTCTAGTAGCCTACTCCCTTCACCTTCTGACTATGAGCCAGGTTTCTTTCCCCCGTCCATAAAGGTCTGCTGTTCTTCCTACTAGTAAGTGATGTGGGAAAACCTCCCCGCCGAACCAAATGGCTTGCCGGAACTGAGCATGAACTCATGTGAAGTCCCCAGTTGCTCCAGATCCATCTTGACTGTAGAAGTCCACTTGTTCATGGAGGTCTTCCCTCTACCTGCAACTTTGAAGATCTTGAGTGTGAGTCTGTAAGGTCTCATGAGGGTTAAGTGCTCATAGAAGGTCAGGCGTCTTTTCCTCATACTCGTGACGATGTCTTCCTGATGTGCGTAGAGTTCATCATTTATTATTTACAAGCTGTACCCAGCATGCGTTGCAATGCCAATCAAAGAAAGTGTTGGCGTTGTAAATTTGTTTGCTGAAGTGGTTTTGGATACATTTTTTTTTCTTTTTCCGTTGACTGCCTCTGAAATATAGTAAAATGGATTAACTAATTAAGGACCATTTATGGGATCGTGCACAACAACTCTCTAATGTTTCATCACAATCGAATGAATGGTATATGAACGGAGAGAAGACATACACACACACACACACACACACACATACAGACAAGCTATCACGTACCATTCTTGTTTATATAGAGAGATTAATAAAGCAACAACAAGTACCTGGTTGATAGACTTTGTACTAAACAGACGGACTAACGAATGATGTTATAAACTGTTCTTGCAGAAGATTACGCATTGCATAAATAAACCCAAAATAATGCGAGCTAAATCTTAAGCAAACTAATTATATTTTCGCTTGGCAGCTCTAATTAAAAGTCACTTTCCCCCCAAAGTTCATTAATATTCATCAACCGGCATGAAATGCTCTTACAACACGAATAAATCATTGAACCTTCATCACATATGACTGGCCATGCTATATAATCAATTCATCTTAAGATAAATTGACATTTAATATTTTGAAAAAGAATCGAGTTTAGCTTTTGAAAGTTTAATTATCGACCTCAACTTTCGATTTTGCCATGAAATATATTTCTGCGCATGATCGAGGAGGAGTATTGTAATAAATTTGCATCCCATACATACACAAGAACATCACGTAACGGTGTGATGATGTACGGTACGGCCAAGGAGGACGTCTTTCCCTTTCAAACAAGTGTTAATGAAGATTCAACATTCCCTCCAGGGGCTCACAACTTGTGGGACTTGGGTTGGTGACCACGGGACCCCAGCTGAGTCCGGCATTGCTTCCACTTGTGCCAGACTCCTCTCCGTCTTCTCTCCTCCTTTCTTAGTCAACTCTTGTTCTCTTCCGACCCCGACGGTATTACGATATCCGAGGCCTAGGGAGTCTCTTGCTTTCCTGCCTTAAATGGACCTTACTTATCTTTCATGATCCCTCATTCTTCCAGGGATCAGCCTTCTATTTCTTTCATTATACTGTATTGCCTTTTCTCTTTAAGATTCCGGCACTGTTTTTGTGAATTGGCACCCCGTGTATCTAAATTACATTTTGTGATTTTTTTGAATCTACACTACTTTTTGTAAGTATCTTCAACCTAAACCGCATTTTGCAAGTATTTTCAATCTAAATTGCATATTGTAGGTTGAGCATTTTGTAAGTATTTTGAATCTCAATTGCATTTTCTGAGTATTTCGAATCTCGATTTCATTTTGTAAGTAGTTTCAATCTAAATTGCATTTTGTAAGCATTGTCAATCCAAATTTCATTTTGTAAGTATTTTGAATCTCATTTGCATTTTCTGAGTTGCCTCTTTTGAATCTCGATTATATTTTGTAAGTATTTTCAATCTCAATTTCATTTTGTAAGTATTGTCAATCCAAATTTCATTTTGTAAGTATTTTGAATCTCAATTGCAATTTGTGAGTATTTTCAATCTAAATTACTTTTGTGAGTATTTCAATCTAAAATGCATTTTGTAGGTTGAGCATTTTGTAAGTGTTTTGAATCTCAATTGCATTTTGTGAGTATTTTGAATCTCAATTGCATTTTGCGAGTATTTTGAATCTCCGTTAATTTTCGTTATAGTTTCCATTTCATTGTCATTTTCGCTATCACCCAGACCATTAGGGGCCGATAACCTAGATGTTAGGCCCCTTAAAACAACAATCTTTATCATCAGGTTTAATATTATCCGTATGGCCTCCGGAGAGCCCTGGTGCACGCCTGAGGCAGGGATGAGTAAGTTGCTGTAGTATAAAAGTACAGTACAGTACAGTAGACTTAATTATCCGCAGTATACTGAGACTTTTACTTTTCAAGAAAATTCTGATGTGATACCACTATTTATTTTAAGGGTGAAAACATCTCTCAGACAAAGTAGGGGTCCCCATTCCCTCAATGGTGTCAATCGTTGAAGTGCTAAAGGGCCCGGAAAGGTTGCAAATTGTGAATTCAAGGAGATTCCTGAAATTTAAAATTCTATGAGAATTAAATATATTTAAATTTCCAGAATTTTAAAATTCCTAGAGATTCATGAATATTAAAATGCCATGACAATTCCAGAAATTTAAAAATTCATGAGATTTCAGGATTTTGAAATTCCATGATATTCCAAAATATTAAAATCCCATGGGAATTCCGAATTTTAATATTCCATGAGATTCCAGAATTTTGAAATTCAAAGGCAATTCCAGAAATGTTTATATTTCTTAAGAATTACAGAAATTCAAAATTCGTGAGATTTCCAGAATATTTAAATTCCATGAGTTTCCAGAATATTAAAATTCCATGGGAATTCCAGAATATTTAATTTCCATGAGATTCCAGAATATTAAAATTCCATGGGAATTCCAGAATATTAAAATTCAATGGGAATTCCTGAATATTAAATTTCCATGAGATTCCAGAATATTATAATTGAGAATTACAGAAATTTGAAATACCAAGAGCATTACAGCAATGTAAAATTACACGAGATTCCAGAAAACTTAAATTCCGTGAGATTTCAGAACATTAAAATCCATGAGATTCCAGAATATTAAAATTCCATGAGATTCCAGAATTTTGAAATTCTATGACAATTCCAGAAATTTAATATTCCATGACAATTACAGAAATTGAAATTTCCTGGGATTTCCTGATTACTAAAATTCCATGAGATTCCACAATATTAAAATTCCAAGAGAATTACAGAAATTTAAAATTCCAAGATAATTACAGAAATGTAAGATTCCATGATATTCAAGAAAATTAAAATTCCATGAGATTTGAGGACATTAAAATTCCATGGGAAATCCAGTATTTTAATATTCCATGAAATTCCAGAATATTACAATTCAATGAGAATCCAGTATTTTAAATTTCCATGACAATTCAAGAAATTCAAAATTCCATGACATTTCCAGAAATTTTAAAGTCCCATGAAATTCCAGAATTTTTAAATTCCATGACAATTTCACAACATTTGATATTCCATGAGAATTACAGAAATGTAAAATTCAGAGAGATTTCTAGCATTTTGAAATTCCACGAGAATTCTAGACATTTGAATATCGTTGATATTTCCAGAATTTTCAAATTCTATGAGATTTATCAAAATTTTCGAAATTCCTGAGAATATTCATAAATTCAAAACTGATAACAATTTAAAATTAATTGAGAAATTTCATAAATCCATTAAAATACCAGGAATCAAAAAATCCCTGATATATCCAGAATTTTAAAATCTTTGAGAATTTCGTTTACAATTTTAGTTATTTGGTTCTTAGATTGGACTATTTGCTCCGGGTCTAGAAAAGACGTATCAATGCGTTATTTATCTCGATGGAGCAGGCCTATGTGTAAATTTGGTGTTTAGGAGAAGAATGGCTGGCTTGTATCACTTAGGTTCGGATCACGGATCTCCGAATTAAACTGGCTGTGAAAGAAGATCCTCCGCACTCATAAGAACGTTAACCTATCACTACCAACCTACCGTAAGTAGCTGTTTTGTACCCTTAAAGTGAACAAAAGCAAAACAATCCTCTTTCAAATTGCTTGGTCAAGAAAGTAGACCAGCGCCCAGCCTGACAATAGAGCAATCATATAAGATGCTCTCAAGATTAAGATGAGAGGTGTTCACACCTTCCTCCTTCTCAAGGAGTGGTATCTGGGTTCGTGTTCCGCGTCAGTAGTAAGTGGTGCATGGAAAGGAATCCGACCTTCTGGCTTGAGTATCATCATCTCTTCGCCCCTCGCAAAGGTGTGGTCACTGTTTATGATCTGCCTCGTTCCTTGTGATGAGATCATCAATGATTGCCTCAAGGAGGTTTACTACCGCTAACAAATCGGAGACCTCCGTGAAGGTTTGAATACATTAGTTACAATGCATCGTTACATAAATAATTAAATAAATAAACTTAATAGCTAATTTCTCATTCTACAGTCAGACAACAATTTGTGTCAGGTCACAAAATAGCTAACAATAGATTTATCAATTTCTACTTCCTCAGTAGAAACCTCCCATGACATCAAATTAGCAGGTAAAAAGCTAAAGGGAGTAGGGGACGTCTGCTACTTAGGAAGCAAAATAACCAGTGATGGACGAAGCACAGAGGATATAAAACGTAGTTTAGCTCAGGCCAGGAAAGCATTTCTACAGAAAATAAATCTGTTGACATGAATCATATTATTTATTTATTTATCGTATGATAAATAATAAAGGAGACAAAGACATGAATACAGTGTCATAAACATCCGAACGATATGACAACAAGACATATAAATATTAAAATTGAAAATATCATAAATCAACATCCAGTCTATTTAACCAATTCACTGCTTCTGAGTAGCACAATTTAAAGTCTCTAGACTCCCTGGAAACGCTCGGCAGGGACAATCAAACACAATGTGTTCCATTGTCTGCGGAATGACGTCACAGTCACAGAAAGGCGAATCTTTCCAACCCCAAGATGTAGTACAGAAGCACTTCTTGCCACACCACATCTAATACGATTGAGTCTACTCCAGGTAAGTTGAAACCAGAAAGTTTTGTAGTTGGGTTCCCAACTTGTACGATGTCTCGAGGAGGAGCTCTTGTCCACTCAGTCTGCCAGCTAATATTGGCTTTGAAATTGCCGTTTGTTAGTTCTGAGGCTGTTTTCCATGCAGATTTGCGGGATTTCAGTGACATCAAATATAGATTTAGGTATTAGGAAATCATTTTTAGAAGCCTTTGTCTGGAAGTGAAACTCGGACTGTTGGTGCAGAAGAAAAGAGGAAAATGTGAAATATGGTGTTGATTTTTTGAATTTTGAGCAATTTTGGTTTCACATGTTGATTTGTTGGATGTAGGGTGTGGTAGCTATCTTCTTCTTCTTCTTCTTCTTCTTCTTCTTCTTCTTCAATTGCCGTGTCCTCTCAGGACGTTGGCGATCAGTAGCATGATCTGTTTGTTGTCCATAGCTCTTCTGAACAGTTCGAGTCTTGTCACCCCAAACCACTGGCTTAAGTTGTCGAGCCACGATATCTTTCTTTGCCCCGGACCACGTCTTCCATTAATTTTCCCTTGGGAGTATTAATTGAAGGAGTTGGTATTTACTGTTTCGCATCATATGACCGAAGTATTCTAGCGGCCTTCTCTTGATGGAATTGAGAATTTCAGGTTTATTGTTCATACGCTGCAAAACTTCAACATTGGTAATTTTGGCTGTCCAAGGTATCTTCAGCATCCTTCGGTACGTCCACATTTCAAATGCGTGTAGCTTCTTGCACATGGTCTCAGTTAATGTCCATGCTTCGACACCGTGGAGTAGAATGCTGAAAACGTATCATTTGAGGAGTCGTGTCCGTAGTCTCGGCTTATTAACACTTTTTTGACTTTTTGAAAAGAAGTTCTAGCTTGTTCAATTCTGCATCGGATCTCTCGACCAATTTCCCAGTTATCAATAATGTGGCATCCTAGGTATTTAAATGATGTCACCTTGTCAATCCAGTCATTTCCAACTTTGATACTGTCATGAATGCTATGTAGAGATGAAACGATTAGCTCAGGACAGGGATCCATGGATAGCTGAATCAAACTATACTATTTTCTTCGTTTATTTCCTAACTCTAGACAAACGGTTTCTGGCAATGTTAACATGGTGGCCACTACTCCTGGAAATCCTGGAAAACTCCTGGATTTTTATTAGGTCTGGAAAACTCCTGGAAAATGATGAAAAATTTGAAAACTCCTGGAAAATAGCCACTGTTAATTAATTATAAAAATCTTTCCATCTTAAATCATACTCCCGCTGTGGTTTTGGGTGAGCACTCTATCGTTAACGAAAGACATTTCCTCAGGCGACCTGTTTCTGTGTGGGAGAACACGCGATAGTATTTTTGTAAAACATATTGAGTATAGACAACTTCACCGCAATAAAATTGCAGGTGGCATTCTTTTCTCTTTTCTTTTATGCGGATATTTCAGTCAAAATGGCTTTTTTTTAAACAACAATTAAATTATTTGTGTGTAGGCTTGCGTATCAATAACGAAATTACCACTAATTTTTGTCAACATCTGTATAAGTAAACCAAACACAACTGCTTTATTTTGGTCTTGAAGTAGGCAACCGATAATGCCTTGCCCCCCCCCCCCTCTCTCTCTCTCTCGGGACTCGCGCTTATATTTAAGTCTGGGTAAATGAGAATTACTCATGGAAAATTCCGGGAAAACTCCTGGAAAATCGTTGACCTATTGGAGTGGCCACCATGTGTTAAACAATTGAGCCGGTTGTGAGTGGGCTTTAATATTTATTGAAATAAGGCAGCGAGGGGGTCAATAGAGGGCTTGTGAAACTCATTAAAATTCACCGAAGAAAGTCTAGTAAGGTGTGTTAGTTAGAAGTTAATGTTTGGGAAGGAGATCTGCAAGTCATTTGAGCCGAACCCTAAACCTCTTCATTGTGTGTGAAACTTAAGGTCACATGGGAGGTTAGTTATTTTGTCTCGGGCATTCTAGTTGGTGGGATGGTTTTTTCTTGAGCAAGCTCAGTTTCTGAAGATAGTTCGAGGGTGTCTACAGATATTCACATCCAGTCTTCAGGCACTTGTCCCGGCGCTGAACAAGTTTCCCTATAAAAGATGCTATATTGGTTTTCACGGCCAGTGAATTAAAACTCAGCAATTCTTCTAGATTTGTGCCGTGTCTTGTGTGGGGTTTCGCCTAGGACACCAAGCTGGCTCATCAGCGGGCTCTTGGTGTCCTAGGCGAAACCCCACACAAGACACGGTACAAACCTAGAAAAATTGCTGAGTTTTAAGTTTCCCTCACCTTCAATGGAAAACTTTTTTTTTGTAGAATTTCTAGGAAGGAACAATAAAATGCTATATAGACTATTCCTATTTAAGAAATGGTCTGGTTGGTGTAAAATTTGTAACTAGGAATGGATTAAAGTACTTAGCTGGTTATTTGAGTGATGTAGTATCCGTTCTTGCGCAGCTGCTACAGATTAGTAATAAATACCTCTCTATCTAAGTTTATGAGAGGTTTGCATTTTTCATTTTTGTTTTCAGAGGGCAGAAACCATCTGTGGGTATTACTGTAGGCTTGTTAATATTTTGTAGAGCCATTTTCGTTGTAAATTAGGATCTGATACGCTCACGAGCGAAACATGTCATCCCTAGTTTTCTCCTTCTTCAATGTATATAAATTTTAATCACATGTAATTTACTTCAGGTTATGTTTTCACATATTCCGGTAATTGGAGTTATTTTGTGTTCACCGACTGAAGATCACAATATCAATTATCGGCTACATGTCTCTACTGAACTAGAATGACGAATACTTGTTGCCATGGTAACCATATAGAAGGCCTAGAATGACGAACACTAGTTGCCATGGTAACCATATAGGAGGCCTAGAATGACGAACACTTTTTGCCATGGTAACCATATAGAAGGCCTAGAATGACGAACACTTGTTGCCATGGTAACCATATAGGAGGCCTAGAATGACGAACACTTGTTGCCATGGTAACCATATAGGAGGCCTAGAATGACGAACACTTGTTGCCTTGGTAACCATATAGCAGGTTTAGAATGACGAACACTTGTTGCCATGGTTACCATATAGAAACTCTAGATGACACAATACTTGTTACCATGGTAACCATATAGGAGGCCTAGAATGACGAACACTTGTTGCCATGGTAACCATATAGGAGGCCTAGAATGACGAACACTCGTTGCCATGGTAACCATATAGCAGGTCTAGAATGACGAACACTTGTTGCCATGGTAACCATATAGCAGGTCTAGAATGACGAACACTTGTTGCCATGGTAAGCATATAGAAGGTCTAGAATGACGAACACTTGTTGCCATGGTAACCATATAGGAGGTCTAGAATGACGAACACTTGTTGCCATGGTAACCATATAGGAGGCCTAGAATGACGAACACTCGTTGCCATGGTAACCATATAGCAGGTCTAGAATGACGAACAATTGTTGCCATGGTAACCATATAGCAGGTCTAGAATGACGAACACTTGTTGCCATGGTAAGCATATAGGAGGTCTAGAATGACGAACACTTGTTGCCATGGTAACCATATAGCAGGTCTAGAATGACGACCACTTGTTGCCATGGTAACCATATAGCAGGTCTAGAATGAAGAACACTTGTTGCCATGGTAAGCATATAGGAGGTCTAGAATGACGAACACTTGTTGCCATGGTAACCATATAGCAGGTTTAGAATGACGAACACTTGTTGCCATGGTAAGCATATAGGAGGTCTAGAATGACGAACACTTGTTGCCATGGTAACCATATAGGAGATCTAGAATGACGAACACTTGTTGCCATGGTAACCATATAGCAGGTCCAGAATGACGAACACTTGTTGCCATGGTAAGCATATAGGAGGTCTAGAATGACGAACACTTATTGCCAAGGTAACCATATAGAAGGCCTAGAATGACGAACACTTGTTGCCATGGTAACCATATAGGAGGCCTAGAATGACGAACACTTGTTGCCATGGTAACCATATAGGAGGTCTAGAATGACGAACACTTGTTGCCATGGTAACCATATAGGAGGCCTAGAATGACGAACACTCGTTGCCCTGGTAACCATATAGGAGGCCTAGAATGACGAACACTTGTTGCCATGGTAACCACCGTGTCCATGCTGATCACAGTCAGACCCCCAAAATATCCATGTTGAAAGTGCATATGGCCACCTTAACTTGCTCGACTAAGCCGCGGAATGCCCACTGAATTTACGTTATTGGTGAGAAGTAATCATGAAAGAAAGACTCACACAGGTTCAACTGGGAGCTTCATTACACATTCTAAAAGAAAGGCTATTAAGGTGTGTTGGAAACAGGGAATTAATGTGGCTTGACATAAGTAATATCGGGGAGGAGTATTGCTAGTCATTGGGAGCCAAACCCAGGACCTCTTCATTGTGTATGTGTGTGAAACGTGAGGTCATGTTGTGCACACATGAGGGGGAAGGTCAGAGATGGCATTGTAATGAGCGGTGTATCTTTAAATTACAGTGCGTTGCTTTCTTCAATGGCGTGATGCCACAGGTCGGAGGTCACAACCTCTATCGCTGTCACGTGGAACTATAATATTGAAGCGACAAGTTTAATCTGGACAGACAAGGCTCCCGTGAAGCACCAGATTTTTCACAAGATTCAATCGATCGAAAACCCCCAATATTTTACTGAATTCTTTACAATACGTTTACAACATACTGGAAAATAACATACATGGCTGTTTTCAGTCTTTAAGATAGATTTAAATACAGTGCGCAATCTCTCCCGACTTTACCCTATATGTTGTTGTAACCCTCCAAACAGTATTTTGTGACCAGTCTATCACTAATTGAAACACGTTTCTTACGTGTGTCGATAACTTGAATCTTCGATTAGTCGAATTTATTTTGACATCCCTTAATGATTCGAGATATTGAGTTTCGACTGTAATAAAATATTTAAAATAATTGCAAACCCTTGAATCTTCCATCATAGCAAACACCGTGTGGGCTCACTAAGCGTCCATGTTTGACAAAATTTATCCACCATTGATTTGCATACGACGGCGCAATTTACCCACGCCATTTTATGTTTGGAAGTTAACACCTTTTCACAGCCTTGTAAGGAAGAGAATAGCATTTGTGCAATTACGTCAGATCATTTTTCATCTGTCTCTCGTGAATGAAGGAGGCCATGAGTTCAATTGTATACGTTCTGTCATGGCCGCCTGTACAAAGAGGCTGCCTTCCATTGAATGCACAAACCTTCATGATGCAGGAGCAATGATTTAATTAGAACAAAGAAACCTTAATTACCCTGTCTTGTGAGTGTGTATACGTTGGTAGCCGTGTTCGATCTTAAAGAGGCCGTGGATTAATTACTTGTGAGTTTTGTTGCTGGGCAGACAGTCAGGCCTTGGAATGGTATGCAGGTGTGTAGGGTAATAGAGAAGGCGGTGAAATCCATTACGTTATTCTTCGACCTTTGACAAAACCATTAATGTTTACATGCACGGAAGCAAGTCTTGTCCTCTGGGGCTTCGTGTTGGTTGGAGAGAGGGAATGTTTAAACATGAGCTTCACAACCCATAATTACGTGTCTCAATTTTATTTTAAACATACTGTATTTTAGTTGAGTGGAATTATTGGTTGATGATGTAAGCACATTAATTAGTCTTTAAGTTGATGTCCAGTTTCTTTTAAAATATAATAAGGGTGACTTCAACGCAAGTGCACGACACGAACCTGTTTTCTTCTCCTGAAGAGTGCATTGGAAGTTAATACAGTAAATGATAGAATCGCAGTATCTAAAGCTTCATCTCCACTGACACAGCTCAAGAACTAGAAGAATTAGCTGGAGTTGGAAAATAAAAAGGAAAACATATGAAGAAAAAGATACATACAAAGATATAAATTTAAAAAAAGAAAGAAAGAGAGATAAAAAAGAAAGATAGAAATAAAAAGAAATTGAAAATGAAGAAAAAGAAATAAAGAAAAACTGAATAAAGAAAGAATGAGAGAAAGAAAGAAAAAAAGAAAAAAGGAAATAAAGACATGAAGAAATAAAGAAATGAAGAATGAAAGAAAGAAAGAAAGAAAGAGAGAAAAAGATATGACAATATGAAGAAATAAAGAAATGAAGAAAGAAATGAAGAAAGAAAGAAAGAAAGAAAGAAAGAAAGAAAGGGAAAGAAATAAAGAAGAAGAACGATAAAGAAATTAAGGAATGAAGAAAAAGACAATACGAATTAAAAAAATAAAACAGAAAGAAAAATAATTGGAGAACAACAAAGAAAGGAAGAAAGAAATGAAGAAAAATAAAGAAAGAAAATAAGAAATGAAGAACGAAAGAAAGAAAGAAAGAAAGAAAGAAAGAAAGAAAGAAAGAAAGATGGAAAGAAAGAGAAATGAAGAGAGATTGGAAAAGAAATGAAGGAAGAAAGAAAGAGATGAAGAAAGAAAGAAAGAATGAAAGAAAAAGGCATTAATTAAAAGAAACAAAGAGAGAACGAAAGAGAGAACGAAGGAGAGAAAGAAATAAAGAAAGATAGGAAGAAAAAGATACAAAGAAATGCAGAAAGAGAGAAAGACAAAGAAATGAAGAAATAAACAAATGAAAAAAAAGTTGTTGTTGATTCATATTGGGGCTTTGCAACATCGTGGTGACGTAGCTCCGTGTACTTGGTTGTATATTTGTGTGTGTGTGGAAACTGTGTCATTGTGAAGACTGTAATATTATAATTGATGGTGGAATGATTTGAAAGGAGGTTGTCGTGACATTAAGTTAAGAACCATCTTAGCATTTGCGCAAATCCAAAGCAGCCATGTTAGTAGATTTACTGGCACATTAAAGATCCCCTTTTGGGAAAATATTCCGGCACCCCGGTGTCTCTAAAAGCCACAATTGTTAAAAGGGACGTAAAACCAATAACATTAGTCTATTATTATTATTATTATTATTATTATTATTATTATTATTATTATTATTATTATTATTAATGTGTAACATCTTTCCACTCGGTTGCTGGATATTTTTGTGGGAGTGATTTTGAAAAATGGGACGGAAGTGGATCGGAACGATCCATCTGGCAGTGGTGGATCGAACGGAAGTGTGTAACACGCATTGCCAGATGGATCGATCGATCGAACCAGCTGGAAGTGGTATGATCCAGGAAACAATGAGCGCGCGGTGTCGGAAATTGATACCATTTCTGACGGTAAACGCTCATGCGAACTCTGAAGTCAACTGATTGAAGCACATGTTATACGGGAACTAGGCAAGCCTTCGTGAACTATAGCTGAATACAGTCACTTCACTCACAAGATTGTCTATTCATAAGGCACTTTAAACTCAATTTCACGCAGGAGCATTATCGAAACAAGCATAATATAAATGGAACTTAATTCCGTAATGCAGTATTATTGGAACGTGGAAATAAGTCACCATTTTGTGTATTATATTTGCGTGCTCGAAATAGCCGAGATGTTAGCGACTCTGACTGTGAATCTAGAGATCTCGGGTTCGAATCCCGGACGGGATTGATATTTTTGCGGACAGATTATCATTTTAAACGATATTTATCATATCAATATGACTCATTTTAACAGAATCCATATGAAATTACGTGTTGGTCTGTGAATCAAGATGTCCGGGAACTGGGCAAGCCTTTCATGACCTACTGCTGTGCACATTGCATTTACTCGCAAGTTGGCCTATTTATAAGGAATTTAAGGTTATGAACAGTGTCGTGTCTATTAATCTAGTTGATCCATATCGTATTCTTTATTTAGGCTAGTGCTGGTGGAAGCTACAAATCATCTAATAAAATGAGTTCCGTATTATAAACTACAATATCTGTAAAACACTCCCTTTTACAATAGATTAATATTTGTGCCAATAATAGTATAAAATACCGGTGTATCAACAATTTCACGTGAGGTTTCTTCTATGTCAGATGTTACACATCATATGCGACTACTGTAAGGCTCGTAATTTTTTCAGATGTTTCTGTTAATTTACTTCATTGCGTTTTATGTATATAATGATGATGATAATTCTGATCTCGGGAGCCTAGTTACAAGTGTTGTAGCACAAGAGTTTCTAGTCAGAACAGGTTCATCTTCCACACCTGCGTCGAGGTTACTTCTCTCCATCTCATTAAACATTTGTCCGTGGAACTCTAATGGATTCAAAGAGTCTTCTTCTCGGTACATCAGGTTTCTTGTCTTTTCTCCCCACCTCTTCTTCCAATCCATCTCATTAAGCAAGCTCGTTTATCCTATATTCGCTTCATTTACTACTTGTGGTTCCCCGATTTGATTCAAGACATTGTTATCGAGATAGTCACGTTCAACTGGACAGAAAGGTGGCTTATAAAATATAATGTTTCAGGGGTATTGGCCTACTCAACCAGAGCATGATATTGTCTGGCGACGTCAGCACTTCTGATTTTTAACGCAATATCACATTATATTTTTCCATAATTTTTAACGATTTCCTCAAATTAGACAATATTTTCGATTATAATTAACAGTATTTCTAACAGAATTTGTAATACTAGCATTACCCGTCTCGGCTTCGCCCGCGAATATTCTAGTTGTAAAGAGTACTCTTAGCAAAATCTCAATCATGAATGCTATGGCTGATTTATCCTTGACATGAATAATCAGACTTTAACAATTCAGCTACTGGTGCAGTGGTTAGAGGTTTGTCATTCCTTCATAGGTATATCAGAGCGAAGATAGTTTTCTGGGAATATCACAGACACTGTTAATTTAAGAGCCTTTAAATGTGGTTTCCGGAGATCCTTTATAGTCGGGTGAAAAAGACCTTTCGTACCACACTCACACGTGAAAATTGCGTGAATAAATTCTAGAGTGCACCTTGACCCCCTTAAGCGCATTATACTGTATGTGTTGATGAATTTTACAGCTTAATTTGGTTCAGTGATAACCTTATAACCGTCTGGAAACTTTCACAGTAATGTAATAATTGGAATTGCATTGCGTCTTACAGAAATAGATGGACCTGTGAGATTCTGTTACCATGGTTACCGTGTTGCATTCTTTCATTATTTCATTGTGAATATACATGTTTTAAGGTATTTATTTAATTGTGAGGCATTTAAAGAGTAAGTGAGTGCGTTTCGCTTACGCATTGGGTTATGCTGAACCTGTAGTTACCCCATATGTGTAGGTTGGTGTTAATGGGACCTTATTTTCGGTACAAAACTGGAATGGAACCTTAGCAGAATAATATAGGGAGGGATTTTGGAAGATTAGTCTATGATTACTGGATTTTTTTATAGTGAACATTTTATTTAATTGCTCATCTTTTTTTCATAGTTAGTTTGATGCTCTTAGTTTCATATTTCCTTATGTGCTGACATATACCGATTATGCAGTAACAAAGAAATTTATAAAACATGCAGCAGAATCTCAGATACCACATGAAAACAAAGGGTTAAATTATTTGGACATGTTTCAAGAATGCGTGACGACAGGCTCACAAAGAACATTTTTAACCACTTCAACAAGCCCAAGAGAAAAGGCAACTCTTATGAAGAATGGTTTGCTAACACCAGGAAGGATGTACAAGAAATGGACATCACTGATCAAGACATCCAAAACAGAACCACTTTCAGAAATAAGGTATACACATTAGAGGGGTTCCTAGAGCCAGAAATAGTGACCAGGAAGAAACAACATTGGACAGCTGAAAATAAAGAAGCTGAGAGCAAGAGAATTTATTTATTTATTTATACCTTCAACAGAGCTTAGTCTCCAATTACAGAAGGCGTGCATTGCACTGTATTGAATTGTTACAGATTTAACAGAAGAAAAAAGTACATACTAGGTCTATATTACAAACAAAAATGGAAAGAAGTTTTAGAAAAATATTTGACAATGATACATAAACAAATTCACGAAGAAATTTGATAAAATGGTCCGGCTAGCTCAAAACAGTCGCCAGCGTTTCGCCCCAGTGTACCAATGGGCTCCTCAGTTGGTTAATGTACATGGCTCAATCGGACAATTTTACATCCTGTTTCTTTCGGGAACAGATATTTCCAATATGGATTAGCAAGGTATGCTAACATTTTTTTTTTTTGAAAGGAAGTTTTGGCTTCCGTAGTACATTGACACTTCTCGTGGCGACATTTTGTGCCTTGCAGCGGCCTTCACAGTATGTACTAGCCACGCGTCTTGGTGAGGTGTACCATAACCAACTGAGGAGCCCATTGGTACACTGGGGCGAAACGCTGGCGACTGTTTTGAGCTAGCCGGACCATTTTATCAAATTTCTTCGTGAATTTGTTAATGTACATGGCTCAATCGGACAATTTTACATCCTGTTTCCTTCGGGAACAGATATTTCCAATGATACATAAGTCACACTATAGCTCAGATATAACATAAGTACTATGCATATTTACACATACAGACAAAATTACAGATTGCATTCCATACCGGTAGTTGCTAACATTTACAATTTATTCATTGACAATGTAAGAATTGTAGCTCTTAAAACCTTAATATAAGTTATACTGGTAATGCAGAGCTGAAGCCTAAACTATTGTTGATTTTGGCAAGTTTATTGTACATCAGACACATTCTTACTAATGGTGAATATTTATAATATACCGTTTTTGGTATTTTGCAAACTAAGAGATCTCGATTTCGCAAATTTCCTGCTCTGGCATTGAAATGAATCTGCTGCAAGAAGCCACTGTTGTCCAACATTCCATTAACTGTTTTATACAAAAACACCTGGCGCCAAAGAAAATTGAAATCATTTACGTGGTCCTTAGTTGGCCTAAATCGGTTATGATGACTCATTAATAATGAGTAAATCCAGCTGACCAATAAGAGCGCGCGACAGTGGAATCCACATCACCTAACACGTAAGATCGGAGTGACTCAACGAAACCGAGTAATATAACAGCTGACCTTTACAAGTTTTATTACTTTACTCTCGTATTATCTGTGACATTTTATCTTTAACTGGAAACCGACTGTTTTCCAGCTATTGAATGAATACCAAAAGAACTTCTGAAGGTCGCAGTTAGAGAGCGTTGTGAGTGCATACAGACCAACGTTACAAAACCAATAATCAGGGGATTTTGATATGAAAATCAGGAATATTCACGAGATATAAATAGTGCACATCAGCTCAATTAATTGTCAAACTATGCTTCAAAATGAATGATGTAAACTAGCATTCGACATTTATTATGGCGGCTTTGTTGGCGTAGTGGGTACCAAGCTGAGCTTCTATGCCCAAGGGCGCGGGTTCAAACTCGGCCAAAGTCGTCGGATTTTTTAAGAGCGTTAAAATTCCCTGAGTATGCCTTCTTTCGGAGGTGAGTAAAGCCAGTGGGCCCATGTCATAGATTTATGGCATGTAAAATAACCTTCCACTAATTACACTTGTGTGAGGCTAAATTATAAGTTAGATTTGACTAACGCTCTTAGGTTCCAACGTTCGTCGCCGGGAGCTGACTGCGATGGCATATAGTAACCAAGCTCAGAACTAGTTGGTCGTTGACGGTGTCGTTTGGTAGCAAAAGTTGGAACTACTTGAAAATCGAATGTCTGCAGTTCTTACTTGAATTAAAAACAGTTAACACACACTAATACAGTCATCACAATTAACACCGGTTATCAGACAGATTCTACACACACCCAAAGTGCGTTGTCGCAATCCCTAAACTAAGGAACCAACCAACCAGCATTTATTATCTCATTACTTTCATTTTTTAACACCAAAATATTTTTTTATTTCATTTCTTTATTTTTTATTTCTTGCTACACTTTACATTTTCTTGGTGCTTCTTTGTTCCCAGGTGTTTTGAAATATCACTTGCTCCACCATGTGTTATAAAAAATATTACATCGACAAACACTACAGAATGCAACTTTTGCTGAATTCAATCATGCATGGAAATTATTCCGAAAACTGTTTCAAAGAACAGAGAATTGTATTTTTTGGCCATAAGCCTAGTGAAGAACAAACACCGAGCAAAGCACTAGAATGTGACGGAAATGTTGCAGCAAAGTCAATATACAACCGCTCACACTAAAACAAAACCCATTTACGAATTCAGGCATCCAAATGGATATCAGCATAAGTTTTCCATTTTATTGTTTTTTTAAATTCTCGTCCTTCAGTTGACCATTTGGCAGCCAAGAGGATGGGGAAAAGCGATAAGTTGGGTAATGTTTGCAGAGTGGGAGTGTTACTCTTCGAATCACCCGTTGAAGTCTCCTGATAGTGAGCTCTATATAATTTACTCTACAACTCGTGCAGACATATCGGACCTGCCCCAGGGCTCGCTGCTGCAGAAGCTCTTTTTTGCGATATCTGCCAAGTACCGGTTCAGTGTGTGAGGAAACTCATATGCTCAGAACAGCTGTGTGTTCGAGTCTTCAACTTTTTGACTGGTTTGATGCAACTCTCCAATTCTCCCTTCTTCTTCTTCTTCTGGCACTACAGCTCGGTGTGAGCTTTGGCCTCCCCAACCACAGATTTCCATCGATCATGATCTTGGACAGCTGTTCTCCAGGGTTGTACGTTCATTGTTTGCAAGTTCACCTCCACTGCATCTTTCCATCGATTCCTTGGTGGCGTCGTCTTCTTTCCATTCTGGCTTTATATATAATCTTTGGTATTCTTTTGTCTTCCATCCTTTCAATGTGACCCAGCCATCGCAGTCTTTGCCATTTTATATATCGGACAATGTCTTCGCATTTGAGGATTTCTCTATTTCTCTATTAGTTCGTATCCTCCATTCTCCTCTATCCAATACAGCACCATAAATTCTCCGTGTTATTATCCTCTCATACACCCTAAGTTTGTTGCAATCCTGAACCGACATATTCCATGTTTCTGAGCCATAAGTTAACACTGGTCTGATCAAGGTTTTGTAAATTTGAGTTTTGTTTTATGCGACAACAATATTGTGACTTAATGAGTTTCATATTGGCAAAATAGGCTCTGTTTCCGTTAATAATCATCTCACTAATTTTTCACTCACTTTGTTTTTATTATTAACTCTCTCTCTGTGGTTAACAGCCGTGAGGCTGGTTGGCAGCAGATCGCCATTCTTCCCGTCTCTCAGTCTTCCTCTTCAGTTCACAGTATGAGCCACAACCCATATCTTGCAGTAGTTGACTCGTGTACTCCAGTCTGGGTCTTCCTCTACAATTCTTGCCGTCTACTGTTCCCTCGATATTTAAGGAAGCATCTTCTCTCTCCCACTCTTCTAAAGACTTCCTCATTTGTGACCATTTCTTTCCAACTGATTTTCATAATCCTTCTTTAGCACCAGGTTTCAAATGCTAGTAGTCTTTTCCTCTCTCTCTCTCCGATTGTCCAAGATTCGCTGCCATATAGCGCGACGCTCCATACATAGGTCTTCAACATTTGATTCCTCACATCAAGACTTATGTTCCTTGCAGTAAATAGGTTCTTCTTTTTATAGAAAGCGTTCTTGGCTTGGGCAATCCTACTTAATATCTCTCTGCTGCTTCTTCCATCATTCGTTATTTTACTTCCCAGATTATTAAACTCATTCACTTCTTGTATCTTTTCATTTCTTAACTCTATTGATGTCTGGTTTTCGCCATTTCGAATGCAGACCAAAATTTTTGTTTTATTTGTATTTATTCTCATATTAAATTCTTCCTCCATTATTTTGTCCATCTTGCTCAGGACCTTTTGTAAGTCTTCTTCACTTTCTGCAATTAGCGTTATGTCATCAGCAAACCTTATCATGTCAACTTTATCTCCATGAATATTCACTCCTGTGGCAAATTCTTCTCTTACTTGGTCGATCGCCTTTTTTACATATATATTGAATAGGTATGGGGAAAGGGAACAACCCTGCCGTACACCCTTTCTGATGTGTGCTGTTTCTTCTTTGCTACCACAGCAAACTATTCCAATCTCTTGCTTATAGATATTGTAGATGAGTCTTCTGTCTCTAAAGTTGATACCTGTTTGATGAAGAATGCTGAATAGAACATTCCAGTTCACATTGTCAAACGCCTTTTCAAGGTCGACGAACGCTTAGAAGGTATTAACTAGAACACTCAAATACTCAAAATTTACAGCATACAGTATTCAAATGTGCAGGAATCTATTATTAAATGATCAAAGTTTCTCCAATCCTCCCTGTCGTGAGCTAATACCACACCCTACAATCTGTTTAACATATTCTAACCTTGGTCTACCCCTACAGTTCTTGTCCTCGCCCTTCCTTCCATAACTAAGTTTGCTATTCCTGGGTGTCTTAGTATGTGTCTTACCAACCTATCTCTTATCTTCATTAGCAGTCGCCAGAAGCATCTCTCCTACCCGTCGTAATGCATCTTCATTTGTTACTCTACTTACCATTTGATCTCCATCATTCTCCTGGAACACCACATTTCAATTCTTCTCTTTTCTGCTGCTCCATCAGTCCAAGTTTCACTTCCATATAGCGCCACGCTCCAGGCAATGGCTTTCAAAAATGACTTCCTAAAACTTAAATTTATATTTGTTGTCAACTGATTTCTTTTCTGAAGAAATGCTTTCCTTGCCTGAGCAAATCTACTTTTTATACCTTCTTTGCTTCGTCCATCACTGGTTATTTTGCTTCCTAAGTAACAGAAGTCTCCTACTTCCTTTAGCTTTTCATCTGCCACCTGTTAAACGTCCGTATGGATTTCGTATTTCTTTTGGCAGCATTCCTATATTTTTGTTTTACATTTATTAATTTTCATCAAGAATTCTTTCCTCAAGGTGGAGTACATACCCTTTAAAACTCATTCAAATCCCCTGGTGAATCGTCTAATATGGCAACGCCATCAACAAATATCAGAGTTGAGATTAAGGTACACGTCTCCAAAACCAGAATATACGAATTCGATCACGAGATAGTCGGTTGGCATGATTGCTGCTGTTTCAATGTACTAAAGATAGAGATATGCTGTCGCGGACTATTTTGTAGAACTTTTCAAGCTGAACATTTAATACACTCATAGCATATACAGATCTGTTCAAATTATTAGACTCAACACACTAATTTCCTCCATTTTTAAATATATTTCAAGATGGCGGTTCGTGAAAGGGAGTTGGTAGTGTAATGCGCAAAAACAGTTCCCACTGGATTTATAGATTCATTCAAGATGTTGGCAACTCTGCTTTGACCTTAAGCTGTTTTGTTTTGAAAGGAGAGTCATTCGCTTCTTTATGACCGAATGTAACAGCTTAAGATAACAATGAAAATTTGAGGTTATGGTCATTGTTGGTGCAATAAAAGGGCGAAACAGTTAGTTATTGTTGTTTTAAGGGGCGGAATTACCAGGCCATCTGCCCCCCCCCCCACTAAGAGGCGAAACAGCCAGGTCATCTGCCCCTAAGTGTTGCTATTATACAATATAATTAAATCGTTGTTTCCTTCCATCATTCAGCACCGTGAGCAGAAAAATCGGATTGTGTTTGGATAATACGAAAAAACAAAGTCATTTCTTCACGTAAAGTTGCAGTTTTTAATGCTCTGCCAGTTGAAAGATTTAATAAAAAATACTTTAAGTGCTTGAGTCCAATAATTTGAACAGATCTGTAGATATATTTAACGGTTTACCCAGCGTAAGCTTAAAAGGCGTAAGGACGGAAGGTTTTTCTTCGACTTGATTCAATGAAATCGTTACTGCTCGGCTACCTTTAGTCGTAAATGAATGATTTTCTACAGAAACCTTCCTTGAGAAATCATTTACAGAATGATGAAACCCGCATCAAAATCCATCCAGTGGTTTTCCAGATTACCCGTTATATCCAAGAATCGGGGACTTTGTTTTATACTAAGTAGAGAGATATTAATGAATTGGGCTTACTAACGAATGATGCCCTAGTGATGATGCACTATCCCAACGGTAGCCATATCCGCGTCATGTACCACATAAGATTAATATGTAGAATTTAGAGATTCATTTCTGTCCTGTATTTATCTCGAAAGTATAACATGTACTAGATATTTAAATCGATGTTTGGTGTTTCATGTCACTGTACGGAGTTTTAAAAAGATTATAGACATTAGCCGTATGGAGTGGAGTGGGTCGTTGACCATGTGGTGGAACCGGTTTGGTGAATGGTGACATATCGATTAATATGTGAGTATTGGGTGTGACCTTCGGAGGTGTGGTCCACTGGTGGTGCATTGCTCTGATCTATTTTAATACTACGATATTCCCTGTTATCCAGTTTGATTCGATTTCAAAATGAAAGATTTAAAAAAAGACTTCTCCCCAGCTCAACGAATTACTTAGAACGAAGTTTGTCTTGGTCATGCAGATATATTACTTCCGGAGTTGAATTTGTGACATTTGGCACGTCATTTGAAGGTTCCAGAAATAGTAGGGCTTGAGTTGGTAACAGTAGACTAGACAACTCATTCTTAGTAACTTTTAAAGATGGTATGAACTACAATCACCATGTTGGTAGTGATGGGGGACAAGTGGTAAGGTTACATTGTTAGTAACTTATTTAAGGTGACGTGCACTATAATCACCATGTTTGTAGTGATGGGGAACAAGTGGTAATGTTACATTGTTAGTAACTTAATTAAGGTGACGTGGACTATAATCACCATGTTTGTAGTGATGGGGAACAAGTGGTAAGGTTACATTGTTAGTAACTTAATTAAGGTGACGTGGTCTATAATCACCATGATTGTAGTGATGGGGGACAAGTGGTAAGGTTACATTGTTAGTAACTTATTTAAGGTGACGTGGACTATAATCACCATGTTTGTAGTGATGGGGGACAACTGGTAAGGTGACATTATTAGTAATTTATTTAAGGAGCCGTGGACTATAATCACCATGTTTCTAGTGATGGGGGACAACTGGTAAGGTGACATTATTAGTAATTTATTTAAGGAGCCGTGGACTATAATCACCATGTTTCTAGTGATGGGGGACAAATGGTAAGGTTACATTGTTAGTAACTCATTTAAGGAGCCGTGGACTATAATCACCATGTTTCTAGTGATGGGGGACAAGTGGTAAGATTACATTGTTAGTAAATTATTTAAGATGACGTGGACTATAATCACCATGTTTGTAGTGATGGGGGACAAGTGGTAAGATTACATTGTTAGTAACTTATTTATGGTGACGCGGACTATAATCACCAGTTTTTTAGTGATGGGGGAGTTACATTGTTAGTTTAAGGTGACGTGCGGCTAAGGACGGAAGTGCAATGTGCCGGCTGGAGCCGTCGCTCATGTCTGGAGGCTTGTCCAGTGCAGAGGGGGCTCGCCAAAGCCGTGGACCAGTTGACACGCATAATACAGGAAGACTAGAGAGAAAGTGACCAGCCCAGCTTCCTGCCAATTATACAGGTAGAGCCTAGCCGCAGGCGTCGCGTCGTCAGGTTCTGGCGTGGGAGGAAAAACTGGATATCTCATAACACGAGCAGCGGTTCTCTTGCAACTTAACATTAACGTCTAATGAAATACAATTCTACTCTGTACTTTTTGAGGTGTGCAAATTATTAGACTAGACGCCAGTTGAACAAAATAACATTTGTACTTTCCACGGCTTTATGGGATAGTGGTCTCTATGTTAACCAGCTGTCATAAGGACAGTTTATGCTTTCAAAGACGCTGATAGTTGAATCTTTCAGCCATATTTCGGAGAAATTTCATGCCGAAGTGCGAAATTCTAAAAAATCATTTTTGTTGATTTTCTTAAATGAAAATATAATTAAGACTCTCGGTTAACCCTTCATAGGGCAAAACTATTTTTTACTTTTATGTGTTTGTACATTTTATTTGAATTATTATAATTATTAATAATGTTATTTTATGTTTCTGTAATTTTAATGTTTATATATTAATTCTTAATTTTCAATTAATGTTCTTATAGATTTAATATTGATATTTTTATCGAATGAATTAATTAACTAATTAATTTCGAATAATTTTTACAATTATTTTCATGATTTGTTTAATTTTTAATTTTAATACTAGTATTTCCAAAAATCAAATATTATACACGTATTTACTTGATATAATCGGTTGGATAAAATTTTAAAAATTTTAAACTACTGTCGACCAAAGTATTATGTGCACTCGTGTTTGAAGGTTTTTTGTGAAGTAACCAATAGACGTACATGAAATCCAATAACATCATCATTTTCGTCGTTCTATTTTACGTTAGGTCATGTAGGTTTGGAATTTTTAATTTATATTTTAATATTTTTTATCGCAGTTGGAACACAAAAAGTGCACGTTTTTAAGCGTGTTTCAACCATGCGTCACTTTTACGAATTATTATCTCAAAAACCCGTCATCAGATCGAATCCAAATTTTAACACAATACATTGGAATGTTGTATAACTGGTTTATTAATTGCACAATTGTGTGTGTCCAAGAAACAAAGTTGTTATCATTGTTGTAAGGTAACTTTTTCTCGGCTCGGGGTGGTTGGAAAATGTAGTTCTTGGTTGCGTTGTAATCGGTATACATCAAAAAGCTATGCTGTATGACTGTGAAATACGTAAATTAATTCACTTATTTTATATCGGTTTGTATTTCTACGGGGAAATAACACATGTTTCACATGCTAGCCGCTCCGGCAAACGCTGTACAGCGTTGCCGTAATGGTGCCCACACGCATCATGGCGCGTCTCGCTTGGAAGTGATGGGCTCCATCTCAGCAACGCTGTACAGCTTTTACCGGAGCGGCTAGCTGGATAACCATGTGTTATTTCCTCGTACAAATACAAACCGATATAAAATAAGTGAATTAATTTACGTATTTCACAGTCATACAGCATAACTTTTTGATGTATAATGATTACAACCCAACCAAGAACTACATTTTCCAATCACCCCGAGCCGAGAAAAAGTTACCTTACAACAATGATAACAACTTTGTTTCTTGGACACACAAAATTGTGAAATTAATAAACCAATTATACAACATTCCAATGTATATTGTGTTAAAACTTGGATTCGATCTGATGACGGGCTTTTGAGATAATAATTCGTAAAAGTGACGCATGGTTGAAACACGCTTAAAAACGTGCACTTTTTGTGTTCCAACTGCGATAAAAAATATTAAAATATAAATTTAAAAATCCAAACCTACATGACCTAACGTAAAATAGTACGACGAAAATGTTGATGGTATTGGATTTTATGCACGTCTATTGGTTACTTCACAAACAACCTTCAAACTCGAGTACACATAATACTTTGGTCGACAGTAAGAACATGAAAAATTAAAGTGTGAAAATAAAATATAAATATGGAAGTCATAAAAATAAAAATAAAATAATAAAAGAAATATTAAAATTAAATTTTATTATTAAATCAGTGGGTGTCAGGTAATAGTGATTATTCAACTGATGGCGTTGTCTGTTGTCAAATATGCTCGAAGGAAGTGAAATGTGGAAAGAAATGTCAACTTGAACAACATGCAAAAACGACTGCACATATTACAGCAAATGAGGGAAAGAACAGTGAATGTGATTGGCTTGTTGGTAATTGCATAGTTTTCAATTTTTAACACATATTTTCTACATATTTAGTGCATAATTGTTCGGCGGTCCCAGGTGATCAGCAAGTGTTAAAATATATACCCTAGTTATGACCTTCGCCCAGTGACGTATTGGCTATCACTCCCCCGTCCCTCTCCAACTGTGCTCCGAGCTGCTGAGTACTCGCGTACTCAAACTCGTGGATTTGGAAGGTCGAACATCAATTCCCCTCGATTTTCCTCAATTCGACTCGGTCCTCCAAGGGACCCAAAAATGAGTTCCTCAACCCCGCCCAGGCTTTGGCAAGGCGTCGGAAAAGGGGTTATCCCCAATGACGTAAACAAGTGTCATAACCCTCCTGCTCGCATACCAAGGGCCGGGTCAAACAACTTCTGCAGCGCAAGATATTGTTGTGCCATTGGTCAACCGCTCTGATGTCAAGTCCGCTCATTCGTTAAATCAGGTATAAAGTGTTTGGCACATTATAACTTATATGGCAGAAAATACAAGTGATTTACAATTAATCATAATATTCTTTTAAATAAGTCTGCCAAGTTTCCTATTTTTTCTACAAATTTTATGCATTATTTTTAACATGTGCATAATTAAATGTTTGTATGTTTTTAACCTAGTCAGACACTAAAAAATTAAATTTAGATAATAATAGGTGTATAATTTGTACCTAAAAAAGTATTTTCGATATCAGCGGCGGATGCTGAAACTACTGTTTTCCAGCCTAGAACGGAAAAATCAGCTGCATTTCCACACAACAAATTAGTTATGAATTCTAACTCTTAACGACCTAGGCTTGTTTACCGTAACAGCTATTCGGATTTAAGATATCGTCTGCACACCACGTTTTCTATGCAATCATCTCGTCTGTTCTTATCAGTTTACTACAAGTGATAAGAAATTGTAAAATGAGGAGTAGACTAAGTAACAACAAAAAGTTAAACAATTCTACTCTATGTTTTGAAATAAGCTGTTCCACTTATTTTAGTAAACTTAAAAAAATGTAAAGACTGAAGCAGTGGTTATTGTACTGCTGAAATATAACTGACCACGGTAGGTTATTTTGACAAGTTATACTTAATTTGTTATCATTATTAGAAGTTATATTAGAAGCATTGATTGCGAGAAGTGAGCATGGAAGACTTGTGTCGTTCTAAGAAGGCATAAGGATGAAGAGACCGCGACCGAGTGGAGTTGGGGACTCCTCTGGCGACTACGTGGAGTGTCGAGTGGAGTTGAGGGACTCCTCTGGTGACTACCTGGAGTGTCGAGTGGAGTTGGGGACTCCTCTGGTGACTACGTGGAGTGTCGAGTGGAGTTGAGGGACTCCTCTGGTGACTACCTGGAGTGTCGAGTGGAGTTGAGGGACTCCTCTGGTGACTACCTGGAGTGTCGAGTGGAGTTGAGGGACTCCTCTGGCGACTACCTGGAGTGTCGAGTGGAGTTGAGGGACTCCTCTGGTGACTACCTGGAGTGTCGAGTGGAGTTGAGGGACTCCCCTGGCGACTACCTGGAGGGTCGAGTGGAGTTGAGGGACTCCCCTGGCGACTACCTGGAGTGTCGAGTGGAGTTGAGGGACTCCTCTGGTGACTACCTGGAGTGTCGAGTGGAATTGAGGGACTCCTCTGGCGACTACCAGGAGTGTCGAGTGGAATTGAGGGACTCCCCTGGCGACTACCTGGAGTGTCGAGTGGAGTTGAGGGACTCCTCTGGCGACTACCTGGAGTGTCGAGTGGAATTGAGGGACTCCTCTGGTGACTACCTGGAGTGTCGAGTGGAGTTGAGGGACTCCCCTGGTGACTACCTGGAGTGTCGAGTGGAGTTGAGGGACTCCTCTTGTGACTACCTGGAGTGTCGAGTGGAGTTGAGGGACTCCTCTGCTGACTACCTGGAGTGTCGAGTGGAGTTGAGGGACTCCTCTGGTGACTACCTGGAGTGTCGAGTGGAATTGAGGGACTCCCCTGGTGACTACCTGGAGTGTCGAGTGGAATTGAGGGACTCCCCTGGCGACTACCTGGAGTGTCGAGTGGAATTGAGGGACTCCCCTGGCGACTACCTGGAGGGTCGAGTGGAGTTGAGGGACTCCCCTGGCGACTACCTGGAGTGTCGAGTGGAGTTGAGGGACTCCCCTGGCGACTACCTGGAGTGTCGAGTGGAGTTGAGGGACTCCTCTGGCGACTACCTGGAGTGTCGAGTGGAGTTGAGGGACTCCCCTGGCGACTACCTGGAGTGTCGAGTGGAGTTGAGGGACTCCCCTGGCGACTACCTGGAGTGTCGAGTGGAATTGAGATAACCCTGGCTAGCTGACTCAGGTACCCGAGTGGAATTGATGCCCGTCCATTTGGAACAGCCTGAATTAGAGAAACCCATAAACCCTCTTCCAGAAAGTGTGACATGAGAATCGAACCCCCGCCTCTTCACGAGGCAGAGTTGGTTAACCCCTCAGAGCAGGGAATGCTAGTCACTAGGCCACACAGCAGCATGTAAGGAAGAAACACGTTGCACTTGGCAATAGAACACTTGTTGGAGGGCGTGGTCCATCAAGTGCTTGCCAACTGTGACACAACTCAGGAAGTTCTTCCTACAAACCTCGTTCCGGTTTCTCAAATAACACGTTACTCGGATCGAGTTACTTTTAATAGTTTTCTGAATTTCAATTGCATTTTGTAAGTATTTTCCGACCACCTCGTGGCGCAGTGGCTAGCATTGTTGGCTGTCACCCCCGAGCTACCGGGTTTGATCCCCGGCTCTGCCAAGAATTTAAAAGTCTTGGTATGGTCTGGTACGGGATCTCCCAGCCTCGTGATGCAAATTGGGAACCTGCCGGATGCTATGACAGGAGGAGGAGTGGAAAGGAACTGGCCACCCTACCACACGCAAACTCCGGCTCAGGATGCCTGGTTAGTGATCCCTTGAAGAAGTCAAGGGCTCTAATTCAGGGCACCTACGTCCCTGGAGGGGATATGGAACTCTAAAAAAAAGTATTTTCCACCTAAACCACTGTTTGCAAGTATTTTCAATCTAAATTGCATTTTGTAAGTACTGTATTGTCAATCCAAATGAGCATATTGAACCTAAATTACATTTTGTAAATATTTTAAATTTGATTTGCATTTTGTACGTATTTTCAATTACAATTACATATTGTAAGTATTTTGAATCTAAACTACATGTTGTGCCTATTTTTCAATACAGGGTGTCTCAGAAAATGAACTAACACTTTGAATAACAATAAAATGATTATTTATGAACATTGATACAAGTTTAAGGGCTTCAATTATAGAGGAGATATGTAATTAAAGACTCACGTTCGCAAATGTTCAAATTGATGACCGTCAGTGTCCAGACAAAGCTGATAACGCGAAGCAATGGATTCGCAAATGTTACGACAAAGTTCATTTGGAATTTCGTGACATTGTCTGTCAATTTCCAATTTCGTGTTGGAATGTAGGATTTCCAGCGCTGACGCTTCATGATGCGATGGACGCTATCTTTTGAGATGTGTGTCTCTCGAGACGTTTGTCGTAGTGATTTCGGTGGGGATCAAGTGAGGGCTTCCTGCACCTGTTCTTCTTTTCTAGGACTGGTGGATGTACATAGTCGTCCAGAACGTTTCTAGTTGACGTTGTGAACGGTTCCATCTGCTTCAAATTTATCTCTCATACGAGCAATGGTCCGGTGCGTTCGTGGCGGTTTGTCGAACTCCTGGACACTGACGGTGATCAATTTGAACATTTGTGTGTGAACATGAGTCTATAATTACATGTCTCCTCTATAATTGAAGCCCTTAAACTTGTTTCTATGTTCATAAATAATCATTTTATAGTCATTCAAATTGTTAGTACACTTTTTTGAGACACCCTGTATAATTGCTTCTGTGAGTATTTTCCTTTTAAATTACCCTTTGTAAGTATTTCAATCTGGGTTCCATTTTGTAAGTATTTTCAGTAAAACTTAATTTACATTGTGGTTTCCATTTCGTTGTCATTTTTGCTAACACCCAGACAATTAAGGGCCGATAACCTAGATGTTAGGCCCCTTAAAACAACGATTATCACCATCATCAACAACTTTTAACAGTAACGATGTAACGAGAACAAGATGCCCCATCTTGTTTTTGGCTGCATGAAGCAGACCACAGAACAGTGGTGTATAACTTTAAAACAAAGCCCACCCCAGCGGTTAATTATTCTTTTATTTAGTGCTTAATACATCATGGTCATCAGCCCAGGCACTTGAATACGTGTGTGGAATCTATCTGATGACTTACACAACAAAGATACGTGTGAAACAAATATAAGGATTTAGGAGACGGTATCCTAAACTATAAAACTAGGATAAGTCACTCTGTATCAATAATAATAATGATAATAATATCGTATGGTCTCGGGTGCCAGGTGCAAACTTTGTTATTTGACGCCCATAGAACAGCTTGCATGTAGAATTTTGACGTTCCTTGGAGCGCTATGAAATTCAAGGGG
This sequence comes from Meconema thalassinum, assembly GCA_946902985.2. Lineage (NCBI taxonomy): Eukaryota > Metazoa > Arthropoda > Insecta > Orthoptera > Tettigoniidae > Meconema > Meconema thalassinum. The sequence goes on along the minus strand of OX336398.1, from coordinate 57,311,633 downwards.
GTTAGTTATTTAAGCTCCTGACACTATAGTGCTTTCAAGTAGAGAATGGAGGAACTTTCTGTTGGCGGAAAATCCCGATATTAATTTTGCCATTATGAACACGGCCTACTGAATTCAAATGGGTTCTTTCAAAATTCACTTACCGTTGCCAGGAGTGAACCTGCAAGCTTGGGGTTGGTAGTTCGAGACGTTAACCAGTCACCCACCGTGGCAAGCATAATAATAATAATAATAATAATAATAATAATAATAATAATAATAATAATAATAATATGAATGCTGAACGAGTGGTGTTTTATCCCAGGCTAGCTACGCTTCACTCGCTCGTGACTCGGTTCAGTAATATTAAGAAATTACTAGTAATTGGAAATCTTTCTAAAGAGCAGACGAGTATAAAAAGTAGAACCAGTCTTGTGAGTCAGTGGGACGCACTGTTCAATTTGCCAGGTGTGGTGCTGATAAAATGGTAATGTTCTCTCTAAAGTGAACTGGTTCTCCCGCACGGATTCTTCTTATTATTATTATTATTCTTCTACTCTACGTCATGATCACTAGATTTCAGCATTTGCCATTTTATCATTTTAAATGATCTTGTCGACTTCGTCGTTACGCTGGGGTCTGGCGTTACGTTACGGTGACGGGACGAAATGTACCCAGATGCACTGAGGTGAGTGACGTCATAGTACTGCTTGGTGCATGTGTTCCCCGACAATCTCTACTTCGTTAGTATAAGACAAAAATCCCCGATTCTTGGATGTCACGGGTAATCTCGAGAACCACTGGATGGATTTTGATGCGGTTTTCACCATTCTGTAAAGGATATCTCGAGGAAAGATTCTGTAGAAAACAATTTATGTATGATCAAAGGAAGCCAAGCAGTAACGATTTAAGTGAAAAAGTCGAAAACAAACATGGCGTCCGTGCGCTTTTTAAGCTTCCGCTGGGCAAACCGTTAAAAATATCAATATACTATAAGCGTAAGAATTGGTCAGCATGAAAAGTTCTACAAAAAAAGTCCGCGAGAGCATATCTCTATCTTCAATACATCGCCCACTATAAGTGTTTTTAGACTGGATGAATGGGGCAAGTCCCCGCACGCTCTAGTGAGCGTGACGGCTTCCCGCGCTTGACCTTGCTTTGTCCTTGGTTTGCACTTGCCGTTCGTGAGTAATTTGAAACAAGATAAGCAAGATAAGTAATATGCAGATAATTTCCTAACATTTAAAGAGTCTTTGGCTTCGAGCGAAGCGAGAAGCCTCCAGCCTTTCTAGCATTTGTAGCATTTAAAATGATAAAAAGTCTAGTCTGTCAGACTTTGTTTAGAATTGCAGTCTTTCATAATAATTATGAGGCGTTCCCGACCAGAAGAGCGAACTAGACAAATTATTCTTCTTCTTGTGATTTCATCCAAAAATATAACTTAGATGGTAATAAAATAAACCAATTATGTCGAAATATCAGAAAACTGTATCACATCGTTTATCCTGAAGTAGCACCAACAGATAGCGCACAGGTACTATGTTGGATCATTTTGTTATTTTGCTCAAATAACACAAAATAGGCTGTTGCAAACGCTTTAAAATTAAAATGTATCGTATTATCAAATAGTTATTCTTCAAATTCGATGCGTATAAAATGTCAACGAAAGTCAAATCAATTGAGTCCCAAATAGAACAGTTATGACATCTGGCGGAAAGTTTCGCATAAGAAATCCATTGACTGAACAGAGGGCTGGATTATAATTTCCGTGGAATTAATGTTATAAGCCTGCTTTCTCCCAATTTGATGTCCATAGAGGATTATGATTTATTTCGGCTGCATTCCAGTATTTTTGTTTTACATTTATTAATTTTCATCATGAATTCTTTCCTCAAGACGGAGTCCATACCATTCAAAAACTATTATCATATTATTCATTTATTATAAACCCCGGTAGAAGTCGTCGGATTTTACCTGATTATTCCATTTTATTTATTTTTTGCCATAGAGTTTAACTTTTATCCGCGCTTAGGGCAATCCGTCAAACTCTGCAATGTCGTAATGATTCATGTTTCTCTGTCTATACTTGATTATATGAGCCATCAATTTCTCAGTAGCAGACGATAAGAAAAGAAGAGAAATCAAACCAGCTTTATAGAAGAATACATGGGGCCAGTATTTGCCATCATTACTTGATTACTTCTGGCGATGAGCTAATGATTTGAAGGAACGTTGCGAGTCCCGTTATAATGAATAGCTGTTGTTCGCAAATTGAGGTTGGCGTTAGTGAGAGCAAAAAAAAAATAACTTTTTAGTTACATTTGCTCAATGGATATTTATACTGATCAAGTATGGACTAATATCCTCCAGGCTGTCACGTGCGGCCTCATAGGTCAAACAGGCAACGTCGCATCTCCGAGGAAGTCCAAATTGTTCATTAAGGAGCTTGCAAATATAGCCCCCAGGTACTTGGGTGTGTCAGCCAGACTAGAAGCTTTAAACCACTTAGGATGGTTTGGTTAAGAATCAAAGCCACTCCCTCGTCTCAAATTTGGACCATTTTTAGTCTATTTTCATTTTATGAAGAAATAGGCTTATGAGATCACCTTTTGTCCGTGTGTGTGTCCCTAATAACTTCTAAACGGCTGGAGGGATTTCAAAGAAACTCGGTAAGGTCATAAAACAATTTTTCCCGACTCCGACCGTGCCCTTCAAATTATATTACGTCTCACCAATTCAACATGGCGGCTGTGTGAAATATTTCACCGGCATTCTATAACTCCGAAACTATGACCGATATCACCCTGAAATTTTGTACGGTGATAAAGGTCACTACTAGACGTTCACCTATGAGATTTTCAAAAGTCTGTTAGCTACAAAACGAACATGGCGGCCAAGCGAAGTTGAAACATTTAAATAGACTTTTCTTGCGATTTAACAATCCGAACGCCATGAAACTTGGTACAGTAAATGTGTATACACATTGTAATGCACTGGCATCTAATTTAGTTCAATTGTTCACATAACCTCAATATGGCGGCTGTGCAAAATATTTCACCGGCATTCTATATCTCCGAAACTGTTACTGATATCACCCTGAAAATTTTTACGGTGATAAAGGGCACTACTAAAAGTTCAGCTATGAGACTTCCAAAAACATGTAAAAATACAAAACGAACATGGCGACCAAGCGGAAGTGAAACATTTTAATAGACTTTCCTCACGATGTTACCATCAGAGCTCAGTGAAATTTGGTACAGTAAATGTTTATACACATTGTAATGCACTGGCATCTAATTTAGCTCAATTGTACACATAACCTCAAGAAGGCGGCTGTGCAGAGTTTTAAAATTAAGTTTTTATTTCATGTGTATTAATCATGTGATCGAAGTGAACGTTTGAATAATAAATCTACCCGAAAATCGTCATCTAATAGTACATAACTCTATGGCCTACGTATATAAAGATCCTACATGGCCACCAACCGAAATGTGTAGACGGTTCTCAATGTCTACGACTCTATTACAGCAATCAAAATGAAATTTGGTATGTTGATAGTGGCTATTAACATAAGTAGGACATATGAAAATAGGCTGTATAGTTCTTCACGGAACTACTTGTTATTATGTTAGGATTCGACCGTGGTCTTAAATTAAATACCGTACCATCCCAGCATTGTGTATGTAGAATCTGTCTGATAACTGGTGTTAATTGTGATGGCTGTATTAGTGTGTGTTATCTGTAATTCAGGTAAGGACTACAGACGATCAATTACAAGTAGTAGTTCCTACTTTTGCTACCATCAGCGACACCTAACTGTAGGTTTGCTACTAGATGCAACCACAACTATGACCTGGTGGCAAACGTTGGAACTTAATAGAGTAATAATCAAATCGAACCTACAAATTTAGCTTCACACAAAAATTGTAGTTAGTGGAAGATGTCATAAATCTATGACATGGACCCACCAGCTTTACTTCCCCTCTGAAGGAAGGCATACTGAGGGATCTATAACACTCCTCAAAAATCCGACGACTTCGGCCGGGTTTGAACTCGGGATCTAGGGCATAAAAGCTCAGAATGCTACCAACTATAATACCGAAACCGCCCAAAGCAAAGATTTTGAATTCTTGTTCAATGTTGACAATTTAGTCCCGGAACATTTTTCATTTACTTTGATTTAGCCAAGTTTTCCCAAAGAAGGTACATTATTAAACAAGATGTTCAGCAAAGAACATATAGCCTACTTTTTCCTAAATCTATGGGTATATTTATAACTCTTTGTCCTCATCCCTAAAACCACCTCTACCACCATGTAGTGTTTGTTTTCTTTTATATTGATAATTAGCCAGTAAGTGTCAAAATCAATATTATATACTTTATGATGATTGAATAACAAAACTACTAACTTATTGTAATGCATTCACGTCCGTTAATCTCTATATTAAGCCAGCCTGCAAACTTAAGAATCTTTCGTTTTGGGTACCTTCCCATTTAAAAATCCGTGCCGATCACAGTAGGTTGGTGCTGCGATCTAGCAGTGAATTAATATTTATCTTGTACGCCTCTGGATGTTCAACGAGCAGGCAGTTTAAAGTAGCCAGGAGGGAGGCGATCCAGCTGGCAGTGTTTAAAGGTAATCGGAGCGCGATCATGGCTAATAGTTGAACTACCAGAATTACAAAATTGCCATACTTCAGGAGGCCAGGTATTTACACAGCGGTATGTTTGGAACAATATTACCCACATAACCCACAAGAGGACAGCACCGTACAGAGACATTAAGAAGGCTGTGGTTGATAACAACGTGTATCTAGTTCTTCTATTCTCCTTTTCCTAATGTCTTCTGTTTATGTGCAATGCTGGGACTGTGATTTTATTAATAAACGAGTGTATACATTAGCCTCCCCTTTGAGCTAAATGACATTTTATTCAGTATCTGTGGAAAGAGCTTGTGCACATCATTTGTAAAAGAATTTAAGAAAAAATAAAAGTTAAATGTAGCAGAATTCGATCCCCAGTCAACTGCGTGACAGACTAACACGCTAGCCCAGAGCTAACCATATCCTTAACATGATGGCGATCTTAACTGATATATTAGATACAACCTGTTGGCAAATAATGACTTGAAATAAGCTATTTCTTCACTGCAGTACATCTTCATTATAGATCATTTCATACAAAGTTTATATTATTGTATCAGTAGGGTATATCACATACAACATACTAAAACTACTGAAATATAAGACAGGCTCATGAGGACAGCTGCCATCTTGTCGTGTGGCAGATACGGCTCAGCTCTTTTAAGCCACTCATACAGAATAATATTATAATATTAAATTATAATAAATAACGGATCACGACCTTCAGGATAGCTTAAACCACCCTAGGCTCGATAATCTGAATTGGTGGGTCTTAAGCTATTGATTATAATGGTTGCATAATTCACACGGCCGCCATTCTGAAATGGCAAGGCCGATGACTTCGAAGTTTGGGTAAAAGACGCGTCCTATATAAAGGTATGTTGTCACCAAATTTGGCAGAGATCGGATGATTAGTTTAGCCGTAATTTGAGTTTACGTTTTGAACGTTTGAGTGGCCGCCATTCAGTTTTGGTAAAGATGGCGGCGATATAAAGTATGACACTGAGGTGCCCTATGCTAGAGCTACCTCTGTACCAAATTTAGTTCAATTCGGTTTCACCGTGTTCGAATTGATAGGGGGGGGACAGACATTCAGAGTACACACACTCTCACACACACACAAACTCACACACACACACATACACACACACAATTTTTCGCCCTGTGTTGATCTCATAAGTCTACTTTCATTTTTTTGCAAAAATCGAAAGTAGGCCAAAAAAAATATATGATACAATATATTTTTATTAATTATATGTCTGTTTTGGTTCTGTGAGAGCGAAGAACATCGATTAATCGACAAAACAATGAAACGATTATTCTATCAATCGATTAAACTGCCAATCGATAAATGCACAATCGATTATCGATTTGTAGCAATTAATCGATTTTCTGCTATGACTAATCGATACTTGAAATTAATCGATTAAAAAGCTCCAGTCCTAATTGCAATAGGTAATTTTCTCTGCCTAAGAAAGCCATTTGAGTCGTCCAGTTGCAAAACTCGTTTATTCCACTTGTGAATAAGAATCATGTCGCAAAATTATTTTATTAATTAGTTTATTTTACTTTACTTTACTTTTTTGTTTTGTTTTTCTTTGCTTTGCTTTGTTTTGTTTAATTTTATTTTATTTTTATTTTTTATTTGATTTTATTTATTTTTATTTTGTTTCCAATGTTTTTTTAAAATTTTTGTTTTGTTTTATTTTATTTTGTTTTGTTTATTTTGTTTTGTTTTGTTTTATTTTGTTTTATCTTATTTTGTTTTGTTTTATTTTGATTTTCCAGAAAACAAACATAAAACCAAAAAAAAAAACACGAAGCAAAAAGGAAAATTCAAAAACAAAAGCAAAAGCAGAAAACAAAAAAAAAAGAAACACAAAGCAAAATTCAAAAAAGCGAAAACAGAAAACAAACACATAACCAAAACCAAGAAAGAAAAGCAAAAAGTAAAATTCAAAAGTAAAAGCACAAATCAAACACAAAACCAAACACACAAATCAAAAAAGCAAAAAGTAGAAAACAACAAACACAAAACATACGGGAGGCCAAGTCCAGAGAAACGTTTCTCATGAAAATGATTCTTATTCACAAGTGGATTATACGAGTTTTGCAACTGGACGACTCATTTGAATTTAATTGATTTTTCTGACTAGTTTTCATTTTTCTCTCTATACTGATGAGTACATAGTCTGGAACTGTATGTCATTATCTGTGTTGAACAGAGCGATGTGTAACACCAGTAAAAATAATAATTGTAATTATGATGACATCATAATTATTATTATTATGTTTCTTAGCGTGGAAGAGAAAAAAATTACTACTTTTATGGTCTTGAACGTTGACGGTCGTTAAGAAGTAGTTAAAATGTAGCAAAAGAATTACAGCGCTACACGGGTATCGCACTAAGTAACGGGCTGTGTCTTGCTAATGCAATTAATGAGCTCTTCTTGGAATTTCAACAGCTGTATAAGAGGTTCATCCATTCCTTTTGCCACTCAAAGTTGGTAAAGATAACCGCAATGTTCTGCCTCTTAAAGAGGACAGTGTGGTGGTCATCCTGCACTGTAATACTTTTGTGATTTGTAGTAATCCTGGTAATCTTTGAAAATGTGGGGACCTGGTGCCCTAAATGTGCTCCTTATGCACCTTAATTTAACTGATTTTTGTTCTTGTTAGTATTTTCATTTATTCTAGTTTATTTTATTTGTAATATGAGTGTTGCACCTTACTAATAATAAATTATAATATTAGTTTCGGATTCAGTAATAATAAACATAATATCGTATGGCGTAGGGTGCCGAGAGCAAGCTTTATTATTTGACACCCGGAGGGCAGCTTGCATGTCGAATTTTGTTATTCCTTGAAGCACTATGAAAGTCAAGGAGGTTAGATATCTAAGCTCCTTGTCACTATAGCGCTTTGTAGTAGAGAATGGAGGAACTTTGTGTTGACGGAAAATCTTGAGATTAAATTTGCCATTATGAACACGGCCTACTGAATTCAAATGGGTTCTTTAACATGCCAAAATCGTATGCCATGCGTATCGTGATTTTTGCCGCCTTTCAAAAAAAACACTTACCATGGCCAGGAGCGAACCTGCAAGCTTGGGGGTTAGTAATCTGACACGATAACCACTCACCCACCGTGGTAAGCTTCTGACACAGTATGTTATTTTTGTTGGGTGAATTATTGATGTACAGTGCAACGTGGCTAATTCGAACTTCCATAATTCAAAATCTTCTTTAATTCGAATTTTTCTCTTGGTCCCTAGCATTTTATATACAATCAATGCTAAAAAATCTTGGTTAATTCGAATTATATTTTGGATAATTCGAATATATTAGTGTAAAAAGCCGATCGGAAGCCAAACAGTTGCGACAGTTCCCGAAAAAACTGTTCCGAGTGCAGCCCCAAGCAACAAACCACATCACATAACTTACGCGGTTTGTTTAAAGTAGAAATGACGTAAGTAGTTCTGTTTTCCTTTCCTTAAACTTGTTAGATTCTTTTGTGATGGCTGAGAGACTTAATTGCAGGAAACAGGTAAAATTCTCAAACTATTATGAAAAACAGTAGAATTCTCTAAGAATTAATTAGATTGTTGGATAACTACAGTCGTTAAATAGGTGAATAGTACATTTCGGTTTTATTTTTCATTTGAATCTTTTGAGATTATTCACGATACAGTCTTTATAAAGTACCCTTGTCTGTCAATCTGCTTTGTTGAACGTAAATCATTATGTAAACGTAATACAATATATTTTCCCCACCCTTTTCAAAATACTTTTTTAATTCGAATTTTTGGATAATTCGAATTTTTTTACTGGTCCCTTGAGGTTCGAATTATCCAAGTTCCACTGTATTAGGATTACCGCCATGTCTACTCTTCATCCATGGCTAGTCCTACAGCAAGACCTTCTAACCACTGTAGGACCAGGTGTTGTTTAGCAGTTAAGTTTTTATGTGATAGCAGCAGCTTCGGGAATGTGTTTCTTGGTACGGTACCTAGGTGTTTAGGCGATTTTATTTAGTTCTCGCATGATTTATTAGTTGTTATGTGTTAATAATTATGTACCTTTGGAGCTTTATCAGGGATGTGTGTGTGTGTGTGTGTGTGTGTGTGTGTGTGTGTGTGTGTGTGTGTGTGTGTGTGATGCATTTGCGGCTGACAGTAGTAATCCATATGAGACGAACTCTGATTTCGCTACTGCCTGTCGTGTGGGATTTAGTGTGTGCTGGGCTGTGGTTGGTGGATATGCATTTGGTCTGTATTTTGTCTATGTTTTGTTTGTTGAAAGGTAATCCATAAGACTTACAGGGTATTTCTAAATTCCCACTACAGACTTTGAGGGCTTGTATTGAGGACCAAGACGGTTAAGTTTAGTATAGGAACTTGTGTCCGGAAACGCACCGTCTTCCCGCATTGTCTGACCCCTGCTGCTTGTTGTCTGGCCCCAATTACAGGTGGGGCTCAATGTGACGTCAACACAGACACGGTACCATGTTCTGGTACACAGGATCACCAATCCCTGGTCCTCCAACATCCACCGCCGCCATTACCCGCGCCAGTAGGTCTACCTCGTCCACAGGGGTCTCGTAAATCAAGGTTTTCATGTGACCCACAGGTAGTAGTCTAGCGGTGTCAAGACGGGTGAACGTGCAGGCCAAGTAATTTTTGTAACAGATCTGGGTTTTGAAAATTTACTCTGTGAGCTTTTAGAACAAAAATATTTATAGTATGGTATCCTCTATTATGACATTTTTTTTATTAAGTTGTATGTTACTACACAGTTACTTATCCTATACCACGCTGAAGAAGGGCACAGTGCGACCGAAACTAATACTGTTTCAATGTACTAAATATTGACTTAAGGGCAGGTTGTAAGCTGCTTTGGGTCAAAAAGTGGAATTTTTGAAATTATGTTATTTTGATAGCCTGAAGTCCAATTTATAAGGTACATATGCTTTATTTACTGAAAATGCTTGCTAAACGTCATTTAAAGCCACGTCCCCCTTGAAGATCTGTTCCTGAGAACTGGCATATTGTCTCCTCCTCTTCCGTCTTCTCCCTCTTCTCCTGCACCTCCTCCACCTTCATCTCTTTCTGCTGCTGCTCCTCCTCCTCCTTCTTCTTCCCTTTCTCCTTCTCGTTCGTCTCCTTCTCCTGCTCCTTCATCTGTTTCTCCTTCTCCTCCTTCTTCTGCTCCTTTCCTGCTCCTTAATCTCTTAATCTCTTTCTCTTTCTCCTCCTCATTCTCCCGATCCTCCTACTCCTCCTTCTCCTTCTCCTGCTCTTTCCTCTCTTTCTCATTCTCCTCCTCCTTCTTCTCTTTCTCCTTATTTTCTTTCTCTAGAGAAGCTAGGAAGTTAAAAAGAAACCAGAAGAGGGACAGAGAAGATGATCCTGAATATGGGCCTGGTGCACATTAAGGTAACACTTATCTTGAAGAGCATTTTTCTTCGCTTTTTTCGAGACAAATGTTTTTGTGGATAAATAAGTTCAAAAATATAACATTTGAAAAAATAATATATTAAAAATATTATTTACAAACACACACATTTCCAAAAATAACCATTTAAAGATAAAATATAGATCTAAATATCTGTAAGGTTTTGTTTCAATAGGTTAAATACTTAATGAGAAAAAGGAACATGAAGTTGACAAATTTAACATGGCGGAGATAGGGCTTACAACCTCCCATTATGGTAATAAATAGTTTATTATAATGCAATTATATGATAGTTGAGGTTCTAATTCATGGACATTTATCATTTTTTGCCTGCTTTTCACATTTGGCAAAAATGAGGAAAAAGTAGATTTATGAGATCGATCCGGGCAAATGTGTGTCTGTCTGTCTGTATGTATGTCTGTCTGTCCTTTTATCTGTCTGGCTGTGTGTGTCCCCCTCCCCCCCCCCTCCCCTCTATCAACTCCTAAACGGCTTAAGCAATCGAAACATAATTTGATAGGAGTAAAGATTTATACCTGAATATCTCAATGCCGTATTTCAAAATGATGTCAATGCTACCAACTGCTGAAAAATCGCTATTGAAATTTGAGCTCCATGTTGGGTATCTTGGAAGGTATGAATGGCAGCCATTTCAAAATTGGCACACGTATAGATAATAATATTTCAGTTTAATTTTCAGGAGGCCATATATGGCAGTGTTGCCAAAATTATTCTAAGCCTGCTGATAGGTCCAATTTTTAAATGCATGTAACTTCTACACTATCAATTGGAATTAAACCAAATTTCGTATGTGCTATGTGTACCATAACAGATATGACTAGACGTATTCTTAAGAACAACTAGGGCTGCCTACTGTTGATAAATGCTGTCTCTATTTTTATTACCCTAATATCAATATATCAGAAAGTATGCAAGCCAATAGCTCTAAACTTTGCACACGTAAAGTACCTGGCATTCTAGATTAATTTAGAGTAACTAATATACGTCATTGCTGCCAACATGATTCTATGCCTGCTGATAAGACCAATTTTAAAATGCATGTAACTTCTATACTAACTAATGGAGTTAATTCAAAATTGGTACAACAATAGATCGTATTATTTCAGATTAATTCTGACCAATACATGCATGACATTGTTGCCAACATGATTTTGCGCGCGCTGTTAGAGCCAATGTTTAACTGCATGTAACGTCGATGCTATCCATTGGACTTCAACCAAATTTTGTATTCTGTACCTTAAGAGATGAAACTAAGAATATATTCAGTCACCAGGGCTGAAAACTGTAGTGCTCTATTAGGCTACATTTTGCCAGGTATACAGTATTTTGAACTAATTGGAAATTTCCATATTACCAACTTAATTTCGTCATTATTCTAGATAGATCGATATAGATTAATCATTGGCATGAATCTTAAATTTCAAGAAAAGTAGGCTCTTTAGTTCGTCACGGAACTTCTTGGTAGTTGAGTATAAGTAAAGGGAACGAATATGTATTTACATAGGAATCCTAGCCCAACAGTAGTTGTGTGTCTGTTTGAAATGAACATCATCACCTTTACAAAGTGTTAGAAAGTTGTTTGCATTGAGATGAAAAGAGCAGTAGCAATAGTTCATACTTTATTGTTTTCACGTTGAACCGGCGCTCATTAAGGGCATTTCACTTCCGTAATAACTCTGGAGGTGATCTGTAATTATGAGTCATAACGTGGATCGATTACAATCGTAAAGCGAGTTCGCAGAAAATGCGGAGAAATATAATATTATAAGGTATAGAAAGTTGAGATGGCTTCAGGCTGACTGGGATACCTGTTTCATTCCACGATGATATCACCTGTCATGTGTAGGTGCTCACTGTGTGCGGGCGGAGACTCTTAGCCAGTTATACTCACATCAAAACAGTTTCGAATGAATGAATATTTATTGCAGCCAATAGCCTAACATTAATTATGTTAGTATAAAATCCTAAGTCATTCAGTACACAGTTTAGTGAGTGATATTTGTCTAACCCTGCATTCACTTTCATGATATCGACAACATTGATCATTGCAGAATTGACAGACACAGTCCTCGCTTGGATGATGAAATCTCTTGGTCCCACACATCTTATGATTTATTTATTTATCGTATGGCTTTTAGTGCCGAGAGTGTCCGAGTCTGTAGCTGCTTCCAGCGGACACCCTTATTAGGGGGAGCAACAAGTTCCGTTCATTTTCAAGTAACTTAGTTCCAACTTTCGCTACCAGATATCAATGATACCTAGTGGTGAACGTTGGAACTTTGATAGAAATCTAACCTAACTATTTAGCTTTACACAAGTATAGTCTGTGAAAGGATCTTTTACATGCCATAAATCTATGACATGGGAACGCCGGCTTTACTTCCCCTCCCAAGAAAGGCATACTGAAGGTTTTTTACGCAGCAATTCAGCATCCGTAATGAAAAAAGTCATCCCAAATGTCATTTGTTTTGTAATATTTGGAGCGTTTTTATCTTATGCTCTTGTATTTGGAAGAGACATTTGCAGTCTAATATCCTCTATAAAGTAGCTTTCTTTCATCAGAATGTATGTTAACCTTGACGGTGCTGTTATGCTTATACTTAGTTTTGCATATTGATAAATCAACTACAGTGAAACCTCTCTAAAAGACCACCCCTCTTAAAGACCGATTTTATCATTTTAAATAATCATGTTACGCTGGGGTCTGGCGTTACGTTACGGTGACGGGATGAAATGTACTGAGAATGCACTGAGGTGTGTGACGTCATAGTACTGCTTGAGCTTCCTCCTTTTCCCGCGCGCTCCGGTGAGCGTGACGTCATCCAGCCAGCTACCTCCTTTGACTTTGCTTGACACTTGCTAACGAACTTTGAGTTCACGCAGCATTTGTAGCATTTGTAGTTATCAGTCTTTTTCTTTGAACCGATTTAAAACCTCATAAAGTCAATGAGATCTATTTAAGGACCACACTTCTCCCCTACCAATGACCAGCCATTTTCTCAGTCTGCCTTACCATTGGAGATGGTGATGAGGGTGATGATGTAAACAATGGTTCTGTTGGCACAGAACTGCATCAGCATACAATGTCATTAGAAAAAGTGTTATGCAACGTTTAAAAATACAAAAAAACGGCTCTCCTAGAAGATTATTCGAACCTAGAACAAATTAATGGACTTTCGAACTCACTCAGAGATATTCTAGAAAGTGAAATTGTTTATGAAAAGGTGTGCTAATCTGAAACAGAGATCAATTCGTGACTTTTTTAAATGACAGAGCTCAGAAAATGTGAACCAATGCAGATAAATTGTAATCAAGTTTGTGTTCCAACTGTAATTTATTAATAATGCAGTATAAAATTATTTTTATGCCTACCCCTATTAAGAGACCATCCCTCTAAAGGATCAGTTTTCCATGGAACCGTCACTTGTCTCTTAATAGAGGTTTCACTGTAGTTCAAAGTAGCGAGGAATCCGGGCTATTTATTAACACTTCCAAGACCAAGATTGTGATTATCTCTAAAAGGAGCATCCGAATTAACCTCACAATAAAAGCGCATTGTTACAGGCGGCGAAAGTTGGTGCCACCAGTGGGAACCGGAATTGAACGCGTCGATGATGCAATGGTATCTATCATCCATCGTCCTCTCGTCCCAAGAAGTTCAGGAGCCAACCCTGGTCTTTGATTACCGCGCCCATTGCTTATTGATTTCAAGGAACCTGGGGTCTCCATCACTGCGCTACACTGGAGAAATTACGGTGTGCAATTAAGGCGAAACGTCCGAGAACTGCAACAAGGGGTGGGGCTGGTTCATGATAACGCACGTCCCCATACCGAAAAGGTCGTAACGCAGAACGAACGCCAACTCAAGTGGGAGAAACTCGAGCTCCGCCTTATAGTTCTGATCTCTCCCCTTGCATTTATCACGCGTTCGGTCCCTTAAAAAAGGTCCTGAAGGGTCGACGATTCATGTTGGATGAGGATGTGCAGCACGGCACGGTGTTTTACCACATGGGGATCTTAAACCTGGTGCGACTTTGGGATGAGCGCCTTAAGGCTCACGGTGATTTTGCCAGATTGTCATAGCAATTCTGGACTTTACGGTCATCGAATGGAAACTTTTTGATCACACCTTAAAAATTGACTGAATTTTTCTACTGTAGGTTTTTCTACCACCTCGTTCAGGGCTGCACAACTCGTAAAGAAATACGCCTGGAATCTTCATCCTATTGTTAACAACGAAAGAATGGATTGCATGGGGAAAAGTCCGCGTCAGCTTAAATAACTTACTAACAATGTAACCTTATCTCTTGTCCCTCATCACTACAAACATGGTGATTATAGTCCGCGTCACCTTAAATAAGTTACTAACAATGTAACCTTACCACTTGTTCCCCATCACTACAAACATGGTGATTATAGTTCACGTCACCTTAAATAAGTTACTAACAATGTAACCTTACCACTTGTCCCCCATCACTACAAACATGGTGATTATAGTCCACGTCATCTTAAATAAGTTACTAACAATGTAACCTTATCTCTTGTCCCCCATCACTACAAACATGGTGATTATAGTCCACGTCATCTTAAATAAGTTACTAACAATGTAACCTTATCTCTTGTCCCCCATCACTACAAACATGGTGATTATATAGTTCACGTCACCTTAAATAAGTTACTAACAATGTAACCTTACCACTTGCCCCCCATCACTACAAACATGGTGATTATAGTCCGCGTCACCTTAAATAAGTTACTAACAATGTAACCTTACCACTTGTCCCCCATCACTACATACATGGTGATTATAGTCCACGTCATCTTAAATAAGTTACTAACAATGTAACCTTACCACTTGCCCCCCATCACTACAAACATAGTGATTATAGTCTGTGTAGTGGGTTTCACTATCTACATTACGTTTTAGCATCTCTTCTCTTGCCATAGCTGGTGTTGCTTGTGCATTTTGCATGCATCACATCGACATGTGCCGGTCGTAAACATGGCGCGACCCTCGGGACTTCCCCGTAGTCGCTGTGGGGACTGAATACAATAGCTCCAAGTATCCTACACTCTAGAAACTAGTGGGCCTTGAAATGGCATCTCATTGCAGTCTTGATGTGTTTCCTTACGCTCAGTGGAATGAGATGCTATAGTTCGAAAATCCGATGTTAGAATCCTTGCTATCCTCAGTAAGGGAACTGCTCCCCCCCCCCCCCTTTCCATCGCGAGCTTTTCCACGCTTAATCTAGGCAAATGCTGGAATAGTAGGCCTACCCCTATACCACGTCCACCTCATATTACTCCCACTACTACAACCGTCACAGAAGCACAGGTTGACAGATTAGTAAACACCCAAGTACATAGGGAATAAAGACCAAGATGTCATCTAATGGTACATAACTCTTTGGCCAACATATTTAAAAATCCAACATGGCGACCATCCGAAATGCTGAAACGACTCTCAATATCTACGAATCTATTTCAGCAATCAAACTTAAGTTCACCTATGGGACTTTTAATAACCTGGTGAGCATAAAATCAACATGGCGGCGACTTAAATTGATTTTATCGCGACTTTTCATCCGAACGCTGTGAAGCTTGGCACGTTATATTTTCATACAAGCCTTAATATAATGCCGTCTAATTTAATGGAATTTTATGAGAACTTAAAAATGGTTGCTGTGCAATTTTTAAAAATCTTGTTTTCATATCTCATGTCCTAAGTAAGACCAGTAGGATGGATTAAAATATGCTATTTAGTTCTAACAACTATCCGCAGTGGCTTCGATGGCGTAGTTGGTAGCATGCTGAGCTTCTATGCCCAAGGTCACGGGTTCAAACCCGGCCGAAGTCGTCGGATTTTTAAGAGGGTTAAAAATCCCTCAGTATGCCTTCCTTCGGAGGGGAAGTAAAGCCGGCGGTCCCATATCATAGATTTATGGCATGAAAAAGAGCCTCCCACTAAATACACTTGTGTGAAGCCAAAATTTGTAGGTTACATTGTTTGATAACGCTATATTACTTCCAACGTTTGCCACCAGGTGCTGACTGATGAAGTCTAGTAGCCAAGTCCGCAGCTAGGTGTCGTGGACGGTAGCAGTTGGTAGCAAAACTAGATACTACTTGATAAATTGATCGTCTGCAGTCCTTACCTGAATGACAGATAACACACACTAATACAGCCATCGCAATTAACACCGGTTATCAGACAAATTCTACACACACCCAAAGTACACGGGGCTACATGACCGCGTTGTCGCAGCCCCTAAACTAACTAAGGAACCAACCAACCAGTTCTCCACGGAACTACTTGTTATGTCGAAATCACGATTGGTAGCGTGGAGTCGTTCTCCTTGCTAGAATACATCTTCATTTGCGTAGTTGCAAGAAAAGCCATGATATTTCGCCGTTTTAAACAGCAATGACTGTCTGAGTGTGGAGTGGTACCTTAATCGTATTCCATAAAACTGTGCATATTAAAATAAAACCGCAATATTTAGTACGAATGATTTAAGGCAAGGATTCACCTGTTCGTACATTCATTCATTGACTGGTTTAAATAGGTTACGAGGGGAACAGCTGAAAGCTCTTTTATGCTCCATCGTTTGATTATGGTCGTTAGTTTCGCCGATTTTCCATTTACGGCTTTCCGTGTATGGGATCGTATCAAAGTGGAGGTTAATCGATCTCGTATAATTCTCGTATCACGTTTGGTGTCTGTGTAATGGCTTTTCTCACGCGTATTAGACGGGGGTTTTTACATTCAGAATAATGTTTTATGAGTTTCTCTTTGATACAATGTTGCCAACATCCGCGGGAATTTTGTGAACTCCTCCGTCTCGCTTAACATTATTCACGAGAATAAGTATTCTTAGAAAGCAACATGACGGCAATTCAGACATGGCAATAGCCCGTAGAGTGCAGGTAGGATGGATGAACTGGAAACGGACGTGAGGTGTATTGTGTGATAGAAGGATAAACCTGAGGACTAAAGGAATGCTGTATAAGTCACTAGGGAGATCTGCAATGATTTATGGAGCCGAGTCATGAGCACCAACTAAGGCACATTGTAAGGCAATGGATGCGGCTGAAATGAAAATGTTAAGAAGAATTTCTGTCGTCACCAGAGCCGATAGGATTAGAAATGAGAGACTCCTGTCGACCAAAATATTATGTGTACTCGAGTTTGAAGGTTGTTTGTGAAGTAACCAATAGACCTACATCAAATTCAATAACATCATCATTTTCGTCGTTCTATTTTACGTTAGTTCATGTAGCTTTCGAATTTTTAATTTATATTTTAATATTTTTTAGCGCAGTTGGAACACAAAAATTGCCCGTTTTTAAGCGTGTTTCAACCATGCGTCACATTTAAGAATTATTATCTCACAAACCCGTCATCAGATCAAATCCAAATTTTAACACAATATACATTGGAATGTTGTATAACTGGATTATTCATTTTAAAATTTTGTGTGTTCAAGAACGAAAGTTGTTATCATTTTTGTAAGGTAACTGTTTCTCGGCACGGGGTCGTTGGAAAATGTAGTTCTCGGTTGCGTTCTAATCCTTGTACATCAAAAGGTTATGCTGTATGACTGTGAAATACGTAAATTAATTCACTTATTTTATATCGGTTTGTATTTGTACAGGGAGTTAAGACATGGCTCACCAGCTAGCCCCTCCGGGAAGTGATGTACAGCGTTGCTGATATGGAGCCCATCACTTCCGAGCGAGGCGCGCCATGAAGCTTGATGGAGCCCATCTTGCCAACGTTGTACAGCTTCCACCGGAGCGGCTAACTGGTGAACCATGTCTTAATTCCCCGTACTAATACAAACCGACATAAAATAAGTGAATTAATTTACTTATTTCACAATCATACAGCATAACTTTTTGATGTATAACGATTACAACGCAACCAAGAACTACATTTTCGAACCACCCCGACCCGAGAAAAAGTTACCTTACAAAAATGATAACTTTGTTTCTTGGACACACAAAATGTTGAAATTAATAATCTAGTTATAAAACATTCCAATGTATATTGTGTTAAAATTTGGATTCGATCTGATGACGGATTTGTGAGATAATAATTCTTAAATATGAGGCATGGTTGAAACACGCTTAAAAACGGGCACTTTTTGTGTTCCAACTGCAATCAAAATATTAAAATATAAATTAAAAATTCCAAACCTGCATGAACAAACGTAAAATAGAACGACGAAAATGTTGATGTTATTGGATTTTATGTAGGTCTATTGGTTACTTCACAAACAATCTTCAAACTCGAGTGCACATAATATTTTGGTCGACAGTAGTAAATAGGGCTCGGATTTTTAGGTGCTAAAAATCGGGAATATATGTATTTTTATGTATTAAAAATACCTAAAATATGTGACAAAGAAGTTAAAATATTTAATTATAATTTAGTTTATTAATGTGAATATAAACAATATGCAGCACTCACGAATGCAATTTATGCTATGTCTCGCTGACTGCTGAAGCATTACAATACACAACGAGATACATCTTCAGGTTGTCCATCACAAATGACCGCCGATTATCGCGAAACATATCTTCTGAAGGTACGAAACTACGGCAATATGTTTCTTGCCTTTCAGGTGTTGTGTAACTTGACATCACTGTTCAACCTTGATTGCTTTCCCACATGGTTGGCAGAACAGAACGCCCCCATCGGAAGTAAAATTACCTTCAAATTCTGCAACATACTGCTGCAGACGATAACTTGTAGTTGCTTTTCCTTTAGACATCATAGAACTGCCTTACACTTCACAGAACCAGAATTGAACTGCATGGGAGTGACACTTGTTCCAGGTAGCTGGAGAGGGGTTTAGGTCTAGCACGTGGTGCAATATGGCTATGGACAAGGAAATCCCCGGCTTCCACAGTGAGTGGCACGGGGCGACAAGTTATGAATAACACATTTACAAGCTGACACATGCTCTGCATGAAGGTAGATAGCTCACAGGTGAAGTAACATATAAGAGAAATGCAATAAACTGAAAGATCTAGCATACTGATTTTAAAAATGTAAATATTATGTATTGTTATGTGCTAATAAGTGAAAAACAGGAATTTATGTATTTATAGAAAAAATGCTTAAAATATGTATTTACATTAAAAAAATATGTATTTACCTAAGAATCCGAGCCCTAGTAATAAATGGGTCAGTTTTAAAGTGATGGAGATATCAAAGAAGGTTCAAGAGAGTAGACTACAGTGATATGGACATGTCAGGAGAAGGGACGACACTTAGAAAATGACAGTAATGGTAGTGGAAGGTGACAGAGGAAAGGGAAGACCAAGAAGAAGATGGAGGGACTGTATACGAGATGACTTGAGGGCGAAACATCTAAGGGAAGAGGACGTATGGGACCGGGAGAAATGGAGAAGACTTGCCAGGAACGTCGACCCCACTTGAGTGGGAAAATACGAAGGATAAGAAGATGAAGAAGTTGTAAGTAGAATATTTCGAAGATCTTCTTTACCGGTTAACGTTAAGATGATTGTGTGATTCACCCCGATTGTTTTATGTTCGAGTGTTTACAACCAGAGCTGAGAGCAACAACAATGAGATATTCAGTAGACTGTGCTCTTCTCAGAACACGTGAATGTCAAGCAGCGATAAGAATCAGCGTGACATGGTGGTGTGCCTACTGCAACATTGTAACAAGGGCGGCATGCATCTCGCATCCTAGACGATACCATCAACGATGTTAACCAGGACGTGCCTTCAACGCAACTAATTGCTCTATTATAATATGGAAAAAATATAAATGCAATTGTTTGTATGTTTGTTTGATTGTTACTGATGCACACATCCGTTGATCAGCATGACACACTCGGATAGGTCGAAGAGATTCTTTTTTAAGTTTATATATTTATACATTTATCTATTACTCTACTTATCCAATTATGAATTTGTGCAGTTAAGTATTTTATATTCATATGTCCAATTCATTTATTCATTCAACTATTTATTCATAAATTAATTAATTAATTAATTCAAGCATTTATTTATACGTTTATTTATTTATTTATTTATTTATTCGCTTATTTATTTATTCATTTATTTAATGTATTTAATTGATTATTTATTATTTTATTTATTTGTTTATTTATTCTTTTGTTTATTTGTTTATTTAGTTGTTTATTTATTCTTTTTATTTGTTTATTTAATTGTTTATTTATTCTTCTATTTGATTTTTTATTTATTTATTTGCTTATTTGTTTATTTATTCGCTTATTTATTTATTCGCTTAATTATTTATTCATTTATTTAATTAATTTATTTGTTTAATTATTCTTTTATTTATTTGTTTATGTATTCTTCTATTTATTTGTTTATATATTCTTGTATTTACTTTATTTATTTGTTTATTAATTCTTTTATTTATTCGCTTATTTATTTATTTATTTATTCGCCTAATTATTTATTCATTTATTAAATTTATTTATTTGTTTAATTATTCTTTTATTTATTCTTCTATTTATTTGTTTATTCGCTTATTTGTTTATTTATTTGCTTATTTATTTGTTTACTTACTTATTTATTCATTCATTCAATAATTTATTCCTTTAATTATTTATTTATTTTTCATTCATTCAATTAGTTATTAGTTTATTCATTTACTTATTTATTTATTTATTCATTAATTTATTTATTTATTATTTATTTATTCATTTATTAATTAATTAATTTATTTATTTAGCCTATTAATTTATTCATTCAATTATTTATTCAATTATTTAATTAATATATTATTTAATTCATTTATTTATTCATTCAATTGTTTGTTTATTTTACATTTATTTATTTATTTATTCATTCAATTGTTTACCGTATATATTTTTTATTAATCAATTAATTTATTTATTAACACGCAAGTTCACGGAGCTAAATGGTCACGATGTCCAAGCCCCTACAAATAAAACTACGACAGCTGGACTTCGGAAAGGCCATCGGGTGATAATAGACAACCACCGTCACCTCATCCCCTATCCCGTAGAAAAGCAGATCATAACTGACATAATACCAACTGTTGCTGAGAAATATTGAAAATACAAGGTGCACGTATGTGTAGAGGATAATACGCCATAAAAGGATTTGATTAAAAAAAACGGTTGGCTAGATTCGCTACAAGATGGCGAGTGTGAACAAAACACGCTCGCAGTGCTGTTCCCAGAAGACGGGAACTACAGTAATCACAACATTGTAATGGAGAAAGATATTCGTGCCTGTTTCTAATGACTCCATTCCGAGAATGAGGAAGCTGGTGTTTAGTGAGATATTGCTTATTACATGGCGAGTTAGGATGATTGTGCGTAGGAATCACGGTTACAAGAACCGCTATACTCGCCAATATACAGCCTGCTTCGAAAAATATCCGTCGAAAATTATAAAAATTACATTCTTTAAAAAGATATGGAACGTTGGTTGGTTCCTCAGTTTAGGGGCTGTGACAACGCGGACATGTAGCCCCGTGTACTTTGGATGTGTGTAGAATCTGTCTGATAACCGGTGTTAATGGTGATGGCTATATTATCCTTTTTAATTCAAGTAAGGAGTGCAGACATTGAATTTTTTCAAGTTCCTACTTTTGCCGCCAAATGCCACCGTCAACGACTACTAGTTCAGAACTTGGTTACCAGTTGGCTCCTGACGACGAACGTTGGAACTTAAGAGCGTTAGTCAATTGTTTAACCTATAATTTAGCTTCACACAGGTGTAATTAGTGGAAGGTTTTTTAACATGCCATAAATCTATGACATGGTACCGCCGGCTTTACTTCCCCTCCGAAGGAAGGCATACTGAGGGATTTTTAACGCTATTAAAAAATCCGACGGGTTCGGTCGGGTTTGAACCCGCGATCTTGGGCATAGAAGCTCAGCATGCTACCGACTGCGCCACCGAAGCCGCCAGGATTATTTTGACCCATATTGTGTCACTCCCTTTTTGTCGTACGGATTTTAATGAAGTAATTTTACACCTGGTGTCTTCCTATGAACTATTACCAATATGAAATGAGGTTTATGTTCGACCCTGACTCTTATGTGTTAGAAAACTGTATCATAATGATGGTCATTATAACACAGTTTTTCATTATGATACAGTTTCTCCAGCCAATCAGAGCTCGTTCATTGACCAATTAGGTAACGATACCTTCGCGCATGTGCTCAAAATCAAACATGTCGGACATAAACACAACATCGAACTATAATAAATTACCGACATGGAATACGCACCGTCCATATGTTCGCGTAAATAAACTGGCGAATATGAGACAAGAAATAGCACTGCACCTTAATATCACCAACACTAATTTCTACACAGCGCATTCAAACGACTCCGGTGACAATATTACGGAGGGACGGCAGATGTCAACATATGGCCTGCATATGGCATTGCAAGCACACAGAGCGCATGCGTCGGTCGTTCAAAGATCTTGAAAGACAAAGATATCAAACCCAGCGCTTGCTCTCCAATCACAAAATTCAAGTGGATGACTCTCAACAGTTATTTATGAACATTTATGTTAAAACATATAATAAAGTAATAATTATCGTCGAACATAAACAGTCGTATGCAACTCGCCTATAATGGTAATTAAGAGACTCGTATGGAAATTATAAAACTCGCATACGCTCGTTTTATAAAAAATACTCGTGTCTTAATTATTGCCATTATAGGCTCGTTGCATAATGTACTATTCTTTATATTTTTCAAATTTCACGAGCAGAAAAATGGCAATAATTTTCGTCACAATATAATATTGGCCATGATAGTGGCGGAAAAAGCAGTCATCTCAATTTATTTGAACAAAGGAGCTGATGACCAAGTTGTCCCTAGACCCTAATCATGGATCCACAAGAACGTGAGCTATGTGATTGTGCTGCACCAAAATAAGTGGATTTTCCCCCCTTTTTTTTTTTTTTTTTTTTTACAGATTGTCCCGACTAACGTAAGCCAAAAATTGTCACCCGAGGACTGGCGCCATGGGTAAATCTGACCCGAGCGTAAATAATATAGAAATAGCTTGAGTGTTCAAAAAGCTATGGACATGTTTCTTTTGCAGGGTGAAGTTCAAGGCTAGGAAGAAAGGTACAATAAGCGACAGGAAATAAGGGCTGACCAAAACGAAAATATAGAGCAATATTTAAGTCTCGGGTCAGTCCTGTCCTCGCGGGTTAATAGGCCTAAAATTGTAAATATTTCGTTTCCCGCGCTCATGTGCTATTGTCAATTATTTCTTACCTATTTAAAAAAATGAATATGTTTTAAACTTCTCTATTATTATTGTTATAAGTTATAATTTTTGAAACATTATAATGATAACATGGGAATACAAGGTCCATTGCTGTGCTCGATCAGTGGCGTCAATAAGGTTTGCATCAGGAGGGGGATGGACGCTGAACTAATATGAAGAGTCTTTTACTAGGTCTATACACTTTATAGCACACAACTGGTTTTTTTTTTCAAATGTTGTCTTTTGTCTGAGGTTTAGTGTCTGTGTTTTGTATTTTGATATTGTGCTTGTTTTTGTTTTTGATTTTATGTTATTTTTTTTTTGCTTTCGTTTCTGTTTTTATGTTATTGGTTGTTTGCTTTGTGTTTTTTGTAAGTGGTTTCTTTCTTTCTTTCTTTCTTTCTGTTAATGGTTCCGTGTTTATTCTTTATGCATTGGCTTTTGTTTTTGCTTTTTCATTTAGCTTTGTATTTTTTTATGATTTTTTGTTTTCTATCCATAGGCTTTTGTTTTTGATTTTAGCTTTTTGCTTTGCGTATTTATTTTTGTTTTGTGTTTTTAGTTAGTGGTGTCATGTTTTTTTTTTGTTTTTTTATGCATTGGTCTGTGTTCTTGATTTTCCTTTTTGCTTTCTGTGTTCTGGTTTTGTTTTTGGTTTCGTTATTTTGTATCTATTGGCCTTTGTTTTTTGACTTTTTCTTTTTGTTTGTTGATTTTGTTTAGTGTTCATTTGTTGATGGTGTCGTGTTTGTTATTTTGTATGCTTTGGCTTTTGTTTCTCACTTTTGCTTTGTGTTTGTTAATGGTTTTGTGTTTGTTATTTTGTATGCATTGGCCTTTGTTTTTGTCTTTTGCTTTTTGTTTTATGGTTTAGCTTTTTGTTTTTTTTTGTTAATGGTTTCGTATTTCTTGTTTTTTTTTATGCATTAGCTTTTGTTTTTGATTTTTGCTTTTTGCTTTTGGTTTTTTGGTTTTGTTTTGTGTTCTTTTGTTAGTGGTTTCGTGTTTTTTTATGCAATGGCTTTTGCTTCTAATTTTTGATTTGTGTATTTTTTTTTTTTTTTTTCGTTTTTCATGCATTGGATTTTGTTTTTGCTCTTTGCTTTGTGTTTTTGTATTTTTCATCTACTGAATGTTCACTGTTCCCAATCGAGACGAATGCATAAAATAAAGAAAACGTCACATATCGAGTTTGCCTTTCTGGTCGGTAACGCCTCTTATAACTACAGTAGAGCCCTGCGCGGATTCACAAAACGTTTTCCGAATTTACTGGCATCACAATAATAGTTTAATTAGATAAAGCATAAAGTATTATCGCAACACCTTTAGACATTGGAGGAGAAAGTCGTTCCCTTAGGATATGTACAGTATGTCATATGCTATGTTTAAAATGAATGTTAAACAGCCAGAATCGCAACCCTTTCCAGTTCACCTTTTTTTTTCCTGAAGAAGAAAGAAAAAAAAAACAGAAAAACATGCGTCATAAACATCCTGGTCCTAGTAATGATATTCTACAAGTTGTTATTATTCTAACAACTATCCGCAGTGGCTTCGATGGCGTAGTTGGTAGCATGCTGAGCTTCTATGCCCAAGGTCGCGAGTTCAAACCCTGCCAAAGTCGTCGGATTGTTTAAGAGCGTTAAACATCCCTCAGTATGCCTTCCTTCGGAGGGGAAGTAAAGCCGGCGGTCCCATGTCATAGATTTGTGGCATGTTAAACAACCAGCCACTAATTACACTTGTATGAAGCTAAATTATAGGTTATATTTGACTAACGTTCTTAGGTTCCAACGTTCATTCCCAGGAGCCGACTGCGGTGACATCTAGTAACAACAAAGTCTAGAACAAGTTGATCGTTGACGGTGGCGTTTGGTAGCACAAGGTGGAACTACTTGAAAATCGAATATCTGCAATCCTTACTTGAATTTAAAAAAAAAACAGATAACACTCCCTAATAATAATAATATCGTATGGCCTTGGGTGCCGGGTGCAAGCTTTTTAATTTGACACCCAGAGGGTAGCTTGCATGTCGAATTTCGTCGTTCCTTGAATCACTATGAAAGTCAAGGAGGTCAGATATCTAATAATTTTTTTTTTTTTCGTGTGACCTCCTGAGAAGCCGAGTGCAGGTCTTTCTAGTCGACGCCCGTGGGCGACCTGCGCGTCGGGATGAGAGATGGAATGGATGAAGGCGAATGGGCAAGGATTTGGAAGGAAGTGGCCGTGGCCTGTCAGAAGGTACCGTCCCAGTATTTGCCTGGTGTTGTAAATGGGAAACCACGGAAAACCATTTCAAGGACGGCCGATGGTGGGGCTCGAACCCACGCGTATACCGAGTCAGCAGAGAGCTTGGCCCCATGACCTAACTCTGCGCTTTAGCCAGCGTAGCCACTACTGTCGGTATAATAATAATAATACCGTATGGCCTCGTGTGCCTGGTGCAAGCTTTGCTATTTGACACCCAGAGGGTAGCTTGCATGTCGAATTTCGTCAAGGAGGTTAAATGTTAGGTATCTAAGCTCCTTGAACACTATAGCGCTTTCTGGTAGAGAATTGGGGAACTTTGTGTTGGCGGAAACTCCCGAGATTAATTTTGTAATTATGAACTCGGCCTACTGAATTCAAATGGGTTCTTTGACATGCCAACATCGTATGACATGCGTATCGTATTTTTGCCGCCTTAAAAAAAAACACTTACCACGGCCAGGAGCGAACCTGCAAGCTTGGGGTTAGTAGACCGACACGCTATCCACTCACCCTCCGTGGCAAGCTAATCACTCACTAATACAGCCATCACAATTAACACTGGCTATCAGACAGATTCTACACACTCCCGAAGTACACGGGGCTACATGACCGCGTTGTTGCAGCCCTTAAACTGAGGAACCGACCAATTAAACTATCCGCAAATTTACTGCAAACTATATCCGTATCCGCGCAGGGCGTTATATATAACCTGGCCTGGGAAGATAGCTAAACCGCTCGGGAGTTACTCAATAATATTGCTTATTGAAGAACATGACTCAGTTATTGGAAAGGATAGTTGGTACGGTACTGTAACTTTCTACGCGTCCATTCTCCAATTGTTCATGGATTAGCGGATGATTAATGATACCTCGCTAAAAGAAACAAGTGTGTTTTGGGGATAAGAGGAGGTCCGTGCGTGTGGTATTTATTATCACTTTAAACTCGTCAGAAGATGGAAACCAACGTGACTTGGGTTTCACTTTAGACCAGTCAAACAGATACCGCTGACGATGTTTCATCAATGAAGATTTGATGATCTAAATTACCATTTTATATGTTAGAAAGATAAGAGAACTCTGTAGCCATTTTTAGCCTATTTTCATTTTATGAAAAAATAGGCTTATGAGATCACCTTTTGTCCGTGTGTGCGTGTTTGTGTGTGTGATGGTGTGTGTGTGTGTGTGTGTGCCCCCCTAATAACTTCTAAACGGCTGGAGCGATTTCAATGAAATTCGGTAAGATCATAGCACCATCCGGGCCGACCCCGACCGTGCCCTTCAAATTTTATTGTGTCTCACCAATCCAACATGGCGGCTGTGCGAAATATTTCACCAGCATTCAGTATCTCCGAAACCATTACAGATATCACCCTGAAATTGTGTATCGTGATAAAGCGTAATACTAGAAGTTCTCTATGGGACTTTCAAAAACCTGGTAACTAAAAAACCAACATGGCGGCCAAGCGAATTTGAGACTTTTAAATAGACTTTTATCGCGATTTAACCATCAAAACGTAATGAAATTTGGTACAGCAAATGTTTATACACATTGTAATGCACTGGCGTCTAATTTAGTTCAATTGTTTACATAACCTCAAAATGGCGGCTTTGCGAAATTTTAAAATTAATTTTTTATTTCCTGTGTCGTAATCATGCGATCGAATTGAAAGTTTGAATAATGAACCTACGCAATAATTTTCCTTTAATGGTTCATAACACTATGGCCTATACATATAACAATCCAAAATGGCGATCATCCGAAATATTTAGACGATTCTCAATATCTACGAATCTTTTACAGCAATCAAACTGAATAAGTTCACCTATAGGACTTTCAGTGAGCTGGTGAGCACAAATCCAACATGGCGGCGACGCAAAAAATACATATTTAAACGGACGTTTCTCGCGATTTAATCGTCCGATTGCAGTGAAACTTTGCACGTTAAATGTTTATACAAATGTTAATCCACTGGCATCTAACTTATTTCAATTGTTGTCATAAGCACAAGATGGCAGCTGTGCGAAATTTTAAAATCTCTTTTTTACTTCTTGTGTTCTAATCATGCGATTGAAGTTTGAATACCACACGTACACAACAATCTTCATGTAATAGTACATAAATGAAAATCTAACCTGCGAACCATCTGAAATATTTAGACGATTCTCAATATCTACGAATCTATCACAACCTTCAAACTGATTTTTTTTATGTTGATAGAGGCAATTAACACGAGTAGGATATATGAAAATAGGTTGTATAGTTCTTCACGGAACTATTTGTTTTCAGTGTTACCTTAGTTATCAAAAATGTCGTTCAACACGATTGTACCCAATTATTGTATAGGGTGTATTCCTAATCCTGAAAAAAATGTACATGAGAGCAATAAATACGCTTGGATGACCAGTTTCGATCATCAAGCCACCATCATCAGACGAATATAGTTGTTCGCATCCGGACATCAAACAACTAAAGCAGCTAAGTATACAATTCATTCTAACCTGACCATATAACAACAATCATATAATGTCATGCAGCCCCAGTGTTAATTGTGATGGCTGCATTAGTGTGAGTTATTTGTAATTCACGTAAAGACTGCAGACAATCAATTTCAAGTAGTTCCTACTTTTACTACCAAATGCTACCGTCAACGACACCTAGCAGTGAACTTGGCTACTAGATGCCACCGCAACCGCCTCCTGGTTGAGACCGCGAACTAATAGAGCGTTAATGAAATCTAACCTACAAATGTTAGCTTCACACAATTTTAGTTAGTGGAAGGTTCTTTTATATGTCAAAAATCTATCATATGGGCCTACCGGCTTTACTTCCCTTCCAAAGGAAGGCATACTGAAGGATTTTAACGCTCTTAAAAATTCCGACGAATTCGGCAGGTTTTGAACCCGCATATTCACACTAAGCAAGCACATTTGAAGGTCAATCACCCCGTTCAGTATCTTAACAAAAATAAATGACATATAACTAACAAATATTGACTAGTTGTGTTATTTTAACTACAATTAGGATGAAACTTTGGTGAGTTGTTGTGCACGCCCCCACGAATGTTTCTGAATTAATAAATATTTTTTACAATAGTTTGGAGTCAATTAACGGAAGCAAAATTCAAAAAAATAATAAGAAAGTGGCTTCTGTGGCGTAGTTGGTAACATGCTGTGCTTCTATGCCCAAGGTCACGGGTTCAACATCCCTCAGGGGAAGTAAAGCCGGCGCGGCGGTCGCATGTCATATATTTATGGCATGAAAAAGAACCTTCGACTAACTACACTTGTTTGAAGCCAACATTTGTAGGTTAGGTTTGATTAATGCTCTTAAGTTCCAACAATCGTCATCGGGCGCTACTTGCGATGGCATCTAGTAGTAGCGAAGATCACAACTAGGTGTCGTGGACGGTAGCATTTAGTAGCGAAAGTAAGAACTCCTTGAAATTATCGTCTTCAGTCCTTACTTGAATTAAAGAATACAAATAACACACACTAATACAGTCATCACAATTACAGCTGGGACGCTCGTTTTTGGACACTGGCGGTCACCTGCGCGGTAGAGTATAGCTGTTCCGCGAACCTATGCAAGCAGCGCACGCGCATAGCTGTTCCACAACCAGTAGAGACGTGTCTGTCGCCTTATGAGCTTCGCTGTTCTCGGTGTGATAACTGAAAAGTCTATTGCGTGTAGTTCTTGTTCTACCGGGAAATTTATGAAAGTAGGCTACGTAGCGCTAGTGCTACAAATTAAAAGTTAATTGCATTGACTAAAGCTCGGTATAAACATTGAGCAACTGCAATGCCGCCTATTCTGTCGAAGCTTTCTTCAAAAACACTGCACAGCCAAACGCGTGAAGTGGTGTATAACATTAACACTTTCATGAAAAGTGAGGCAGTGGCTGGTACTGTGTCCATACCTTTAAAAAAGTACAAGAGCGAGTGGCAAAAGCGACAGGAATATCCAAAACGACTGTTAGGAGAATCATCAAAGAAGGTTCTCGGTGCGTGGAGGAAGGTACCTCCTTTAGTACACCTGGTAAACATCACCAGGTTCCTAAAACAGTGACAGCCGTAGATGACTTTGACAGGTGTGTGATTTGGCGGACTGTGTATGATTTTTACATTAAGGAAAAGACAGTGCCTACAATTCATAAACTATTGCCGAAACTTCGGGAAAGTATTAACTTCAAGGGGGGAAGCACCAGTCTTAAATTAATATTGAAGAATATGGGATTTAGATGGAAGAAAACCCGAAACAACAGAGCCACTTTAATAGAGAGGGGAAATGTTAGATCACAGCGTGTAGCGTATTTGCTTGCAGGGAGGAAGGACGACCTATAATTTACGAAGATGAGACATACATTCACGGCACTCATACAAGACCAAATAACTGGGTTGACGATTCTCCAGCAGGTTACACAGCGCCGATTTCGAAGGGACAGAGAATAATTATAGTTCATGCAGGAGGTCGAATTGGTTTTGTTCCTGGAGCATTGCTAGTGTTCAAATCCCAACTTAAAACAGGAGACTACCACGGCTTCGGTGGCGTAGTCGGTAGCATGCTGAACTGCTGTGCCCAAGATAGCGGGTTCAAACCCGGCCGAAGTCGTCGGATTTTTTAAGAGCGTTAAAATCCTTCAGTATGCCTTCCTTCGGAGGGGAAGTAAAGCCGGCGGTCCCATGTCATAGATTTATGGCTTGTAAAAGATCCTTTCACAGACTAAACTTGTGTAAAGCAAAATTTGTTAGGTTAGATTTCGTCAGAACGCTCTATCAAAGTTCCAACGTCCACCACTAGGTATCATTGATATCTGGTGGCGAAACTTGGAACTACTTGAAATTGATCGGAACTTGTAGCTCACCCTTTAGGGTATCCACTGGAAGCAGCTACAGACTCAGGTGAGCCGAACATGTCCTCGGACACTCCCGGCACTAAAAGCCATACGATAAATAAAATAATAACCACGGAGAGATGAACGCCAATAATTACCAAAACTGGCTAACTACCAGACATTCCAAACCTGCCTCCCAATTCAGTCCTGGTGATAGACAATGCCTCGTATCACAATGTGCAGTTGAATAAAGTGCCAACCAGCAACAGCACCAAGACTGTGATGAAAGAGTGGCTGGTGCGAAATAACATTCCCTTCCGCGATGAAATGCTCAAAATCCAACTTTATAATTTAATTAAAATTAATAAACCACACCGAAGGAATTTTTTAATTGTCAATATCATGGCAACACACGGTCATACTGTATTGCGCCTTCCTCCATACCATCCTGATTTAAATCCAATAGAACTTATCTGGGGAGACATTAAACAGTGGGTAGCTGGAAACAATACTACATTTCAGTTAGATGACGTTAAACGATTGTTAGAAGAGAGAGTAAGTGCGATCGGTGTTAAAGAATGGGAGAAAGTTTGCGATCACGCCGAAAAAATTGAAAGAGAATACTTCCAAAAGGAGGGAATCATAGAAGATGCTCTGGATGAATTTATAATACGTGTGTCAGAAGATAGTGACGATGCCACTAGTGAAAGTGATACTGATGCCGAATCTGAAGGTGATCTGTCTGGAATCGAACCACTGTCTGAATAACACGTAGACTAGATGGAGCAGTGACTGTGTGCTTTTGTGTATTTTATTTTTATTTTTGTTACACGTTGTAGGTTATAAGTGATTAGCAAGTTTGATTACACAAGAAGAGCTATCGCTTATCAGCCTACCTCTTTGTAGCTGCTGACACTCAGTGTGGAGTGATTTCATTCGAATGTCTGACGAGGTAAGCATCCTGTTCATTACGTTAATTTATTGCTTGCCAGTAATGTTGTTGATTACTTCGCTGCATCGTGGTCATGTAGCCCCGTGTACTTGGGTGTGTATAGAAGCTGTCTGATAGCCTATGTCACTGTGATGTCTGTAACAGTATGTGTATTAACAATCGAGGTAGGATTTGGGTTGGAAGCGGAAGAGGATTGGACAACGTGGTCATTCAGCCCCGTGTACTTGGGCGTGTGTATTTGGAATTGAGGTGAGGATTGGGAAGGAGAAGGCCGTGGCCTTAAGTTAGGTACCATCCCTGCATTTGCCTTGAGTAGAGGTGGGGAAACTACAGAAAACCACTTCCAGGAAGGCTGAGGTAGGAATCGAACCCACCTCTTCTCACCTTTGCCTCACGAGGCTGAGTGTAGCCCGTTTCAGCCCTCAGACTAGAATTAAATTTCTTGGCAGAGCCGGGAATCGAAACCGGGCCCCCTCGGTGACAGCCAAGAATGCTAGTTACTACGCAGCGAGGCGGGCGCAAGTAATGTGATGCGTAATTCTCAACATATCGTAAATTTAAATATTACCGGTATTTTACAGAGTTTCATTTTTTAATAACTTGTAATGTTTTATAGCCTATTTTAAGATAAATTATAATAAATCGTCTCTGGAAGAAAAAGAAAACATATTGATTGTACTAATTCACTAAGCTTCACCTCCCTAAACTGGTGTTTCATAACCTGTATAATTCTGTAGGAGTAGTGATATAGCCTAAGTTAATTATTTGGGATTTCATATTTGGAGAAGTGGGTATTTTACTGTGCTTTCTTGACGTTTCCGCGGAACGCAGCGTTATTTGATTAGGAGAGTGATATGTATTAAATGCACAAAATTACGACAGCCGCTTATTCAGCAAAACATGCTCGCATTTTAGCGCAGTTCTCCTCACCATTCCATCCAACGTGCCAATCTGGCAGTGAGAGGCAGGGCGGCGCACCACCCTCCCCTGATGTTATTCGAGGGCTAGACTCGTTCTCATGCGCGGCCTGCCAAGGTCAGTAACCAAGAAATCCCGTCAGGCCTGTAACACCGGTTATCAGACAGATTCTACACCCAAAGTACATGACCGCGTTGTCGCAGCCCCTAAACTAAGGAACCAACCAAACAACGGAAAAAGAATCGTGTATCCAAAGGAACTTCAAACAAAATTCTTTGATTGGCATTGCAACGCCTGCCGGGTACAGCTTTTTCTTACTAAAAATCCAAATTCTTTGAGGTACAACAAAATAATAAATGTGCAAAGTTAACGAGATCGTAAAAATGTTAAGTGGTAGCTTATATTTACTTCATCTCAGATTCCGCAGTAATTTATTTCGCAGAAAGTAGACTATCACATTTAACAATAGCCAATACACTGCATTTTACTGCTGTATCCGCATGAAAAGTTATAGCAATAAGATTGTTCATTGCAGCATAGAAGTATGACTTGACAGTTCATGAAGGAATGTGGAAAAGATCAAGTCCGTTCCACTTTTTGGCGACCTATATGCAAACATAGTTTATTGAACTCTTGAGCAAATAAGCGAACACAACCATGAACGATGAAAGGAATCCGTGAAATTGTCTGAGACACTCGATAGATTTGCCAGAGCATCATAAAGTATGGCAAAGAAACGCTCGATATAGTAGGCTACGTGTTCCAGGCCGTGGATCTAGGAGCAAAGAAAATAATAGTCTCTTTGCTTTGCCCTAGCTGCACTCAGGTGAAACAGAAAAAGAACGATATTGCACCACTATTATAACTGCATTTCAAAATATGACAGGATAGACTGTTTCCGTGATCGAGGAGGCTTCTGCCATTTAGTTTGGAAGCTGTTAGGATCATGGTTAAAAATACTTAATGGCGTTAAATTCGCTTGGTTGAAACTCTGAAACATTTCTAGGTTTGTGCCGTGCCTTGTGTGGGGTTTCGGCTAGAACACCAAGCTGGCTCATCAGAGGGCTCTTGGTGTAGCGCGCAGTTCGCTACTCCTGTCGGGTTCCGTGTGGGGCACCAAGAGCTCGCTGATGAGCCAACTCAGTGTTCTAGGCGAAACCCCACACAAGACACGGTACAAACCTACAAACACAGCTGAGTTTTAATTCACTGGCCGGGAAAACCAATATACCATCTTTTTGGAAGCCTTCGTAGGGAGGTTATGGCTGCTGAGCTATTAATTCTCGCAGTAAAGAGACACAGGTGTGGTTCATAAAAAGAGAGGTAGCACGCAGTTCGCTACTTCTGTGGGGGTCCGGGCGGGGACACCAAGAGCCCGCTGATGAGCCAGCTTGGTGTTCCTACTCGAAATCCTACACAAGACACGGCACAAACCTAGAAAATATGCTGAGTTTTAACCCGGAACTTTATCTCTGGTGAAAGTTAAAATTACCATGTCATGCAAATGCAAATTCTTTTTTTTAGAACTAATATTATCAATTGAAATTCAAAATTTAATGCGTTTCAGTCGGTCGACACGATTGTACCCCATAATGGGCGTTTCCTTAATCCAGAAAATAAATTTCAAGAGATTAATAAATGCACTTGGAAGACGATGGTACAAGCAAACTCTACAAATACCAGGAAAACCTCACCGATGCCATCAGAAGGAGACTCCTGGCTTTCTACGGCTTTGTACAGAATGGACCACCCCACCACAGACTGTCTTATAAGATCTTCAAGGTAGCCGTAAAGCCACTGGGTCCTTGTGGATCGAACTTAAAATTCAGCAAAACACAATAAATAACAGGAGTCGCTACCGTCTGACAATTGAAACTACATCCATTACAGAAGTTCACCACAATGCATCCAGGAAATGGTCCGAGGAACGTAAAATAGAGTTCAGCAAGAAAATGAAAGATTACTGGGCCACCAGAAGTGGCAGGCAACACAAGCATCGTGGTCCATAGGTGACCCAAACGACCAAAGAAGAAATGCACTTTGATGACCAGTTTTGATCATCAGATCCATTACACTTTGGCCAATAAATCTATGTCTACAAGTATGTTGGTGATGGTATTTACATTATATACATTGGTTGGTAGCTGTTGCACAACAAAGGACCGCACATAACTGAAACAATCCACTCCAACCTGACCATTTCATAACAATCACATTATAATCACACAAAGCAAGCAAACTGGAAGGTCAGAACCCTTCAGTTCCTTTGTTAAACCCTATTAAAACACATGTCTGTCAGATCTTACCTTCTCCATAGAACAGAAACAACGACTGTACTTGCTAGTATCGTGAGGATCAGGATCTTACCTACGAAAAGAAAAATAGACACAGTTAGATAATAGTCTAATAATAATAATAATAATAATTATAATAATAATAATAATAATAATAAAAGACTTGTAGAACAGGGAAGTATCAAGAAAACCAACAAATTCAAGTACTTGGGTGAATGGTTGGAATCCAATCTCTCCAAAAGAACAGCATTATCAACTCGAGTAAATAAACTAGAACTGTCATACCAACTGACTAAGAGCACCTACGATAAGAAGTGTCTCTCTCGCAACAGCAAAATGAAGCAGATGACACTGAAACATAACATATCAATACTAAACAACGTGAAAGGGTTGGTTAGTTAGTTAGTTATTTTTGTTTTAAGGGGTGGAACTACGAGGTCATCTGCCCCTAACATGCAAGGGTTGCTATACCTTAAGTTTACATCGCCAATTTATTAGGTAGGGCTGGAAACAGTTTATTAATAATAAGAGCAAATATGTTCTTCCTGCCTTGATAACTTACAACTCCTCACACATTGGACAGACACAGAACCTTGTCCAGCCCGTAGCGATATTCGCGATGTCAAATTACAGGCATTGCTATCTGTTCTCCATTGTAATGGCCGGATTATCGCGAGCTGATTGTCATCTGTTTCCCAAGCGAAAGCTGCACAAACAATATAATCAAAGTCGGCTTTGGAATGTGTGCCATATTTCTTTCTTCTTACTCTGTGATATAGTTGCTAATTCACATTCAGCCAGTGAGTTAGAGCAAAACAGCGCTCCTAGTTGCGGCATCATGAATTATAGGAAGCCATGTTCTCGTGAAAAGTGTGATTATTCTCTGATCCGCTTCGACCTCACGCGTTCAGACCCAGGAGTTTTAATAACTCCTTGGTTTAAGTCCTTGCTATATACAAGTTTCTCATTTCTGAAATAATACTCCCGAAATGACGAAAATTCGTAGCTTTCTCGGTTGAGTGTCCAATTTAAGAACGCATGTTCGATTCGCGGCCATAGAAATAAACGGAATTTTGAAGGACGAGGGAAATCCACAGGAAAATTTGACTCCCAAAAGACCTCTCATGTCACAAATGGGCATTACATCCCAAAAGTACTTCAATATCTTCACCAGAGGTCTACTTTCATTGATAGAAGGCAGTAAAAACGGAAAAACAAATTATTTTGTATGTCTAGCTGCCTTCGCCTAAAATGCCTACAGTACACCTGGTAGATGAGATCATACGATTAATATTTTAATTATTATTATTATTATTTTTATTAGAGCCTCCGTGGCTTAGGCGGCAGCACGCCGGCCTCTCGCCGCTGGGTCCATGGTTCAAATCCCGGTCACTCCATGTGAGATTTGTGCTGGACAAAGCGAAGGCAGGCAGGTTTTTTTTCGGGTACTCCGGTTTCCCTGTCACAATTTCATTCCAGCAACACTCTCCACTATCATTTCATTTCATTTGCCATTCATTAAATCATTGCCCCAGGGGAGTGCGACAGGATTCGGCAGCCGGCAAAGTTCATATCCTCGCCGCTATCCCTGACCCAGTCGGTCGACTGGAAGCAGGCTGTGGATATTCATTTTCACTAATAGAGTCCTAATATTATTAATACAAATAATGCGGATATATGTGATTAGCGTAGTTACCATGGCAACAAGTGTTGGTCATCTAGTTCAGTAGAGACATCTATATGTTGCTATAAGAACATCTTACTTACTATTATTGAAAGTTAGTACGCCTATCTATCGTGAGATATTACGGCCTCTTTTTAGTGTTGGACTATAACAGTCCCTAAAATTACTAAAAGTTGTTCAAAATTTCGATTTTTCTTTTTGTGGCTCCGAGTGTCATTTAAAATCTAAAAATTCAGTGCTACCAACATAGAATTTTAATATCAACAAAAATCCCCAAAAGCTTACTGAATTAAAATTTCTTCGAAAGTGCTATTTTAAGTGCACGAGTGATCTAGGCTTATGGGGTTACCGTGGCAATATGGCTCTCAAAATGGGACATAACTATGAATTTCATCAAATGATGATAATAATATATTCATTTGGAATACTGAAATGATAACACAGGTTATCAAACAAATTCTATACATACACCAAAGTAAACGTGGCTGAATTACCACGATGTGCCAGCCTCTAAAATGAAATAACATCATAATAAAAATGGAAATATATATCTGTCCGAAGTTAATGGACTCCGACACAGTTTAACCGATGGCATTGCAATTTTGTAGGGTTGTAGTGCACTTCCCAAGGATGGTTTTTGGCAACAATAATTTTAGATTGCCCTCTCCATTCCTTTCAGTTAGACCCTTTGGCACAAATACTGAATTTCCATGCCCCACAAGCTTTATAATTTTATTTAAGGGCGTCGTCACGGGGATGGGGACTTACAGCATTGGTGAGGATTCATCATTTTTCATGGTCTCTTTTTTATACTACGTGTGTTGCTTTCAGTCTACGGGTGTTTCAATGTTGATTTTATCTGAATAAGGAGAGTTTTGGTAAATATAGCTTCAGAGTTGATTTTTTACTAATCTTCTAATTTTTGTTGTCAAAGTTCGTCATCATATAGAACCTGGGTCCTTTTGGTGTATGGTTTTCACCTAAAGATTTGGTCATCTGGGTGATACGGTGTTTTGAATAAGGTTAGTTTGTCTCGTCTCTTATAATTACTGTCATAATCTATTCTTATTTATCATTATCGAACTGACTGCAAGTGAACACGCTGACTCCAAAATTATGTTGATTGAAAACTTTTGGTATCAGGTGTACCAAATCAGCAGGAATCTTTGTGTATTAGATACGATCTAGTTGTGTGACCTGTTGGGTTAAGGCCGCTGAGACAACCTGCCCAAGGCTGTATTATTGCTTCGCCGTGACCTGCCCGTATAAGTGTGTGAGAACTGAACAGAACGTTTGATTGTTTCCACGTGTTTGCTTTATAAGTATGTGTGAAAATCACCAATAATTACCAACTTGCCGTGTGTCTTAAATATAGTTCCCTTCTCTCTAAATAATAAGCACTTTCAATACAAAATATGCTAATTCGTGAGACGATTTGATGTTTGAAATTGCACCTTCAGCTTATTTGACACAATGTAGTGGTGTTTTATCCTGCCTCGGGATACCAGAGCTCTTTCATTACCGTTTCTGGTGAAGAAGATATGCATACAAGTCCCATCAATCTGACAGGAATTATTGGAAGATGATAGGTGTTGAGAACTTTCCACTTTATTTTCTTGTGTTTCTATAAAACTTGCAATAACGGAGAATAATCCTTTTCTGCTTGTCTGCCTACTTTAGACAGGGTCAAGGTGTGTAGAGGATAATATACTGACCATCAGACCTATGAATTTGTGTGGACATAGGCCTACTTACTTGTGCTGGGCTCCTCTCTGTTATCTTTCCTCTCGACCTCCCTTGGTCAACTCTTGTTCTTTTCCGACCCCGACGGTATTAGGGTATCCGAGGCCTAGGGAGTCGTTCACTTTCCCGCCTTTCCATGTTTCATCTTTCCTGATCCCTCCTTCTTCGAGGGGTCAGACCTCTTGTGTTTCTTTTCATAATCTCCTGCCTTCTGCTGCTTGCCACGGTGAGTGAGTGGTTATCGTGTCAGATTACTAACCCCCAAGCTTGCAGGTCCGCTCCTGGCCGTGGTAAGTGATTTTTGAAAGCTGGCAAAAATCACGATACGCATGTCTTACGATTTGGCATGTTAAAGAACCCATTTGAATTCAGTAGGCCGTGTTCATAATGGAAAAATTAATCTCAGGATTGTCCGCCAACACAAAGTTCCTAATTTCTCTACTAGAAAGCGCTATAGTGTCAAGGAGCTTACTGTAGATATCTAACCTGTTTGACTTTCATAGTGGTGGACCGGGTTCGATTCCCGGTCAATGCATGTGAGATTTTCGATGTGAAAGGACATGTCCTATGGTTCGGATTCCACGTTAAAAGGAGGTCCCGTGGCTCATGATCACAAGATTAACGGTCACGTTAAACTACAAGCTTCTTTCCTTCCTTTGACTTTCATAGGGCTTCAAGGAACAACAAAATTCGACATGCAAGCTGCCCTCTGGGTGTCAAATAACAAAGCTTGCACACGGCATCCGAAGCCATACGATATTAAATTATTGCCTTCTGCTCAAGTCCCTCAAGGAGGCACGGTGTGTGTAGCCCCACCACTTCTGGTGCACTTTGGATTGTGCTACACCCTCAAGGGCTCACGTCTGGTGAGTTCGATATTTGGCGACGCCGAGGGCTTTCCGAGCTGGGTTCGGGTTTTCTCCTTCTTCCATTGCCTTTGGGGTGGTCCCTCTCCTCTTTACCTTTCCTCTCTGCCTTTCCCGGCTCTCCTTTCTTCCAGGTCTCTTAATTCTCATTCTTCGAGGGTTGAGGGCATTTCCTTTCCTTCTGCCTTTTGATGTCCTTATTCTTATTCTTGTTTTCCATTTCCTCTTCTAGTTTGTAAGTGTGTAGATAGTTTTAGGTTTAGTTCCATTTGCATTTCCGCAGTCACCCAAACCATTAGGGGCCGATAACCTAGATGTTAGGCCCCTTAAAACAACAATCATTATCATCATCATCATCATTGTGTAGACACATTTGAGTTGGTCCATGTTCAAAACACTCAAAACATTACCATCCCCGAAGGGACGGGGTCTATTTGGACCCCAGCTCAGAAGGGTAGGTTTCTTCATTTGTTAATATTCGGCCGCTTCTCGACATTAACTTTTATCGTTTCAAATGATCTTGTCGACTTCATCGTTATGCTTTGGTCTACCGTTATGCGTTACGGTTACGGCGTGTATGACGTCATCCTGTTGTTCAGTGCATATGCACCGAGTCTGACTTTACTCCTGGGGTCTGGCGTTATGCGAACGGAGACGGCGAGTGCGTGACGTCATGCAGCCCCCGCGCGGGAAGCCTAAGTTAAAGGGTAATGGAGTCTGTTGAGTCTGAGTTAACTCCTGGGGTCTGGCGTTATGCGATACGGAGACGGCGAGTGCGTGACGTCATGCAGCAGACTGCAAAGAGCCCTCCTGAGCCTTTCTAACATGTGTAGCATTTGTTGCATGCGTCATTTGAAATGATATAAAGTCTAGTCTCTCAGACTGACTGTATCTTTTTTTTATCGCTTGTCCTCCCAGTTCGGCTTTGTGAGGGATCATTCCTCTACCGTCGCTAAGACGATGTCTGTGAGATGAACATTTTGTCCCCAAGGGGACCTTAAACGTGTCAGTAAATCTACTGACACGGCTCCCTCGCATTTGCGTACCCTCAAATGCCACCTGACTGCGCCAGGATTTGATCCTGTAACCTTGGGAACAGCAAGCAAGCCGAGACCATTGAAGGTGGTCTTACGACCATGAAGTGAAGCGTTTCATCGTAACCTTCCATCAGAAGCCACCCAGTATGGCCAACAAACTGCAACTTGTAACAACCAGAGGCCAGAAGCCAATTGGACACACGGTAATATCAGGGCAAGGAATTTAAATAGTCCACCATATGATTTCTCCTTGGCGTGTTTGTTACAATGCACACATTAACATAACCCAGCCTCTGTAAGGAAGACGGTTTGATTGGTGTACAGCATAGTTTAGCATGACAATTAATGCCGTCATTTGACTCCAAGCGGAGGCGGGTTCGATCCCAGTTCTAGTGCATTACACGCTGAATTATAATTGATGCCAGGGAACTTGCTCGAATGAATATTACACAGGAGCGTAGACTACCATCTGGTCACGGAATGTCTGGATTATATGAATAAAGACAGGTTGTTGGTTTTTCCTTTTGGTCGTTTTATGCACTCAGTAGCTTAGTCGAGAATGTAGAGCAGCGATCTTCCTAGAAGCGACCGAGTGGAGCCGATGACCAAGGTGTGCCAAAACCCTCAACACATACGTACCTTAACATTGTTAAGAGAAGCTTAGGAAATCGGAGGTTCGTATACCGGCCAACCAGATTGTATTTTTTTCTCTTTACACTTCTTCCAGGCAAATGCTGAGATAGTAGTTGATGAACATTATCGGGACATCTAAGAAAAAAAAGAACCCTGGCACTACAACCAATGAAGGGCGACCGCTGCCCAGCCATTTGGCCTGCAGTTATTGGGGTGACGCGTGAGCAGCGCATCGGGTCCCCTCTGCAGTTAATTTTCGTGATCGGGGTGCTGCCTCACTGTCAGACAGCTACTCAATTGTCCTCACGAGGCTGAGAGCACCCCGTTCCAGCCCTCCGGACAGTATCTAAAATCCCCGAAGGAGCCGGGAATCGAACCCGGGCCTTCCTGGCGAGTGGCAGGCGTGCTACCCCAATACCACGGGACCGGCCATCGGGAAATCTACCTCAAATAATTACATCTATAATCATTTAAATTAGCCGCTGGCTGCGCGAGCGAGGTAGCCGCCCCGCTGAGTCCAGCATTGCTGCCACTTACTTGTGCCGGGCTCCTCTCCGTTTTCTTTCCTGTCGACCTCCCTTGGTCAACTCTTGTTCTCTTCCAACCGCGACGGTATTAGGGTATCCGAGGCCTACGGAGTCTCTTCCTTTCTCGACTTAATTGGTCCTTCTCTCATCTTTCCAGATCCCTCATTCTTCGAGGGTCAGCCTTCTTTTTCTTTTCATTATATCTCCTGCCTTCTGCTCAAGGCCCTCAAGGAGGCAGGGTGTGTGTAGCCCCACCCTGGATAGTGCTACAGCCTCTCAGCTGGTGAGTTCATGAGTTGGCGCCCCCGAAGGATTCCTGAGCTGGGTCCGGCTTCCGCCCCCCTTTTTTCCATTGCCTTTGGGGCAGGCCCTCTCCTATTTCGCCATTCCTATCTGCCTTTCATGGCTCTCCTTCTTTTTAAGTCCATCAAGGGTTGAGGACATTTATTTCCCCTACTCTTGTTTTCGTTTCACTTTCTTCTTCTTGTTTTTAAACTGAAGTTAGTTTTAATTACAGGGTTATTTTCATTTTTAATGATCATCCAAACCATTAGGGGACGATAACCTAGATGTTAGGCTCCTTAAAACAACAATTATCATCATCACAGTAACACAGGCTATCAGCCAAATAAACGGAGATGTCCAAAGATATTCCAAGCCCCAATTCGAAATGTCCGCCTCATTGAGTAGTGGCTAGCATTCTTGGGGTGTCTCTGAGGAGGGCCGGGTTCGAATCCCGGCTCTACCAAGAAATGTAATTCTGGTCTGAGGGGTGGAACCGGGTAAACTCAGCCTCATGAGGAAAGACTGGGTTCAATTCCCACCACAGCCATTCTGGAAGTAGTTTTCCATGGTTTCCTGACTATACTCC
Organism: Meconema thalassinum; assembly: GCA_946902985.2. NCBI lineage: Eukaryota > Metazoa > Arthropoda > Insecta > Orthoptera > Tettigoniidae > Meconema > Meconema thalassinum. Next base: position 57,269,660 of record OX336398.1, on the reverse strand, counting down.
AGGCAAATGCCGGGATAGTTACTAACTGAAGACCACGGTTGTCTCCATTCTATCTTCACCTGAATTACAAAGTTTCACACTAATACAGACACCACAATAACATAAGTTATCAGACAAATTTTACACACGGGGCTAATTGTCGACGATGCCTAAGACCCTGAGCATGAATATCAACCAATAAAAAATATATTTCTCCTTCTTGTTACTGTTCCACTATTTGAGGTTCACGAAGGCGGTTCGGTGGCGTAGTTGGTAGCATGCTGAGCTTCTATGCCCAAGGTCGCGGGTTCAAACCCGGCCGAAGTCATTGGATTTTTTAAGAACGTTCAAAATCCCTCAGTATGTCTTACTTCGGAGGGGGAGTAAAGCCGGCGGTCCCATGTCATAGATTTATGGCATGTATAAAACCTTCCACTAACTAAACTTGTGTGAAGCAAAATTTGTAGGTTAGGTTTGATTAATGCTCTTAAGTTCCAACGTTCGTCACCAGGCGCTGGTTGCGATGGCATCTAGTTGTAGCCAAGCTCACAGCTAGATGTCGTGGGCGGTAGCATTTGGTAGCGAATGTAGGAACTACTTGGAATTATCGTCTGCAGTCCTTACTTGAATTTAAAATAGATAACACAAACTAATACAGTCATCACAATTAACACCGGTTATCAGACAGATTCTACACACACCCAAAGTACACGGAGCTACATGACCGCGTTGTCGCAGCCCCTAAACTGAGGAACGAACGAGGTTCACGAAAGAAATTGGTTATGTGTAAGTAAAGGATGGGCCAACATCGCTACATCGACTAAGTTTTGTTTCTTGTCTGTTGTAGGCTAAGCATTATTAAAAAGCGATTATAACATTGAAGCAGACGGTAAATAGTGTATCTCCTCCCATGTTTATCTTCAGTAGGCTACGTCAAGGACGACCGGCTAAGCTCCGTCTAACTGTTCTTCTCTGGGAATGACGCTTCACGGTGGAGATGATGATGTGGTGAGCTCAACTCCCACTTAACATGCCACAACTCATTGTGCTATGTAGCCTATATGGTCATCCTTCCTCTTTGGAGGTTACCATAGCAACGTCAACACTTTTAACTGATCTGTTGGGCTCCGACCGTCACGAGGGATGCGATCCAGCTGGCAGTGACCCAACATTGTCACAGATAAGATGGCTACCGGCTCCTGAAATTGTACGAATTCATAATAGATCTCGTGATTATTTCGTGTTGGTGTGTATGACAATCGTAAAACATGTCGTGTTAGGATATTGTTATAATGATTTCAAAGATTGTGCGAGGTTATGTTGGACCGGATTTTGTTACAAGATGTTATTTTCTTACAGATGGACATCTTCTCGTGTAGGTTCTCATGTATAATTAGGCTTGCCATTCGTTCCGGTTTGACCGGGACAGACCCGGTATTTTGCTCTTGTCCCAATGTTCCACCCAGTTTTATCAATGACCCGGTAAACGGCTGTAAGATGTAAAAAGTAATGAATTTATGTGTTAAAGAATCTTTTATGAATCGGTTACTTTTCAACAATCAACATCGTTTGTTTTTTGTAATTGTTTTTGTAGTTAGTAATTGTTCAATAGTAATTGTTCAATTGAACAATTTTATGAAGTATTTTAAATTGTATTTTATTAACACTTTTTTCTAGGTAGACCAGAAAAAATTATCATTAAAAAGGAAAAATTATATATTTTTATGTAGCAAAGATTGTGTGTAGAAGTAACAATTTAGGGTGCCAGATTCCCCCCCTCCCGTCACTTGCGATGCTTAAAAAATGGCTTAAAACTCACCATTTTGCTTCTAATTTTTTAAAAAATTCCCGGACCCCCCACTCAATACCCCCCCCAGATCCCCCGGTAAGACCATCCCATGTTAATGTGTCCCGGTTTCACACACCAAATATATGGCAAGCCTAGTATAATGTTTCTGTAAGTGTTAAAGCTTCAATAATATAAGTCATATTCCGGTAAATACGTTCCAAACCAGGATCTTAATCTTCATAAAATTACAGTAATTGTAACCTGGATTCTACAACTCAGCAATTTTTCTAGGTTTGTGTCGTGTCTTGTGTGGGGTTTCGCCTAGGACACCAAGCTGGCTCATCAGCGGGCTCTTGGTGTCCCGCCCGGCTAATTTTCAGTAGTGTAGAAGGTTGTCATCTCCTTTCCTGTTACCAAAATTACTGGATTTATTCTCAGCACTAGTCGTTAAAAGCCAAATCAGTTTAGCTTAGTTATGGAAGGAAGGAAGGAAGGACTGAGGCCAATGTTAGAAATGTGAAACAAATTGTCTCTGATGTAGTTACGTAGAAATGGAACAATTAGTTCAGGACAAGGAGGCTGCAGAGCTGCATCAAAGGCTGAGAACTCTTGCACACACGTTAGTAATATTCAAGATTATTTAGAAGCCCCCGTTCTCTCACACACTAAACTAATCTTATACCAAATAACCTGTTAACAAGTATATTTCCAAGCAACCTTGTAAACCAGATGTTTTATACTTCAAGCGACCTTGTTGATTTTTTTTAGGGTCTACTGTACATTATAGTCCTTGTGGTTTAGTAAAGAGGCCTTTTAAAATAAGAGTTATTCTTATAAACCAGCCTTTGTAGTTCTGTGGCTAGAGTTCTGCATCCTCTCCACATTCACATGTCCTTCGTCCTCGCGGGATCCACACCTGCGAATGTTTAACTCTGAGTACCCCAAGATATAATTACATATCTTAGTGATTTGGACTTAAAAATTTATTAAAAACTAGCAGCCCGCCCCTGCTTCGCTTGGTATCTTTAACGGTTTATCCAACGTAGGCTTAAAAGGCGCACGGGCGGCAGGTTCCAGACGCAATTCAGAAAAACCGAGGTGAACAGCGAAACTCAAAACACATATACTCTTCTCTGAAGTTTTAACTCGACATGACTCGACAGTTTGATGCTGGCCGAAGCTGGGGCGATATGCTCGCTCGTTAGCTCGTAAAGTCGCTCCGAAGCTGGTAATTTAAATTTCCACTGAATGGAGATTGTTGGAAGAAGTGAAAACGTATAATCACTTATAGTGGACGATGTATTCAAGATAGAGATATGCTGTCTGAGACTTTTTTTTTTTTGTAGAACTCTTCATGCTGAACAATTCTTACACTCATAGTACATAGATATTTTTAACGGTTTAAAAGGTGTAAGCTTAAAAGGCGCACGGACGGGAGGTTTTTCTTCGACTCGATTCACTGAAATCGTTACTGCTCGGCTTCCCTTGGTCATAAATGAATCCTTTTCTACAGAAGCCTTCCTCGAGAAATCCTCTACAGAATGACGAAAACCGCATCAAAATTCAACCAGTGGTTCTCGAGATTACCCGTTACATCCAAGAATCGGGGACTTCGTTTTATACTATGTAGAGATTTATTCATTCATTCGTGCATTCATTCATTTGAGTTATTATTATTTATTTTATTTACTTATTTACAGCGTATTTTCCCAATATTGGAAAGCGTTAAGCAATTTGACTCAATTCTTGACGTTCTTCTTATCTTCACAATATTGTTTCATTCTGTTGGAGAATGCCAATTTTCTTTCGTCACACCATTGAGGTCTGTAAGGTGTAGGTTTTGCTTGCTCTGGTTGGACTTCCCAGTTGTTCACTTTGTTACGGAAGGAGTCTCTGACTGATGTGTCGGTTATGTTAGCAGTTCGCATGTCTTTTTGTACTTCTTTCATCCATGGTGTTGTACTTTGGAGTGATGATATGTAATCTAGTATTTTTTTTTTTTGGTTAGTCGCGTATGCGGCAATCTACTTAAGTGCCCGAAGAATTTCAATCGTCTTTTTCTGAAGTCAACTTCGATGTTTGAGTATTTTTTTATTTGTCTTGATTGACTGTAGTCGGTTCCCGTCAGGAGTAAGTCATTATTATTATTATTATTATTATTATTACATCTTTTTTGCTTTACGGACAGTGTTTTAACTTAAATATCTCACGATGACACAATTTTCACTTCTCTCCCTTCTTCCTCTTCTCGTCCCAAAATCTCCTCACCCTTTGACTGTGCCCCTGTTTCCTTTGTACTGTCCACAGTGTTCTTGTCTTCATCTTTTCATTATTGTTTTAAATTTGGTATTCTTAATTTTGTTTCTGAATTCTCCTCTGTCTCCAATTATTTGGCTGTCGATCCCCACCTGCCTTAAGTCTTCCTCTATTTTATGATACCAATTAGTTTTCCTGCTCGAGCTGTTTACTACATCAAAGATCTTCTTTGTAAGTCTCTTGTTGTTCATTCTCTGTATGTGCCCGTAAAGAGTTAGTCTGCGTTTTCTGATCATATTGGTGAGTCTGTCTGTGTACTCGCATAGCTCTTTGGTAGGTCTTTTCATCCATATGCCATCTCTGTGTATTGCTCCAAATATTTTTCTGAGAATTTTGCGTTCTATTTTTTTCAGTTTCTATGATGCCTGATTCTCCAATTGTTGGCGTTTCTGACGCATATATAGTAATGCTTCTGGTAGGATATTTATGTATTTATTTATTTATTTATTTGATCTCGAATGAAATATGTTGGAATATGTACACCCATAGTTGGTAGTATGTGCACATGTGAATATTCGTCGAACAAGAAGCAAAGTTGCCAACCTCTCAAACCTCAAAATCACAACTTTCCACTCAGAATGTCCCTTTTCACTAGAAAATTGCCCACGTAAAAATTAAGAAGAAGAAGTAATGCTTCTGGTAGTTTATTTGTTCATTTATTTAATTGTTTATTTATTTGTTTATGTATTTGTTTATTTGTTTATTTATGTATTTGTTTATTTGTTTATTTATGTATTTGTTTATTTATGTATTGGTTTATTGTTTATTTGTTTTTTGTTTATTTATGTATTGGTTTATTGTTTATTTGCTTATTTATGTATTTATGTATTTGTTTATTTATGTATTTGTTTATTTGTGTATTTGTTTATTTGTTTATTTATGTATTTGTTTATTTGTGTATTTGTTTATTTGTTTATTTATGTATTTGTTTATTGTTTATTTGTTTTTTGTTTATTTATGTATTGGTTTATTTGTGTATTTGTTTATTTGTTTATTTATGTATTTGTTTATTTGTGTATTTGTTTATTTATGTATTTGTTTATTGTTTATTTGCTTATTTATGTATTTATGTATTTGTTTATTTATGTATTTGTTTATTGTTTATTTATTTATTTGTTTATTAGTTTATTTGTTTGTTTATTTATTTGTTTATTTATTTATTTTTTTGTTTATTTATTTGTTTATTTATTTATTTGATTTCGAATCAAATATGTTGAAATATGTTAACCCCTAGTTGATATGTGCACAAGTAAATATTCATCGAACAAGAAGCAGAGTTGCCAACCTCTCAAATCCCATCTTCCCATTCAGAATGTCCCTTTTCACTAGAAAATTGCCGACGTAAAAATGTATATTGTTGAAAACAAATGTATAATGAATAAAATAATGTGCTCCATATTCTCGATAATGTCGTTTTAATTGCGCTAAAATTGATTTTAACGAAACACAAAACTGTCTTGTAATAGTACATTAAGCAACTCGCCTATAATGGCAATAATTAAGACACGAGTATTTCCATACGAGTGTGTTTTAACATTATAGGCGAGTTGCATACGACTGTTTATGTTCGACGATAATTATAACTATTTTATGTTCGAACATAAATATTCATAAATATCTGTCGAGATTTCGCCAGTTTTATGTACTGAACAGAGCGCATGGGACGCAGAGAATACCTTGTATTTGACCATGGCCTCCTGGAATACCCCACTTCGACACTAGCACGCAGTAAAATTTAAAATTGGAAGGCCGTGGAAGTCGGCGCAGATGCGATGATATCCTTACCTAATTGGTCACACAACTGTTTTTTGTTCTCTGTTTGGTTTGAGAAACTATTCATAATGAACATAAACTATCATTAATTCATTATACACTTAAACATTCACTTAATACGCGTTTTTTTTTTAATTTAAAGATTACAAGATTAATGTTTCAGATGCTCATTTTTTAAAATGAAGATTTCACCAATCACAAAACATAAGTTTTAATCTCCAAAACCGTCTATTATCGCACAAGCGACAGTTGACGATTGTAATGTATTACTGTACTTCCGTGAAAGGTGTGTGGATCGTACCTATTGTGCAAGTTTGCCCTGGAAACGACGCTTTTATATATTATTTGCAGTTCAGCTGGTGATATATGTCACCGGCTAAATATCCCAAAATCATCTCACATTTTGCCAAAATATTTATCTAAATGTCCCACAATTTAGGACAAATATCACGGGTTGGCATCGCTGACAAGAAGAATATCTGTACTCGAGATTACCAATGTAGCATATATATCTCAAAACAAAGGAATGTCTAGGAATATTTGTGCTTGGGAATGTTGGTAGCCTTGTTTTTTATTCTCTCTCTCTCTCTGTAACACAAATAACAGTAAGTATTACATTTTTAATGAGTTTATATTGCTGCACTGCAGCGTAGAAATAGGGCTAATAAAAGCAGAAAGAAAGGGCAATTATTATCTACTTCTTTGGCTATGAGGAAGCAATGCTAATTAACATCAACTCAGAAAGCGAATGTTACGATTTATAGTTCCTAATGATCAGGGAACGGATTTATATGTGGCGTAGTTCGTAGCATGCTGAACTGCTGTGGCCAAGATCGCGGGTTCAATCCCGACCGAAGTCGTCGAATTTTTAGGAGCGTTAAAAATCCCTCAGTAGGCTATGTCTTCCTTCGGAGGGGAAGTAATACCCACGGGCCCATGTCATAGATTTATGGCATGAAAATAACCTACCACTAACTACTATTGTCATCATCATCATCATCATCTTCATTTCCCTTTTTCCAGTTGACACTGGGTGGGGGCAAATATGGTTCCTCTCCACTTTGTTCTGTCGTTCCACCATTCCTCTTCCGACACAGTGTTCTAATCCAGGTTCCGTTTACTAATGCTATTCTTCACCGAGTCCATCCAACGCATTCTTGGTCTTCCTCGTCCTCTCTATTGTATGAAGCTAAATTTTGTAGGTTAGATTTAATTAACGCTCCAAGTTCCAACGTTCACCGCCAGGTGCCGATTGTGGTGGCATCTAGTAGCCGAGTTCACAGCTACTCTAGGTGTCGTTGACGGTAACATTTGGTAGCAAAAGTAGGAGGTACTTGAAATTGATCGTCTGCAGTCCTTACCTGAATTACAGATAACATACACTAATACAGCCATCACAACACCGGTTATCAGACAGATTGTAGCCTCCGTGGCTTGGGCGGCAGCACGCTGGCTTCTCACCACTGGGGTCCGTGGTTCAAATCCCGGTCACTCCATGTGAGATTTGTGCTGGACAAAGAGGAGGCAGACAGGTTTTTCTCCGGCTACTCCGGTTTTCCCTGTCAATATTTCATTCCAGCATCACTCTCCAATTTCATTTCATCTGTGATTCATTTAATCATTGCCCCAGAGGAGTGCGACAGGCTTTGGCAGCCGGCACAGTTCATATCCTCGCCGCTAGATGGGGGCTTCAATCAATCCATTCCTGAACCGTTCGGTCGACTGGAAACAGGCTGTGGATTTTCATTATCAGGCAGATTCTACACACACCCAAAGTACACGGGGCTACCTACATGATCGCGTTGTCGCAACCCCTAAACTGAGGTACTAACCAACCAACCATTATTGACAGGACTACTAATTTACTAGAATTTAATATTTTCTAGCCGAAATGTGGACAATATTGATTTCAATGACTAAGAATATGGAGCATATGTGGCACATATGAAACAAGTAGTTCCGTGAAGAACTATACAGCCTATTTTCATATATCCTGCTCATGTTAATTGCCTCTATCAACATAAAAAAAAACAGTTTAATTGATGTAACAGATTCGTAGATATTGAGAACCGTGTAAATATTTCAGATGGTCGCCAGGTTGGATTTTTATTTTTGTACTATTATATTAAGAATATTGTGTACGTGTGGTATTCAAACTTCAATCGCATGATTAGAACACAAGAAGTAAAAACGAGATTTTAAAATTACGCACAGCAGCCATCTTGTGATTATGCAAACAATTGAAATAAATTAGATGCCAGTGGATCAACATTTGTGTAAGCATTTATCGTGCAACGTTTCACGGCACTCGGATAGTTAATTCGCGAGAAACGTCCATTTAAATATTTATACTTCGTGTCGCCGCCATGTTGGATTCGTGCTCACTAGGTTACTGAAAGTCCTATAGGTGAACATATGTTCATAGTCTCTATGAACATAAAAATTTCAGTTTGGTTGTTCTAAAAGATTCATAGATATTGAGAACAGTCTAAATATTTCGTAAGCTCGCCATTTAGGATTGTTATATGTATAGGCCATAGAGTTATGTACCATTCAAGGACACTTATTGCCTAGGTTCATTATTCAAACTTTCACTTCGATCGCATGATTACGACACAAGAAATAAAAACTTAATTTTAAAATTTCACACAGCCGCCATCTTGAGGTTATGTAAACAATTGAATTAAATTAGATGGCAGTACATTACAATCTGCAAAATCATTTACTGTACCACATTTCACTGCGCTCAGAGAGTTAACTCACGAGAAAAGTCTATTAAAATATTTCAAATTCGCTTGGTCGCCATGTTCGTTTTGTACTTTACAGATTTATGAATTATACATAGGTAAACTTGTATCAGTACCCTTTATCACCGTACAAAATTGCAGGGTGATATCTGTAATAGTTTCGGAGATATAGAATGTCAGTGAAATATTTCGCACAGCCGCTATTTTGAGGTTATGTAAATAATTGAACTAAATTAGACTCCAGTGCATTGCAATGTGTATAAACATTTGCTGTACCAAGTTTCATTACGTTTGGATAGTTAAATCGCGAGAAAAGTCTATTTAAAAGTCTCAAATTCACTTGGCCGCCATGTTGGTTTTGTAGTCACCAGGTTTTTGAAAGTCTCATAGGTGAACTTCTAGTAGTACCCTTTAACACCGTACACAATTTCAGGGCGATATCGGTAATAGTTTCGGAGATATTGAATGCTAGTGAAATATTTCGCACAGCCGCCATGTTGGATTGGTGAGACGTAACAAAATTTGAAGGGCACAGTCGAGGTCGCCGGAAATAGTGCTATGAACTTACCGAGTTTCACTGAAATCGCTCCAGCCGTTTAGATTTTATTAGGGGGTGCACACACACACCTCACGCACACACACACACACATGGACAAAAGGTGATCTCATAAGCCTATATTTTCAAAATTGAAAATAGGCTAAAAATATGGAGAATAAATGCTCCACTTTTCAACTCCACATGTCATGATTCGTAAAGATAACACAAAAGATAATTAAGATTAGATTCCTAAATAGATATGTGTTTAAATATAAATCCGTCCCCTGCTAATGATTCATTGTGTAAATCAGTCTTCTTAGAAATTATATCATCTTTCGCTTCCGCGTAACAAGAAAACTCCAAGCGTGACGAATTCTCTGTGTTGTAGAAGACCAAAGCTATTGAAAGTTAAAGAAGGTCCCATCCTCTTTTTAGTCCATTATCAAAGCGGAACCGATGTGTTGATGACTCAGCTCTTTTAGCAGGCTTTAGTCAATGATGGCAGAGATAATACGCTGCGAATATTATAAAAAAAAAGGGAACCATAATTTGCATAATAATAATCCGAAGACATCACACAAATTCTCTGACGAAGAAAAATAAATCCAACTCGATGTTGAAAACATCCTTTAGGGCGGTTTCATCAACGCGGCGTTAGCAGGCCGTCAGTAAATGCGTTGTTAATTTTAACATTGGAATTAAGCTCGTTTCACTAGCACATTCGGATTAGCATTAACAAGCGAATCGTTATTGTTAAGAAATGTACTAAACTCCTTGAAAGATGATTGTGCTGGTATTTGTATATTGTTTGGTATTATCAAGCATGCCGTGAACTGCAATAAGCTTAAAAGTTACATACTCCTTGGTTAAACACAAACATGGCTGATGAGGAAAAAAGGAAGATGAACTTAAATGTAAGAAACATGTTTATCCATTTCATGAAATCGTTGAAATTAAGAGGACTGATGGTGTGACGTTTATGTAGTCCTTTATTAAATTAACTACATGTGCTATACCGTAAAGCATCACACGAAATTACACTTGTCAGATAGGATTTCTAGGTTAGGTTCTATCGTCTGTAGAATATTCAACACAGAAGGTTTTGACAAACGAAAGCTCGTAATAAAATCGGTGTCGTCGCATTTATCAAAGAAATTCCTTCGTCGTTTATAAGTTAGTGGTTTAAGGGCTTCGACAACGCAGTCGTGTATCCTCGTGTACTTTGGGTGTGTGTAGAATCTGTCTGATAACCGGTGTTAATTGCGATGACTGTATTAGTGTGTGTTATCTGTTTTAATTCAAGTAAGGACTGCATACATTAAATTTTCAAGTAGTTCCTACGTTGGCACTTAAGATCATAAATCAAACCTAACCTACAAGTTTTGCTTCACACAAGTTTAGTTAGTGGAAGGTTCTTTTACATGCCATAAATCTATGACATGAGAACCTCCGTGTCTTAGGCGGCAGCACGCCGGCCTCTCACCGCTAGGTCCGTGGTTCAAATCCCGGTCACTCCATGTGAGATTTGTGCTGGACAATGCGGAGACAGACAGGTTTTTCTCCGGGTACTCAGGTTTTCCCTGTCACAATTTCTTTCCAGCAACACTCTCCACTGTCATTTCATTTCATCTGTCATTCATTTCATCATTGCCCCAGGGGAGTGTGACTGGATTCGGCAGCCGGCACAGTTCATATCCTCGCCGCTAGATGGGGGCTTCATTCATTCCATTCGACTGGAAACAGGCTGTGGGTTTTCATTCATTTCATATCTATGATATGGGCTCGGCGGCTTTACTGAGGGATGTTTTACGCTCTTAAAAATCCCAACGACTTCGGCAGGGTGTGAACCCACAACCTTGGGAATAGAAGCTCAGTATGCTACCAACTACCACCGAAGCCACCCCACAACGACTCTTGGCCAGCCATATCCAAAACTTTATTGAGGTGTGTAGAATTAAATTCCTTGGCAGATCTGGGAATCACAACAATGGTAACGACGCGACGCCACCACGAGCAGTATTGGCAATGCTGATTGTTAGGGCAGGTTCATGGCCTCCTAGATGCTGGCGGGATCACGATCTCGTTAAACATGGCCTACTGTGAGTGCCTACAGTACGATTGTGTCGGTAACAAGCGATACATGCCGAGTGGGAGGGCCTTGCTTTGCCTTACCTTGTTACTGGCTAAAACTACGTCGTGCCATCAGCATAACGGGCTTTTCAATATGGAGTACGCTCTATTATTATACAATTAGTGGTTTACCTGTTTGTCGGGGATTGATCGTCGTGCAACTTTCTTAATCAACAGCTAAACACGGGAACGATGCAGTGGGGCGGCTTCGGTGGCGTAGTTGGTAGCGTCCTGAGCTTCTATACCCAAGGTTGCGGGTTCAAACCCGGCCGAAGTTGTCGGATTTTTAAGAGCGTTTAAAATACCCCAGTATGCCTTCCTCCGGAGAGGAAGTAAAGCTGGCGGTCCCATGTCATAGATTTATGGCATGTAAAAGAACCTTCCACTAATTACACTTGTTGAAGCTAAATTATGGGTTAGATTTGACTAACGCTCTTACATTCCAACGTTCGTCGCCAAGAGCCGACTGCGGGGGCATCTAGTAACCAAGTTCAGAACTACTTGTCGTTGACGGTGGCGTTTGGTAGCAAACGTAGGAACTACTTGAAAATTTAATGTCTGCAGATAACACACACTAATACAGTCATCACAATTAACACCGGTTATCAGACAGATTCTACACACACCGAAAGTACACGAGGATACACGACTGCGTTGTCGCAGCCCCTAAACTAAGGAACCAACCAACCAGAGTCGTAGTGGTCTCAAAACCATTAGTCGTTCTGGCATGCGTGTGCAGGGCAAGTGAAAATGTAGGACCCGATTTCATATATCGGCTGTGTACACTCGCCTGTGTCGATGAGGATAGATCTGAGCGAGTGTGGAGACGACCCGGTGAACGTATGCACGACCAATACATCCGAGACCGATACCAACAGGGAGGAGGTGGTGGCATCATGTATGGTCGCTGAACCCCTCGTGTGTACTGTACATCCCAGGGCATACTATCCTAGCACCTGTAATGAAAAGCTATCCTGACAATTTCGGCCCAAATTTCACTTTCGTGGACGATAACGCTCGGCCGTACAGAGCCTTTCTTCAGGAGAATGGTATTCACAGAATGGAATGGCCTGCATATTCTCCAGATCACAATTGTGTAGAGCAGGCGTGGACACTGCTCCATCTTCACTGTGCTCCAAGGCAATATGCAAAACGTTATTTGATGTGTGTAGTTAGAGGTTCTGCAGTGGCGTTGTCGACATCCAAAATGTGTCAATTTCCAAAGTCTTGCATCAGTCAAAGGTGTAATGAGGGTATTAAAAGAAAGTAGTACCTCTGCTAAATAACTAGGATATTTGTCACTTGTAAGACCTATTCTGGAATACGCCTCGGAGGTTTGGCATCCATATTAAGTAGGGTTCCCCCCAGGGGCTCACATCTAGTGGGACGTGGGTTGGCGACCACGGGGCCCCAGCTGCGTCCGGCATTGCTTCCACTTACTTGTGCTGGGCTCCTCTCCGTCTTCTTTCCTGTCGACCTCACTTGGTCTACTCTTGTTCTCTTCCGACCCCGACGGTATTAGGGTATCCGAGGCCTGGGGCGCCCCTTCCTTTCCCGCCTTAATTGGCCCTTGTCTCATCTTTTCTGATACCCTCCTAGAGTCAGCCTTCTTTTTCTTTTAATGTTATCTCCTGCCTTCTGCTCAAGGCCCTCAAGGAGGCAGGGTGTATGTAGCCCCACCACTTCTGGTACACCCTCACGGTCTCACGGCTGGAGAGTTCGGGGAGTTGGCGACCCCGAGAGATTACTGAGCTGGGTCCTGTTTTCCCCCTTTTATCCATTACCTCTGGGGCGGACCCTCTCCTCTATTACTTTCCTATCTGACTTTCATGGCTCTCCTTCCTTCCAAGTCCCTCAATCCGCATTATTCGAGGGTTTAGGGCATTTCTTTTCCTCCTGTCTTTTATTTGCCTCATTCTCCTTTTGTTTTCCATTTCTTCTTCTAGTTTATAAGTTAGTAGTTAGTTATGGTTTACATTTCATTATCATCTTCACGATCACCCACACAATTATGGGCCGATAACCTAGATGTTAGGCCCCTTAAAACAACAATTATCATCATCATCAAGTAGGGCTCATCAATGAGTTGGAAATGGTACAAAGAAAGGCCGCTAGATTTGTGCTCAGTGAGTTTAGTGGACGATAACGCTCGCCCGCACAGAGCCAGGCATTGTCAATACCTATCTTCAGTAGAATGGTATTCACAGAATGGAATGGCCGGCCTATTATCCCGATCTCAATATTGTGTAGAGCAGGCGTGGAAACTACTTAATAAATAAGTCCGTCTTTACTGTGTTCGATGGCAATATGCAATCTTTTTTTGTCTATGACTGTACAACGTGTTTTTTTTTCTTTCATTTTTAGTGGAAAACTGAAGATGATACGGTGTTATTTAGAAGTAAACATTGCTTGGAAAAGAAGAATCGAGTCTAAAATATCTACCGCGATATATAATTCAGAACAAGGTCACTGATTCTGCTTGGCTTCCCTACTCCTCCCTGTTCGTTCCAGTGATTGGTTGCCGTTCTGCCAGGCGAGGTTTGACCTTTGGCATCCTCAAGTTATCCTCGAGAGGTGCAAAAACCAGTCTACTTATTCCTAACGTTAAAAGGTATTAAAAGTAAATAAAATGTATCTGGAAATACAACTTTCTCCGGGATGACTTCAGTACTTGTTTGAAGTAAAGACGGTGGGAATGATTGCTCATTTCTTTTGCAGTGCATCCCACTGATACAAGACAGTGTTGTCAAATGGGTCAAATGGTGGCCCGGACCTCGGGGCAAAAAACACGGCTGGGTTCGAAACCTTCAAGATCAGGGGTGCACATACAAAACCTGCTAATAAGTGATGGCAAGGTATCTACCTCGCCCCCTCCACACTTACAAGGGAAGTCTCTGAACCGGGGAATCACGGATCCTGCTGGAACTTTTCAGATACGTTGCGTGAGCCCAACTAGGCTGAACCGTGAAGAAAAATCTTTCGGAAATTAACTTCCCCTTGTACTAGATGAAAAAATAAGATTTACAAATTTAAATTGGCGCGCCAGGGGCTTGAGCTTCATTGGCTGTGTCAGAGGTTGCTTCCCAACTGTACTTGGTTTACGGCCTACGGCGTACAATCACCGAATGAGAGGCAACAGACGGTGAGTGTCCCATGCATTGCATGATGAATGGTAACATTGGAAAAGTTATATGTTGACAGGAGGAAAAGTATGGAAAATGTATGGAAAGGTCTCTCAGCATTCAAGAACAGGACCTATTGGACAGTTTGGATGGTGTGTTGATGGTTTTGTGCCTATCTGACTTTCTGGCGTTCGTCTCTTGTAACAAATGTGTTCATTTGATGTGCTTATTGATATTTACAGGTATCATAACTGGTTGTATAGAAAATAGTACAATGAACGTGGACACCTATATATTGTAAAGATGCAGCATTAATGTCGCATGCCGCAGCGCAGCTTGGGAGGGCAGTCGTTTCGAACGTGATCATTTGAGCCACCAATTAAGCGTGAGGCACACTCCCGCTTGGCCAGCGCGCACAGTTCAAAATTGTTATATTTACTGCCGTCTACGGTGGGTAGGAGTTAATTTCCGAAAGATTTTTCGTCACGGTTCTGCCTAGTTGGGCTCACGCAACGTATCTGCTAAGTTCCAGCAGGATCCGCGATTCCCCGGTTCAGAGACTTCCCTTGTTAGTTCCCAATCGTTGAAGCGTGTTGCTACGACAAATTTCTGACACCTAGTTACCATGACAACAAGTTATTACTATTACCCAAATATTCCAGTAAATTAGGGGTTGGTGGTGATGAGTTTCAATATTGCAATAGTTTTTACAATGCTGACGCAAAGCACAGGAGATGGTTGGTTCCTCAGTTAGGGGCTGCGACAACCCGGTCATGTAGCCCCGTGTACTTTGGGTGTGTGTAGAATTTGTCTGATAACCGGCGTTAATTTGTGATGGCTGTATTAGGGTGTGTTATCTGTTTTTAATTCAAGTAAGGACTGCAGACATTCATTTTTTCAAGTAGTTCCTACTTTTGCTACTAAATGCCACCGTCAACGACAACTAGTTCTGAACTTGGTTTCTATATGCCACCGCAGTCGGCTCCTGGCGACGGACGTTGGAACCTAAGTGCGTTAGTCAAATCTAACCTATAATACTAATAATAATAATAATAATAATAATAATAATAATAATATCGTATGGCCTCGGATGCCGGGTGCAAGCTTTGTTATTTGACACCCAGAGGGCAGCTTGCATGTCGAATTTTGTTGTTCCTTGAGGCACTACTAAAGTCAAGGAGGTTAGATATTTAAGCTCCTTGACACTATAGCGCTTTCTAGTAGAGAAATGAGGAACTTTGTGCTCGCAGAAAATCCAGAGATTAATTTTGCCACTATGAACTAATGGGTTCTTTACCATACCAACAATGTATGACATGCGTGTCGTAATTTTTGCCGCCTTTCAAAAATCACTTCCCACAGCCAGAGGCGAACCTGCAAGCTAGGGGTTGGTAGTCCGAGATGATAACCACTCACCCACGTGGCGAGCTATCTAGCCTATAATTTGGCTTCACACAAGTGTAATTAGTGCAAGGTTCTTTTACATGCCATAAATGTATGACAGGAGTTAAAGAAAAGAATGACACTGGGGAAGGAAGCGGGCGTGCCAAATTAGGAGTTAGCATTCCTGCACTTCTGACGGTGGAATACGAACCCGTGCACCTTACAATCCTGCCTGGCAACATGTTCATGCTCATTAATGTGTAACCACTTAGTTCGAATTGCCAAAGGAGCCAAGATTGATGAATGCCTTCATAATTAGACCCATGATTAATTATAACTGTGGAGGGGATGTGCTACATATACAGCATGTACGTACACCACGCCACTTTGTGTGTCTCAGTAGGCAGTTACAGAATTATGAACATACCTTGTAAACAAGTGAGCAGAGCGGTTAGATCAAAGAGAGTTCTTTTTTCTTTAATGCTAATGTTAGATGAACTGAAAGGTTACTCGACCTAGTACAGTAAATATCGCCTTCTCCCTTCGACCCGCGCTATGTCACATGTTTGTTGGCCGCGAGCCAGGCAAAGCCCACTACATCAATCATGTTGACCAGTGCGGCGCGGTCAGTACGCTACAAGCATGGCCTCCTAAACACTGACAGCTTGTGCTCAATGCTACACTATAATTCTTCTTTTGTGATTTGATCCAAAAAGACAACTTTGATGGTAATAAAACAAAACTTTTATCATATTATTCATTTATTGTTTGAGTCTTCAGTCTTTTGACTGGTTTGATGCAGCTTTCCATGCCTCCATGTCCTGAGCTAATCGTTTCATCTCTACATAGCTACCACACCCTACATCCGAGGCAATCTGTTTAACATATTCTAACCTTGGTCTACCCCTACAGTTCTTGTCCTCGACCCTTCCTTCCATAATTAAGCTTGCTATTCCTGGGTGTCTTAGTATGTGTCCTATCAACCTATCTCTTCTCTAGCAGTCGCCAGAAACATCTCTCCTCTCCCACTCGTCTTAATACCTCTTCGTTTGTAACCCTATCTACCTATCTGATCTTCATCATTCTCCTGTAACACCACATTTCAAGCGCTTCAATTCTCCTCTTTTCTGCTGCACCAATAGTCCAAGTTTCACTTCCATAGAGCGCCACGCTCCAGACAAAGGCTTTCAAAAATAACTTCCTAATACCTAAATCTATATTCGATGTCAACAGATTCCTCTTTTGTAGAAATGCTTTCCTTGCCTGAGCCAACCAACTTTTTATATCCTCTTTACTTCGTCCATCACTGGTTATTCTGCTTCCTAAGTAACAGAAGTCTCCTACTTCCTTCAGCTTTTCACCTGCAAATTTGATCTCCATAGAGGTTTCTGATTTATTTCGGCTGCATTCCAGTATTTTTGTTTTACATTTATTAATTTTCATCATGAATTCTTTCCGTAAGACGGAGTCCATACCATGTAGCCTATTATAATCGACACGCGACTTGAATAATTATAATAATACAAAGGAATGCGTACAAACGATTTGTCATACTCAATAGAAGTATCGCCCTCACAATATTTTATGCCATTTGTAAAGGAAGCTTGTAGTGTGTAGTTCAGGGCCATCCAGTCATTGCGCTCGGGGAGCACTGGGCAGTCAGACTAGCGCACCTTCCCCTACCACCACTACACTGTGGCAGCGAGGAGACGGACGATGTTCGGACCACGCTGACTAGATACGTATGTACGTCTCTTGTGGGATCGTTGCCATAACAAATATTCCGCATATACAAATCGAATGGTACTCCGATGTATGGAATGTGCAGGAAACGAACACAAGTGTTAAGTAAAGAATATTGTGATTTATTGCAAACAGAAATGTGAGCATATTAGAGTGGGAAATTCAACAACAAATTGTGTTCCT
Organism: Meconema thalassinum; assembly: GCA_946902985.2. Classification (NCBI taxonomy): domain Eukaryota; kingdom Metazoa; phylum Arthropoda; class Insecta; order Orthoptera; family Tettigoniidae; genus Meconema; species Meconema thalassinum. Next base: position 57,251,957 of record OX336398.1, on the reverse strand, counting down.
TTTAACACACTACAACTCTGTTGCACACTAAACATTTGGCATGCCCTTTATAAGCTGTACAGAAAAATGAAATTTCCCATTCTGCTTTAAAGACTGCTGCTTCACCACTCCTTTTTTAGCCTACTTTTCACATTTTGCAAAAATGAGGAAAAAGTAGACTTATGAGATCGATCCGGGAAAATGTGTGTCTGTCTGTCTGTCTGGCTGTGTGTGTGTCCCCCCCCCTATCAACTCCTAAACGGTTGCAGCAATCAAATCCAAATTTAGTATGAGTAAAGATGTGCACCGGAATATCTCACGTCCATATTTGAAAATGATGTCAGTGCTACCAACTGCTGAAAAAACGCACTAGAAATTTGAGCTCCATGTTGGATATCTCACAAGGTATGCATGGGAGCTATTCCAAAATTGGTTCACATGCAGATAATACTATTTCAGTTTAATTTCCAGGAGGCCAACCATGACAGTGTTGCCAAAATAATGTTAAGCCTTCTGATAGGTCCAATGTTTAAATGCATATAACTTCTACACTATCAATTGGATTTCAACCAAATTTTGTATGTAATATCTGTACCCAAACAGATATGATTGAGCGTATTCTTAAGAGCCACTAGGGCTGCCAACTGTTAATAATTGCTCTCTCTATTTTTTTTATCCAAATACCAATATATCAGAAAGTATGCAAGCCAATAGCTTTAAACTATGCACACGCATATTCTGACATTTTAGATTAATTTGGAGTAACTTATACATGTCAGTTCTACCAACATGATTATAAGCCTGCTGATAGTACCAATTTTTAAATACATGTAACTTCTATACTATCAGTTCGATTTCAACCAAATTTCGTAAGTACTATGTGTACCATAACAGATATGACTGTAAGTCAGGGCTACCAACTGTTAATAAATGCTGTCTATATTTTTTTTACCCTAATATCAATATATCAGAAAGTATGGAAGCCAACAGCTCTATACTTTGCACACGTATGGCACCTGACATTGTAGATTAATTTGGAGTAATTAATACAAGGCAGTGCTGCCAACATGAGTCTATGCCTGCTGATATGTCCAATTTTAAAATACATGTTACTTCTATACTAACAAATGAATTTCATCCAAAATTGGCACAACAAGGTATCATAATATTTCAGATTATTCCTGACCAGCACACGCATGGTATTGTTGGCAACATGCTTTTACGCGTGCTGATAGATCCAGTGTCTAACTGCATGTAACGTCCATTGGACTTCAACCAAATGTTGTATTCTGTACCTTAAGAGATGGAACTAAGAATATATTCAGTCACCAGGGCTGCCAACTGTAGTGCTCTATTAGGCTACATTATACCAGGTATATTTTGAACTAATTTGATATTTCGATATTACCAACTTAATTTTGTCATTATTCATATATACTGTAGAATAATATACTGTAGAATAATCATTGGCATGAAAAGTAGGCTGTATAGTTCTTCACGGAACTTCTTGTCTTGTATGCTGTTCAGTCATGACCACTTCGAAACTGATTTACTTACACGCTGTCAACAAAGCGCATTGGACTGACGGATCGGCTGCACCCTTCAGCCAGCCAAGTTCCTCCCACCACTTCTGAAACTACCTTCCAACAAAGCGCTCGGAGCACTGGCTTAGAGCACGGCCGGAGTGCTGCCTGGATGGCCCTGTACTAGTGTGTGTATTTGTCAATTGGGGATAGGATTTGGAAGAAGGCAGCCGAAGCCATACCTTAGGGACTGTCTCAGCATTTGCCTGGCGTAGATGTGGGAATCACGGATCGCTGAGGTCGGAAATAAACCTTCCTCTTGTCAATTTTGCTTCACAAGGATGTGTTGAGCTTGGAGTATCTGGTGAAAAGTGGGTTTAGAGTGAGGACACTTTGGAGTTCATCCTTCTGGTCAGGAACGCCTCATTCGGTATTGCAACTCTTCATTCGGTCAACGCAATTTAATCATAATTACATGTACAGTAATTAACAAAAAGTATTTTATGCTAAAATACAAACACCTAAAATTTAACTGGGAGTGAATTTCGTCCGTAAGAAATTAACTTAAGAGTTGTAAATCTACAGAGGTGAGGATGTGGCAGTTATCATTTATTAATTACTAGCTGAAGTACCCGTAATTCGCTACGGGTCATAAATCAATTAAAATGTGAAGGTGACAGTTAAAACAGGGGATAGGCGAGGTGCTGCGCGGAGGGAGAGTAAGGATGGAACATTTTGTCCAACTTCACCGCTCGGCGTTGACCGAGTTTTATAGTTACACGGAAAGTGATAAGAACCATTTGGATAGAAAATTAAATTTCAAACCTCGTAAATGCCACCAAATGTTTTCTATTTCTTACCGTTCTCTTTTTATTTGGAATGGAAATATGAAAGTTTTAAACCAAAGGGTGTAGTGACGTGACTAAAATGATCGCCATCTTTAAATAATGCAAAGTATCGAAATTAAAAGTAGCCTATATGTTAACCAGGTAAATCAGCTACTTCCATGTAAACTTTTATGTAAATCGGACCAGTGGTTCTTGCGTGATTGAGTGATTGACAGACACACAGAAACACACCTTCAGTAAAGGCTATATTAAATATGATTTACACGCTGCTAATTCATTTTATTTCTCCACATTACTAGAATGCAACCGAAAGAAATCAGAAAACCTCATTGATGTCAATTTGGCAGGTGAAAATCTAAAGGAAGTAGTAGACATTTTGCTACTTGGGAAGCAAAATAACCAGTGATGGACGAAGCAAAGAGGATATAAAAAGTAGATTGGCTCAGGCAAGGAAAGCATTTCTATTGACATCGAATATAGATTTAGGTATTAGAAAATCATTTTTGAAAGCCTTCGTCTGAACCGTATGGGAGTGAAACGTGGACTGTAGGTGCAGCAGAAAAGGGGAGAATTGAAATGTGGTGTTACAGGAGAATGATGAAGATCAGATGGGTAGATAGTGTAACAAATGAAGGGGTATTAAGACAAGTGGGAGATGAGAGATGTTTCTGGTGACTGCTAACGAAGAGAAGAGATAGGTTGGTAGGACACATACTAAGACACCCAGGAATGAAAAACTTTGTTATGGAAGGAGGAGTCGAAGGTAAGAACTGTAGGGGTAGACCTAGGTTATAATATGTTACATAGATTGCCTCAGAAACATTGTGGGGATGAAACGATTAGCTCAGGACAGGGAGTCGTGGAAAGCTGCATCAAACCAGTCAAAATACTGAAGACTATTGTAACTGTAACGTTATTCAACCCTGGATTATTTCTAATTCCTTTTTCTTTTAATAACGTTGGCAGTAATTACGACTGGCACATCTTCCCTAGCAGATGTTATAAAGGCGATAAGCAAACCTGATCATCATTAGGACTGTCCATTAGCAACACATCGAGATAATATCCAGAACACTTATTTAATCGTCACTCGCGTTAGATCACCGCATTATGGCGCCCGTTACGACATGGCACGGCCACCTAGAACCAGTATTTACTGAAAACACTTGGCACAGCGCCGCGGTGAGGCAGGCCATGGACGGTCACTCCCATCATATCGGATTACCGGTTGCCATGACAACACCACTCAAACTAGATTGCTAACTCACAGTCAAAAAGAGAAGCCGGCCTCTATCTCTAAAACTAGCTTAACTTCCAAGGCTATTTTTGACGTGATAATGCCAAATACATTGTTGGAACACAGTGAAAAAGTGTTACAGTGAAAGGTGATGATATCGTTTTATCTCTCTTCTGTTGCTGCGCTCGAGTGTCGCTACTGTCGTTTCTGGATGTCACGGGTAAACCCCTGGGTGGATTTTGATGCGATTTTCACCATTCTGTAATGGATATTTCGAGAAAGATTTCTGTAGAAAATAAATTATTTATGATCAAAGGAAGTCGAGCAGTAACGATTTTAGTGAAAAAGTCGAAAAAAAAACCACATGGCATCAGTGCGCCTTTTAAGCTTAAACTGGGCAAACCGTTAAAAATATCAATTTACTACCGGTATGTGTGTAAGAATTGTTCAGCATGAAAAGTTCTACAAAAAAGTCCGCGAGAGCATAATTATCTCTATCTTCAATACATCGCCCACTATAAGAGTTTTTACGTATTCATTTCTACCAACAATCTTGATTCAAATAATGAGGCGACAGTTTAAGAGCTAGGGGCGAGCCTATTACCCCAGATACAGACCAGCGCACGGTTGCCAGGTATTTCTTTTTTGACCTTTTCACTGAAAACGTTACTGCTCGGCTTCCTTTGATCTCAAATGAATTATTTTCTACAGAACCCTTCCTCGAAATATCCTTTACAGAATGGTGAAACCCGCATCAAAATCCATCCAGTGGTTCTCAAGATTACCCGTGACATCCAAGAATCGGGGACTTTGTTTTATACTAAGTAGAGATATTTGCAAAAATGAACTCAGCAATCGATAATCTACCTCTACCAGATCCATGCAATTAGAATATCTACCGACACCTGGAGAGTCGTGGGCGCACACTCTGATTACTGCTGGGATGCTGTTCTGGACCGGTGTGTGTGTGTTCTTGTGTAACAAGTAGATGCTGGGTGGAGAAGAAGAAAGCTGCCACAGGATAAGGAGTGGACGGAAGAGAATTATTTCTAAAAACCTGTCCATGTCTGGCGCGTCCGTATTTCATGTAAATGTACTGAGGTTTCTTAACAGCTTTGAATGTCGACCGGTCCCTGTGGAGAGATGAGCATTGCATCACCGCTAAATACTTCCCAAGACGTTTCCTTAATGTTTACGAATTAAAATCGTAGTATTAGAATTTCTAACATGGACATGTTCTAGAGCTGTGGTCTACTCAATGGTTACATTGGCAACAAGTGTTGTTGGTCATCTGGTTCAGTAGAGACATCTACATGTTGCTACAAGAACATCTTACTTACTATTATTGAAAGTTAGTGCGCCTATCTGTGATTAGTGTGGTTACCATGTCAACAAGTGTTGGTCATCTGGTTCAGTGGAGACATCTATAGGTTGCTATAAGAACATCTTACTTACTATTATTGAAGGTTAGTGCGCCTATCTGTGATTAGCGTGGTTACCATGGCAACAAGTATTGGTCATCTAGTTCAGTAGAGACATATATATGTTGCTATAAGAACATCTTACTTACTACTATTGAAAGTTAGTGCGCCTATCTGTGATTAGCGTGGTTACCATGGCAACAAGTATTGGTCATCTAGTTCAGTAGAGACATCTATATGTTGCTATAAGAACATCTTACTTACTATTATTGAAAGTTAGTACGCCTATCTGTGATTAGCGTGGTTACCATGGCAACAAGTATTGGTCATCTAGTTCAGTAGAGACATCTATAAGTTGCTATAAGAACATCTTACTTACTATTATTGAAAGTTAGTACGCCTATCTGTGATTAGCGAGATTACCAAGGCAATAAGTGTTGGTCATCTAGTTCAGTAGAGACATCTATATGTTGCTATAAGAACATCTTACTTACTATTATTGGAAGTTAGCGCGCCTGTCTGTGATTAGCGTGGTTACCTTGCCAACAATTGTTGGTCATCTAGTTCAGTAGAGACATCTATATGTTGCTATAAGAACATATTACTTACTATTATTGAAAGTTGGTACGCCTATCTGTGATTAGCGTGGTTACCATGGCAACAAGTGTTGGTCATCGAGTTCAGTAGAGACATCTATATGTTGCTATAAGAACATATTACTATTATTGAAAGTTGGTACGCCTATCTGTGATTAGCGTGGTTACCATGGCAACAAGTGTTGGTCATCTAGTTCAGTAGAGACATCTATATGTTGCTATAAGAATATCTTACTATTATTGGAAGTTAGCGCGCCTAACTGTGATTAGCGTGGTTACCATGGCAACAAGTATTGGTCATCTGGTTCAGTAGTGACATCTATATGTTGCTATAAGAACATCTTACTTACTATTATTGGAAGTTAGCGCGCCTGTCTGTGATTAGCGTAGTTACCATGGCAACAAGTGTTGGTCATCTGGTTTAGTAGTGACATCTATATGTTGCTATAAGAACATCTTACTTACTATTATTGGAAGTTAGCGCGCCTGTCTGTGATTAGCGTGGTTACCATGGCAACAAGTGTTGGTCATCTAGTTCAGTAGAGACTTCTATATGTTGCTATAAGAACATCTTACTTACTATTATTGGAAGTTAGCGCGCCTGTCTGTGATTAGCGTAGTTACCATGGCAACAAGTGTTGGTCATCTGGTTCAGTAGTGACATCTATATGTTGCTATAAGAACATCTTACTTACTATTATTGAAATTAATGCACCTATCTGTGATTAGCGTGGTTACCATGGCAACAAGTGTTGGTCATCTAGTTCAGTAGAGACATCTATATGTTGCTGTAAGAACATCTTACTTGCTAGTATTGAAAGTTAGTGCACCTATCTGCGATTAGCGTGGTTACCATGGCAACAAGTATTGGTCATCTAGTTCAGTACAGACGTTACTTATGATATAATATTTTAGTAAATTTAAATATGAAACTAATTTTTAGCCTATTTTCAATTTTGAAAAAATAGGCTTATGAGATCACCTTTTGTCCGTGTGTGTGTGTGCGTGTGTGTGTGTGTGTGTGTGTGTGTGTGTGTGTGTGATTCGTGTGTGTGTCCCCCCCTAATAAAATCTAAACGGCAGGAGCGATTTCAATGAAACTCGGAAAGATCATAGCACTATTCCCGGCGACCTCGACCGTGCCCTTCAAATTTTGTTACGACTCACCAATCCAACATGGCGGCTGTGCGAAATATTTCACCAGCATTCAATATCTCCGAAACTATTACCGATATTACCCTGACATTTTCTATGGTGATAGAGGGAACTACTATAAGTTCACTTATATGACTTTTGAAAACCTGGTAACTACAAAACCAACATGGCGGCCAAGCGAATTTGCGACTTTTAAATAGACGTTTCTCGCGATTTGACCCACCAAACGCAATGAAACTTGGTACAGTATATGTTTATATACATTGTAATGCACCGACATCTAACTTCGTTCAATTGTTTACATAACCTCAAAATGGCGGCTGTGTGAAATATTTCACTGACATTCTGTATCTCCGAAACTATTACAGATAATACCTTGCAATTTTGTACGGTGATAAATGGTACTAATACAAGTTTACCTATGTATATTTCATAAACCTGTAAAATACAAAACGAACATGGCGACCAAGCGAATTTGAAATATTGTAATAGACTTTTCTCGTGATTTTACTCTCTGAGCGCTGTGAAATGTGGTACAGTAAATGATTTTGCAGTTTATAATGCACTGCCATCTAATTTAATTCAATTGTTTACATAACTTCAAGATGGCGGCTGTGCGAAATTTTTAAATTAAGTTTTTATTTCTTGTGTCGTAATCATGCGATCGAAGTGAAAGTGTGAATAATGAACCTAGGCAATAATTGCCCTTGAATGGTACATAACTCTATGGCCTATACATATAACAATCCTAAATTGCGAGCTTCCGAAATATTTAGACGGTTCTCAATATCTATGAAACTTTTACAGCAACCAAACTGAATTTTTTAATGTTCATAGAGACTATGAACATATGTTCACCTATAGGACTTTCAGTAACCTGGTGAGCACAAATCCAACATGGCGGCGACGCGAAGTATAAATATTTAAATGCACGTTTTTCGCGAATTAACTATCCGAGTGCCGTGAAACGTTGCACGTTAAATGCTTATACAAATGTTGATCCACTGGCATCTCATTTATTTCAATTGTTTGCATAATCACAAGATGGCTGCTGTGCGTAATTTTAAAATCTCGTTTTTACTTCTTGTGTTCTAATCATGCGATTGAAGTTTGTATACCACTCGTACACAATAATCTTAATGTAATAGTACAAAAATAATAATCCAACCTGGCGACCATCTGAAATATTTAGACGGTTCTCAATATCTACGAATCTGTTACAGCAATTAAACTGAAATTTTGTATGTTGATAGTGGCAATTAACATGAGTAGGATATATGAAAATAGGCTGTATAGTTCTTCACGGAACTACTTGTTTGTTATTCAAGGATGGGTGCCGTGAACTTCAAAAGACTGGGAAACTCTGCTTTACGGAGTTAAGTGGTCAGATTTGGCCATTTGACGTAACTCCTTATTAGTGGTAAGTTAACGAGCGATTCTGTTTGATGAAATGCTCGTGCAATAATCATTAATGGAAAATTAAGAGATAACTAACGTTGGTGGAAGCGGTCCTTAGTGTAACGGCCTCCACTTTACATAGGCCGTGGTAGGGTTAGCTGTGGTTGTACCCGTTCGTGTACATGTAGTCACCATACAGGGATGTTAAAGGGGTTGCATATCCGTGCTAAGCCACGGCGTAACAACTCCGGGGTGATGGGTACACAGAAGGATACTAACCATTGCTACCAAATTACGTAGCGACATTTAATGGGGGGGGGGGGGGGGGGGGGGTATGACAGGCTAACTGTATATTGATGTGTAAATAATTACTGTCATACATGCTCTCATGTTAGTTGTTTATACACCGTGGGAATATGGCACATTAGTAACAGACAGATGTATGCGCGCGCACTCCTTCACACGCTGTCACCGCTGATTGTCATCTACTGTGCTACCGAGAATCAGGCCGACAACACTTGTTGCTTTAAGGGGAGGTGTGACTGAATTTTTCAACTTCCACGGTCTCCGAGGAAGCAGATCTTGTGATTGTCGGGATCATTACGATTTTCTTTCTCGCGAAGGAACGCAAGAACATTTACTTGAGGAAATCTGACATGGGTTTACAAAATGCAAGACGAACATCAAGAGTACAATCCTTTAAAAATTGGCAGATCAAATGGGAGCAAGGAGATCACAGCCAGTGGACTAAGAGAATGATCCCTCAGGTGCAGGTGTGGACAGAGAGGAAACATGGCGAGGTTGGTTACTATCTCACTCAGTTCTTGACTGGGCATGAGTACTTCTGCTCACATCTTAAGAAGATGGGGAAGGTGGATTCATCAGATTGTATCTACTGTGTTAATGAGCTAGATAATGCTAATCACACCTTCTCCTCTTGTGGACGGTGGACCCAAAATAGGCAGTCTCTTCAAGATCACATTGATGTAGAGATATCCCCGGACAATATTGTTGCAGTGATGCTTACAAAATGAAGATAATTGGAAACTGGTAGCACGTTTTGTTGAAGATATCCTCCGAACAAAAAAAGACAGATATGGATCGCCACTGAAGATGATTCATTACGGAAGAGTGCCCTACGGTCAAATATAAAATGACTCTAGCCTGAAGTAATGTGATAAACGGTTCCAGGCTAGTGTTCTGAAGTAACGGGGGAGTTTTAGTCGGTAGTCTGCTACTCAGGAGCAGGAGCCCGACACTATGTGCGTAATGCATTTCTTCCGCTAAAAAATTATTATAATTATAAAATCAACTCAAATGTTTAAATATCATGTGGGCTCATATTATATGATTAAGACAAAGAAACAACGAGGTTTGCTTCAAAATCATATCTCCCCTTAACAACTACGCCATCCGCCCTTAATAATGTAAGTATTGTATGTCCGTCCTTATCCGTTTATAGCAGGGGTTCCCAACCTGGGGGGCTTTGGGCTTTATCAAGGGGGTCGTGAAGTGATTTCCGAATTAATTTTTTTAAACTCGAATATTACAATTTTGTGAAAAAAACATCATTCAAAAGCACTGGTAATTGCCGACTGTCGGCACAAACCACTGCGGAGCCGTGAGGTTGGAGGTGAAATAAGGAGCAATACCATGCCAATTTTATCGTCTCGTTGGCATATCCTTGTGATTTCTTTGAAGCTTTGTTGTAAAAGTGTGTTCTTTGTATTGTGCTAAAATGAAGTCAGTATGTAATAGATAGGCCTATTCCATTATGTAGTGTTATTAGGTTAGGTCTATATCCTCCGCGTCAATCGAAGAGGTTATAGAAGCGATGAGTGGAGGGGGGCGGTGGGAGAGGGGGGGGGGGCGATGAACTCCTGTATCTGAAAAGGGGGGCGTCAGCTGACAAAGGTTGGGAACCACTGGTTTATAGTATAGTTGTTACCAGGGCCCGGATTCTGATGACTCTGATAACATGTCATCTTTTAAATTGTTCACCACAGACATTACTAATTTACATAACAAATGCTATTCGTGGCCCCCACATTACAGAAATGCATATTAAAAATTCATTTTTCCGTCATTTTCGTAAGAATTTAATTTTAGGTATTTTCCTCGCTTTTTGCGTCATTATTATAGTACATTATGCAACTAGCCTATAATGGCAATAATTAAGACACGGGTATGTTTATAAAACCAGCGTATGCGAGTTTTATAATTTCCTTACGAGTGCCTTAATTACTATTATAGGCGAGTTGCATACGACTGTTTATGTTCGACGATAATTATTATAACTATTTTATGTTCGAACATTAATATCCATAAATATCTGTCGAAATTTCGCCAGTTTTATGTACTGAACAGAGCGCATGAGACGCAGAGAATACCATGGCCTCCTCAAATACCCTACTATGACACAAGAGGCCACGCAGTGAAATTTAAAATAGGAGGCCGTGGAAGTGAGCGCAGGTGCGATGCTATCCTTACCTAATTCGTCACACAACTGTTTCTTGAGGTCTGATTGGTGGGAGAAACTGTTTCATCATGACAAATGGTGTTATAATGACCATCATTATGATACAGTTTTCTGACATATAATATTTACATTGCGACATCATCGAACATAAACACATTTTAAACGACACTAAACATATGTTTAACATGAAGTTAAGCTAAGAAGTTGTAAAGCTAGAAGACCCGGAAAAGTGTCAAAATATGTGTTTTGAAAAGCTCTATCATATTTCAAAATACTAATGTGAAAATTACTACTGGTATAAATGATAAAACATACTGAAAGCGTTTTTTTATGGAACTTGTTCTACAGATTCAAATGAAATTGAATTTTGATTGCTCTAATCTATTCAATGGTTTGTTTTTGTGGGAAGCATATTTATGAATTTCTCAAAACGAAAGTAGATATTTCGTTTTTGATTTGACCACGTATAGGTCGACGCTAACGCTCGTAGTGATAGATTTAGGCCACAAGGGTTGTGGCTAACGCTTGGTGTCCACGATATCGCAAAGCCCCCGAAATAAATGTGCTGTCAAGACTTCCAGTATTGTTCACGAGCTGAATACAAGGCATCTTATGTTATTCTTGTTTATGTGTTGACAGAAAACATCTAAATATTATAATCTCCTTGATCATGCTCGCAGAACAGAGTGAGAGTCGGTTTAAGCTAGGAGTTCTCTGACAGGCAACATGGCGTTAAGTCAGAGCCGCCTGCTACAACACAAAAGGTTGTTAAGTTCAAACTTCACACACAGGATAAGACTGACATATTTGGCAGTGGTCCTTGGAAACACTCACGAACACGCTTGGTTTTGTGGCCAAAATCAATCGGGCCTTGTTTTGTCGTGTAATAAACCTAAAAGGTTTCAGCACGCAATACTTTTAACATGTATTATTTTCTGCTTGAGTTATGGTAACTACTGTACGTAAACAACGCAAGAATAATTATTTACGCAAATCGTGTGGGGCCTGAGACTTCAGGAGGTCAAGATTGTCATAATAATAATAATAATAATATAATCAAGATTAGGGAACTGGAAAAGCAGGAACGAAAAATTCTCCGGTAGAACTACGGAGCAATGAACAGAAACGGCATTTGGATGAAGAGACCTAGTACTGAACTCTACCAAAAGACCATTACGATAACAGACGAAATTAGAAAACAAGGAGCCTAATTTTACACTCACATACACAGGATGGCCACCTCCAGATTGCCAAAGAAACTACTTGGTATAATAACACAGAGTAAATGCAGCACAGAATGGCTTAAAGAGGTACAGAGAGACCTACAAGTAATCACTATACGGAATTTTGAAGACTGAACTGAGTGCCAGACGAAAATCGCGAATGTTAAGTTTGAACCAAGATTATTAAGACAACCTGGGAAAAAGTGGACGGATGGGAGGAAAAGGGAGCATTCCGCCCGAATGAAGAGATTTTTGGAGGAGCGGAGGAGACACTCCTCCAAATGACATAATGTTATCAAGTTTAATCGCTCTCCTGTAGGGGAATGTTCACTTAAATAATAATAAAAATATAATAATCATATCATTATTCTTATTAACGTACATTCCCCGTTAAGGAGAGCGCTAAAAACACAAAAATCTAGCTTTTGGTGGTGGCTCTTTCCCTCTTTTTTTTTTTTTTTTTTTATCTTCGCAAGAACCTTTCATCCGTTCACTGTGTGCCTTCTTCTATTCATTTGTCCAATTACGCCTATTTCTTTTGGGTTGTGATCTAAATTTTAATTTCTGGTTTTTGATTTTTTTCTCTACAAATGCTGCCGTCGTGAATGTCTTCTATGGTGATATGTAATTGTTGTAAGTCATCCATAGTTTCTTTGTAGCAAGAAGTACCCAATTTCGACGTAGAAATTGTGTTGGATATTCTTTTATTCAGTCTGGTGTCTTTCTTTCTGGCGATATGTGTAAAGAACTTCGCTCTGCGTTTTTTTGATGAGTGCCGTGTTAGATTCAACATTTCTGTATAATTCTTCTGTGGGTCTTTTTTGCCAGAAATTATCTCTGAAAATTATAATAATAATAATAATAATAATAATAATAATAATAATAATAAAAATACTAATAATGTACGTGTTCCTATTCTCCTGGTGCGAGATTCAGACGTCGCCGGGTGTTCTTCATGATGTAAACCTCATTCAGGAATAATTGGTAGAGTACCAGTAATGAAAAAAGGCATGAAAAATCCGTCTTATGGCGTAGTTATTTATTTATCGTATGGCTTTTGGTGCCGGGAGTGTCCGAGGACATGTTCGGCTCGCCTGAGTCTGTATCTGCTTCCAGCGGACACCCTTAGGGTGAGCTACAAGTTCCGTTCAATTTCAAGTAGTTCCAACTTTTGCCACCAGATATCAATGATACCTAGCGATGAACGTTGGAACTTTGATAGAGCGTTCTGAAGAAATCTAACCTAACAAATTTTGCTTTACACAAGTTTAGTCTGTGAAAGGATCTTTTACATGCCATAAATCTATGACATGGGACCGCCGGCTTTACTTCCCCTCCGAAGGAAGGCATACTGAAGGATTTTTAACGCTCTTAAAAAATCCGACGACTTTGGCCGGGTTTGAACCCGCTATCTTGGGCATAGCAGTTCAGTATGCTACAGACTACGCCACCGAAGCCGCTAGTGTCTTTATTTAAAGATGCGCACCATGATTACCAAAATCATAGCTTCTCTTAAACCCAAGTACATGGGGCTACAACTTGAACACATTGTCGCAAACTCCATAATGAAACAACAAACTATCACAAGATACCATCCCAGCATTATTTGCCTGGGAAACCATTTTACGGAGGACATTGGGGGTGAAAGGGTGGGGGGAGAGAAGCCAGTCGGTCGCTAATGAAATGTAAATGGTCCACTAAAGGAAATCAGGTGTGCGACATGTCTGTGATTGCCTGGTCCCAATTTGGCCGGACGTGGCCATCGCATCACATTCTTCTCTGGTTGAGACACACGTGCTTCAGTTGTCTCGACTGGGGTCACGTAACAACTCGTGGTGTAGTGACTAGCACTCTTGGCTGTCACTCCCTAGATCCGGATTCGATTTCTTGATGTGCCAAGAAATATAATTCTGGTGTAACGGCTGGACGTCTGTTCACTCAGCCTCGTGAGATAAAACTGAATATTTTACAACCCCTATGGACGTCGAATAGGCAGGTGAACAGCTAAAGGGAGTAGGAGACTTCTGTTACTTAGGAAGCAGAATAACCAGTGATGGACGAAGTAAAGAGGATATAAAAAGTTGGTTGGCTCAGGCAAGGAAAGCATTTCTACAAAAGAGGAATCTGTTGACATCGAATATAGATTTAGGTATTAGGAAGTCATTTTTGAAAGCCTTAGTCTGGAGCATGGCGCTATATGGAAGTGAAACTTGGACTATTGGTGCAACAGAAAAGAGGAGAATTCAAGCGTTTGAAATGTGGTGTTACATGAGAATGATGAAGATCAGATTGGTAGATAGGGTAACGAATGAAGAGGTATTAAGACGAGTGGGAGAGGAGAGATGGTTTCTGGCAACTGCTAATGAAGAGAAGAGATAGGTTGGTAGGACACATACTAAGACACCCAGGAATAGCAAACTTAGTTATGGAAGGAAGGGTCGAGGATAAGAACTGTAGAGGTAGACCATGGTTAGAATATGTTAAATAGATAGCCTCGGATGTAGGGTGTGGTATCTATGTAGAGATAAAACGATTAGCTCAAGGCAGGGAGGCATGGAGAGTTGAATCAAACCAGACGAAAGACTGAAGACTCAAACAACAGTTGGTATTACTGTATCACACCCAATGGTAAGGGTTCTGTAAGTGTTCTCTCTTCAAGGTCTGTTTATTACCATCCTAGCTTTACAACCAGTCCATTTTTTTAAAATCATAACAATTAAATATGCAAATGCTCAGGCATAATAAAGTCTGATGTGTTAATTACAGTGCTTCGGAAGCGGTCTCTCAGCAAGCCCTAGAACAGGTATGGCACCATACTGAGTTATCATAGTGCATTGTTCATGATGCTTAGTGTAGTGGTTTTAAGGCACGCCCTTTCTTGATTCAGGCAATATATAATTATTTAGAAGTCAGTGTTCCCTTCGTAATCTAGTAAAGGAATTGCTTTTCAATTGGTGAACACTTAAATGGTGACTGTGTAATGACACTTGTCTACTCAAACTTGCTAACTTGATTAATTCTTCACTTCTCGAAAGAGTGTATAAAACAAACAAAAATTAAAACGAAACAAAACACGAAAAACAAACAAAAAAAAACAAAAACAAGTCAACAAAACGTAATGAAACGCAAAAACAAAACACATAACACAAAACACGAAACATAAGAAAACAAAAAGCAAAAGATACAAAGCAAAAAAGAAACACATGAAACACGGAAAGCAAAACAAAAGCACAAAGCAATCAAAACATTTCGAAACACGAAGCAAAAAACGAACAAGAAAGCAACAACAACAACAACAACAAAAAGACAATCCCAACATTTCGAAACAAAAAGAAAAAAAACACAAAAAGGAAAAAAAAACAAGCACAACTCATTCAAAACATTTCGAAACACAAAGCAAGAAACAAATACAAAAAGCAAAAAACACAAATTAATCAAAACATTTCAAGACACAAAGCAAAAGACAAACACAAGCACCAAAGAAAAGCACAAATCAATCAAAACATTTCGAAACACATAAATCAAAAAAGACAAAAATACTAAAACAAAACACTAAAAACACAAATGAGAACTAGACATAATGCAATGTGAAAAACAAAAATCAAAAAGATCAAAATTCAAAACATAACGTAATATAAGGTGCGTTCAAAAAGTAACGAGCCGGAGGCTGTAATGCGCAAACCGGTGACTACATCGGCTAATCGTGGCGTGTGTAACGAAATGTGGTTCCGACCAGAGCGTGGAAAGTCGCAGCCGGTCGCTAGAGGGCATGCGTGCACGCCACGTGACAATACAAAGCGAGCAGCAGCTTGCATCAATCGTCCAACGCTGCCAGTCGCATTGCAAACAGTGGCATCGAGGCGTCAAACGAAGAGCAAAGAGGTGTTGTTTGGCTTCTGACAGTGAAAGGAGTAGGGGGAACGGACATTCCTCGCCGAATGTCACAAGTGTACGGCGAACACTGCATGTCCCTTGCAAGGGTCAAGACGTGGCACAAGCGCTTCAGGGAAGGACGGGTGTCGTTAGCCGATGATGCTCGGTCTGGGGCACCCCCCTGCATTACCGATGACAACATCCAGCTGGTTGATGCACTCATAACCCAGGACCGCCGTGTGACAGTGAACGCCATAGCCGCCGTGGTCGGATTGAGCGTTGGATGTGTACATACCATCATGAAGGAATGACTGCACTTACGGAAAGTGCCCAATGAGTGCCCCACAGTCTTCAACCACACCAGGAAGCATGTCGAATGGTCTCGGTCTTGGTTGGAAGATTGATGCATGCTGCTGCTCGCTTTGTATCATCACGTGACGTGTACGCGTGCCCTCTAGCGACGGGCTGTGACCTTCCACGCTCTGGTCGGAACTACACCTCGTTACACACGCCACGATTAGCCGATGTCGTCACCGGTTTGCGCATTACAGCCTCCGGCTCGTTACTTTGTGAACGCACCTTTATTCATCGGATAAGGGTGAAAAACTTAACCCAGCAAAGTTATATGGTAGCAACAACCATTGAGCAAAGGGGTGGGAATAATGGATTTTTCATAGACTACTTCCCTTAATAGGCACAATAAGAAACCCGTTTAAAATGGTCAATATTCCTCCACTAATTACCTAAAACGGTCGTCTGAAAGAGTATTTGATACGACCCACCCTGAGCCATGGGATGGGTAATAGCACGTTATGCAACGAGCCTATAATGGCAATAATTAAGACACGAGTATGTTTATAAAACGAGCGTAGCGAGTTTTATTATTTCCATAAGAGTGTCTTAATTAACATTATAGCGAGTTGCATACGACTGTTTATGTTCGACGATAATTATAACTATTTTATGTTCGAACATAAATATTCATAAATATCTGTCGAGATTTCACCAGTTTTATGTACTAAACAGAGCGCAAAGAATGCCTTGTATTAGTCCATGGCCTCCTCAATTAACCCACTTTGACACTAGGTAACGCAATGGAATTTAAATTCGAAGGCCTTGGAACTCAGTTCAGGTGCGATGCTATCATTATCTAATTGGTCAAACAACTGTTTCTTGAGCTGTGATTGGTGGGAGAAACTGTTTCATAATGAAAAATGGTGTTATAATGACCATCATTATGATACAGTTTTCTGACATATAATAATCAGGGTCGAATATAAAATGTTTTACAGAATTATAAGAAGATATGGCTTTTCGTTTGATAAACATGTGGACCTTTGAGGGTGAACAACAAGTGCCAAATTTAGTGAATTAATTATTATATTTGGCTGGTGAAATCTACCTCCGCCTTCTGGCGTGCCGTGAGGGATTTGGAATGTCGCGGAACTAGCAGCCGTTTGGATTTTATAAGGGACACACATACACACAAACAAACGGTGATCTTATAAGCCTATATTTTTCAAAAATGATGATGATAATTGTTGTTTTAAGGGGCCTAACATCTAGGTTATCGGCCCCTAATGGTTTGGGTGATAACGAAAGATGAGATGAGAATGAAAACTATAACTAATACTAACTACAGACTTACAAACTAGAAGAAGAAATGGTAAACAAATAAAGGATAAGGCAAATAAAGGACAGGAAGAAAAGAAATGCCCTCAACCCTCGAAGAATGAGGATTGAGGGACTTGGAAAGGGAAAGAAGAAAGGGCCCGCCCCAAGGTCAGGGGAAAAAGGGGACAAAACGGAACCAGCTAGATAAATCCCTCGGGATCGCCAACTCCCGAACTCACCAGCCGTGAGCCCCTGAGGGTGTAGCAATATCCAGGGTACACCAGAAGTGGTGGGGCTACATACACCCTGCCTCCTTGAGGGCCTTGAGCAGAAGGCAGGAGATAACATGAAAAGAAAAAATTACGAGCCTTACAGTAGTCGCATATGATGTGTAACATCTGACATAGAAGAAACCTCACGTGAAATTGTTGATACACCGGTATTTTATAGTATTATTGGCACAAATATCAATCTATTGTAAAAGGGAGTGTTTTACAGATATTGTAGTTTATAATACGGAACTCATTTTATTAGATAATTTGTAGCTTCCACCAGCACTAGCCTAAATAAAGAATACGATATGGATCAACTAGATTAACAGACGCGACACCGCTCATAACCTTAAATTCCTTATAAACAGGTCCTCTTCATTCACAGACCAACACGTATAATATCTACCCTGTCCGGGATTCAAACCCAAGATCTCTAGATTCACAGTCATAAGCACTAACCCCACAGCTATTTCGACTAGGCAAATTCTGTGCATAAGTTGGTAACTTATTTCCACGTTCCAATAATACTGCATTACGGAATTAAGTTTCATTTATATTTTGCTTGTTTCGATAATGTTCCTGCGTGAATTGAGTTTAAAATGCCTTATGAATAGGCCCTCTTGTGAATAAAGAGAATGTATTCAGTGATAGTTCATGAAGGCTTGCTCAATTCTCGTATAACCACAACGATTATATTATATTGATGACTGCATTACCGTTATGTGGGTTAATATTTGAATAGCCATTGTGCAGAAACATAATACCGGCAATGCCGACTACTTACAATGTTTGATATTAAGGCATTTTACCATTTAAATACTGATACGAAGACTTCGAACATGTACCATGTCATTTGTTTCAATCACTTGACACCAGAGTTCGCATGAGCGTTTTCCGTTCAGTATGTCAAATACATTCCACATGGCCGAGAGTACGTCATGGTATCAATTGTTTCTCGTACCACTGCCAGCTGGGTCTTACCTCTGCCCGCTGGATCGATCGATCGAGCGGGCAGTGCATACTTCCGTTCGATCCACCACTACCAGCTCGATCGTTCCGATCCACTTCCGTCCCCAATTTTCAAAATCACTCCCACAAAACTATCCAGCAACCGAGCGAAAAGATGTTACACATCAAAAAGAAGGCTGACCCCTCGAAGGAGGGTATCTGGAAAGATGAGACTAAGGCCAATTAAGGCGGGAAAGATAAAGACTCCCTAGGCCTCAGATATCCTAATACCGTCGGGGTCGGAAAAGAACAAGAGTTGACCAAAGGAGGTCGTCGGAAAAGAAGACGGAGAGGAGCCCAGCACAAGTAAGTGGAAGCACTGGGGGGTTTCATAAACGAAAATAGGCTAAAAGCGCAGAACAACACAAGGATCATGTCAGAAACGCGTAACGCACAAAGCAACTATTGCCACGTTGAAAGGAGCACGGGACATCGGCCGTGAACTCAGCACTGGAAAGCCTTCAGTGGTTTAACTGAGAAACTCATGTTGTAGCTAAGATAAGAGCCGCATTCTCTTTGATGTCTCTTGATCAATTAGGTTTGAGAAACAAGCTTCTAATGGGCCTTAACCAAATACAAGGAACTTCAATAACAAGATATCTAGCTGAATAAGTTATAACCGGAGGAATGTCGTGTCAGAATAACGGGATTGCAGTAAACAGGAAACCACATACATTCCTTCCCTCTTCATATTTGCTGCTTCAACAGTATTACACTAATAATAATAATAATATTTATGAAACCATAAACCAATATATATTTTAGAAGAACAAGAGTTGACCACGAGACGTCGAAAGGAAAGAAGACGGAGAGGAGCCCGGCATAAGTAAATGGAAGCAATGCCGGACTCAGCTGGGGTCCCGTGGTGGCCAACCCACGTCCCACTAGAGCCCCTGGGGAGGGAGGGGGGGGGGGATGGAAATAAATTCTGGATCTGTAGGCGTAAATAGCCCGACTAAGACGGATTATCTTATCGATAAAACAGAGCTATGTGCAGTACAACTGTACTTGCACCGAAGTTCTAGGAAACATTAACGACTGAAGAAGACATTCAAAGTGCTGCCGAAAACAGCAGGTGTGAAGTCAAGGAAGAAATGAACAACGACGATGACGAAGGCATCGATAGGGAGCTAAAAATACAAACTTTTGGAGAAGCACTATCTGTGGAGAGTGACCTTCAGGAATTTTCAGCTTCCAAGAATGTTCCAGAACTCCTGGAGTTAATGCAGGATACAACGGAGATCATACAACGTTCTCTTATAAAGAAATCGCGACAATGCACTTTGAAAGACATTTGGAAACAAAGAAATGAGCAGAGAAACTGAGATTTTTGTAATAAGTTTACATGTGAATCTATTTTTTAGCCTACTTTCGATTTTTGCAAATAATGAAAGTAGACTTATGAGATCTACACAGGGCCAAAAATTGTGTGTGTGTGTACTCTGAATATCTGCCCCCCCCCCCCCCCCCTATCAATTCGAACACGGTGAAACCGAATTGAACGAAATTTGGTACAGAGATAGAACTAGCAAAGGGCACCTCAGTATCAGGTATTATATAGCCGCCATCTTGACGGATACGTAATGGCGGCCACCCAAATGTTCAAAGTTTAAATCAAATTACGACTAATCTAATCATCCGATCTCTACCAAATTTTGCAACAACATACCTTTATGTGGAACGCATATTTTGACCAAACTATAAGATCATCAGCCCAATACTTTGTATGAAGAATCTTTTGACCAAACTACAAGCTCTTCAGCCCAATACAAGGCGGATGGTGGCCATGTATGTGTGCAAATTGATTCCCCCTATCTATTCAAACACGGTGAAACCGAATTGAACAAAATTTTGTACAGAGGTAGCACTAGCTAAGGGCACCTCATATTCATGTTTAATATCCGTATAGCACGTTATATTTCAACAAGCTACTACACCCAACATTCAATTATACTCCTTGAAAAGGACAAAGAGTTATAACAATACCCATGCATTTAGGAGAAAGTAGGCTGTATATTCTTTACTGAACATCTTGTTTTTTTAAATTTACAGACCTATATTTTAAATTATTATTTCATAGTCGCCTCCGTAGCGTAGCGGTCAGCATGGTTAGCTGCCGCCCCGGAGGTCCTGGGTTCGATTCCCGGCTCTGCCACGAAATTTGAAAAGTGGTACTAGGACTGGAACGGGGTATACTCAGCCTCGGGTGGCCCAAATAAGTAGAGGGGCTTCGATTCCCCCTCAGCCATCCTCGAAGTGGTTTTCCGTGGTTTCCCACTTCGTCTTCGGGCAAATGCCGGGATGGTACCTTCTTCAAGGCCACGGCCACCTCCTTCCCTCTTCCTTGCCTATCCATCCTGACCATCCCTTACCTTCCCTCATGAGGCCCCTGTTCGCCTTGCAGGTGAGGCCGCCTGGGCGAGGTGCCAATCACACCTCACCAGTTGTATCCCTTCCGATTAGATGTTCCCATCTCTAGGACACTGCCCGTAGAGGCGGTAGTGGTGAGTTCTCTCGCTGAGTCCGTGGGTTCCACCAACCTGGAGGGTAAACGACTAAAAAAAAAAAAAAAAAAAAAATTCATTGTAATGCTATGCGATAATGCAGTATTTTTGTAGAACGGTATATTTGTCTTATTAACACTCAACCCTTTGTAAAACGGAAACCTGTAAAAACGGAAAAATAAATCTAGAACGATTGCGTTCCGCGTTAGGCATGTTCTACTGTAGTAAACTTTACCGGATGTTTCTCCTCCCGTAAACTGCCAGATTTTCCATTATAATATTTTCACATTTATCCCTTACATTTTTAACAGGTCTTCTAGAACCTGTCAATACTTCAAACCAAGGCTCCGAAAACGGGAATGGTTTCTTTCAGAATACAAGACCCGTAGTTCCTAAATCACGTTGCGTTGGGGGGCCTTCGGTGGCGTAGTCGGTAACATGCTGAGCTTCTATGCCCAAGAAAGCGGGTTCAAACCCGACCGAAGCTGTCGGATTTTTTAAGAGCGTTAAACATCCCTCAGTATGCCTTCCTTCGGCGAGGAAGTAAAGCCGGCGGTCCCATGTCGTAGATTTATGGCATGTTAAAGAACCTTCCACTAATTACACCTGTGTGAAGCTAAATTGTATAGGTTAGGAATGTAAACAACGCTTCTACGTTCGGTGCCAAGAGCCGATTGCGGTGGTGTCTAGTAGCTAAGTTCTGAACTAGGCCTAGTAGTCGTTGACGGTGGCGTTTGGCGGCAAAAAGAGGAACTATTTGAGGAATTCAAAGTTGCAGTCCTTACTTGAATTAAAAAACAGATACACACACTAATACAGCCATCACAATTAACACCGGTTATCAGAGAGATTCCACACACACCCAAAGTACACGGGGCTACATGACCGCGTTGTCGCAGCCACTAACTGAGGAACCACGTTGCGTTGGCTCCCACGGTATGATATACGATCTGAGTGAGTTGTCATAGATACGGAATGCCATTTGTCAGTAGTGGGAGAGGCCTTGACATTTGATGGCCTTGATGCCGTGAAATTATCGTGTTGCGGAGAAGACTCGAACCGTATCAGATCACAATTCAATCTCAGTCTTGACTAATCCATTGTATTCTATCTTGCATGTTTTTAAACGCATACAGCCGAATGAAAGCAGATATCCCTATGGACATCAAATTTACAGGTGAAAAGCTAAAGAAAATAGGAGACTTCTGCTACTTAGGAAGTTAAATAACCAGTGACGGACGAAGTAAAGAAGAAGGTATGGCTCAGGCAAAAAAAAAGCATTTCTACAGACAAGGAATCTGTTGACATCGAACATTGATTTAGATATTAGGAAGTTATTTTTAATAGCCTTCGTCTGGATCGTGGCGCTCTATGGAAGTGAAATTTGGACTATTGGTGCAGCAGAAAATAAGAAAATTGAAATGTGGTGTTACAGGAGAATGATAAAGATCAGATGGACAGATAGGGAATCAATTGAAGAGGTATTAGTTTAGTAGGAGAAGAGAGATGTTTCTGGCGACTGTTAATGAAGAGAAACAAGAAGTTCCGTGACGAACTAAAGAGCCTAATTTTCTTAAAATTAAGTTTCATGCCAATGATTAATCTACAGTATAATGAACCTATCTAGAATAATGACGAAATTAAGTTGGTAATATCGAAATGTCTAATTAGTTCGAAATATACCTGGTTTAATGTATCCTAATAGAGCATTACAGTTGGCAGCCCTGGTGTCTGAATATATTCTTAGTTCCTTCTCTTAAGGTACAGAATTTAAAAAAATTGTTGAAGTCCAATGGACGTTACATGCAGTTAGACATAGAATCTATCAACACGCGTAAAAGCATGTTGGCAACAATGTCATGCGTGTGCTGGTCAGAAATAGCCTAATCTTAAATATTATGATATCTTGTTGTGGCAATTTTGGACGAAATCCATTTGTTAGTATAGAAGATGTATTTTAAAATTGGACCTATCAGCAGGCATAGAATCATGTTGGCAGCACTGACTTATATTAATTATTCCAAATTAATCTACAATGTCAGGTGCTATATGTGTGCAAAGTATAGGGCTGTTGGCTTGCATACTTCCTGATATATTGATATTAGATTAAGAAAATATAGACAGCATTTATTAACAGTAGGCAGCCCTGATTGCTTTTAAGAATACTTAGTCATATCTGTTATGTCACACGTCGCACATACGAAATTTGGTTGAAATCCAACTGATAGTATAGAAGTTACATGTATTTAAAAATTGACCCTATCAGCAGGCTTAGAATCATGTTGGTAGAACTGAAGTATATAAGTTACTCCAAAATTAATCTAAAATGTCAGGTACTATACATGTGCATAGTTTAAAGCTGTCGGCTTGCATACTTTCTGATGTATTGTTATTTGGATAAAAGAAAAGAGAGAGCAATTATTAACAGTTGGCAGCCCTGGTGGCTCTGAATAATACGCTCAGTCATATCTGTTTATGTACACATATTACATATAAAATTTGGTTGAAATCCAATTGATAGTGTAGAAGTTATAGGCATTTAATAATTGGACCTATCATAAGGCTTAAAATGATTTTGGCAACACTGTCATGTATGGCCTCATGGAAATTAAACTGAAATAGTGTTATCTACATGTGTGCCAATTTTGGAATAGCTCCCATGCATACCTTCCAAGATATCCAACATGGAGCTCAAATTTCTAGTGCGTTTCTTCAGCACTTGGTAGCACTGACATCATTTTCAAATATGGACGTGAGATATTCCGGTATACATCTTTACTCATACTAAATTTGGTTTCGATTTCTGCAGCCGTTTAGGAGTTGATAGGGGGGGGGGACACACACACAGCCAGACAGACATAAGGACAGACAGACAGACAGACACACATTTTCCCGGATCGATCTAAAAGTCTACTTTTTCCTCATTTTTGGAAAATATGAAAAGTAGGCTAAGAATTCTGTACTTAGGCTATAGTGGGCGATGCATTAAAGATAGAAATATTCTGACACGGACTTATTTGTACAGTAGAACTTTTCATGCCGTACAATTCTTACACTCATAGTGTATAGATATTTTTAACGGTGTTCCCAGCATAAGCTTAAAAGACGCACGAACGGCAGGTTTTTCTTCGACTTGATTCACTGAAATCGTTACTGCTCGGTTTCCTTTGGTCATAAATTAATTTTTTTCTACTGAAACCTTCCTCTAGAAATCCTTTACAGAATGGTGAAAACCGCATTAAAATCCATCCAGTGGTTCTCGAGATTACCCGGAACATCCAAGAATCGGGAACTTGGCTTTATACTAAGTAGAGATAATGTTGCAAGACTGAGAAATGAATCCCATCCTCCGACTGAAAAATGGCATCAATGCTCTTTATACCTCTGTAAGTTATAGTTTTCCATCCAACCTCCTTTCATCTTGTACTCTTGAAGCAAATGATATTTCATTGGGTGCAGTAGTCTTGTCCCTAGATATTATGAAACAGTATTCATATTGCGTTGTTACTCCGTGTTCTGTCGTCAACGTAATTGACAGTATAAAGGCTAATAATGTATAGAACTAGACGTGGACGGCAAATATGAAAGGATGTTAGTTTATCGTACATTTTTGCCAATTGAGCAGGTATGTAGAGCGGGTTTACGTGTTATCACGACCAGTGATCCCGTAAAATAGAAGACGTAACTGTCTTCATAATCCGCATGTGACAGCAATTATACCTTATTCGCCTTGAGAATGTTGAGCACCGCTCTGTCTTGAGTTACATTGGTGGACAACGCTCAAAGTTGAGGTCATTTGTCCATTTTATTTCTGGAGAATGGAACAGTTTCACTGTTCAAGGTAGCTTCAAAAAGGTGCTTTGCTTAGAATTTGTCTAAACACCTCCTCAGTGGCTCACATCTAGTTGGCAGCCACGGGACCCCAGCTGAGTTTAGCATTGCTTCCACTTACTTGTGCCGGGCTCCTCTCCATCTTCTTTACTGTCGACCTCTCTTGGTCATTATATTTCCTTTCCTCTTTAAGATTCCCACACTGTTTTTGTGAATTGGCTCCCCGTGTATCTTAATTACATTTAGTGAATTTTTTGAGTCTAAACTACATTTTGTAAGAATTGTCAATCTAAATTGCTTTTTTAGTAAGTCTTTGAATGTAGGGGCGGCATTTTGTGAGTAATTGAATTTTAATTGCATTTTGTAAGTATTTTCAACCTAAACCGCATTTTGCCTCCGTGGCTTAGGCGGCAGCACGCCGGCCTCTCACCGCTGGGTCCGTGGTTCAAATCTCGGTCACTCCCTGTGAGATTTGTGCTGGACAAAACGGAGGCAGACAGGTTTTTCTCCGGGTACTCCGGTTTTCCCTGTCAAAATTTCATTGCAGCAACTCTCTCCACTATCATTTCATTTCATCTGTCATTCATTTAATCATTGCCCCAAAGGAGTGCGTCAGGCCTCGGCAGGCGGCACAGTTCATATCCTCGCCGCTAGATAGGGGCTTCATTCATTCCATTCCTGACCCGGTCGGGGAGTGGAAGCAGGCTGTGGATTTTCAGTCAGTAACAATAATTAAATAAATAAATAATAAATAAATATATAAATATATTTCTATCGCATGGCTCGCCAGTTTTGTAGCTGCTTCGAGACGGACACCCAATGGGTGAGCTACAAGTACCGTTGGGGAGGGAAGTTGGAATGTAAGGAGAGGAGTTGGAAGGTAGCGGCTGTAGCCTATAGTTAGGGACCAACCCCGGCATTTGCCTGGAAGGAAGATGGGAAACCACAGAAGACCATCTTCAAGGTTGCCGGCGGGGGGATTCGAACCTCCTCGCCTCCCGGATGGGAGCGACTGCCAGCAGCCACGCCGTAACGACCACGGCTAACTCACCCGGTAATAAATAATTAATAGTCAATAACCAATAAATAATCATTTGAAAATCCCACCATTCAAGAGTGCGGTTGCGCGCTCCGGCCATGACACTATTTCAGATTCCTATTGCCTCACTGGGCAAGTTCAATATTTAATAGTTCCAACTTTGACTACCAGACGTCACTGTCACCCAAAGGCGAACGTTGCAACTTGATAGAGCGTTTCTAGCCAATTAACCTACAAATTTAGCTACACATTACAAATTGTAGTGGAAGGTTCTTTTACATGCCATAAATCTATGACATGGACCCACCGGCTTTACTTCCCCTCCGAAGGAAGGCATACTGAGGGATTTTTAGCGCTCTTAAAAATGCGACGACTTTGGCTGGGTTTGAGCCCTCGATCTTGGGCATAGCAGGTCAGCATGCTACCCATTACGCCACCTAAGCCGCTTTCTCGAATGTACAATATTACGGTACAGAGAAAAGCTATGACATGCATTCCAAAATGTTATAAATAACTATATTACGATGACAATTATTACAGAGAGGTTGTCGCCATCCTAGAAGTGTAAAGTATGATATTTTATAGTTCCTTTGCAACTTTCTGCTGATGCAGTTATGAAATTTACGTCAGACATAATCTGCAGTTGACCTGCGTCCTAGAGGCAATAACACCGACCGTGGCGCTCGCCGACAGAGTGGGCATACTGCACACTTCTGCTTGGTCTACTTACGGACTGAAATATTCGAATGATGCACTCACTATACAGGGTGACACATTGTAAGTACATTTCATGTGAAAGCTATGTATTGCAATGGGCACCATGCTGTGACTTCCGGAAAATTTCATACATCACAATAACACAGGTTCTCAGACATATTCCATACACACCCGAGCACACGGGGCTAAATGAAACAACAACAACCAACTACTGCACGAAAGTTTGGTTTTTCTTAACGTATGGCTTTTAGTGCCGGGAGTGTCCGAGGACATGTTCGGCTCGCCAGTTTTTTTTTGTAGCTGCTTCGAGACGGACACCCAATGGATGAGCTACAAGTACCGTTGGGGAGGAAAGTTGGAATGTAAGGACGAGGAGTTGGAAGGTAGCGGCTGTGGCCTATTGTTAGGGACCAACCCCGGCATTTGCCTGGAAGGAAGATGGGAAACCACAGAAGACTATCTTCATGGTTGCCGTCGGGGGGTTTCGAACCTCCTCGCCTCCCGGATGTGAGCGACTGCCATCAGTCACGCCGTAACAACCACGGTTAACTCACCCGGTGTTTGGCTATTATTGCTGTGGTAGCGATAACCCCTCCTCCAACTAGAGCAAGTTTGTCTTATACTGTACAGTATATCAAAAACAAGATGTTCAGTAAAGAACATATAGCCTACTTTCTCCTAAATGCATGGGTATTGTTATAACTCTTTGTCCTTTTCAAGGAGTATAATTGAATGTTGGTTGTAGTAGCTTGTTGAAATACAACGTGCTATACGGACATTAAACATGAATATGAGGTGCCCTTTGCTAGTGTTACCTCTGTACAAAATTTCGTTCAATTCGGTATCACCGTGTTTGAAAAGATAGGGGGAATCGACTTGCACACATACATGGCCGACATCCGCAAATTATTAAGCTGATGACCTTGTAGTTTGGTCAAAAGATTCTTTATACACAACGGTATAATGTTGCAAAATTTGGTAGAGATCAGATGATTAGGTTGGTTGTTATTTGATTCAAGCTTTTAACATTTGTCTGGCCGCCATTACGTTTTCGCCAAGATGGCGACAATATGAAACATGACACTGGAGTGCCCCTTGTCAGTGCTACCACTGTACCAAATTTCGTGCAATTAGGTTTCACCGTGTTTGAATTGATAGGGAGAATCGATTTGCTCACATACATGGCCGCCATCTGCAAAGTATTGGGTTGATGACCTTGTAGTTTGGTCAAAGGACTCTTCATACATAAAGGTATAAAGTTGCAAATTTTGGTAGATGTCAGATTATTAGGTTGGTCGTAATTGCTTTTGACATTTGGGTGGCCGCCATTACGTTTCCGTCAAGATGGCGGCGATATAAAACATGACACTGAGGTGCCCTTTGCTAGTTCTACCTCTGTACCAAATTTCGTTCAATTCGGTTTCACCGTGTTCGAATTGATAGGGGGGGGGGGGGGCGACATTCAGAGTTCACACACAAACACAGATAGACACACAATTTTTGGCCCTGTGTAGGTCTCATAAGTCTACTTTCATTTTTTGCAAAAATCGAAAGTAGGCTAATAAGGTGCGTTCAAAAAGTAACTAGCCGGAGGATACTTTTCCTGCACTCGTGTGGATGGCCTTGCCTTCTTTTTGGGTGGTGGTGACCCTGGATGCTTCCACCGGAGGCTTTGTCGTTAGGATTCTGGTTCGAAGTGATGACACCATGACTCAACTCCAGCCACCACTCGTGCCAGGAACCCATTCGCTTCCCTCGCATAGCGCTGCAAATGACCAAGGCAGTGGGCCATTCGACATGCTTCCTGGTGTGGTAGAAGACTGTGGGGCACCTATTGGGCACACACTTTGCGCAAGTGCAGTCGTTCCTTCATGATGGTGTGCACACTTCCGACGCTCAATCCGACCATGGCGGCTATGGCGTTCACTGTCACTCGGCGGTCCTGAGTGCATCAACCAGCTGGACGTTGTCATCGGTAATGCAGAGGGGTGCCCCAGACCGGGCATCATTGGCTAACGACACCCGTCCTTCCCTGAAGCGCTTGTGCCACGCCTTGACCCTTGCAAGGGACATGCAGTGTTCGCCGTACACTTGTGACATTCGGCGATGAATGTCCGTTCCCCCTAATCCTTCTGCTGTCAGAAACCGAGCAACACCTCATTGCTCTTCGTTTGACGCCTCCATGTCACTGTTTGCAATGCGACTGGCAGCGTTGGACGATTGATGCATGCTGGCTTTGTATCGTCTCGTGACGTGCACGCGTGCCCTCTAGCGACGGGCTGTGACCTCCCACGCTCTGGTCGGAACCAAACCTCGTTACACACGCCATGATTAGCCGATGTCGTCACCAGTTTGCGCATTCCAGCCTCCGGCTCGTTACTTTTTGAACGCACCTTATATTTAAGTTTAATAGATTCCCTTTCGGGAAACCAATCGTAACAAATGAGCATTCATATGAATGAGGATTACCCGGAGATGTGACGAATTGCATACTGATTTTATTTAATATTGACAATGTATTTATAAACAAATATACAAGACGATAGCCCCTGCCAGAACTATGTAGTGTACAACCCCGTATAACAGTAAAGCTGGGCTCGTACACAGCTAGCCCCTGCCATTACGACTGTGTTGCGTCGAACTTGATTGCTGCACGAGGCTAATGCATAATGATGTTGACGGTCCAGATTTCTCGCACGTTTGTTCATAATGTTCAGGATTTGAAGGTTCTTGCTTGACGAGCGCAAAATGTCATCATTTTTACCCCACCTTCATTCTACTCGCCCCCCAGGGGCTCGCATCTATTGGGACGTGGGTTGGCGACCACGGGACCCCAGCTAACTCCGACATTGCTTTCACTTACTTGTGCCGCGCTCCTCTCCGACTTCCTTCCTGTCGACCTATCTTGGTCAACTCATGTTCTTTTCCGACCTCGACGGTATTAGGGTATCCGAGGCCTAGGGAGTCTCTTCGTTTCCCGCCGTCATTGGCCCTTCTCTCATCTTTCCTGATCCCTCAGCCTTCTTTTTCTCGAACAGTGTTTTTAATTTCTTCATATCAATAGTCAAAGCTCGCAATCCTTCACTACGGCAGTTTGCCAAATCCGACATTCTAAATCAGCTCAATGTGCTCGACCTGAGAAGCCGCTTACAATTTACTGACCTGTGTTTCCTACATAAAATTATGAATGGTTACACAAAATGTAACATGCTCTTAAGCTACTTCCCACTCCATTTTCCCTCCCGTTCAACACATAAGAACCACTTACACCACATACCTCGCCCACGTCTTGAAGTACAGAAGCGCTCTACCTACCCTTAGCAACTCCCTTCCAAATATTGACATATCCTCTCCCTATAGAACATTCAAACATAACATTAGAAGATCCCTTTCGTCCTCAATTCCTACCCCCTCAGCCTCCTAATCACCCACTACCCCAATCACTCCCTGCATCTTTCCCGAGATTTATCCCTTGCTGCCATCACTGCCAATTGTTACCTGTTATTTTTGTTAATAGTATTTGAAATTGTTAAAATATTAGTGTAAAATGACCTATCATGGTTGTATCTAATAATTATTAAATTAAAAAAAAAAGTTCCTTTTCTCTTTAAGATTCCCGCCCTGTTTTCTGAATTGCCTCCCCGTGTCTCTAAATTACATTTTGTGAGTATTTTGAATCGCGGGCTTCCAAATATTGTAACTATTGTGAATCTACCATACATTTTGTAAGAATTTTCAATTTTAATTGCATTTTGTAAGTATTTTGAATTTCAATTGCATTTTGTCAGTATTTCGAATCTACATTGCATTGTATTTTGATCCTAAACTACATTTTGTGGGTATTTTTCTATCTAAATTCCTTTTGTGAATATTTTCCTTCTAAATGACCTTTTGTAAATAATTCCATTCTACTTTTTGTGAGCCATTTCAATCTGAGCTTCATTTTGTAAGTATTTTCAGTCCAGCTTAATTTTCGTTCTGGTTTCCATTTCACTGTCATTTTCGTTATCACCCAGACCATTCGGGGCCGATAACCTAGATGTTAGGCCCCTTAAAACAACAATTATCATCATCATCATCATCATTATACTCGGAGCAATTAACAGGATTTTTCAAATGAAACGACATGTTAGCGCCCCAGTTTAATTGATCGATTCAAAGATTCAATTAGCTTTAAGAAAGTACTTGTGTGTCATGAAATCCAATTACGTGATCTTCCGCCCTAGCGCTGTAGAAGTGTGTTTGTGGTTCCTCTTCGCTTCAAGATGGCCGGTAATAACATTTGACCTGAGCAATGCCCAGAGGGACTGAAAATGCTCACTGCGATAATCCATTCTCTGGCCATTAAGATCTCACAGCGGACAGCAACACTCTTGTAGGCTATATAAGGCTCGACACCTGCTCGAAGTGGGCCACAGGTAGTAAATAATAGCCAGGACGAATCAAGGACGTCGCGAATCCGGAGCGTTGACCACTCTAAGCTTCCTTGTTCTCTTTATACTGACCATCACGCTGATGTCAAAGAGATGCGCTCTCTCACTACAGGGTGACTTCAAACAATGTGCTCTCTAAGTTTCCACGCCCACGTTTCCCAAACGGAGACAAAAAATTTTTGCAAACTCAAAAAACGAAAACACAATAACCAGACAAATAAAACTTAACGAATTTTAACTGAAAAACAGTTTTTTTTTTCATTTTATTCAATACTGAAAATATCTTTATTGCAATTAGCCTATTATGTTCTGTTACAACTGTACATATTTACAACTTCATACCTGTTATATAAAAACGATTATTTATAGAACAAAATCAACTCTTCTATTTTGTTTAGCAAACCTTGTGATTACCGAATCGATGTTTATAGTGATGTCACGATGCAGCAATGCACGGATGGGAATTTGGGGCTTTTTTCGCACCAATTTTTTTTTCCGACGTCCAAACTGCAAGATTGGTTGGCAATTTAAGCTGTGACTTTCTCACTTTGTCGGTACCAACTCGACTTGCCGAAACTGTAACGTACCTTGATACTTTTCTCGAAGCTCGATATAAAAATCGCAAAACACGCCGTTGCAATTTGTACGAATATTTTTGGTGCGCTAAACGCATCAAATTTCTAACCATGTAGCTTGCAAAAAAATTAGTCTGGTTTTGTACGTTTGGTTATTTTGTGATTGCGTTTTTAGTGATACCATTTTTCTTAACAATTTCGATTCTCTGACCCCCCCAAAGCCAAACTCTAGATCTGCGCCTGTACACAAGTCAACAAACAAAACAATTTGTGTTGAGTCTGGTTGGTTGGTTCCTTTTAGTTTAGGGCCTTGTGTACTTTGGGTATGTGTAGAATCTGTCTGATAACCGGTGTTAATTGTGATGACTGTATTAGTGTATGTTGTCTGTTTTAATTCAAGTAAGGACTGAAGAAAATAACTTAGAGTAGTTCCTTCATTTGCTACCAAATGCTACCGTCCACGACACCTAGCTTGCGGTATTGACTACTAGACGGCATCGCAGTAAGCACCTGGTGGTGAACGTTGGAACTAATAGAGCGTTATCAATTCTAACCTAGAAATTTTGGTTTCACACAAGTGTAGTTAGTGGAAGATTCTTTTCCATGCCATAAATCTATGACATGGGACCGCCGGCTTTACTTCCCCTCCGAAGGAAGGCATACTGCGGGATTTTAACGTTCATTCTTCGAGTGTTGAGGGCATTTTTTTCCTTCTTGGCCTTTATTTGCCTTATCCTTTATTGGTTTACGATTTCTTCTTCTAGTTTGTAAGTCTGTAGTTAGTATTAGTTATAGTTTTCATTCTCATCTCACCCATTAGGGGCCGATAACCTAGATGTTAGGCTCCTTAAAACAACAATTATCATCATCAATACTGTTATTGGTTTTACGTCTCTTTAAATTCCGCGGCTTTTAGAGACGCCAGGGTGCCGGAATTTTGCCCCGAAGGGAATCTTTAACATGCCAGTAATCTACTGAAAGTCTACTGTTCCCCCGCATTTGCCCACCCTCAAATGCCAATAAAGTGTGCAAGGATTCGATCCTGAAACCTTGGGAAGAGCAGGCGAGAACGTTACCACTAAGCCACGTTACCTGTCAAACTCCCAAAGAGACCTATGTCTTAAAGACAATCTTCGTCTTGTTTATACGAAGGGCTGTGGCACATCACCAACATGCCTCAACATACGTGAGCTCAGACTCTGAGAATGCGGTCGTGTTAATTGAGTGCATTCTGCGTGCTAATATAATAAGCACGGTGATGCACTTTGGACACTGCTACCAACATAACTCAGCTCACTTACGGTTCTTTCCTCCAACAAAGAATAAAGGTAGACTTTATGTGCTCTGACACTATTTCCACAAGGGAGGTTGTTGTTCATATGGACCCCCCAGAGGCTCATATCTAGTGGGACGTGGGTTGGCGACCACGGGGCCCCAGTTGAGTCCGGCATTGCTTCCATATAGCCTAACTGTGCCGGGCTTCTCTCAGTCTTCTTTCCTGTCAACCTCACTTGGTTCTCTTCCGACCCCGACAGTATTAGAGTATCCGAGGCCTAGGGAGTCTCTTCCTTTCCCTTGTCTCATCTTTCCTGGTCCCTCATTCTTCGAGGAATCAGCGCCTTCTTTTTCTTCTCATTATAGTTCCCGCACTGTTTTGTGAATTGGCTCCCCGTGTCTCTAAATTACATTTTGAAAGTTTATTTTCCCAAATTACCTTTTGTGAATATTTTTAATCTAAATTGCATTTTGTAACTATTTACGATCTAAACTCCATTTTTAAGTATGGTACTGTATATGAATTTGAATTGAATTTTGTAAATATTTTGAACCTAAATTACATTTTGTGCGTATTTTTCAATGTAACTTGCTTTTGTTAGTATTTTGAGTCATTTCAATTTTAGGTATAGTTTCCGTCTCATTGTCATTTTAGCTATCAGCCAGACCATTAGGGGCCGATAACCTAGATGTTAGGCACCTTAAAACAACAATTCTCAACATCGTATTCTTTCCCAATCCTCATTTGAATTACAAATACACACACCCAAGTGCATGGGGCTAAGTGTCCAAGCCCGTCAAATACAACAACTAGCTCTTCTGATGACAGCAAACTCTTCGCTCAGATGCAATAATGACGCCATTGTAATTCACAAATAAATAAATAAATTAGAGGGGAGCGTGATGGCGATGTGACTTAGCTGTTCATCTTTCACCCGGACGGCCGGGATTCGAATACCGGTGAAAGCTGGGTGGAATTTTCACCTGAAAAATCCCGAGGCGTCAGGAAGGGCATCCGGCCTTAAATCCCCGGCTAAAACCAAAATGAGCCTGGCTGGCTTCGGTGACCCAAATTCATTGCGAAAAGCCGAGGAAAGTTAGTTTTATTGAAAGAAATAAAGAAAGAAATAATTACATAAAGAGATGAATGAATTAACAATACAGTCAACCGACCCCCCCCCCCCCCGCCCAAAAAAAAAAGTCAACCCCTTTCACTATCCAGCCCATGACGGGCTAAAGCCGACCAAGCGACCGCTGCCCAGCCATTTGGCCTGCAGATATTGGGGTGACGCGTGATCAGCGTCGGGTCCCCTCGGCCGTTAATCTTGGTATTCGTGATCGGGGCGCTGTCTCACTGTCAGACAGCTACTCAATTGTCCTCACGAAGCTGAGTGCACCCCGTTCCAACCCTCACGTCAGTTTTAAAATCCCTCACTGAGCCGGGGATCGAATCCAACACCACGGGCCGGCATATTAACAATACAGTAATTAATTTAAATACATGAATTATAATTAGATTAATACGTTCATTAACGAAGTAAAATAGCTGAATAAATAGATGAAAAGTAGATAAATAGATAAATAAATTTCATAACAAAGATATCTTTTTTTTTTATGGGAAGGGCTGTCTTTAATGAAATAAGTACAATAACAGGATATCATGGGACGAACTAAGTTAGAGCGGCCTTAACCCTGGAACAGTACAGATGCCCCAGAGAATCTTCGTTCCCCGATTATGTTATGTTGATACACCTAATTAGCGGCCACCTCCTGTGACTTTTACTTGACTTCGACAGTCTTTCACTCAAGGTGTATACTTCTTATAATACAGTACACCTGCACAGAAGAAACCTTTTGTGTTCCAAAAACCGTGCTATGGTTGGCTTTTAGTAAATCGTTAGAAAAGCACAAGAAAATCTTAACTCTAAATTTCAGAATAATTTGCACGATCATTTGGTCGGAAAACTCTAAACATTTTTGAAAAGTGTTTTTCTCTGAATCGACGTATTTTAAAGAAAAGTTTTTTAAACTAAAAATGTAGAGGACATTGTCACCTACAATTTGTCTCTTTGAGGTCATGTCATACGTTTTGCAATGCAGAAGCTAGGTGGCGCCAAAGTTTCCAATGAACTGTTTTTTCACTTTTTGTCCTAGAAAAAATGTTTTGTTCACAAAAGAGCGAATCAGAAATTTGTTCCTCTCAAAATTGTCTACAACATTTATTGAATTTTTTTCCCTCCGACTTACCGTTCCAAAGTTATAGTCTGCCGAAGTGAGAAAATTGTCCGACACCGGTCCCGGTCTAAACTATGCCCACCGCTCTCTCCGCAGTAACCATAGTAGCCTTGACTACGCAGCGTTACATTTGCTGCGCTATAACTTTGGAACGGTTAAGTCGGAGGAAACAAACGTATAACTAAATGTTGCAGACAATTTTTAAAGGAACACATTTCTGATTCACTATTTTGTGAAGAAAAAAAAAACATTTTTTCTAGGGCAAAAAGTGAAAAAACACTTTTTGGAAACTTTGGCGCCACGTAGCATCTGCATTTCAAAACGTATGACAATACCTCAATGAGACAAATTGTACGTGACGATGCCCTCTACAGTTTTTGTTTAAAAAAACTTTTCTTTAAAATACGTAGATGCAGAGAAAAATGCTTTTCAAAATATTTCTGATTTTTCCGACAACATGATACTACAAATTATTACGAAATTTAGAGTTAAGCTTTTTTTTGTGCTTTTCTAACGATTTACAAAAAGCCAACCATAGCACGGTTTTTGGAGCAGAACCATTCCAGCTGTAGTGTACTATTATCAGTGACAGCTATTTAGACCCAAAGCAGTGTCTCCAGTGCCTTGAGTGCTCCATCTGCCCACGAACCAAGGATACAAAGACCACTGTGGTGTGCTCAGAATGCAAGAGGTTTAACATCATAGCTTGGTGTTTTGTAGTGAATGTGAAAAGTGAAAATGGTGAATATCTACAATAACATTGAACTATTGCTAATATTTTTGTTTTCCATTATATGTACACAGTTATTTTCATTTTTCATTTTCATAGTTTAAGAATTCTGTGCTCCAGGGTTGATTTCACTCATTTTCATTTTACAGCCTTAATAGTTTAAGAATTCTGTGATTTCACTAATTTTTAATTCCAGTTATTAGTAATACATTATTTTAATGCACCAGAGTTGTGTTTCTGCCCTGGGGTACTCAGTGCCCCAGGATACCATTACTGTTTCTGGAGAATAAGGGTACTGTTCCAGGGTTAAGTCCTAGTCTGAGGACAACAGCACACACTGGGCTACCTTGCAGTCCAGGAGACAATCTCCTCACATTCCAGCAGTGACCACATCATCTATAAATAAGTCAGCCCTTCCAAGAACAATTTCTTCACCTCACTTGTATTGCTACAATACAGTGATTACACAATCGACTCTTGACGCTATCATCACAATCGACCTCAATTACACTCGTAAATATAATTTTATAATATTTTACCTTACTTTTCACACAACCGATGTGATCCTTAAGTTTCAATGAATTCCATCTCTGGAAGACTAATATCGGATGAATCCCTGACTGCTTCGTCTTTTCCACATTAAAAATATCGGATCATTGATATGTTGTACTAAACGTATTTCAAAATAAATATTTCTATCCATGTTACTCTCAGGAATGAGAATATCCATGCTAATATTTGAAGTGGTGTGTTTGATGTTTGATCAACAGTGTTCCTACACACCGCTTCCATATCAGTAGGGGGGGATGGAGGCTTTTAATTATTCCAAATAAATATCTTATTAATATTATTATTATTATTATTATTATTATTATTATTATTATATTATTATGAGGCAATATTTCATGTCATTTTTGAGAGTCTTGATGCCATGGTAACCATATAGAAGGCATAGAATGATGAACACTTGTTGTAATGGTAACCATACAGAAGGCCTAGAATGATGAACACTTGTTGCCATGGTAACCATACAGAAGGGCTAGAATGACGAACACTTGTTGCCATGGTAACCATATAGAAGGTCTAGATGACAAACCCGTGTTGCCACGGAAATCACATACGAGGCCTCGATGACAAACACGTGTTGCCATGGTAACTACATGGGAGGCCTCGATGGCAAACGCTTGTTGCCATGGTAACCATATAGGAGGCCTAGATGACGAATACGTGTTGCCATGGTAACCACATAGGAGGCCTCGATGACATACGCTTGTTGCCATGGTAACCATATAGGAG
The DNA here is from genome assembly GCA_946902985.2 of Meconema thalassinum. Taxonomy (NCBI): domain Eukaryota; kingdom Metazoa; phylum Arthropoda; class Insecta; order Orthoptera; family Tettigoniidae; genus Meconema; species Meconema thalassinum. The sequence goes on along the minus strand of OX336398.1, from coordinate 57,214,696 downwards.
GCCTAGATGACGAACACGTGTTGCCATGGTAACCACATAGGAGGCCTAGATGACGAACACGTGTTGCTATGGTAACCACATTTGAGGCCTCAGTGACACACGCTTGTTGCCATGGTAACCATATAGGAGGCCTAGATGACGAACACGTGTTGCCATGGTAACTACATAGGAGGCCTCGATGGCAAACGCTTGTTGCCATGGTAACCATATAGCAGGCCTAGATGACGAACACTTGTTGCCATGGTAACCATATAGCAGGCCTAGATGACGAACACTTGTTGCCATGGTAACCATATAGCAGGCCTAGATGACGAACATTTGTTGCCATGGTAACCATATACAGTAGAAGGCCTAGATGACGAACACGTGTTGCAATGGTAAGCACACTAATCACAGATAGATCCAGATTGATTGATATGATTGATTTTTGTGGTTTAAGGGGCGGAACAGCGAGGTCATTTTCCCCTAAGATAGATCCCCAACAATAACACATATCCATGCTAAAATAATTCTGAGGTTCTGCTGCCCATTGTTGGTCATGGTCGTTTATTTAGATTTTTCTGACAGCCTCACATATCTGACAGCTACCCAATTGTCCTCATGAGGGGTGACAAGCAGTGAAAGAAGAATAGTTTGTGGTTGTTGATTCATTTAGCCGCATGGTTGGTTGGTTCCTTAGTTTAGGGGCTGCGACAACGCGGTCATTAGCCCCATGTACTTTGGGTGTGTGTAGAATCTGTCTGATAACCGGTGTTAATTGTGATGACTGTATTAGTGTGTGTTATCTGTTTTCAATTCAAGTAAGGACTGCAGACAATAAATTCAAGTAGTTCCTACTTTTGCTGCCTAATCCTACCGTCCACGACACCTAGATTGCGGACTTGGCTACTAGAGGACATCGCAGTCAGCACCTGGCGTTGAAACTAATAGAGCGTTATCAATTCTAACATACACCTTTTTTGGCTTCACACAATTGTAGTTAGTGAAAGGTTCTTTTTCATGCCATAAATCTATGACATGGGACCACGGGCTTTACTTTCCCTCCGAGGGATTTTTAACGCTGTACCCTGTGCTCTAGCTATGAGACTAGTTCATTAGTGCATCAGTAGATTTGATGTCCTTGGATCAAGTAGATAGTCGTGAGGTACCACAGACACTTTCTGACTTACCTTTAAGGTCGGGCTTTGTGAAACTCACGCTTTCTTTCGTCAGTTGGCACCACTGTTCTTGCAGCACTCGAGATCCGGGAGAAATTCTTTTCTTCTTCTTAATTGGAGTAATTATTATAAGTTCTGTATGGCTGCTTTACATTAATGTTCTCAATATTATTCCAAAAACGGACTAAATATTGATTCATTATTTGTTTATATTATCTCATTTCGGTTTAATGTGTGAGTTGTTGCTAAGTTACTGTAATTTAACAACATTTGAATGAGTTTTTGAATGGTATGGGCTCCGTCTTCAGGAAATAATTCATGATGAAAATTAATAAATGTAAAACAAAAATATTGTAATGCAGTCGCAATAAATCAGAAACCTCCATGAACATCAAATTGGCAGGGGAAAATTAAAGGAAGTAGGAGACCTCTGTTACTTAGGAAGCAAAATAACCAGTGATGGACGAAGCAAAGAGGATATAAAAATTAGGTTGGCTCGGGCAAGGAAAGCATTTCTACAGAAAAGGAATCTGTTAACATCGAATATAGATTTAGGTATTAGGAAGTCATTTTTGAAAGCCTTTGTCTGGAGCGTGGCGCTCTATGGAAGTGAAACTTGGACTATTGGTGCAGCAGAAAAGAAGAAAATTGAGGCGTTTGAAATGTGGTGTTACCGGAGAATGATGAAGATCAGATGGGTAGATAGGGTTACAAACGAAGAGGTATTAAGACGAGTCGGAGAGGAGAGATCTTTCTGGCGACTGCTAATGAAGAGAAGAGATAGGTTGGTAGGACACATACTAAGACATCCAGGAATAGCAAGCTTAGTTATGGAAGGAAGGGTCGAGGACAAGAACTGTAGGGGTAGACCAAGGTTAGAGTATGTTAAACAGATTGCCTCGGATGTAGGGTGTGGTAGCTATGTAGAGATGAAACGATTAGCTCAGGACAGGGAGGTATGGAGAGCTGCATCAAACCAGTCAAAAGACTAAAGACTCAAACAACAAATATTAAAACAAATGCTCTATAGCAGGGGTGCCCAACTTTTTTAACTAAGGGCCACATTGTAAATAGTTGGGGAACCTTGCGGGGGGGGGGGGATATGGATTTTTTTTAAATATAGGTGCAATATGGTGAGTTTTGTGGCGCTCTGAGCTTAGTAGTGGATACAAAATAAAACACTAAAACAAATTAAATATTTCAATAAATCCCTTTAATATGAAGTGTAACGCTATGCTTAACACTTACACTTATTTATTTATTTATTTATTTATTTATTTATTTATTTATTAGCTTGCCACGGTGGATAGCGTGTCGGTCTACTAACCCCAAGATTGCAGGTTCCCTCTTGGCAGTGGTAAGTGATTTTTGAAAGGCGGCAAAAATACTACACGCATGTCATACAATGTTGGCATGTCAAGGAACCCATTTGAATTCAGTAGGCCGTGTTCATAATGGCAAAATTAATCTCGGGAGTTTCCGCCAACACAACGTTTCTCATTTCTCTACTAGAAAGCGCTATAGTGTACAAGGAGCTTAGATATCTAACCTCCTTAACTTTCATAGTGCTTCATGGAACAACGAAATTCGACATGCAAGCTACCATACGATATTATTATTTATTTATTTATTTATTTATTTAGCGTATGGCTCGCCAGAGTTTGTAGCTGCTTCTACGTTCAATTTCAAGTAGTTCCAACACCCAGTGGCGAACGTAGGAACTTTGATAGAGCGTTTCAATGAAATCTAACCTACAATTTGCCTTCACCAAGTTTAATTAGTGGAAGGTTCTTTTTTGTTTGATCCTGGAAAAAATGTATAGTACATTATGCAACGAGCCTGTAATGGCAATAATTAAGACACCATTATAGGCAAGTTGCATACGACTGTTTATGTTAGACGATAATTATTATAACTATTTCATGTTCGAACATAAATATTCATAAATATCTGTCGAGATTTCGCCAGTTTTATGTACTGAACAGAGCGCAAAGATTGCCTTGTATTAGTCCATGGCCTCCTGATTATCCCACTATGACACTAGGCAACGCAGTGTTATAATGACCATCATTATGATACAATTTTCTGACATATAATAGTCAGGGTCGAACATAAAATATTTTGTCAGAATGAGGCTCATTATAGTACAAGTTTTCATTATGATACAGTTTCTCCCACCAATCAGAGCTCAAGAAACAGTTGTGTAACCAATTAGGTGAGGATAGCATCGCACCTGCGCTCACTTCCATGGCCCCCTATTTTAAATTTCACTGCGTGGCGAGTGTCATAGTGTAACAGTTCCGCTGGCCCTCACTGTTGGGGTGTACAAGTGTAACGGCTTTCCTTTGCTCCACGTTGAGCGTACAAGTGAAACGGTTTTTCTTGGCCCTCACTTTTGCGTGACAAATGTAATGCTTCTACTGGCCCTGCCTTGCACTTTGAAATATTTACTCTGCCTAAGATATGTTGTTTTAATGGGCGCCAAGACCTCAACGCTATGTTGAAATCTAAATTTATATTTAACAACACCTAGCTCTGGTAGAACACCTTCAAGAATCTTTTCACTCAGATCGTGGTATGATTTGATCATTAACCCAACAAACAATTGTATCAGGAGAAGGAATTGGTCTATATCTAATGCTACCTACTGAAAGCAAAGATGGCATGGTTAAAAGAAATGAATTTATTATATAAAACAAGTGTGGCAAAATTAATAGTAATAATAATATATTTTAAATTTAATTTGGAGCGTTGCGATTTGAATATTACCGCTAGAGAATTACGTGAAAACGGAGTCGTATAAATTACTGATTTTACTCTTATTCCCAAGCTATGAAGTTACTGAAATACTGAAAATGAAAAAAAAATGACGAGAGATTATGTAGTTCTGAGTCATTCGCGCTTACCATTGGAAATTGCCGAAGCATTTCCCGCGTACTGGATGTTGAAGAGAGCTTCCCACTGCCTCCTGGACGTCGTCATCTTCTTCGTTAGTTGATGAGATACTTGTAGATATGATAACTTTATGGTCCGAACATCGGAGCCAATCACACGTACAACCACACTGGTTAAGTTTTACAAAGATAGTCGCATAGCCTCCACGGCGCGCAAACCATATATGCACTCGTCGCTTCCCCTCTCTGGACCCCTGTTTCTTCTCGCCCGCTCTCCTCTGATTGGCTGAGCCACCACGCGCTAACCCCCTCCTCAGGGTCATTACACTCGGCGCGAGGATGATGTCGATTACCGTTCCAGACTATTTCGCCTTTTCTTGAAGCAGCAACCCAGGCTTGCGTCATGCTTCTTGACAAGAATAAGCCTGTAGCCGAATTCCCCGTGACTCATCTCTCCCATAATACCCTAACTGACAAAACTCCGTAAAATTCCGTAATCATATAATTTTCTATAATAATGTTGTTCGTAATAATTTGCTTGATAGTGTTTTCTATGACATAGAAAACCTATCTGTATGCTTATAATTTTATAAAAATGCTCCAAAAAATACCTTAATAATAATAATAATAATAATAATAATAAGTTAATAATAATAATAATAATAAATTAACATGAAAACTTCTCTTGGCTGAACAATTTGCCGCGTAAATAAATATAGAATGGCTTCCTACTGACTTATGTCAGTGGCATAAAATCCCCTCGAAAAACACGTTACAATAGTGAGGTATTCCAGGAGGCCATGGTCAAATGCAAGGCATTGTCTGCGTCTCATGCGCTCTGTTCAGTACATAAAACTGGTGAAATCTCGACAGATATTTATGAATATTTATGTTCGAACATAAAATAGTTATCGTCGAACATAAACAGTCGTATGCAACTCTCCTATAATGGTAATTAAGACACTCGTATGGAAATAATAAAACTCTCTACGCTCGTTTTATAAACATACGCGTCTCTTAATTATTGCCATTATAGGATCGTTGCATACTGTACTTTTACATGCCATAAATCAATGACATGGGACGGCCGGCTTTACTTTCCCTCCGAAGAAAGGCATACTGAGGGATTTTTAACGCTCTTAACAAATCCGACGACTTCGGTGGGTTTGAACCCACGCTCTTGGGCACAGCAGTTCGGCATGCTACCAACTACATTACCGAGCCGCTAACACATACACTAATCGGAAAATCCCACCTATCTGAGTCAAGATCCGACCTCAGCGTACAAATAATGGGAAATATTGTCTCATTAATCGTGGTATTGATAATTGGAACTCATTACCTGCCTCAGTCTTTGAGCCTTTCCACAAACATATTGATGTGTTTAAGAGAAGATTGACATTTTGTGTAAATACTCCGATGTAATTACTATAATTCCCAAATCGCGATTAGTGTACATTGCGTTACTTTGATAGTAGTGTTGGCAATTTTCTATAATTGTACAATTTGACACAGGGGAATTAGTCTACCCCCATTTACAAATAAAATAAATGAATGAATTCAAAGTGCTGTTTTGAAACTTGGCAGCAGTACTCTTAGAATAGTACATTATGCAACGAGTTCCATACGACTGTTTATGTTCGACGATAATTATTATAACTATTTTATGTTCGAACATATATATTCATAAATATCTCTAGAGATATCGCCAGTTTTATGTACTGAACAGAGCGCATGGGACGCAGAGAATACCTTGTATTTGACCATGGCCTCATCGATTACCCCACTATGACACTAGGCCACGCAGTGAAATTTAAATTAGAAGGCATTGGAACTCAGCGCAGGTGCGATGCTATCCTCACCTAATTGGTCAAGCAACTGTTTCTTGACCTCATTATAGTACAGTTTTCTGACATATAATATTTACATTTCGACATTGTCGAACATAAAGTACATTATAGGTTTTAATTTTGAAATTATTTCATTTCTTTTGGTTTGAAGATTTCTTTTTCCAGATTTGAGAATTTTAGTCATACAACAACAAAAAATTAGGATTTTCTATAGAAACTTCCAATGGATATCCACTTGAAGATTGATTTTGTGTGGATAATATCCGTGAGTGCAGCTCAGGAGAGAGAGACTAACGGAGTTAGGAAGCCGGATACAGCTGAGCACGCTAGATGCAGGTGTCCTTGGATCTCACACACACACACACACGGCCTTCCCCCACCCCTCCTCCTCCTCCATCACTATGACAAGACTGTTCGTCTCGCTTGACTGGATGGCGATTGACCCTACCGCATCTTCTTCCACTTACTGTGTAAGTCCACGTGTCCGCTATTACTACAAATTGCACACCACACCGTGAGGTTCGAATCCAGGCGCTTGTAGCATTGGCTAACCTGAGCGTGGTTCTTAATCGGGATATGTCTTTGGGCTGGAGTTCTATCAGAAATTTCCCGACAACTAGTTACCATGGCCACAAGGACAAGCGCGTTTAGATTCCAGTTGTTGAAGCGTGTTCAGTGACAAATTCCCGACACCTTGTTACCATGTCAACAAAGACAAGAGCTCTTAGATTCCAGTTGTTGAAGCGTGTTCAGTGACAAATTCCCGACACCTTGTTACCATGTCAACACAGACAAGAGCACTTAGATTCCAGTTGTTGAAGCGAGTTCAGTGACAAATTCCCGACATCTTGTTACCATGTCAACAAAGACAAGAGCACTTAGATTCCAGTTGTTGAAGCGAGTTCAGTGACAAATTCCCGACACCTTGTTACCATGTCAACAAAGACAAGAGCACTTAGATTCCAGTTGTTGAAGCGAGTTCAGTGACAAATTCCCGACACCTAGTTACCATGGCAACAAAGGCAAGCGCACTTATGTCTCTTGTTGAAGCATACTTATTCTTATAACTATAATAGACTATGGTTGCATGGTTCCTTAATTTAGGGGCTGCGACAACGTGGCCATGTAGCCCCGTGTACTTGGGTGTGTGTAGAATCTGTCTGATAACCGGTGTGAATTGTGATGGCTGTATTAGTGTGTGTTATCTGTTTTAATTCAAGTAAGTACTGCAGATGATAATTTCAAGTAGTTCCTACTTTTGCTACCAAATGCTACCGTCCACGACACCTAGCTGTGAACTTGGCTACTAGATGGCATCGCAGTCAGCACCTGGCGGCGAACGTTGGAACTAATAGTGTGTTATCAATTCTAACCTACAAATTTTGGTTTCACACAAGTGTAGTTAGTCGAAGGTTCTTTTTCATGCCATAAATCTATGACATGAGACCGCCGGCTTTACTTCCCCTCCGAAGGAAGGCATACTGAGGGATTTTTAACGCTCTTAAAAAATCCAACGACTTCGGCTGAGTTCGAACCCGCGACCGAAGCCGCTATAATGGACTATAAACAGACAAGAAAGAACATTTCCATGGTTCTATGTTTTTGGTTCTGTAGCACCATAACAACCATGATGATATTAGAAATGCAGCACGTCTACATATTGTTGCTCTGATAACATCGTGTGTTTGCCTTGCGGGCCTGACAATGTCCCGTCCCACAGTGACTGAACCGCCCTGTATTTAACTCGTGTTGCAACTCCAAATGTCATGAGCCCACGCTCGGCTTTCTTGTTTATACAAGATATCAACATAATGAGGGGTTCGTTTCTTGGTGACTTTTACGTACCATTGCACAGTGGGTCAAAATCGAAATCTAGGGGGACAAAATTATTTTTACGTTTTAATCATGAATTTAGAGTGAAAGCAATGCATATAATTTGTTTACTTCATAATAAACATCAGTTAAGACCTTTTTTTAAGCTACGTCTACACATGCAAGAAACTGTCTATGACTAGGAGTTGGATAGAGCATTCAGAACAATTTTCTACCGCTAATTTACTTTTAACAAAGTCACCAAGTTCCACTTTTGACATAATTGTCGAACCCAGTGCTTCAAACAGTTGTAAACGTGTGAGAACTGGTTACGTGGCATCTTCTAAAACGTAAAATATCCAAGTAAGTTCTAAGTAAGTTGCAAAAAGATGCAAAAAATCTTATAACAGGCGAAAACTACAAGACTTTATCTACATTTTAACATTAAGTTGAATGTGACGCGACATACTAAAAACCTAAGTGAAAATATAATTTTAAAAATAGTAGATAAATATTATATAATGCAAATATAGCTAAAATTACGTAACAATTACGGCCATTAATAACTGAAACACGTTACAAAGATCATACCTTCAGCTGCATGTTCCATCTTAAAGCATCACACTAACCACAAAGACAACCAAACCACAGCCACTTACATTCACCCTCCAATTCTGGCTGCTCGAACAGTGGTGACCGATTTACACTAAGATGCGTCTATATCCCAGAATAGTGAGCGGCAATTATATGAGAATGCTGTAGAAGTAATACATTTTGATTTTTTCACTATGAAAATAAATAATTTTGTCCTCCTAGATATCGATTTTGACCCACTGTGCGTTGGTTTATTCCGGTTTTCATTTAAATATTAACCAGAGGACCCGTGCGAGAAATCTCGCATGTTCATAAACCACACTTTCTCCGGCGTCCGTGCGGCCAAAATGCGAACTGAGCAGCAATGATGCCATGTATTTTCTTACACCAACAGTATTTGCAAATCGTACACTTCGTACATTTAAAAAAAATCTTTAGGAATTATAGATATTTATGAAATTAGAGTGCAATTCGTCACTGCTAATGTCTATTCTCTTTCATTTGAATGCTCATTTGTCACGATCGGTCGCTTGTGAGCGCCGCAGGAGGGATCTATACTACTGAAATAATATATATGATGATGATGATGATGATGATGATGATGATGATGATGATGGTACATTGCCAGAACCTCTCGCAGTGTAGCTGATTCCGTTAAATTACTAACCACGACCGTGATGGGAAGCTGCTTCGAATTCCGTCGCTATTCTGAATGTGGTTTGCCCACACTCTCTCCAGGTAAATGATGGGATAGTAACTTACGTAGAGATTGGAACTTAATCGTATCTGGAAGTGTCCTTATTGACAAATATCTTTATTCCACCTTAATAATTATAATGAATATGAAATTAATTAATTAATTAATTAAAAAGTTGATGATGATGATGATAATTGTTGTTTTGAGCGGCCTAACATCTAGGTTATCGGCCCCTAATGGTTTGGGTGAGAGTGAGAGATGAGATGAGAATGAAAACTATAACTATCACGAACCACAGACCTACATACTAGAAGAAGAAATGGCAAACAAATAAAGGACAGGAAGAAAGGAAATGCCCTCAACCCTCGAAGAATGAGGATTGAGGGACTTGGAAGGAAGGAGAGCCATGAAAGGCAGATAGGTAAGGTAAGGTAAAGAGGAGAGGGCCCGCCCCAAAGTCAGTGGAAAAAGGGGAAAAAAAACGGACCCAGCTCAGGAATCCATCGGGATCGAACTCACCAGCCGTGAGTGCGCCAGAAGTGGAGGGCCTACATACACCCTGCCTACTTGAGGGCCTTGAGCAGAAGGCAGAAGATAACATGAAAAGAAAAAGAAGGCTGACCCCTCGCAGAAGAAGGATATCAGAAAGATGGGACAAGGGCCAATTAAGGCAGGAAAGGAAGTGACTCCCTAGGCCTCGGACACCCTAATACCGTCGGGGATGGAAGAGAACAAGAGTTGACCAACAGAGGTCGATGGAGAGGAGCCCGGCACAAGTAAGCGGAAGCAATGCCGGACTCAGCTGGGATCCCGTGGTCGCCAACCCACGTCTCACTAGATGTGAGCCCCTGAGGGGGGGGGGGGGGGTAATTCATAATTTCAACATTGTGAAGATTTTAACACTTTAAACCGAATTGGAGCATATATTAACACAATTTGATTAAATGTTCTAGTTTCCAGTTTGTTCTATTATTATATGATCGCATTTGGTTTAATGCGTTAAGCCGAAATTGTTACTTACTAATTAATTAATTAGAATGTCCATATTATAGCAAATTTAAATAAATTCCATTACTATCTACTGCATGAGAAAATGCGTACAAACTCAAGAAGAATAAGTATTGTGAGGGGCTATTTTTTGGGGGGGTTGGGGGTTGGGGGGGAGGAAATATAGCAGCCTTTCTAAACAACAGGTTGAAGAGTAGAGTCTCAGGCACTCATTGGACAACTGAGCTAAGTCTCCGGCAGGGTGTCCATCCCCTTATCTCCACTAATATCTTCCCTGGCCCTTTCTCAGCAGCTTATGAATGGTTTCGAAAATCCGTTTCATGTACCTGAGTTTCTAGGGGTCAAATATTGTCAAACAGGCTGTTTAGAATTACCGCATATTTCACTGAAAGAACAAAAATATTTAGAAAGTTTTGAAATGTGTTTATGGAGAAATTGAAATGGACCGATAGAATGGGAAATGAGTGGGTGCTAATGAGGGTAGGGGAGGTGAGGAGTTTCACGAGGATGATGCAGATGAGGAAACAATCTTGGATGGGTCACGTACTACGTAGGAATTGTCTACTACAAATGATCATGGAAGGGAAAGTAGAAGGAAAAATAGAGAGAGGAAGAAGAAGGTTTGGAATATTAACAGATGTGAAGACAGGAAGAAGCCACAAGCAATTGAAAGAAGATGCTCAGGACAGAGAGAAATGGAAGACCGTCCAGTTGAAACCTGTCTGCCGACAGATCTACTGAAAGAGAGATAGTAAAAGAAAGAAAAGCAAAATTCAAAAACAAAAGTAGAAAACAAACACAAAAACAAAAAAACACAAAGCAAAACAAAAAATTCTAAAACAAAGCAAAGGCAGAAAAAAACACAAAACAAAGACACAAAGCAAATTGCAAAATTCGAAAACAAACACAAAACCAAAAACAAAACAAAATCAAAGCAAAATTCAAAAACAAACACAAAAACACAAAGCAAAAATCAAAATTCAAAAACAAAATCAGAAAATAATACAAAGTAAAACGCAAAATTCAAAAAAAAAAAAAAAAAAAACAGAGCGAAGGCAGAAAACAAACACAAAATGAAAAACACAAAACAAAAGCAAATTCCAAAAAAAACAAAAGCAGATAACTAACACAGAAAGATAAACACCAAGAAAAAAAAACAAGATTCTAAATCAAAAGCAGAAAGCAAATACAAAACCAAAAACACAAAGCAAAAAGCAAACTTCAAAAACAAAAGCAGAAAACTAACACAAAAACGAAAAACACAATTCAAAACGAATAATTCAAACACGAAACGAAAAAGCAAAAAGAAAGAGAGAAATGTCATTGGCGAATTTCTTTTACAGTAAGAGACAAAAATAAAGATTAAATTCTACATAAACAAATAAAAATATGTAAAGCAATGCCATTATTTGAAGTTCTATGGCCAGCTTCTACAAATAAACGACAAAGACTGTTTCCCCTTTAATAGGACTTCGGCTGAACGAACTCCAAAATTACCTGGATTCTGCTGAGCTATCTGGCCTTAATACTATAGACCGCTTAAACATTTGTGATATACTGTATTTAATTCTTGGTCCTCTCCACCCAAAGGTACTACTCCTCGGAACCCAATCTCACAAGAGAGGTCAAGAAATATTTGCAAAGAAAGCGAACCTCCCAAAAAAAGAACTACTGTAGTGATGAGGGAAATCCCGGAGCTACAGCAGATGTAAATCTGGCAACGTTGTCACGCACGCTAATGGGAGGAGGAAGCGCCCTGACATTTGGAAGAGTTGCGCTGTGACTGCTCGTAAGATCTGGGTCGTGTCTCCATCCTCTGAGGAAAGGTCAATCATTATTACTTGCAATAGGTAATATTGGGATCCCCGGCTGTACTTATACTTGATCCGAATAGTTCGATCCTTAGAAATTCCAACTTAATCGATATATTCACATTAGTAAAATAAACCGACTATTCAGTGAATAATCGAATGATTCGCCGAACAAAAAATTTGACATAATTAAAATTAGGGCTCGGATCGATATGCTCGATGAAATCTCCAAATATGCTCGAAAAACCATGTGTTTTATGCTCGATAGGTATGCTCGAAAAATCATTATATGCTCGAAAAACCCATTATATGCGGTTAAATATGCAGAATATGCTCAAAAAATACCGTAACAAACTATAGAAAGGAAAGTGAAACGAAAAAACCAATAACATACCTTTAAATACGAGCATTATTTTCTAATTGTATTAAATCCCCGGCCAAAACCAAACTGAGCTGGGTTGGCTCCGGCGACCCCAATTAATTGGGATAAGCCGTAGAGAATGATGTATGATACGCTGCAATATACTGGTATTCAAGTATATATAAGAGAAGTTTTCTTATAAAAGTTACAGTTTAAAAGTTCATTTACAAAATGTTCAGAATTAGGCGAGTCAATGAAGTAGATCTGCATTGGTCTGTACAACAAGAAATTTTCTATGTTTTCAGTTTTGAATGATTTTCTTAAATCAGTCAATAAAAGTTTCAATCACCAGAACGACCTCACTAAAGGTTAAAAACCTGCGGTTCTATTATTCGCACCAAATGGGCTTTTCAATAATTATTTCTGTTTTCGAACCTTAAGGATTGTCAGGGCCTTAATTCGGGGGAAGAGGGGGGGAGGGGGGGGGGGAAATTCGTAGAAAAACAAACTATTTAAACGAAAACCACAAGAATATGCATTTATATGCTTCTATTCTGAATACCGCGGTTTTATGCATTTATATGCTCGATAAATTTCAATTCTGTTGGTCCCAGAGAGGTGAAAATACCACCGAAAGGCTTCTTTCAATGTGTACTATTCAGGAAAAAAATATGCAAATATGCTCGAATCCGAGCCTTATTTATAATAAATGTAGAAACAAAAAGAAAAGAAAGCTGATAGATAGAAAGAAAGAAAGAATGAATGAGCGAATCAAAGAAAAAACAGAACAGAAGAAAGAAAGAAAGAAAGAAAGAAAATAAATAAAGAAAGGAAGAACGAATCAAAGAAAGAGCAGAAAGAAAGAAAGAATGAAAGAAATGAAGAACGAATGAAAGGAAGAATGAATGAACTAATCAGAGAAACAACGAGAGGAAGAAAGAGAGAAAGAAAGAATGAACGAAAGAAAGGAAGAAAGAATGAACTAATCAAATAGAGAACAGAGGAAAGAAAGAAAGAAAGAAAGAAAGAAAGAACAGAGGAAAGAATGAAAGAAAGAAAGAAAGAAATGAAGAACGAATGAAAGGAAGAAAGAATGAACTAATCAATGAAAGAAAGAAAGAAAGAAAGAAAGAAAGAATGAATGAATGAACGAAAAAAGGAAAAAAGAATGTACGAATCAAAGAAAGAACAGAGGAAAGAAAGAAAGAAAGAAAGAAAGAAAGAAAGGAAGAAGAATGAAGGGAAAAATAAAAGAAAGGAAGAAAGAATGAACGAATCAAGGAAGGAAAGAAAGAAAGAAAGAAAGAAAGAACACAACAAAAAAGGAAGAATGAATTAAAGGAAGAAGAATGAACGAATAAAAGAAAGAACAGAGGAGAGAGAGAGAGAGAGAGAGAGAGAGAGAGAGGAAAGAAAGAAAGAAAGAAAGAAAGAAAGAAAGAAAGAAAGGTAGAAAGAATGAACCAATCAAAGAAAGAACAGAAAGAAGATAGATAGAAAGAAGGAAAGAAAGAATTTAGTTCGTTATTTATTGGAATTTTAAGGAGCGGAACAGTGAGGTCATCTGCCCCAGAAGGAACAAAAGAGAAAGAAAAATAAAGAAAGAAAGAAAGAAAGAAAGAAAGGACGAAAGGCAGAAAGAGAGAGAGAGAGAGAGATGAAGGAAGGAAGAACTAGTTCAACACACCTACTGGAAGACTTCTTCTTGAGAAGATAAGTTTCCAGCAAGACAATTCAATGTTTTGTTTTATACCTAACCATATTAAGGGGATACGACATTGGCTACAGTATTTCACAACAAGTCATAACTCTCTCAACTATGGTATCTTGCCAGATGGGAATGTAATCAACCTATGACCGCATACGGGGCTTCCCTACGATCTGTTGTGTAACATTAGATGCTAGTCAACTGACGCTGACTCAACGCGTTACAGCCGTCGCACGACGCAGCCGAAGCTCTTTTCTATAAGGGGAGGCTCTAACTGTAGTTGTGCTAAGGATTTTTCCGGCCAGCAAAAAAGAATCCAACCTTCCGACTGGAAATAGAGCCCATGAATTTAAGATCTGGTTGGTTGGTTCCTCAGTTTAGGGGCTGCGACAACGCGGTCATGTAGCCCCGTGTACTTTGGGTGTGTGTAGAATCTGTCTGATAACCGGTGTTAATTCTGATGGCTGTATTAGTGTGTGTTATTTGTTTTAATTCAAGTAAGGACTGCGGACGATAATTTCAAGTAGTTCCTACTTTCGCTACCAAAAGCTACCGTCCACGACACCTAGCTTGCGGACTTGGCTACTAGATGGCATCGCAGTCAGCACCTGGCGGTGAACGTTGGATGTAATAAAGCGTTATCAATTTTAACCTACAAATTTTGGTTTCACACAAGTGTAGTTAGTCGAAGGTTGCTTTTCATGCCATAAATTGATGACATGGGACCGCCGGCTTTACTTCCCCTCCGAAGGAAGGCTACTGAGGGATTTTTAACGCTCTTAAAAAATCCGACGACTTCGACAGGGTTTGAACCCGCGACCTTGGGGATAGAAGCTCAGCATACTACCAACTACGCCACTCAAGGCGCCAAAATTTAAGATCTACTGAGGGAACTTGACCTCAAGAGTTCACGGTTTTACTGCGGTCTAGACCAGGTCACAGATGAGACTAGAATCGGGAATGAAGTTGTTGAAAGTGCCTCATGTCCTCTTCGGCGTGGCATTCTTCATCCGACGCGCGTCTTAACAGAGAAAGTCTTGACATGGATGGAGGATGGTGATTTCAATTGTAGATTCAGCTGCGCTCCCATTTCTGATGTTCGCAGCCAAATATCACCCTCGCGTCGTGAGGCGCTTTTGACAATGGCTACGTGCTTTGAATCCTCAACAGCTGACCGTCTCACATTGCCGACAACGGGGACAGGAATCCCTCTCGGCACACCGGAAGGTGGAGGAGGTAGATGTCACAAAAGTTATCAAACATCTTCTTCTTCTTCTTCTTCTTCTTCTTCTTCTTCTTCTTCTAATTCCCTAATCTTTTTGCTCATCCCTTGGCGTAAGGGTGGGTCGTATCAAAAATTCTTTCAGATAAAAGTTTTAGTTAATTTTTAGAGGATTATTGAACAGTTTAAGCGGTTTTGATATTGTGCCTTCTTCTACTTCTGTTTCACATAAGAAGAAGGAAAAGAAAAGGAGAAGAAGAGCAACAACAAGAAGAAGAAGAAGAAAGAAAAGAAGAAGAACAAAAGGAAGGAACAGAGGAAGAAGAAAGAAAAAGAAAGAAAAGAAGAAGAAGAACAAAAAGAAGAAGCAGAGAAAGAAGAAAACAGAAAGAAGAAACGACGAAGAAGAAAGAAATAAAAAAGAAAAGAAAAAGAAGAGGAAAGGGAGAACAAGAAAAGAGAAGAAGAAAAAAAAATGAGCAGAGGAAGAAAAGAAAAAAGAGAAAGAAGAAGAAGAAGAAAAAGAAGAGAAGAAGAAGAAAAGAAGAAGAGAAGGAAGAAGAGGTAAATGAAAAGAAGAAAAAAGAAGAAGAAAAGGTAAAAAAGAAGAAGAAAAGGTAAAAATAAAGAAGAAAAGAAAAAAAGGAGCAGAAGAAGAAAGAAAAAAAAGAGAAAGAAGAAGAACAAGAAGAAAGAGAAGAGAAGAAGAAGAAGAGAAAGAAGAAGAGGAAAATGAAAAGAAGAAAAAAGAAGAAGAAAAGAAAAAAGGGAGCAGAAGAAGAAAAGAAAAAAGAGAAAGAAGAAGAAGAAAAAGAAGAAGAAGAGAAAGAAGAGGAAAATGAAAAGAAGAAAAAAGACGAAGAAAAGGTAAAAATGAAGAAGAAAAGAAAAAAGGAGCAGAAGAAGAAAATATAAAAGAGAAAGAAGACGAAAAGTAAGAGAAGAAGAAAGAAGAAGAGAAAGAAGAAGAGGAAAATGAAAAGAAGAAAAAAGAAGACGAAAAAGTAAAAATGAAGAAAACGTAAAAATGAAGAAGAAAAGAAAAGAAGGAGCAGAAGAAGAAAAGAAAAAAGAGAAAGAAGAAGAAAATGAAAAGAAGAAGAAAGGTAAAAATGAAGAAGGAAAGAAAAAAAGAAGAAGGCAGAAAGCACCATGAGATGGACATTTTGTGTGTGTGTGTGAGTTTTGTTTTGCTTTCCAATACGTTCTCTTTCTTTGCTAGTTTTCTTTTTAAATGTTGTGTCTCCCCCTTGGTGATGTGCTCCCATTCCAAATGTTTGGGACCAATAATAGCGCCGCTGGCTCCTCACAACCGTTACGTGTCTTGGATGTTGATCGCACCGTCCTCTGATCCTCTGATTGTTGACACTCCAGTCCTAAAAGATGTTAGTGTTTCTTATTCTCCAGATTCTAAGTCCTGATCAGTGCAGCCTACGCCTTTTCTTTATAATTTGTTTCTTTGTTTGTCTGTATGTAAATTAGTATGTTCTTAGTCTATTTGCCTGCCCGACAGTTTATATGTTTCTTTAGGCAGATGACCTCGTAGTTCCGCCCCTGAAATCAACAATAACTAACTAACTCTTCTTTTTTTTTTGTCTGCTTGTGTGTATATCTGTCCGTTTCTATGTATGTATATTTGAATGTAGGATTTTGTGTTAGTATTTCTGTCTATTTATATATTTGTCTGTTTGTATGTAGGTCTGTCTAGTTTAAGTTTTGTCTGTTCAGTTGTTTATGGGGTTGTCTGTATGTCCGTTTGTTTATTTGCTTGTAAGTTTGTTTGTGTCTTTGCGTGTCTGTCTGTTTAGTTGTTTGATCGTGTGTTTGTTTAGAGTTTTGTGTATTTGTATGCATGCTTTTTTCTGTTTGCGACCTCCTCTTGAAGCGAACCGTTACCCATAACGGAAACTGTGCGATGTCTGCGGGCTGTGAATATGTTACGTAAAGGAGGATTGGTCAGTACCAATAATAAGTCACTGTGCATCGCGTGTCGGCCAGCCTCAAGGCTCCCACACAAAATATTCTGCTAACAAATTATAATTACCCGTCTCCGCTCCACTTTCTTCCTAGACCCTCCTCAATCGTCAGGAATATCATCAAGTGTCAATGTTTATAATTAAGGAGAGATTCGAAGCCTTTATTCAGAGTTGCGTAGTTAAGAATCAAACGATAACTTTTCAGTGAATCAACAAGTGTTTAAATGCAAATAAAATAAGCAAGTAGAATTTAATGCCTGTACTCACTGACTAATGAATGAGGGCGCTGAAAATAATTATGCCCAATAATTGTTATCTCTAATTTATATCAACAAAAACATCTCTACATACAATATTATAAAACGAAGTTCCCAATTCTTGGATGTAACGGGTAATCTAGAGAACCACTGGATGGATTTTGATGCGGTTTTCACCATTCTGTAAAGGATTTCTCGAGGAAGGTTTCAGTAGAAAAACATTCATTTATGACCAAAGGAAGCCGAGCAGTAACGATTTCAGTGAATCCAGTCGAAGAACAACCTGCCGACTGTGCGTCTTTTAAGCAAATTAGCCTGGGTAAACCGTTAAAAATATCCATGTACTATGAGTGTATGAATTGTTGGGCATGAAAGTTTCATCAAAAAAGTCCGCGACAGCATATACCTAGGCCTATCTAAGTTTTCATTGGAATGCAGTCGAAAGAAATCATAAACCCCTATGGATGTCGAATTGGCAGGTGAACAGCCAAAAGAAGTAGGTGACTTCTGTTACTTATGAAAGAAAATAACCAGTGATGGACGAAGTGATGGAACTTTCTCCCAACTAAATAAAAAAGCAAATCTGAAGAATCCCGACTCTGTGTCACCGCTGATCAAAGAGTACGGTAATTGTCGTGACTCCGTTTCTCTCACATGGGTGAATCGACCTTGAGGCATTGTGCCATTACCTCTCGGCACGTCATAGGCTATCTATATCTCATCTCACCACGACCCGCCCTCTCGCAAGAGGATTTCCCCGCGATACTCATCAATGATCAAAGATTCCGGAAAGCGAAATTCATCGGAACTTCGTTTTTTTTTTTTTTGGTGCCACATCAATCTACGGACCTTTGCATTTCTAACGGTACAAGGAAGATGTTGTTGATGATGATGTTGATGATGACGATGATGATAATAGTGTCATTGTTGTTTTAAGGGGCATAACATCTAGGTTATCAGCCCCTAATGGTTTGGGTGATAGTGAAAATGAATGATGATCAAATTAAACTTACGAAGAATGTTTTTTAAGTAAGGGCTGTTTTTTTTAATTAACCGAACATTTTATTTTGAAACCACATTTATTTTTAGGGTTTACATACCTTCCTCTATTTTTCTCCATAGTTGCCTTGTTTATTTAGGCACTTGTCATACCTTAAAACTAAGTCCTGAAATCTCTCTGCATAAAAGTTTGCCGCCTTCTCTGACAACCAAGAATTCACGGCTGTTTTCACTTCTTCATAGTTGGCGAAGCGCTTCCCACCAAGATGACGTTTCAGCTGCGAAAAGAGGTGGAAATCTGTGCTCACAGACGTGAGCATTCATCGTCATGAACATTTTCACGGCCACTTTTGAACTCGCGTACCCATTTTCGCACTTTACCTTCCGTCATTGCATTATCACCGTACACCTCACAAAGCTGACGATGAATGTCTGCAGCCGACATGTTTCTTGCACTCAAAATACTTATCACAGATCGTACCTCACACGCGGTGGGCGAATCAATAATCTTGAACATTGTAAAGATGCACAGTTCAGCGTACAGGTTAGCTCCACAGCTGCAACTGACGCCTGCTTGTTCGCAAAGGATGCCGGGAGAAGAGAAATGGAAAACAAAAATGAGAAGAACGTAAATAAAATACAGGAGGAAAGGAAATGCCCTCAACCCTTGAAGAATGAGAATTGAGGGACTTAAGAAGGAAGGAGAGCCATGAAAGGCAGAGAAGAAAGGGAGAGAGTAGAGGGTCCACCCCCAATGACAATGGAAAAGGGGGGAGGGTACCAGCCGTGAGCCCTTGAGGGTGTAGCACTGTCCAGGGTGCACCAAAAGTGGTGGGGCTACACACACCCCACCTCCTTGAGGGCCTTGTGCAGAAGGCAGGAGATAACATGAAAAGAAAAAGAAGAGGTCTGACCCCGCGAAGAATGAGGGATCAGGAAATATGAATGAATAGCCAATTCAGGCGGGAAAGGAAGAGACTCCCTAGGCCTCGGATACCCTAATACCGTCGGGGTCGGAAGAGAACAACAGTTGACCAAGAGAAGTCGACATGAATGAAGACAGAGAGGAGCCCGCACAAGAAAGTGGAAGCAATGCCGGACTCAGCTGGGGTCCCGTGGTCGTGAAACCACGTCCTACTAGATGTGAACCCCTAGGGGTGGGGGTACAAGGAAGACGTAACGTCAAAACCTAGGGATTTGAACTGTCTTGAGCAAACTATTCGTAAGATATTTGCAAATGTGCCATTGGAAATGCTACGAAAATCCGTGGACACTGTTTCTAAAAGATTGCAGAAATGTGTTGACATACTTCGAAATTAATTAATTAATTAATTAAATTTCACTTACTAAACCAAATGGTAAACCCTAATAATGTATTCAATGAAAATAAAACTATGATAATTTGTACACTCATTCCTGCCAACTTTCAAAAATAGAAATCCAGAAGATCCCAAAGCGCAAAAATTTAACGCGTACATGCGTCGCAAGGTCTTACAAATAGCGAGAAAAGACTACAGGGAAAGAGATTACAAACTCTTTGTGATATGACACTATCTAAATCATTGTGCCAGTTTCCAAAAATTCTGAAGAATATGCCTTCCTTAAAGACTGAAGATATAGTTTCTTACTTGAATTCATCACGAAAAAGTGTCACACAATTGCACGAATACCAGAACTACAGCAAGCACCGCTTAAAACCAAGCTTTCCCACTTATAAACAGTCGAAGCAGAAAGAGTAATATAAAAGCAGCGATAATCTGCGAGATGAGATTATCGATAGACAGTTCTATCGACTTTCAGCGTAATGTCAAACGCAAGGAATTAATGACAAACGCGCAGCTATAATCTGCGAGACGGGATTATCGATAAAAAACATTCAGTCGATTTTCAGTTAAATTTGAATACTCGCATCTCAGAATAGCAGCTATTATCGAAACTGAAATGGGATTTGGATGCAGAGAACGGAAACAAGCTAGGGAGTTGAAAATCTGGAAAAAAGTATGTTGATCCGGACAACCGGAAAAACACCCCAAAAATCCGCAAACCTTCCGGGAAAACCGGAAAACTTGGCAGGTATGTACACTTCTTGAAATAGGTATTGAGTTTCCAACCAGCCTGCGTCAATAAAAGCGGAACGTCAGTGACGGAAGTAGATCTCATTGCTATGGCGACACCGTGACCGCTATGTCGGTCGAAATTGGGAGGGACTTGGATGACTAGCAGTTTATTCTGGTGGACCAACTATTTCTTGTAGCCATTGTTCGGAACTGGTCAGCTGTTGAGGTGTTTTCAGTGGCTACAATGACAGTGAGGGTTCCCGTTAGCACAACCAGAAGTGACAAATACTTCCACAATGTCTGCTCTAATCCAATTATATAGAACTCGGTCTCAGCAAAAAAACACACAATTAAGTGGCTTGTTTGTAACGGAATACATCGAACTAGTAAAATTCCTCAACACAGAGGAACCCGAATGAAAACCTGCGGTAATGCTTTAATATTTATCAAACCTTGACCGAAAGTTCTTAAGTGCTTTTTCCTCCAAAATAAAGATCACAACATTCTACGTTCTTTCATGTCTCATTAACTCCTCTAACGAAATTAGTGTCAGGAAGGGCATCCGGCCATTACATCATCCTTGTCATCCCAGACCCAACGGAAACGGGAATAAAACGCGGTAAATTTACTAGCTTTGATGGTGATTATAGTGCAGGTCACCCTAAACAAGTTAATAACAATGTAACCTTACCACTTGTCCCCCATCACTACAAACATGGTGATTATAGTCCACGTCACCTTAAATAAGTTACTAACAATGTAACCTTACCACTTGTCCCCCATCACTACAAACATGGTGATTATAGTCCGCGTCACCTTAAATAAGTTACTAACAATGCAACCTTGCCACTTGTCCCCCATGACTACAAACATGGTGATTATAGTGCACGTCACCTTAAATAAGTTACTAACTATGTAACCATACCACTTGTCCCCCATGACTACAAACATGGTGATTATAGTCCACGTCACCTTAAATAAGTTACTTACGATGTAACCTTACCACTTGTCCCCCATCACTACAAACATGGTGATTATAGTCCGCGTCACCTTAAATAAGTTACTAACAATGTAACCTTGCCACTTGTCCCCCATGACTACAAACATGTTGATTATAGTGCACGTCACCTTAAATAAGTTACTTACGATGTAACCTTACCACTTGTCCCCCATCACTACAAACATGGTGATTATAGTCCGCGTCACCTTAAATAAGTTACTAACAATGTAACCTTGCCACTTGTCCCTCATCACTACAAATATGGTGATTTTAGTCCACGTCACCTTAAATAAGTTTCTAACAATGTAACCTTACCTCTTGTCCCCCGTGACTACAGACATGGTGATTGTAGTCTGTGTCACCCTAAACAAGTTTTTAACAATGTAACCTTACCACTTGTCCCCCATCACTACAAACATGGTGATTATAGTCCACGTCACCATAAATAAGTAACTAACAATGTAACCTTACCACTTGTCCCCCATCACTACAAACATGGTGATTATAGCCCACGTCACCTTAAATAAGTTACTAACTATGTAACCATACCACTTGTCCCCCATGACTACAAACATGGTGATTATAGTCCACGTCACCTTAAATAAGTTACTAACTATGTAACCATACCACTTGTCCCCCATGACTACAAACATGGTGATTATAGTCCACGTCACCTTAAATAAGTTACTAACAATGTAACCTTACCACTTGTCCCCCATGACTACAAACATGGTGATTATAGTCCACGTCACCTTAAATAAGTTACTAACTATGTAACCATACCACTTGTCCCCCATGACTACAAACATGGTGATTATAGCCCACGTCACCTTAAATAAGTTACTAACTATGTAACCATACCACTTGTCCCCCATGACTACAAACATGGTGATTATAGTCCACGTCACCTTAAATAAGTTACTAACTATGTAACCATACCACTTGTCCCCCATGACTACAAACATGGTGATTATAGCCCACGTCACCTTAAATAAGTTACTAACTATGTAACCATACCACTTGTCCCCCATGACTACAAACATGGTGATTATAGTCCACGTCACCTTAAATAAGTTACTAACAATGTAACCTTACCACTTGTCCCCCATCACTTCAACCATGGTGATTTATAATGTATTGTTGTTAGAATGAATCGGAGTTGGATTCACTGTTGTCACTAATGTCTGACGACAGTGAACTTAGTACTTATAATATCTTCTAAGAAAACATGTGTTGATTTTTTAGAGGTTAAAATATGATGACTTCGAATAATCTCTCTTCTCCTCTATCAATACAATACTTGATTCGTTCTTAGATAAGGTACAAATGGAGTGAGTACTCCCATCACTACAATGTAATCTCTACGTAGTATAAAACGAAGTCCCAGAATCTTGGATGTCACGGATAATCTCGAGAACCACTGGATGAATTTTGATGCGGTTATTACTATGTTGTAAAGGTTTTCTCGAGCGAGGTTTCTGTAGAAAAACATTCATTTATGACCAGAGGAAGCCGAGCAGTAACAATTTCAGTGAATCGAGTCGAAGAAAAACCTGCCGTCCGTGTGCCTTCTAAGCTTACGCTGGGTAAGCCGTTAAAGATTCCCGGCGAAGCCGGGGTGGGTTGCTAGTTATGTATAAGGTGCGTTCAAAAAAGTAACGAGCCTGAGGCTGGAATGCGCATACCGGTGACGACATCGGCTAAACGTGGCGTGTGTAACGAGGTGTGGTTCCGACCAGAGCGTGGAAGGTCACAGCCCGTCGCTAGAGGGCACGCTTGCACGTCACGTGACGATGCAAAGCGATCAGCAGCATGCATCAATCGTCCAACCAAGACCAAGACAGTGAGCCATTCGACTTGCTTCCTGGTGTGGTTGAAGACTGTGGGGCACCCATTGGGCACACACTTTGCGCAAGTGCAGTCGTTCCTTCACGATAGTGTGCACACTTCCGACGCTCAATCCGACCACGGCGGCTATGGCGTTCACTGTCACTCGGCGGTCCTGGGTAATGAGTGCATCAACCAGCTGGACGTTGTCATCGGTAATGCATGGGGGTGCCCCAGACCGGGCATCATCGGCTAACGACACCCGTCCTTCCCTGAAGCGCTTGTGCCACGCCTTGACCCTTGCAAGGGACATGCAGTGTTCGCCGTACACTAGTGACATTCGGCAATGAATGTCCGTTCCCCCTACTCATTTCGCTGTCAGAAACCGAACAACACCTCTTTGCTCTTCGATTGACGCCTCCGTGTCACTGGCAGCGGTGGACGATTGATGCATGCTGCTGCTCTCTTTGTATCGTCACGTGACGTGCACGCGTACCCTCTAGCGACGGGCTGTGACCTTCCGCGCTCTGGTGGGAACCACACCTTGTTACACACGCCACGATTAGCCGATGTCGTCACCGGTTTGCGCATTACAGCCTCCGGATCGTTACTTTTTGAACGCACCTTATATAAATAACTAGGTTATGGAGAAGTGTGTAGGGGGATTTAGTTTTCACCAATCCCCACCGTGAGATACATCTCAGAATGTTTGGACTCGAACCATCGTACCTTTGACTTAATTTATCATACGGCTTTGGTGGTCGCTTAAAATAGGCGTTAATCTTAAGCTATTACAAGAATCTTCTTGTCCCTCAACGACAAATTAACACCATAACTATCCCAGCTTATCGCCAACCGAGTATCTCGGTCATTAACTCTGAAAAGCTCCGGTATAATTTAAAGCTTTCTCATTCCAGATAACTCTGTCCCTAATGAGACAAGGCTTTGATCTGCGCGCCTAACATTAGCTCGAGTGTTAGAAAAAAAGGACGAGGAATCAGATAATAATAACACCACTGCACTGTCCTCTTCTTTATGCGCTGGTGATTTGGCAGTTCCTCCTTTTCTTTTTGTCAAGTTGGGACGAATGCTGGCGGCTACCGGATGTACAGTATATGGTTACGGTCACATTTGAATTAGCATTCCATCTTATAGCTGTGTGCGTAAAAGTTGCGTATTACGACGGCAAGGGAGTTGACAGTCTCCCTAATTATATAGATTCTACTACAGTTCACTGATATCGCCCCTGAGTTCCGGGTTCGATATAAAATAGTTATAATCTGTCTTGTCTTCTTTTTGCAGGTGCTTTTATGGCTGAATATGATCACCTTCCTACTGTATATCCGCGCAGATCTAATAACGGCAAGCAACCACCATCCATCTTAATTTACAAAGGTATTATAATATAGAGCGAAACGCATAACAAATCTCTTGCTATTTCTAAAACATTGATGTCTTTATTGTTTTGAAACCTTCGATCATAAATCCAAAGGATGGCTGATGACGTCACATTATGGAGAGCGTGGCCGACGAGAAAGACAGGCCATGGCGCGGATCTGTGACGTCAGAGGAGTGGTGTCGCTCGCTCGCCTCGCCGCATTGATTGCACCAAGGTATTCTCATTTATAGAAGCCTACCAATAGTCGAGTAATTTGTTAGTGTGAATTTAAGGATACTAAAAAATAAAGTTAAAAGCTGTGGAAGAAATCCACCCCTATCACTAGCTCAAAACCTTAGAGCAGTAGAATATTAAGCAGTGTAATACAAACGTTGAATGGATGTTCCAGTTTATGCAGATATACAAAACTGTACATATTATCCTCTTATCTTCGTTCATCAATAAGTTGTTTCCATATATACCAGTTTACATGTAAGTTTAACTTTAAAAGCAGCTGGAATTTGAAGAAAAAAAAGAAGAAAAAAAACAAGCATTGCATTAGGAGAAAGTATCCAGTGCTTCATTTATTGCAAGGGAAGGGTCATTCATGCCCCAAAATAATAAAAATGAATATAAGAAATTTGAGCCTACACTCGTGGTTTTTAGCATTTTGCTTTTTTGAGTAGGCCTACCATAAGACAATCATTTTCAACAACAAAAAATTAATGCATAGGACTACTTCAGATACATATATGAATTGCTGAGATTATACTTACCTCCTTTAGCAGAGAGCCTTTTATCTGACACCAATCCCCTACAGTGGCAGGTTTACTTCTTGTGGCAACTACCTTCATGATAGACATGTTTAACGGTTCTCTCCCGTTCCCAGTTAGGCTTAGGTCAAATTTATGGTTTTATGGGCTCAAGATTTTTATAACGAAGTATATTACTACAAATGAAGGACCTTGGAAACTTATTCATTGTGAGTTAATTCAGTGGATTGAAATGTCGTGGATATCAGCCCCATGCACTTATGTGTGTACTGTACTTGTAATAGAAAAGGATGTGGTAGTCGTTTTCAGTTAGCTTTTATTTACAGTTGAGTTGGGAAGACACTTCCAGGATGCAAGGAGTGGGATTCAAATCATTCTATCAAGAGCCTTTGTGCGAAGATTTGAAGAATAAATCCTATATCAGGTTTCAAATACTCCTTCGCAAAGCAGGTCACCTGGACAAGAAGCCACTTTACTTACCCCTACTCCATATAGGTGGAACTGTTCCATTTATTAAAATTAAAGAAAGACCATACTTGCCATTGTAATTTGGATCTATGCTGGCTACACGGACATGGTATCTCCCTCCCAATAAGATGTCCAAAATCTCCACCAAACGTCAAACGAGACCCTTCAAATTATTCAAATGAAAGCATCCTCAACTTTTAATTATTTTTTCTTATTTTTTGTTTCACCCTGGTGGTCTGGGGATGAAGAATTTTATCACATACCCAGTCCCCCCCCTACCCCTTCCTCCCAGAAAATATCATATACTCCTCACCACATCCATTCCCCCTGAAAAAGAACATGGGCATCCTTGCAGGCCACATGGAAAATAAGCAGTTAACAGTACTACACACTGGGTAAATCGGTTTGAAATGGGTAAAACTAGAGCTTTAACAGAGAATTCTGGATGTGGTGATTGGTAGGGCCCTGGAGTACAAAACTATGCTTGTATCTTCAAGAACACTAGCAAATTGCAAGTAATCTTCATCCAATGACACAGTAATGTTTACACTTAATTATAATAAGCACACACAAAATGTATTACAGACATTATTTTATTTAGGACATTGGTTATAAATATAAGCATCTCAAGCACATTAACACATTGTCTGGAAGAATCTTAGAATGTAGAAAATGAAGTTTGCAGGTTTCACCAAGTAGGCTATAAAGGTGATATCTTCCTGATCTTGGATATATTACTGGCGATTATTAGGATCTAATATCCTCCAGCTATTAATATTCTCAAAAAATCCTGCACTGCACATAGGGCCTACAGCCATTATACCCTGCTGATGATTCATGATCTCTTCAGGATTTTAAATTTTTCTGACACCATTTCTCAATCTCACTGGAGCTTAGTGGGTTACAAATTCATCGTTACAAAGATGCATGAACACAATTTGAGGACTGGACATGTCTAACTTGCTTCCAGCTGCCTTGCTACTGTTTCCTTATGCAGTACAAAATCACTATCAATTACATTGGTATCTTGCAGCCTTGGCAACGATAGAGTCTTCTATTAACTCTTGTACTATTTTCATCTCTAATTTATCTCAACAAAACAAGCCTGCCAACTTGTGTCAATAGCTTTAATGTGGACATGGAATGGAATTTACACTTACAAAATTCCCCTAGACACAAAATGGCATCATCCATGACAACGTGGACAACACTTAGGGTTTAAACGCTGCATACATGTTAAATTCTATGTGTTATACTCTGATTTACAAAAGATGAACGGTGCAAGCTGCCATCCGCTTAAATGGTGAGGTGAGGAGTGGAGACAAGAGGGGTAACGGTGTCCATAGCCACAGCGAGCAGTGTTGCAATGAATGCCGACACAGCAGTGAGCACATGGTTTGACGCAGTGTTCTACTGTGAACTAACTCGTCACTGCCATTAGTAATATCCCGTGTATATATTGAAGTGCATTTGCTTATTCTTTCATAGGCTACAGTAACCGTTATCGTTCTGTTTTTTGTTGGAAGCGTGTGTATATACAGATTTTGAGTTTATTTCTTTTATTTGCATCATCGTGTCTATTTTCGTTGTGTAAAAATGGCATCGGTACATGCTCGCGGAAGGCCCAGGATCCATTCTCTGCGACAGAACATCTTCAGGCCGTGGTGGTACTCTCCATAGCCAAGTAAAGGAGATGGTATGTGCGGTGAGGAATTTTATGGAGGAAGAAGAGGAAAGTATGCGCTTACGGGAGGAACCTCTGATTCCATTTGTTCAGGTGAGGAAAAGAACTGCCAAGACTCATGGTGTGAGTGAAATCACTGCATACCGAGTGACGGAAGGGAAGTTCCTGTCTGATGATGCTGGCCCGTCTAAACTATCAACTCCAGGGAAGAAGAGGCATAGAGAAGGGGTGGTCACTAATTTAAATGTCTTTCAACAAGATGCTGTTAGACGGCATATTTATAGCTATTATTTTAGGAAAGAAATTCCAACATGTCGCAAACTTCTTGTTTTTGCTCAGAGAGGCACAATTATTTCAAGGAAGCCTTTCTTCACTGAAAGTGTTGCATGATCTGGGATTTAAATATAAGAAAATTAATGGGGGGAAGGTGATCATGGAGAGGCCAGATATTGTGGCTTTGAGGTGTCAGTTCCTACATGAAATGGGGAGACCCTACTGAGTTGTAGGCCAAAAATTACAAACAAAAAAACAAAATCTGGTTTCATGCCCTAGAAGTTACCTATCACTTGGGGCACTTAAATATACATTTGTTTTTTATGTACGGCCATTTTTAAATACCTTACGGGGGCTTTTAAAGAACACGTGCTTAGGTCTTGAAATGGGCAACGCCTACTTCCTAGAACAAAAAACCCCTCAATTTTGTTGTAATTTCATACTCTTGGCCGCCAATATTATCATGCCAATCATCTGAATACAAGCTTATGGTGCCATCTGTTGGTAAATTTATCAGTTATGAGTAGCCTAGGCAATGTTTGTCAAGTGTGAAACTTTTCTTAGAGCATTATTCTTACTTTTCTTACCGTACATGTTATTTTCTTATCCCATATAATTTTTAGCTGTATGGCATTCACTAAAAGAATATCATTACTATACACATGCACATATTTAACATCGAACAGAAGTATTTTGGTTTGTAGTAAAGTATAGGCCATTTTGGATACATGGTGGAACCATGCGTCTTTGTTTATTTTGATGGTCAGTGGCTTTAGTGAAGTTTATTCGCAAGAATTATATTTTTATTGGTTTACTGTGAGTGGTGGAACTTGTGTAAGTTAATGGTATTTTAGAGATTTGTGTGCAGTTTATTAGATGTATTCTGTATCTAGTCGATGGCGTAAACCGAAAGTCCGTGAAACAAAGAAATGGAATAGTGCTATTTTGAATGTTGACAAACAGTGGGGTGATATTACATGTGAAGTTAAGTAATGCAAGTTCAACAGCTGCAACTACTTCTTCTGCCAGTGTCAGAAAACTGGAATAGGCCTATTTTAGTGAGGAGAATACTGTTCGACCGAGTGTTAATGACAAGCACATTCTCATTCATATATGGGTGCCCTCCAAAATTTGTTTACAGACCTGTGTGGTGAATGTGGCAGTAAATCTTCGTGTCAACATCAGGGAGAAAGATGGGTTTAGTAATAAGTTACCTCTGAAGTGTGGGAAAAGTGATTTGTAAACTCAGGGAAGTCTCGATGCAGGAAATTCCACTAAAATACTGTATTTTTTAATAAAGTTAGCTTTTTCTCAATACTATATTTTTCAGCATTTTAAATGTTCCAGTTGCCTGCGTTTTGATCCCATTACCTTCAAACTTGGTTTTCACATACAACTTTGTGGTCTTAATAATGTGTGGAATCCATTTTGAAAAATATTAATAACTTTCAGAAATATTTAGGTTCAAATTTGAAAAAAATGACATATTTCAACAGAACAACAGGTCATTCTAAGAAAAAAAACATTTTAATAATAAACCATTTGCACTGATTTTAAAAGTAATACCAACTTTTATTTGTAGACCATTGATGATCATTCCATACAAGTTTTAGATTGATAACTTTAAATTTGATGTACCTGGGACATTTTCAAAATTTGTATATTTATTACATAAAATGTTATAATTTCTAAATGACTGAACCAAATAGCTCCAAAGTTTAGAATTCCCTTAATTATGCTCACTTTAAAGAACCTACAAAATTTGGTGAAAATTGGGTGAAAATAGGCTACTGGAAAATTCAAAACTTAAGTTAATAGGGCAAAAATGTTATGGATATTGTGTGGTTAGGTGAAATGTGGGTCAATGCTATTCACACAGTGTCTAAGGGTTGGAGTGACAACTCAGTTCAGGGGACAAGGAAGGGCCGTTAGGCAGAGGGGGTCGATTTATTATTCTACATGCCGGGCTATCACACGGCTTTGTTAATAATACACTTTTGCTCTTTAGGTCGAAAAGAACTGGTGATTACCATGAAGACATGGACTACAACTAGTTTTTAAAATGGTTCCAGGAACAATTTTACCCAACATCCCTGAACACAGTGTTATTGTAATGGACAATGCTTCGTACCACATAGTACAGATAGAATAAGCTCCAACAACTTCAAGTACGAAGCCGCGAATGTTGGAATGGCTCGATCGCCATCATGTAGCCTACCATGCGACAGCTCTCGGACAAAAGGAATCCTTCTCGGTAGTGCTGAATGAACATAGAACGAGCGATAACATTCTATATAATACATGAATTAGCCAAAATACCTTATAAAAGGATGAGAAATAAATCAGGAAGCAATGTTTTAATAGAAGTTTCCTCCTCCGCCGTCTGTGACCCACCCAGCCATTCCAAATATAGCGAAAATTACAGCAGTGAGCGGCATTGTTCAAATCAATCTTCAAAAAAGTACCATAACAGTACTGCCAACCTCGCCCTTACGGTACTATGTGAAACAAAAAAGTGCCCAATTCAGTCTCTAGTGGGCATCATTCGTTCGCAACACTCAGTTCACGACTCTAATTATGCTAGTGTGTGCAATATTTCGCATCTCTGTACGGCTGAAATGAGTGTTTTTTGTTATCTGCTCTGTAATAACTATGCAGTATATCGCTCTCCTGTAATATGTATGTCTATTTTTTTTCCGCACAACTGTGGTTTTGACAAAGGTTACAGCCTAACGCGCCCAGATCAATGGTTTTGTGTCAACCATGCCCCGCTAGCAGCGCGCGGCCAAGGCTGCTCCTACACCCGACCATTCTTACCTTCACTTTGTCCAATCCAATGGTTTTTGACAATGGTTACAGCCTAACGCACCCAGATCAATGAGTTTTGGCAATGGTCACTGCCTAACGTGTCCCGATGATTCTTTTTTTTATCAACAGTGATTTTGCATCCCACTTCTTTTTATCAACAGTGATTTTGTATCTCACATGTGTGGCTCGGTGCGTGCTGCTAGAGTGAGCCTTGATGACGGTTAAACGAGATCAAGTGCTATCGAAGCATGGCAGCTGTTTTTAAAATAGCAAAAAATAAAAACACATATTTACGTACTTTAGCACATATATGAGGTTCAGTAGTAAGTTTTAATTAGGGTTCCTAATTTCAATACGTAATATCGCCCAAAAAATGAAACAAGGACACAAGGTATGTAAAAGTACATTCATGTCTGCTACAAGTGTATAAGCCGCGTTCCACTTTCATTCAGAATTAATATCCTTCTCAACCTTATACAGCAGCGCAAGCCTAAATCCATGTAGGCTACCACGTGGATGAACTGGCGAGAAAGCATGGTCATGAGATCATCATGCTGCCCCATATCATTGCCACTTCAATCCTATAGAAATGATATGGGGTCAAGTGAAGGGTTATCTAGCACGGCATAATAAGAATTTCACACTCCGTGAGGTTGAGAAGCTTACCGTTAAGGCTATTAGGGAAGTGACTTCATAAAACTGGAAGCGTTTTGTGTTAATAGTGCAACGAGAACTGGATGAGGCTACGAAACGTGAATGTATACTCGATGATGGGGTAGATTGGTTCATCGTTTCCCTGGAAAGCAATTCCAGATCCAATTCAGACACAAGTGACGAAGAGGGGGCTATGAAAGGAATAGACCCATAATCAAGTTAGTAGCAGCTAGATCGATTAGGCAACTAAAAATTCCCCTAAACTCGCGTGCATCGCAATGTTTAATTGACCCTTCACACGAATACGGCTGACACACCACAGATCCCAGTATTTGTGTCTTCCTGGAAGCTTCTTGGAATGTTATGAGTCATGATCTGCCTCAGTGGCAACGCAGCATTTCCTCACGTGTTAGCTTTGACAACTGCCAGCGCTCATTATTGGTACCGGCAATACAGAGTATTCTTGGCATACAAACACAAACCTAACCCCAGACCTCCTTGCTTGTACTACTAAAAATAATTTTGGTCCAGATAGTCGCCTAACCAAGTAGCGACCAATGGCTTTGTCTCGCCATGGCTTTAGAAGAGTACAGTTCAACTTTTCCATTAAAATGAACTATGGTAAAAGTAATTTATGAACATTCATGATCTTTCAAGAAATTATTCTTCTTTAGACTGAGATAGGCTACTCAATACTCCCAATAATGTCAAAAGTACTCAAATCAAACTTACCAAGCAACTTTTGAAGATTTGATGGATGAGGCAGATAAATATGACCACTCCGATGTAACTTTTTTTACACTGATGACAAGTGAACATATTATATGGAAGCTGCCAAGAGTAACGTGTCTCCACTGTACCTACGATTGTTTGCCTAACATCTAAAAAATTAATTTGCTCTATTAAAGACTATAATGGTGTGCAATCATCACTCGAAAAACTTCTCTGTAGGATGTTCACAGGAGCATTCACTGCTGACAACTTTCTTCCATTTTCATCGCACTCAGAATTTTCAATGAACTGAAGTAGGCTAGTTCATCAAATGAATTTTTATCAGTGATGCAAAGAAAGTTTTGTGGAACTTAATGTTTGGGAATCTGCAACCCATTGACAGCCAGCTCAATGCTGAGGTTATTTAGAATACACACAGAACCTGTAATTATGGGCACTGCATCACTCAAATTCTTCAAGCACTTCACCAATTTGTCTTCTGTCTTGATATGTGTCCATTCCTGCTTAAATTTATTCCTGTTGGAGGAGAAGTGTTCAGATATATCCGATAGACTGTGCACAGAATTCTCTTCTTCGTAGTGTCTGAAGTCTTCCAAGCTCGCTTCTATGGCTTTATCCGAGATTTTCTACCTCTGCATCACACAGTCTTCTAGAAGAAGGCCCAGGAGTGGATAGCTATCCTGGCAAATTCGAAAATATTGAAGATACTGCATCAGGTTTCAACTTCGGATAACTCCTAGCAAATGTCTTTATTTCCCCCATCAACTTGCTCTGTCCTGATAACAGAGCTATCAGGAAAATGTTTTATACAAATTATAGGCTTGCTCACTTTAGAGAAGCCAGTGGGAATTTTTCTAGGCCATATATTTCTTAATTTTCATGCTGAGATCTGTAATTGTTCTTACGGCCAGCCACATTACAGCATCTCGGCATTTTGATTTCCTGTAAAGAGACACATTCATTAAATATCTAACTTTAACTCAGATAATTAACTTAGCATGCATTCTAATAGTCCTTAACATCCACAATATTAGGCTAACGTAAGTTCGTACATAACCTGCACCACACGTGCGTTTGATTAACCCGTATCATTAATGAGAAATAAAGTGTTAACACTTACCCTGTAGGCTACGTGATTATTGCAGCTACATGATGCACCACAACACGAGTTGGATGTAAAGTTGGACATTACACTTTATAAAACACCAACTATTCTCACACTGCTATTCACAAGAAATTCGCAAACAAGTCTTCTCAACCGGAGTCACTACTTCGCCTACGTCACAGACAAGATGGCTGCTCGCACTGGGGCCAGTATCTTTCGTGGGCCACGATGGAGAGCAACATCTCGATCAGCTGACTGAAGGGAACTGCGGTAGTTTGGAACACTGAAATACCATACGTGATGATAGAATTGGGCTATTTAAAGAAATTTCATTTCATTACTAAGCCAGAATGGTGTGTTACTCTGTCGCATATGTATGTAAGGAGACGTTTAAAAAAGGATCGGGCATTTCTTTCCACAGGTAAGTTAATTCATTGTAAAATAACCCTAAAATTCTGAACTTAACTACTTGCATTTATTTAGCCTACGTTTCCTCTTAACACCGGAACATGAAAGAAAAATAATTAAACATGTAAATGCTAGCATTTATTATAAATTATTATAGGCTAATTTAACCTATCTCTTACTTCACTGAACAGACCTGTATTTATGTTCGATGGTATCGCGTATATAAATGAGTCTAGGCCTAGGATTTTTAGGTAAATAAATATTTTTCTATATAAATACATATTTTAAGCATTTTTTCATAAATACATAAATTCCTGTTTTTCACTTATTAGCACATAAAAAGACATAATATTTACATTTTTAAAAATCAGTATGCAGATCATTCAGTTTATTGCATTTTTGTTCTGTGTTACTTCAACGGGGAAGAACCTGTGAGCTATCTAATCTTAATGCAGAGCGCATGTCAGCTTGCAACTGTGTTATTCTTAATTTGTCGCCCCGTGCCACTCACTGTGGAAGCCAGGGATTTCCTTATCCATAACCATATTGCACCACGTGCTAAACATCCCCAAGCTACCTGGAACCAGTGTCACTCACATGCAGTTCATTTCAGTGTACGGCTGTTCTGCGATGCCTAAATTAAAAACAACTACAAGATATCGTCTGTTGCTGAATTATTTTACTTCTGATGGGGGCGTTCTGTTCTACCAACCATGTGGGAATGCAATCAAGGCTGAACAGCGATCTCAAGTTACACAACACCTCAAGGACAAGAAACTTATAGCCGCAGTTTTGCGCCTTCAGAATAAGTGTTTCGCGATAATCATCGGTCATTTGTGATGGACAAGCTGAAGATGTATTTCGTTGTGTATTGTAATGCTTCAGCAGTCAGTGAGACATAGCATAAATTGCATTCGTGAGTAGGCCTACTGCATATTGTTTATAATCAAATTAATAAACTAAATTATAATTAAATATTTTTACTTTTTTGTCACATATTTCTGGTATTTTAATACATAAAAAGTAAATATTTTCCCGATTTTTAGCACCTAAATATCCGAGCCCTGCCTATATGACCGTAGTCTCTTTTCTTGGTGTTTTGTTGAGACTGCTAGTAAATGCAACTCTGAACATAAAAATGCTTTATGTCCCTATAAAAGCAAGATAAAGCAAAGCCAACTCCGTACAGGCAATGGATGCCCTGGGAGTAGTGGAAGGTAGAGGCTTGCACTTTTTGTGACATTGGCGCTAGATGAGTTGGAGTTGTCAGCTCCACGCCCGGCCGGGGTCCCGTGGTCGCTAACCCACGTCCCACAATTTGAGAGCCTCTGGGGGTTCAGCTTCCTTAATTTCCCAAGTGTTTTGTACATAACGGTTTAAGTGATTGCCTATTACCGTTGTCTATATAGGCCGATACTAAAAGTCTGTTTTCCTTTTTCACTTCATGAACTATGATATCTCAACGGTTTGCCTTAATGTGTTAGTCTGTTCATATTCCTGGTCCCAATACTTCTCACGGATCTCTTGAAAAATGAAAATCCACAGCCTGCTTCCAGTCTCCGACCGGGTCAGGAATGGAATGAATGAAGCCCCCAACTAGCGGCGAGGATATGAACTGTGCCGGCTGCCGAAGCCTGTCGCACTCCTCTGGGGAAATGATTAAATGAATGACAGATGCAATGAAATGATGAGGGAGAGTGTTGCTGGAATGAAATTTTGACAGGGAAAACCGGAGTACCCGGAGAAAAACCTGTCTGCCTCCGTTTTGTCAGTACAGATCGCACATGGAGTGACCGGGATTTGAACCACGGACCCAGCGGTGAGAGGCCGGCGTGCTGCCGCCTAAGCCACGGAGGCTGCCACGGATCTCTTAACTAAGTTAATTACATGTAGAGATGAAACGATTAATTCAGGACAGGGAGCATGGGAGGCTACATCAAACCAGTCAAACGACATAAAGGAACACGTTCTCAGAAAAATTCAATAACAAGCCCAAGTAGGCATACACCAAGATACCTCCCACGGGATCACGACTAGTGGGAGGTGGGTTGGCGACCACGGGACCCCAGCTGAGTCCGGCATTGCTCCCACTTACTTGTGCCGGGCTCCTCTCTGTCATCCTTCCTATCGACCTCCCTTGGTCAACTCTTGTTCTTTTCCGACCCCGAAGGTATTAGGGTATCCGTGCCCTAGGGAGTCTTTCACTTTCCCGCCTTAATTGGCCCTTGTCTCATTTTTTCTGATACCCTCCTTCTTCGAGGGGTCAGCCTTCTTTTTCTTTCCATGTTTTCTCTTACCTTCTGCTTATAGCCCTCAATGAGGCAGGGTGTGTGTAGCCCCACCACTTCTGGTGCATCCTGGATAGTGCTACACCCTCAAGGGCTCACGGCTGGTGAGTTTGGGAGTTGGCGACCCCGAGGGATTCCTGAGCTGGGTCCGTTTTGCCCTCTATTTCCTCTGACCTTGGGGCGGGCCCCTCCTCTTTCCCCTTTCCTATCTGCCTTTCGTGGCTCTCCTTCTTTCCAAGTCCCTCAATCCTCATTCTTCGAGGGTTGAGGGCATTTCTTTTCTTCCTGTCCTTTATTTGCCTTATCCTTTATTTGTTTACCATTTCTTCTTCTAGTTTGTAAGTCTGTAGTTAGTATTAGTTATAGTTTTCATTCTCATCTCATGTTTCACTATCACCCAAACCATTGGGGGCCGATAACCTAGATGTTAGGCCCCTTAAAACAACAATTATCATCAATTGGGGCCCGGATGTTGATGACATGTCATCTTTTTACTGAGCTGTCTAAAACAATGCTGAAGTACATAGAAACTCCAGACCTTCAAATATGTCATTTATATTTTGCATCTTTTTGCATTCTTTTGGTGCTATTTTTCCATTTTAAGAGCAATTTTTAAAGTTTGGTAGATTTTTTGGTCTTATTTTAGAGAAATCGGCCTTTTAAAGTCTTCTTTTTTTTCCAATTCAGTCATGCCACAGCTTTATATGAGGGAGTTACGTCTCTCAGAGTTAAGAAGGAGCTATTAGCTGACACAAGATAATTTAAAATATTGATTCCATTTCCTTAAATCAACCGGGTGCAAACTAGTCTTAGCAACAATCGTGGCGAAATTGCTGCGAGTATTGCACCAAAACTGAAAAAAGTGCTGGACAAAAACACCGGGTATAAAACATTATGCAAAATCTCAGACATTCATTCTGATGAAAGCTACCTCACTTCAAGTACGCTCCGATCACATCAATTGATGTTGAACGCAGCTTTTCAAGATATAAAAACTTGTTGGCTGATAACCGCAGATCATTTAGATTTGACAACATCAGAATGACATTCGTAGTGCAGTGCAAC
This sequence comes from Meconema thalassinum, assembly GCA_946902985.2. Classification (NCBI taxonomy): domain Eukaryota; kingdom Metazoa; phylum Arthropoda; class Insecta; order Orthoptera; family Tettigoniidae; genus Meconema; species Meconema thalassinum. The sequence continues at coordinate 57,177,830 of OX336398.1, read as the reverse complement.
TCGGACTAAAGTGAATACCAACCTTTTGTTAAGTGCTAGAAATCTGTTTTGTTTGACTTTTCAGTTTGAGGTTAAGATGTCATTTTTGAAATATTGGTGAGTTTAATATTAAAAGATCATTTTCTCCATTTAATAGTGCATTTTTCGAATTTTTAGGTCATTTATTTCAATAATTTTTGAAAATGTTAAGTGCATTTTAAAACTTTTTTACGGCATCAACATCGGGGCCTAATTCATCATCACCATCATCTACACCAAGATGTCCCAAGTTCTTAAATAAACTAGCAACCACAGAGAAATGTGTAGTGAAGAATTTTATTTGCAGACTTGTTACTGTGGAATGACATCCCGTGTGTCGAATCTCATTGCGGTATTGCTATGAAACAGTTTGCTGGTGGAAGATTAAAAAAGGAGTTTGTAATCCGTCCCACAGCGTGACCAATCAGCTATGGCTGTGTAACGGTCCTTCTCAAAGACAAGGAGGAAGACAGGTGTCGTGCTCTGGAGCTAAAAGCCCAAACTCAAGTCACTATGGAAACGGGAACTAAAGGTCGTATTCACTGACTCTGTACTATTAGTTAGTTAATTCCTATTTAACTTGAATACGAGAGTTGATGCGTGATTATCGTTGATGCATTTCACGAGACCATTCGGGTCCTTAATTACTTAAATGTGATGGTAGATTGGCTTTCACGGCCAGTGAACTAAAACTCAGCATATTTTTTAGGTTTATGCCGTGTCTTGTGTGGGGTTTCACCCAGGACACCAAGCTGGCTCATCAGCGGGCTCTTGATGTCCCCGCCCAGACCCCCACAGGAATAGCGAACTGCGCACTACCTCCCTTTTTGTGAAGCGTACCTGCGCCTCTTTACTGCGCGAACTAAAAGCTCAAGCAGCCACAACCTACCTATGAAGGCTTCCTAATATATGGTATATTGGCTTTCACGGCTACTCCTGTGGGGGTCCGGGCAGGGACACCAAGAGCCCGCTGATGAGCCAGCTTGGTGTCCTAGGCGAAACCCCTCACAAGACACGGCATAAACCTATAAAAATTGCTGAGTTTTGATTCACTGCCCGTGAAAGCCAATATACCATCTTTTGGGGAGGTTATGGCTGCTTAAGCTTTTAGTTCTCGCAGTAAAGAAGCACAGTCATCGAGGTTGAGATGGGGATCGAACCCTCCTCCTCCGCTAAATTTTCCCTCACGAAGCTAGGTGTACCCCAAGTAACAGCCCTCGGACCAGAATTAAAATTTCTTGCACGAGCCAGGAATCAAATCCGGAGAGACAGCCAAGAATGCTAGCCGCTACACCACAGACAAGTTGAACACTCTCTCAAACAATCGGGGCTGATGAAGATGTCCCAGGCCCATAATATCAAATTGAGAACAACATTTCTCTGCCTATCTTGAGTTGTGTAATGTTTGGAAAGTTGTGTAAAGATAATAGGTCTAGTTAAAAAGACTACTTGACATGCGTCATGTATTGTTTGTGAGAATGTTCCTTGGCGATGGATACATTAGCTTGTGGTTTTCCGGGTACTGCTATAAACAGACTGCGCTGCGGTTACAAAATAATACAATCGTGTTCAAATCGTTCCAATCCGCACCTGGCGTAAACCACGCCACCAACACATTAAGAATGTGTAGTGGCCCCATTGTGACGTATGAATGGGGCAAGGAATATACAGAGGACGGTCAAAGGACAATCGAAAATGACATGTGATCATTTTGATGGAATTTGTTATTACGATAATTGTCATTATTTGTATAGCTATAGGGAGTGATGAAAATTAATTAATTAATTAATTAATTAATTAATAATAATAATAATAATAATAATAATAATAATAATATCGTGTGGCATCGGGTGCCGGGTGCAAGCTTTTGCGTCAAGGAGGTTAGATATCTAAGCTCCTTGACACTATACCGCTTTCTAGTAGAGAAAGGAGGAACTTTCTTTCTTGGCGGAAAATCCCGAAATTAATGTTGCCATTATGAACACGGCCTACTGAATTCAAATGGTTTCTTTAACATGCCAACAACGTATGATAAGCGTACCGTCATTTTTGTAGCCTTTAAAAAGAAATCACTTATCACGGCCAGGAGCGAACCTGCAAGCTTGGGATATGACAATAAATGGAATGGTATTAGAACAGGTTCAATCATTCCAGTATTTAGGAAGTTGAAGGTACGGAAGAAGTGAGACGCGGAATCCCCATGGGGAAGAAAGCTTTCGGGAGAGTGTAAGGTTTATTAACAGCCAGAAACAGACCGATCAAACTTAGGAAGAGGTTTGCTAGATGTTTTGTGTGGAGTGTGGTGTGTTATGGTTCGGAAACATGGACAGTCAGGAAGAAAGAACAAAAAATATTTAGAAAGTTTTGAAATTTTGTTACGGAGAAGATTGGAGAAAGTGAAATGGACCGATAGAATGAGAAATGAGGAGGTGCTAAGAAGGGTAGGAGAGGAGAGGAGTTTCACGGGGACGATACAGAAGAGGAAAACAACTTGGATGGGTCACATACTACGTAGAAATTGTCTACTACAAAGAATTATGGAAGGAAAAGGACAGGGTTATTATGTGTGTGCGCGTCAGTAAACAAGGCAAGCTAAGCCGGCTGTGACTAGCGCAGATCGCGGCCGCGCGCACCTGGTTCAGCCGGTGCGATAACCCGCTCCTCTGACTCATATCGTTAGTTCACACGTGTCTTGTCATTCATATGGACGTGTATCTGCAAAGCTTAGACGTTAGTGTTGCACGTCTAGTGAGTGTTGTGATTACTATGATTGTTGGTCATGCCTAGACACCAATTCACATTGCGCGAACGTGTGTATATCCATAATTCGTATTATGAAAAGCAGAAAATCTAGTTCTGAAACGAGACGAAAATTTCGTATCAAGTTTTCAGGAAGACCTGTGTCTAATGCCAGTACAATTAGGAGGCTCGCTAAACGATTCAAGGAAACAGGCTCCGTAAATAATAAAAGAGTTGACAGACATTGTTTCATCAGAAGATGCCAGGTGTGTGTTACAAGAGAGGGACGACATTTTGAGCATCGCCTATGAGCTCTGTTAGTTAGTTGGTAAATGTTGTTTTAAGGGACGGAACTACGAGGTCATCTGCCCCTATATGAGCACTGTATGCAGGGGCGGCTCCTGATTGGGTGGGCCAGATGATACTATTGTTGTTTCATATTAAATATTGTTGCCAATATTGCTATTATCATCATTCCTCACAACAGTACATTTGAAACAAGTTTTAATAAATAGTCGATGCATTAAAAAATGTACTCACTTGGCTCTTTATTTATAAATATATTCTCTCCTGTGCTTGGATGAAGTAAATTTATCCATCAGCTTGGTAGATGAGGTCATAATTATTTAATTTCTGATTTTGTGTTCAGAGCTATAGAAGAAAATGGATTTGTTAATAAAAATCCCACTTTCATTTTCCTACGTCGGATACAATCGACATATTATATAACTACGTACCGTGCCACAAACGTTAAAACACATTTATACAGTAGAAATTAACTTCAGACAACTGAAAATGCATAAATATAGTGTTGTCTAATGTCAGAAAGCTGCAAACAATGGCTGAATACCTGTTTAAGGGCGTGGGGGTGGGGTGGACTCTTCTCCCGTATTTAACAGAGACAGAAGCAGGAAGTGAAATGAAGAGATCTTCTGTTTCGCTTCAAAGCAACGCTATGGGCCCAATCTGCTGGTCCTTGAAGAGAGAGAAAATTTCCTTCAGAGCACTGAAGAATTCGCGTGCAAGACAGTGCTATGTCCACTGTTTCCTCACCTGGCCCATCAAGCCATATACTTTACATGGGACTTTCTGTGGACCGGCCCTCGATATGACGATACACCGTACGAGTCTGTCAGGATCTTAAGCTAGGGATGAGTTATTTATAATTAATTCTTTTTAGAGATTCTAGAAGCGTAAAACACTTATTTTAAGTTGAGTATCTGCATTATAAAGTAATTAAAAAACATTAATTAAACAAATTCTTTGCAATGCTGCCTAACGGCCTTGGGTGGGCAGGGCCCATTCGGCCCTTAATTACGCACAGTCCCTGACTGTAAGTACACTTTATTGAACATGTTTGGTAAAAATGTGAAAGTGCGTGCCAAACCACCGGCTGAACCGGGTGCGCGCGGCCTCGGTCTGCGCTAGTCACAGCCGGCTTAGCTGGCCCTGTATACTGGCGCGCACACACATAATAACCCTGTAGAAGGAAAAAGAGGGAGAGGAAGAAGAACGTTTGGAATGTTAACAGATGTGAAGAGGGGACGAAGTTACAAGCAAATAAGATGCTCAGTACAGAGAAAAATAGAGGACGTCCAATTGAAACCTGTCTGCGGACAGATCTACCGAAAGAAAGATATTTCACTTGCGAAAAAACAACAACAACAACAACAAGTAGTTGCGTGACGAACTTAAGATCCTACTTTTCTTAAAATTATAGAGACCATATATCAACAGTTGGCAGACCTGGCGACACTAAAAATGCTTATTAATATCTACTCCGATACACAAATAAGATACTAAAATTTGGTTGAAATCCAATTGATAGTAAGGATGTTACATGCATTTAAAGATTGGACCTATCAGCAGGCATAGTATCATGTTGGCAACACTCTCATGTATGGGCTCCTGTAAATTAGTCTGATTTAATATTATCTATATGTGTGTCAAATTTGGAACAATTTCTATGCATATCTTCCGAGATCTCCAACATAGACCTCAATTTTCAATTGTGATTTTTCAGCAGTTGGTAGCACTAACGTCATTTTCAAATATGACCGAGAGATATTCAGGCTTAGGTCTTTACTCATACCGAAATTTGTTTTTATAGCTGCAGCCGTTTAGGAGTTGATAGGGGGCACACACACACAGACAGACAGACAGACAGACAGACAGGCAGACATTTGCCCGGATCGATCTCATAAGTCTACTTTTTCCTCCTTTTTACAAAATGTGAAAAGTAGGCTAATAATACTATTATTCCTTCTGTTCATGGTGCAAATTTCCTGACCATATGTTGTTATTGGTACAAAGTAGACTTGATACAAAATTTTCTTAGATATTAAAGAAATTTGGTTCCGAACCTGACTGCTAGTAGACGCAAGGCAAAAAAAAAAAAAAAAAAGTTTAAGTTTGTTGTGGTTGAATGAAAACGAGCATCCAATGACTTGCTAGGATTGTGCCAGCAAGTGAATCTTGCGTGTACACTTGTCATCTTGGAGACAACAGTTGGCACATCAGGAGACAAAGATGACGTTGGTATTTGGACACGATGGCTGCAAAAGTGAGACCCAAATTGCTTCTAAGAACATCTGACGTAACCTACTGACATAGCAGAGGTAGCCTTACACCAAGCTCGAGAATTGATGACACCGAGGGATTTCTGAGCTGGGACGTCCCAAGTCGTCGAATATTTTAAGAACGTTAAAATACCTCAGTATGCCTTCGGAGGGGAAGTAAAGCCGGTGGTCCTAAGTCATAGATTTATGGCATGTAAAATAATCTTCCATTAACTAAACTTATGTGAAGCAAAATGTGTAGGCTAGGTTTGATTAATGCTCCAATGTTCGTCACAAGGCGCTGGTTGCGATGGCATCTAGTAGTTGCCAAGTTCACAGCTAGGTGTCGTGGACGGTAGCATTATTGGTAGTGAAAGTAGAAACTACTTGAAATCATCGTCTGCAGTCCTAACTTGAATTAAAAACAGATAACACACACTAAAACAGTCATCACAATTAACACCGGTTAACAGATTCTACACACACCCAAAGTACAAGGGGCTACATGACCGCGTTATCGCAGCCCCTAAACTAAGGAACCAACCAACCACCAACATATATTTATTTTAAGCAACCCCTCCCCCCCCCCCCAGAGGCTCACATCTTGTGGGACGTGGGATGGCGACCACGGGACCCCAGCTGAGTCCAGCATTGCTTCCACTTACTTGTGCCGGGCTCCTCTCCATCTTCTTTCCTGCCGACCTCACTTAGTCAACTCTTGTTCTCTTCCGACCCCGACGGTATTAGGGTATCCGAGGCCTAGGGAGTCTCTTCCTTTCCCGCCTTAATTGGCCCTTGTCTCATCTTTTCTGATACCCTCCTTCTGCGAGGGATCAGCCTTCTTTTTCTTTTCATTGTTATCTCCTGCGTTCTGCTCAAAGCCCTCAAGGAGACCGGGTGTATGTAACCCCACCACTTCTGGTGCACCCTAGATAGTGCACACCCTCACGGCTGGTGAGTTCGGGAGTTGGCCACCCCGAGGGATTCCTGAGCTGGTCCGGTTTTCCCCCTTACATCCATTACCTCTGGGACGGATCCTCTCCTCTTTCACTTTCCTATCTGCCTCTCATGGCTCTCCTTCCTTCTAAGTCCCTCAATCCGCATTCTTCGAGGGTTGAGGGCATTTCTGTTCCTCCTGTCCTTTATTTGCCTTATTCTCTTTTTGTTTTCCATTCCTTCTCCTAGTTTATAAGTTAGTAGTTAGTTTTAGTTATAGTTTACATTTCATTATTATCTTCACGATCACCCAAACCATCAGGGGCCGATAACCTAGATGTTAGGCCCTTTATAACAACAATTATCATCATTATCATCATAAAACAAAAAAGAGAATCAATTTGTTGGACTTCCTTAAAAAACAATATGTGGGAGTGCTAAATGTCTACTAAGCACTTTCCTTTCTCAAGTTCCCTCTGGGGTAAAGTGGTGCTAAGTAGATGGGCAGCTACTGAGAAAGTGACGCTGATACATATCAGAGGGACATTACTCACTGTGCCATATTACACTGTACAGATTGCCATCTGGGAGCTGTGTTCAGGAAGTCAAGTCCAGTGCAGGACGTTATAAGTTATGGTATTAGGCTAATCGCAGTGTCCACTTAACATATTAAACCGAACATAAGTTAGTCCAAGAGCCCCACCTAGACTAATTTATAATAGCACATGATTGTCTTGCAGTTCGCGACCACACTACTGTACTTTCCGTATTATTGATGATGGAGATGGCATTTATTCACACGGTTGCTAAGTTACGGTTACTCACTACAATAACACAAACCTACAACAACAACAACAAAAAAGAATTTTTTTGGTGCCCGGGATTTTTTGTAACTGATTTTAGGTATACTTGGGTCGCTGAATCTAAATATGAAATCAATTTTCCTCTATCAGCTCTATTTTTTAGATCTTTGTTGTTTTTATGTGCAATTTTACACGACATGTGCAGTTCTAAGTCCATTTTGTGCAATTCTCAATCATAATATACATCAAGGCCAATAAGTGTTGATTCCGCGTGGTCTTAGGAGACCCATTCGCGCAGAAGAAGAAGAAGAATATACAACATGGATGATGGGGAAAAAGTGTTATTAGCGACCCCTTAGTTGAACGAGAGAAAATCAATTTTCCTCCACTACATATCAAGCTGGGCCGTATGAAGCAGTTTGTGAAGGCTCTTTTGTTAAGAACGGATCACGCTTTGCATTTATTGGAAATAAAATGCCTCACTTGAGTATGGAAAAACTTAAAGCAGGGATATTTGATGGCCGACAAATAAGACAACTCATTAAGGATCCTGACTTCGTAAATTCGATGAATGATTCTGAGCTAAAAGCCTGGACATCATTTGTGTCAGTTGTAAAACATTTTCAAGGCAAACGCAAAGCTGAAAACTATGTTGAACTGGTAAACGAGATGCTTAAGAGTTTCAAATCCCTTGGGTGCAACATGAGTATTAAGGTGCACTATTTACACAGCTACTTAGACCGTTTTCCTGAAAATTTAGCGGACACCAGTGAGGAACAAGGTGAACGATTTCACCAGGATGTTAAAACTGTGGAGGATCGCCACCAAGGAAGATGGGACATGCACATGATGGCAGATTACTGAGCTGGAGTTAAAAAGGGAATGTTCCAAAATACATTCAGGAATGTCACGGAAAAGAAGCTTCCGAAGTGTTCAGTGACTGGTTGGTTTCATTCATTACTTCGTCCTCTATGTTTGTATATACTAATATTTGTATATTATAATAATGAAAATTCCGTGTTTAGTTTTCTTTATTACCATGCGATAGTGTACTGTATATTTCACAAAAATATAATATCTCAGATACTAGAGCTCCTAGGCAAAAACTAATGGCATATTAGAATTCAGGGCATCAAATTCATATAAAATCAGCTTAAAATTCCCCGGCACCAAAATCACTGTTGACCAGTGTAATATTCGTCAATTCAAAACTCGAATAACGCGGACGTCCAAATACAAAGCCATATAAACCTGAATCACTTTAATGAGTCAGAACATTTGAACAAATAATTGGACACATGTGCAACTTTGGTGGATGATAAACAAAAATTCGTAGATTGAATACATAGGCCTACATCCCCCCAGGGGCTCACATCTAGTGGGACGTGGGTTGGCGACCACGAGACCCCCAGCTGCGTCCGGCATTGCTTCCACTTACTACTTGTGCTGGGCTCCTCTCAGTCTTCTTACCTGTCGACCTCTCTTGGTCAACTCTTGTTCTCTTCCGACCCCGACGGTATTAGGGTATCCGAGGTCTAGGGAGTCCTTCACTTTCGCGCCTTAATTCGATCTTGTCTCATCTTTTTTGATACCCTCCTTCGAGAGGTCAGCCTTCTTTTTCTTTTCATGTTATCTCCTGCCTTCTGCTCAAGGCCCTCAAGATGGCAGGGTGTATGTATCCCTCACGGCTGGTGAGTTTGGGAGTTGGTGACCCCGAGGGATTCCTGATCTGGGTCCATTTTGTCCCCTGTATCCTCTGACCTCTCCTCTTCCCCTTTCCTATCTGCCATTCATGGCTCTCCTTCCTTCCAAGTCCCTCAATCCTCATTCTTCGAGGGTTGAGGGCATTTCTTTTCTTCCTGTCCTTTATTTGCCTTATCCTTTATTTGTTAACCATTTCTTCTTTTAGTTTGTAAGTCTGTAGTTAGTATTAGTTATAGTTTTAATTCTTTCACTCTCACCCAGACCATTAGGGGCCGATAACCTAGATGTTAGGCCCCTTAAAACAGCAATTATCATCATCATGTGTGAATTTAATCGATGGCTTGGTTTAATCATGGTTTCGGGGTCGATGTCCTCCAGCTGAGCCGGTCAGAAACAAAATGATGGTCACTTGTCTCAGTGCTGTCAAGGAAATGGGTTACTAGGGTGTCGCTGCTTCATTGATATACACTCATTTAACACGGACAGCTTAGGGCGGGGTTGTTTAACAGTCCCTACTCCAGGCCTTCCCCTATCTGAGGGGCTGATGACCTTCATATTCAACCACATTATTATTATTATTATTATTAGGGCTTGGATGTTGAGGAAAATTCATATTTTTTCTTTTCATCTATTTTCATGTCTGATGGATTTCTGATGCAAGTCAAGGGATTATCGTCCCAATACAGACTGGCTGAAAATGGACTACACCTCAATATCCAGAAGACAGAATACCTGGAATGTGGCCCCCAAACTAGAGGTACCATCAGTATTAGCACAGAACATCTGCAGAAGACCATGCATTTTAAGTACTTAGGGTCCACTGTCACTTCAAATTGTGACGCCACTCCTGATACTCGGATGAGGGTAAACGTAGCCTGGCTCAATTGGAGACAAGTCACTGGAGTTCTCTGTGATAAAAAAAAGATGCCTCTGCATTTAAAGGCAAAGGTCTATAAGTCTGTGGTACGCCCAGCAGCCATCTATGGGACTGAATGTCACCCTATGAGCAAACAACATGAGCAAATTTTGAATACAATGGAAATGAAGATGCTCCGATGGTCGATGGGGCTGACCTGATTTAACCACGCAAGGAACACAGACGTCCGGCGAAGATTTGGTGTTGAGAAGGTGAGGGAGGCTCGTCCACGCTGGTACGGTCACGTCATGAGAAGACAGAACAACTCAGTTGCCAAAACAGCACTCCACATTAACCCAGGTGGAACAAGACCAAGTGGAAGACCTGCAAAGCGGTGGACTGACAACATCAGGGCTGACATGCACGCTGTTGGTCTAACACCAGAAGATGTCAACGACCGAAAGAAGTGGAGGAGATATAGCAAAGTAGCAGACCCCGCAAGGGATTAATGCTAGGAAGAAGAAGAAATGCATATTTAGAATATATTTAGCCTACTTTTCACATTTTGCAAAAATGAGGAAAAAGTAGACTTAAGAGTTCGATCTGAGCAAATGTGTGTGTGTCAATCTGTCCTTCTGTCTGTCTGTCTGCCTGGCTGGCTGTGTGTGTGCCCCCCCCCACCACCCCTATCAACTCCTAAACGGCATAAGCAATCGAAACAAAATTTGGCAGGAGTAAAGATCTATAGGCTACCTGAATATCTCAATGCCGAATTTGAAAATTATGACAGTGTTACCAACTGCTAAAAAATCGCAATTGAAATTTCTGCTCCATGTTGGATATCTTGGAAGGTATGAATGGGAGCTACTTCAAAATTGGCACACGTATAGATACTAATATTTCAGTTTAATTTCCAGGAGGTCATACATGGCAGTGTTGCCAAAATGATTCTAAGCCTGCTTATATGTCCAATTTTAAAATGCATGTAACTTCTATACTAACTAATGGATTTCATTCAAAATTGGCACAACAATAGATCGTATTATTTCAAATTATTTCTGACCAATACATGCATTGTTGCCAACATGATTTTACGCGCGCTGTTAGATCCAATGTTTAACTGCATGTAACGTCCATGCTATCCATTGGACTTGAACCAAATTTTGTATTCTGTTCCTTAAGAGATGGAACTAAGAATATATTCAGTCACCAGGGCTGCCAACTGTAATGCTCTATTAAGCTACATTAGGCTACATTATGCCAGGTATACAGTATTTCGAACTAATTTGAAATTTCTAATTACCAACTTAATTTCGTCATTTTTCTAGATAGATTAATCATTGGCATGAATCTAAAATTTTAAGAAAAGTAGGCTCTTTAGTTCTTCGCGGAACTTCTTGTTTACCATTAGTTCATATTTTGAGCATTTTTTTTGTGTAAGAACGTCATATTTCGGTAGTTTGACGGCAGCTGTAGGTACAATCGTGTTGACCAACTGAAAAGCATCAAACTTCCCGTTACTAAGGCAACACTGAAAATGGCTTCTAACACCATAATGTTTTGTTCAACTGTTCAGTTAGCGTCATCTTAAACCAAGTGAGTTTGAGGGGAAAGATAACAGGCAGAGTTCATCATTATTGTCTTTTTGTAACAATACCAGCTTGAACCCCATGGTTGTCAACTCACGTCCTCAGGAGGAGGGCGAAGAGAAAGTCCATGTGTGTCTCATGAATAGACGAAGCTGCAACGCCGAATATTCAGTGACTTTGCTGTTTCACAGGAGACTTTAATGGCTGGGCGAAACAGCAACTTTTCTCATCGATACCGCAAGCTGATTAAATGAAGGAATTAGCATTTAATTTGAGGAGAATGTGTGGGAAATGAGGAGAGCAATTAGGTTTCTAGGATACACTCTGACCTGGGATTGGTCCAGGCTGAAACTTCTGCTTTTCAATCTTTAACCTCAAGTTCAAATCAAACTTTTAATAAAGTCAACAGGTTTCTCATGACCCTAATCCGTGGTGGATGTTCTGCAGTAGCGTGCTCAAGTGATCTTGTGCATCTTCAGTCGTCACGATCGCCCACACTCACATTCGAGGCCGCTAGACTGGGTTAGAACCCTCGAGTGCATCCTTGACACGCTTCAGCCTTCCTGATTCCCAACTGACAGGACCTGGTTCGTTTACAGGTAGCGGCAAGGAATTGGCTTATTTCCAAAAGGTACCAAATCCAAACAATGAGAAATAGATATTATAGAAAGGGCTCTTCGGGCCAAAGCCTAGCACGCTAACCAATTCGCTATGAACCCAGAGATCTGTGTGGTCAGGGCAAGTAAACAATACGGATGTAGAGGGTTCGCAGTCCTTAAAATCAAACTGGATCTAGGCTAGATCGTAATGAACAACCAATAATTAATATGGATATGTTGGGGGTATATTTGTGATTAGCGTGGTTACCATGGCAACAAGTGTTCATCTAGTTCAGTAGAGACATCTGTATGTTGCTAGAAGAACATTTTACTTACTATTATTGAAAGTTAGTGCGCCTATCCATGATTAGCGTGGTTACCATGGCAACAAGGTGATCATCTAGTTCAGTAAAGACATCTATATGTTGCTAGAAGAACATCTTACTTACTATTATTGAAAGTTAGTGCGCCCATCCGTGATTAGCGTGGTTACCATGGCAACAAGGTGATCATCTAGTTCAGTAAAGACATCTATATGTTGCTAGAAGAACATCTTACTTACTATTATTGAAAGTTAGTACGCCTATCAGTGATTAGTGTGGTTACCATGGCAACAAAGTGATGGTCGCCTGAGTAATAACGATACGACTGCGACGTCACCTGGGTACACCTGTACCGCGTACTCTTCTGGAAGGCTATTTGCTTGTCCCACATGGTAGCTCAGCCAAGCGTGAGCTCAAACAAATATGTCGTGTGTCAACAGGCTTTGAATGCGTCCAAGACGAGTGTTAAAGGAAGTCAACCTGCTTGGCCACAGTTCGATTCCCAAGTCGGTCACTCTAATTTAACTGCCTCTACTGACTCACATGGTAATGTTTGACCCGTATTAGGAAACTGACTTTCAGTTCATTAATATAGTGGCTTTCTGCGGTCAGAGTAGAAGATTCTTGGCATAGCCAAGCATCGAAGCGAGACCTCTGTGGTGAATGCTAGCCACTGTACCGCGCGGTAGGCCGTCAACGTTAGTGCTGACGGCGTCTTGACGAATAACACTTGTTGCCATGGTAACCATTTAGTGGATCTTGACGAAGAACACTTGTTGCCATGGTAACCATATAGTGGGTCTTAACGATGAACACTTGTTGCCATGGTAACCATATAGTAGGTCTTGACGACGAACACGTGTTGCCATGGTAACAATATACTAGGTCTTGACGACGATCACTTGTTGCCATGGGAACCATTTAGTAGGTCATGACGATGAACCCTTGTTGCCACGGTAACCATTTAGTAGGTCCTGAAGACAAAGCCTTGTTGCCATGGTAACCATTTAGTAGGTCTTGACAACGAAGCCTTGTTGCCACGGTAACCATTTAGTAGGTCTTGACGACGAAGCCTTGTTGCCACGGTAACCACCGTGTCCACGCAAATCACAGTCAGACCTCGAGCCCTTAAACATGTCAACGTTCTTGAGGCAAAAATTGCGGCACTTAATGTTGTTGATGGTGTTAAATTTTGACCGACACTGTAGGTGTATGTTTTTTATTTTAAGGCTGACATTTTTTTGGCCAGTAGATGATGATACCCTTGTAGGTTGCCCCACTTTCTCCGTTTCTATCCATCATCCACGCTGCTCACAGACAGCCAGGTGGTCCGGTCATTATCCGCGCCATTTAAAAACCTTTTCCGCGCATTCTGTCCGCGGTGCGGCGCTGGGAGAGCGTGGAGGATGGATTCCTGAGTATTGTGCTGCTTCCTATAATTTGCTAACCGCCCTGCTCCATTTAGTATCCAGTAATGAGGTCGTCATAAGGGATCGCTCAATCCCACAAGGCGTTAGTTGGAACACTGTTACTAATAACCGTTCTCTTTTTGGGGTGATGACCTTATTTTTAGCAGCAACAAAAGTTACAAGATAGAGGAAACAATGTTCATAATTTTATTTTGTAGTCTATAATCAAAGGAAAATAGATACTGTACATCGATGTGTTGTTAGTATTGTTTCCAAAGGAAATATTGACACGTATTTAAATTCCACATCCTTGCCCAGTTTCATCTATTCCATCTCATACCGACGCGCAGGTCGCCCACGGGCGTCGACTCGAAAGACCTGCACACGGCCTCTCAGGAGGCCACACGACAAATAAAAACATTTTAAAATAATGATAATAATAACCAACGAGAGCTCTCGCATAATGGGTTGTGTGCGCCCCATGTGTACAGACTACCCGCCCGGCTCTAGTGCTATGCGGCTGTAAGCGACACAGTTCTGCCAGGGGCTATCGTCTTGTTTATTTGTTTAAAAGCACTTTATAAACAAATAAATATATTTCGTTGGCTTTTCAAGAAATGCAAGATTTTTCCTGTACTATTGAGAGGATTTGGAAGATTTTGGTACAAACCTCACCTTCTAACTCCCTCTGGTTTAGGAGCTTGAGTTTTGTGAATCATACACCTTAGCGTATTATATATATATATATATATTAATTGCTTTTATAAAAATTAAAGATAGTTAAATAATTAGACAATTCATCCGCGATTCTGCAGAAATGAGGAAAAAGTAGACTTATGAGATCGATCCGGGAATATATGTGTCTGTCTGTCCCTCTGTCTGTCTGTCTGTCTGTCCAGCTATCAAAAACAAATTTGGTATGAGTAAAGATCTATAGGCCCTACCCGAATATCACACGACCATATTTGAAAATGACGTCAGTGCTACCAATTATAATACTACTACTACTAATAATAAAAGTCTGACTGATAACCTGTGTCGTTGTAATTTCTGCAGTAGTGTGTGATGAAGTTATGATTGGGAAGGAGGTGGTCGTGGCCTCAAGTTAGGAACTAACTCAGAAATGGGGAAATACCCTACAGGATCGCAAAGCCAGGAATCGAAGCTGGACTCTCAGTGGTGAATCAGACCAAGCAACGTAACATTCTCGCCTGCTGACTCCAAGATTGCAAGATCGAATCCTGGCACAATTAGTTAACATTTAAAAGTGGGCAAATGCATGGGAGCCGTGTCAGTAGATTTACTGGCACGTTAAAATCCCCTTGAGGGCAAAACTCCATCATCCTGGTGCCTCCAAATGCCGAAGTAGTTAAGAGGGACGTAAAATCAATAACATTTATTAGCCTATTTTCATTTGTTGAAAAATAGGCTTACGAGATCACCGGGTCCTTCAAATTGTATTGCGTCTCACCAATCCAACATGGCGGCTGTGCGAAATATTTCGCCAGCATTATATATCTCCACAACAGTAACATATATCGCCCTGATTTTTTTACGGTTTTAAAGGGCACTAATAGACGTTCAGCTCTGTGACTTTCAAACACCTGCTGAGTACAAAACAAATATGGCGGTCAAGCGAAGTTGAAACATTCAAATAGACTTTTCTCGCGATTTAACCATCCTAGCGTGGTGAAACATGGTACAGAAAATGTTAATAGGAATTGTAATGCACTGACATCTAATTTAGTTCAATTATTTACATAACCTCAAGTTGGTGGATGTGCGAATCTTAAAATTAAGTCCTTATTTCTTGTGTTCTAATCATGCGATTGAAGTCAACGTTTGAATAATGAACTTACGCAATAAACGTCATCTAATAATACATGACTCTATAGCCTGCATATATAAAAATCCAACAGGGCGACCATCCGAAATATTTAGTTAGTTCTCAATATCTACGAATCTATTAAAGCAATCAAACTGAAATTTTGTATGTTTATAGAGGCAATTAACATAAGTATGATATATGAAAATAGGCTGTTTAGTTCTTCACGGAACTACTTGTTGATGTTCTTTTTTGTTTGATTATTAATTTTAATTTTTAATGCGTCTTTTATTTTAAGGCTGTCAATTTGACGTACAAAATTATACATAATATGTAATGGGTATAATTGGGTTTAAATGGAAAAGAATATACAATATATTATTTCTTTTTGATTCCTTCTAGTATTTTTTTGGTGTTTTTGTTTTCCTTTCATCATTTGTCTTTTTCATTCTGTTTTGTAAATGTGTGTGTGTTTTCGTGTTCATATTTTCTGACTTTCTTTAATTTTTGTGTGTTTTTTGTTTCTTTGTTTTTACATTTTGTTTTCTTTGCATTCGTTTTTGTGATTATTCTTTTTCTATATATTTTGTCTTTTGTCTTTTGTATTTTGTGTTTTTATATTATATTCTTTTTATGTTATGATCTATAATAATTGGGAGTGAGAGGACCCTCAATGCTCTACCCTCTTAAGAGAACCGTTCTGTTTTCTGCTATGAAAGCAGGTCAGGGATAATATAATAATGATAATAATCGTCATTAATCACTGATAACGCCATTACATTGCCTGTGTCTGTTAGAACACCTGCGTGATTGACCTCCATCAATCAAATGTTATTACCTCAACTCGTTAGTCCTTACTGTTCTCACAATGGCATTGCTCAACTGATCAGCAACAACGATCAGACCGTAAACTTAAGCGCTGTCTTATTCACTTCTGTTTGACTTTCCTACCTTCTTGGCCATGATCATTCTTAAGTAAAACCAAATTTGAAATTATTGAGCTTGACCGGTTTATACTATTTAAGTCTTAAGTACAAAAGTGTATTAATGGACATCTTAGTTCTGTATGTCAGTAAATGAATAAATAAATACATTAATCAAACAATCTCTTAATAGTATAAACAAAAGGGAGGTAGCGCGCATTTTGCTACTCCTGTGGGGGTCTGGGTGGGGACACCAAGAGCCCGCTGATGAGCCAGCTTGGTGTCCTACTGTCGACCAAAATATTATGTGCACTCGAGTTTGAAGGTTGTTTGTGAAGTAACCAATAGACCTACATAAAATACAATAACATCATCATTTTCGTCGTTCTATTTTACGTTAGTTCATGTAGGTTTGGAAGTTTTAATTCTTATCGCAGTTGGAACACAAAAAGTGCCCGTTTTTAAGCGTGTTTCAACCATGTGTCACATTTAAGAATTATTATCTCAAAAACCCGTCATCTGATCGAATCCAAATTTTAACACAATATACATTGGTATGCTGTATAAAAGGTTTATTCATTTCAAAATTGTGTGTGTCCAAGAAATAAAGTTGTTATCATTTTTGTAAGGTAACTTTTTCTCGGCTCGGAGTGGTTGGAAAATGTAGTTCTTGGCTGCGTTGTAATCCTTATAGATCAAAAAGTTATGCAGTATGACTGTGAAATACGTAAATTAATTCACTTATTTTATATCGATTTGTATGTGTACGGGGAAAAAGACATGTCCCACCAGCCAGCCGCTCCGGAAATGCTGTACAGCGTTGCTGAGATGGAGCCCATCACGCGTCATGGCACGCCTCGCTCGGAAGACATGGGCTCCATCTCAGCAACGCTGTATAGATTTCCCCGGAGCGGCTAGCTGGTGAAACATGTCTTATTTCCCCGTACAGAAACAAACCGATATAAAATAAGTGAATTAATTTACGTATTTCACAGTCATACAACATAACGTTTTGATGTATAAGGATTACAACGCCACCAAGAACTTCATTTTTCAACCACCCCGAGCCGAGGAAAAGTTACCTTACGAAAATGATAACAACTTTGTTTCTTGGACACACAAAATTTTGAAATTAATAAACCAGTTATACAACATTCCAATGTACATGTATATTGTGTTAAAATTTGGATTCGGTCTGATGACGGGTTTGTGAGATAATAATTCTTAAATGTGACGCATGGTTGAAACACGCTTAAAAACGGGCACTTTTTGTGTTCCAGCTGCGATAAAAAATATTAAAATATAAATTAAAACTTCCAAACCTACCTGAACTAACGTAAAATAGAACGACGAAAGTGTTGATGTTATTGGATTTTATGTAGGTCTATTGGTTACTTCACAAACAACCTTCAAACTCGAGTGCACATAATACTTTGGTCGACAGTGGGCGAAACCCCCACACAAGACACGGCACAAACCAGAAAATTTGCTGAGTTTTAATTCACTGGCCATGAAAGCCAACATACCATATTATTATTATTATTATTATTATTATTATTATTATCTGGTGATTGGTAGTGCAGACAATATTGTTAGGGATGATGACCACGGTATCGCTAGCTGATAAATGGTGAAGGACGAGCCTCTTAGTACAGTACAGCTGGTATGGTTTTGTTCCAAAAACTGTGCTATGGTTGGCTTTTTGTAAATCGTTAGAAAAGCACAAAAAAAAAGAGCTTTACTCTAAATTTTAGAATAATTTGCACGATCATTTTGTCGGAAAACTAAAAAAAAAACAAAAAAAAAACAACATTGAAAAGCTTTTCTCTCTGAATCGACGTATTTTAAAGAAAAGTTTTTTAAACAAAAAATGTAGAGGACATTTTCACCTACAATTCGTCTCATTTTGAAATGCAGAAGCTAGGAGGCGCCAAAGTTTCCAAAAATGTGTTTTTTCACTTTTTGTCCTAGAAAAAATAGTTTTTTTTTTCTTTCACAAAAGAGTGAATCAGAAATTTGTTCCTCTCAAAATTGTCTGCAACATTTATTTAAACGTTTGTTTCCTCCGACTTACGTTCCAAAGTTATAGCGCAGCAAATGCAACGCTGCGTAGTCAAGGCTACTATTGTTACTGCGGAGAGAGCGGTGGGCATAGACAGGGACCGGTGTCGGACAGCTGCCTAAGGCTCGGTCGAACAGGACGCGGGCTGTGTTTGTCAATTAGCTCAAACAATCATATCTATTTAAATCGCAACGTATCAATCATAACTGTACACATATTAACCTTTGTGCCACCTGAACAGTACAATTTTCACACTTCGGCAGACTATAACTTTGTAACGGTAAGGTGGAGGAAAAAAATATTTCAATAAATGTTGTAGACAATTTTGATAGGAACAAATTTCTGATTCGCTCCTTTGTGAACAAAACATTTTTTCAAGGAAAAAAGTGAAAAAACCCTATTTTGGAAAATTTGGCGCCACCTAGCTTCTGCATTTCAATACGTATGACATGACCTCATTGAGACGAATTGTAGGTGACAATGTCCTCTACATTTTTTGTTAAAAAAAACTTTTCTTTAAAATACGTGGATTCAGAGAAAAACGCTTTTCAATGTTTTTTTGAGTTTTCCAACAAAATGATCGTGCAAATTATTCTTAAATTCAGAGTTATGCTTTTTTTGTGCTTTTCTAACGATTTACAAAAAGCCAACCATAGCACAGCTGTCCTGTACTATCTAAGTCCGGGTTTAATTCCAATTATTCAGCATGACAGGTGTAAGAGTGACCATTCCAGTAGGTCGAGTGAGTTCTTGGAATGCCGGGAGTTTCCCATTAAGTATGCTTCGGACCTGAGCTTCAGGGGAGTTTAATTCTGAGTATTATTGACAAAAGACGTCCAGGTCATTAGCAGACAGACTTTCCTACAAGGTTGGGTAAGTGACTTTGAACAGTTAGTTACTTACCAAATATATACGCTTTGGTGGCGTAGTTGGTAGCTTGCTGAGCTTCTATGCTCAAGATGCGGGTTTAAACCCGGCCGAAGTCGTCGGATATTTTAAGAGCTTTTAAAATCCCTCAGTATGCCTTCCTTCGGAAAGGAAGTAAAGCCGGCGGACATGTACTACAACAATTGTGTGAAGCCAAAATGTATAGGTTAGAATTGATATCGCATTAGTTCCGACGCTCGCCGCCAGGTGTTGACTGCGATGCCATCTAGTAGCCAAGTCCGCAAGCTAGGTGTCGTGGACGATAGCATTTGGTAGCAAAAGTAGGAACTACTTGAAATTATTGGCTGGAGTCCTTACTTGAATTAAAACAGATAACGCACTCTAATACAGCCATCACAATTAACACCGTTTATCAGACAGATTCTACACACACAAAGTACACGGGGCTACATGACCGCGTTGTTGCAGCCCCTAAACTGAGGAACCAACCAACCAACCAAAAAAGTCTTTCAAAATTTTGATTTTTTTCTAGTGTCATCGAGTATCATTTTGAATTTTAAAAATAAGTGATACCAACTTAAAAATGTTAGTGTCAACAAAAAATCCCTAAAAAAAGATACTAAATTCAAATTTCTTCGAAAGTAGACTATTATTTCTTTACGTGCACGAGTGATCTATTCCTATATGGTTACCATGGCAACAAGGTTCTCTAAATCGGGCGTTACTGTAAATTACTGTACATCAAATGTTGCTTCGTAATAATAATAATATTTATTTATTTAGCGTATGGCTTTACAGATAAAATATGCACATAAAAGATAATTAGTTTATGAAGACAAACTATATGTTCATGTCTAAATTGTTTATATAGTTAATTGTCTCTGATGATCCATGAGCGAAATCAGTCACGTTGCCACTGTACTTTCGTTTAGGACATTCGGTGATGATATGCTGGATGGTCTGCTTGGGGGCACCACAATCACAGTTAGGTGAAGACATTATTTTCCATTTGTAGTGGAAGTCTGCACAGTTGCCGTGACCCGTACGAATCCTGTTGAGAGTTGACCATGTTTTCTGAGGAAGCTCAAATCCAGGTGGCAACGATGATCCAATGCGTGGTAAGGTTGATCCAGGCCTATTATCTTGTCTTCCCTGCCATTCTTTAGTGATGTTGTAGTTGGTATTCTCCATGCCTATTGCAGTCCTTGTTGGTGGATTTCGGGATCGTAGGCGATTCAGGCAAATGTCAGCAATGTCACAGTGTATTGGTAGCTGTGGGTTATCCATTATTTTCTTGAACTCCTTGAGGAGAGCGTTTTTACGTCGAAGATCTGGTGGAGGGATGTGGCTGAGGATAGGTAGACAATGTGTGGGTGTAGACCTTATTGTGCCAGTGATTAGGCGCATGGTGGTGTTGAGCTGGGTATCTATGAGGTTAGTGTGAGGACTATTCAACCACACCGGGGCACAATACTCTGCAGCTGAAAACACAAGTCCCAAAGCTGTACATCGAAGTGAAGTTGCCGATGAACCCCAAGTTGTGCCACATAATTTTTGGACTATATTGTTACGGGTTCTCACTTTGGATTGAGTATTGCGGAGGTGTTGTTTGAAGGAGAGTGTTCTATCCATTGTGACCCCCAGGTATTTAGGGAATCTATTATGTCTCAATAATTGATTTCCAATATACACCTGCAATTCTTTATTAGCCATCTTGTTGTTCAAATGAAAGCAGCACACTTCTGTCTTGTTAGTATTAAGTGTAAGTCTCCACATCTTAAAGTATTGAGTCAGTTCTTCAAGATCGTCTGTTAGGTTCATCTCTGTTTTCTCAAAAGTTGTATCTCTAGTAGCAAGTGCCCAATCATCTGCATAACCAAATTTTCTTGAAGTTGTTGCAGGCATATCTGCGATATATAGGCTAAATAAGATTGGAGCAAGAACAGAGCCCTGAGGAAGTCCATTATTTAGTGATCTTTTGGTGCTCACATTATTCCCCATATGTACTTGGAAAAGTCTCTGACTTAGCATATTATTCAGGAGTCGGGCAGTCGTCTTACATGGTATCACTTTCAGGAACTTGAAGAGTAGGCCATCCTTCCAGACTGTGTCTTATGCTGCTGTCAGATCGATAAAAGCCACCGATGTCTTAAGTTTTTTCTGGTAGCCTGCTTCTATGAAAGTTGTAAGGGACACAGTACTTGATCTGTAGTGCTTCTGTGCGGTCTGAATCCTGCCTGCTCCACTGGGATTTTCTTGATTATCTCTGGGCCAATTCTATTGAGAAGGAGCCTTTCTAGTAATTTATATGTCACACTAAGCAGGGCAATGGGGCGATAGCTCTCTGGTGTATCACTTGCTTTGCTTTTCTTCAAGATGGCTATGATCTTCGTTTGTTTGAATAACTTTGGCAATTGCCCACTCTGTAATGTGTTCGTGAAGAAGTTAGACAACCATACTTTAGCTCTGTCTCCACAATGAGTAATAAATTCCGTGTGGATGCCATCCAAACCTGGTGCTTTGCCTGGCTTAATGTCTTTAATTGCAGTAGTTATCTCATCTTTAGTAAAAGGTCTGGAGTATTCCAAGATATCTGTGGCATTCTCTTTTAAAAATTTTAATTCCTTCTTTATGCGTTTTGTGAAGATTTTATCCCTGCTACTTTTAGAAGTCGTGACTATGTGAGAAGCGATCTTGTTTGGGTGAATATCTGGACTCCTTCCTGTAATAGGTTTACCATCTCCCAGTTTCCTGAGAAGCAGCCAGGCTTCACGACTAGATTTTGTAAAGTCAAGAGATTCCACTTTCGTAATCCACTTTTGTTTTCTTGCAGCATCCAGGCTATGTAAAAGTTGATCTGCAATTTCGTGATCACCACTGTCAATGTATACAATAATAATAATAATAATAGTAACAAAAATGTTTATCTAAGAAATTGAAAATACAGCACTATAGAACAGTAATTAAACCAGAATGCTTATTATATGCCAGTGAATGTCTCATACTAAATTATAAATTGGATAAATTAGAAGTATCAGAAAGAAAAAATAGAAAATTCTCGGTCCATTAAGAACTACAGAGTTTTGGAAATTAAGAAGTAACGAAGAAATATATCGGGACATTGAAAACATAACGGAGACAATAAAGAAGAGGCGATTGTTATTTTTCGGACATTTACAGTATATAGATTGAATGATAGCAGGTTAACAAAACATCTTTGGAAAAAGAAATCGCCAACGGCCTGGTTTCAGGAAGTAAAGAAAGATTTAGAAAGAAACAATGTAAGAGAAGAAGTTGCACTAGAGGGAGAAATTTTTAGAAATTAGTTATTGGGAATGGATGGACTCCAAGGAAGGCAATACAAGAAAACAGGCTCAAAATGGTCCGAAGAGAGAAAGAAGAGACACAGCGAAAAGATGAAGGAGAACTGGAGGAAGAAGAAACAACAACAGAGGACTGAACATTGAAATTGGTTCGAGGTCCTCAGGAGACCCTAACGGAGAAAGAAAGAATAATGATAATAATTCTACAATATTTAGGTCATATAACGTACTTTGAGTAATTTTAATTAAATTACATGACTACTTGTGAGTTTATAGTCGCTACTTCTTGAGAATATGTGTGTTGAATCTCGTTACGAGTAATATTAAGCCCACATACCAAACATAGTAGCGACCTCTGGCTCTCGAGCTAGGGTCAGTAGAGAGGTTTAGGCCAACCTCTAACCTCTGAGAGAGAGACGTCGGATTCCCATGTTCAGCTCCGAGAACCTGATAGCTATACGAGTTAACGAGGAGGTGCGTACATGCATACTTACCCACTTCCGCCAAACGAAACTTGTATTCAATGAGATAGTACTGTCATCTCCATTGCCAATCTTAGGCTCAATTACAAGAACACAGGTTATCAGACTCGTACCGTGTACATCCAAGTATATAGGGCTGATCAAAGGTGCCACAAGACCCTAAAACAAAAGCGAGAGCGTTGACGATCCCCAACAGGGCTATGACCCCTCAGTCCGACGTCTCTAATGTCCACGAGATTGTTGGAAGAAATGACAACGTAAAAACAATTGTAGTGGGCGATGTATTAAAGTTAGAGATAAGGCTGTCCCGGGCCATTCTGTAGAACTCTTCATGCTGAACAATTCTTACACTCATAGTAGGGCCTATATAGACATTTTTAACGGTTTACCCACCTGAAGCTCAAAAGCCGCACGAATGGAAGGTTTTTCTTCGACTCGATTCACTGAAATCGTTACTTCTTGGCTTCCTTTGGTCATAAATGAATGTTTTTATACAGAAACCTGCCTCGAGAAATCCTTTACAGAATGGCGAAAACCGCATCAAAATCCATCCAGTGGTTCTCCATGACATCCAAGAATCGGGGACTTTCTTTTATACTACGGTACCTACGTTTAAAAATATATGATACAATATATTTTAATTAATTAAATGTATATTTTGTTTCTATGAGAGCGTAGTGAAAGGAGCGAAGAACATCGATTAATAGTTATTTCTAGCAAATTATCGACTTTTCTGCTTCAAATATTCGATAACTTAAAATAATCGAATAAAAGTAGCAGTCCTACTCTGGATTCAGCTACAAGACGCTCTGTCTACCGCCTCATTCATCTCGTTATGTTTCCCACACTTGAGTGATTGGTTCCTGGCCCTGAGAATAATTGAGCTCGTTCAAGGCCTGCCACAGCTCGATAACTAGAAAATTGCCTCTGCTAATCAGCCTTTATGGAATTATAGTTTCATTGCATATCACGAACTGGCCTTAAGTTTTAACACAAAACGTTACTCACATCCCAGAGGTGACTCATTTGTTACCCCTTGAGGACTGACGCCGGGTCATTTTGACCCATAGTGTGTCACTCTTCTTTTTGTCGTAGTCGTACGGATTTTAATGAAGTAATTGTACACCTGGTGTCTTCCTATCAACTATTCCCAATATAAAATGAGGTTTAATTATATTTGTCAAATTTCACATGCACAAAAATGAAAATAATTTTCGTATCAGTATAATTGGCCTTGATAGTAGCGGTAAAACAGTCATCTGAATTTATTTGAACAAAGGAGCTGATGACCAAGGTGTCCCTACACCCTAAGCATGGATCAACAAGAACGTTAGCTAAGTGGTTGTTCTGCAGGGAAATATTTGGTTCCCCCCCCCCTTTTTTTTTTTTTTTTTTTTTTTTACACATTGTCCCGACTAACGTAAGCCTAAAATTGTCACGCAAGGACTGGCGCCATGGGAGAATCTGACCCGACCATAAATAATATAGAAATATGTATATTAAGGCTTTCACGGCCTGGATTACTATATAAATAATTCATGTTTATGGACTAACGTCGTGTGTATTTAAATTAGAACCATGCGTTTCGGAAGAACCTTGCCTCCTTTTTCAATGGAATCAAACAATGTGGCCAAAGAAAGTATATCAATGAGATAACAAAAATTACAAAAAAAATATGTATATAGATAAATTCCTCTGTTCGTCAGCAGAGAGCAGCTGCCAGAAATTACTATATGGACCATGGTAGAACGGCGGACAGGGTGACACTTGGCTACCAGTTATTAAGGATCTAGGGAGATAGTTCCTCTCAGTCTCTCTGTTCTTCACATATTTCAAATTGTACTTTTTTCCTCTATGGCTACAGAGCCTGGATTTGATCTCCTTTGTTCGTCACTGGAGGAGTTTCCATCTGTTTTTTCGCCGTTGCCTGTATGACGTTAGGTATCGTTCAGATGCACTTCTCTTTTGTTTATGTTTCCTTACATCCATCTAACCCTCCCCCCACCCCCTTTTCTTTTGGACATCCTCATTGTTCGAAGAGTCTCAATATTTTCATCCCGCCCCCTTTACTACTCTGTCCGCCGTTCTACCATGGTCCATACAGTAATTTCTGGCAGCTGCTCTCTGGTGACGAACCGAGGAATTTATCTATATGTATTTATTTATTTATTTATTTTTGTAATTTTTTGTAATCTCATTGATATACTTTCTTTGGCCACATTGTTTGATTCCATTGAAAAAGGAGGCAAGGTTTCTCCGAAACGTATGGTTCTAATTTAAATACACACAGCATTAGCCCATAAACATGAATTATTTATATAATATAGAAATAACTTGAGTGTTCCAAAAGCTATGGACATGTTTCTTTTGCAGGGTGAAGTTCAAGGCTAGGAAGGAAGGTACAGTAAGCGAGGGCTGAACAAAACGAAAATAAAGAGCATTATTTAAGATTTGGGTAAAAAATACCCTTGCGCGAGTCCTCGTGGGTTAATGTTCTTTATTTAAATATCCTTTTTATTCTTTGAATCGTTGTGCCGAACTAAGAAGCGCGATTGAACTTATTAGCACTTATTCTTCTTCCCTTCTCAATATCTCTTCACTCTCTCGCTGTGTTAACTTTAACGCTGTTCTGTCCATCCTGCATTTTCTCGGGTGGGCTTCTCAGAAAATTTTGTGTTGTAAATTAAAGTTCTGTCTTTAATGGTTTCTTCATGACGGCCAATTTTATTTATTTCTTTTAGCCAATCGTTTTGATTTTTATTGATAAGGCCATGTTGAAAACTTTCTTTGTGAGCCTGTTATTATCCATTCTATAAAGCTTGCCACGGGGGGGGGGGGGGGTTAGTGGTTATCGTTTTCGGATTACTAACTCCAAGCTTGCAGGTGATTTTTGAAAGGCGGCATGTTGGCATGTTCTAGAACCCATATGAATTCAGTAGGCCGTGTTCATAATGGCAAAATTAATCTTGGGATTTTCCGCCAACACAAAGTTCCTCATTTTTCTACTAGAAAGCGCTGTAGTGTCACGGAGCTTAGATATCTAGCCGCCTTGACTTTCATAGTGCTTCAAGCACAACGAAATTCGACATGCACGCTACCCTCTGGGTGTCAAATCACAAAGCTTGCACCCGGCACCCCAGGCCATAAGATATTATTATTATTATTATCCTGTATTACGTCGGATGGGCTTCTCAGAAAATTTCTATTTGTGAATTAAAGTTCTGTCTTGAATGGTTTCTTCATGACAGACAATTTCATTTATGTTTTCACTGATTTCTTTTAGGCACTTGTTTTGATGTTTCACGGATAAGGCTTGGTTCTTTGTGAGCCTGTTATTATTCACTCTATGTAGGTGTCCGTAAATCTGTAACCGCAGTTTCCTTATGGTACCTGTGATTTTTTCTGTAACTTCATAAATTTCATGTGATTTCTTTATCATCCAAATTCCATTTTCACACTTTGGTCCTTTTTCTTCTTCTTCTTCCTCTTGCTTCGTTACGGCCAACTAAGGACCACGTCATGTCAACTGTTTCTTCTGCATTTTAATGTTGGCTCAGTACTCTTTCATTCGCAATCGATGTTGCACCTTTCTCTCCGTCGTCCACGCCATCCCGGTTTTTAGTTTAGGTTGAAAACTCCGATGTTATTGAAGTTTTTCCCTTTATTTGGTCACTTCCCTGGATATCTTCACACGTTATCCCAATCTCCAACAGATCTTTCTCTACTTCACTGAACCAGGCCCCATTTGTCTTTTTCCTATGGAGAAAAGCAAAAATTCGGTTGGATAGCCGTGTCGATTTCATTCGGGTAATATGTCCATAGAAAGAAATCCTCGTTTTAATTTCTCTACGTGTGTGTACAAGTCTTGGTTGTGGTGTTTTCGGAACTCGCCGTGTTCTTTGACTGGACCCAGGATTTTTATTATTATCTATATATAAAATGCGCTAAGGTGTTATGTTTCACAAAACTCAAACTCCTAAAGCAAAGGGAGTTAGAAGGTGTGGTTTGTACCAAATTCTTGCAAATCGTCTCAATGGTACAGGAAAAATCTTGCATTTCTTGAAATGTCAACGGAAATATATTTGTTCAAATAAACAAGACGTTAGCCCCTGGCAGAACTGTTTCGCGTACAGCCCGTATAGCGCTAGTGCCGGGCGGATAGTCTGTACACATTGGGCGCGCACAACCCACAATTTCTTCGGTGGCGTAGTCGGTAGCATGCTGAGCTTCTATGCCCAAGATAGTGGGTTCAAACCCAGCCGAAGCCGTCGGACTTTTTAAGAGCGTTAAAAATCCCTCAGTATGCCTTCCTTCGGAGGGGAAGTAAAGCCGGCGGTCCCATGTCATAGATTTATGGCATGTTAAAGAACCTTCCACTAATTGCACCTGTGTGAAGCTAAATTGGATAGGTTAAGAATGTAAACAACGCTCTTAGGTTTCTACGTTCGTTGCCAAGAGCCTACTGCGGTGGCGTCTAGTAGCTAAGTTCTGGACTTGGCCTAGTAGTCGTTGACGGTGGCGCTAGGTGGCATAAGTAGGAACTACTTGAAAAATTCTAAGTTGCAGTACTTAAATTAAAAAACAAGCCACCGTGGCTTAGGCGGCAGCACGCCGGCTTCTCACCGCTGGGTCCGTGGTTCAAATCCCGGTCACTCCATGTGAGATCTGTGCTGGACAAAACGGAGGCATACAGGTTTTCTCCGGGTATTCCGGTTCTCCCTGTCAAAATTTCATTCCAGCAACACTCTCCACTATCATTTCATTTCATCTGTCATTCATTTAATCATTGCCCCAGAGGAGTGCGTCAGGCCTCGGCAGCCGGCACACTTCATATCCTCGCCGCTAGATGGGGGCTTCATTCATTCCATTCCTGACCCGGTCGGAGACTGGAAGCAGGCTGTGGATTTTCATTTTCATCTTCATCAGACAGATTCTACACACACCCAAAGTACAAGGGGCTACATGACCGCGTTGTCGCAGCCCCTAAACTTAAGAACCAACCAACCCACAATTTGTTTAAAAAGTCAGTTTAAACAAATAAACATATTTCAGAAGCCCGCATAACAGTAAAGTCAGGCGCGTGGTTTATACACATGCGAGAGTTCTCACACGGGTCCTCTAGTTATTGTCTTCTGGAATATTCGACAATAATGTTTTACGATAGCTGTGGGACCCTGAGTTAGTCTTTGTTCTCCCCCCCCCCCCCCCCCCCCACGCAGTATTGTAGACAAAGCTACGCCCATGGCCGCTAATAATACCCTATCATCAGTGTTTGTGCAACTCAAGCTAGGTTGGTACTCTACACACTCGTTCAAGTCTCCCCAGCGTATTTCTGATTGCCGTGTTTCCTCATGTGGCCAGACCATACATCAACTCTTTGTCCCTGGTTACGTAACAGCTGTTGCCTCACCGGTCCACTGACTGAGGCTGTAGAGTGGAGGAGCGCGCTTGCACCAAGTACCGTTACTATGAACGAGATTACCATAAAAACATAACCATTGCAACCATCACCACCACCGCCATCGCCGTCGGGCGGAAGAAAATCATAGTCATCTTCGAGTTTCGCATCATTTGAGAAATAAATGAGGTGTAGGCTAGTCCCTAGTGATCGTGCCTTTCTAACAGAACCGTTAGAGGTGATCTGTTCCACAATGATGATAGTAATATTAATAATAAATACGGTTCTATGGACACATATATATAGAATGGATGAGAACAGACTGACTAAGAAGATTATTTTGCAATATCGTGAATGCAAGTAAATTAAAGACCAGTTGGATAAAAGAAGTACATGAAGACATGGAATTACTTAAAATCTCTGAAGACAACATTAAGGACAAATATAAAATCAGAAACACGAAAATTGTAGGCTACAGTACGAGTCTCAAGGAAGGACACATCAGGATACAACTAGTTCCGTGAAGAACTAAAGCCTATTTTCATTTATCAACTTAGGTTAATTGCCACTATCAACATACAAAATTTCAGTTTGATTGCTGTAATAGATGCGTTGATATTGTGAACAGACTAAATATTGCATGTTGGATTTTTATATATGTAGGTCTTAGAGTTATGTATCATTAAAGGAAAATTATTGCGTAGGTTCATTATTCAAACTTTCACTTCGATCGCATTTCCACTCAGGGAAACTGTAAAGGAGAAATTATAAGAAGAATAGGTATGGCTAAGAAAGCACTGTCTAGTCTAACAAGAATATGGAAAGATCATCATATAACCATGGAAACAAAGACGCGACTGGTTCAAGCTTTGGTATTGCCTGTGGTCACGTAAGGCTCTAAGTCCTGGACACATAAATACTGCATGCCGTAGGAGAATCGAAACCTTCAAGATGACGTGTTATCGAAGAATGCCACGAATATCGTGGTTAGCAAGAAGAACAAATGAATCTATTCTGAAGGAACTAAGGATTGCTCCTAAAGCACGCTTACTCCCAAACATCCAAAGGCAAATGTTGAGATTTTTCGGCCATGTCATCCGGCGAGACAGCATTGAGAAATTTATCATCCAGGGTAAAGTTGACGGAAAACGGCTGAGGGAACACGCCCCGAACAGCTGAAGACCACGGTGTAAGGCGAGGTATTGTTAGCAGAATTGCGTGAAGGTTCACGACGTTCGAAATCGAACTACGACCAAGAAGGATAAGCAAAGGGAAAGAATATGTATTTACATTTAAAACAAGAAGTTCCGTAACGAACTAAAGAACCTACTTTTCTTAAAATTAAGATTCTTGCCAATGATCAATCTACAGTATATGAACCTATCTAGAATAATGACGAAATTAAGTGGGTAATATCGAGATGTTTAATTAGTTAGAAATATACCTGGTAAAATGTAGCCTAATAGTGCATTACAGTAGGTAGCCCTGGTGACTGAATATATTCTTAGTTCCATCTCTTAAGGTACAAAATACAAAATTTCGTTGGAGTCCTATGGACGTTACATGCAGTTAGACATAGGGTCTATCAGCACGCGTAAAAGCATGTTGGCAGCAATGTCATGCGTGTGCCGGTCAGAAATAATCTGAAATATAATGATAACATGTTGTGCCAATTTTGGATGAAATCCATTTGTTAGTATAGAAGTTACATGCATTTTAAAATTGGACCTATCAGCAGGCATAGAATCATGTTGGCCGCACTGACTTACATTAATTACTTCAAATTAATTTAGACTGTCAGGTGCTATACGTGTGCAAATATAGAGCTGTTGGCTTGCATACTTTCTGATACATTGATATTAGGGTAAAACATATAGACAGCATTTATTAACAGTTGGCAGCCCTGATTTCTCTTAAGAATACTTATAGTCATATCTGTTATGTTACACATAGCACATACGAAATTTGGTTGAAATCTAACTGATTGTATAGAAGTTACATGTATTTAAAAATTGTTCCTATCAGCAGGCTTAGAATCATGTTGGTAGAACTGACGAATATAAGTTACTCCAAATTAATCTAAAATGTCAGGTACTATACGTGTGCATAGTTTAAAGTTGTCGGCTTGCATACTTTCAGATATATTGGTATTTGGATGAAGAAAATAGAGAGAGCAATTATTATCAGTTGGCAAACCCTGGTGGCTCTTAATAATACGCTCAGTAATATCTGTTTATGTACACATATTACATACAAAATTTGGTTGAAATCCAATTGATAGTGTAGAAGTTATATGCATTTAAATATTGGACCAATCGGAAGGCTTAAAATTATTTTGGCAACACTGTCATGTATGGGCTTCTGGAAATTAAACTGAAATAGTATTATCTACACGTGTGCCAATTTTTGGAATAGCTCCCATGCATACCTTCCAAGATATCCAATATGGAGGTCAAATTTCTAGTGCGTTTTTTCAGCTGTTGGTAGCACCAACATCATTTTCAAATATGGGCGTGAGATATTCCGGTATACATCTTTACTCATACTAAATTTGGTACCGATTGCTGCAGCCGTTTAGGAGTTGATACGGGGACACACACACACAGCCAGACAGATAGAAGGACAGACAGACAGGCAGACACACACACATTTTCCCGGATCGATCTCATAAGTCTACTTTTTCCTCATTTTTGCAAAACTTGAAAAGTAGGCTAAAAATATCCCCAAGACTTGAGATAACGTGCTATCCCAGCATTTAACTGAAGGGAGTGTGAGAGAAATTCACTCTGCATAGCCACTGTCAGCCAGCGCCAATGTGAAGTCTTAGAAACTACTTACGTTCAGTCCACAGTATCGCATGACCTGCGGTGTTTCCAACATTGTCTCTGTCATTGTGTTGACGTGAATAAAATTCCCCAATGCCCTGGAACGATCGATCCATAGCCGGTGTGTCACGTGATACTCATCACTTCAACTTTCCTAATGAACATGTTGAAATATTTTCCAATGTGAGATAACATCAGTTGTCTGTTGTTGTTAATTCATTTTATGAGTTTGGGACGTCTTTGTCATCAGCCCTGTGTGGTTAGGTGTGTGTTGAACTTTTCTTTTTCTGTATTATTATTATTATTATTATTATTATTATATATAATATATGCAAAAGGGGGTAATTCTCCGGTGGCAAATTGTACAATTAAAGAAAATTATCAACAATTCTCAATTTCGGAACTATAGTAATTACATCGTAGTATTTAGGCAAAATTTCAATCTTAGGGGGGAGACCCAGCTTAACAGAGGAAAATAAGGCCAATATTCATTCGATTGTTAAATATGCTACACATATTGTTGACAAATGCTGCACATTTGGTATGCTTCCTGGCAACCAGAAACAACTTCAATAATGTAAAAATTCTAATTATAACAATTTTAAATAAAATTTTCAAAATTTCCCGCCCTTTTAACAATGCATCACCGTTTTCCTTCTAAATTCCAAGTTTGAAGGAAGGAAGGAAGATTGTAGTTTTACGTGACCGTGAATCTTGCGATTATGAGCCACGGGACCTCCTTTTTACATGGAATCCGAACCACAGGACATGGCATTTCACTTCGAAAATCTCACATGCAATGACCGGGAATCGAACCCGGACCGCATTGGTGAGAGGCATACAGCTAGACCGCTCAGCCACCACGCCCCCTAATTCCAAGTTTATAAGAATTTTCGTGCTTTTTCTTTTTTAAAGTGTGTATCAAACCTCAACCTACAAAATGAACCTCAATCACTATCATACTCTGTGATTTAGATATTTTTATAGAATTTTTATTCTGAGCACCTGAATAAAATAAAATAAAATAAAATAAAATAAAATGAATAAAAACTCTTTAAAAATATCTAAATCACAGTGTATGTTAGTGATTGAAGTTGCTTGTGGTCGCCAGGAAGCACACCAATACTGGGATATGTGCAGCATTTGTCAACAATATGTGTAGCATATTTAACAATCGAATGAATATTGGCCTTTTCTTCCTCTGTTGAGCTGGGTCTCCCCCCTAACACATCAATATGTTTGGGGAAAGGCTCTTAAGATCGAGGCAGGTAATAAGTTCCAATTATCAATACCAAGGTTAATGAAAGAATAACTTATTTCCCATAATTTGTACGCTGTGGTCGCACCTTAAATTTGTGTGGATGATTTGCCCTGCTCAGGTAGGTGGGATTTCCCAGACATTTGCTTAGTTCTCTCCATGCTGGTCATGCTGCTAAGTGTTCAACATAGCTTCCTTCTATCTTCCAGAGATTCCCAACCGAGTTACACCACTACTTCTAGGATTAAAATCATTGAGCACAAACCTAGCAGCCTTCCTTTGTACCATCTCCAGCCCTACCTGATATGGGTCCCAAACCACTGAGCCGTATTCCAAGATTGGCCTCACTAGGGTCAAATATCCTAATTCTTTTGCGGTTGAGCTACTGCCTTTTAATACCCACATTACAAAATGAAGTGATGTGTTCGCTTTCGTACTTGTCTGATAACCCGTATTCATGTGATGACTGTAGTAGTGTGTGTACCGCGTGAATTAGCCGTGGTCGTTACGGCATGACTGATGGCAGTCGCTCACATCCGGGAGGCGAGGAGGTTCGAATCCCCCCACCAGCAACCTTGATGATGGTCTTCTGTGGTTTCCTTCCAGGCAAATGCTGGGGTTGGTCCCTAAATATAGGCCACAGCCGCTTCCTTCCAACTCCTTGTCCTTACATTCCAACTTTCCTCCCCAGACAACACTCCACACGTGACGGTACGTGTAGCTCACCCGTTGGGTGTCCGCCTCGAAGCAGCTACAAAACTGGTGAGCTGAACATGTCCTCGGGCACTCCCGCCACTTAAAAAAAAAAGTTATGTGTGTAACTGTATTAGGGACAAGGATGACTTAGGCACCCCGAGACTTGATGTAAGGTACTAACCTGGCATTTGCCTACGATCTGCGTACTTTTTTAAGCTGCCCTCGTGGTCGTAGTGCACGATTTGACGAGCAAGGCTATAATGCTATGCATAGGTTGGCGGTGTGATCTATCATTCAAGTCTCCAGGTCAATCTCGTGTTTACGGAGTATAAATTAAGACACACATACTGGCCCTGTTTAGCGGCATACAGTAGCCGTATTTTGATATGAGTTCATGTGTTAAACACTTCCAAACACTTCAATTAATGTGTCACTGTACAATGTTCTTTCATTAATAAAGCGAAAACGAATGATTTTAGGACATATGTGTATATGAACTTTTTTTTATTGTTTTGGTGTAAGGAACCAATACCCCTAGTTTGTAAAAGTATTTCTGAAACACCCTGTATATGATTAAGATTTATATATAACTTATATTAAGGACTGTGAATTTTATGTTTAACGACTGATAGCTACAATATTAGTTCTAATCTATACTAATATATAAAAATGAGATGGTGTGTGTCTGTGTGCCCATGTATTACTCAATCACGCAAGAACCACTGGTCCGATTTACATGAAAGTTTAAATGGAAGTAGCTGAATTACTTCGTTAACATATAGGCTACTTTTTTATTTCGATACCTCTTGCACTATTTAAAGATGGCGACCATTTTAGTGACGTCACTACACCCTTTGGTTTCAAACTTTCTTATTTCCATTTCAAATAAAAAGGGAACGCTAAGAAATAGCAAACTTTGATGTCATATGCGAGGTTTAAAATTTAATTTTCTACCCAATAGGTCCTTATCACATTTCGTGATCTCCAACGGTCAGCGAGTAAAGCCTACATTTGTGCTATAAAACACGGTCAACACCGAGCGGTGTAGTTGGACAAAATGTTCCATCCTTACTCTCCCTCCGCGCAGCACCTCTCCTATCCCCTGTTTTAGCTGTCACCTTCACATTTTAATTTATTTATGACCAGTAGCGAAGCACGGGTACTTCAGCTAGTTCAGTTATAAATAGGTTAAAAGTTCCGGCTAATCAATACTATTTATTTATTAAATATGATCACTGTGTGGTCATTGGTGGGATATGTTTCAAGGCCTAATTATTCTTGGCCCCTTCATCAGCTGATATGAATGAATCAATAGACTAAATGTCAATGACACAAGATAATTGTATAGCGTAACACTAAAAAGTCCCTTGTGATTAAACCTTATATGGTGCACCATAAAGAAAGATGGAAAATTGAACGCCTAAAGCAACACAATAATGATGTATGGCCTAATTGCCAAAAAGGCCAAGTAAACAGTTCTTCGTACTTCCTCGTGAGTCTGTGAATACTCTACAGTAGGTCGGTGTGGGAATTTCCTGAAATATCTAGGGTCTAAAATAAGGAATTTAATGCTACATGAAAGAGGTGTGCAAATTATTAGACTCATATAAGGAATTTGAATCAGTTAGAATTTATTATTTAAAATCATTTTATTCTATTTTCATTGCCCCACTTGGCAGTGTTATGTCCCCTATAGACATACAATTTTTCCCATAAGGAACAGCGAATGGAAATTTTTGAAGTTGGAGATTCTGAGGGATACCTAAGCTGGTTCCATTTCCTCCCTGAGAATTACACTGCAAACAACAGGAACAGCCTTTACTACACACATTAAAGCAAAAACAGCAGCAGCCATCAAAGCAATGTATGAAATTCCTAAAGCTTACAATCTATCACTAGCTACAGCAATGGCACTATTTAAAATTAAAGTGGCCCCAGTAGCAACATATGGTATTCATCTCATATGGAATAATCTTTCGGTAACAAACTTAAAACGACTTGAAAATATAAAAGCCAGGTACTTAAAACGCATTCTACAGATATCTAAGTTTTCGGAAAATCGAATCGCATATCTTCTTGGAAATGAAACATTCTTTCTGAAAGATATCAAATCGCTCTTCAAGCTACCCAACACGGCGGCCTTGGACGCGGTCTTGGAAGAAAGGAAAACTAAAGCACGTCAAATTCCTAGGGAATTTTTCGATACTGAAGCAATGAAAAATTCACGAATTGAAAGGACCAAATTTCAAGTTACGCCACGTCTTCACGCGTTACGCTGCACATGTTTTTCATAGTAAAATATGTACAAATCAGAAATTTCACAAACCGACAGAAAAGTGTATATGTTGCCTATGTGGGGAGCTGTGCTCTCTGTACCATCTTGGAGACTGAGCTCAAAGATCACAACCGATCAGCACATTTGCTATAGACTGATACAAATCAGTATTATCTTATTCATATTAATTTTCTTTCTTTGTACACATTGTGTTTAATTAATAATAACTAGCATTACCCGCCGTGGCTTCGCCCGCGTATATTCTAGTTGTAAAGAGTACACTTAGCAAAATCTCAATCATGAATGCTATGACTGATTTATCCTTGGTATGAATAATCAGACTTTGTCAATACAGCTACTGGTGCAATGGTTAGGGGTTTGTCATTCCTTCATAGGTATATCAGAGCGAAGTTAGTTTTCTGGTATTATCACAGACATTGTTAATTTAAGGGCCTTTAAATGTGGTTTTCGGGTGAAAAGGACCTTTCATACCACACTCACACGTGAAAATTGCGTGAATAAATTCTAGAGTGCCCCTTGACCCCTTTAAGCGCATTATACTGTATGTATTGATGAATATTACAGCTTAATTTGGTTCCGTGATAACCTTATAACCGTCTGGAAACTTTCACAGTAATGTAATAATTGGAATTGCATTGCGTCTTACAGAAATAGATGGACCTGTGAGATTCTGTTACCATGGTTACCATGTTGCATTCTTTCATTATTTCATTGTAAATATACATGTTTTAAGGTATTTATTTAATTGTGAGGCATTTAAAGAGTAAGTGAGTGCGTTTCGCTTACGCTTTGGGTTATGCTGAACCTGTAGGTACCCCATATGTGTAGGTTGGTGTTAATGGGACCTTATTTTTGGTACAAAACTGGAATGGGACATTACCTGAATAATATAGGGAGGGATAATTTCCTCCCTTTTCATCACCTTTGGAATGTATCCTCTAAATCAGATGATTTCAATCCAGGGTCCGTGAATCTTTGAACAGTTTATGAGCGGACCATCAGTAGGCCTAATGTAAAACTTCCAATCCCTCTACTCTAAATACACCCGAAGACTAGAATATAGTAACCAAACAAAATCGTGTGACATTCTGCATTAGCAAGACTCCTCTTTGAAAATTCTACATCATTTGGCAATACGTTTCTTAAAGGAAAATATAATTACAACTATTGGTTTAACATTTTCAATAAGTTTAGGAGCCTTGCAACCTTTTTTTACTGTATAAAATCATAAAAATAATAATAAGGAAATGATGGAAAACTGATATCGAGTCTAATAATTTGCACACCCCTGTAAAGTCTGGATCAGCTGCGTTGTATTGGAATGGCTCAGAATGGAGACTTCAACGCTAGGTTACCACAGGAACTTAACAATAATTCGTGTATGTAAAATTTACAATCAAGTTTCCTGTGGCATTCAAGAAGTTCTAAAACGTCACCTTAATGATCTTGCTCTACGCATGATAAGTGGATTAAATCAAGAGAAACATCCATTTTTTTCAGTTTGTGTCATCGAGTAGAACTAAGGTAAATAGAAGTATTATATAATAGTAATAATTATTATTATAGCTAGACTTACCTTGATGGAGAGAAAATGGTGCATTCAGGCTGAACCGGGCAAAATAAAGTTGAACACGGAAATCCAAACGGGAAACAAACAAACAAACCAATAAAACTATCACAATATTTCTGTATTTGTTCACACACGCTAGGTCGCACTTTTCACTGATTAACACCTCAGTGGACTTAACATGTTTTGCTTACTAAATGAGGGAATAAAGAGTTTCTTCTGTCAGTCCCGCGTCATGTGCCTGTTCTTTTTGATGAGTTCCTCAAATATTGACTGCGGCTTGGTAGCTTCGAGCACAGTAGTGATGTTGTTGAAGAAATCTTTTGACACCTTACTTTGTATGTGCAAAGTAGCTCACAGTTTTCAACGTTGTAAATATTTCCCTTTAAAAGTTAATCAATACGATTACAGGTGAGTATTTTGACATAAATATTTCAAAAACACAATTTACTATTTGTTTTTTGTAATAAAAAACTTGTCGACGTAATGTTATAGTTGAAATGTGAACCAAATCTCAAAAGCTGATTTTGACACTACGAGATGAAAGAATTCTTCTTCTCTTTTCTTAATAGGAACTTAACCGGTATGTCCCAAAAACAGAAAAACTATTAAAAAAAAATGTGATTACGTAGTAAAAGTCCGCGCACGTAATTGGTCACGCAAAATCATTGTTAATATATTCCTAGTGTTGTTTATTGCTTCGTTTTTATTTTGCAGTCAAAATAAATAAGATGCTAATGCTTTGTTACCTATGTCTGGATTATTCTTTTTTTGAGGCTATAATTTTTGTGTGTGAATTAATTTTAATCACTCAATTGTTAACTTCTCTTCATTTCACAAGTTTTCTTGAATAATTTTCACTGGTGTGAAGGTTTTAATTTTTCGTCTGATATTTCACTGAATTAAAAAAAGCACCTGGTTTGATTGAGTGAGTTAACACTGAAGCACTGAACGTCCTTCCCACTGGTAAGAACAGTAGTTTACTGAGCCAATAACCTCGCTGGTACTGGCACGGCTCCGTGTTCCCCCTCTTCAACCAGGTGATGTCTTGACCCACCCACTGCAAGCACCCAATCAAGACCTAGAGACCTACATTTTGTTATGTACTGCTGCTGCTGGAGGATCTGCAATCTCTACCACATTGCGGGGCTCGCACCGGCCATCGAGAGGAGAGCAAGTGAGGGGAAGACGCTACTAGTCTGGGCAATGACATTGATCATAATACCGGCTCTTGGCTTTGTTTATTCAACGTTTGCCTCCTGGGACAGTGGTTAGCTATTCTAGTTAGAGGTACTCAATTAATCCCCTTGTGAATAAGGATCATGTCGTTTTTTATTCTTATTTTGTTTTATTTGTTTTAAATTGTTTTATTATCTTTTGTTTTGTTTTGTTTTCTTTTATTTTGTTTTTATTTTGGTTTGTTTTGTTTTGTTTTATTTTGATTTTCCAGAAAACAAAAATAAACCCAAAAACAAAAAACTCGAAGCAAAAAAGAAAAATTCAAAAACAAAAGCAAAAGCAGAAAACAAAAAAACAAGAAACACAAAGCAAAAAGCAAAAAAAAGCAAAAGCAGAAAACAAACACAAACCAAAACCAAGAAAGAAAATAAAAAAGTAAAATTCAAAAGCAAAAGCACAAAGCAAACACAAAACCAAAAACACAAAGCAAAAATAAAAAAGTAGAAAACAATAAACACAAAAGATACGCGAGGCAAAGTCCAGAGAAACGTTTTTCTTTATTATTATTATTATTATTATTATTATTATTATTATTATTATTATTATTATTATTATTATTATTATTATTATTATTAGTCTATTATTATTATTATTATTACTATTATTATTGTTTTATTTTATTTCGTTTTATTTTGTTTTAAATTGTTTTATTTATTTTTGTGAATTGTGTTTTTTTTGTTTTGTTTTATTTTGATTCTGTTTTCTTTATTAAGTTTTAATTTATTTTATTTTATTTTGATTTTGCAGAAAACAAACATAAAACAAAAATACGAAGCAAAAAGAAAAATTCAAAATCAAAAGCGAAAGCAGAAAACTAAGAAACAAGAAACACAAAGCAAAAATCAAATTTCAAGAAAAAAAAAGCACAAAGCAAACACAAAACCAAAAACACAAAGCAAAAAGAAAAGAGTCGAAAACAACAAACACAAAAGATACGTGAGGAAAAGTCCAGAGAAACGTTTCTCATGAAAATGATTCTTATTCACAAGTGGACTAAACGAGTTTTGCAACTGAACGACTCAATTGGTATCGTTATAAACCAAGTGGTGTCCCTTTCGCAGACTTGCAAAAGATTAGTGGGCTACAAGAATCTAGTAATAATAATAATTATTATTATTGAATCGGGGAGCCTCCATGGCTTAGGTGGCAGCAAGCCGGCCTCTCACCGCTGGGGGGTCCGTGGTTCAAATTCCGGTCACTCCATGTGAGATTTGTGCTGGACAAAGCAGAGGCAGACAGGTTTTTCTCCGGGTACTCCGGTTTTCCCTGTCACAATTTCTTTCCAGCAACACTCTCCACTATCATTTCATTTCATCTGTTATTCATTTATTCATTGCCCCAGGAGAGTGCGACAGGGTTCAGCAGCCGGCTCAGTTCATATTCTCGCCGCTAGTTGGAGGCTTCATTTATTCCGTCCCTGACCCGGACGGTCGACTGGAAGCAGGCTGTGGATTTTCATTACTATTGAATCGATCTTGGCCTATTATGGATCACGTAAATTGCTTCATATTTCTTTGGTGCCAAGATTCC
This sequence comes from Meconema thalassinum, assembly GCA_946902985.2. Taxonomy (NCBI): domain Eukaryota; kingdom Metazoa; phylum Arthropoda; class Insecta; order Orthoptera; family Tettigoniidae; genus Meconema; species Meconema thalassinum. The sequence goes on along the minus strand of OX336398.1, from coordinate 57,137,984 downwards.
TTCATTCTTTTTGCTTGCGGCTTCTTTCTGGTTGCGTGGTTGAGCCCTGCTGTTCCCAAGGTTTCAGGATCGAATCCTGGCGCAGTCATCTTGCATTTGAGGGTGGGCAAATGCGAGAGAGCCGACCGTGTCAGTACATTTATTGCCACGTTTAAGATCCCCTTGGGGGAAAAATTCTAGCAGCCCAGCGTCTCTAAAAGCTGCAGTAAAGGGACGTAAAACCAATAACATTATTATTATTGTTATTATTATTATTGCTATTATTATTATTATTATAGACTAACATAGTCACGGCTGGGGCTGCCCAGGGTTCGATTCTAGGACTTGATCTCTGATATGTTACATACGACAGCTTGTTGAGGCTTGAGATGCCTGAAGAAACTATTCTAGTAGAATATGCAGATGATGTTGCTGCTCTTGTAGCAGGAAGAAGTGTCGAGCAGGCACAGTTGCGACTCAATATGGTAATGCGCAAAATCAATAGATGGATGGAGGAACATGGTCTGTCTCTAGCACTTAGTAAGACGGAAATTGTCATCCTAACAAAGAAGAGAATTCAGACAATACTTCCAATACAGGTAGGACAAATTCAAGTAGAGACGCGGCCAGCAGCAAAATACCTGGGCATCATTATCGACAGTAAAATGAATTTTGGAGAACAGATTACACGGACTGCGGATAAGGCAGCCAGAGGAGTAATGCCCTCAGTCGGCTCATGGCCAATGTTGGTGGGCCAAAAGCTAGTAAGAGGAGACTATTAATGGCAGCCATCAATTCAGTTCTGCTGTATGAAGGGGAAATATGGGCGGATGCCCTGGATAAGACAATTCATAGGAAGTCACAGGAGCAAGTGCAGAGGCGGGGTGCTTTGCGCGTGGCATCTGCATATCGCACGGTCTCTGAGGAAGCAGTTCTCGTTATTGCCGGGATTATTCCAATTTATTTTTCTTGCGAAAGAAAGCAAGAACATTTACTTGAGGAAATCTGATATGGGTTTACAAAATGCATGACGATCGGCAAGAGTACAAACCTTTCAAAATTGGCAGATCAAATGGGAGCAAGGAGATCAAAGCCAATGGACTAAGAGAATGATCCCTTAGGTGCAGGTTTGGACAGAGAGGAAACATGGTGAGGTTGGTTACTATCTCACTGAGTTCTTGACTGGCCATGGGTACTTCTGTTCCTATCTTAAGAAGATGGGGAAGGTGGATTCATCAGATTGCATCTACTGTATCAACGAATTAGATAATGCGAATCACACCTTCTGCTCTTGTGGACGGTGGCTCCGAAATTGGCAGTCTCTTCAAGATCACATTGATGTAGAGATATCCCCGGACAATATGGTTGCAGTGATGCTACAAAATGAGGAAAATTGGAAACTGGCAGCAAGTTTTGTTGAAGATATCCTTCGAACAAAAAGACGGATCTGGATCGCCACTGAAGATGATTCATTACGGAAGAGTATCCTACGGGCAAATATAAAATGACTCTAGCCTGAAGTAATGTGATAAACGGTTCCAGGCTGGTGTCAGAAGTAACGGGGGAGTTTTAGTCGGTAGTCTGCTACTCAGGAGCAGGAGCCCGACACTCTGTGCGTAAATGCATTTCTTCCCCGAATAAAATAAAAGAAAATGAATTATAGACTACCATACTTTCCTTCTTTAGTTCTTTCTTTCGCACATTCTTTCTTTCTATCTTTCTTAATTTCCTTCGTACTGTAACATTTTTAATGAGTTAACTAAACGTGGTGATGACTATTGTGGTTCAATAAAACAAACATGATATGAATAAATAATATACACTGTGGTGTGACCTTACCTGTGATAGTGTAATATAATAAGTTGTTGAGCGCCAGATTCCTATTTAAGATAGTGAATCGAAATTTATTGATTTAACCTCGGCTATCAGCAGTAGAGTCGAGAACCACTTACCCGGGCCGTAGTGAGACAAAGTCATCTAACCAATCCGTATTTAATCAAGGAGTATGATTGCATTAAAGTACCAACTACAATGAAAGAAATAGGCATTACGTTGAAGAGAATGAATTTATTAAATGCAAAAACAAAATATTAATAAAACAGAATAGTGATAGTCACACAATTGAATTTAAAATTACTCAATGCGGCAATTAATTATTTAAAAGAAAATGAATATTAAAATGAATTGAAAGTTAAATGAAGTTAAATTATAATAGAGACGATAGTTTTATTGAATTGTTGGCTCACCCAGTCGAAGACTCGTCATATTTAAGAAATGATCGATGATCTCGTTGTTACGTCGCTTATGTTTAAAAAAATGATGTGATATCTCAATTACTATGAAATATCCTCATTAAGTACGTTGCCATCTGTAGAAAGACTCTTGATCAGGGATATAACCCATTATGTATTGATATAGATATCGGCAAGACATCGTTCAGTGTCGACTCTCGGTGCTCAGTCCATTAGGACCCAGAAAGCAAGGTTACAACTTCCTTCCTTCATTAAGAGCTGTAGATCAATGCCATTCTTGTCCGATGTTGCAGGTACAAATACTAATGACTTCCTTGTCACGTGGTGTCACAGCTTCCCTCTCTATTAGCCTTCTCCATTCTTGACTCATAACTTGCAATATATATTGACGCGTATATACCGTAGAAAATGGCGTGTTGGTTACACCATAGTGTGTTTCTTAACATCTCAGGAAAATGACGCAGTTTGCCGTGGTGAAATTCTTACTACGTCGTTCAGTTTGTGACGCACAGGGTTAGTCCATATCGCCAGTCTTGTTGCAATATATAATACTTCGTCTCTTTACAAGTAATTGTTAATAAAAATCTAATTGAATATAATAATCAAAACCGCTTACAATTATCTGATATAAAAATCATCTCATGGATGTACTAGTTAATAATAATAATAATAACATGATAATAAATGAATAACCCTTTAAATATAACCGCTATGGGATCGAATCGTTACAATCGCCCCTGATATAAATAATTTAAAATAAAATGTAACATTATTTATATCACTACACATCCTACATAAATGAATACAAATTTAAATATTAATACCCCCATAACGACAACATACAAATAATACCCTTCAACAATACATAAAGATATACAAGAACATACTCTTTTCACTTTACATATTTGTACTATCATTTCTCATTCTTCCAAATGTTCATAATTTTCATTCTTCTTTATATATGTTGTAAAAAAAATATACATAAATGTATTCTTCACAAAAAAATCATATTTTAACTTTCATTCATCTCATTCTTCCAAATGTTCATAATGTTCATTCTTCTTTATGTATTAAACGAGCTGTAAAAAATATACATATAAAATGCCCTTCACTTTTATTTTTGACATATATGTCAACGCTGCACTCGTTTATATTTCGGTGATCGTATGCATGACATACAATTTTGGCTTCATCTCTTTTGAACGTAGTTTTTGTATATCAGTCTGGCGTAGAAGTACATTGTTGTAATACCAGCTAATTAACCCATAATAACTATTACAGCACACGATAATAGGATGCAAACAATACAATATTCCTTTCGTCTTTATAAAGGGATTACTCAAATGCAGTAAAATTTCAATAATTGAAGAAAAAATAACTTAGCAAAATACCTAAGGCAATTCCTATTTCAGTGCATATGTCATACATGTAAATATTTCCCCATATACATAATGACATCGAAATACCTCAAAGCAGTTATTAAACAGTTCATTTAAATATCCAAGTTACTACTCACCTGCCTTCGTGGCTTAATTCTTTCTTAGGCCACGGCCGCCTCCTTCCAAATTAATACTTCCTAAGTCTCCACGACTTCTTAACTTCTCATAAAACCATAATTCCTCTTTACTACTTCTCGAAAACAATAACTTGGATTTTCAAAATCACCAATAAACATAAAATCTGACTTCTCGTTCACTTTATAAAATTTAACTTAGCGTCAAGATATAACTTTACCGTAACGTCATTCCTTACTTACCATAACAAAATGATTAAGACTTGGACAAAATACTACTCAATACCTGAATTACGTATATCACTAAACTATTTCACAAAAACACATGACAAACTCCTCGGAATAAATATTTCGTTCCACAAAATATTAATGCTCTTATACTTTGAACTTAGTCTATTCATGATTTGACTTTTTGCTGAATGCCTAAAAACCCCCCTTAGTTTTCTCTCAAAACTCTTAATTAAGTACCGTGTCCTCCAAACACCACTTCCTACTTGTTCTGACCGCCTGGACTATAGCTCACACTTGCTATACCAGAATCTCTCAAAACTCATCGTGACATCACACGTCACATACAAAAAAAAACCTCCCCTATTCGTGGTATAATCCCACTTCTTCTTACTGTTACAGGTCACCTCTTACTGACCAATAACACATTAAATTTCAGCTAAAAAAAATCGTACATGCTTCGACTAATTCCTTGGAATAATAACATCACACTATGCTTTCCTAGCTATTGTCTTCCTAAAATAATGACAGTGTTCCTGTTGATAGTCAATAACACCGACACTCTTAATTAGCAAATATTCTCCCATAATCACTTCATAAAGCAAGTCCTGAGTTATAACACAGTTCAGACACTCTCTGCTCTACCAAATTAACTGCGTAAATTACACCTGCCTTTAATTGTAACTTCATTATTACCCCTTAGGTATACACTTATCTTACCAACTTATTCTTCCTTCAAAATATTAACTTATCTTTACTAACTCCGTATGACATAAATAAAACTTTAATTTCCTGTCTACTAAAAAAATGATTTATCTTTAAAATCCTCAAAACGTCGAATTATAACAAATTCCTTTCAATTCTAGAAAATATTATGCCAACCATATAATTATTACTATTATCTTTACTTTAACCTGTGTGTAGGACAACAATCTACCACATCATTAATTCGTTATTAATCATCAGTAACTTTTTACTACAAAGTGATTTAGCTCGATAACAAGCCTTGTAATATCTTTAAAACGTGCGTAACTGTAACAAAAACTTGGACAATCTTACCTTTGTAATCTCTTATTACCTTGTGTGCATACATCCATATATACTTTAAAAAAAAACTCCCTTATTAACTTCACGTAGTCCCGTAGATACCATAAAAAATCTCATTGCTCAACGGAATATACCTTGCTGACCTACTTCATCCTCCAAAACCTTCTTAAAACTTCATTTGGCATCTTACCAAAACTTCCTCCATTATAACTCCATTTGGCATCTTACCAAAAACTTCCTCAAAAAAACAACTTCATTTGGTATCTTACCAAAACTTCCTCCTTAAAAAACTTCATTTGGCATCTTACCAAAACTTTAAAACCACATTGCTCAACGGCATTACCTTCGTTGGCCTACTTCTTCAAACTCACGTCCATTTACGTGAAAATACACACATACACACACACATATCTGTCAACAAGTACCAGATGTCCTAATTAGTTACTACTTCCTCATTTCAACCCGATGTTGGTTAATTCATACAACGCATTACCATTAACAATTCTAAACCACTTATAAATTTCTCAAAATATATCCACTGATAACCTCGCTGTCCTCAAAATGAAACTTCTTTATAAATCAATACCTAATTCTTCAACTCATTCGTTTTATTACCACTGTATCATCTTATCTTCACTCACTTTTGAATTAAATCTTCATTACCATTATATTCATAATTATGGTTGCCATAATAATTATTACTTTCTTTCGATTACTTACCTATGTAATAATCTTCCTACCCTTTTTTTTTTAATTTAATTCTTACTTCATCCAACTTACCTGCAGTTTAAGGACCTACATTCAACTTACCTGCATTGCTCAATAGCACGACAACCTCTGTCTTCAAAATTAAATAATTTTAGTCAATCTAAATCAATAAGCGTAGGCACTACGCGCCCCTTACCATCCTAACTTCACGACTGAATTAAAATTACACACAGCAGGTTTCTTATCTACCTCTTTTAAGTCATATTAAACTTCATTACTTAATATTTAAGTCATACGGAAGAGTAACTATCGGTAATATAAATTTACATCACTACTTTCTCTGGCATTTCACCGTTCTTACCATCTTCATCTTCAATTCTATCTCTTTCTAGGGTTCCATTTTCCTCTTTTCTTATAACATTACTTTCTACCTCTTTCGGACTACACTCATCAACAGTAACATTATACTTCGGCTTTCCTCCTATCATTTCCCCAAGTCTGGCTAATTCATTACGCCACTGCACATCATATGCTTTCTTTCTCTCTTTCATTCTGATTTCTTTTTCCACTAACAACTTAATTCTCTTCTCTTTCATTTTACTTCTAAAATATCTACCTACATGTCTTCCCTTCACTTCTCCACTACTAATATTTAATTTTCTCTTTAGCCGTTGCCCATTGCTTCTCCTCTTATCTATCTCTCTCCTCCTCTTAACCTGTTTACTAATTATGTTCTTCTGACTATGACTTAACGCACGCTTCTCTGCCACTAATAATTTCATATTAACTTCCTCTATCACAGGACTAAATTCTTCCCTAGTTTGCCTATCTAACTTATCTATGATTGTCTGCATCTTAATCTCTTGGGTGCTTAGTACTTTCTTTATCTTACCTACTTCTATCCCTATCTTTTCTCTCATCTTCTTCACTTCTTTTTCGCTACATTCTATAGTCTCTTCTACAGCTATCCTGCGTTCATCTAAAATCTCCTTCAACTCTACTATGCTTTCTCCTACTATCTCCTCTGACGCTAATCTATTTTCACCTAAAATCTCGTCTGACTCTAATCTGATTTCACCTAAAATCTCCGCTATTTGCCGTTCCTCACCTAAGATCTCCTCCGATTCCAATCTGCTTTCACCTACAATCTCCAATGACTCTAATCTACTTTCAATTACAGTCTCCACTAATTCCAATTTGCTTTCACCTAAAATCTCGTCTGACTCTAATCTGATTTCACCTAAAATCTCCGCTAATTCCAATTTGCTTTCACCTAAAATCTCGTCTGACTCCATTCTACTTTCAATTATAGTCTCCTTACAGGCTGTCTTTACTGATTCTACTGCAGTTTCCCCTAAAGTCTCTACCACCTGCCTAGTTTCCACTTCTACCAATTTGCTAAAACTTTCACCTTGAGTTGCTATTTTCTCTTCAATCACAGTTACTATTCTTTCCTGAATCCTACTTTCTGCTGCTTCTAATTTCTTATCTACTGTCTTAATAATATCTTTAGCCTTCATCTCTACCTCCTCCTTAATTTCACCTCTGATTTCCTGTTTCACCCCCTGAATACTCTCCTGTAGCATATCATACTTCATGCTTAATTCTCTATTCATCGTTTCCACAATATCTAGTTTTACATTATTCTCTTCCAATTTCTGATTTATTTTACTCATATCCTCTCTCATCTTTTGATTACTCTTATCTAATTTCTCACCTAAATCTCTACTCAATTCCTTCCTACTTTCCAAATTATCTTTCTTACTCTCTTCCATATTTTTATTCATATCTTTATCTAATTTCTCAAATTTATCATTGAATTCCTTCCTACTTTCTAAATTATCTTTCTTACTCTCTTCCATATTTTTATTCATATCTTTATCTAATTTCTCAAATTTATCATTGAATTCCTTCCTACTTTCTAAATTATCTTTCTTACTCTCTTCCATATTTTTATTCATATCTTTATCTAATTTCTCAAATTTATCATTGAATTCCTTCCTACTTTCTAAATTATCTTTCTTATTCTCTTCCATATTTTGATTTAGCCTACCAATATCTTCTTTCATCTCCCTACTATTTTTATTCATACTCTCATCAAATTTCGCACTTAAATCTCTACTCATCTGCCTTATGAGCGCAGTTAATGGATCTTCAGGAATCTCTATAGACTTTTCTTTCTCTAGACTACCACTAGTCTCAGGATGTACCTCTATATTCGTCTCGATATTTTCCTCTGAATTAGTGTCAGGGTTAACCTCAGGATTATTTTCAGGATTACTCTCAGGATTATTCTCAAGATTTACCTCCGACATCTTGGTATTATTCTCTACGCTCTCAACATCGCTACCGCTATCAACCTCCTTATAATTAACTTTCTTGACTGCATCCCTACTTCTCAACTGCCTCTGTTCCTCCTCCGACATCTCGAAGTACACCGTATAACAATTGCCCTTCCAAAATTTCACTTCACTTCACTGTCCCCCAAAAGCACTGACAATTTGCACTGAAATTATACACTCCTCTGACTAAATACCGAATGGTTTTCGTGTCCTACTTTGTGGCGCCAAATGTAACATTTTTAATGAGTTAACTAAACGTGGTGATGACTATTGTGGTTCAATAAAACAAACATGATATGAATAAATAATATACACTGTGGTGTGACCTTACCTGTGATAGTGTAATATAATAAGTTGTTGAGCGCCAGATTCCTATTTAAGATAGTGAATCGAAATTTATTGATTTAACCTCGGCTATCAGCAGTAGAGTCGAGAACCACTTACCCGGGCCGTAGTGAGACAAAGTCATCTAACCAATCCGTATTTAATCAAGGAGTATGATTGCATTAAAGTACCAACTACAATGAAAGAAATAGGCATTACGTTGAAGAGAATGAATTTATTAAATGCAAAAACAAAATATTAATAAAACAGAATAGTGATAGTCACACAATTGAATTTAAAATTACTCAATGCGGCAATTAATTATTTAAAAGAAAATGAATATTAAAATGAATTGAAAGTTAAATGAAGTTAAATTATAATAGAGACGATAGTTTTATTGAATTGTTGGCTCACCCAGTCGAAGACTCGTCATATTTAAGAAATGATCGATGATCTCGTTGTTACGTCGCTTATGTTTAAAAAAATGATGTGATATCTCAATTACTATGAAATATCCTCATTAAGTACGTTGCCATCTGTAGAAAGACTCTTGATCAGGGATATAACCCATTATGTATTGATATAGATATCGGCAAGACATCGTTCAGTGTCGACTCTCGGTGCTCAGTCCATTAGGACCCAGAAAGCAAGGTTACAACTTCCTTCCTTCATTAAGAGCTGTAGATCAATGCCATTCTTGTCCGATGTTGCAGGTACAAATACTAATGACTTCCTTGTCACGTGGTGTCACAGCTTCCCTCTCTATTAGCCTTCTCCATTCTTGACTCATAACTTGCAATATATATTGACGCGTATATACCGTAGAAAATGGCGTGTTGGTTACACCATAGTGTGTTTCTTAACATCTCAGGAAAATGACGCAGTTTGCCGTGGTGAAATTCTTACTACGTCGTTCAGTTTGTGACGCACAGGGTTAGTCCATATCGCCAGTCTTGTTGCAATATATAATACTTCGTCTCTTTACAAGTAATTGTTAATAAAAATCTAATTGAATATAATAATCAAAACCGCTTACAATTATCTGATATAAAAATCATCTCATGGATGTACTAGTTAATAATAATAATAATAACATGATAATAAATGAATAACCCTTTAAATATAACCGCTATGGGATCGAATCGTTACAGTACTTTCTTTCTCTCTCTCTTTCTTACTTTCCTTCGTACTTTCTTTCGTACTTTGTTTTTTTCTTGCTTTCTTTCCTCCCTTCTTTCTATCTTTTTTCTAGGTTTATTTTAATTAATTCTATTGGCTGAAAATCGGGTTAGTCCACTAATGCGAATATTTGGAGATTCAAATGTTCGAATAGGTTGGAAATTAGAATAAATCAAAATACTTTGAATATTCGAATGTGCGAATCAAATATTCGTATTGGAATCTCCACGTTTACTTTTTTTCGAAACCCTTCCCAATTTGATTGATGATTGTCCTGCCACTGTCTCTGACTCTTATTTGGTTATTGTTAACATAAACAAGGACTTTTATAGATTTCTAAACAACATTCCGAAAATAAGCGAAGACCTCTCATTTAAACTTTTTTCTTCTCTCGTGTCTACTAATCGATCAATCGATATTTCTGTTTGTTGATTTATCGACTGAATAGTCGGTCGAACACTCGATAATCGATTCACCGAACACCACTTATTACCAGCTCTAATTGCGACTATAACAACGTTACTGTTTTGGTAACTGTAACTACAGTATAATTAGGAGAAATTTTAAATAAAAATAACTCACTCAACACGAGGATATGGCTTGTGTTCTTGTCATTATTGCAGACGACCTGCGGTCTAAAGAAAGTTGTCGCGGAAGGTCTTTTTTGTTTGTTTGACGTGAAATAACCGTCTACCTTATAGAGTCTAAGAACCTGTTGTAATTAGCGAGCTCTTTATATGTGACTGAAATAAAATAATTATCATAATTGAGCCTGGATAATTTTATCCTAGAGTAAGATGTAATTGTAGCTCGTGTGTACTATCACTAGACAGATATTTCTATGGTGCCGTAAGTCTGGGGAGTGATGTTGTGTGGGTTGCCTGCCTCTAGGCGACGATATTTCAAATACTGTGACAGTTCCATATCTGCAAATAATTATGGTGAATTTGGAACAAGAGTGGCAGCACTGAATACAACAGAACAATGAGAAATTATACTATAATCACCATGTTTGTAGTGATGGGGGACAAGTGGTAAGGTTACATTGTTAGTAACTTATTTAAGGCGACGTGGACTATAATCACCATGTTTGTAGTGATGGGGGACAAGTGGTAAGTTTACATTGTTAGTAACTTATTTAAGGCGACGTGGACTATAATCACCATATTTGTAGTGATGGGGGACAAGTGGTAAGGTTACATTGTTAGTATCTTATTTAAGGTGACGTGGACTATAATCACCATGTTGGTAGTGATGGGGGACAAGTGGTAAGGTTACATTGTTAGTAACTTATTTAAGGTGACGTGGACTATAATCACCATGTTTTTAGTGATGGGGGACAAGTGGTAAGGTTACATTGTTAGTAACTTTTTAAGGTGACGTGGACTATAATCACCATGTTTGTAGTGATGGGTGACAAGTGGTAAGGTGACATTGTCTTCTTCTTTTCTTTAGCATTTATCCTACACATTAGCAGGGTCTACTTCTTTGGTTCTCTGTCGCCATACTACACGGTCGTGTGCCATGTAAGGATGAAGTTGGGCAATTTTTAAATCGTCAAGTAGTGTCTCAAGCCAAAGCTGTCTCGGTCGTCCGATTGGTCTCTTCCCCTCTGTCCGCAATGCCAATCCAGTGTGTGCAACTGTTGTTTCAGCAGCTCGTAAGACATGGCCATACCAGCGGAGACGGCTTTCCCTCTTCTATTCAGCAATTGGTGCTACTCCATATCGCTTGCGAATGTCATTATTGCTGATATGATCATGAAGTGTCAAGCCCGATGCTCACCTGAGCATCTTTGTCTCCATCACACCAAGTTGCTGTTCCAACTCCTTAGTTGATGGCCAGAATTCTGCCCCATACAGAGCAATGGGATGGACTACAGAATGATAAACTTGAGACTTTAGCCGGTCTGGAATCTTGTTATCACATAAAGACACCGGACGAAAGCTTGCCACGGTGGGAGAGTGGATAGCGTGTCGGTCTACTAACCCCAAGATTGCAGGTTCGCTCCTGGCCGTGGTAAGTGAATTTTGAAAGGCGGCAAAAATACGATACGCATGTCATACGATGTTGGCATGTTAAAGAACCCATTTGCATTCAGTAGGCCGTGTTCATAATGGCAAAATTAATCTCGGGAGTTTCCGCCAACAAAAAGTTCCTCATTTCTCTATTAGAAAGCGCTATAATGTTCAAGGAGCTTAGATATCTAACCTTCTTGACTTTCATAGTGATTCAAGGAACAACGAAATTCGACATGCAAGCTACCCTCTGGGTGTCAAATTACAAAGCTTGCACCCAGCACCCGAGGCCATACGATATTATTATTATTATTATTATTATTATTATTATTATTATTATTATTATTAAACCGGACGAAGAGCGACACTTCAGCCAAGCGCTGCTCACGCGATGTGATATTTCAGGTCTAAGGGTTACATCTGCAGTAATAATCGAGTCAAGATATTTAAATGACGATGTCTTAGGAAGTTCAACACTATTAATTTGAATGGTAGTCGGATTATATAACTTGAGCAGAGCAACGGTATGTCATCGTCATGAATTACTCTCATTATAGAAACTATTTTAGTGATCGCACACGAAACTCTAATAATACGATAGCTTCGCTTGGTATTTGCTGCCGAACAGTTATCGTATTTGTGAACTCACGCCTTGCTGATCAGAACTAAGGCTGTTATGCCCATCACGCAGAGGAACAATTGACAGTACAGTTATGATGCGCCAACTCAAGGATTTCTATTAGCTTCGTTAGAACTGTTATTTGCATACATTACTTGGAACATACTGTAAAAGAGTTTTCTACGGTTGTATCTATATTAGCTACGCAGTAATTCTAAACTATTTGGGTACATTCTTCATGATTATTAACGGAACTACTCTATGGTAACATGTTTCGCCATGTTAGGCTTCTGGGAAATGAGAGACCGTTACGATAATTCGCACGTTACGACGATTTAATATAATTTAACACTGTGTATTCATTTTAACATTCTGATTTTTCAGATAAAGACTTCAACCTTTGTGTTGTGTCATCCAGCTTGAGATGCTGTTCTCTTTGTTATTATTATTTATTTATTTATTTAATCGATTGTTCCCCTTTATGAGAGCTATTGAACTTGAATACATGATCACCTCTTCTGGCGTTTTCCCGTTTCTCTTCCCAAAATCTCTTCATCCTCTCAGAATGCTCCTTCTTCCGCTCAGCTGTCCATTTTCTTCCAGTCTGTGGTGATGGTCTATCCCCAAACTTAACATTTTTGATTTTATTCCGGCACTCAGTGCGGTCCTCGAGATTTTGTATGTAGACCTGTTGTAAGTCTCTCTGAACCTCTGTCAGCCACTCCGTGCCACACTTACTCTGTGTTATAACGTTGAGCAATTTCTTCGCCGTTCTGAAGTTTTCCATACTGTAAATGTGTGTAGACCTATAAAGTTGTGCTCGGCGTTTTCTGATTACGTCCGTTATCGTGTGGATCTTTTGGTTGAGTTCGTTTTGAGGTCTCTTCATCCAATTACCGTTATTATTAACTGCCCCGTAAATCTTTCTGAGAATTTTTCTTTCCTGTTTTTCCATATCCTTAATTTTGGAATGACAGTCGATCACCATTGTTTCGGCTGCGTAAGTTGCTTCCGGAAGAATCACCGTTGTATAGTGCCTTAATTTTGCGTCTAGTGAGATGCACTTATTATTATTATTATTATATATAATGCGTTTGTACCTCTAAGACACACGTAGAGTAGAACCATTATTTAGAATTGGTCTCCTTGTTCTTCTTACTTTTCCAAATCTTCCTCATCCTTTCGCCATGTGCCTGTCATCCTTCTTGTGTCCATGCAGCTTTGAGTTTCAAATTCCGTCTCGCAGTGAACTTGTGTGGAAACTTATATGAATTTACTTTCTGTCTATTTACAGCCCGTGCCGTTGATAGTGGGTCAGTGTTGAGTTAAGTGAGGTCCTTTTGGGTGCCTACTAGCCCGACTTTGGTCTGTTGGGTTTTATTGAATATGAGGAAGATTTTCTCGGTCAGCCGGGAGTTGTATGTCCGTAGAATTTCATGCGTCTTTTCCGATTAACCTCACTTGCACTTCTGAGCTATTCCTCATCCAGATACCGTCTTAAAGCTTTGGTCCAAATATTTTCCTCAGTATCTGGTGTTCTATTTTCTCAATGTATTTGTTGTTGATGGTTAACGACGACGTGCCTCTGGGAGAATAACTGTGTGGTGGTGGTGGTCGTGGTGGAGTTTGGCTTTAGTGAAAAGTGATTTCTTGTTGTAAATATTCCAAGTGATTGTGTAGGCCTTGCGTAATTTTTCGTTGGCAGTGTTCTCGATAATTCCACCTAAGTACTTGAAGCGCTTAATTTGTGTGATGTCACCATATTTGGTTGTAACTGATGCCAGGTTTGGGCTCTTGGAATCCATTACTATATTATTCTATTATTCTTCTTCTTTCTTCGTTTTGCCCACTTAGGGAGCGCGCTTGAACTTGTTGACTCGGGTTGACGGAGCTTTCCTCTTCTTCTCCTCCCAAAATCTCCTCATGAACTCACTATGCCCCTTCTTACGTTCCTCCGTCCATTTTTTTTCCAGTGGTCTTTTTAGCTTTTTCGGTGAAAGAGTGATTTGTAACTAGAGTTCCAAAAGTTTTGCGATTCATGATTATATCTTCTGTAATGTTTATTTCCTTTAAGTCCTGTTTGATTTCTTCTAGCCAACTGATTTTGACCTTCTTTGAATTAATTATATCAAGCAGTTTTTTTGCATATCTGGTGTTGTCCATTCGGCAGATGTGACCATAAAATTTCAATCGTCTCTTACGCACGGTATCAGTGAACTTATTGATTACTGTGTACAAGTCTGTGGTTTTCCTTTTAATCCATATACCATTAACATAAACGGGGCCATATATTTTCCTGAGAATTTTACGTTCCTGGATTTCGATTTCACCAATTTGAGAGTGGCCTCCTAGAGATATAGTTTCGGAGGCGTACAATGCTTCCGGAAGAACAACTGTCCGGTAGTGCCGTAGTTTTGCATTGTTATTATTGTTCGATGCTGGAGTATCTCTCTGTGATTGTGTGTGACTGTAGACGATATCTTTCAGCTGTGAGTTTAGGACCCAAATTTTCCGAATGATTTTTCTCCCCGCCTTCTTGTTATTATTATTATTATTATTATTATTATTATTATTATTATTATTTATTTATTTATTTATTTATTTATTTAAGATGTATAGACCCATAGGATCACATACAACATATTATGATCTGCTGCTGTTTTTCTTGGAGGGGGGCGTGGTGACTCAGCGGTCAAGCTGTTGGCCTCTCACCACGGCAGACCGGGTTCGATTCCCGGTCAATGCATGTGAGATTTTTGAAGTGAAATGCCATGTCCTGTGGTTCGGATTCCACGTAAAACGGAGGTCCCGTGGCTTATGATCTCACGATTAACGGTCACGTAAAACTACAATCTTCCTTTTTGTTTTTCTTGGTCTTCCAAAACTCCTTCATCGCTTCGCTTTGACGAACTCGACGTCCCTCCGTCCATTCTTTCCCTCCTCTCCTTGGTCGGTCTTCAGATTTAACTTCCCAAATGTGTATCATTTGTCTGAATGTCATTCTATCTTCTATGTTTGTTGGTGTGATATTGGCACTTCTGGGATACCTATGTAACCCAGACTGTTGTCACTCTAAGTTTTCTTAAGTATGTCAGAATTCTCGTCGTTAGTCGGTCGTCCTTCAGTCTCATGATGTGGCCGTAAAACCTCAGTCTCGATGTTGGAGTATCTCTCTGTGATTGTGTGTGACTGTAGACGATATCTTTCAGCTGTGAGTTTAGGACCCAAGATTTTCCGAATGATTTTTCTCCCCGCCTTCTTGTTGTTCTTCTTATTATTATTATTCTATTATTCCGTTATAGTTATCTAAGAAGTAGTGCCACGAGTATTTGAATCAATTGTTTGGGGCGAAGTGTAGGCTTCGCTCACGTTTTACCATTCATCACTGAACTTCAGCTCGGCTTCCTTCCTAGGTGATCCACTGCAATTATCTAGCACAGTTCAGCAGAGTTAACCTTTCTAGACTGGGGAGTATCATAGGTTAGAACTGTTTTAGGAAATTCCCTTTCTGTAGTGACATGTTACATTTTGTAATCCTTAACCAAGTATTATATCATCTCTAGAGCGAAAATATTATGGCTAAGGCCCGGATAGTTTTGTGTTAAAATATTTTCTATTTATTTACATACAGATTCTGGCGTATTTATTGATAAGTACATATTTCCTATATTTGGTGGTATGTTACACTCCTTAGGTGACTGCTGTCACATTTTCGACCCTTGGCAAATCCAGTAATATGCTTCTCTGTTTAGTGAATGCACCCTAGTCTCTGTATTGTAGTAGTATTTCAAGACGGGAGGAGGGCTGGAGTCAACAGACTCTTAATGATAGAACGTACAAGGCACTGCCGGCAGGACGTTAGGTCCTCATTTGAGTACGTAATTCAATTGCTTATATGAGGATGAAGCGTCCTGCTGGCAAGACCGTTCTTTTTTCCATTATAAAGAGGGAAATGTAACGAATCAGCGCATGCAAGTCTGAAGTTGGTGGCTCTGACCGTTCAATAATGGCGGCGATTATACGCAAGGGTGACCGTGTTTATGTTTTTGCTACCTATTTCGATGCTCCACACAGCGGAAATGCATGGAGTCGCTCGTTATTTGCTAGTAATTATGATACCACTAAATGTCATGGTACTTACGTAGATGTGTACTGAAATTACTACAGTCGAAAAGCAAGAAATCGAACATTTTTTCATATATATATATATATTATAGATGTTAATTTTAGATACCGCATTTTAGATATTACTTCTTTGAAATGGCTAAAGTTGCAGGGAAATAAATCCCAATTTTAATAAATTTTTATATAGCTTATTTTTGATCAAAAAATTTCGACAACTTTTTTATACTTATTCATTTATATAGTCTCTGTAGACTACTGTAAGAAACCACGTTTATACTTTATACGTTTATGCATTTTATAGTCAATAAGAGATTACGTGACACTTATGGTATTAGTCAATATGAGTCATATTACGCTGTTTTAGAATATTTACAGAGTTTTATTGTTTGCCCAGTACCAGATTTTCAGTATTATTAGGCTTTGATAACCCAAAGTACTGCCCGAAGGACGCGTCCTGGTGGAAGGCCAGTTCAAACATTTGCCATAAGGGTCCTAAGTCCTGCTGGAAGTACGCGCCGCAGTGTACAAAAGTACTTCCGGAAGGTCCTTCTAGCAGGACGAGTGACTGTACGCTCTATCATTAAGCCTTCAATAGTCCTTACCTTGACAGGAAAGTTTACTTGTGAGTATTGACAGAATGCTATGAAAGTTTATAAAGTGATCTTTTCTTCTTCTGTTTAGAATGAAATTCGAAAACACCACCAACAGCATACATGATTTCGTATCGCCCATCTGCAGTAAGTATTGTAGGATTTGGAAACTGAGGGAAGCTCCGGCCTTTTAGCGGGAACATTTGTACTGTCGACAGGATTATGAATTAATCAAGCAGCTGGACGTTTCAACTATATTTCAAGTAACTGGGGGACATAAATATGATATATTACCGGCCGCGGTGGCCGAGAGCGTTAAAGCGCTACCTCGTGCCTCGCTGGCATCGGGAGAGCATGGGTTCGAATCCCACCTCGGCCGTCCTGAAATTGGTTTTCGTGGCTTCCCATTTTCATCCCCAGGCAAATGCCGGGACGGTTCCTTTCAATAGGTCCACGGCCGATTTCCTTCCAATATCCCTTCCCTGACCCGTCCCGAAAAGAAAAGTACATGGCCATTGGCTGCATTAATAAAATTATTATAAATATGATATAAATTTAAGAACATATTTTTTGGAAACTTAATCACATATTTTTCACTTTTAAGCACATAAATAAATACACATTTCTGAAAAATTAAGCGCATAATTATCCCTGATTATGATACATTTCTCTGAAGAAGGAACACACTCATCCAGAAGTATCAACACATCTTGGGTCAAAGTGGAACGATATTCTATGTATGATGTTCATAATTACTTGTCCAACTAATGTTGGCAAGAAACAACCGACTACTTCAAAATAATAATTGCAAGATAGTTGTTATAAATCGTCAAGAGCAATCTTGGGGCAAAAAAGTTTCTCGTAGTCATTCGTGTTCCTCGAAGTGTTCTGTTGTAATTAATGTGCGTAATGTTGTTAATATTAAGATGTATAGTACAGTACAGTAGGCAAACTAATGTTGCAAATTTTGAAAACGATTATTTTTGGTCTGTACCGGTACTTTAAAGTAATTTATGTTCGACCCTCACTATTATGTGTCAGAAAACTGTATCATAATGATGGTCATTATAACACTGTTTTTCATTATGATACAGTTTCTCCAGCCAATCAGAGCTCGTTCATTGACCAATTAGGTAACGATACCTTCGCGCATGCGCTCCAAATCCAACATGTCGGACATAAACACAACATCGAACTATAATAAATTACCGACATGGAATACGCACCGTCCATATGTTCGCGTAAATAAACTGGCGAATATGAAATAAGAAATAGCACTGCACCTTAATATCACCAACTCTAATTTCTACACAGCGCATTGTCTTCAAATAACTCCGGTGACAATATTACTGAGGGACGGCAGATGTAAACATATGGCCAGCATATGGCATTGCAAGCACACAGAGCGCATGCGTCGATCGTTCAAAGATCTTGAAAGACAGAGATATAATACCCAACGCTCGCTCTGCGATCACAAAATTCAAGTAGCTGACTCTCAACAGATATTTATGAATATTTGTTAAAACATATAATAAAGTTATAATTATCGTCGAACATAAACAGTCGTATGCAACTCGCCTATAATGGTAATTAAGACACTCGTATGGAAATTATAAAACTCGCATACGTTCGTTTTATAAAAATACTCGTGTCTTAATTATAGCCATTATAGGCTCGTTGCATAATGTACTATTAAAATAAAGAGTTCGTCGGTTATCTGTGCATTGAAATCTCTTGCAAATTTTGCGATCCCATTAAAATCTAAAAGTAGGGATGGTAGCATTTATTTGAAAATGTAGTTTAGTTAGTTAGTTAGTTAGTTAGTTAGTTATTGTTGCTTTTAAGGTGGGGAACAGCGAGGTAATCTGACCCTAAATGTAGTTTATTGAATGATCTGATGACGGATAGTGCCTAGAAATTCTGATTCTGCAACTTAACGGTCTCAAAATGAAGAACATTATTTAGATATACTGTACAAACAGAATGTTTAAATGTTAGGCTTAGCTTTCTATTCCGGGCTCTTCTTTTTCATCCTTGCTGTCAAACTCTTGTGGCCCAAAAACTACACACATCAAAAAAAGTTTTGCATCACCTCGGTTCCAAGAGTTCCGGAACCGTTAAATACAAAGGGAATAGAGATCAACACAAACAACATTTCAGCTCGTTTTATTGCTCATGAGACCCACACATTGCATGTTGTACCATCATACAGCTAGACTTTCAGCATTTGTGGTCCAGATTGCAGTACACACCACTACCTCTAATACCCAGTAGCACGTCCTCTTGCATTGATGCATGCCTGTATTCGCCGTGGCATACTATCCACAAGTTCATCAAGACACTGTTGGTCCAAATTGTCCCACTCCTCAACGACAATTCGGCGTAAATCTCTCAGAGTGGTTGGTGGGTCAAGACGTCCATAAACAGCCCTTTTCAACATATCCCAGGCATGTTCGATAGGGTTCATGTCTGGCGAACATGCTGGCCACTGTAGTCTAGCGATGTCGTTATCTTGAAGGAACGCATTCACAAGATGTGCACGATGAGGTCGAGAATTGTCGTCCATGAAGACAAATGCCTCTCCAATATTCTGCCGATATGGTTGCACTATGGGTCGGAGGATGTCATTCAGGTATCGTAAAGCCGTTTCGGAGCCTTCCATGACCACCAGTGGCGTACGTCGGCCCCACATAATGCCACCCCAAAACATCAGGGAACCACCACCTTGCTGCACTCGCTGGACAGTGTGTCTAAGACGTTCAGCCTGACCAGGGTGCCTCCAAACACGTCTCCGACGATTGTCTGGTTGAAGGCATATGCGACACTCATCGGTGAAGAGAACGTGATGCCAATTCCGTGGGGTCCATTCAGCATGTTGTTGGGCCCATCTGTACCGCGCTGCATGGTGTCGGGGTTGCAAAGCTGGACCTCGCCATGGACGTCGGGAGTGAAGTTGCGCATCATGCAGCCTATTGCGCACAGTTTGAGTTGAAACACGACGTCCTGTGGCTGAACGAAACGCATTATTCAACATGGTGGCATTGCTGTCAGGGTTCCTCCGAGCGGCAATCCGTAAGTAGCGGTCATCCACTACAGTAGTAGCCCTTGGGCGGCCTGAGCGAGGCCTGTCATCGACAGTTCCTGTATCTCTGTACCTCCTCCATGTCCGAACAACATCGCTTTGGTTCACTCTGAGACGCCTGGAAATTTCCCTTGTTGAGAGCCCTTCTTGACACAAAGTAACAATGCGGACGCGATCGAACTGCGGTATTGACCTTCTAGGCATGGTAGAACTACAGACAACATGAGCAGCGTACCTTCGTCCTGGTGGAATGACTGGAACTGATCGGCTGTCGTACCCCCTCCGTCTAATAGGCCCTGCTCATGCATGGTTGTTTACATCTTTGAGCAGTTTTAGTGACATCTATGAACAGTCAAAGGGACTGTATCTTGGATACAATATACACAGTCAACGTCTATATGCCGGAGATCTGGGAACCGAGGTGATGCAAAACTTTTTTTGATGTGTGTATATAAGAACAGGCGAGGGATAGGGAGTCTTATCATTTTTCTGCAATAACTGGCCCTAGTTGTTTCTCTTTCTTCTAGTAGTCCTTGTTGCGCAGTGGCTAGCTTTTTTGGCTGTCCCGGGTTCGATTCCCGACTGTGCCAAGAAATTTAATCCTAGTCTGAGGGGTGGAACAGGGTACCCTGAGACTTGTGAGGCAAAACTGAGAAGAGCGAGGGTTCGATTCTCACCTCAGCCATCCTGAAAGTGGGTTTCCATAGTTTCCCACTTCTACTCCAGGAAAATGCCAGGATTGTGCCTTACTTACGACCAATGACCTGCCAATCTTACAATAGCCGATGCTAGCGCGCCAAATGACAAATAATAATACACTACACAGGATTGGTGCTACACAAAACAATTACTTTTCCTACACCACACTACTATTTTAATGGGTTCGAATACTGTAATCGACTAAAGCATATCGATTGGTTAATCGAATTTCTAGATTAATGGTTTCGATTAATCGATTAAATCGACAGCTCTAATTATTATTATTATTATTATTATCATTATCATATACCGTATATTATAAGCAGGGCCCATATTCTGATGACATGTGATCTTTTAAATTGTTCACCACAGACGTTGCTAACTTGTAAACAAATCATGTTCGTGGCCCCCACATTACAGAAATGCATATATAGTAAGTCATTTCTTCGTAATTTTTCTAAGTATTTTATTTTTAGGTAATATCCACGCATTTCGCGTCATTATTATGCCATTTTATGGAATTTATTCGAATATTTTATACGTTTTGAGTCATCTCACATTTGTAATGGTTTACGATGCATTTTTTTGCGTATGTTACTGGATATCAAGGATATTGAAAGAGAGGATGAATACGAGGACATGAGAATCATCACAACTTAGTTCAACCCTTATTTCTTGCAATATGCACATTCCAGGAGACACACTTGACTGGAATAATAACCAGTATTTGTGTGCAAATAATTCGTATTTGTCAAATGAATTAAATTATATACGGTACCTATTTAAATCATTTCAACATACAATGACGTAGTTTGTTTGAATTTGTTGTGTGATGAAATTATGTGATTCATTCAAATTTTTTGGTTATTTTTGAAAGATTTCGGGTCATTTTATGGGATTTTTGCAGTCAATTTATATATATATATATATTTTAAATTAGGTAATTAAAATCCGGGCTCTGATTACAACGTTAGGTTTATGTTTCACAAAACTCGAGCTCCTAAACCACAGGGAGTTAGAAGGTGTGGTTTGTACCAAAATCTTCCAAATCATCTCAATAGTACAAAAAAGAAAAGATTGCATTTCTTGAAAAGTGAAGGGAAATATATTTTATTTGTTTATAAAGAGCGTTTAACCCTTTACAGGATAGACTATTATTAAAAAAAAAAACATTTCTATTTATTTAAATTTTGATTCTTACACCAAATTTGATTTGAGTTATTATAATTTTATTTTTATTTTTTATAATCCTAATTTTTCTGAATTATTATTATTTTATCTTTCATTGCAATTTAATGCTAGTACTCATCCCATGTTGGACAGTAATTTCTGTTTTATTTTATGTTTTTTAAAATATTTTTCGATATATGTATTACTTAAAATGTATCGAGTGCCATAATTCAAGGGCAATCAGAAATATTATTTCCTTTTCAGAAATATTAACATATTAATATTTTCTACAAGAACATTTGTTGTGATGAGGCTGAGAGATTGAATCGTCTTCATTTGATTGGTGGTTAATATAATAGACCACAGAACATGGAGCTGATTCAAAAACGAAAGCAGAAAACAAACACGAATACCAAAAGAAAAATTCAAAAACAAAAGCAGAAAACAAACATGAAATCAAAAACAAAAAGCAAAATTCAAACACAAAAGCAGAAAACAAACACAAAATCAAAATCAAAAATAAAAATTCAAAAACAAAAGCAACAACAAAAACACTAAGCAAAAAACAAAAGAAGAACAGAAAACATACACAAAATTAAAAGCAAAATTCAATAACAAAAGCAGAAAACAAACACGAAAACAATAGCAAAATTCTGAAACAAGAGCAGAAAACCAATACAATCAAAAACAAAAAGCAACACTCAAAAACAAAAGCAGAAACAAAAACACTAAGCAAAAGCAAAACAGAAAACAAAGACAAAAATAAAAACCGACATTCAAAAACAAAAGCAGAAAACTAATACAAAAACAAAAAGCAACATTCAAAAACAAAAGAAAAATTCTAAAATGAAAACAAAATCAGAAAACAAACACAAAAATATAAAGCAAAATTCAAACATAAAAGCAGAAAACGAACATGAAATCAAAAACAAAGAGCAAAATTCAAAAACATAAGCAGAAAACAAACACAAAATCAAAAACAAAAAGCAACATTCAAAAACAAAAACAAAAGCAGAAACAAAAACACTAAGCTAAAGACAAAAGCAAAACATAAAAAGAACATTAAAATAAAAAGCGAAATTCAAAAACAAGAGCAGAAAACAAACACAAAAACAAAAAGTAAAATTCAAAAACAACACAAAAATTCTATAATAGTAACAAAAGCAGAAATCAAACACAAAAATAAAAAGCGAAATTCAAATACAAGAGTAGAAAACAAACACAAAAACAAAAAACAAAATTCAAAAACAACAGAAAAATTCTATAATAGTAACAAAAGCAGAAATCAAACACAAAAATTAAAAGCAAAATTAAATAACAAAAGCAGAAAACAAACACGAAAACATAAGCAACATTCTAAAACAAAAACTAAACCAGAAAAAATCAAACAAAATAAGAAGATAAAGTAGAATACAACAAACACAAAGTCAAAAACGCAATGAGTTGAGTTTGGACTCCGCTCATCCCCTGCCAGAACTGTGTCGCCTCAAGCCCGCTTAACAGTGCAGTCGGGAGGGTAGCTATGATGGCCCCTAGCGAGGGGGGCGTTCACCGCAAGGCCCGATGTCTTGGAGGCGGCTAGTAGCGAGGCTGCAGCAGTACCGGTTGACTGGGAGGGTCCAGCTCGAGTCTCGGAGTGGGGGTATAACTGTACTTGCCCCCTCCAAGGCGCAGCACGCGACTACACTTCCGTCAGAGGAAGGAAGCGGATAGGCCGGGAGGGCCCGCGAATCATGCCCACAGGGACATCTCTACACGGGGGAGGGTTTTAATTACCTACGTCTTGCCAACTTAAAATCATTCAATTGTACATATTTCATCCCCGGAAGAGGGTAGATTTTTTTTTCCCGCGAGGTCCGGCACATAGGTATTTTTCACCCGAGCCTTAAATAATGATCTATATTTTCGTTTTGGTCAGCCCTTATTTCCTGTCGCTTATTGTACCTTCCTTCCTAGCCTTGAACTTCACCCTGAAAAAGAAACATGTCCATAGCTTTTTGAACACTCAACTCTGGCTTCTTTTCTGTCGACCTCACTTGGTCAACCCTTATTCTCTTCCGACCCCGAAGGTATTAGGGTATCCAAGGCCTAGGGAGTCTCTTCCTTTCCCGCCTTAATTGGCCCTTGTCTCATCTTTTCTGATACCCTCCTTCTGCGAGGGGTCAGCCTTCTTTTTCTTTTCATGTTATCTCCTGCCTTCTGCTCAAGACCCTCAAGGAGGCAGGGTGTGTGTAGCCCCACCACTTCTGGTGCACCCTGGATATTGCTACACCCTCAGGGGCTCACGGCTTGTGAGTTCGGGAATTGGCGATCCTGAGGGATTCCTGAGCTGGATCCGGTTTCCCCCTTTTGTCCCTTACCTGTGGGGTGAAACCCTCTCCTCTTTCACTTTCCTATCTGCCTTTCATGGCTCTTCTTCCTTCCAAGTCCCTCAATCCACATTCTTCGAGGGTTGAGGGTATTTCAATTCCTCCTGTGCTTTATTTGCCTCATTCTCCTTTTGTTTACCATTTCTTCTTCTAGTAGGGTATATAAGTTAGTATTTGCAGTATTTACAACAATGCGGTTCGTGTAAACTGGAAACTAGATTTCTGTCTCTCAATCAGACCGTTCTTGGAAATTATAATCCAGTCACTCTAATTCATACTTGAAATAAAATTATCACACATAACAGAATCAACAATGTATATAGGCCTATGTGGATAGGCCTGTTCCCTAGTTATTAATGTTACCTTTTAGTTTATTATGTAATAATTTCAAAACCTGTTTTTATATTTGGCATTAGATCAAATTTAGATTCAGTTTTTATATTATCTTTTTACTACTATGACTTTTGATCTGTGTGAACTTCTTAGTTTTAAGAATTACATTAAGATATTAATACTTAATGCAGACATATCAGGAAATGTATCTTACTGTGTAGGTGCACTATTATTGGGGCACACACTGAGCCCTGTTGTGTACCATCAAGGGCCGATAACCTAGAAGTTATGCCCCTTAAAACAACAATTATCATCATCATCATCATTGAACACGCAAGTTAATTCTCTATTATTTATGGTCGGGTCAGATTTACCCATGGCGCCAGTCCTCGCGTGACAATTTTTGGCTTACGTTAGTCGGGACAATCTGAAAAATATAAGGAAATAGGTTGACGGACAGGTTCGACTGATATCAAATAAAGAAGTACGGTATACAGCAAGATGGAACCGATAACAACAACAATTAGAAAACTAAGATTGCTGTTTTATGGGCACATCTTCCGTATGATTAGTCTAATGACCGGCTCATGAAGAAAATCTGGAATTTTCTTAAACCGAAGATCTCCAAGTTGAAATGGTTCCAAGAGTGTGAGCAAGATATGAGACAGGATGGCATGATAGCCTATCAAAGACAGGAATAGTTTCAGAAGGATGGTGAAAAGCTACCAGGGTTTTATGGTGGAGGCAGAACCCAGAAGACGAAGAGGCCCTTTAACAGAGGAGCGGAAGAACAAGCTGATAGATGGGCTCAAGAGATACTGGCAAGATGTCAAAGCCGGCAAACGAACAAGACGCAGACACTGAAATGACAGGGGTTGTTAACACGCAGTCCATAAAGGCTTAAGTCGACGGTAAAAAAGAAGTCTATCTATAAACATGTGTCGTTTTTATTTTCGGCCCACTTAGATTATTTTGTATTATCAACCCGATCCGGCTTCGCCCGGGAACAGTTATGAATGCATTACGTGATAAGCGTTTTTTTTTTCAATGTCAATGAACAGCGACCAATATCCGTTTTACGTCTCGGTATGATGGGTTAAAATCACTGACTGGACTATTAATTATATTATCATGGAGATGCATGTGCAACAAATTCTTGTCAGACGTAATTTAAGAATGGCGAGGTGCATGAAACACAAATCCCCCTTCCGTCCAATCTTAACTTGACTGTGAATTTTGCGGAACGAAAAGTTCACAGGCAAAATGAAGAAAAGCCGAGTTGCACTTCCAGGGAAACTCGAAACACAACCACTCTTCTCTAAAGTTTTTAACTTAACACGACTCGACAGTTTGCTACTGGCTGTATCTGGGGGCAATAAGCTGGTCCGCTAGCTAAGATGTAACTGGGGTGATAGACTCGCTCCTAGCTAGCTCGTAAACTGTCGCCTCAGTAACTGAATGGAGATGGTATGAAGAAATGAAAACGTAAAGACACTTACAGTAGGTGATGTATTGAAGATAGAGATATGCTCTCCCGGTCTTTTTTGTAGAACTTTTCATGCTGAACAATTCTTACACTCATAGTATATAAATATATATATTTAACGGTTTGCCCAGCGAAGGCTTAAAAAGCGCACGGACGCCAATTTTTTGTTTCGACCTTTTCACTGAAATCGTTAGTGCTTGACTTCCTTTGGTAATAAATACATTATTTTCTACAGAAACCTTCCTCGAGGTATCCTTTACAAAATGGTGAAAACGACATCAACATCTATTAGGTGGTTCTCGATATTACCCGTGACATCCATGAATCGGGGACTTTGTTTTATACTAAGTAGAGATTTCATCTGGCCCTGTCCCTAAAATGTTTGCCCATGTCTGCTGTATAGGCTACAGAATTATTCCCCTCTCAGAATTAAAGGACGCTACGCCCCTGCTGGGAGGATGAACTGGATCGAGGCTTGCACCAGAAGTCCCTTGGTCTTTGTTGCAGCGCCCACAAACCTGTTCTAACATTCCACTGAGCAAAGAGAAGAAGAGAACACTGAATTACTGCACCAGTAGACAAGGCGGTAGCTGAACTAGAGACCCGCTTGGCGCACAACTAGGAAGCGGTGGCGTAGCAGCTAGCATTCTTGGCTCTCACCCCTGAGGTCCGGTTCGATTCCGACTCTGACAAGAAATTTAATTTTGGTCTGAGAACTGAAACGAGGTACGCTACTGTAAGCCTCGTGTTGCAAAGATGAGGGTTCGATTTACACCTCGGTCATCCCGGAAGTGATTTTCTGTGCTTTCCCATTTCTACTCCATGCAAATGCTAGGATGGTTCCTAACCAAAGGCCACGGCCACTTCATTAGCAATCCTCGCCTGATTTACAAATAGCCTACAATCACTAATAGATACATACAATAAAAAGAACCTGTCTATCAATGCAAAATTACGACTTTTTAATACAGTTGTTAGACCAGTCATCTTGTACGGCATGGAAACTACAAATATAACCGGAATGGAGAATTTGCGCAAGATAGAAAGAAGAATTTTAAGAAGGATTTATGGTCCTAGGAAAACACAGGAAGGTTATAGACTGAGATCCAATGCAGAAATTTATAGTAAAATCGACAATCTTGAAGTGATGATCAGAAAACGGCGACTTCAGTTCTACGGACATATGGTCCGCATGGATTGCTCAAGGTTAAACAAACAAATTTTTGATTAAATCTGGAACTATAAAGGGCAAGGAGGCTATGTAAAACAAATGAAAGAAGAACTTCAACAATTCAAAATTACTGAAGAAGATTTTCTAAATCGAATAGAGTACAGAAAAAAAAATGGCCTCAAAATTCTTGTCGGGGAGAAGAAGAATCTCAACAGAGGAGAATGGACTGCTGAAAGAAGAGCTGCGCAGTCGACCAGGATGAATGACTTCTGGAAGAGAAAGAAGGAAACTAGACCTATAAAAAAGTGACATTTGCGTGGTCCTTGTTGGCCTGTCCGCGGTGTATATATAATAGATTACAGACACCATAATGTTGTTGGTTGTCTGCCCCTTATTATTCCCGTTTTCCTACGGGGTCGGGGATGAGATGCGATGGAAGTGTTTGAGGCGGATGGTTTTTACGGCCAGATGTCCTTCCTGACGCCAACCTCATGAGAGGACTTAATGAGAGATGAAATGAATGATGGTGAATGAAACTGGGCAAGGATGTGGAAGGATGTGGCCGTGGCCTGTCAGAAGGTACCGTCCCAGCATTTACAGTACAGTACCTGGAGTTGAAAATGGGAAACCACGGAAAACCATTTCAAGGACGGCCAACGTGACGGTGGGGCTCGAACCCACGTCTACCGAGTCAGCAGAGAGTTTGGCCCCATGACCTAACGCTGCGCTTTAGCGAGCGTAGGCACCACTGTCGGTACTACAGACACCATAATAAGACATATTATTATCAGACAAATTATATGCACAGCCAAGTACACGAGACTGGATGACCACTGTATCTTAGAGATCTTCAAATGAAACAACAATATAAGTAGAGCGGTTTTGGTGGCGTAGTCGGTAGCATGCTGAGCTTCTATGCCCAAGATAGCGGGTTCAAACCCGGCCGAAGTTGTCGGATTTTTTAAGAACGTTAAAAATCCCTCAGTATGTCTTCCTTCGGAGGGGAAGTAAAGCTGGCGGTCTCATGTCATAGATTTATGGCATGTTAAAGAACCTTCCACTAATTACACATGTGTGAAGCTAAATTAATATAGGTTAAACATTTGACTTACGTTCTTAGGTTGCTACGTTCGTCGTCATGAGTCGACTGCGGTGGCATCTGGTAACTAATTTCTGAACTAGTTGGTGGTTGACGGTGGCGTTTGGCGGCAAAAGTAGGAACTACTTGAAAATTGATCGTCTGCAGTCCTTACTTGAATTAAAACAGATAACACACAGTAATACAGCCATCACAATTAATTACCACCGGTTATCAGACAGATTCTACACACACCCAAAGTACACGGGGCTACATGACCGCGTTGTCGCAGCCTCTAAACTGAGGAACCAGCCAAACAAATATAAATAGCGATTTTAAGTCAATTTCTTTTTTTAAACGTGGACACGGTGGTTACCATGACAACAAGTAAAAGCACACTTACAGTAGATCCCACCCGTTGAAGCGTGTTGCGTCGAAAAAGTTCCGACACCTAGTAACCATAGCAACAAGTGAGAGGGGAGTTAGTTCCTACTCTTTGAAGCGAATTGCGTTAACAAATTTCCGACATCTAGTTACCATGACAACAAATAGAAATGTTGGCTGTGTATGTGATTGGGGATAGAATTTTTGCAGGAAGGGGATCGTGACTTTAACTTAGGCACCATCCCTGCATTCACCTGGAGTACAAGTGAGAGAAAACACGGAAGAACCGCTGCAGTGAGGTTTTGCTGGTGTTTGTAGAGTTCACAATTTGGTTCGTACCGTCGCCTTCCATCTGGTGTAAGAAACTTGGTCCCACATTTTCCGCAAGAATTTATATTGAATAAACTTTTGGTTAGTCTATTATTGTCCATCCTGAATATCATCATCATCATCATCATCATCATCATCTAAAGACTACTGTCGACCAAAAATATTACGTGCACTCGAGTTTGAAGGTTGTTTGTGAAGTAGCCAATAGACCTACATAAAATCCAGTTACATCATAATTTTCGTCGTTCTATTTTACGTTAGTTCATGTAGGTTTGGAATTTTAGATTTATATTTTAATATTTTTTTTATCGCAGTTGGAACACAAAGGTGCCCGTTTTTAAGCGTGTTTCAACCATGCGTCACATTTAAGAAATATTATTTCACAAACCCATTATCAGATCGAATCCAAATTTTAACACAATATACATTGGAATGTTGTATATCTGGTTTATTAATTTCAAAATTTTGTGTGTTCAAGAACGAAAGTTGTTATCATTTTTGTAAGGAAACTTTTTCTCGGCTCGGGGTCGTTGGAAAATGTAGTTTTTGGTTGCGTTGTAATCCTTATACATCAAAAGGTTATGTTGTATTACTGTGAAATACGTAAATTAATTCACTTATTTTATATCGGTTTGTATTTGTACGGGAAATTAAGACATCGTTCACCAGCTAGCGACTCCGGGAAATGCTGTACAGCGTTGCTGATATGGAGCTCATCACTTCCGAGCGAGGCGTGCCATGACGCGTGATGGAGCCCATCTTGGCAACGATGTACAGCTTTCACCGGAGCGGCTAACTAGTGAACCATGTCTTAATTCCCCGTACAAATACAAACCGCATAACTTTGGTTGACAGTGGTTGCGTCGCCAAATATCTAACACCTCGTTACCATGGCGACCCTGAGGGATTCCTGTGCTGGGGCCGGGTCACCCCCTTTTTCCATTGCCTTTGGGGCGGGACCTCTCCTCCTTCCTCTCTGCCTTTCTTGGCTGTTCCTCCTTCCAAGTCCCTCAACTCGCATTCTTCGAGGGTTGAGGGCATTTCCTTTTCTCCTGATTTTATATTTACATTATTCTCCTGTTTGTTTCCCATTTCCTCTTCTGGTTTAAAAGGAAGGAAGCTTTTAGTTTCACGGGACTGTTAATACAGTAATGTGATCATGAGCCACACGACCTCCTTTTTACGTGGAATTCGAACCACAGAACATAGCATTTCACTTCGAAATCTCACATGCATTGACCGGGAATCGAACTCGGTCCACCTTGGTGACAGGTCAAGAACTTCACCGCTGCACCCCCCCCCTTCCGCCCCTCTCCCCCTCCCCCCGCCCCTCCACTCTTCTAGTTTGTAAGTCAGTAGTTCGTTTCAGTTGTAGGTTCCAATTGGTCATCTTTCATTTGCACTATTACCCAGACCATTAAGGGCCGATAACCTAGATGTTAGGCCCCTTAATACAACAATTATCATCATCATCATCTTTCTTCCTTGCTTTCTTTCTTCCTTTCTTTCTTCCTTGCTTTCTTTCTTTCTTTCTTTCTTCCTTGCTTTCTTCCACGCTTTCTTTCTTTCTTTCTTTCTTTCTTTCTTCCATGCTTTCTTTTTTCTTTCTTTCTTCCTTGCTTTCTTTCTTTTTTCTTTCTTTCTTTCTTTCTTCCTTGCTTCCTTGCTTTCTCTCTTTCTTTCTTCCATGCTTTCTTTCTTTCTTTCTTTCTTTCTTTCTTTCTTTCTTTCTTCCTTGCTTTCTTTCTTTCTTTCTTCCTTGCTTTCTTCCATGCTTTTTTGTTTCTTTCTTTCTTTCTTTCTTTCTCGCTTTCTTCCATGCATTCTTCTTTCTTTCTTTCTTTCTTTCTTCCTTGCTTTCTTCCATGCTTTCTTTTTTCTTTCTTCCTTTCTTTCTTTCTTTCTTTCTTTCTTTCTTTCTTCCTTGCTTTCTTCCATGCTTTCTTTCTTTCTTTCTTTCTTTCTTTCTTTCTTTCTTTCTTCTTTCTTCCTTGATTTCTTCCATGCTTTCTTTTTCTTTCTTTCTTTCTTTCTTTCTTTCTTTCTTTCTTTCTTTCTTCCATACTTTCTTTTTTCTTTCTTTCTTTCTTTCTTTCTTTCTTCCTTACTTTCTTTCTTCCTTACATTCTTTCTTCCTTGCTTTCTTTCTTTCTTTCTTTCTTTCTTTCTTCCTTACTTTCTTTCTTTCTTTCTTTCTTTCTTCCGTGCTTTGTTTCTTCCTTCCTTACTTTCTTTCCTTCTTTCTTTCTTTCTTCCTTACTTTCTTTCTTCCTTACTTTCTTCCTTACTTTCTTTCTTCCTTCCTTTCTTTCTTCCTTGCTTTCTTTCTTTCTTCCTTACTTTCTTTCTTCCTTTCTTCCTTGCTTTCTTTCTTCCTTGCTTTCTTTCTTCCTTGCTTTCTTTCTTTCTTTCTTTCTTCCTTGCTTTCTTCCTTCGTTTCTTTCTTTCTTTCTTTCTTTCTTTCTTTCTTTCTTCCTTGCTTTCTTTCTTTCTTTCTTTCTTTCTTTCTTTCTTTCTTCCTTCCATGCTTTCTTTTTTCTTTCTTTCTTTCTTTCTTCCTTGCCTTATTTCTTTCTTCCATGCTTTCTTTTTTCTTTCTTTCTTTCTTTCTTTCTTTCTTTCTTTCTTTCTTTCTTCCTTGCCTTATTTCTTTCTTCCATGCTTTCTTTCTTTCTTTCTTCCTTGCTTTCTTCCATGCTTCCTTTTTTCTTTCTTTCTTTCTTTCTTTCTTTCTTCCTTGCTTTCTTTTTTCTTTCTTCCATGCTTTCTTTTTTCTTTCTTTCTTTCTTTCTTCCTTGCCTTCTTTCTTTCTTTCTTTCTTTCTTTCTTTCTTTCTTTCTTTCTTTCTTTCATGCTTTCTTTTTTCTTTCTTTCTTTCTTTCTTTCTTTCTTTCTTTCTTTCTTCCTTGCTTTCTTCCATGCTTTTTTTTCTTTCTTTCTTTCTTTCTTTCTTCCTTGCTTCCTTCCATGCTTTCTTTTTTCTTTCTTCCATGCTTTCTTTTTCTTTCTTTCTTCCTTGCTTTCTTCCTTCCTTGCTTTCTTTCTTTCTTTCTTTCTTTCTTTCTTCCTTGCTTTCTTTCTTTCTTCCTTTCTTTCTTTCTTTCTTCCTTGCTTTCTTCCATGCTTTCTTTTTTCTTTCTTTCTTTCTTTCTTTCTTTCTTTCTTTCTTTCTTCCTTCCTTGCTTTCTTCCATGCTTTCTTTTTCTTTCTTCCATGCTTTCTTTTTTCTTTCTTTCTTCCTTGCTTTCTTCCTTCCTTGCTTTCTTTCTTTCTTTCTTTCTTTCTTTCTTTCTTTCTTTCTTTCTTCCTTGCCTTATTTCTTTCTTCCATGCTTTCTTTTTTCTTTCTTTCTTTCTTTCTTTCTTTCTTTCTTTCTTTCTTCCATGCTTTCTTTCTTTCTTTCTTTCTTCCATGCTTTCTTTCTTTCTTTCTTTCTTTCTTTCTTTCTTTCTTCCTTGCCTTATTTCTTTCTTCCATGCTTTCTTTTTTTTCTTTCTTTCTTTCTTTCTTCCTTGCTTTCTTCCATGCTTCCTTTTTTCTTTCTTTCTTTCTTTCTTCCTTGCTTTCTTCCATGCTTTCTTTTTTCTTTCTTCCATGCTTTTTTTTTCTTTCTTTCTTCCTTGCTTTCTTCCTTCCTTGCTTTCTTTCTTTCTTTCTTTCTTTCTTTCTTCCTTGCTTTCTTCCTTCCTTGCTTTCTTTCTTTCTTCCTTACTTTCTTTCTTTCTTTCTTTCTTTCTTTCTTTCTTTCTTTCTTTCTTTCTTTCTTCGTTCTGCCCATTCATAGAGCGGGTTGGAACTTGTTTATTGGCTTGATGAATTTTGCCACCTTCTTCTCCCAAAATATCTTCATGAACTGACTGTGTAGCTTCGTGCGTTCTTCTGTCCATCTTGTACCAGTCCTCATTTTAAATGTGTGCCTATTTACTCAGGTTATGAAGATTTCTTTTTTTTCCCTTAAGTTCTCTCCGACGTTCATCTCATTCAGGTTTCCTCCAACCAATTTATTCTCGAATGTTTTTGTATTCTTCTTCTTTGGTCGTTTGGGCCACGGTGCTTCTGGTGTGTTTGGTGGATTTTTTTGGCAGATGCTTTCGTGCTGAAATCTTGATCCTTTCTGTTGTTGTTTGAGTCTTCAGTAATTTCACTGGTTTGATGCAGCTTCCATACCTCCCTGTCCTGAGCTAATTGTTTCATCTCTACATAGCTACCACACCCTACATCCAAGGCAATCTGTTTTACATATTCTATCCTTGGTCTACCCCGACAGTTCTTGTCCTCGACCCTTCCTTCCATAACTAAGCTTGCTATTCCTGGGTGTCTTAGTATGTGACCTACCAATCTATCTCTTCTCTTCATTAGCAGTCGCCAGAAACATCTCTCCTCTCCCTCTCGTCTTAATACCTCTTCGTTTGTAACCCTATCTACCCATCTGATCTTCATCATTCTCCTGTAACACCACATTTCAAACGCTTCAATTCTCCTATTTTCTGCTGCACCAATAGTCCAAGTTTCACTTCCATAGAGTGCCACGCTCCAGACAAAGGCTTTCAAAAATGACTTCCTAATACCTAAATCTATATTCGATGTCAAGAGATTCCTTTTTTGTAGAAATGCTTTTCTTGCCTGAGCCAACCTACTTTTTATATCCTCTTTGCTTCGTCCATCACTGGTTATTTTGCTTCCTACGTAACAGAAATCTCCTACTTCCTTCAGCTTTTCACCTGCCAATTTCATGCCCATAGAGATTTCTGATTTATTTCGGCTGCATTCCAATATTCCAGCCTTTCTGTTGGACCAGTATTCTTTCATTTTTTTTGCTGAACTCTATCTCATGTTCCTCGGACCATTTCCTGGACGCGTTTGAACTTCTCTAATGGATGTGAGGAAACGCGTGGTTTCAACTGTCAGACGGTAGTGACTCCTGTCTTTTGTTGTGTCTTGCTGAATATTAAGTTAATTTTGTACGTTTTTTCGATCTAAATTGCATTTTGCGAGCGTTTTCACCCTCAGTTGCATTTTGTAAGGATTGACAATCTAAATTGCTTTTTGGTAAGTCTTTCAATATCCGGGACGGGACTTTTGTGAGTATTTTGAATTTCAATTCCATTTTGTATTTTCAACCTAAACCGCTTTTTGCAAGTATTTTCAATCTAAATTGCATTTTGTATCATCGGCATTTTGCAAGTATTTTGAATCTAAATTACACTTTGTAAGAATTGTCTATCCAAATGAGTAGTTTGAAACTACCGAGCATTTTGTAAGGATTTTCAATCTCCTTTGTATTTTGTAAGTTTTTTAAATTTAACTTGCATATTGAAAGTATTTCGACGGTGCATGGCATTTTGTACGAATTTTGAACTTAACCTACATTTTGTGCGTTTTTATCAATCTATTCCTTTTGTGAGTATGTTCGTTCTAAATTCCCTTTTGTAAGTATTACCGCTCTCCATTTTGTAAGTTGTTTCAATCTGAGTTCCTTTTTGTACGTATTTTCCTTCTCATTTAATTTTCGTTCTGGTTACCATTTTATCATTTTAAATGATCTTGTCGACTTCGTCGTTACGCTGGGGTCTGGCGTTACGTTACGGTGACGGGACGAAATGTACCCAGATGCACTGAGGTGTGTGACGTCATAGTACCGCTTGGTGCATGTGTTCCCCGACAATCTCTGCTTCGTTAGTATAAGACAAAACTCCCCGATTCTTGGATGTCACGGGTAATCTCGAGAACCACTGGATGGATTTTGATGCGGTTTTCACCATTCTGTAAAGGATATCTCGAGGAAAGATTCTGTAGAAAATAATTTATGTATGATCAAAGGAAGCCAAGCAGTAACGATTTCAGTGAAAAAGTCGAAAACAAACTTGGCGTCCGTGCGCTTCTTAAGCTTACGCTGGGCAAACCGTTAAACATATCAATATACTATGAGCGTAAGAATTGGTCAGCATGAAAAGTTCTACAAAAAAAGTCCGGGAGAGCGTATCTCTATCTTCAATACATCGCCCACTATAAGTGTTTTTAGACTGGATGGAAGGGGCACGTCATCCAGCCATCTCCCTCCGTGCGCTTGACCTTGCTTTGCCCTTGGTTTGCACTTGCCGTTCACGAGTAATTTGAAACAAGGTAAAGTATTATAAAGCAAGATAAATATTATGCAGATAATTTTCTAATATGTCAAGAGTCTTTGGCGTCGAGCGAAGCGAGAAGCCTCCAGCCTTTCTAGAAGTTTTCAGCAAGTCTTTCAGACTGACTGTCACTTTTATTGACATTTTCGCTATCACCCAGACCATTAGGGGTCGATAGCCTAGATGTTAGGCCCCTTAAAACAACAATTATCATCATCATCATCATCATGAATATTAAGTTCGGCAAGATCCTTCTCAATTTGCTTGATCCACAAGGGCCCAGTGGCTTTACCCTTCTTGGCTACCTTGAAGACCTGATAAGACAGTCTGTGGTGGCCCATTGTGTAAAGGGGGCCGTAGAAAGCCTTGCGTCTCCTTCTGATGGCATCGGTGAGGATTTCCTGGTGTTAGTCGAGTTCACCATTTGGTTTGTACCATCGTCTTCCATCAGGTAAGAATTTTGGTCCCACTATTTTTCGCATGAATTTATATTGAATAATCTTCTGCTTATTCTATCATTGTCCTTCCTAAATATGTGACCAAGAAATTTCAAACGTCTCTTGCGTGCAGTGTTGGTGAAACTGTTTGTGAGACTAGTTAGCTATTGTTGTTTTAAGGGGTGGAACTACAAGGTCATCTGCCCCTGTGCCCGTGAGACTTTAGAGGTCTGCAGTTCGTCTCTTGACCCAAATTCCATTTTCTTGTGTAGGCAAGGGCCAAATATTGTGCTAAGAATTTTGCGTTCTTGCTTTTCAATGTGTGTGATTTTTGAATGACCTCCTTAAGTTATGGTTTCTGATGCTTCCGGGAGGACAACGGTTTTGTAATGTTCCAATTTGCATTACGTGACATCACACTTTATATCTTCTACTTCTTCTTTCAGATGGGCAAGCTAAGGACCACGACGTTCAACTTTTGAGCTTGGCGGGGGACTTGATATTTGACCAATATTCGCGCATTCTCTGGCTATGATCCTCCTTTCTCTCTTTTATCCAGATGGTACCGCGCTTTTTTATCTTTTTATTTTTATTGATATTATTATTAATTTAGGATTGCGCTACAATTTCCTCTGTCTCCAGTACTCCTGTGCTGCTGCCGTTGTTCGGCCGTCCGAGCTCTTCCGGTCTTTGTAGCCCGTCTGTCATGAAACCCTTCCAAATTGTGTATACTGTTTCGAAACGTATCCCTTTCTAACATTTGGGCCTCTGGGATGTTAGATCTTTCAAGGTCTTTCCGAGTTTCTTTAATCCGTGATGTAGTTGTTATTTTATTCCAGAAGTAACTTAGTCAAATAACAGCTAGGTTAATCTGCATTTATCCAACCTGTACGCCTACATGTGCCCAAGAAATATTAGCCTCCGTTTCATCATGGTCGCAGAGATTTTTTCTACATTCTTATAGACTTCGGTGTTGCTCCGAAGTTTCCATCCTGTTTCCGTCTGGATCGGGCACATGATTTTCCGCAGGATTCTCCTTTCCAGGACCTCAAACTTCTCTAGCCTGTAGTTCATTGAAAGGCAATCACATGCGTACAGGCATTCTGTTTTGACTACAGTGTGGTAGTGGTTTATTTAGGCGTTCCGGTAAATGCATTTCTTGTTATAGATGTATTTTGTAAGCCCTTATGCTCTCTCAATTTTTTAGCCTATTTTCAATTTTGAAAAAATAGGCTTATGAGATCACCTTTCGTCCGTGTGTGTGTGCGTGTGTGTGTGTCCCTAATAACTTCTAAACGGCTAGAGCGATTTCAATGAAACTCTGTAAGTTCATAGCACTATTCCGGACGACCCCGACGGTGCCATTCAAATTTTGTTACGTCTCACCAAACCAACATGGCGGCCACGCGAATTTGTGACTTTTAAATAGACGTTTCTCGCGATTTAACCAACCAAACACAATAAAACTTGGTACAGTATATGTTCATACACATTGTAATGTACCGACATCTAATTTAGTTCAATTGTTTACATAACCTCAAGATGGCGGCTGTGCGAATTTTAAAATTAAATTTTTATTTCTTGTGTCGTAACCATGGGATCAAAATCAACATTTGAATAATGAACGTACACAATAGTCATCATATAATAGTACATAATTGTATGGCCTACATATATTAAAATCCAACATGGCGACCATCCAAAATATTTAGAGGGTTCTCAATATCTATTAATCTACTACAGCAATCAAACTGAAATTTTGCAAGTGTATAGAGGCTATAAGCATAAGGTCACCTATGGGGCGTTCAATAACCTGGCGAGCTCAAATCCAACATGGCGGCAACGCGAAATTTAAATATTCAAATGGACGTTTCTCGTGTTTTAACCATCCGAGTGCAGTGAAACTTGTTACGGTATATGCTTATACAAATTTTAATCGACTGGCATCTAATTCATTTAAATTATTTTCATAACCACTAGATGGCGGCTGTGCGAAATTTTAAAATCTCGTTTTTACTTCTTGTGTCCTAATCATGCGATTGAAGTTTGAATAATGCACGTACACAATAATCTTCATGTAACAGTACTTAACTCTAAGACCTACATATATAACAAGTAGTTCCGTGAAGAACTATAGAGCCTATTTTCATATATCCCACTAATGTTAATTGCCTCTATCAACATACTAAATTTCAGTTTGATTGCTGTAATAGATTCGTTGATATTGAGAACCGTCTAAATATTTCGGATGGTCGCCATGTTGGACTTTCATATATGTAGGGCTTAGAGTTATGTACTGTTACACGAAGATTATTGTGTACATGTAGTACTCAAACTTCAATCCCATGATTAGGACACAAGAGGTAAAAAAGAGATGTTAAAATTTCACACAGCTGCCATCTTGTGGTGTGGAAACTATTGAAATAAATTAGATGCCAGTGGATTAACTTTTGTATAATGATTTACTGTACCAAGTTTCACTGCACTTGGATGGTTAAATTACGAGAAACGACCATGAGAATATTTATACATCGCGTCGCCACCATGTTGGATTTGTGATCACCAAGTTATTGAAAGTCCTATAGGTGAACTTATGTTCAAAACCCCTATGAACGTTAAAAAAATCA
Organism: Meconema thalassinum; assembly: GCA_946902985.2. Lineage (NCBI taxonomy): Eukaryota > Metazoa > Arthropoda > Insecta > Orthoptera > Tettigoniidae > Meconema > Meconema thalassinum. The sequence goes on along the minus strand of OX336398.1, from coordinate 57,099,769 downwards.
GTTTGAATGCTTTAGTAGATTCAAAATATTCCGGATGGTCGCCATGTCGGATTGTTATATGTATAGGCCATAGAGTCATGCACCTTTAAAGGAAAATTATATCGTAGGTTCATTATTCAAACTTTCACTTCGATCGCATGATTACGTCACAAGAAATAAAAAACTTAATTTAAAAATTCGCACAGCCGCCATCTTGATGTTATGTAAACAATTGAACTAAATTACATACCGGTGCATTACAATGTGTATAAACATTTGCTGTACCAAGTTTCATTGCGTTTGGATCATTAAATCGCGAGAAAAGTCTATTTAAAACTTTCAACTTCGCTTGGCTGCCATGTTCGTTTGGTAGTCAACCGGTTTTTTAAAGTCTCATATATGAACTTCCAGTAGTGCCCTTTACCTCTGTGCAAAATTTCAGGGTGGTACCGATAATAGTTTCAGAGATATAGAATGCCGGTGAAATATTTCGCACAGCCGCCATATTGAGGTTATGTAAACAATTGAACGAAGTTATATGTCGGTGCATTACAATGTATATAAACATATACTGTACCAAGTTGCATTGCGTTTGGATGGTTAAATCGCGAGAAATGTCTATATAAAAGTCTCAACTACGCTTGGCCGCCATGTTGGTTTTGTAGTTACCAGGTTCTCAAAGGTCACATAAGTGAACTTCTAGTAGTTACCTTTATGACTATACAAAATTCCAGGATGATATCGGTAATAGTTTCGGAGTTATTGAATGCTGGTGAAATTTTTCGCACAGCCGCCATGTTGGATTGGTGAGACGTAACATAATTTGAAGGGCACGGTCGAGGTCGCCCGGAATAGTGCTATGAAATTACCGAGTTTCATTGAAATCGCTCCAGCCATTTAGATTTTATTAGGGGGACACACACACACACGAATCACACACACACACGCACACACACACGGACAAAAGGTGATCTCATAAGCCTATTTTTTCAAAACTGAAAATAGGCTAAAAAATCAACATTTCGACCATCCGCAAAATTTAGTCGGTTCTCAATATCTACGGATCTATAACAACAAACAAACTGAAATTTTGTATGTTGATAGAGGCAATTATCATAAGTAGGATATAAGAAAATAGTCTGTATAGTTCTTCACGGAACTACTTGTTTAAATTAATATTATTGTTATATATAATGCGTTTGGCCCTCTAAGAAACACGTAGAACCATTATTTAGCATTGGTGTTCTTGCTCTTCTCATCTTCCCAAACCATCCTCATCATTTCGCTATGTGACTGTCTTCTTTCTTGTGTCCATACAGCTTTGAGTTTCAAATTCCGTCTCGTAGGGATCTTGGGTGGAAACTAATATGAATTTACTTTCTGTCTATTTACATACAGTCCGTGGGTCAATGTTGATTACTGTGAGGTCCTTCTGGGTGTCTGCTAACCAGCGTACTTTGATTTGTCGGGTTCCATTGACTATGAGGAAGATTTTCTTGGTCAGTCACGAGTTGTCATTTCGAGCTCCCCCCCCCCCCAGGGGCTCACATCTAGTGGGACGTGGGTTGGCGACCATGGGACCGCAGCTGCGTCTGGCATTGCTTCTACTTAAGGCTGGTTCACAATTGGCCCGCGAACGTGAACTTGTGCATACACGCGCAATCAGCTATAGCGTAATAATATTAAAACAATCAGCAAGCGCCCACTAATAAACACAAATTACACAACTGGAATGCTTCAGAGGGTTATAATAAGGTTATAATAACTTTATTAAATACAAATTCTGCGCTTTAGAGAAGCATGTGTTGGTACAACGTTTCTGATTGGCCCCGGGAAGCTCCGAGAACGTCAAACATGAAACTTAACCATGTTTCCCGTCGGCCTTCCCGGTCTACTTTTAGCTTCTCGTTCCCGGAGATTGATTGTGAGCCGACCCATAAGGTAGCGTGCATTTCAACTTCCTTCTCGTTCCCGTTCACCTTCTGGTTCTCGTTCCCGGGCTATTGTGAACCGGTCTTTAGCCTACTTGTGCCGGGAACCTCTCCGTCTTATTTCCTGTCGACCTTCCTCGGTCAACTCATGTTCTTTTCCGACCCCGACGGTATTGGGATATCCGAGGCCTAGGGAGTCTTTCACTTTCCCGCCTTAATTGGCCCTTCTCTAATCTTTCCTGGTCCCTCCTTCTTCTAGGGATCAGCCTTTATTTTCTTGTCATTATAGTTCCTTTTCTCTTTAAGATTCCCGCCCTGTTTTTATTAATTGGCTCCCCGTGTCTCTAAGTTAAATTTTGTGAGTTTTTTGAATCTCAACCACATTTTGTCAGTGCAGTATTTTGAATCGCAGGGTTCCACATATTGCGAGTATTTTGAATCTTTCCATTTTGTAAGTATTAGCCTACTTTCGATTTTTGCAAAAAATGAAAGTAGACTTATGAGATCAACACAGGGCGAAAAAAGTGTGTCTGTCTGTGTGTGTGTATGTATGTGTGTGTGTGAGTCTGTGTGTGTGTGTGTATGTGTGTGTGTGTGTGTGTGTGTGTCTGTGAGTGTGTGTACTCTGAATGTCTGTCCCCCCCCTATCAATTCGAACACGGTGAATGCAAATTGAACGAAATTTGGTACAAAGGTAGCACTAGCAAAGGACACCTCAGTGTCATGTTTTATATCGCCGCCATCTTTACTAAAACTGAATGGCGGCCACTCAAACGTTCAAAACGTAAAATCAAATAACGACTAACCAAATCATCCGATCTCTACCAAATTTGGTAACAACATACCTTCGTATAGGATGCGTCTTGTGACCAAATTACAAGGTCGTCCGCCATACCATTTCAGGATGGCGGCCGTGCGAATTATGCAAACTTTATAATCCATATCATGGGACCCACCAGTTCCGATTATCGAGCCGAGAATCGTTTTAACTGTTCTAAAGGAAGAGGCACGTTCGAAATTAAAAGTTTATTTTGTAATACTATAGTGCAGACGTGATTTTAAAAAGCTGAACTGATTCAGTAATAAGACAAGATGGCAGCGGATATCTTGTGCCGGACTTATATTTCACTAATTTGAGTATTGCATGCAATATAGCGTACTGATAAAAAACAAATAAACTTTGTATGAAATGCTTTATATATAAATAATATACTCCAGTGATGAAATCGTTTAGTATAAATCATTATTTGCTAACAAGTTCTATGTAAGTCATTTTAAATAGAACGATATTCGTTGACACAATTAGCTCAGTGGTAGAGCGTTAGCCTATCGCTCAAATGCCTATGGTTCAAACCCGATCAGAGCTAGGTTTTTTGCTTGAAATGTTATATGTTTATTGTTTTGTAATGACTCAGATGTTTTAAAATTAAGCGTTATATTGTGCACATTATGGTGTAAAATATATATTTAATTAAAACATAATTCGCCAGCAGATTTACTCGGGACATCTAGCTGCCAAAAAGGTAACTTCCAGATTTTATTGAAAAGTTTCTTCTTCTGGCCGCTAGAATGCACTCGCTCTGTTAGGATTATATTGTTCGATATTTCACCAATAGATGTCACGACTAGTCTACGTGGGGATCCATTGATTACTATACCATTATCATTCTATGCGCATCGAATTTGAAGAATGACAAGATGATACTACGATACATTTTTACTTTTTATTTTAAAGGGTTTGTAACAGCCTACTTTGCGTTACTTGAAAATGTTATTAAGCGTTATATTGTGCACATTATGGTGTAAAATATATATTTAATTAAAACATAATTCGCCAGCAGATTTACTCGAGACATCTAGCTGCCAAAAAGGTAACTTCCAGATTTTATTGAAAAGTTTCTTCTTCTGGCCGCTAGAATGCACTCGCTCTGTTAGGATTATATTATCGAAAATATCCACATAGTTTGTATACACACGTCTCTGTAGGGTCATGGAAAGATTTGTTAATTCAATTAGGGTTGTGAAAGCCATGCACAACCAGACGTGTAAAGACATGCCTCAACTCAAAGTTGGATGTTGCCCACGGCAGGTCGTAATAATAATAATAATAATAATAATGTTATTGGTTTTACATCCCTTTTAACTACTGCTGATTTTAGAGACACCGGGGTGCCGGAATTTTGGCCCGAAGGGGATCTTTAACGTGCCAGTAAATGTACTGACACGGCTCCCTCGCATTTGTGCACCCTCAAATGCCAGCTGACTGCGCCAGGTTACGAACCTGCAACCTAGGGCCCAGCAAGCGAGAACGTTACCGCTGAGCCACGCCGCCAGTCCGGTCGATTATGTCTCCAGATCCATAACATTCTTGATATACTTCTTATCTTTCTTTCTTTCTTTCTTTCTTCAATGATGGTAGCAGTTTTTATCTAGGTTGTGGCGTTTGGTAGAGGTAAATCGTTTCTAAGGTCTTCAACAAAGAATAGTTCTATTATACTCTTTGATAATAACAACGAGTTATAACTATACTCATACATTTAGGAGAAAGTAGGCTATATGTTCTTTACTGAACATCTTGTTTTGAATTTCAATTGCATTTTGTGAGTATTTCGAATCTACATTGCATTTTGCAAGTATTTTGAACCTAAACTACATTTTGTGCGTATTTTTCAATCTTAATTCCTTTTGTGGGTATTTTCCTTCTAAATAATCTTTTGTAAGTGTTTTCACTCTAGCTTGATATCGTTATGGCTTGCATTTCATTGTCATTTTCGCTATCGCCCAGACCATTAGGGGCCGATAACCTAGATGTTAGGCCCCTTAAAACAACAATTATCATCATCATCATCATCCCTTTCGAGCTGTATGTCCGTAGAATTTCATGCGTCATTTCCGTAATTATTATCATTATTATTACTATTATTATCATTATCATCTGAACCTATGATCTTGGGGAATGGTTAGACCCTACAATCTCCGAATACGAGGCTTTTGCGTCACGCTTGAATAAAATTGAAATGGTTTACCATCTAACTAAGAATGTGTACAACAAAGGATCTATATCCCTGAATGTAAAACTGAATCACTACTGTACGGTCATCCGGCCAGAAGCTTTGTATGCAGCGGAATGTCTCTCCATGAATAGAAAAGGCATAATGGAAAAACTGGAGACTAATGAAAGGAAGATATTGAGGAAAATCCTGGGTCCAGTCAAAGAACACAGCGAGTTCCGAAGACGCCACAACCAAGAGTTGTACACACACGTAGAGAAAATAACGGACGTGACGAGGAAAAGGAGGATTTCTTTTTATGGACATATAAGCCGAATGAAATCAACACGGCTATCCAACAGAATTTTTGCTTTTCTCCATGAGAAAAATACAAAGGGGGCCTGGTTCAGTGAAGTCGAGAAAGATCTGTTGGGGATTGGCGTACGTGTGAAGATATCCAGGGGCGTGGCCCACTTAGAGTAAAACTTCAAAGACATCGGAGTTTTCAACTTAAGCTGAAACTAAAAAGCGGCAAGGCGTGGACGACGGAGAAAATAGTGCAACATCGATTGCGAATGAAGGAGTACTGGGCCAACATTAAAATGCAGAAGAAACAGTTGACATGCCGTGGTCCTTAGTTGGCCGTAACGAAGGAGGAAGAAGAATCTGAACCTATGAATACAATTGATTCATGTAACGATTATTTGCAACTTTGCGGGTTATGACCTCTCTCGTAAAGACCGTCACTAACTGAGGCGTGGTCGGATGGTTCTTCTTATCTCAATCTGGCCCGCTTGAGGCGGGGTTAGATCTACTCCCTGCAGAGGTCAGCACGTGCCGGAGCGTGGCGAATCAATAAACAGTTGTTCCCTGTTTAGGAGACAATGTTTTGTGAGACCATTGTTCTTACTTCCTAGATCAATTGAGTCAACTAATTGCAAAACCAGCCAAGTGCACTTTTTTAAATGTTGGGAATCACGAAGCTCTCACTGGGAACCGCTATAAGATCATTCGACGCGTAAATAGCGCCCGTACGAACTAGAAATCATCTGGAAGAAACTGACCCTGCGGGACTTGAGGACGCTAGAAGCAGTCAAGTCACACTTCGTGAATGTTACCCAGGAAATATCGAAATACGCAAAATATAATTCTGGTATTTTCCTTATTCGATTTTTGCAAAAAATGAAAGTAGACTTATGGAATCTACACAGGGCCAAAAATTGTGTGTCTGTGTGTGTATGAGTGTGTGTGTGTGTGTGTGTACGCTGAATGTATGTCTCCCCTATCAATTCGAACACGGTGAAACCAAATTGAACGAAACTTGGTACAGAGGTAGCACTTGAATAGGGCAGCTCAGTGTCATGTTTTATATTTCCGCCATCTTTACCAAAACTTAATGGCGGCCACCCAAATGTTCAAAGCTTAAATCAAATTACGACTAACCTAATCCATTGATCTCTACCGAATTTTGCAACAACATAGCCTACTTTTATGTGGGAAGCATCCTCTGTCCAAACTACAAGGTAATCAGCCAAATATTTTGCGGATGGCGGCCATGAATGTGTGCAAATCGATTCCCCCTATCAATTCAAACCCTGTAAAACCGAATTGAACGAAACTTGGTACAGAGGTAGCACTAGCAAAGGGCACCTCAGTGTTATCTTTTATGTTGCCGCCATCTTGACGGAAACGGAATGGTGGCCACCCAAATTTTAAAAACTTAAATCAAATTACGACCAACCTAATAATTTGATCTCTAGCAAATTTTGCAACAACATACCTTTTTGTGGGAAGAATCTTTTGAGTGAACTACAAGGTCATCAGCCCAATAGTTTGCAGATAGCGGCCATATATGTGTGCAAATTGATTCCCCATATCAATTCAAACATGGTGAAACAGAATTGAATGACATTTTTTACAGAGGTAGCACTAGCAAAGGGCACCTCATATTCATGTTTAATATCCCTATAGCGCGTTGTATTTCAACAAGCTACTACAACCAACATTCAATTATACTCCTTGAAAATGACAAAGAGTTATAACCATACCCATGCATTTAGTAGAAAGTAGGCTATATGTTCTTTACTGAACATCTTGCTTTTGTGTTGATGATTTCTGCTTTTGATTTTTTTTTGTCGTGTTTGATTTCTGATTTGTGTATTAATTCTTAGTTTTATTTTACTTATGTTCATTTTGTTACCGTATGCAGCCTACTGTAATTGTCTTTAATGTTTTATCCATTCTTCTTCTTTTAATTTTATTTTTATTCTGATTTATGAGTATTCTCTTTCTTTTTCGTTTAATTCTGATATTTTTCTTATTTTTTGGTGTAGATGATTTCTGCTTTTGACTTTTTGTAGACCATAACATTTTGTTTGATTTCTGTTTTGTGTGTTAATTGTTAGTGTTATTTTTCTTTTGTGCATTTTGTTACCGTATATACTACAATTACTTTTTGTTTTATTTAGTAACTTATTTAAGGTGACGCGGAGTATTATCACATTTTATCTGCTACGTATTATTGACAAAATACGGACTAGAAATCATCTGGAAGAAACTGACCCTGACGTACCTGAGGGCGCTAGAAGCAGTCAACTCGCGCTTCCTGAAAGCTACTCTGGGAATATCGAAATTCGCAAAATCTAGACTAGCGTAGCATCATAAACTATGTAACACCGAGTACTTCCATGACCCAGGCGACTTCAGTCTACGTAAATTGTGTGATATGCAATGCTGCCGATACCACATGAACGGGGATCATCCCCTGTGATTTTTGTGCAAGTGAGGAGGTGACATTACGCGTGATAATTCAAGTTTGTGGGGGCCGATAATCCTGATGTTAGGCCCCTTAAAACAACAATTATCATCAATATCATCATTAAGTTTGTGAACAACATTATGCACAATTTGTGCGCTGCATCTCTATTAAAGTAAAACTTACCTTCTTTATATACCGGAATACTAGACAAACGAAAAACACAATTTGGAACGGAGGTATTTCCGATGTAAAATGACATTGTAAACCGGAAAACTGCCTAACGCGGAAAGTGAAATAAATTCCGGAACTGTCTAAGATAGATTATCTTATCCATAATACAATGCTATGTATAACGGAACAAGTTAGATCTGAACCTTCCGATGCGCATGTGCGTCCAGTTGCATTACGTCATTCCCCCGCCTGGATTCTTTGTCAACCAGTGAGCACACACTTCATCACGCGCTAGTTAGATGTTGCCAAGTAGTCATTGTGCCCAGAACCTTGGCAGGGTACGGATGCTGTCAAGGCATGCGAAGCAAGACTGAGCCGCTCTGTTCTTTGACAAGCACGGCAACAAGCTTGCTGTCAGGAGTGTGTGAAGTGGGCGCGCTCTCAGTTCATTACCACCAATACCAATGCTATATCACTGAGAATGCTCCTATTGGATACTTTATGCTTGCATAATATAACCACGACGAGCAGCCCCAAACAGTTGTTGCACCTAAGAGGGGAAATCGCATTTGCGCCTAGTGATCCCACCACTTCCCCTCCTAGATGAGACTCCGCCATGACAGGCCAGGTCTAACTTGCCACACTATACAGACCAAAAATTTGAGTGCAACTGTACTTGGACCAAAGTTCTAGGAAACATTAACGACTGAAGACCTTCAAAGTAAAGCTGATATTATTGCGGAAAACAGCAGGTGTGAAGTCAAATAAGAAATGGACGACGACGACGATGAACGCAACGAAAGGGAGCTAAACATACACTTTTTGGAGAAGCACTATCTGTTATAAGCGTCCTTCAGGAATTTGCAGCTTTCTAGAATGTTCCAGAACTCTTGGAGTTAATGCAGGATGCAAAGGAGATCATACAACGTTCTCTTGTAAAGAAGTCGCGACAATGCACTTTGAAAGACGTTTGGAAACAAAGAAACGATCAGAGAAACTGAGATTTTTGTACTTAAGTTGAAAATACAGAGTAATACATGTGAACCTATTTCCTTTTTAGCCTATTTTCAATTTTGAAAAAAAAATAGGCTTATGAGATCACCTTTTGTCCGTGTGTATGTGCATGTGCGTGTGTGTGTGTGTGTGTGTGTGTCCTAATAAAATCTAAATGGCTGGAGCGATTTCAATGAAACTCGGTAAGTTCATAGCACTATTTCGGGCGACCCCGACCGTGCCCTTCAAATTTTCTTACGTCTCACCAATCCAACATGGCGGCTGTGCGAAATATTTCAACACCATTCAATATCTCCAAAACTATTCCCGATATCACCCTGGAATTTATTACGGTGATAAAGGGAACTACTAGAAGTTCACCTATGTAACTTTTGAAAAACTGGTATCTACAAAACCAACATGGCGGCCACGCGAATTCGCGACTTTTAAATAGACGTTTCTCGCGATTTAATGTTCTAAACGCAATGAAATATGGTACAGGAAATGTTTATACACATTGTAATGCACTGTAATCTAATTTAGTTCAATTGTTTACATAACCTCAAGATGGCGGCTGTGCGAATTTCGAAAATTAAGTTTTTATTTCTTGTGTCGTAACTATGCGATCGAAGTGAAAGTTTGAATAATAAACCTATGCAATAATTTTCCTTTAATGGTACACGACTCTATGGCCTATACATTTAACAATCCAACATGGCGACCATCCAAAATATTTAGATGGCTCTGAATATCTACGAATCTATTATAGCAATCAAACTGATTTTTTTAATGTTCATAGGGGCTATTAACTTAAATTCGCCTATAGGACTTTAAATAACCTGGTGATCACAAATCCAACATGTCTTATTAAAACTCAACCCTTTGTAAAACGGAAACCTGAGAACCGCTTTAGGCTGGATTTACTGTAATTAATTGTTGGGAAAACAGCAAAAAACCGTTTAAAAGCGGTTCAAAGGAGGTAAAACTATGTTTATTTAAAAAAAACAGAGAAATGATAGAGGATCATAATAACCTTAGAGTCAGGATTCGTGATTTTCTACATTAAACATATTTTACATGTATAGTTTGAAGTTAGCTGGTTTTAAAACCTTCTGAAAGAATCAAGCTAGGAATTCGGAAAGCGTGACATGCGAATTGTGGGACGTTATTATTAACTTATTTGTCTAAGTTATTCTTCTTCTGCTTCCTTCGTTACGGCCAACTAAGGACCGCGTCATGTCAATTGTTTCTTCTGCATTTTAATGTTGGCCCAGTACTCCTTCATTCGCAATCGATGATGCACCTTTCTCTCTGTCATCCACGCCTTCCTGGTTTTTAGTTTCCACATAAGTTGAAACCTCTGATGTTTTTGAAGTTTTTCCCTAAGTGGGCCACGCTCTTGGATATCTTCACATGCTATCCTAATCTCCAACAGATCATTCTCTACTTTTCTCACGGAGAAGATTCATCACACCTTCACGGTAACAAAATGCAAAGGTGATTAAGTAAAGCTGTTTTTAGAACTTTATTTGTTATTGCGAATAATTGGCGTAGGCTACTTATCTACAAATAATTCAACGATTCGGGGAAAGACTCAAGGAGCAAAACTCCGCTAAGTATCAAGCTTGTTCAGATGCAAAACCTTGCCAACTGTTGCTGTATTCCGTTCATTGTTTCTTTTGATTTTGATAATATTGACTAAGTGCATTTATTTCTCAATTTTAGCCTATTTTCAATTTTGAATAAATAGGCTTATGAGATCACCTTTTGTCCGTGTGTGTGTGTGTGTGCCCCTAATAACTTCTAACCGGCTGGAGTGATTTCAATGAAACTCGGTACGTTCATAGCACTATTCCGGACGACCCCGACCGTGCACTTCAAATTTTGTTACGTCTCACCAATCCAACATGGCGGCTGTGCGAAATATTTCACCAGCATTCAATATCTCCGAAACTATTACCGATATCACCCTGGATTTTTTTACGGTGATAAAGGGAACTACTAGAAGTTCACCTATGTGACTATTAAAAAACTGGTAACTACAAAACCAACATGGCGGCCACGCGAATTTGTGACTTTTAAATAGACGTTTCTCGCGATTTAACCAACCAAACGCAATGAAACTTGGTACAGTATATGTTTATACACATTGTAATGGACCGACATCTAACTTCGTTCAATTGTTTACATAACCACAAGATGGCGGCTGTGCGAATTATTTCACCGGCATTCTATATCTCTGATAATATTAGTGGTATCACCCTGACATTTTGTACGGAGATAATGGGCACTACTGGAAGTTCACCTATAAGATTTTCAAAAACCGGTTAACTACAAAACGAGCATGGCGGCCAAGCGAATGTGAAAATTTTAAATAGAGCTTTCTCGCGATTTAATGTTCCAACCGCAATGAAATCTGGTACAGGAAATGTTTATACACATTGTAATACACTGGAATCTAATTTAGTTCAATTGTTTACATAACCTCAAGATGGCGGCTTTGCGAATTTTAAAATTAAGTTTTTATATCTTGTGTCGTAATCATGCGATCGATGTGAAAGTTTGAATAATGAACCTACGCAATAATTTTCCTTTAATGGTACATAACTCTATGGCCTATAGCCTACTTTTAACAATCCAATATGGCGACCATACGAAATATTTAGTCGGTTCTCAATATCTATTACAGCAATCAAACTGAAATTTTGTATGTTGATAGTGGCAGTTAACATAAGTAGGATGTATGAAAAAAGGCTGTATAGTTCTTCACGGAACTACTTGTTACTCCTGAAAAAATAAGGCTTACTAATATCATCACTATTATTGTTATAATAATGTTACGTGCCACCCCCTAGTGACACTTTTGTTAACTGGATTACGGTGGGGGTACAAAGCACAACACCAATTACTGCTTAAAGAAATAATTAACTTTATTGTGACCAGAAAATTACACTAATCAGCAAATACAAGCAATTAGGAGCCTTACTCCAGTTTCCTCAAGTCTCTTCCTTGAGCGCTCTTGGCCCTTCCACTTGTCAACAGATCACAGAAGTTAATCCGTCCTAATGAGTACGGTGGCCTTGACAGAAACTACCTGCTCCTCTCCTTTATGTTCACCGACCATAATTACTTACGATCACTTGCTGCAGGCTATTTCGCTGTCCACAAGCTGGAGAAACAATGTCACTGGATTTCGTAACTCGCACAGCACTTCGTCACCACACTTCTGTCGCACAAGATAATCGCTCGCACTAGCTCGTAAAACACAACAACGGCCACTGCTTCACGGGTCACTCTTATATAGCAGGCCGGTGACTCAATAACTGCTTCTAGATCCATCCAGGGTCCACGGCTTCTCGAGGTTTCCATCGCTGGTCCAGTCACGAATATTCTGGACTACCCCTTTGTCTGTAGTAGCCCTGTTGCATAAGGCGCGCGCAATACAGGAGGCAGGCCACAGCCAAGCCCTGGGGCAGTTGTGACTCATGCGGCGAGTGATGACACAAACTCACAGCCGTAACACCACCCCCTTCCTAAAAAGGCTGATCGTCCCGATCAATCATTGGTCCGTCTGTGTCCCTCCGTAGGTTGCCAGGCGATCTCGATGCACGATCTTCATCTTCGCCCTCGGGCTCCGCTGGATCCTGTAGACGACATCGTTGATCCGTTTCACGACTCGGTACGGGCCCTCCCAGGACTTCTGCAGTTTGGGTGACAGGCCTTCCTTCCGTAATGGATTGAAGAGCCAGACCATGTCGTCCTCGTGGAATCCTCCGGCATCCGTCTGCTGGTCGTATCGGGTCTTCATTCGGTCGGTCTCGATCCGCAGTTTCCTCCTCGCGAACGCGTGCACGTCCTCCAGTTGGTCTACCAGTTCTTGACAATACTGGCTTACCGGGATCGGATCATTCCCAGGTCGGCCGAAGGCAAGATCGACGGGTAGACGGAGCTCCCTCCCAAACATGGCCCGGGCTGGTGTGCACCCGGTGGCTTCATGCACGGCGGCGCGGTAGGCCAGGAGAAATAGTGGAAGATGCTTGTCCCAATCCCTCTGGTGCTCGCTGACAACTATTCGGAGATGGTTCTCGATGGTGCGATTGAATCGCTCTACCATCCCGTCGGACTGAGGGTGTAGCGGCGTTGTCCTTGTCTTCCGGATTCCCAGCAGCTGGCATAGGTTCTGGAACACCAGCGACTCGAAGTTCCTCCCTTGGTCGGAGTGCAGCTCCAGGGGTACTCCGTACCGGCTGACGAATTCCTTCACCAGGGTCTCTGCGATCGTCGCGGCTTCTTGGTTAGGGAGCGCATACGCCTCCGGCCATTTGGTAAAGTAGTCGCTGACGAATAATATGTAGCGGTTCCCTGCCTCGCTTAACGGGAATGGCCCAGCAACATCGATGGCCACTCTCTCCATGGGGCTGCCCACGTTGTAGGTCTTCAGTGGACCCCGTCGTCTTCGTCCTGGGCCCTTGCTGGCTGCGCAATCGTGGCACCTCGCGCAGTGGTTCTCCTCGTCTGTTCGGCATCCGATCCAGTAGAACCGCTCTCTCAGCTTCTCCAGGGTCTTCTTTATCCCTAGGTGTCCACCAGATGATCCTCCATTAACTTCCTTCAGGACTTCCTCCGTCATAGCCTTTGGAACGACGACTTGTTCCCGAGATGTCTTCCCGTCGGTGCTCTCCCAGGTACGGTAGATGAGGCCATCCCTTACAATCAGCGAGTCCCACTGTGCCCAGTAGGACTTAAACTTTGGGCTGCAGTCACTCACAATGTTCCACCCGGGTCTGGGGACACAGGCCCTCTTCCATTCGGCTATCAGTCCCAGGTCATCATCTTCTGCTTGTGCCCGCGTGAAAGATTCGCGGCTCCAGTTCCCTTGAAGTTCCACAGTAGCCCGTCGGCACAGTATCCCGGTGTTCTCCTCCCTTCGGGCACAGAAGGTGCAGTCTTCGGGGCACGGTCTTCGTGACAGGTCGTCGGCGTTAGAATGCAGTTGGCCTTTCCTGTGCTGAATCTCTAAGTTGTACTGTTGAAGCCTCTCTAACCACCGCGTGAGTTGACCCTCGGGCTGTTTGAAGTTCAGGAGCCACCGCAGGGATGCATGGTCGGTCCTGATGAGAAATTCTTGCCCGTACAGGTACTTGTGGAAGTGTTCAATGGTCTTCACGATGGCGAGCAGCTCCTTCCTGGTGACGCAGTAGTTCCTTTCTGGCTTTAACAAGGCCTTGCTGAAGTAGGCCACTACTCTCTCCTCGCCGTCCACTACCTGCGACAGGATTCCCCCTATGCCAAAGTCGCTGGCATCGGTATCGACGATGAACCTTGTTCCAGGTCTGGGGTAGGCCAGAATAGGCGCGGTGCACAGAGCCTGCTTGAGTTGTTCGAAGGCACTGTGGCATTCTGCTGTCCACGTGAAGAGTTGGTCCTTCTCAGTCAGTCGATGTAAAGGTTTGGCGATGTCGGCGAATCCCCTCACGAAGCGACGGTAATAAGTGCAGAGTCCCAGGAAGCTTCGTAGTTGGGACTTGTCCTTCGGGACTGGCCACTCCCTCACAGCTGCGGTCTTCTCTGGGTCGGTGCGCACCCCTTCCTCGGAGACGATATGCCCAAGGTACTGGACCCGCTTCTGGAAGAGCTGACACTTCTTGGGGCTCAACTTCAGCTGGGCAGCCCGTAGCTTCAACAAGATCTCCTTCAGGTTGCTCTATTGCTCCTCGAAGCTCCTCCCCAGAACGATGACGTCGTTTAGGTAGGCCAGGCAGGTCTTCCAGTGTAGTCCCCTCAGAATGGACTCCATTAGCCTTTCGAAGGTCGCAGGGGCGTCGCACAGACCGAATGGCATGACGGTGAACTGTCAGAGCCCGCTGCCCACAGAGAACGCCGTTTTCAAGCGGTCCTTAGGGTGGACCTCCACCTGCCAGTAGCCACTCTTCAAATCCAAGGTGGAGAACCATCTTGACCCTGATATGGTGTCCAGCGTGTCGTCGATCCGGGGTAGAGGGTAGCTGTCCTTCTTCGTGACGTCGTTCACCCGCCTGTAGTCTACGCAGAACCTGGTGGAACCGTCCTTCTTCTTCACAAGCACGACCGGAGAACTCCAAGGGCTATGTGATGGCTCGATCACCCCTTGCTCCTTCATCTCTTCTACCATCCGGTCGACTTCGGCTTGCTTGGCGAGCGGGACACGTCGGAATGGGGCCCTGATCGGTGCGCTGTCCCCAACGTCGATTCTGTGCTGGACCAAGCTTGTCCTGCCGAAGTCTTTGCTCCCCACGGAGAAGACATCCTGGAATTCGCGTAGCAGGTCCTGAAGTTGGCGTGATTGCTCTTCGTCTAAATGGTCCTGGGATCCTTGGTACAGCTTCTGTAGTTCTTCTGGCAGTGTGCGTCTTCTTCGGTTGTCCGTCTGCAGGTGTCCGTCCGTCGTGTCGGTGATGCGGGCAATCCAGGTAACGGGCTCGCAGACTCCTAGGTTGGTGTCCCGGTGAACCGTAATGTCGTAGTCGTTCAGGTTGGACAAGCGGACGTACGGCAGAGACGTCGTGTTGATGAGGGTCTTGGCAACTAGCAATCCTTTTGTCAGGATGTCCTCATATTTTGGCTCGATGACAGCCGCCACTCCCTCAGCAGTTCCGTCGACAATTACGGCAGCGCTGACCTCCGTCCTGGCGGGAACGATGACGTCTTCTCTCAGCCTTACTCGTCGTACGGTGATGGACTCGTGCGCAGGTTGCAAAGCAAGTTCCTCACCTCCGAAGTGCAGAGTGTTGGTACTCAGATCCAAGATGATGTTGTTCTGGTCCAGGAAGTCCAGTCCGATGATCACTTCATTTGATACGTCAGCCACAAGCACTGGATGCTTTATCGCCCGTCGACCAATGACGAACTCCAGTGATGCTTCGCCATGTACCGGTGCGGTCTCTCCGGTCGCGGTTATTAGCTGGAGGTTCCTTTGTGTGGGTTGAACTCTCCACTTCGGGATCACGGTGGGACTGACGATGGTCCTCGATGCTCCCGTGTCGATTAGCATGGGCCAGCTCTCTCCGTTGACGACTCCGTCGATCATCAGGCTGCTATTATCCCTCCGTAACTGCGTCACACGAACTTGGACTGCCGGGGCTTGACGACTGTCACAAGCCAACCTTTGCCCCCCTAGGCTGGCTGATACTTGCTTTCCTGGGCCGCGCGGTTTCCCTACGACTGACTGTCCCGACGGAAACCCTTGGCGGCGGCGATCACCGCAGTCCTTGCTCAGGTGGCCTCTCTTACGGCAGGTCCAGCAGGTCGGTAGTCCTCTTCCGGGCCGCCTCTCCGGATGTCCTTCGGCTACGTTTTTGTTGGTGGTACTGCGATTCTTGAAGAAACGGCTTAGCGCCTCCATCAATTCGTCGGCCAGGGGCTTGGTCTCGTTGGTTTTTACTGGTTCGTCGACGTCCACTTGACGCACCCGCGCGTGCATTCTGGATTCCTGTTTTGCCGTCTCGAACTCAAGTGCGTGGCTCAGCGCATCTGCCAGGGTTTTATTGCGCGCGAGACGCAGCGCCTGTTGAGTGTCCGAGTCCCGTAGCCCGTCGGTGAAAGTCTGCGTCGCTATCTGCTCCAGAAAGTCGGCCGGCGCTGTTGGGTAGGCGAGCCTTACGAGGCGTGCGATGTCCATCTCGAACTCCTGCAGGGTTTCCGCGTTCTTCTCTACCCGGGTCCGGAGCTGCATCTGATAGGCCTGCTGAAGATGGCTATCTCCATATCGGGACTCCATATGGGCGATCAGGGAAGCGTAGTCCTGGGATCCAGTCGGGATGGCCTGAAGGACGTTAAGGGCGTCACCTCTCAGCGCTACAATGAGAGCTGTAGCCTTTTCTGTGTTGTTCCAGTTATTTATGGAACAGGCCGCCTCGAACTGACGTAAGTAGGTGTTCCACGGGACCTTTCCGTCGAAGGTTGGGGGCGTCACTCTGCTATGTCCCGTTCCCGATATTCCCGGTGTAACGGTGGGCGGGCCTTGGCGCACCTCGGCAACTTCCTCTCGTAGAGCGTTGAATTTCTCCTCCACCCCCGTCAGTGGGCGTTGGCGCAGCTCGGCAACTTCCTTTTGTAAGGCGTTGAATTTCTCCTCCACCCCCATCAGCGGTCGTTGGCACAGCTCGGCAACTTCCACTTGCAAGGCGTTGAATTTCTCCTCCACCCCCGTCAGTGGGCGTTGGCGCAGCTCGGCAACTTCCTTTTGTAAGACGTTGAATTTCTCCTCCAACCCCATCAGCGCGCGTTGGCGCAGCTCGGCAACTTCCACTTGTAAGGCGTCGAACTTCTTTTCCACTGCCGTGACTTCCTCACGCAGACCCAGTTCTAATTTCTTCAGGTCCTGTGTCAACTTATTCTGACCGTCTTCCATCTTCTTCTGGCCGTCCTCTATCCTCTTCCGGTCCTCCGCTAGCTTATTTTGACCGTCTTCCATCTTCTTCTGGCCGTCTTCTAGTTTGGCAGTTAGGTCCTCGGCTAACTTCTTCTAGCCGTCTTCTAGTTTGGCAGTTAGGTCCTCGGCTAACTTCTTCTGGCCGTCCTCCATCTTCTTCTGGCCGTCCTCCATCTTCTTCTGGCCGTCTTCTAGCTTCTTCTGGCCGTCTTCTAATTTGGCAGTTAGCTCCTTGGTTAAATTCTTCTGGCCGTCTTCTATGCCATTTAACTTTTCTAGCAATGCTGCCATTTGCGCCTCCATTTTAGTTGTTTGCCTTGTAAAGGGCATGCACTCACAGGAAAATTAGAGAAAATGACCTGCTCGGGTTTTGAGACCAGGACCGTCAGGTGTTGTGCTTGAGTTCGTAATCCGGCTTCTGACACCAGTTGTTACGTGCCACCCCATTGTGGCACTTTTGTTAACTGGATCACGGTGGGGGTACAAAGCACAACACCAATTACTGCTTAAAGAAATAATTAACTTTATTGTGGCCAGAAAATTACACTAATCAGCAAATACAAGCAATTAGGAGCCTTACTCCAGTTTCCTCAAGTCTCTTCCTTGAGCGCTCTTGGCCCTTCCACTTGTCAACAGATCACAGAAGTCAATCCGTCCTAATGAGTACGGTGGCCTTGACAGAAACTACCTGCTCCTCTCCTTTATGTTCACCGACCATAATTACTTACGATCACTTGCTGCAGGCTATTTCGCTGTCCACAAGCTGGAGAAACAATGCCACTGGATTTCGTAACTCGCACAGCACTTCGTCACCACACTTCTGTCGCACAAGATAATCGCTCGCACTAGCTCGTAAAACACAACAACGGCCACTGCTTCACGGGTCACTCTTATATAGCAGGCCGGTGACTCAATAACTGCTTCTAGATCCATCCAGGGTCCACGGCTTCTCGAGGTTTCCATCGCTGGTCCAGTCACGAATATTCTGGACTATCCCTTTGTCTGTAGTAGCCCTGTTGCATAAGGCGCGCGCAATACAGGAGGCAGGCCACAGCCCAGCCCTGGGGCAGTTGTGACTCATGCGGCGAGTGATGACACAAACTCACAGCCGTAACAATAATAATTATTAATAATAATAATATTCTGATATGTGCGACATAGGAAAATGAATGAAGTGGTATTTCTATTAACAAATCCATTTTCTTCTACTGTGTACCTCTGAACACAAAGTGGATCTCATCAACTAACCAAGCTGACAGATAAATCTGTTTCATAAAAGCACAGGACAGGAGAAATTTATGAGGACAGTTTTTAATGCATCAACTATTTATTAAAATCTGTTTCAAATGTTGTGTGTGTGGATAATGGCAATATTGACAGCAAGGGATGTCAGATAAAAAAAAAACAATATTACCATCTGGCTCACCCTAAAATTTTAGTCAATAGCCGCCCCTGCAGATATAGTAGCCTCGACTTTCATTAGCGCTTCAAGGAGCGATAAAATTCGACATGTAAGTTGCCCTGGGCGTTAATTAACAAAACTTGTACCCGGCCACTGAGGTCACACGATATTATTATTATTATAGTTCGTCAACACAACATCATTCCAATCACGTGTCTTCCCTTAGTTTTCCTCTTAATTTATATACATTTTAACGGACTGTTGAAGAAGAAGAAAACTAAGGGAAGACACGTTTCGCTCGTCAAGCGAGCGTCAACGGATCAAATTTGCAAGACAAATGGCTCTACTAAACACTACGAAACCTACAGTGACACCCACAGACAGTCTCTGCCCTCCAAACAAAAAAATACAACAAAACCCGCCAGAAAACTGAGTAAGTGTGGTAATTATTAGTCTACTGATAAGGGGGCTTCGGTTGCGTAATTGGTAGCATGCTGTGCCCAAGACCGCGGGTTCAAACCCGGCCGAAGTCGTCCGATTTTTTAAGAGCGTTAAAATCCCCCAGTATGCCTTTCTTCGGAGGGAAAGTAAAGCCGGTGGTCCCATGTCATAGATTTATGGCATGTAAAAGATCCTTCGATTAACTAAACTTGTGCGAAGCTAAATTTCTAGATTAGATTTCATTGAAATCCTCTATCATTGTTCCAACATTCACCACTAAGTGTCAGTGCCATCTGGTAGCGGAAGTTGGAACTACTTGCAATTGAACGGAACTTGTAGCCTACCCCACGGGGTCCTCTGGCGAGCCGAACATGTCCTCGGACACTAGTGGCACTGAAAGCCATACGATAAATAAATAAATTACTGATAAATATTAAGGCATTACTAAGTTTTCTGACGGGTTTTGTTGTATTTTGTTCTTGGAGGACAGAGACTGTCTGTGGGTGTCTCTGTAGGTTTGATAGTGCTTTGTAGAGCTATTTGTCATGCAAATTTGGTCCGATATATATATTGTATAACTAGCAACCCGACCAGTCAGTGATTTCAACCCATCATGCCGAGACGTAAAACGGATATTGGTCGTTGATCATTGATATTGGAAAAAATAAAGCGCTTATCACGTAATGCATTCATAACTCTTCCCGGCATGATGGGTTAAAATCACTGACTGGACTATTGATTATATTATCATGGAGATGCAAGTGCAACAAATTCATGTCAGACGTAATTTAAGAATGGCGAGGTGCATGAAACACAAATCCTCCTTCCGTCCAATCTTAACTTGACTGTGAATTTTGCGGAACGAAAAGTTCACAGGCGAAATGAAGAAAAGCCGAGCTGCACTTCCAGGGAAACTCCAAACACAACCACTCTTCTCTAAAGTTTTTAACTCAACACGACTCGACACTTTGCTGCTGACTGTAACTGGGGCAATAGGTTCTCCCGCTAGCTAGGCTGTAACAGGGATGATAGTCTCGCCCTTAGCTAGCTCGTAAACTGTCGCCTCAGTAGTTGAATGGACTTGGTTGGAAGAAATTAAAACGTAAAAACACTTGTAATGGGCGATGTATTGAAGATAGACATATGCTCTCGCGGACTTTTTTGTAGAACTTTTCATGCTGACCAATTCTTACACTCTTAGTATTTAGATATTTTTAACGGTTTTCCCAGCGTAACCTTACAAAGCGCTCGGACGCCAGGTTTTGTTTTGTCTTTTCCACTGAAATCGTTACTGCTCGGCTTCCTTTGATCATAAATAAATTATTTTCTACAGAAATCGTCCTCCAGATATCCTTTACAGAATGGTGAAAACCGCATCAAAATCCATCCAGTGGTTCTCGAGTTTACCCGTAACATCCAAGAATCGGGGACTTTGTTTTATACTAAGTAGAGATATATAAATCTTAAAAAAAAAATGTGTATTAGTTTTCACGGCCAGTGAATTAAAACTCAACAATTTTTCCAGGTTTGTGCCGTGTCTTGTGTGGGGTTTCGCCTAGGACACCAAGCTGGCTCATCAGCGGGCTTTTGGTATCCGTGCCCGGACCCCCACAGGAGTTGCGAACTGTGCATTACCACCCTTCTTATGAAGTGCACCTGCGCTTGTTTACTGCGAGAGAGAAAATCTCAAGCAGCCTTTCACCTCCCTATGAAGCCAATTGAACAATATAAAAAAAATCTTTATCGCATGTACTGTTATTTATTTCCGGTTATTATATCATATTCCAGTAATTGTAATTATTTAATGTTGACCAACTAAAAGCTATAATATTAATAGTTAATATGGCAACACTGAAAAATGGCTTCAAAGTAACCTACATAATTGTTTATTAAATCGTTGAGGCTTTGTGAACCATTATGTGCATATTGATTCTTGTTTCGCCCTGTGTGAAGCCGTTCTAAAGCACAACGTGCGTGTCTGCCATTGATAAATGGTTTTCCTACGCACCCATGTTATTCACGAGCGGAAATAACCCACATCCAGTGTGGAGAATCGCTAAACATACGTCACTAGGAAGGCGGGTTGTCATACGCTTGCGAAAGCGTGCAGAGACTTCAACGCACGGGTAGAAGATGTTGACGGAAATGTGGGAGGCAGAAGAGAAAATGAAAAGAACTTTCTAACATTACCCAATGATCTGACTGTTACATTGACATTTGTTGTTGTGACATCGTGGTCATGTAGCCCCGTGTACTTGGGCGATGGCCTAGATGTTAGGTCCCTTAAAACAACAATTATCATCATCATCATAATTATGTCCGAGACAATCTTCTTAACATATTCTAATCTTGTCCTCTACCCTGTCATTGCTCCTTGCTATTCCTGGGTACCTTAGTAAGTGATCTACCAACGGTCGAACATCAATTCCGCTTGATTTTCCTTAATTCCACTCGGTCCTCCAAGGGACCCAAAAATAAGTTCCTCAACTCAGCTCAGGCTTTGACAAGGGGTCGGGAAAGGGGTTATCCCCAATGACGTAATCAAATGTCATAACCCTCCTGCTCGCATACCAAGGGCCGGGTCAAACACCTTCTTCAGCGCATTTCCTGTCCATATTTTTATTTAACAATAGTGATTATTATCTAGTTCTTTATGTATTATGTTTATATCTGATTTAACGAATGAGCGGACTTGACTTCAGAGCGCTTGACCGATGGCGTGGTGGTGTTCGCAAGACATTGTTGTGCCATTGGTCAACCGCTCTGATGTCAAGTCCACTCATTCGTTAACTCAGGTATAAAGTGTTTGGCACATTATAACTTATATGGCAGAAAATACAAGTGATTTAAAATTAATCATAATATTCTTTTAATAAGTCTGCCACGTTTTCTATTTTTTTCTACAAATTTTAAGCATTGTTTTTAACATGTGCGTAATTAAATGTTTGTATGTTTTTTAACCTAGTCAGACATTATAAAATTAAATGAAGATAATAGGTGTATCATTTGAACCTAAGAAACTACTTTCGATATCAGCTGCGGAGGCTGAAAATACTGTTCTCCAGCCTAGAACGGAAAAATCAGCTGCATTCAAGAATTCACCCATGCGCTGCATGAGTCAAAAGCCTGAGCGGAGTTGAGGAACTCATTTTTGGGTCCCTTGGAGGACCGAGTGGAATTGAGGTAATCCTGGCTACCTGACTGGAATTCCCGAGCGGAATTGATGCCCGCTCGGGCACTTGGCAGAAACATCTCTCCTTTCCCACTCGTCTTAATACCTCTTCATTTCTTAATCTATGTACCCTCCTCATCTTCATTATTCTCATGCACCACTGCATTTCATATATCCTCTTTTTCGTTGCTCGGAAAGCCCAATTTTTACTTCCATCGAACGCCGCGCTCCAGACAAAGGCTCTTCCATGAACATTACTAATTAAAACCAAAGAATGAATACCTTAACATTATTACAACACAACAGTTATTACGAATTGATTGCCTCTCTGTTTACTTGTGTCATACACCACTCTGCTTATTTGACAGGTACAGTTGCGCGAGTAGGATATGACTCAGCTCCAGTAGCTTCAGTCATCGTTTAACTGTCCGTGGTGACATGAGCTCCTGTGACGCGTATCTACGCTTCTAAGACAGGTAGCGCGCGCAATGCTGATTGACTTATGAGCAGACTGACCTCTGCCATCACTGTGTTCCCCGCTTCACCCCGCGGGGCTCCTACTACAATAATCAGCAAAAGCTGGCGCAGTCACGCTGACAAGGGTAGGATACTATGCATGGATCACCGATTCGAACCATATTTAGTACACGTGTAGGGCATGATCAGGTGTATACAAGGTGCAAGTAGTAAGGTGCGCTTCTTAGCCGTTTCCAAGAAATTAATTAATTGCTATTGCAGTGCGGCGTCCATGTGCGTTGTACGCTAGCAAAAAGCCAACGAGCGCGTGGTGCAGCGCTAAGAGCCCTACTTCGTAAGCGCGGGATCGAATCCCATCGGTAAGCTTTTGCAGTGTGTTTTTATCAATTCAAATGATCTTGTCGACTTCGTCGTTATGTTTTGGGTCTAACGTTATGCAGGACGGAGACGGTTGCGTTACGGAGACTGAGACTGTGACGTCATGCAGCCGCGCGGGGAGCCTAAGTTAATGGGTGAAGGACGGTGAGTGCGTGACGTCATGCAGCCGCGCGGGAAGCCTAAGTTAATGGTTAATGGAGTCTGTTGAAAGAGTCCTGGTGCGTCGAGCGACCTGGGGCTTCGAGCGAAGCGAAAAGAATACAGGGTGACTCCTAAAGAGGTGTCCAAGATGCCAGATAAGAATACAGGGTGACTCCTAAAGAGAAATACAAGACGCCAGATAAGAATACAACGTGACTCTTAAAGAGGTGTACAAGATGTCACACAAGAATACAGGGTGACTTCTAAAGAGATATATAAGATGCCAGATAAGAATACAGGGTGCCTCCTAAAGAGGTGTGCAGGATGTCAGAGCAAAATACAGGGTGACACTTAACGAGGTGTACAGTATGTTAAATTCAATCAAATACAGGGTGACCCTTAAAGAGTTTTGCAAGATATCAGATTCAAATAATGGGTGACCCTTAAAGAGTTGTAAAAGATGTCAGACTTAAATACAGGGTGGTTCTTAAAGAGGTGCCCGCGCGGGAAGCCTAAGTTAATGGGCAAAGGAGTCTGTTGAAAAAGCCTTCCTGAGCCTTTCTAACATGTGTAGCATTTGTAGCATGCGTCATTTGAAATGATATAACGTCTAGTCTTTCAGACTGACTGTATTTTTTTTCCTAAACGTCGGCAATTCGTACAAATGTAGGTATCGTGAACAATGTTTATTTTGCAGTCAATTGAAATAACGTGTTATATGAGCGGGAAAAGAGATTCTGAAATCATCGTATGGGGGTCAACGTTTGTGACATTACATAATGTACAGTATCGACATTGCAAATAAATTGATATTATACAAGGTCAGGTGTATTCTATCATATATACCGGCATTCACTCATACATTGAAGGGCCGGTCTGTTCCGTTCATTGCACGTCTGTGAACCATCAGGCCACCCCGCACCCCGCAAGCAGTGACTCATGCTTTAGGTATTGGTTGAAAATTGCCAATAGTTACAAAAAAAACTGAACACATTGCAAAGGCTCACCGGTAAGATTCGATCCAGCGATCCCGCGCTTACGAAGCAGGATTCTTACCACTGCACCACGCGCTCGTTGGCATTTTACTAGCGTACATCGGACAAAGACGCCGCACTGCAATATTGCAATTTATTAATTTCTCGGAAACTGCTGAGAAGCGCACCTTACTACTTGCCCCTAGTATTCACCTGGTCATGCCCTACACGTGTACTAAAGATGGTTTGAATCGGTGACTCATGCATCGTATCCTCCCGTTGTCAGCGGAAAGCAAATCTTAAGTGGGTAATAGCTACAATATTTTGGCCACGTGATTCGAAATAACAAGTACCGACGCCAGCAGCTAATCATGGAAGGCAAGATTGAAGGACGGCGCAGACCCGAGAGGAGGAGGATTTCCTGGCTCAAGAATTTTCGGGAATGGTTTGAACTTGACTCAGTATCTCTGTTTCGAACGGCAACCACGAGGCAAGGGATTGCAATGAGGATCGGCAATCTTCGACACGGAGACGGCATATAAAGGAGAAGAAATGGGTAATATTAGTCAAGGACCAGCAACATTTTCCATATCGCATCAAAAGTTTTCATTGGAGCAGAGAATAATTACAATCAACATTCCAACCTACGAAGGTCCATACAGTAGCTCTAGCTGCTATCTGGTGACAAACAGAGGAATTTCTCTAGTTTTTCTTTTGTAAACTCATCGACACTCATTCTTTCGCTACATTGTTTTAATTCTATTGAAAAAGGAGGCAAGATCCGTCTACGAATTTTAATGTGTTATTTTCACACGACAATATCCCGAAAATATGAATAACTAGCGGTAGTGCCCGGCTTCGCCTGGTGGATTTATTTGTCTTATGGATGATAATGAATACTACTACAGAACTGGCACATGATACTTAAACTAACAGAAAAAAATATTTAAAAAAATCGGTGCAATTAGGTGAAACGGTGTGGATTTGTACCAAAGGGCCTAAATGCAGGGAATGGGGTGGTCTGTCCAAAATGTTCAGCAGACAGTGTTACCCGCAGGGTTCCAAAGGGTAAGTATACAAATTTTAGTTTAGATCGGTGAAATAGTGTAGATTTGTGACAAAGGGCCTAAATTCACGGAATGGAGTGGTCTGTCTGAAATTTAAAGAGGACAGTGTTACCCCCAGGGTTTCAAAGGTTAAGTATACACATTTTGGTTCAGATCGGTTAAACAGTGTAGATTTGTGCCAAAGGGCCTAAATGCATGGAATGGAGTGGTCTGCCCGAAATTTAAAGTGGAAAGTGTTACCCGAAGGGTTCCAAAGGGTAAGTATACTAATTTTGGTTCAGATCGGTGAAACGGTGTGGATTTGTATAAATAACAAACAGCCAAACAGATATACCAACATTGAGCTTTATAGCATTCCGGGCCTTGAAAACCTTCATCTACACAAAAAGGAATTTTGTTCCCAACTTCTGTTTTCTTTGAGTTATGGTATCATTCGCTTTGTTAATAGTTCTAAATGAAACTCCTCATTGAGACACAGAATACACACCGGCTCGTTTTTATCATTGTTGTAGTGGCAATAACTTCTGGCAAAAGAATATCTTAGAAGTCGTGACAAAATACTTAAAATGGCCAGGTTCCTTTCTTTGCGGAGCGTTGAAGTCTCCGCCTAACGAGCTGTATTCTCGTGCCCATAAACTGTCCCCGTTAGGTCGTGTATCATCAGCCTACTTGCAGGCCACTGTGGAGAATTGGAAATGAACCCGGGAGGTGGTGACAGCCATTGGCCAGGTGCTCGCCATTCTCTGCTCTGCCACTCAACAAAAGAGAAGTCGCCGTCCTTTTATTGCAGTCACTTTCATCCTGTTATGCTCTCAGTGGCGTCAACAACCTTCTTGTTGCTTCAATTAGGGGCTAGGAACATCCTTGATCACGAGTGGTGTTCCGAAAATTAAGTTCGTCACTTTATTTCACAAGGAAGTTGTATTTAGTTCGGTCTGCGCTAGCTCAGCTCTCACAGAAGCTATTAACTAGCGAACGCATATTAACCTACTTTTCTCATTTTGCAAAAATGAGGAAACAGTAGACTTAAGAAATCGATCGGTCTGTCTGTCCTTCTGACTGACTGTGTGTGTGTCCCCCTCCACCCCCCCCCCCCACACCCCTCCCTTCAACTCCTAAACGGCAGCAGCTATCGAAACCAAATTTGGTAAGGGTAAAGAACTATACCTGAATATCTCACAGTCATATTTTAAATTTACGTCAGTGCTTCTTCTTCTTTTACTTCCTTACCTATCCATTTTGCCTCTCGACGTCGGGTCTAGTTAGTTAGTTATTGTTGTTGCCAGCCACTTTCTGTATTCATTCATATTCCCTGCGAGTCTCCTGGTTTGCTGCAGAGTCCTTCCCTTCTTCTCTGCCACCTCTCTGACATATTGAATCCATTCTTTCCTTCGACGACCTCTTCTTCGAGTGCCTTCAAGCTTTGACTCAAACACTGGCTTCGGTTTCCTTTCTTCATCCACCCTGATGATATGTCCATACCATTGTCAAGCTTTCTTCTGGATAGTATGTACTACCAATTCCACGTTTAATTCTTCTCTCATTGCTATATTTCGTACCCTATCTCTTCTAGTTTTATTCACCATCTTCCGGAGGTATTTCATCTCTGAGGCAGGCACTCTACTTTCATGTTTGTCCAGCATAGTCAATGTCTCAGCACCATAGGTGAGTGTAGGTAAAAAAACTGTCTTATAGATTTGAATCTTGGGTTTCTCTGAGACTTCCTTCTTTCCCACAATACACTGGCTCAACTGATAATATACGTTATTTGCCTTCTTTACTCGAGTATTAACCTCTCCGTCGATTCTTCCATCCTCAATCAGCATTGTTCCCAGATATGTAAAGCCGTGGACTTGATCCATAGTCCTTCCTTGCCACTCAATCAACATATCTTCCCTATCTCCTCCTATCTTCATCACCTTACTCTTATTTATATTAATGGTGAGTCTTCTGTATTGTAGGGAAGTTGCCCACTCTGTGACAGCTTGTTTCAGGTCTTCTGAACTACCTATAAGTACTATGTCGTCCGCATACACTACAGTAGTGACTGAAGGTATTGAACCCTTATCATTGTGTCCAATAATAATGTTTCATATTAATAAAAACGATGGAAATACTAAATACATGATATGCTGGATATTTGAGTAATATTGATGTAGCTAGAAATCTGGACTTGGTAAGACATGCTACGTGCTGGCTGGAAATGACCAATAGTTTCACAACCAATGTTATTCTTGGATTTCTGAGAAAATCAGATATGACGCTGTGGCGTACGTGACCATCGAAGGGCAAAATGCTGCGTACAAGGCAAGGAGTGAGAGAGAGGAGAATAGTCGTGACGTCAAAATAAGGGCGGGATTTGTAAGGTCAGAGCTCCAACGCCAACTTATCTGACCAATAAGAAAACATGACGCCAGAACATAGCGTCAGTGTGTTTTGCGCGGCAATCGGATATAAAAAGATCTAGCGATCGGTTTGCTTGTTCGACGGCAGATTCGCGACCTGTGAGAAAATACAAGAATTTTGAGAGGTCACACATAATTATAGGCCCATTACTTAAAATATTGAGGAGCTGTTTTTCTCCCACCATTGAAACTTTAGGCTTTCTGTATATATACAAATGTCTGAGATGAATCGGGGCACTCCTAATTATTCTTCGACAGTCATTTTAAGACGTCCTTAAGACGATATGGTTTTAAAATTATAGTTGTGTGTCGGCAACGAAGTTGGAAATTTTCATAAATTGTGAGATGGCAATTAGCCATAGAATAGGGAAAGTCGACGATTCTGCATAGGACGATCTGAGGAAATAAAATACTTAGAACGCAGATAGAACAGTTTAAAAACTTTGATTTTAATTGTGTTTTAACAGCAGCAAAATGTCGACCATGGAGAGAAGACAGCAAGCTTCATCCTCCATTACCATCAGTGTTATGGGCTAACGGCCTAATGATGGGAATTGACGAGGCGGGAGGCCTCTGGAAAGCAGTTTAAGTGATGAGTATTAAAAAATTGATTTATTGATTTTGGACGAGGGGAATCGCGAGAGATGTGTGGAACTTTGTATAGATTTTATTTGTGTGGTTTAATTTAAATTTCAGGGTTTGATTTCTTAACTGACATGCGTGTAGTAAATTTTGGCATTGCGTGACAATTATGTTGTACAGTAAATTTTGTAATTTAAATGTTTTCCTTATGTATACGTAATTCTTATTGCGAAACGGCCGCATCGATTAACGTATCTATAAAAAGTGTAGCCATGAATGAGAACCTAGGAACGACAATGATAAATGGACTGATTTAATGATATGTTAAACTAATTACTACGTGGGGGGAATATTTGCATTTTGTTGCTTTGATAACTCGGGCTAGGACTGATCCTGTTATTTATTCTTTATTGTCATTTGGACATGTTGTGTGTCATTATCTGAGAGGTGTGCTGATTAATGCTACGACGTGATCTTCGAGAAATGTGCCACGTATTTTTGGGTGTAAGTGATGATGATGAGGAGAGGTAAAGCCTGTCCATGACTGCGATATCATTCCGGCAAACTAGTTATCCGTGGGGATAAGTTTGACCTGGGAATGTATTCTTAAAAATCCCTGAGAGGATGTTTTGAGATAATGTGTTATTTATTTGTACGCGTTTAACAGGTGGCGATTAGCAAAGGTGCTGTACGCTGGCTATGGGCCAGAATCTATATTTAGCGTGGCACTAATTACTACTTGGGGAAGAAATCAGCCACTCTCTCGGTGATGCGATAACAGGCCCGGTTGTCTCCAGCTCGTTATGACACGTTATGTTTGCTTTAAAGCCTAATGAGTTAAGGTTATTTTATTTGGTTTAATTTGGGAAGTTGCCATGTTGTCGATCCAAGTTTCTTTTATCATTACTACGACTTATTTGTTCATTGTTTTAAAACGCCAAACTTTCCGGCGTGAAAATTAAAAGTTATATTTTGTTGTTGTTGGCTCTTATTTTCAAGGCCATTGTATTCATATAAATATAATTTGGCAACCGGCCAAACTTGTTCATGTCATGTTATGCTATCCTAGTGTTTAAGGTATAAGACGGTAATTCCGCAGCCCTTAGTTTAAATAATACACACGTGTATTTGGTTGTGGTAATCTAAGGTTAGAGCATGTCAGTAGTGTATATAAATATGTAATTGTTGTTCCCACATTTCCGTAATTCGTCCTTCGCAGTACGGAGTCCGTTCCCGAACCAACTGTTTTGGTCGGAAACGAGCGCCCGTCAAAATGCTCATTACTTGAACTAGTCTTAAAACCCGTGTCGCTCATAAATATTAAATTTTTGTACTATTTTATTTGTTTGTTATATTTGGATCTTGTGATCCGTTTTCTTTTGTTACCTTGATTTAAGTGACATTGCAGTCACAATGCTTGTTGACAGCTGTCATGCCATGTCGTCATGGTACGTCAGGCTGGTCAGTGTTAGATCTGTTCACGCGAGTGAACAATAAAAGGGTGGTTATAGATTTCTTTTTTTTATGTTTGATTCAGTTAATAAATTTCATTTTGTTAGTAGATCCTGTTGTTTTTCTTGGCTTTATAATAATAATAAGTTAACCTTATGAACCTTGGAAGTTATGTTGATAGCAAAACCTCTAAATCACATTCACAAGAATCCATTACGACCCCGAAATTTTGAATCTTGTCTACATGCTATTTTCCAAAGGGTTTATAAGAGTTACTTTGGCTTCCGAACGTGTGGCATTTGTGTTTTAGAGTAAAAAAATAGATCACCGGCATGTGATAAGTTTATTAACGTAAGTTAGGCGAAGATAGTACCGCCAAATGTTTGAAAATATAAAGTCATGGAGTTTGCAATAAAGTAAATGTGGAACAAGTTAAGTGTTTGAACTTTGATTAAAATTAGAACAAACTGTTCCAGGCGCCCAATAAAATTAAATTAGCTTTGTGTAGAAAAGCCAAACTCAAAGAATTATTTGACAGGAAGGTTAGACCTTAAAAACTAATTAATACTCTATTAATTGGTTAAAATTTGTAAGTAAAGTAAGGTCAGGAAGATTATAACTGAATCAAAGGGTTAAAATTAAATGGAATAATAAGTAAATTATACTCAGTGATGCTATAGTTTGTGGGAGTAATTTAAAGTAAATGAACTGAGTATGTAAAGGGTTAATGTGTGTATATTTAATATATGTGAGCGCGCGTATCCAGGGCTCCGCCCTTATGTCATTTCCCTATGTCTCAAATATATTATTGTTGTGATGGCAACTCTGGGAGAAATTCGCGAAGTGATTGAACTAGCATCCGCTCGTACGCGAGAACAACTTAGTGAGATGAGAAAAGACATAACCAATGAAATACAGACACAGTTAGCGGCAAATAGTGAAGAAACGCAGATACAGTTAACGGCCATAAATAAACAATCGACAGAAACGCAGACACAGTTAACGGCCATAAATAAACAATCGACAGAAACGCAGACACAGTTAGCTGCTATAAATAAACAATCGGAAGAAATACAGACACAGTTAAACACAAAACTATCTGAAGTTAACGAGAATATAAATCAGAAAATCGCTACACAAAACATTCTGGTTAGTGAACAATTACATAGGCAGTCTGAGAAAAACAATGAAATGTTAAACGCACAAGACGAAAGGAACACTCAAAATCTAGCTGCGCTAACGGTAGAAATCAAAGAGCACACAAAAGAACAGCTAATCCAATTAGCAAAGGACGTTAGCACTAACAATACCAAACAATTAGGAATAATAAAAGGTATCGAAGATTCGTTTAAAAAGGAAATAAAAGGAATGGATGAGACTGTTATGGCAAAACTAGCACAAATCGAGCAAGCGTGTTTGACCAGCTCATCTGAAATCAAAGAAGCACACACAAACTTAGAAAAAAGGTTTGAGATGATCGAACGAGGGACACAGGGTATGCAAGATCAGATAATTACAGTAGATAACAATATCACGGGCTTAGTGACGGAACTCAACAAATTAGAAATACAATCAATTAAGAAATGGAAAAAGTTAGAAATTGACCAGGAAGAAATTAAACAAACATTAGAACAGAACAACATTTCTCTGGGAGAAAGGATAGATAAACTTGAAGATAATCAGGAGGCTAATCAACAGGAAGTCGAAAAACGCTTTGTTAAATTGAAGGATACTATTAGGAAAGATTGGACCAAGATGAGCGCTGATTCGAAAGATGAACGGCTCGCAGTAAGCAAGAAGCTAGGGGAAAATAACGCGAAAATACAGGCGTTAGAAGAAAATATGAAGTTAAGGTTTCAAATTCAAGAGGACCGCATGATAAAATCGGAGTTGCAGTCACTTGGACATAATACGATGTTTGCGACACTAATGGAAAAAGGGAAAGGGGAGAATGCGGAAAGAGAGCACACAATAGACAGCCACGAGCTTGGGCAAAGTCCAAGAACGGTAGACACGCAAGCATTCCAGAATTATGAGGGTCGTAGCTCGACACCTCAAAACACACAACTTCCCACGCAAGTTATACAAGTCATCCGTGGAAACGAATTTAAACCGAATAAGTTTTTACCAGAGAGCGGAGGGACACCTAAAGCTTTCTTAAGGGAACTGACAGAATATTTTTCGGACCAAAATGTTAGCTCAACGCGACAATTAAGAATGGTTGAAAAATTTTTGGCGGGCTCAGCACTTACCTGGTATCTTGGATTTAAGAACACATTTAAATCAATGGAAGGTTTCCACAAGGCCTTCCTAAGCAAATACTGGAGTGGGTCGTATCAACAAAGCTTGCGAATGGACTTATACTCGCGTAAATACCATTCCACGCATCAGACGAAATATGCAGATTTTTTCGCCATGCAACTTGTCAAATTGCAAGATCTTGATAATCCCCCCAGCGAAATGGAGCTAATAACTACTATAGGAAAGCAGATGCCTATTAGCGTTCAGCAATTCTTGGTGGCGGCAAATATTACGACCGTGGTCCAGGCAGAAGAGGTATTAAGGAAGATAGATGAAACCACTAATTACATCAACCCGAGAGAGAAGAGACAGATAGAGTTAGTTAACGCAGTCGAAGTAGTCAAGACACCGAACAAAAACACGAGGTCGCAAGCTACAAACACTGGGGATAACCAAAGACGGCAGAGCACCGAAGAATATGAGCCGAGATCTCAACCGAGATACGAAAATAGGGACAGAAACCATAACAATCAGGAAGAAACTAACCGCTACCGGAACACAAACAATCAGCAGTGGCGAGATAATAGGAGATACCAAACGTCATACAATAGGAATAATAATAATAACGCACCTTACAATCGAGGATGGCGTGGAGGACACTATAATCAACAATATAGGCCCAGAGACAATAGGCGTTACAATCAACAATATAACGCACAAAATAACCAGCGGTTTAACGAGCAATCGGATCCAAGGGATGATCAGAGAAATTGGAACGAGAGACACGCTGACCCGCAACAGTACCTGGAGGAGCCACGTAACATGGAAGGAAATAATGATAAATGGGAAAGAGCGATAGATCGGCGGAAGAATCCCGACAACCACGAGGAGGAAAACGGAACACATCAAATGTTGGAGGCCATGCATGTAGAAACCCAGAGATATTTGGAGGAGCTGCATGGAGAAGAAGAAAATAGAGCAGCCGACAATAGGAAACAGAAGAATAGCAGGAGAGATTCGCAGACCGTGTCAGGCAAAGGTCTCGAAATATGGTAAAAAAAAAAGTTATTGTACGGGAATCGGAGAAGAAGAAGGGAGAAGGAAGAAGATGGCAACGCGGGGGAGAAGAAGGAGATGACATCACGGTAAAATGGAGAAGAGACAGGAGCGGCTTAAGGAAGTTCAACTAGGGGTTACGAATTTAGGTAACAACGCCTACAGAGTCCGAGAGGTGAGCACAGGAAACATGGCAGTATATAATATCTCAAATTTAAAATTGTATCATCAGAGAGAGCCATACGGACCGAGAAATAATGTTACTGCAGCAAATTAAACATTCGCGTGATAACATACAACAAAAGATACGGGGGTACTCTAGTGGTTAAAGCGCTCAAAAGACAGCTCTGACGTGTTTACAAGTTCAGGCGGAAGTCGTTAATGAATATGTTGATGTTTTGAAAGAGTGAGAGGGGAGACGAGTAGCAAGGAAAGAGGCCGGAGGGCATAAGTATACAGGAATTTCCTAATGAGTTTGGAACGAGACGGCTACTGAAACAGACAGAGGCGGACAGTCATTATATTTGAGGGTGACCAGCAACTTCAAATTTGAGCCAGAAAAGTAGGGGATGTGAAATTCGACTTCATTTGAGTTCGAATTTCATCAACTAGGGGTCGGATGAACCCTTATCATTGTGTCCAATAATAATGTTTCATATTAATAAAAACGATGGAAATACTAAATACATGATATGCTGGATATTTGAGTAATATTGATGTAGCTAGAAATCTGGACTTGGTAAGACATGCTACGTGCTGGCTGGAAATGACCAATAGTTTCACAACCAATGTTATTCTTGGATTTCTGAGAAAATCAGATATGACGCTGTGGCGTACGTGACCATCGAAGGGCAAAATGCTGCGTACAAGGCAAGGAGTGAGAGAGAGGAGAATAGTCGTGACGTCAAAATAAGGGCGGGATTTGTAAGGTCAGAGCTCCAACGCCAACTTATCTGACCAATAAGAAAACATGACGCCAGAACATAGCGTCAGTGTGTTTTGCGCGGCAATCGGATATAAAAAGATCTAGCGATCGGTTTGCTTGTTCGACGGCAGATTCGCGACCTGTGAGAAAATACAAGAATTTTGAGAGGTCACACATAATTATAGGCCCATTACTTAAAATATTGAGGAGCTGTTTTTCTCCCACCATTGAAACTTTAGGCTTTCTGTATATATACAAATGTCTGAGATGAATCGGGGCACTCCTAATTATTCTTCGACAGTCATTTTAAGACGTCCTTAAGACGATATGGTTTTAAAATTATAGTTGTGTGTCGGCAACGAAGTTGGAAATTTTCATAAATTGTGAGATGGCAATTAGCCATAGAATAGGGAAAGTCGACGATTCTGCATAGGACGATCTGAGGAAATAAAATACTTAGAACGCAGATAGAACAGTTTAAAAACTTTGATTTTAATTGTGTTTTAACAGCAGCAAAATGTCGACCATGGAGAGAAGACAGCAAGCTTCATCCTCCATTACCATCAGTGTTATGGGCTAACGGCCTAATGATGGGAATTGACGAGGCGGGAGGCCTCTGGAAAGCAGTTTAAGTGATGAGTATTAAAAAATTGATTTATTGATTTTGGACGAGGGGAATCGCGAGAGATGTGTGGAACTTTGTATAGATTTTATTTGTGTGGTTTAATTTAAATTTCAGGGTTTGATTTCTTAACTGACATGCGTGTAGTAAATTTTGGCATTGCGTGACAATTATGTTGTACAGTAAATTTTGTAATTTAAATGTTTTCCTTATGTATACGTAATTCTTATTGCGAAACGGCCGCATCGATTAACGTATCTATAAAAAGTGTAGCCATGAATGAGAACCTAGGAACGACAATGATAAATGGACTGATTTAATGATATGTTAAACTAATTACTACGTGGGGGGAATATTTGCATTTTGTTGCTTTGATAACTCGGGCTAGGACTGATCCTGTTATTTATTCTTTATTGTCATTTGGACATGTTGTGTGTCATTATCTGAGAGGTGTGCTGATTAATGCTACGACGTGATCTTCGAGAAATGTGCCACGTATTTTTGGGTGTAAGTGATGATGATGAGGAGAGGTAAAGCCTGTCCATGACTGCGATATCATTCCGGCAAACTAGTTATCCGTGGGGATAAGTTTGACCTGGGAATGTATTCTTAAAAATCCCTGAGAGGATGTTTTGAGATAATGTGTTATTTATTTGTACGCGTTTAACAGGTGGCGATTAGCAAAGGTGCTGTACGCTGGCTATGGGCCAGAATCTATATTTAGCGTGGCACTAATTACTACTTGGGGAAGAAATCAGCCACTCTCTCGGTGATGCGATAACAGGCCCGGTTGTCTCCAGCTCGTTATGACACGTTATGTTTGCTTTAAAGCCTAATGAGTTAAGGTTATTTTATTTGGTTTAATTTGGGAAGTTGCCATGTTGTCGATCCAAGTTTCTTTTATCATTACTACGACTTATTTGTTCATTGTTTTAAAACGCCAAACTTTCCGGCGTGAAAATTAAAAGTTATATTTTGTTGTTGTTGGCTCTTATTTTCAAGGCCATTGTATTCATATAAATATAATTTGGCAACCGGCCAAACTTGTTCATGTCATGTTATGCTATCCTAGTGTTTAAGGTATAAGACGGTAATTCCGCAGCCCTTAGTTTAAATAATACACACGTGTATTTGGTTGTGGTAATCTAAGGTTAGAGCATGTCAGTAGTGTATATAAATATGTAATTGTTGTTCCCACATTTCCGTAATTCGTCCTTCGCAGTACGGAGTCCGTTCCCGAACCAACTGTTTTGGTCGGAAACGAGCGCCCGTCAAAATGCTCATTACTTGAACTAGTCTTAAAACCCGTGTCGCTCATAAATATTAAATTTTTGTACTATTTTATTTGTTTGTTATATTTGGATCTTGTGATCCGTTTTCTTTTGTTACCTTGATTTAAGTGACATTGCAGTCACAATGCTTGTTGACAGCTGTCATGCCATGTCGTCATGGTACGTCAGGCTGGTCAGTGTTAGATCTGTTCACGCGAGTGAACAATAAAAGGGTGGTTATAGATTTCTTTTTTTATGTTTGATTCAGTTAATAAATTTCATTTTGTTAGTAGATCCTGTTGTTTTTCTTGGCTTTATAATAATAATAAGTTAACCTTATGAACCTTGGAAGTTATGTTGATAGCAAAACCTCTAAATCACATTCACAAGAATCCATTACGACCCCGAAATTTTGAATCTTGTCTACATGCTATTTTCCAAAGGGTTTAGTATATTGGTCTCATTTTCCAGTTTCCAATTTTCATTCGCCTTGTCCTAGTTCTGCATTGACTGATCACTTGATTCATGAATACAATGAAGAGGAGTGGACTCAGGCTGTCTCCTTGTTTCACTCCTCTGTCCATCCTGAATTGTCCACTCTCATGTCCATCCAATCTCACTAATCCCTTGACCACCTTATACACACTTTGAATTACTCTGATCGACTTTCTTCATGTCGGTAACATTTCCAGTGCTTTCCGTATTTCCTCTTTAGATACCGATTCAAACGCAGCTGTAATGTCTAGGAATGCCAGATATGCTTCCTTCCCTCTGTTGTTTATTCTCTCTATGAGGTGTGGAAGGCAACTAATCTGATCTCGAGTTTGCCGATGTGGGCGGAATGCTGCTTGTTCTTCTTGTAGCTCTGGCTCCATCTGTCTTCGTAGTCTTTTCTCTACAATTCTCGTGTATAGCTTCAATACAACGGATGATAAGCA
This sequence comes from Meconema thalassinum, assembly GCA_946902985.2. NCBI lineage: Eukaryota > Metazoa > Arthropoda > Insecta > Orthoptera > Tettigoniidae > Meconema > Meconema thalassinum. Next base: position 57,062,993 of record OX336398.1, on the reverse strand, counting down.
AATTGCTCGATAGTTCCGACAATCTGTTGTGCTTCCTTTCTTATGGATTGGGATGTTGATGTTGTTTGTACATTCCTCAGGTATTGTTTCTTCCTTCCAGCAAATGTTAAACAGAATTCTTAACCATTCTTTTAATTCATCACTTCCTCTCTTAATCAATTCAGGAGCTATATCATCCGGACCCGATGCTTTACCATTCTTCATCTTGGTTATCGCTTCGTTAATTTCATATCTACTGATTTCTTCTTCTTCTTCGTCCTCTATCCCTTCTGATTGTAGTTGTTGCTCTTGCTCTATCTCTTCCCTCTCAGTTTCGAACACCTCTGCATAGTGATCTCTCCATGTTTCCAGTACTTCTTCTACTTTGGTTTAAAGTATGCCATCTTTGTTTTGTCTACTTCTTACTTTCTTCCCATATTTTCCTCTAAGTCCTTTGACAATGGTCCAGAACCTTCGTTTATTTTCATGGAATTTTTTCTGTTTCTTCTCCAAATACTTTCCAACTATCTTCTTTCGCTTGCCTGACAATTTCTTTCGATACATTTCTAGCTTCCACAAATTTTTCCCAGTCATCCCTCTTCTTGCTTTGTACACATTTCTTCCATGCTTCTTTCTTCTCCTTTACTGCCTCCTGCACTACTTCATTCCACCATCTAGTTCTCTTCTAATAGCCTCCCACTGTCTTCATCCCACATATGTCTTGTGCTGTTTTCTTGATGATGTCTCTTAGTACTTCCCAGACTTGTTCAGCTGAATTCATGTCCGTATTCCCTCTGGCTGCCGGCAGCCTATCATCCAACTCATCTCTATATCTCTTATTTTCTTCATCATTAAGTTGGTCTATGTTCAACTTGGAGTCCTTTCTGGGTCTCTGAGGCTTTGGTGTCTGGAAGTGCGTAGTCATGGCTAATAGGTGATGTTCAGTACTCATCTCCGCACTTCTAAAAACTCGTACATCATCGATTGCATATCTTGCACTCTCTGTGTATGTAAAATAGTCTATAGCACTCGTTACATCTCGTCCTTCAGCTACGTATGCCATCTGATGACATTTCTTATGGGGAAAGAAAGTGTTTCCAATAAGTAATAGATTATCTACGCAAATCTCTATCATTCTGTCTCCATTACGATTCTTAACTGCTTCTGCCGCATATTAGCCAACACATCCACATCCTTCCTCAAACTCATTACCTATCCATGCATTCCAATCTCCCATGACAACGACATGTTTATTCCCATCCTGAGCCCTGTTAATTGTTGTCTGCAAGGCTTGGTAGAAGGCATCTTTCTCTGATTCACCCCTGTCTTCTGTGGGTGCATATATCTGGATGATCGAGATATCCTCTTGTAAGCTGAGGTCCATTCTGATTATCCTGGAATTTTCTGCTACCCAGTATCTGACTTGGTTGTTGAGTGTAGGACTTAGTATGACTCCAACTCCCTCTTTGGTTCTTTGATCCCTATCCACACCGGAATACCACAAGGAATATCCTTTTTCCATTGCCATTTGTCCACTAACCTTCTTCTTTGTTCCACTAATCCCCAGCAAAGAAATTTTATATTTCTGCATTTCATTTATTATTTCTACTTCCTTTCCTGTCAGAGAAGTTAGATTCCTTGATTGTCCTTTTCTCGCAGGGTCGTATCATGTTTATCCATCCGGCTCTTCCGTTTGTTCTCTGAATTTGATAAGCTTCACCCGACGTGGGTAATCACCCCTATGCGAGCTAGCACAGTGGAGGGGTTGCCTCCTCACAGCATCTGTACCTACTGGACTTTTCTGACAGGGTTGTTCCCTCTTATCTGAGCATATCTCGTTTTAAGGCGCCGGAAACGCGCCCTCACCCCTCCCTTACGGGCTGGGATTTGCTGGTTGCATTGCCAGGCAGAGCCTCCCAACTAGGGCATTTCTCAGAATTTACCAGACACACCTACTCAGCATTGGTGTCCCCACCAAGACCCAATAACCAGCCATTCACCCTCCTCCTTTCTCAACCGGGATTGGGACCGGCTATGGCGAAATTCAGTGCTACAACTGCTAAAACTTCGCAATTGAAATTTCAGCTCTCTGTTGGATATCTCAGAAGTTATGCATGCGAGCTATTCCAAAATTGGCACACATATAGATAATAATATTCCAGATCAATTTTCAGAAGTCCATATATGCCAGTGTTGCCAACATGATTCTAAGCCAGCCGATAGGACCAATTTCTAAATGCATGTAACTTCTATACTATCGATTGGATTTCAACCAAGTTTCGTATATACTATTTGAACTACAACAGATATGAATGTGCGTATTCTAAAGAGCCAACAGGGCTGCCAACTGTTAATAAATGTTCTCTCTAAGTTTAAACCCTAATATCAATATATCAGAAAGTATGCAAGCCAGCAGCTCCAAACTTTGCACACGTATAGTACCTGACATTTTACCTTAGTTTGGTGTAACTTATATACATCAGTGCTGCCAACATGATTCTAAGCCTGCTGATAGGTTCAGTTTTTAAATGCAATTAAATTCTATACTAGCAAATGAATTTCAACCAAATTTCGTATGTGCTTTGTGTACCATAACAGCTATGACTATGCGTATTCGTAAGAACAAGCAGGGCTGCCAACTGTTAATAAATTCTCTATTTGTTTAATCCTAATATCAGAAAGTACCGTATGCAAGCCACCTGCTCTATACTTTGCACACGTATAGTACCTGCCATTCTAGATTAATTTGGAGTAACTAATATACCTCAGTGCTGCCAACATGATTCTAAGCTTTCTGATAGTTTTAAATGTAATTACATATAACATCTATACTAACAAATGGATTTTATCCAAAATTGGCACAATAGTAGATCGTAATATTTCAGATTGATTCTGAGCATCGCATACATGTCATTGTTCCCAACATGATTTTACGCACACTGATAAATCCAATATCTAACAGCATGTAACGTCCATACTATCCATTAGACTTCAAGCAGATTTTGTATTTGCATTCTAAACTTTAAGAGATGGAACTAAGAATATTTAGAGTCACCAGGGCTGCCAACTGTAGTAAGCTACTCTATTAAGCTACACTATTTCAGGTGTATTTCAAACTGCAGTACTTAGAAATGTTAGTATTACCAACTTTATTTCATCATTATTCTGGACATGAATCTTAAAATTTAAGAAACGTAGGATCTTTAGTTCGTCATGGAACTACTTGTTAATCTTAATTTCAATTGGTTACAATGTACCAAGAGTACAAAAATCACTGCTAAATAACACGAATATTTTTGGGATTCGAGGTAGATTGGATTATTTTTTTATGTTCGACCCTGGCTGTTACCGGAATATGTCAGAAAACTGTGTTATAATGAGGCTTATTACAACACTATTTTTCCTTATGAAACAGTTTCTCCCACCAATCAGAGCTCAAGAAACAGTTGTTTGACCAACTAGATAATTAGATGTGCTGATTTCCACGGCCTTCTAAATTAAATTTCACTGCCTGGCCTAGTGTCATAGTAGGGAAATCGAGGAGGCCATGGTCAAATACAAGGCATTCTCTGCGTCTCATGCGCTCTGTTCAGTACATTAAACTGCCGAAATCTCGACAGATATTTATGAATATTTATGTTCGAACATAAAATAGTTAAAAAAATTATCGTCGAACATAAATAGTCGTATGCAACTCGCCTATAATGGTAATTAAGACACTCGTATGGAAATTATAAAACTCGCGTACGCTCGTGTCTTAATTATTGCCATTATAGGCTCGTTGCATAATGTACTATTATGTCACGATTATAAAACGAAACCGGGTGAGTTAGCCGTGGTCGTTACGGCATGACTGCTGGCAGTCGCTCACATCCGGGAGGCGAGGAGGTTCAAATCCCCCCGCCGGCAACCTTGAAGATGGTTTTCTGTGGTTTCCCATCTTCCTTCCAGGCAAATGCCGGGGTTGGTCCCTAACTATAGGCCACAGCCGCTACCTTCCAACTCCTCGTCCTTACAATCAAACTTTCCTCCCCAGACAACACTCCACACGCAACAGTACGTGTCCGCCTCGAAGCAGCTACAAACTGGCGAGCCGAACATGTCCTCGGACACTCCCGGCACTAAAAGCCATACGCTAAATAAATAAATAAAAAAAAACCAACATGTTTTATGGCATTTTAAGCCGCGTGCGCTCCTGTACCTGCTTGTGTTGCTTGTAATTTTTATTTTTCTGTTTTTTTTTTTATGTTTTTGTTTTGTTTTGTTTCGTATGTGTTTTTGTTTTGTTTTTGTGTTTTGTTTTGCTTTTCGTTTATTTGTGCTTTTGTTTTGCATTTAGTTTTGTTTTTGTGTTTTTATGTTTTTTTTTGTGTTTTTGTTTTGTTTTTGTGTTTTGTTTTGTTTTTCTTTTTTTTCGTGCTTTTGTTTTGCATTTTGTTTTGTTTTTGTGTGTTTATGTTGTTTTTTTGTTTTTTGTGTTTTTGTTTTGTTTCGTTTGTGTTTTTGTTTTGTTTTTGTGTTTTGTTTTGCTTTTCGTTTTTTTTCGTGCTTTTGTTTTGCATTTTGTTTTGTTTTTGTGTTTTTATGTTGTTTTTGTTTTGTTTCGTTTGTGTTTTTGTTTTGTTTTTGTGTTTTGTTTTGCTTTTCGTTTTTTTTCGTGCTTTTGTTTTGCATTTTGTTTTTGTGTTTTTATGTTGTTTTTGTTTCTTTGTGTTTTTGTTTTGTTTTTGTGTTTTGCTTTTCGTTTTTTCATGCTTTTGTTGTGTTTTTGTTTTGTTTCGTTTGTGTTTTTGTTTAGCTTTTTGTTTTTATGCGTTTTTGTGTTCTTTCTGCTTTTTGTTTTGTGTTTTTGTTGTTGTTGTTTTTGTTTTGATTTTTGTTTTGTCTCAGTTTCTGTTTCTGACTTCGTTTTCGTTTCTGGTCCTGAGCTACAATGTCAAAATCTTCCGGAAGTCTCAACTTGCTACCCATTGCAATAGTTAGCTTTCTAATGAAATCTATCTACAATGAAGTTTTGTATCTTGCTTCATAATCATTACTGCTTTTTGGCTCCTTCCAAATGTATTCTTTCTGTACATCCGTCATCAATTTTGCATAATGGATTTTGCTACCATTTTCTAGTTTCTCACGCTAATGGACGCTGCGGATTAAGGCCATACATTGCTCGCTCTCAACACTGGAATGGAATAAGCTGTTTCGCGAGGACACAGAGCAGAGAACTGTGATCATTAGGGTCACCGCATTTGTCAGGCGGTGCTTAGCTAGTCACCATTCCAATGGCATCATAACTTCCTTCGAGGCAGCAAATATATGGCATATACACAGTGTGGGCGGAGTCTAACTGGACAGCGGGGAACATATTATTTCCTTGGCCAGGATGCGTCCAAAGGCCTAGGGAGTCTTTCACTTTCCCGCCTTAATTGGCTCTTCTCTCATCTTTTCTGATCCCTCATTCTTCTAGGGATCAGCCTTCTCTTTCTTTTCATTAAAGTTCCTTTTCTCTTTAAGATTCCCGCCCTTTTTTATGAATTGGCTCCCCCCGTGTCTCTAAATTACATTTTGTGCGTATTTTGAATCTCAACCACATTTTGTAAGTATTTTCAATCTACATTGCGTTTTGTAAGAATTTTCGATCTACATTGCGTTTTGTAAGAATTTTTGATCTAAACTCCATTTAGTAGACTAAGTATTTTCAATCTAAATTGCATTTTGTAAGTATTTTGAATCGCGGGCTTCCAAATATTGTGAGTATTTTGAATCTAAATTACATTGTGTAAGTATTTTCAATTTCAATTGCATTTTGTGAGTATTTCGAATCTACATTGCATTTTGTAAGTATTTTGAACTTCATGAAAGGTGCATGGTTTATCGAAAAAAAAGTAGTTCCTTGAAAAACTATACGTTTTGAAACCCATGCCGAGCAGCCAGATGAAGTGAACAAAGAAACGAAGGATATTTACGTTTGACGATGTCGAAATGTAAATATTATATGTCAGAAAACTGCACTATAATGAGGCTTATTATAGTACAAGTTTTCATTATGGGACAGTTTCTCCCACCAATCAGAGCTCAAGAAACAGTTGTTTGACCAATTAGGTAAGGGTAGCATCGCACCTGCGCTGAGTTCCAAGACCTTCTAATTTCAATTTCACTGCGTGACCTGGTGTCATAGTGGGGTAATCGAGGAGGCCATAGTCGAATACAAGGTATTCTCTGCGTCCCATGCGCTCTGTTCAGTACATAAAACTGGCGAAAACTCGACAGATATTTAGGAATATTTATGTTCGAACATAAAATAGTTATAATAATTATCGTCGAACATAAACAGTCGTATGCAACTCACCTATAATGGTAATTAAGACACAAGTATGGAAATTATAAAACTCGCATACACTCGTTTTATAAACATACTCGTGTCTTAATTATTGCCATTATAGGCTCGTTGCATAATGTACTATTACGAGTCTACAGTCCCTATCTACAAGGAAAAACACTGCCTTCAAGAAATAGAAGTTATTGGTTTATTAGTGGTTGCCCGGAGAACAATACGATATCTTTTTGCTGCAACGTGTAAAAGATTTCCTATATCAAATGCCACCATTAACACCATAGCAATAAAAGCCCTTAAAGGATCTATTAGTATTTTGAGAAATCACCTATATTCGTAAATTATGTGTATTTTAAGGCTGAATAGCTATTGTAATTATTTATTTATAGTTGCGGTTTGCCCACTCTTCAGTTCTTTGTTCTAATTTATGTGTGTCATTAGTCGTAGTTTGTTAACCTTCTAATTTTTCTGCTTTCTCCTCATTAGCCTACTTTTCACATTTTGCAAAAATGAGGAAAAAGTAGACTTATGAGATCGGGCAAATGTGTGTCTGTCTGTCTGTCTGTCTGTCCTTCTGTCTGTCTGGCTGTGTGTGTCTCCCCCCCCCCCTATCAACTCCTAAACGGCTGCAGCAATCGAAACAAAATTTGGTATGAGTAAAGATCTATACCTGAATATCTCACGGCCATATTTGAAAATGATGTCAGTGCTACCAACTGCTGAAAAATCGCAATTGAAATTTGAGCTCCATGTTGGATATCATGGAAGGTATGAATGGGAGCTATTTCAAAATTGGCACACGTTTAGATAATAATATTGCAGGTTAATTTCCAGGAGGCTATACATGGCAGTGTTGCCAAAATGATTATATGCCTGCTGATAAGTCCAAATTTTAAATGCATTTAACTTCTAAACTATCAATTGGATTTAAACCAAATTTCGTATGTGTTATCTGTACATAAACAGATATGGCTGAGCGTATTCTTAAGAGCCACCAGTGCTGCCAACTGTTAATAAATGCTCACAATTTTTTAAATCCAAATACCCATATATCAGAAAGTATGCAAGCCGACAGCTTTGAACTATGCACACGTAGTCTATAGTACCTGACATTGTATATTAATTTGGAGTAACTTATATACATCACTGCTACCAACATGATTCTAAGCCTGCTGAGAGGTCCAAATTTAAATACAGGTAACTTCTATAATATCATTTGGATTTCAACCAAATTTCGTGTGTGCTATGTGTACCATAACAGATATGACTATGCCCATTCTTAAGAGCAACCAGGGCTGCCAACTGTTTATAAATACTGTCTTTATTTTTGCTACCCTAATATCAATATATCAGAAAGTATGGAAGCCAATGGCTCTAAACTTTGCACACGTATAGTACCTGGCATTCTAGATTAATTTGGAGTAACTAATATACGTCAGTGCTGCCAACATGATTCTAAATCTGCTGATAGGGCCAATTTTAAAATGCATGTAACTTCTATACTAACTAATGGATTTCATTCAAAATTGACACAACAATAGATCATATTATTTCAGATTATTTCTGACCAATGCATGTATGCCATTGTTGCCAACATGATTTTACGCGCGCTGTTAGATCCAATGTTTAACTGCATGTAACGTCCATGCTATCCATTGGCATTGAACCAAATTTTGTATTCTGTACCTTAAGAGATGGAACTAAGAATATATTCCGTCACTAGGGCTGCCAACTGTAGTTCTCTATTAGGCTACATTATGCCAGGTATACAGTATTTCGAACTTATTAGAAATTTCAATATTACCAACTTAATTTCGTAATTATTCTAGATAGATGCATATACTAGATTAATCATTGGCATGAATCTTAAATTTTAAGAAAAGTAGGCTCTTTAGTTCGTCACGGTACTTCTTGTTATGTTTGTTAAGCTTGGTATATTAGCAGCCTTGTTAGTCGAGGCAGCATAAGAAATTAAAAAATCACATATCCTACTTATGTTAATTGCCTCTATCAACATACAAAATTTCTGTTTGATTGCTCTAATAGATTCGTAGATATTGAGAACCATCTAAATATTTCGGATGGTCGCTATGTTAAATTGTTATATACTGTATGTAGCTACATGAGCTATGTACTATTACATGAAGTCTATTATGTAGGTGTAGTATTCAAACTTCAATCGCAAGACTAGGACACAATAAATTAAATCGAGATTTGAAAATTTCGTACTGCTGCCATCTTGTGGTTATGAAAACAATTGAAATAAATTAGATGCCAGCGGATTAAAATTTGTATAAAAATTTACCGTACCAAGTTTCACTGCGCTCGGATAGTTAAATCGTGGGAAACGTCCATTAAAATTTTTGTATTTCGCGTTGCCGCCATGTTGGATGTGTGTTCACCAGGTTATTGAAAGTCCCTTAGGTGAACTCAAGTTTATAGCTTCTATCAACATACAAAATTCCAGTTTGATTGCAGTCATAGATTAATAGATATCGAGAACCGTTTAAATATTTCGGATGTTCGCCATGTTGGATTTTAATATATGTAGGCCATAGATATATGTACTATTAGATGAGGATTACTGTGTACGTTCATTATTCAAACGTTGATTTCGATCGCATGATTAGAACACAAGTAAGATAAACGTAATTTTGAAATTACGCATGCCGCCATCTTGAGGTTATGTTAACAAGTTTTTGAAAGTCACATAGATGAACATGTAGTAGTGCCCTTTATCATAGTACACAATTTCAGGGTGATATGATTAATAGTTTCGGAGATATAGAATGTTGGATTGGTGAGACTTAATAAAATTTGAAGCGAACGGTCGGCCAAAATAGTTCTATGACATCACCGTGTTCCATTGAAATCGCTCCAACCGTTTCAAGGGGGCGGGGGGCATCCACGGACAAAGGGTGATCTCATAAGCCTATTTTTTATTCATAAATTAGAATAGGCCAAAAATGGTTTAGTGACATTTTTTTAACATGTCCTGCAGGCGAATCGTTCGTCCTAATAGTTAGGGATTGCAGTATGATGTCCGGGGTGGATCTGAATACGGCGAGTGGTTCTCAAACAATTCCATGTTACGTCAATCACTTTCGTAAGGCTATTTGCCATGTCTTACTGTATCATAGAGGGGAAGGGCAGAGTCTGTGGGAACTGGTTGGGCAAGTTACCTCCCCACTGACCTTCACTTATCAGTTGTCTGCAAGACCTACCCCGGCGGTTCTGTCAGTCCAGTGGCACTTCCTCGATCCGGTCTTGTGCACAGTAGCAAGGAGTGTTGCTCCTGTTTTCTCCTAAACCACGGCCCTTGTACTATACGTTCTTCACGTCTTTCTGTTCTTCCTGACCTGGGGAATCGCAGCCTATGTTATAAATACATTAATAAACACAACAGTACAAATCAATCTATTAGAAGCAATAGCCAATAAAATAGGTTTAAAGATTTCTGTAGTAAAAATAAAATGTATGACAAATATTAAAAACTAGCATTACCCGTCGCGGCTTCGCCCGCGAATATTCTAGTTGTAAAGAGTACACTTAGCAAAATCTCAATCATGAATGCTATGACTGATTTATCCTTGGTATGAATAATCAGACTTTATCAATTCAGTTACTGGTGCAGTGGTTAGGGGTTTGTCATTCCTTAATAGGTATTGTGCCCAAATCCAGTTGCCTAGATTGAAGGGTACAAGCCGTGAGCCTAGATTTGAGGGAACAGGCCACGATTCTAAGTTCGGATATGGATGCTTGAATAGCGCGCTCCAAACCTTCTTAGAAGCTTTTCGAAGGAATTTACAGCCAAGAAGTGAGTAAGTGACGTAGGAGGAGAGCGTCATAGTCGAGGCTATATGTCACTAAATATTTCCCGTTGAGATGGAAACATGAAACCTATATCAGATTACTGGCAAGAACAAGAGAAGAAGAATGAGCTTTGTTTCAAAGAAATTGATCTAACAGAAGCCGAGTTATGAGCTGTTTTAGTTCCAGCGTTTTCGCCGCAGTGACCTTGAGCCAGCAAGCGGATGGGTATATAAGGCGAGCCTCGCAGGCAGAGGTAGGTTCACTTCGTCACAAGCACTCCGTTGACTTGGTCATGCTACGCTACGTAAGCGCTCTAGCCACTTGACTATCACCGAACTTCGAACATAGTTATTTTCGCCGAGCACATGGTTGCATTTAAACTTCAACTTACAGCACAAGCTGTGGACTTAGAATTTTCGACAGTACACGGTTACTGAAAGTGTTAAACTATTTCGAGTGAGTTTAGAACTTTTCTTCGATTTCACAGAAGTGAAATAAGTCTGTGGCACTTGGTAATTTTTACCGCTACAACTTGGGCACATGGTAGACTATGTCTACAACTTTTTCTTCAGTCCACATTCACTTATAGCTGGATTATTTATATCCAACAGTTGGACCAGCCAAGATAAGTCAGTAACTTCAAAACCAGTCTTGCATATTACAATTCGAAAGCCGAATGGGAATACAGGTTTAGCCTTGTGCGATCTGAAAAGTGAGAAGCTTTGTCCAGCCAACTCGACAGAATTTGTAATTGTGCTGAAAAGATTGTAAGAGTATTGGAATACTGATTGTATCACAGTGGGTCTTGGTAATTATTTCATCATGGATCGCTTAGATCAGACCCCTGTCAACTACACTTCAGCTCTTGAAGTTGCCAACATTTTTCTGCAAGACATTATAATCGCCACTATGTCTGCGTAAACAGCTTGTGGGTATAACATGGAAGCTGATACGAGAATATAAGTACGCGTCCTAATGGGACAGACAACAGGAAGACTGAGTAGTCTGGTTCAGTCCAGATTTCTACCATCAAGACCTACAAGAATGTAAGCTGCAATTTACATTATTACTATGCGTAGTTAGTTGGATTTTTTCGTATTTTCTACAGTCTTGCCAAGACATGTTTTTTTCGCTATAGTCATCGATATGTTTATTTGCTTTTGCAAATATTATCTTTCGAAACCTGAGCTAGGACCTGAGTTGATTTTTTACTCAGACTTATACGATTCGATATTTATGGACGAGCAGAACGAGCATTTATTTTATTTCAATATTTTTTTCTTATTGCTGTCATTAGCCGTCATAATTTGAGATTTAAGAATTAATCTAAGTTGAGGAATGGATAGTTATCCATCATTTTGAAGTCGAGGGTGATATTCCCCGAACAGTTTGATAACTTTAAACCCAGTTCTAGTTTTGAACATAATATTAATAATAACAACGGGATTTAATAATAATAATTATTTTTCTATTTTTCTGGAATAATAATAATAATAATACACATTTGTGGTTTATAATAATCATTTTCTGGTTGTATAATTAATACAGTTGAAATTTGAAGTCATGCTCTAAATCGGATATTTGTTAATTCCGAAGGTCAGTGGTTAACACATGCCCACTTATAATGAACAGTTTAAATTCAGTGAAATTGTTTCACGTTTGCATTTCATATTTAAAGCTTTGATAAAGACACGGAAAGAAGTGAAATGGGAAGCTAAGCATGTATAAAGCAGGGTTTTTGCTAGAGTTTATATAAAATAAAATCATCATGACGCAGCGTCTTTCACAACGTTTGCTAATATTAACACTGTGTGGAATTTCTGATGGTGAAATTATATTGGATATTGTCGTAAACTCATTGGTGAGGTTTACTGATTTTTGAATCTTCCATTTGTCATAACAAACAAAGGCTTGATTATTTTGTATAATTTGGGAAGATGTCATTGTGTGTGTACAGATAATTATATGCCATTCTGAGTGCGCAATTTAAGTCGCAGGAATGAGGTTGTGTAAAATGGAGCACCAATCAAATTGTAGGTTGGATGTTTTTGATGTAGTAGGAGAGTCGTTTTTCGCCACACTTTCGTCGTAATATAACCACAGGTTATTTTGTGAACCATCATTATTAAATTACTGTTGATCCACGTGTTTGAAAATATTTCTAGTAATTGCTTACCCGGAAAGTTATTATTCTACTAGTTCCTTTCATTCAGGAAAGCTTTACCGCTGTCTAAATGCTGATTTATAATTCTGTGATTTTTATCACGTGTCAATCATATGGGCCAATGCTGTTGTTTGAAATTGTTACTTAGTAACAACCACAATAAGCTGAAAGGATTTTCAGATCCTATAAAAATAAATATACATTTTCTTTAATAAGTTGATGCTGAACATATTTGACATTTTGCCAAAATCACTTTGATGATAATAATAATTTGTTTCATTATAAAACATGCTAAATGATATTTCAAATTTCCTAGTTAATGTTTTCAAGGAATAATTAATTAATTTGTTGGCTGAACCCATGAGGAATGGAAGTTATATTTGGGATAATTATATTTTTGATTAAGTCAAAATTATTTTTGACAGACTTTGGATTGAGATCTATGTTTCAATAGATATTTTCTGTTTTTTTGAATCCACAAAAATGCTCAAGGTCCATGTAAATCATAGTGTATTTCACTTATTCTGAACAACTTTGTATTTGACAAATCCTAATATTACTACAGCCTAAGAAGTGTTAGTCGAAATGCTACGATAATAGTTTTGTGAAATGAACAGTGAAAGTGATTTTCCAACCAGTGATAAATTTTCTCATTGATCTTCAACGTGTGAATGCTAAATAATTTAGGGATCAGTATGGACGATTGACTTTGCGTTGATAAAACCCTACCCCTGTACATAATTATGTTGAACGAAGTCAACAGGACTGATATTCTGACCTCTCGTTTCAACTTTGTTAGTGTTCATGTGTTGGCGATATTGTATATTGTGTAAATAATTTATTCTTTTCCAGTCATCTTTTATGCCATTTTGGGCATATTTTCTTCATGTCATTTTAAAGATCTAATAAAATGAGATAATTTTATGGTATGCAATCACCGTTTTCATGAATCTCCTTCTATCCTTATTGTTGCGTTGAGCCAAAAATCAGTTAAGCATTTTTTTTGTTGGGTCTTTGCATTCGACTTTAACTCATCTGGCGCCCCGAGATATTTTGCTTCTCGTGCTGACTGATTTTTGGTGAAATGCATATGTGGTCGTCCGGACTTCGGTCCAAACGGGCACAGTATATCAGAGCAAAGTTAGTTTTCTGGGAATATCACAGGCACTGTTAATTTAAGGGCCTTTAAATGTGGTTTTCGGAGACCCTTTATAGTCGGGTGAAAAAGACCTTTCGTACCACACTCACACGTGAAAATTGCGTGAAAGAATTCTAGATGCCCTTCACCCCCTTAAGCGCATTATACTGTATGCATTGATGAATTTTACTGCTTAATTTGGTTCAGTGATAACCTTATAACCGTCTGGAAACTTTCACAGTAATGTAATAATTGGAATTGCATTGCGTCTTACAGAAATAGATGGACCTGTGATTCTGTTACCATGGTTACCGTGTTACATTCTTTCATTATTTCATTGTAAATATACGTGTTTTAAGGTATTGATTTAATTGTGAGGCATTTAAAGAGTAAGTGAGAGCGGTTCGCTTACGCATTGGGTTATGCTGAACCTGTAGGTACCCGGTGTTAATGGGACCTTATTTTCGGTACAAAACTGGAATGGGACCTTAGCAGAATAATATAGGGAGGGATGCTCCAGTAACCCTCATAACAAAAAATCAAATAAAAAAATTTGGGGGAAATAATTCAGAAGAATGGCTTAGAAAAATCTGCTGTAGAAGAAAGAGTGCACAAGATTCAAAGAGCATATGTTATAACCAGGAATATCTATAAAAAAAATAAAATAAAATAAAACGTTTTTCTAAGAAATTGAAAATACAGCACTATATAACAGTAATTAAACCAGAATGCTTATATGCCAGTGAATGTCTAATACTAAATTATAAATTGGAAAAATTAGAAGTATCAGAAAGAAAAATTTTCAGTCCATTAAGAACTATAGAGTTTTGGAAATTAAGAAGTAACGAAGAACTATATCGGAACATTGAAAACATAACGGAGACAATGAAGAAGATTTTTAAATATCTTTGGAAAAAGAAATCGACAACAGCCTGGTTTCAAGAAGTAAAGACATATTTAGAAAAAAAAAAACAATGTAAGAGAAAAAGATTCACTAGAGAGAGAAATTTTCAAAACAAAAGGTATTGGGAATGGAAGGACTCCAAGGAAGGCGATGTAAGAAAACAGGCTCAAAATGGTCGGAAGAGAGAAAGAAGTCACACAGCGAAAAGTTGAAGGAACACTGGAGGAGGAAGGAAGAACTACAAAGGACTAAACATTGAAATTGGTTCGTGGTCCTCAGAAGACCCTAACGGAGAAAGAAAGAAGAATAACCCCTTGCAATACGGCCCGCGAAGGGCCTAGGCCTACCAAGCGACCGCTTCCCAGCCATTTTACCTGCTGATATTAGGGTGACGCGTGATCGGCGTGTTGGGTCCTCTCGGCCGTTAATCTTGGTTTTCGTGACCGGGGCACTGCCTCACTGACAGACAGCTACTCAATTGTCCTCACGAGGCTGAGTTCACCTTGTTCCAGCCCTCACGTCAATTTCTAAAATCCCAGTCGTAGCCGGGAATCGAACCCAGGGCCTTCGGCTGAGAGGCAGGCGCGCTACCCCAACACTACGGGGTTGGCTGTTAAATAAATACACACATCAAAAAAAGTTTTGCATAACCTCGGTTCCCAGATCTCCGGCATATAGACGTTGACTGTGTATATTGTATCCAAGATACAGTCCCTTTGACTGTTCATAGATGTCACTAAAACTGCTCAAAGATGTAAACAACCATGCATGAGCAGGGCCTATTAGACGGAGGGGGTACGAAAGCCGATCAGTTCCAGTCATTCCACCAGGACGAAGGTACGCTGCTCATGTTGTCTGTAGTTCTACCATGCCTAGAAGGTCAATACCGCAGTTCGATCGCGTCCGCATTGTTACTTTGTGTCAAGAAGGGCTCTCAACAAGGGAAGTTTCCAGGCGTCTCAGAGTGAACCAAAGCGATGTTGTTCGGACATGGAGGAGGTACAGAGATACAGGAACTGTCGATGACAGGCCTCGCTCAGGCCGCCCAAGGGCTACTACTGTAGTGGATGACCGCTACTTACGGATTGCCGCTCGGAGGAACCCTGACAGCAATGCCACCATGTTGAATAATGCGTTTCGTTCAGCCACAGGACGTCGTGTTTCAACTCAAACTGTGCGCAATAGGCTGCATGATGCGCAACTTCACTCCCGACGTCCATGGCGAGGTCCAGCTTTGCAACCCCGACACCATGCAGCGCGGTACAGATGGGCCCAACAACATGCTGAATGGACCCCACGGAATTGGCATCACGTTCTCTTCACCGATGAGTGTCGCATATGCCTTCAACCAGACAATCGTCGGAGACGTGTTTGGAGGCACCCTGGTCAGGCTGAACGTCTTAGACACACTGTCCAGCGAGTGCAGCAAGGTGGTGGTTCCCTGATGTTTTGGGGTGGCATTATGTGGGGCCGACGTACGCCACTGGTGGTCATGGAAGGCTCCGAAACGGCTTTACGATACCTGAATGACATCCTCCGACCCATAGTGCAACCATATCGGCAGAATATTGGAGAGGCATTTGTCTTCATGGACGACAATTCTCGACCTCATCGTGCACATCTTGTGAATGCGTTCCTTCAAGATAACGACATCGCTCGACTACAGTGGCCAGCATGTTCGCCAGACATGAACCCTATCGAACATGCCTGGGATATGTTGAAAAGGGCTGTTTATGGACGTCTTGACCCACCAACCACTCTGAGAGATTTACGCCGAATTGTCGTTGAGGAGTGGGACAATTTGGACCAACAGTGTCTTGATGAACTTGTGGATAGTATGCCACGGCGAATACAGGCATGCATCAATGCAAGAGGACGTGCTACTGGGTATTAGAGGTAGTGGTGTGTACTGCAATCTGGACCACAAATGCTGAAAGTCTAGCTGTATGATGGTACAACATGCAATGTGTGGGTCTCATGAGCAATAAAACGAGCTGAAATGTTGTTTGTGTTGATCTCTATTCCCTTTGTATTTAACGGTTCCGGAACTCTTGGAACCGAGGTGATGCAAAACTTCTTTTGATGTGTGTAAATAAAATTACAAATTGATAGTCTATATAAATAATAGAATAAATAAATAGATTCATAAACTGGATAAATATTAAGATAAATTAATAAGATAATAAAATAAATATACTACTATTAATATTTATAAACCTCAGCAAAATTTTGTTACTACTTTTTAGTCGGTTAACACATAGGAATTACGGAAAGACAACCTCAAGAAATCACATAAAAAGTGTTACAGATTGCCAGGTTAGTTCACCGGCTGAACATTTGCAATAAGATGTTTCAAGGGATAGAACACCGAGGTCATTTGCCCCAATCGTCAATAAGGTAACACTGATAGGCTTCAACCCCTCAACCAAGGGTTCGCGGGTTCAGTGCTATTTCGTCCAGGTGCTATTTCGTCCAGCAACAAATTTCCTTGAAAAACGTGCCATTTCGTCCAGCTCAGTTTTACAAATGATTACACAATTTAATGAGTGCCATCTCGTCCAGACGAAATGTTGACAAGGGTTGAGGCAGTGCAGTGTGGGATTTCCCACCCATCCCTGCTGTGGAATTCCATTCCTCCCCTCCCCACCTCTGTTTATGAACAGAGGCTTAATTCGTTCGAATGATCTCTATGAATTAACATCCTTGTTAATTATGGAGTTTTCAACCATTACAAGGGGCCAACCTAGTTTATTACTTAACGGGTATCGGTATACGGTTAAGAATGAGAAGAAGTGCGGTGAAGTTGTGTGGCGTTGTGTTAACCGTTCTTGTAGTGGAAAAGTGTTTGCTATAAACCGTAAAATTATTAAAGAAGAGATCCACAATACATGTGTTCCTGATGTGGCTGCACAAGATGTCCATAAGGCTATGGCACAGGGAAAGAAGACAGACCACGAAGAAGCTGATAAATCCATTTCACAGGTAGGTTTATATTTTTATTAGTGACAATATTTACGCCCCAGACTCTATAGTGCGTCTCTACCTTAAAAGACAGTACGCATTAAATGGAGCGCGCTGATGCCAGATCTACTGCATATATCAAGTTCTGCAAGGCCGGACTCATGATGTAACATAACTCCGAATTATCTCAGGAAATTTCAAAAATATTTGTTTGTTGTATATAACTGTACCTCATGCCTTGCAGCGAACGACGGCACAATATTTAGATAATTAAGATAAACCGAAGCTCAGAGAGCGATTTTAATCCACATTTTTTTCTATTCTCACTATGTTGTTTACATTATAAGCATTCCATTGTAAACTATAGTTGACTGGTGGCAAACGAGTGGAGCGAGTAACGTCCATTATTACAAACAACAAAAAATTACTTATTTTTTACAAGAAACGCAATGAAATGAAACAGTTATTGTAGACATGTCAAACTGTCAATCATAGGTGTTTGGACGAAATAGCACTAGTGGGCCGGTAGAGAGTCAACCCACCTGCCTCTGTTCGTGGAATTTGGACGAAATAGCACCTGGACGAAATGGCACGATACCGTTCGCGTTCCCCAATTTGAATGAACGTGCCAGAGCAGGGAATCCCAGATGCCTGAGAGCAAGTTGTGTCAGCTGACACTAGGATGCGCCACGTACCAGGAGACATGAATGAGCGGAGCGTGATGTGGAAGACGAACCTGCCTTCACTCACAGAGTCTTCTCTCGCTGGCACCTGCACCACACATTCCTACTTCTATCAGCCCGGTGTTAGGATTTAGTCTCAGACTCGATCATCTATGAGCCTCATAACAAGCCAGATTTCATATTGCTACGACCACCCACGCCCGAGAAAATGTTGGTTTACTAAATCAACAACAACAACAATTTTCAGAACCATCAGATCACATTAAAATTCCGTATACACGTTACCAATAAATTCCTTCAACATGTATTAAAGTTTAATTACGATTAATACTTTTAATGATCTTTCTAAGTAGGCGCTCCGTTAGACTTGGTAAAAAAAAGATCGGCACGATTTTTGTTCAAACAGCTATAAAATTTTAACGGATTACACTATAAATGTTTACTCTCCATAGATAAACGCAGAATAAAATAAGGATAAATTTGGTGTAGATTGTCTTTATATAAGACTACGGGTAATGCTTTTATTGACGTCTGAACTCGAGTATCTAGCAGGAAGCTGTTCTTGATCAAAAACAGTGCTGCAACTGAAGGACTACAACGTGGAACATAAAGGATCTCTGTAGCTTAAAGGGTCCCCCGCCCAACCAAGGTCAATGAATGTCTGTCTGTTGACTTTTTTCTGCGGTTCTATTTCGGGCTATAAACGGGTGATATTTCTTAATGGAAACACATTCTTGTGTTCTATTGCATTTATAAATATCCACAAATATCTGTGTTTCTTCATAACCAAAATTGTGAATGTAATCTTGTGTCCATATCGCTTCACTGATTGCTGCTGGATTTGATCTAAAACATGGGGAACAAGTGCCCACCATCTTGATCCCACAAAGAAACCAAACGGCTTTGACTCACCGAGGAACTTCTGGTGTCGCATCAACAGGCTGAGGACTGGACATGGTTGGTGCAATATATTTCAGGTACAAGTGGGGCTGGATCAGCTCACCAATGTGTGAGAGTAACCTGGAAGAACAGACGATCGAACATCTGGTCCAACGCTGAGCTCTTTATTCGTACACTGGCATTCCTGACGATTTGTTCGCTCTCACACCTGATTTAACCGAATGGTTGAGAAGGGTGGAATTTAAAGTTTGATTATACCTTGTTATGTATAATTGCATGTTGTATAAATTACCATACGATTAAATAATCACTTCAAATATGAAAAATACAATTTTTGTTTTCACACTTATCGTAAACAAAGTAAATCGTAACTTCAAAATTTACAGTGATGCTTTCATAGTGAATTCACAAAATGTTCCTCGGAACACGTTCTAGGTCCCTGTAAAATTCCTATGCGTGAAACCTAAAATACAGGAACAGGAATAATGATCATACAATTTGTGGGTGTCCGTAAACTTTTGGTAGGGCCTGTATAGCATGTTAATTCCCCCATAATATCTCGCAACTCTTATTCCAGACAGATCTTTATCCCTTTAGTGGTTAGCGGTCCCTATATTAACCACCTGTCATAAGGACAGTTTATGCTTTCAAAGAAGCTGATAGTTGAATCTTTCAACCAAATTTGGGAGAATTTTCATGTCGAAGTGCTAGAATTTCTAAAAATCAAATATTATATACGTATCTACTTGACGTAATGTGCTGGATAGAATTTTAAAAAATTAAAATAAACACATTAACAATAAATCATCAATATAGAAATAAAAATAAAAGAAACAATGATAAACGAAATATACAAAATTCTAATAATAAATATGACGAAAAACAAGAAGTTCCGTGACGAACTAAAGAGCCTACTTTTCATGCCAATGATTATTCTACAGTATATGAACCTATCTAAAATAATGACGAAATTAAGTTGGTAATATCGACATTTCTAATTAGTTCGAAAAATTCCTGGTATAATGTAGCCTAATAGAGCACTACAGTTGGCATCCCTGGTGACTGAATATATTCTTAGTTCCATCTCTTAAGGTGCAGAATACAAAATTTGGTTGATGTCCAATGGACGTTGCATGCACTTAGACATTGGATCTATCAGCACGCGTAAAAGCATGTTGGCAACAATGTCATGCGTGTGCTGGTTAGAAATAATCGGAAATAATATGATATCTTGTTGTGCCAATTTTGGATGAAATCCATTTGTTAGTATAGAAGTTACATGTATTTTAAAATTGGTCCTATCAGCAGGCTTAGAATCATGTTGGTAGAACTGAAGTATATAAGTTACTCCAAAATTAATCTAAAATGTCAGGTACTATACGTGTGCATAGTTTAAAGCTGTCGGCTTGCATACTTTCCGATATATTGATATTTGGCTCTTAAGAACACGCTCAGTCATATCTGTTTATGTACACATAATACATACAAAATTTGGTTGAAATCCAATTGATAGTGTAGAAGTTATAGGCATTTAAATATTGGACCTATCAGAAGGCTTAAAATTATTTTGGCAGCACTTTCATGTATGGCCTCCTGGAAATTAAACTCAAATAGTGTTATCTACATGTGTGCCAATTTTAGAATAGCTCCCATGCATACCTTCCAAGATATCCAACATGGAGCTCAAATTTCTAGTGCGTTTTTTTCAGCAGTTGGTAGCACTGACATCATTTTCAAATATGGAACTGAGATATTCCGGTATACATCTTTACTCATACTAAATTTGGTTTCGATTGCTGCAGCCGTTTAGGAGTTGATAGAGGGGGGACACACACACACAGCCAGACAGTCAGAAGGAAAGACACACATTTTTCCGGATCGATCTCATAAGTCTACTCTTTCCTCATTTTTGCAAAATGTGAAAAGTAGGCTAAAAATTATGAAAATAATTGTAAAAATCAACTCAAAATTAATTAATTAATTAACAAGAAATGAAACATAATAAATCTATGAGAACATAAATTAAGAATTAACAAGATGTTCAGCAAAGAACATATAGCCTACTTTCTCCTAAATGTATGGGTATATTTATGACTCTTTGTCCTCATCCCTAACACAATCACCTCTACCACAATGTATTGTTTGTTTTCTTTTATATTGATAATTAGCCAATAAGTGTCAAAATCAATATTGTATACTTTATGATGATTGAATAACAAAACTACTAACTTATTGTAATGCATTCACGTCCGTTAATCTCTATATTAAGCCAGCCTGCTAAGTTAAGAATCTTCCGTTTTGGGTATCTTCCCCTTTAAAAATCCACACCGATCACAGTAGGTTGGTGCTGCGACCTATCAGTGAATTAATCTTCATGTTGTACGCCTATGCACTGCCATCGTAATGTACTACGATGGCAGTGGCCTAAGAGTGTTGAATGAGTAGACAGTTTAAAGTAGCCAAGAGGGAGGCGATCCAGCTGGCAGTGTTTAAAGGTAATCGGAGCGCGATCGTGGCTAATAGTTGAACTACCAGTATTACAAAATTGCCATACTTCAGGAGGCCAGGTATTTACACAGCGGTAAGTTTGGAACAATATTACCCACATAACCCACAAGAGGACAGCACCGTACAGAGGCATTAAGAAGGCTGTGGTTAATGACAACGTGTTCTTCAAAGTTCTTCTATTCTCCTTTTCCTAATGTCTTCTGTTTATTTGCGATGCTGGGGCTGTGATTTTACTAATAAACGAGTGTATACATTAGCCTCTCCTTTGAGCTAAATGACATCTTATTCAGTATCTGTGGAAAGAGCTCGTGCACATCATTTGTAAAAGAATTCAAGAAAAAAAAGTTAACTGCAGCAGTACTCGATCCCCAATCGACTGCGTGATAGACTAACACGCTAGCCCAGAGCTAATCCTATCCTTAACAACATGGTGTTCTTAACTGACATTAGATACAACCTGTTGGCAAATAACGACTTTAAATAAACGATTTCTTCACAGCAGTACATCTTCATTAAAGATAATTTCATACAAAGTTTATAATATTGTATCAGTAGGGTATATCACATACAACATACTAAAACTATTGAAATATAAGACAGTCACATGAGGACAGCTGCCATCTTGTCGTTTGACACAGACAGCTCAGCTCTTTTAAGCCACTCATACAGTATAATATTATAACATTAAATTATAATAAATAACGGATCACGACCTTCAGGATAGCTTAAACCACCCTAGGCTCGATAATCGGAATTGGTGGGTCTTAAGCCATCGATTAAAATGGTTGAATAATTCACACGGCCGCCATCCTGAAATGGTACGGCCGATGACCTTGAATGTTGGGTGAAAGACGCGTCCTATATAAAGGTATGTTGTCACCAAATTTGGTAGAGATCGGATGATTAGTTTAGCCGTAATTTGATTTTACGTTTTGAACGTTTGAGTGGCCGCCATTCTGTTTTGGTAAAGATGGCGGCGATATAAAGTATGACACTGAGGTGCCCTTTGCTAATGCTACCTCTGTACCAAATTTCGTTCAATTCGGTTTCACCGTGTTCGAATTGATAGGGGGGGACAGACATTCAGAGTACACACACTCACACAAACACACACACAGACTCACACACACACATACACACACACAGACAGACACACTTTTTTCGCCCTGTAGTGATCTCATAAGTCTACTTTCATTTTTTGCAAAAATCGAAAGTAGGCTAAAAATACATAACATTAACATTAGGGAAACAAAAAATTACCTTAATAATAATGAAACGTGAAAATCCACAGCCTGCTTCCAGTCTCCGACCGGGTCAGGAATGGAATGAATGACGCCCCCATCTAGCGAGGATATGAAATGTGCCGGCTGCCGAGGCCTGACGCACTCCTCTGGGGCAATGATTAAATGAATGACAGATGAAATGAAATGATAGTGTAGAGTATTGCTGGAATGAATTTTGACAGGGAAAACCGGAGTACCCGGAGAAAAACCTGTCTGCCTCCGTTTTGTCCAGCACAGATCTCACATGGAGTGACCGGGATTTGAACCTCGGATCCAGCGGTGAGAGGCCGGCGTGCTGCCGCCTAAGCCACGGAGGCTTCATTGTATTTTGTAAGTATTGTCAATCCATGTTGCATTTTGTAAGTATATTGAATATAAATTGCATTTTGTGAGTATTTTGAATCTCAATTACACTTTGTAGATATTTTTTTCGCTATCGTTTTACCCTCCAGGGTTGGCTTTTCCCACGGACTAAGCGAGGGATCCCTCCTCTACCGCCACTGAGGGCAGTGTCCTGGAGCTTGAGACTCTGAGTCAGGGATACAACTGGGGTGTGTGACCAGCCTTACGCCCAGGTGGCCTCACCTGCAAAGCGAACAGGGGGCCTGATGTAGGGATGGGAAGAGTGGGTCGGTTAGGCAAGGAAATGGGAAGGAGGCGGCCGTGGCCTTACAGTAGGAACTATCCCGGCATTTGCCCGAAGACGAAGTGGGAAACCACGGAAAACCACTTCGAGGATGGCTGATGTGGGAATCGAACCCCCTCTACACATTTGGGCCACCCGAGGCTGAGTAGACCCCGTTCCAGTCCTCATACCACTTTTCAAATTTCGTGGCAGAGCCGGGAATCGAACCCAGGACCTCCGGGGCGGCAGCTAACCATGCTGACTACTACGCTACGGTGGCGACCTTTGTAGATATTGCCAATATAAATTACATTTTGTAAGTATTGTCAATCTAAATTACATTTTGTAAGTATTGTCAATCTAAATTGCATTTTGTAAGTATTGTCAATCTAACTTGCATTTTGTAAGTATTGTCAATCTAAATTACATTTTGTAAGTATTGCCAATCTAAATTGCATTTTGTGAGTATTGTTATTTTAAATTGCATTTTGTAAATATTTTGAATTTAAATTGCATTTTATCAGTTGGATGGTTGGTTCCTTAGTTTAGGGGCTGCGACAACGCGGTCATGTAGCCCCGTGTACTTTGGGTGTGTGTGTAGAATCTGTCTGATAACCGGTGTTAATTCTGATGGCTGTATTAGTGTGTGTTATCTCTTTTTAATTCAAGTAAGGTATGCAGACATTCGATTTTCAAGTAGTTCCTACTTTTGCTACCAAACGCCACTGTCAACGACAACTAGTTCTGAACTTGGTTACTAGATGCCACCGCAGTGGGCTCCTGGTGACGAACGTGGAACCTAAGAGCGTTAGTCAAATCTAACCAATAATTTAGCTTCACACAAGTGTAATTAGTGGAAGGTTGTTTAAATGCCATAAATCCGTGACAAGGGACCGCCGGCTTTACTTCCCCTCCGAAGGAAGGCATATTGAGGGATTTTTAACGATCTTAAAAAATCCGACGACTTCGACCGGGTTTGGACCTGCGACCTTGGGTATAGAAGCCCAGCATGCTACCAACTACGCCATCGACGCCGCCATTTTGTCAGTAGTGCCAATCCAAATTGCATTTTGTAAGTATTTTGAATATAAATCCCGTTTTGTGTGTATTTTCAATCTCCTTAATTCTCATTATGGGTATCATCTCCTTGTCATTTTCGCTATCACCCAGACCATTAGCGGCCGATAACCTAGATGTTAGGCCCCTTACAACAATAATAATCATCAACGGTCGAACATCAATTCCGCTCGATCTTCCTTAATTCCACTCGTTCTTCCAAGGGACCCAAAAATGAGTTCCTCAACTCCGCTCAGGCTTTGGCAAGGGGTCGGCAAAGGGGTTATCCCCAATGACGTAAACAAGTGTCATAACCCTCCTGCTCGCATACCAAGGGCCGGGTCAAACACCTTCTGCAGCACATGAGCGAATTCTTGAATGCAGCTGATTTTTAGCCTACTTTTCACATTTTGCAAAAATGAGGAAAAAGTAGACTTATGAGATCGGGCAAATGTGTGTCTGTCAGTCTGTCTGTCTGGCTGTGTGTGTGTGTGTGTCCCTAT
Organism: Meconema thalassinum; assembly: GCA_946902985.2. NCBI lineage: Eukaryota > Metazoa > Arthropoda > Insecta > Orthoptera > Tettigoniidae > Meconema > Meconema thalassinum. The sequence continues at coordinate 57,038,148 of OX336398.1, read as the reverse complement.
CAACTCCTAAACGCCTGCAGCAATCGAAACAAAACTTGGTAGGAGTAAAGATCTATACCTGAATATCTCACGGCCATATTTGAAAATGATGTCGTGCTACCAACTGCTGAAAAATCGCCATTGAAATTTGAGCTCCATGTTGGATATCCTGGAAGGTATGAATGGGAGCTATTTCAAAATTGGCACACGTATAGATAATAATACAGTTTAATTTCCAGGTGACAATACATGGCAGTGTTGCCAAAATGATTGTAAGCCTGCTGACGGGTCCAAATTTTAAATGCATATAACTTCTACACTATCAATTGGATTTCAACCAAATTTCGTATGTACTATGTGTACATAAACAGATATGACTGAGCGTATTATTAAAAGCCACCAGGGCTGCTAACTGTTATTAAATGCTCTCTCTCTCTCTCTATGTTCTTATCCAAATACCAATATATCAGAAAGTATGCAAGCCGACATCTTTAAACTATGCACACGTATAGTACCTGACATTCTATATTAATTTGGAGTAACTTATAAACGTCAGTGCTACCAACATGATTCTAAGCCTGCTGAGAGGTCCAACTTTAAATACTTGTAACGTCCATACTATCATTTGGATTTCAACCAAATTTCGTGTGTGCTATGTGTACCATAACAGATATGACTATGCTGATTGTTAAGAGTAACCAGGGCTGACAACTGATAATAAATACTGTCTCTATTTGTGTTACCCTAATATCAATATATCAGAAAGTATGCAAGCCAATAGCTCTAAACTCTGCACACGTATAGTACCTGACATTCTAGATTAATTTGGAGTAACTAATACAGGTCTACGCCAGTGCTGCCAACATGATTCTAAGCCTGCTGATAGGTCCAATTTTAAAATGCATGCAACTTCTATACTAACTAATGGATTTCATTCAAAATTGACTTAAGAATAGACCGTATTATTTCAGATGATTTCTGACCAATACATGTATGTCATTGTTGTCAACATGATTTTACGCGCGCTGTTAGATCCAATGTTTAACTGCATGTAACGTCCATGGTATCCGTTGGACTTCAACCAAATTTTGTATTCTGTACCTTAAGAGATGGAACTAAGAATATATTCAGTCACCAGGGCTGCCAACTGTAGTTCTCTATTAGGCTACATTATGCCAGGTATACAGTATTTCGAACTAATTAGAAATTTCGATATTACCAACTTAATTTCGTCATTATTCTAGGTTGATCCATATAGATTGATCATTGGCATGAATCTTAAATTTTAAGAAAAGTAGGCTCTTTTGTTCGTCACGGAAAATCCGCAGCTGATATCTAAAGTAATTTTTTTTAGGTACAAATTATACACCTATTATTATCTAAATTTAATTTTATAATGTCTAACTAGGTTAAAAACATACAAACATTTAATTATGCACATGTTAAAAACAATGCATACAATTTGGAGAAAAAAATGATTTCATAGCGTTTGACCAATGGCGTGGTGGTGTTCGCAAGACATTGTTGTGCCATTGGTCAACCGCTCTGATGTCAAGTCCGCTCATTCGTTAAATCAGGTATAAAGTGTTTGGCACAATATAATTTAAGTATGGCAGAAAATACCAGTGATTTAAAATTAATCATAATATTCTTTTAATAAGTCTGCCAAGTTATGACACTTGTTTACGTCATTGGGGATAACCCCTTTGCCGACCCCTTGCCAAAGCCTGAGCGGTGTTGAGGAACTCATTTTTGGGTCCGTTGGAGGACCGAGTGGAATTGATGCCCGCCCTCATCATCTACCTTAAATTCTATAACAAATTATACAAACGCCAGGTTAAGAACCTACTCCGGTCTGGTCGTGAGATTGTAATATTGAATTAAATTAGCAGTTGTGAAGTAGGCAAGTGTTAAACTGACAGACATGTGAAAGTTTTCGTCATTCTTTTAATTAGTTTATCGTTAGTTGAGTGAGGTGAAGGTAGGTAGCAGCACAACGCGATCATTAATCTTAGCAATGAAATGGATCACAAACATCACAACACATCCGGGAGGAGTGAGTCGGGTTATCCCGCTACGCTACACACTGCAGGGCAGGTGGCCTTGGAGCTGAGTGCTTCCGGATCTGCCGCCAGGAGTGCTTCCATAGCTGGACAGTATCACATTAGGTCCTGATAGTTATGTGTTTATGTATTTTTAGCCTGTTATATTTCATGAAAAAATTGGCTTATGAGATTACCTTTTGTCCGTGTGTGTGTGTGCGTATGTGTGTCTGTATGTCTGCCGGTCCCCCCTAAAAACTTCTAAACAGCTATACCGATTCCAGTGAAACTTTTCCGACCCCGACCGTGCCCTTCAAATTTTATTACGTCTCACCAATACAACATGGTGGCTGTGCGATATATTTCACTGGTATTCTATATCTCCGAAACTGTTCCCGATATCAAGCTGAAATTTTGTATGGTAATAAAGGGTACTACTAAAAGTTCACCTATAAGACTTTCAAAAACCTGTTAACTACAAAACCAGCATGGCGGCCAAGCGAATTTGAGACTTTTAAATAGACTTTTCTCGCGATTTAACCATCTGAGAGCAGTGAAATATGGTACAGTAAATGTTTTTACACATTGTAATGCACTGGCATCAAATTTAGTTCAATTGTTTACATAACCTCAAGATGGCGGCTGTACGAAATTTTAAAATCTCTATTTTATTTCTTGTGTCCTAATCATGAGATTGAAGTTTGAATACTATACCTGCACAATAATTTTCATGTAATAGTGCATTACTCTAAGACGTACATTTATAAAAATGCAACATGGCGACCATCCCAAATATTTAAACGGTTCTAAATATCTACGATTCTATTACAGCAATCAAACCGAAATTTTGCATGTTAATAGAGGCAATTAACATAAGTAGGATATGGGGCGTGGTGGCTCAGCGGTCTAGCTGTATGCCTCTCACCAAGGCGGTCCGGGTTCGATTCCCGGTCAATGCACGTGAGATTTTCGAAGTGAAATGCCATGTCCTGTGGTTCGGATTCCACGTAAGAAGGAGGTCCCGTGGCTCATGATCTCGAGATTAACGGTCACGTTAAACTACAAGCTTCCTTCCTTTCATAAGTAGGATATAGGAAAATAGGCTGTATAGTTCTTCACGGAACTACTTGTTTATTTAACTAAATATATTTTGTTTATTTACATATTTTTGCCGTTTTTATAAATTAATACATATTCTGGAGTATTTATTCATAAGGACATATTTCCTATATTTGGTGGTATGTTGTACTCCTTAGATGACTGCTGCCCACATTTTCGACCCTTGGCAATTCCAGTAATTTGCTTCTCTATTTCGTGAATGCAACCTTGTCTCTGTATTGTATAAGGTGCGTTCAAAAAATAACGTGCCGGAGGCATAATTACAGAAACCAGTACTTGTTTGTTAGAAGTATTGGCCCTGTCTGTTGAGGCACTTGTCCCACTGTGACACGAGGCGGTGAATAGCTGTCTCATAAAATTCCCTGGGCTGCGATGTGAACCAGTTCTGCACGTACAGCTGGACGTCGGCGCCCGAGGTGAATCGTTTGTCCCGCAGAGCCCTTTTGAGGGGACCAAACATGGCGTAATCACAGGGAGTGAGGTCTGGACTGTATGGAGGGTGGCCGAGAACTTCCCATTTGATTTTCTGCAGGAGTACCGCGACTGGGTTGGCCTTATGAGGTCGTGCATTGTCGTGGAGCGACTACGGCGGTTATGGCGTTCACTGACACTCGGCGGTCCTCGATAATGAGTGCATCAACCAGCTGGACGTTGTCATCGGTAATGCAGGGGGGTGCCCCAGACCGGGCATCATCGGCTAACGACACCCATCCTTTCCTGAATCGCTTGTGCCACGCCTTGACTCGTGCAAGGGACATGTAGTGTTCCCCGTACACTTGTGACATTCGGCGATGAAGGTCCGTTCCCTCTACTACTTCCGCTGTCAGAAACCGAACAACACCTCTTTGTTCTTCGGTTGACGCCTCCATGTCACTGTTTGCAATGCGACTGGCAGCGTTGGACGATTAATGCATGCTGCTGCTTGCTTTGTATCGTCACGTGACGTGCACGCGTGCCCTCTAGCGACGGGCTGTGACCTTCCCCGCTCTGGTCGGAACCACACCTCGTTATACACGCCACGATTAGCCGATGTAGTCACCGGTTTGCGCATTCCAGCCTCCGGTTCGTTACTTTTTGAACGCACCTTATATTTACAGTATACCATTCACGATGGTTCATCCTCAATATTCATGTGTAACTTTACATGAAAAGAATGTCATTCCATTCTGACAGGTGTTTCTTATGTTTCATAGCGTTTAAATAATCATAAATATTGTCCTATCAATAAATCACGCAACACTTCATATACTGTTCACTTTTATATATAAAATGAAATCCCTATGTATATCTGTTTTGATAATTCTATGTTACATATTAGTGAAGTAATTATTTAATTCCCCCCAGGTGCTCACATCTAGTGGGACGTGGGTTGGCGACCACGGGGCTCCAGCTGAGTCCGGCATTGCTTCCACTTACTTGTGCCGGACTCCTCTCCGTCTTCTTTCTTGTCGACCTCACTTGGTCAACTCTTGTTCTCTTCCGACCCCAACGGTATTAGGGTATCCGAGGCCTAGGGAGTATCTTCCTTTCCCGCCTTAATTGGCCCTAGTCTCATCTTTTCTGATACCCTCCTTCTGCGAGGGGTCAGCCTTCTTTTTCTTTTCCTGTTATCTCCTACCTTGTGCTCAAGGCCCTCAAGGAGGTAGGGTGTATGTAGCCCCACCACTTATGGTGCACCCTAGGCATTGCTACACACTCAGGGGCTCACGGCTGGTGAGTTCGGGAGTTGGTGACCCCGAGGGATTCCTGAGCTGGGTGTGGTTTTCCCCCTTTCATCCATTACCAGTGGGGCGGACCCTCTCCTCTTTCACTTTCCTATCTGCCTTTTATGGCTCTCCTTCTTTACAAGTCCCTCAATCGGTATTCTTGGAGGGTTGAAGGCATTTCTTTTCCTCCTGTCCTTTATTTGCCTTATTCTCCTTTTGTTTTCCATTTCTTCTTCTAGTATATAAGTTAATAGTTAGTTTTAGTTATAGTTTACATTTTATTATCATCTTCACGATCACCCAAACCATTAGGGGCCGATAACCTAGATGTTAGGCCCCTTAAAACAAATATTATCATCATCATAATAATTATTTAATTGTTAACTGTGTGGGAAAAATCCCACTCGCGTTGTTGGAGCCCCCTTAGTACTTCAGTCGACAAGCCGTATGTAGGCTGTTTGATTCAGTAGTATTGGAGCTTAATAGAACCTGAAGCAGAGCGCAGATTAAAACATTAGTTGGATAGCGTGCGGAGTTGGAGGCAAGGTACTAATTTCTCAGCGTGAGGTAGCGTTAGTTATTGTGTTCTCTGCTCAGTGGGTATTCGATCCCGTGCATTAGCTAACAGCATATTCATTGACGTACTTTATGTCTCATACCTCGACATTCTGAATTACGTTATGATAAGCTAGAGTTTATGTAAGCCTGACCACGAACTACCAACTCATCGGTTGCTAGTTTTGTTTATTAACAACCTCAATACAACTTCAAGAAATGAAACTCAACGTCTTAATCGTTAAATTCCAGCGCATCTTCTGGGATTTTGCCGCGTAAATAATAGCAAAAAAAAAAAACACAGATAAAGAAGAAAATCAGAAATTAAAATACAAAAACAAAAAACTAGTATAAAAACGAAAAAAGAAGCCAAAAAGCCCAAAACAGAAAGAATCAGTACAAAACAAAAAGATATAAAACTAAAAATAGAAACAGAGAAAATAAGAAAAACAGAAATTAAAATACAAAAAACAGCAGAAAATTAAGAAACAAAATCTGAAAAAACGGAAAAAGCGAAGAAAATCAGAAATTAAAATACAAAAACGAAGAAAACGGAGGAAAATTAAAAAAAATAATCTGAAGAAAAAAGCGAAAAATGAAGCCAAAAAGCACAAACAAGAGGAATCAGTAGAAAACAGAAAAGGAAAAAAACTAAAAAAAACAGAAAGAAGAAGAAAATCAGAAATTAAAATACCAAGAAAGAGCAGAGAATTAAAAAAAACTGAAGAAAAAAAGCGAAAAAAGAAGCCAACAAGCACAAGACAGGATAGGAAATAAAACTAAAAAGAGGGCAGAAAATAACATCAGAAACAAAAATGAAAACACAATTCATAAAGCAAATTTCAGAAACAAAAAATCTAAGATGATAAAAAACGGAAAACTAAAGGGTAAAAAGCACAAGGAACCTGAAAACAGAAACCATAACTGAAAAAGAAACTGCTGAAAAGAAAATAGCGATATAGCCTATAAGGTGCGTTCAAAAAGTAACGAGCCGGAGGCTGTAATGCGCAAACCGATGACGACATCGGCTAATCGTGGCGTGTGTAACGAGGTGTGGTTCCGACTCGAGCGTGGAAGGTCACATCCCCTCGCTAGAGGGCACGCGTGCACGTCACGTGACGATACCAAGCGAGCAGCAGCATGCATCAATCGTCCAACCAAGACAGTGGGCCATTCGACATGCTTCCTGGTGTGGTTGAAGACTGTGGGGCACCCATTGGGCACACACATTGCGCAAGTGCAGTCGTTCCTCCATGATGGTGTGCACACTTCCGACGCTCAATCCGACCACGGCGGCTATGGCGTTCACTGTCACTCGGCGGTCCTGGGTAATGAGTGCATCAACCAGCTGGACGTTGTCATCAGCAATGCAGGGGGGTGCCCCAGACCGGGCATCAACGGCTAACGACACCCGTCCTTCCCTGAAGCGCTTGTGCCACGCCTTGACTCTTGCAAGGGACATGCAGTGTTCGCCGTACACTTGTGACAATCGGCGATGAATGTCCGTTCCCCGTACTCCTTTCGTTGTCAGAAACCAAACAACACCTCTTTGCACTTCGGTTGACGCCTCCATGTCACTGTTTGCAATGCGACTGGCAGCGTAGGACGATTGATGCATGCTGCTGCTCGGTTTGTATCGTCACGTGAAGTGCACGCGTGCCCTCTAGCGACGGGCTGTGACCTTCCACGCTCTAGTGGGAACCACACCTTGTTACACACGCCACGATTAGCCGATGTCGTCACCGGTTTGCGCATTACAGCCTCCTGCTCGTTACTTTTTGAACGCACCTTATAAAAATAAAGGAACTACTGATCGAGGTTTGTTTTGTTTTATCGACCACCTCTTGGTGTAGTGGCTAGCATCCTTAGCAGTCACCCCAGATGAATTCCTGGCTCTACGAAGAAACTTTAATTCTGGTCTAAGAACTGGAACTTTATGGTGTACATCGTGAGGCAAAACGGAGAAGATCTGTGATCGCGTCTCCCCTCCGCCATCCGGGAAATGATTCTGCGTGGTTTCCTCTCATTTATACTCCAGACACATGATGGGATGGTTCCTTACTCAAGACCTCGACCATATCCTTGTCAATCCTCACTTGAATTACAAATACTCACACTAATACTGCCATTGGTTTGCTGCGTGGCTCGGCGGTAACGTTTTCGCTTGCTGGGCCCAAGGTTGCAGGATCGAATCCTGGCGCAGCCAGGTGGCATTTGAGGGTGCGTAAACATTTGAACTGACGGTGGTTTTGGGGTCTGTGCGATATGAAACCCGGAGATATGTCGCCATTTCCCAGAAGTCCCAGCATGGTAGCCATTGTAATAGCTTTCTCATAAAAATAAATAAAACTTTACGAGCCTCACAGTAGTCGCATATGACGTGTAACATCTGACATAGAAGAAACCTCACATGAAATTGTTGATACACCAGTATTTTATAATATTACTAGCTGTACCCGGCACGCGTTGCAATGCCAATCAAAGAAAGTGTTGGCGTTGTAATTTTGTTTCTTGAAGTGCTTTTGGATACACAATACGTTTCTCAATTCCCGTTAAGTGCCTCTAAACTATCGTGACACGGTTGAACTAATTTAAAAACATTCGTGGGAGCGTGCAGAACAACTCAACAATGTTTCATCGCAATCCGTTAGGGGTGTGGTGGCGCAGCGGTCAAGCTATTCGCCTCTCACCAAGGTGGACCGGGTTCGATTCCCGGTCAATGCATGTGAGATTTTCGAAGTGAAATGCCATGTCCTGTGGTTTGGATTCCACGTAAAAAGGAGGTCCCGTGGCTCATGATCACACGATTAACGGTCACGTAAAACTACAATCTTCCTTTCTTGAATGTACTCGTACGCTACCTAGTGTAAATTGGATTTCAATATCTCACCCAAGTTTCATTGCAATGGGATGAATGGTAACTTATATGAACGCATACGGGACTTTGTTGAAACAAATCGCACGCAATTTTGTTGAAGCTGTGCCAAAGGACCTAAATGCAGGGAATGGAGTGGTCTGTCCGAAATTTAAAGTGGACAGTGTTACCCGCAGGGTTCCAAAGGATAAGTATACAAATTTTGGTTTAGATCGGTGAAACGGTGTAGATTTGTATAAATAACAGACAAACAAACCAACATTGAGTTTTATATATATAGACTAGCAGTAGTACCCGGCTTCGCCCGGTGGAATGATGATAATGTCTCAAAGTATCCTTAGAAATATAATGGACTTAAAATCTGGGTCATTTACCCCCAAAGACAATGAGGGCATAATATCTAGGTCATTTGCCCCTTTGATAAGGATAATAATGAAAACTACTGTTGAATTGACACGTCAAACTTACAAATTACCGTAATAGAAATACATATTTCAAAATTCACAGCAGAGGAAGACTTATTGTGTGTGGTGATTAATGGTGTAATGGGCGTAACATCTAGGTTATTTGCCCTTATGATGAGGATGATAAGGGAAACTACTACCGGTATTGAATTGACACTTCAACTTATAATATACACAATGTACTGTAATAAAAATAAATATTTTAAAAATCAAAGTCGAGAAAGACTTTATGCGGCGGTGATTAGTGGTATGATGCGCGTAACATCTAGGTCATTTGCACTTATGATGATAATAAAAAGGTTGAAAAGATGACTACTAAACGAACATGGTGTAATTTTAAAACTGATATATGTAATTCAGATGTCTAGCCTCGATGTCTTCCAAAGTCTCAACCTTATTTTCTGGCTTAGGCCTGTACTCGATGCGTCTAGTGAAAGAGCTTATGGCGTACTGCTCAGCAAAGAGTATGGGTCCAAGCTGCACGAACCTGAGATGATCGCAGATGATGACGAAATATGATGACACACGTTCGGGGTTCCCCGTCCTATTTAGATAGACAGGGGAATCACTCACGCTTTCACAACACCACAGTGGCTTGAGCAACAGCCCTGTGCTGGCATCAGCATAGACAGCAGATAACACGGCGGGCTCTGGAAAGTCCTCTCATGTCACCTCGCGATGAACCAGCAAACTATTCCCCCGGGTATCACAACTTGTGGGACGTGGGTTAGCGACCACTGGACCCCAGCTGAGTCTGGCATCACTTCTAATTCCTGGTGCCAGGCTCCTTTCAGTTCTCTTTCCTGTCGGCCTCTCTTGGTCAACTCTTGTTCTCTTCTGACCCCGACTGTATTAGGGTATCCGAGGGCTAGGGAGTCTTTCAATTTCCCGCCTTAATTGGCCGTTGTCTCATCTTTCCTAATGCCCTCATTCTTCGAGGGGTCTGCCTTCTTTTCCTTTTCATAATATCTCCTGTCTTCTGCTCAAGGCCCTCAAAGAGGCAAGGTGTGTGTAGCCCCACCACTTCTGGTACACCCTCAAGGGCTCATGGCTGGCGAGTTAGGTAGCTGGCAACCCCGAGGGATTCCTGAGCTAAATGCAGGGAATGGAGTGGTATATAAGAAATTTCAAGTGGATAGTGTTACTCATCGGGTTCCAAAGAGTAGGTATGTAAAATTTGGTTCAGATCGGTGAAACCGTGTAGATTTGTCCCAAAGGGCCTAAATGCAGGGAAAGGGGTGGTCTGTCCGAAATTTAAAGTGGACAGTGATACTCGTTGGGTTCCAAAGAGTAAGTATATAAATTTTGGTCCAGATTGGTGAAACGATATAGATATGTGCCAAAGGGCCTAAATGCAGTAAATGGAATGGTCTATCCGAAATTTCATGTAGACAGTGTTACACGTCAGGTACCAAAGGGTAAGTATGTAAAATTTGATTCAGATCGGTGAAACAGGGTAGATTTTTGCCAAAGGGCCTAAATGAAGAGAATGGAGTGGTGTGTCCAAAGTTTTAAGTGGACAGTGTTACTCGTCGGGTTCCAAAGTGTAAGTATACATGTTTTGTTTTCGATCGGTGAACGATGTAGATTTGTGCCAAAGGGCCTAAATGCGGGGAATGGAGTGGTCTGTCCGAAATTTCGATTGGACAGTGTTACTCGTCGAGTTCCAAAGGGTAATTATGTAAAATCTGGTTGAGATCGGTGAAACGGTGTAGTTATGTGCCAAAGGGCCAAAAAACAGGGAATAGTGTGGTCTGTCCGAAATTTTAAGTGAACAGTGTTACTTGTCGGGTTCCAAAGGGTAAGTATGTAAAATTTGGGTCAGATCGGTGAAACGGTGTAGATTTGTGCCAAACGGCCTAAATGCAGGGGTTGGAGTGGCCTCTCCGCAATTTCAAGCAGACAGTGTTAGTCGCAGTGTTCCAAAGGGTAAATATACAAATTTTGGTTGAGATTAGTGAAACGGTGTAGATTTGGGCCAAAGGGCCTAAATGCAGGGAATGGAGTGGTCAGTCCGCAATTTCAAGCAGACAGTGTTACTCGCAGGGTTCCAAAGGGTAAGAATACGAATTTTGGTTCTGATCGGTGAAACGGTGTAGATTTGGACCAAAGGGCCTAAATGCAGGTAATGGGGTGGTCTGTCCGAAATTTTAATTGGCCAGTGTTACTCGCAAGTTCCCAAAGGGTAAGTATACACATTTTGGTTCAGATCGGTGAAACTGTGTAGGTTTGTGCAAAAGGGCCTAAATGCAGGGAATGGGGTGATCTGTCCGAAATTTTAAGTGGACAGTGTTACTCGCAAGTTCCCAAAGGGTAAGTATACACATTTTGGTTCAGATCGGTGAAACTGTGTAGATTTGTGCAAAAGGGCCTAAATGCAGGGAATGGGGTGGTCTGTCCGAAATTTAAAGTTGACAGAGTTACCCGCAGGGTTCCAAAGGGTGAGTATACAAATTTTGTTTCCGATCGGTGAAACGGTGTAGATTGTATACATAACAGACAAACTTTGTGCTTTATATATATATATATAGATTGGCACAAATATTAATCTATTGTAAAAGGGAGTGTTTTAGAGATATTGTAGTTTATAATACGGAACTCATTTTATTAGATGATTTGTAGCTTCCACCAGCACTAGCCTAAATAAAGAATACGATATGGATCAACTAGATTAATAGACGCGACACCGCTCATAACCTTAAATTCCTTATAAACAGGTCCTCTTCATTCACAGACTAACACGTAATATCATAAGGATTCTGTTAAAATGAGTCATATTGATATGATTAGCAGCAGAGTATCAAGAAGGCAGTGCGTCTTACACACTTCCGTCCGATCCCCTTCCATCCCATTTTTCAAAATCACTTCCACAAAAATATCCAGCAACCGAGTGGAAAGATGTTACACATCAAAAAAAGAAAAAAAAACTGAGCCTTACAGTAGTCGCATATGATGTGTTATTCGAATAATTCCATATTACTCGCTTTTTTTAAGAATGAACTCAGAGTGCTACCTTGTGCCAGCAAACATGAAGGATTCCTTTGTGTTATTACCATCCGTAAGTTCTCATTACTATTATTTCTGCAATAACTACTTGTAAAACTCCAGTGACAAATCCTTTCGGCAAATATAATATAATAGTACTCTATTTTGACCGAAAGTACCTCGAGTGCTTACATTAAATAAGAATACAACAAATTAGTAAGATTTAATAAATCATAATTGTTTTCAGCAAATAATTATGATATACCGTAATGAATATTTTCACACCACGACAGTTTGAAGATGATTTATTATAGGAATATCTGTAATGGCGCCTCCAAACCTTGAGGTAAACCGTATGCGATTTACATTCCACATAGCCACATGGCCAACAGTACGTCGTTGTGCCAATCTCTGCCTCCGCGCGCTACTTGTAAAACTCATGTGTCAAATCGTTTCAGCAAATACGATATAATGAATATATTTTCACACTAAAGAACGACAACTTGAAAATGATTTATTGTAGGAATTTCTTTAATGGGGCCTCCAAACCTTGAATTAAACCGTATGCTATATACATTACACATAGTGCTGTATTTTTACCGTCAGTACATCGAGTGCTTACATTAAATAAGAACACAGCAGAAGTAGTAAGATTTCATAAATCATAATCGTTTTCAGCAAATACGATTTAATGAATATTTTCTCACCAAATATGATTTAATGAATATTTTCACTCCAAAGTACGACAGTTTGAATATGATTTATTGTAGGAATATCATTCTGTAATGGGGCCTCCAAACCTTGAAGTAAACCGTATGCGATTTACATTCCGCATAGCCACATGGCCGACAGTATGTCGTCGTACCAATCTCCGCCACCGCACGCGCTCATTGTTTCCGTTGCATTTCCGTCCCTTTTTACAAAATCACCCCCACACAAAAATATACAGCAACCGAGTGGAATGATGTTACTCATTAAAAATATCCAGCAATCGAGCGAAAATATGTTACACATCAAAGGATCTGCTAATCTCGTGTAGGTGCCCGAATACTCCGTCCTTAAGTCTGTTGCGTCTAGCTTTTGACGCCATATGGTTGGTAACATTGGATGCAATACATCAACCTTGCCTGTTCCCGCTGAGTGCGTATCCAACAGATAAATCTGTTCGCACTTGTTTCTGTCGGCCTCGCTTATCGAACCCACGCCCAGTCTCATTACAAGAGTTACTAACTTGTGGATTAGTATCTATATCAGCAACCACTCCAGCGATATTTAAGATTCAAGGAGAGAATATTCAGAACTCATCATATATCTAAAAGGATATATGGAGATGTTCCTTATGAAAAGAAAGTAGGTGTGGAATTATCTACCTAGTTATTTATTTATCGTATGGCTTTTAGAGCCGGGAGTGTCCGAGGACATGTTCGGCTCGCCTGAGTCTGTAGCTGCTTCCAGCGGACACCCTAAAGGGTGAGCTACAAGTTCCCTTCAATTTCAAGTAGTTCCAACTTTCACCACCAGATATCAATGATACCTAGTGGTGAACGTCGGAACCTTTTTATAGAGCGTTCTGACGAAATCTAACCTAACAATTTTGCTTTACACAAGTTTAGTCTGTGAAAGGATGTTTTACATGCCATAAATCTATGACATGGGACCGCCGGCTTCACTTCCCCTCCGAAGGAATGCATACTGAAGGATTTTTAACGCTCTTAAAAAATCCGACGACTTCGGCCTGGTTTGAACCCGCTATCTCGGGCATTGCAGTTCAGTATGCTACCGACTATGCCACCGAAGCTTCTACCTAGTTAATTACAGACCAGAAAGTTTACAATACCTCATCGACAGAGTTGTATTAACTAGCCACAAATATGGTCTTGACATCAATATAAGGAAAACCAAATTTATGGTCATACTCATAAGTAGGGTTCGGAAGTTTCAGACCCAAAGAAGTACAAAATATGCAAGCAAATATGCCCTAAAAACTAGCTAAATATCACCTAAAAACTATGACATCGTATTGCAACGTAGAAGCACACTATCGTCATGTTCCGTGACCTCATGCGTACAGTGTCGGAATCTAACTTGTCCAGAAAGATGTGCTAAAAGATGTCCGTAGAGGAGCGCCTTCTTGGAATCAGGTCTTCTAAACCTTCTATCTGCCTGCTCCGGAAAAAAAAATATCTACTACACTATTCGAAAATCCTGTGTTTGAAACTCGACGAAGATAACACGTACCTTGTTAACGACGCCTCATTTTAAACAAAAATGCTGTAATTATAACCAAATATGAACTTATATCGCTAAAATATGACCAAATATGACCAAAACAATAAAAATGGCCAAAATATGCATTTATAGGCAACATCAAATTGCCTTAAACGTGGCCAGGGACCCGTCATTCAAACTTATTTTTCATATTTCGGGTAAAATGAGCTCAGGAAAAAAATATGACTTTTCCTTAACATCCGAACCTTACTCATAAGCAACAAATGTAAACACTGCATATCATATTGTAATCAATCAAAGACCTACAGCGCTTGCAGAAAGTTTCGGAACTGGTCTAAATTTAGTTTGATGCACATTTGTCCCTAAAGTAACAGCATTTCAGTGATTGTTTTACCTGTTGCTATTAGACATCTGTATGATTAGAGATTAGTATTAGACATTGTGGGGTTTGAAGCCATTTTTCAGTGTTGCCTAAGTGAACAAATGTTTGGTGTTTTTCAGTCGGCCAACAGGAATGTACCCAAAAAGAGCTGGGTTATGCCCGAATACTGAAATAAATTACATGAGGCTAATAAATACCCTAGGATGACCAGTTTCGATCGTCAAGCGATCATCATCAGATCCATTACACGTAGGCTATAACATCTATGTTTGAGAATACAGGTGTACAATATGTACAATTATTTAGTTGCAGTATTGGTAATGCAACTGTCGGTGTATAGACTGATTATCTTTACGTTCAATGGTTATGTCCAGATAATTTATTTTTCGGTCTGTTTCGGATTCCTTAGTGTAGGCTTTTAATGGATTGGAGAATTGTTTCTTCGCTTGTTAGTTCAGTATCGTAAATGCAAATTACATCATCTACGTATCTTTTCCATATTACTATTCCCTTTGTTGAAGTCTTTTCTAAGAACTCATTTTCTAGTGCATTAATGAAGATGTCAGCGATTAATCCGCTTAGTGGTGATCCCATCGCTAGACCTTCTGTTTGTGTGAACAAACCATTGAACGTAAAGATAATCAGTCTATACACCGACAGTTGCATTACCAATACTGCAACTAAATAATTGTACATATTGTAAATATTTTTCACCTGTATTCTCAAACATAGATGTTATAGCCTAAGTGTAATGGATCTAATGAAGATCGCTTGACGATCGAAACTGGTCATCCTAGTGTATTTATTAATCTCATGTAATTTATTTCAGGATTCGGGCATAAACCAGCTCTTTTTGGGTACATTCGTGTTGAACGACTGAAAAGCACCAAACTTTTGTTTAATTAGTAGGCCTATTAGAGCTAGAGCAGGGAACTTTTAAATGAAAACCCCTCATATAGATGTCTAATAACATCATGTAAAACATTGACTGAATAGTACATTATGCAACGAGCCTATAATGGCAATAATTAAGGCACGAGTATGTTTATAAAACGAGTGAAGCTAGTTTTATAATTTCCATACGAGTGTCTTAATTGCCATTATAGGCGAGTTGCATACGACTGTTTATGTTCGACGATAATTATAACTTTATGATAATTATGTTCTAACATAAATATTTATAAATATCTGTCGAGATTCTGTCGGTTGATTTCTTCTTCTTGAGAATTTTGTGGGCTCAGCATTTGATCTCTACTCAATAACGAATCCCAAAGCTTTGAAACATTGTCTATCCAGAAGTAGCACCAACAGATAGCGCACAGGTACTATGTTGGTTCATTTTGTTATTTTGCTCAAATAACATAAAATAGGCTGTTACAAACGCTTTAAAATTAAAATGTATCGTATTATCAAGTAGTTATTCTTCAAATTCGATGCGTATAGAATGTGAACGGAATGGAAATCAATTGAGTCCCAAATAGAGCAGTTATGACATCTCGTGGAAAAGTTTCGTATAAGAAATCCATTTACTGAACAGAGAGCTGGATTATAATTTCCATGGAACTAATGTCATACGCATGCTTCCTCCATGACGTTCTGGTATGTCTATATCAACAACAGCATCACTAAAATTGTCGGCGATATCTTACAAATGTGTAGAAATTGGAGTTGCGGATATTAAGGTACAGTGCTATTTCTTTTACAACATTGCCCAGTTTGTTTTGGTTGATCCAATATAGGCTACATTGTCAACTTTCAAATCATGTAATTCATATCCGACATGTTGGATTTTGAGCGCATGCGCGAAGGTATCCTTACCTAATTAGTCAATGAATGAGCTCTGATTGGCTGGAGAAATTCTCTCATAATGAAAAACAGTACTATAATGACCATCATTATGATACAGTTTTCTGACGTATAATAATTATACTTCGACATTGTCGAACATAAACGGTATTAAATGAGTAACATTTTGCTGATAACTTGTGACTCGATCGTTTCCGTACTCGGGTTCCTTATCTCACATTTATCCATTTCCCTTCCTCCATCATCCCTGAAAGTTTGTAACACCCTGTATAACTTATTGACGTTGGCCATGGGCAAGCATATACTGTAATTCTTCTTTTCTTCCCTATCCGTTCCGGATGTCGGCAACCATCTTGGCTGTTCTGAGCCGTTTAGAATAACTCTTTCGATGTCTTGAGATCCAGTCTCTGAGGTTTTTTAGGCATGAGATTCGTCTCCTGCCAACACTTCGCTTTCCGGGTAGTTTTCTTTGCAGAATTTCTTGCAGTATCTGCTTCTGTTGCGCATAATGTGGCCGAGGTATTGCATCTTTCTCGTTTCCCATTCTTCGAAGAATCCCGGCATTTGTAATATGACCTATCCATGATACTCTTAGCATCCATCGATAGAGCCACAGCTCAAAGACCTCTAAATGATGATGCTGATGATTTTAACTGTTGTTTTAAGGGGCCTAACATCTAGGTTATCGGCCCCTAATGTTCTGGGTGATAGCGAAAATGACAATGAACTTGAATCCATAACGAAATTAAGCTGGACTGAAAATACTTACAAAATGAAACTCAGATTGAAACGACTCGCAAAATGTAGAGGGGAATATTACCTCTGTGTACTGGGCATTCTTTATGTGAAAATATCTATACAGTCATCTCAGTAATGTTAATTGCTGTGACCTGTGTACGATATATCATTACATCATGTTCCTTTGAAAATTTCTTTAATTTTGTAAAGAGGGTGGGGATTATGGTAGTCACAAAGTGAGGTTATGGGATAATTGTAGCTGAGAAGTGAGGTTATGGAAGTCCCATAATTAGGTTAGTAGTGAACCTCGTAGCTATATACGGGCATCGAGGTATTCTAATAAGCAATATTAAAGACTCCTAAAACTAAATTTAAACACTGGGGTTATGAGAAGATTTGTCGTGATAAATCTTGTTACCAACCTGGCAAATAGGCTACTTAACGGTTAGTTATCTTTAGTTACCACGAAATATGTCCGGCTCCATGGCTAATTGGTGAGCGTGCAAGGCTTCGGCCGAAGGGTCCCGGGTTCGTTTCCCGGCCGGGTCATTAGGGATTTTAATCTCCTGGGGGTAATTCCCGCGTTTCGGGGACTGGACTGGTGCCAGCGATGTTATTCAAAATGGCCTCTTTTTGCCGATAGAGCGCACTGCCAAGTATAGGCGCGATTAAAAATTGGGTGTGCAGTAGGTATATTACATGTGTTTCTCCCAGTGATACGTTTACATCAACGAAGTTTCAATTATTGTTAGTAGTCGGTGTTAATATACTGAATTCCTACGTTGTTTGGAGTGTTTGTTGATGCTACATACATTCCACATCGCCAGTTTCGAGTGCTTATATTAAATAAGAAAGAGCAAAAGTATAAAGATTTAATAAATCCTAATCGTTTTCAGCAAATATGACATAATGGATATTTTCACACCAAAGAACGACAACTTGAAGATGATTTATTGTAGGAATATCTTAAATGTGGTCTCCAAACCTTGAACTAAACCGTACATGGCCTACAGTACGTCGTTGTACCGATCTCCGCCACCACGCGCGCTCATTCTTTCCGTCCCATCCACTTCGGTCCCTTTTCCAAAATCACTCCCACAAAAATTTCCAGCTACCGAGTGCCACAAATATATCCAGATACCGAATGGAAAGATGTTACACATAAAAAAAAACAGGAAATTTGTTTGTATTTCTCGTTCGTGGTGCAAATATGTTACTTATATAGCTCCTTAATTGCAATTATTGGCAAAAAAGAAGTTGTTTAACGAGTAGTACAGTAGTCACTCGTACAGTGATTAATTTGTTTCGTTGACTTTATGATGTATGCCTATGCCTAAATAGCTGTAAATCAGCCAAAGCACGTCTTCCCTCCAAGAAAGCTTGAGTGTTGTTGTTTGAGTCTTCAGTCTTTCGACTGGTTTGACGCAGCTCTCCATGCTTCCCCGTCCTGACCTAATCGTTTCATCTCTACATAGCTACCACACCCTACATCCGTGGCAATCTGTTTAACATATTCTAACCTTGGTCTACCCCTACAGTTCTTATCCTCGACCCTTCCTTCTATAAGTAAGTTTGCTATTCCTGTGTCTCTTAGTATGTGTCCTACCAACCTATCTCCTCTCTTCATTAGCAGTCGCCAGAAACATCTCTCCTCTCCCACTCGTTTTAATACCTCTTCATTCGTTACCCTATCTGCCCATTTTTCCTGTAACACCACATTTCAAACGCTTCAATTCTCTTCTTTTCTGCTGCACCAATAGTCCAAGTTTCACTTCCATAGAGCGCTATGCTCCAGACAAAGGCTTTCAAAAATGACTTTTAATACCTAAATCTATATTCGATGTCAACAGATTCCTTTACAGTAGAAATGCTTCCTTTGCCTGTGCTAACCTACTTTTTATATCCTCTTTGCTTCGTACATCACTGATTACTTCGTCCATCATTGGTGAGTGACGCATCTAATTAAGTTACATGAGCCTTGGTGTAGTGATAACCAAAGACTGGCTGCAGGACTAACATTCCTATTTATTCGTTGCTAGGCAACGTTGTTCCACGATAGTCAATGAGTGTTTATGATCTGGTTGATCACGATGTAGCGAGCAGCGCCCCATGTAATAGCCTGATCAATAAATAGCTTCCATGACGCAATGGCACAAAACACGTGTGTGCTTAAAGGTTTCTAGTCTAATAGAGATTAATTTTCAACTAATGACCTCAACATTTTATTTTTTAACCGGAAACTAGAACTGGTATAATCGTGAACTACGTAGCTCGTAATCAGAGTGATTTAGAACTGGGGTTGGTAGAACATTGTGCTGAATGACATTTATACACTGGGTGATTTATACGAGGCGCATCCACAAAGTAAGAGTCCCTGTTTATAAAAGAAAAGAGAACATTTATGCCTAGTCTACTGTCGACCAAAGTATTATGTGCACATGAGTTTGAAGGTTGTTTGTGAAGTAACCAATAGACATACATAAAATCCAATGACATCAACATTTTCATCGTTCTATTGTACGTTAGTTCATGTAGGTTTGGCATTTTTAGTTTATATTTTAATATTTTTTTTATCGCACTTGAAACACAAAAAGTGCCCGTTTTTAGGCTTGTTTCAACCATGCGTCACATCTAAGAATTATTATCTCACAAACCCGTCATCAGATGGAATCCAAATTTTAGCACAATATACCTTGGAATGTTGTATAAATGGTTTATTAATTTCAAAATTTTGTGTGTTCAAGAACGAAAGTTGTTATCATTTTTGTAAGGTAACTTTTTCTGGGCTCGGGGTGGTTGGAAAATGTAGTTCTTGGTTGCGTTGTAATCCTTATACATCAAAAAGGTATGCTGTATGATTATGAAATACGTAAATTAATTCACTTATTTTATATCGGTTTGTATTTGTACGGGGAATTAAGACATGATTCACCAGTTAGCCGCTCCGGTGAAAGCTGTACAACGTTGCCAAGATGGGCTCTATCACGCGTCATGGCGCGCCTCGCTCGAAAGTGATGGGCTCCATATCAGCAACGCTGTACAGCATTTCCCGGAGCGGCTAGCTGGAGAACCATGTCTTAATTCCCCGTACAAATACAAACCTATATAAAATAAGTGAATTAATTTACGTATTTCACAGTCATACAGCATAACTCTTTGATGTATAAGGAATACAACGCAACCAAGAACTACATTTTCCAACGACCCCAAGCCGAGAAAAAGTTACCTTACAAAAATGATAACAACTTTCGTTATTGAACACACAAAATTTTGAAATTAATAAACCAGTTACTGTCATCGCGGCAGGAGTTGGCAGTTGAACACGCTTGACGGGGTGCGGGGGGTCTTGCAGTACGCATGCGCGGCCCGCATATTCCTAAGTTAAATATATCGGCTTTCCACATGCCAATGGTTGTCATTGCAGCAGGCGACACTCAGCCACCGAAAGAAGGAATGTGCTGAGTGAATGTTTTTGGAATGCGCGATACGCAGTGAGCGGGAAGACCCATGCAGTTCAAACCCGACTGCCAACTCCTGACGCGATATCAGTATACCACATTCCATTGTATATTTGGTTAAAAATTGGATTCGATCTGATGAAGGGTTTGTGAGATAATAATTCTTAAATGTGACGCATGGTTGAAACACGCTTAAAAACGGGCACTTTTTGTGTTTCAAGTGCGATAAAAAATATTAAAATATAAATTCAAAAATCCAAACCTACATGAACTAACGTAAAATAGAACGATGAAAATGATGATGTTATTGGATTTTATGTAGGTCTATTGGTTACTTCACAAACAACCTTCAAACTCGAGTGCACATAATATTATGGTCGACAGTAGTTATATGCAAAACTTCATTGGAAACATGTACAGCAACATGTCAGCTAGTTTTT
Source organism: Meconema thalassinum (assembly GCA_946902985.2). Taxonomy (NCBI): domain Eukaryota; kingdom Metazoa; phylum Arthropoda; class Insecta; order Orthoptera; family Tettigoniidae; genus Meconema; species Meconema thalassinum. The sequence continues at coordinate 57,017,370 of OX336398.1, read as the reverse complement.
GACATAGACCAAACGAATTGAGATACTTATCATAGCGTCTATAGACTTTTGTAGTCCTCAGCTCTTCACCGGTGTGAAAATGCTAACCGGAGAACAGAAATACAACCTCTGTCTGTAAATTTCGGTGAATGGGCGATATTACGAACGGATTTTTGGCTTACCTGAAACAGCAATTACTGTCCTTCGAAGTACAGTAATCCCCGTGGATTGTTATGCACTTCTGAGAACGACTGAACAAGTCCTGGACACTCCTGGCATACTCTTCTCGGTCGTTAATCTTGGTTAATCGTGGTTTGCGTGATCGGGGTGCTGCCTCATTTTCAGACACACAAATGTCCTCACGAGGCTTAGTGCACCCCGTCCCAGCCCTCACATTAGTCGGGAATCGAACCCGGGGCCTCCGGGGGAGAGGCAGGCGCACTACCCCCAACAGCACGGGGCCGGCATAATCATAATTGAGTTTCTAATTAAATTGAAATTTTACCTCATGAATGTCTACTTAGTATAAAACAAAGGCCCCGATTGTCGGATGTAACGGGAAATCTTGAGAACCACTGGATGGATTTTGATGCGGTTTTCACCATTCTGTAAAGGATATCTCGAGGAAAGTTTCTGTAGAAAAACATTCATTTAAGACCAAAGGAGCAGAGTAGTAACGATTTCAGTGAATCGAGCCGAAAAAGAAATACCGTGCGTGCGCCTTTTAAGCTTACGCTGGGCAAACGGTTAAACGTATCTATATACTATGAGTGTAAGAATTGTTCAGCATGAAAAGTTCTACAAAAAAACTCAGTGACAGCATATCTCTATCTTCAATACATCGCCCACTAGAGTTTTTACGTTCTCATTTCTTCCAACAATCTCCATTCCATTACTAGCTTCGGAGACAGTTTACGAGCTAGCTAGCGAGCGAACCTATCACCCCAGTTTCAGCCTTCGTTCCGCATAATACACAGTCAAGTTTAGATTGGACGGAAGGGGATTTGTGTTTCATGCACCTCGCCATTCTTAAATTACGTCTGACAAGAATAATTAACTAGCGGACCCATGCGAAAAGTCTCGCATGTTCATAAACCATACTTTCCCCAATAGGTTTATAATGAGAGACTTAAGGAGAAAGGTTGTTATGTTTTTATTTCAACCAAATGATTATAGAACACTATTTACATTTCAGTTAGCATTCAAAGTTCTACGTTCCCTAACTTCAGAAGGCAATCATTGAAAATTGGATCATCATAACACTCACCAGTTATTCGATTATGAAATTATACGATTTAAGTACTCATTCCTTCGATTTACTGTTTGTGAAATTCATGTGAAATGATAAAGGAAAGACCTCAGAATGTTAAAATGTCATGAAACAGGCCTCACAGCGGCCAACATGTGAAGTGGACAGCAATTATGGAGCGTATTTTCCTACAGCAACAGAATCTGAAAATCGCACACTTCGTACATTTTTTAAAAGAAATTATAGATATTTATGAAATCAGAGTGCAATTCGTCACTGTTAATGTCTATTCTCTTTCATTTGAAAGTTCATTTGTCACGATCGCTTGTGAGTGCCGCAGTTGGGATCTATACTATTGAAATAATATATATGATAGTCCAGTCATCATGCAGAGACGGAAACGGATATAGTTCATTGACATAAAAAACAAGAAGTTCCGTGACGAACTAAAGAGCCTACTTTTCTTAAAATTTAAGATTCATGCCAATGATTAATCTATATGGATCTATCTAGAATAATGACGAAACTAAGTTGGTAATATCTAAATTTCTATTTAGTGCGAAATACTGGATACCTGGCATAATGTAGCCTAATAGAGAACTACAGTTGGCAGCCCTGATGACTGAATATATTCCAAGTTCCATCTCTTAAGGTACAGAACATAAAATTTGGTTGAAGTCCAGTGGATAGCATGGACGTTACATGCAGTTAAACATTGGATCTAACAGCGCGCGTAAAATCATGTTGGCAACAATGACATATCTGTATTGGTCAGAAATAATCTGAAATAATATTATCTATTGTTGTGTAAATTTTGAATGAAATCCATTAGTTAGTATAGAAGTTACATTTCATTTTAAAATTGGACCTATCAGCAGGCGTAGAAACATGTTGGCAGCACTGGCGTAGGCCTATATTAGTTACTCCAAATTAATCCAGAATGCCAGGTAATATACGTGTGCAAAGTTTAGAGCTATTGGCTTGAATACTTTCTGATATATTGATATTAGGGTAACAAAAATAGAGACAGTATTTACTAACAGTTGGCAGCCCTGGTTACTCTTAAGAATCGGCATAGTCATATCTGTTATGGTACACAAATCACTCACGAAATTTGGTTGACATCCAATTGATAGTATAGAAGTTACATGTATTTAAAGTTGGACCACTCAGCAGGCTTAGAATCATGTTGGTAGCACTGACGTATATAAGTTACTCCAAATTAATACCGAATGTCGTCAGGTACTGTACGTGTGCATAGTTTAAAGCTGTCGGCTTGCACACTTTCTGATAGGCTATATGGGTATTTGGATTTTTAAAATGGGACCATTTATTAACAGTTGGCAGCCCTGGTGGCTCTTAAGAATACGCTCAGCCATATCTGTTTATATACACATAGCACATACGAAATTTGGTTGAAATCCAATTGATAGTGTAGTAGTTACATGCATTTAAAATTTGCACCTATCAGCAGGCTTATAATCATTTTGGCAACACTGCCATGTATGGCCTCCTGGAAATTAAACTGCAATATTATTATCTATACGTGCGCCAATTTTGAAATAGCTCCCATTCATACCTTCCAGGATATCCAACATGGAGCTCAAATTTCAATTGCGATTTTTCAGCAGTTGGTACCACTGACATCATTTTCAAATATGGCCGTGAGATATTCAGGTATCGATCTTTACTCCTACCAACGTTTGTTTCGATTGCTGCAGCCGTTTAGGAGTTGATAGGGGGGACACACACACACAGCCAGCCAGCCAGACAGACAGACAGAAGGACAGACAGAAGGACAGACAGACAGACAGACAGACACACATTTGCCTGATCTCTTAAGTCTACTTTCTCCTCATTTTTGCAAAATGTGAAAAGTAGGCTTAAAAAAAACACAGTCAGTCTGAAAGACTAGACGTTGTATCATTTCAAATGATGCATGCTACAAATGCTACACATGTTAGAAAGGCTCAGGAAGGCTTCTCGCTTTGCTCGAAGCCCAGGACTCTTTCAACAGACTGCATTACCCATTAACTTAGGCTTCCCGCGCGGGCACCTCTTTAAGGGTCACGGGAAGAAATGTGTTTCTTGTACTGTACCCGATTGTCACCATGTGGACCATGTGTTCGTATCCCAACTAGCTCACGGTCTTTCGAGGTATGGGACGTTCATGCCCACAATACGACCACATGTTCAGGATTTGAGTCTACCAGGTAACTACTCTACAGGAAATACACAACATTCCTATGAATAAAACATTTACTGGTCTAAAATCATGGCTGTACAACAAATACAAAACAAAGGACAAATTACAATTAATTCCCACAAATAAATAGGGTTATTCTGTGAGCCTTCTCCTTAAAAATAGCGCTACAATGCACTCAAACCTACTTCTAATATCCTGTCAATAATAGTTCAGATTACAAGGTTTTCATAGTGTCCGTCATGTGACACAATTTTATTTAATGGAAGTATCTTAACATAAAAACCACATGTCACAAACATGAATTTCTAAGACATTATTCCGTCTTCTACGACATTTACTTTAATTATCATTACTTCAATGTTTCCTACATTTATTAGCAAATATTTTGTTGTGTCGTGCGAATCATCTTCCTTCTTTCCATCCCTATGAACGCTCTAGGAAAATGAGTCATGCTTCTTAATCATAAAATAAACATAAACATGGATAGAATATTTATAGTTTCACCATATAACGATTATCTGGGTCTTGTCGGACTTATTATAGATATAACTGTGTCATGTTCTGGGAAAAACACATACCCGTTTTTCCTAAATTAGCATAAACTGGCAAAATGCACTTTAAAGAAGATGCCTACATTATTTTGGTTCAGCCTTCCCCCTCAGAGGATAACTTCGCCAAATATCATCAGATTTCTATGGTTCAACCACGTATGTGAGATGCCATATACCATTTAATTCCATTTGCATCACTAAAATACTCATATTTTAATTGCATTATTGAATACCGAGACCTCTCAGTGTCCTATTGTGACCGTAATTGACAAGGGATCGGTCGAGCGACCTCTCTCCCCTCAGCAGGTCATAAAATTAGTTCCAGACAGCTCTCCAAGATGGCTGCCACGGAAATGGTCTATATTTCCTGTCTCTCTCTACCGTCAAGGCCATCCTTGTTTACAATTTTATAACAATAAAGATCCGCTAGGCATGGTCCTAAGTAATTGAGTCATTTAATTAATTAACACCTAACTTTACAGTGTATTTGGGCTCAAATGGCTCCTATTAAACATTCATGGCAGGGGTGGAATTCTAATGATAGCCTTGCCGTTCTAAGGTGATTACTTGTGGCTTTAAAGACGCGCATCATAATGAAACCCCATGGTTATCATCAGCAGCTGTCATTACATATATATTTTGGAACCACGTTCCTCGTCGACGAATATGATTCTACCTCTCGGGCAGACCATAAGTAAAAATGCTCACCGCGCCTCGCTGGGCGTCCATAGTGGCTATAATTCAATGCAAGCGTTGGCAATAGACAGACTCTATCCAAATCGCTGCGTAACACATATAGTATGCACAAAGGCGATACTTCTCGAAGATTAAGCCCATTTTCACCTCACGCGCAAGCTATACTAGTCTTTCCCGTGCTTATCTTACGTAAATCACTGGATTCTACGTTAATCTGCACGCTATCTGCGGCTAAACAATATTTCACATATATGACTCCATTATCAAGGTACCTGCGTTCTTCATGTTATATTATTTAAGCCAAAGCTTTACATAGCTCCTAACACAAATGTATAAATATACTGGCTTACTTTAATTTCACATATTTATTCAAAATTTTCACTGACACTGAGAAAAGCTCTCGTATTCGCGATATTCCACACTACATTCTTTACTGTTTACCAAATGACAGTATCTTAAATTGGACATGACACTATTTGAACATTACCTAGGCTAATTTTGCCCTTACTTTATGATTGCCGACCCCAGTTATTATTATTATTATTATTTTAACGTTTAGATCCAACACTATTTTTGACCTACATGGTCCTAAGCAAATCACCTTCCAAGTCATACTTTATTCAAGACGAGTGGTGAAAACTCGTTCAGTAAGTGACTATTACTTCTTTAATTTCAAAGTGATTAATCGTTACATGGTGAACTATGCCATTATAATGTTATTATTTGCATGTTTACTCACGTTTCCTTCTGGCTGGAAAGTACCAGTATCTCCGCCTGAGCTCTACCATGACGATTGACTTAATCCATCATGATATCCAATACACAACACTGAGATTCACACTTTTTACACATGATGCACATATTACCACAAGTGGCCTTTACCACTGATAAACACTGAATATTAAACATTAAACACATTAACACTTTAAATTATTATTTCACAATTTATACACTTCATCTATCATTTCACATGTTGATCCTTAATCTGGATTTCACCTACGCTTGACCTCAGAGATGCGATGACTTATGATAACCGCTGGTCTCCGTGAAATCTAGTAGCGTTTTTATAGATGTTCTATCCTAGTTCCCTGCACTCCCGTTTACCTCACTGTCCTGGATAGGTGGCAATAACTTCCACTCTCCCATCACTGGAGTGTTCCTCATGCTGATGTCATATAATTGACAATACCTTCCGGTATACGAACTGTTCCAAACATTATCAGTTCCTATTCGATGTAGCGAATTTATATCTGTGTCAGATAATAAAGCAATATCTGCACTTTGTTACCTTTTATGCACTTCATTATCACTGATGAAGCTTACAATTTGCCTCCATTGTCTTCAACGGCGGTACGCTGATATTTTAATAATTGGCGTGCTTACTGCAGAGCGCTTGTAGACAAAGAACTAACTTCCAACTCGAGCGACCGTCTGACGTCTTCAACTGCTTTCCACTGAACCATAACAGACGTGTAACTGACTTCGACTGACCATAACTGACTTCGACTGACCAACAAGTGACTTCAACTGACCATAACTGACCCTTGGCGTAGGGTGCTCTCCCCTTATATTGGTTTCTTGCGCAAAATAGTTCACGGGACACGTGAGAGCGACTCCCTTCTTGAAATACTCCGTCTTCAGCCGAAATAACAACTGCATCTTGTTTATCTAGGCGTGGAGGTTTTAAAAACACTCGCGTGCCGGCGATCGCTTCGGCCAATTAATTACAATTAATTGCCTTAGTTTAGCGCGTGGGACGCTACGGTGGGGATTTCCCGCTGGTTGGTTAAAGTATTCATGCTCTCGAGCGTGAGTTAGGTTGTAATGCGGTCATTTTGAGAAATAGGCGTAATTTTAGGTGAAAAACCACTTCTAAATTACTCCTCCGTGAATACATTCATCTATGTGTATGTTCCATCGCATTACAATGCTCCATTTCTCTGTAATTAATTAATTTCTTGTGGGCTTGGTCCCGCCAAAGCTTTGCCCGTTGTCGACCGGTGAACTCCCGGGTCATTAATTTTGAGCTGTCTGACCGCCCTAGTGTTTTAGATCCCTTACTTGGGGGTGGATCTAAAAGGGAGAGTTGCTGTACTAATTTATGAGTTTGTGCCTAAATAAGGGTAGCTCCCCTTGACAGGGCAAGCTGACCAGTGTAGTGTGTTGTGGTGTGCTAGGAACTAGGGGGCGTTCCTATAAAGACTGTAAATGTGGTTTAAGGGATGTAGCCTTAGCACGCGGGTCGGTGTACTAGTCGCCCAGCCGGCTACTTATTATATAATCACCTTGCTAGTGTCAGCGGTTCGGCACGCGCTTCAATTGAGCACGCTAGCCGCTGTGAGGAATACAAGGACGTCTGAGTTGGCGTTATTACTACGGTGTGTCACGTCCGACTGTGACGGGAGTAAGGAAGGACGTGGGGACGTGAAGAAGAGTGTAGATCAGTAATGCAAGTGTAAGAGACTGACCAAGTGTTTATTGGTCAGCAATGAGTAACTGTTAGTCCCTTTTAAGGGATCTTGTGATGTTATAATGTGAGTACAAACTGTGGGTGTTAGGTTACAAAAGTAGGATTCTGAACACTGACTGACTGACTCACCTCGGTTGACACTGTCGTTAGCCTCCGGCTGTCTCGTCGAAGCACTGGTGATGGAGATATCCTCGTGACCCACTTAAGGCACCTTTTATACCTTTAGCCTCTGTTCTGTCAGCGCGTTGTGGCATAGTTGAACCAGTTTGTAGTATGTCGCTGTGTGTCATAATTACGCAAGGGTTGAGCTGCTTTATGGAGTAGCCAGCTGCCCTTATAGTATTGATGGATATTGGGTAGGCTTTTAAAGGGTTGCCTTTTATGAGATTTAGACAGATGATGGGGGGGATGATCTCTAAGGGGTACATACCCCTTGGGTATTGTACAAGCCTCTTCCTCCATTTGGTCGCGTCCTCGCGACCGGGAAGGGCACTTGGGGTTGGGATGTTGTCGTAGTAGTTTTTGAATCCCCCTCGTCTCTTCTGGTGGTGGCGTCGTAAGCGTCGTCGTATGGAACGGGTGTCGTCGTGCAGAAGTGTAGGTGTGCGGTCAGCCCGTGTTCAGAGGGGAGGGTTATGGGGTGTACATAGATATATATGTATATAAATTTTACATTGCATGGTGAAATGTGCATTAACATCGTTGAATAAAGAAAATAATTGCTATTGAGGCACAATCGCCATTGCCGTTGTCGGCATAAAAAAGAAAAAAAACATGGTTATACATGGTTACATAGTTGTGCAGGGAGGAAAAACCCAGGGCCGAACGGATGATTGCGTCGTCCGCCCTATCTTGGGGAAAAAGTGCTCCCTGCAATAAAGAAGATAGGAGAGAATAGAAAGAAAATGGGTGTTCCAGGGTATAATTTAAAGGAAATATTCAAAAGTATTTATTTGTGTGGGAAAAACGGAACACCCTGACAAATGGGGAAGTTAGAAGAGAGAAAAATGAAAAAAAACAATTCACAGACATTGGTTACGTGTTACCTTAGCAAACGAAACAAAACAAAACAAAAATATAGACATCGTGTACACGTGAACTTGATAAACAGACAAAAATATATATAGAGTTTAATGTATCATGTTGCGATGCTGACATTTAGGAATTTCAATTGGAATAATTGCCCGTGGGCGCATGAATATGTATGTAGTTTACTCTTTAAAATTATGAACTACAATGACCTTATGTCTACTTAAGCGCGCTAAACCCTTATAATTCTAGTTTTTGTTTGGATCCTCGCGTGCACGCTACCTGTTTGTACGTACGCTTGCCGTATCACGGCTGATCCTATACGGCCACCTCTTGGCACGGTTTGAGTGGTCGTACCGCTTGCAGTGTATTCTTAATACCTAGTCTGTGAAGCATCCTCTGTGGGTGAATGCTTGCACACTTGGCCATGAGGGTCGCCGCCACATGCCGGTTGCGCCCTCATCGCCGTAAGCTGCGTCTCATTTTGACGCTTCAAGTGTTTTTGTTTTAGGCAGATCTGCCAGCAAGCTTGATGCCCCACAGGCATCATTCCCGCTGTGCAGATTATTGACGTGTAGTTGTAAAAAAAAAAAAAATGTAGTGAGTGTGTAAGTGAGAATGAATGTTAACTGGAGGTTAGTATGCACAGGTATAATACTACAATAAGGGGGCATTAAATAGCATGTTGCTGCTATCTGGCAGCAAAATCATAATTACACGTGTCATATTCTAGGTGACAATGCCTGCAAAAAAAAAATGGAGAGGTTAACAAAACATTGAAATTCCCTATTCCATATGCCGCTTCCTGTGGCAGCGTTGCCACAGTCTGAAGCCCCTTTTTACCTGTGAAAAGAATGGCATGGTTATTATTACTCGATATATGGCCGGGCTTACCCTATATGGTGCCGTGACGTCATTTCCTAATGTGTTGTAGTATTGGGCTTACCCTGGCAACGAATTTGGGTCGCCAGGCGCCGAAATTTTACCTCAATATATGTATTAAAAAAAAATTGTCTTAAATGTAAGACTATGCTACATTATAATAACTTATCATGAGTTATCGGACTTACCCTGATGACGGATTTGTGGGTCATCAGGCGCCGAACGGCGTTCTCTTATACCACTTATTCTACTTATGGTATATATATAAAAAAAAACTACATCTAAGCCGAGAGGGTTGCCTTAATCTATGGCCGAAAGATGCTGTGCTGAATTGCAACAGTGTTCATTAAATTTGCTTAATCCTAGGTTGCGTGTCAAATGCAACCGTCTATAACTAAATTTGGCCTAGGACGATCGCCTGGGGCAATTAAATCCCCAGATCACCACCCGCACGAGCCCCAGAAACACCGGTTGTCTCTAGGGTCGCTAGATTCCGTCCCCTTAAGTCTAGTGTCGACGTCTATTACTAGGATTAATCTATCCGCGGGCGGCTTACGGTGCCACTAAGCTAACCGTTCCGCCCGCTGTAACTTCCTTGTCGTGCTCGTTTTGCCGTTCCGATTAGTCGTAGGTGAGCCGCCCACTTGGCTCCTGTGAGGGGCGCGCAATGCCCCATCTCTTAATGCACTCTGACTGCCCGATGCGTCGTCATTTATGTGGGCATTGGACAGTGTGGTCCAATGGCATAATATTGTCTCCGCCTTAATCGGCCGTCGCAATCTGCTTTCGCAGTGATATTTGCCTCTATGGGCCGCCGTAGTATGCATTTTCGCATTGATATATAAAGTTGCCTCTATGGGCCGCCGTAGTATGCATTTTCGCATTGATATATAAAGTTGCCTCTATGGGCCGCCGTAGTATGCATTTTCGCATTGATATATAAATTTGCCTCTATGGGCCGCCGTAGTATGCTCCAACGCACAGGAGTTTTGCTTCCCGCCATGGAAGTCTTACTTACGTAAATTTAACTAACAGTCTAGTCATAATATGGTCGTCTCTAGGGATAGCTCCCGAGGCCGACGCGGAGTGAGCTATTTCTCCCGCCATTCTCAGAAAGTCTCCCTGCAGGTCTTGGCTTCGACGACCGTGGCTCAAAGTGGGTTTAGCATCCCTTCCTCCCAGGGGCGGTTTATGCGCACCTAGGATTCCAGAGCTTGCCCGACCAGGCCGCGAATGCTTTGACCTTACGTGGTTCGTCTATTTGGTCTAGTCGTCAGTAATTTGATGAGCCGACTGGGGTAAGGGTCCACATCGCCTTCCCCAGCTCTGCTCCTAGTGTTGTGCTTTTGACCTTTGGCTAACGCCGGTATCATCAGCCAGGGTGTTTCAGATTCCCTTTTTTTTTTTTTTTTTTTTTTTTTTAAATATAGGTGTAACCTGTGTAAAAAGTGTCAAATGTAAAATACTTCCAGTGTGGTGGGCTGGTAAAACCTCTACATACGTAGACTACTTTAGGCTACCTGTGCTATATCAGCTTCTCCAGCGATAATGCTCTTTTTTAACCTTGATGGAGGTGTTAGTAGGGTCTGTGGCGTCAGGTACCCTGTTATTGTGATCTGGGGGTAGTTATCTGTAGAGTGGGTTAAAGCAGGGTAGGAGGAGGTTGCGCACTTCCGAATTCCGCGTTAGTGGCGGCCTGGAACCGGTTTTTGTGCTGGGATGCTCCTACAGTGAGTGGAACGGGGCAGGTAATTCCCGGGGTTGCAAAAAATAAAATAAAAATCCATGCCGGTCTGATATCAATATCCCCTGGTGAATGGATGGGATATACATGCATGCGTCTGGATATGAGGCGTTTGCACTCATGTATGGATAGGTGTAGGTTGAGGCATAATACTAATATATTTCCCTCTCATGCGGGATGATTTAAATTTAAAAAAAAAATGGTTAGTATTTATTACTTATGGCCTCATCTCTCATATGGAGATGTGCATTACGCTTAGTTGTTGTTGGCCGATGCACCCCTCTCATTCAGGTGATAGCGGTGGGGCTCAGGGCGTAGCATGCCCTTTCTGTAAACACATGAAGTTTACCAACCCTTATGTATACTTTGTAGTGTAGTGTAGCTGTTTATGGTCGTGTAGATGTGTTTGCGTTGTTTATGTCTGGACGTGAAAAGGTTATGGGAAGGGAGTAGAGTGGGACGCTGTTAGCATGTTCTCTTGTCATCCTCCCTTGGTCCATGTTGGTTTTCTATCCGCGCTTTGGGATAGCGAAGCTTCACGACCTACTCTGGTCCGTTATAGGGCTAAGTCCTAGTCGCCTGGAATGATTTGTTTCGGGACTAGGGTCGCAAAAAGAAGTTGTTAAGGGGAGGTCCCGTTTCCTCAAAGTCCCTATGTTCGCCCCTGATTGGTGAGCGCGTTTGTGTGTGTGTGTGTGACTACGCTCCGCTACACCACGCGGACGCCTGGTCTGCTGTAGAGCTAAGTCCTACTGTGTATATTGTGTATGGGTAGGAAGCGCCCGTGGCCTGCCAACGTCTTTACGAACGTGCTACTCTGGGCCTGCGACAAGTTTTGGTCTGTGACGTCTGCTTGTTGATAAATGCTTTCGCAGTGTTGAAAAATGTATAGTGTTATGATTGTTCTGCATTTGTTTATTCATGGTCACTGCCACTACACAATCGCGTTTTGTCATCGACAGTGTTGCAAAGTGGCTAAGTCTGCAAGTCATCAGTTTGTGTGTGTAACTTCAGGCCGGGATTTTATGTAGGTTAACCACTGTTGCGTGTTTTTCTGCACGTATGCCAGTGTGGTCATTGTGTTAAATTCCTGGCGGCCCGATGTGGTAATCCGCCCTGCTACTATTGCCGTTGTGTGGCCATTATTCCGTAAGACCGTTGTCTTACGAAATTTATATGTCTCTGTCTGGAAAGTCCATTTTCCCTGTCAAGTGTATTTCTGGAATTTTATGCCTGTCATTTGGCCGCAGGAATGTAGTATTATCTGTCTAAGCCGTTATATGGGCCAATTTTGGTGTGATTGGAAGGCCGTCTGCTTGTTTTTCCCTGGCGTGCAATTTTCTCTGGGGTTCGAACCCGTGTTCTATGTAATTCTCTGTGTTATATGTCTGCGTTGTTCATGTTCTGCGGGCATTCTGCCTGTATTTTGTTTGTGTTTCTCGTACCGAAAATACCGTTGTTTAGTTAGTTTTCGGTACGAGGTTTTTGTGTGTGGACATGGGTTCGAAGCCGGTTGTCTGTAAAGATTTGGTGGCCATTTCTGTGCCGCCTACACTATGGCAAATGGGCTGTGTGTTTTTCTATGCGCAACCCCTAGTATACCTTCCTGCGAGGAGTTTGCTTATTTTTGCCCTCTCCTCGTAGTGTAAATTTTGAAGATATAGGGTTCTTAGGTTGGCTATGAATGATTCCGTGCAGTGTGCTTTGGGAACTGTCGTCTGTAAGGCTCGCAGTTTATCACTGACGTCTGCTTTAATGCTGAGTATGAGGGTGTCGGGTTGCAATGTCTTGCGCGGTCGCTTGTTTACTTGTTTCGATAACGCTGTGTATCCGAACATGTGTTCTTAATCAGCCTGCTTTTCTGTTAGTGCTCTTCGCATTATAAAAAGGCAAGAGGGGAATTTTGTGGTTTAACGTGACCATTTCTGGAGATCGTGTGCCACGGGATTTCCGTTTTACTTGGAATCCAAACCACAGGCCATGGCATTTCACTTCGGAAATCTCATATGCATTGGCCGTCTGCAAAAGAACCTCCCATTGACTACACTTGTGTCCCCGAGTGTTGTGTTATGTATACCTATGTGTAAAATATATATATAGTTTATTTGGCCATTTTTCTTTCTTGGGCTAAATGTGTGAAACAAAAAAAAAATTATTTATGCCCCGCTCTGCATTAAGAGAGCACATTGAAAGAAAATAATAGTAGGTGGCGTTAGTCTCTAAAAATTATGTCGTGAGCACTATGTGTTTGAAAAAAAATGGTGATTGGGACCTGAGTGTAGTATTTACCAATTTGGTAACGTGAGTACTACCGTAATCTGGTTACGTCTCAGGGGAATCTACCGACACTGTCTAGTACACCTTAGGAAGGCCATTGCCAGACGTAACTGATACCCTTGTATCCACGTCACGAGCAAAGCCAGTGCACTGTGGGAGTCAAACCTGCCTATCAAAGTAATTGTAACTCACCAAAATGACAGTGTCTCATCCCGGTGTGCAATTGGGCTTTTTAGTTGGTTAAAGCACACCTCCCAAAATTTTTTTTTTTGAAACTAGTTTGAGATTCTTAATTCTTGCCACACTTACGGCTTTCGCCCGCAACAGGAGAATCTATCAAACTGTGGAACCCTAACATAGAACGTTTAGTCATTTCTACTTAGAAAGACTCACTTAAGCTTTATGCTGTGATTTTATGCCTAAGTTGTGTTCAAAATATCTCTTTCCGGCCTGAAGCCTGCTTGGCTTCCACTTGGCTTAGCATATTAGAGACTTTACGTTATGGCGTTAATCACTTCGCCCAATAACCATTGATGGCCTGAGAGGAAAATGCCATGGTTGAAAAAAAAGAAAAAAAAAAAAACCGGAAGGATTTAGAATTGTTCCCTCTAATTTGGCTATATTGCACTGTATATACATAAAATAAGAAAGAAAAATATGCGATCTCATGTTGATTATGTACTTGTTGGACCATTTTCCTATCGCCCCCGTGTGAAAGAACTTATGTGGCCTATAATTTTGGTGTTAGCGATGTTAGTTTATTTCTCTGGCCTTGGTGAAAGTCGTTATCGTCTTTCGAGTTTCAGTGCTCAGAAAGGTGAAGGGTTTTGCCCTGTTACGATATTATAGGCCTCTGAAATCCATTGAGGTGTTTCTTTGCTGTTTTCCGGCGGAATTTCTAGCAAAGTAAGCCTTGCCCTACTTCCACCGTAGCGCGTGTTTCTAGGTCTAAGTGTACCTGTATTTAAGGGCGTTATTGCGCTTGGCGCTATCTTAGCAGATTTTGCGGGAGTGTATGTATGTTTGACTGCGAGGTTTTGTGGGGTGGGTAATAATACCTTTCCTAATCCCCGTGTATTGTATGGTAATGCCTGTTTAATCTGTATGTGCGTGTACCGTGCATCCTGAGGGACTAATGCCGGTGTTCGCCTCCGTTCTGGCAAATTTGCCCTTTGAACTGGCGGTGAGGGCCACTTAAGTGCCTGTTTTTGTCCTGCCAATGTGGTGTCGTGTAGCCTGTCCGCTTTCTGGCCCGTGGCCACGGCAGCCTCCTGCCACTGTGTTAGCCTATCTGTGTGAGTGTATGTAGGCTTTATATGTGGTAGGTCAGGCTCTACGTCGTCAGCCCATGACGAGGTTACCTCCTGTTGTCCCTCTGTCGTATTATGTGTGATTGAAGGTCCTGGCTTCAACTCCCTCTCGTTCATCCGGTCCGAGGGGATTGTTCTAGGCTCTTCCCCTCGGCTTGGCAAAATTGCCTTCCGATCCGGAGCTGAAGGACGTGTGTTTGTGTTAGGTTTATTTTGTAGTAAGTTGGAGCCTAACCTGGCCGTCTTCTTGACTGTGGCCACGGCGAACTCCTTCCATTCTGTGGCAGTACGTGGCGAGAGGGACATCCTCGCAAATTGTCGAGTTAGCGTATCTACGCTTATGTCCTCTCTCGGCTGGGCTGGTGGCCCTACCATGAACTCAAAAATGGCCTTGTTGGTTTGGAGTTCACGGTATTCGTCCCAAATTTGGGTGTACTGCCTATTGAGGCATATGGCCTGTTTGCAAGTGCTTATGTGCGCATCTTAATCGCGCTGTCCTACCCTCTGACGGAGTGTATGGCTGTTTGCCCTGTATTGTCCCGATTTTCTGTTTTGAGTGTCCGTATTTGTGTTTGCCTGATCTGTATGTGCCTTTGGCATCTAACCAATAATGCTACTAATATTGGCATACCCCTATTACCTTCATGGCTTGCAATCTCTTCATGAGGTGCCATTCTGCCTGAAGTGTATGGGCCTAAAGTAACAATAGAGAGGAAAAAAAAAAATCTGTGCGTGTTTGCCAGTGTATTCCTATATCTCTCTGGTTCTGTATGGGGCTAGGGGGTTGGTTTATCAAGCCTTTCCCTTGTGTAGCTAGTTTAGAGCACCAAAAAAAAATATGGTGCTTTCTGTCTGGGGGAAAAATTTTCTCACTAATTTGCTTGGCTTTTTGCGGTACGGAAGGGGTCGTTTTACCTACGAGGGCTCGTTGGTTGAGTCCCTTTTCTCTATGCGTAGGACCCCGCCTCCACCAGTGTTTTAGATCCCTTATTTGGGGGTGGATCTAAAAGGGAGAGTTGCTGTACTAATTTATGAGTTTGTGCCTAAATAAGGGTAGCTCCCCTTGACAGGGCAAGCTGACCAGTGTAGTGTGTTGTGGTGTGCTAGGAACTAGGGGGCGTTCCTATAAAGACTGTAAATGTGGTTTAAGGGATGTAGCCTTAGCACGCGGGTCGGTGTACTAGTCGCCCAGCCGGCTACTTATTATATAATCACCTTGCTAGTGTCAGCGGTTCGGCACGCGCTTCAATTGAGCACGCTAGCCGCTGTGAGGAATACAAGGACGTCTGAGTTGGCGTTATTACTACGGTGTGTCACGTCCGACTGTGACGGGAGTAAGGAAGGACGTGGGGACGTGAAGAAGAGTGTAGATCAGTAATGCAAGTGTAAGAGACTGACCAAGTGTTTATTGGTCAGCAATGAGTAACTGTTAGTCCCTTTTAAGGGATCTTGTGATGTTATAATGTGAGTACAAACTGTGGGTGTTAGGTTACAAAAGTAGGATTCTGAACACTGACTGACTGACTCACCTCGGTTGACACTGTCGTTAGCCTCCGGCTGTCTCGTCGAAGCACTGGTGATGGAGATATCCTCGTGACCCACTTAAGGCACCTTTTATACCTTTAGCCTCTGTTCTGTCAGCGCGTTGTGGCATAGTTGAACCAGTTTGTAGTATGTCGCTGTGTGTCATAATTACGCAAGGGTTGAGCTGCTTTATGGAGTAGCCAGCTGCCCTTATAGTATTGATGGATATTGGGTAGGCTTTTAAAGGGTTGCCTTTTATGAGATTTAGACAGATGATGGGGGGGATGATCTCTAAGGGGTACATACCCCTTGGGTATTGTACACTAGACAGAAATAGTTCCGTAGGCGCCAAGGCTACTCCGCCTACTTTTAAAAGTCATTTGTCAGACTTCAATACTAGCCTCTTTCGACTTCGTATGCACTGAAAACGTACATTTCCTTGCATTTTGCTTACAATTTCTCCTTTCAATTGCTATGATTTGCACCTAAATAATCGTGAAATCACGCTAGACTATTATGTGTCAGTAGATCTCTCATTGCTCTGTGGGTTCCATATAATGGCTCCCCCTTAGAGACCACTGGTTCGACCTTAGGCATAACCATTTGCCTGGTCTTCTTCTGATAAGGCCCTGAGTTCGATACCAGACTGCCGTGACCAGTTGGGCACATCTTTCTCCTGCTAAGTTCGAAAAATTCATTTCATAAGTGAATTTTTCGGGCCTATCAGCTGGTATCAACTCCTTGCAGTGTTTGCTTTAAGCGGTCATTGCTCTTGGCAATGGGCTTTCACGTTTTCCCACTCCACTCTTGTCTGCTGTCTCGTAGACTTTCGTTTTCCTGTCTCAATTGTTCATTCATCTCCTCTAACTCTACAGCGGCTCCCTTTAACTGGTCGTAAAACTCCTGCAGTCGACAGCTGCACTCTCCCCTCGTCTCCGCTGGGCTGGCGAGCTGTTTTCTTTTCTTCGACCCTTCTCGAGTCTGCAAGCTTTTCTCCGGAACCTTTCCGTGCATACGTAATGATTCCTCGTTCACTTGGGTGTGTGTAGCTTGCTCTTCTCTCGCTTCATAGTCTTCTGGTGGACTATATAACTTCAGATTTGCGGCATTTACCACAACTTCTCTACCTGTTGCCTCATCTTTAATCCGATATGCGTTATTCTGCAGATCCCTTATAATCAGGTAGGGTCCGAGATAAGCGTGCTGAAATTTCTTATATTTCCTGCTCTCTGGATCTGAACTGGCGGGTTTTTTCAATAAGACGTATTCTCCCACGAGTAGCGGTCTATGATAACGTTTCCTCCTGTTTCTCCGCTGTCGTTTATCTGCTTGTTTCTTGAGATACTCGAACGTCCTCTGGATTCTCAACTCACGTCCAAGTTGTGCATCGACGGGTGTCTGGATGACATTATTCCATGGCCTCTCGGGTCTTCTGTCGAGATGTAAGCTCACTGGCACCTCTCCTGTAGCTTCGTGCACAGTATTGTTGATACAATATTCAATAATCTCAAGCACGTCAATCCATTTCCAATTCTCAGTAGAGCAGTATATCTTCATGTATTTTTGCACCTCCCTCATAACTCTCTCAGCTGAGTTCGACTCCGGGTGCCTAACCGTGGACAAAATCTGTCTTATGCCCAGATTTTCCAACTCCCTGCGAAATTCTACGCTGGTAAAACAGCTTCCGTGATCCGATAAGATGTTTTCTGGCTGTCCTAATATAGGAATGATTCTTTCCTTCAGCCTCTTAAGTACTTGTTTTGTACTGGTTTTCTGAATTGGACACAGGACTACCATTTTGGAAAACACGTCTAGTGCAACTAGGATGTGTTTATTTCCTCTTCTAGCTCTAGGCAGGGGCCCAAAGTTGTCCAGCGCCAGGAGCTGACATGGCTTCTCTGGTAAGAGTGGTATAGGTTTCTGCCTCATTAAGTACGAGTTAGGCTTTACTCGTTGGCACATATCACATGTCCTGATAGTATTTCTGACTGTTTCTCTAAGTTTAGGCCAAATAAACGCCTCTTTAAGCAGGGCAACAGTCTTATCTACACCTGAATGTCCAAAAGCTCGGTGTGCTAGCCAAACTAGCCTTCTCTGCAATGCTGGTGGTACAACAATCTTAGGTTTTGTGTGGTCAGAGTCGCTCCATTTATGTAGCATCTGGTTAAACCATAGATATTCCGTTGAAAGTGCTTCAGCTTCCATATACATCGGGGTTCCTCTATTCAGCTTTCCCTCGAAGTAATTTATCATCAACCGTATCCAGGGATCTTCACGTTGAAAAACGGTGATGTTTCTCAGATCATCTAAGGTCTTCTGATCTCTATCTTCTATTTCAATAGCTAGAGTTTCTTCTTCCTCTGCTGTAGGGTATCTGCTTAGCAAATCAGGTATGATATTGTCCTTCCCCGGGCAATATTCTATTTCCACTTGAAATTGTTGTATGTATAGGGACCACCTTGTCAGTCTTTGACTCGACAAGTCAGTTTTTAGCAGGAACGTTAGGGCTTTATGGTCTGTTCTCAAAATAATTCTAAAACCATAAATCATCTTGTGCCAATACTGTAATGCATACAGTATCGCAAGTAATTCGATCTCCGTGACCGTATAATTCTTTTCATTAGGCCTCAACCTTCTACTGATGAATGCGATATAAGTTCTCTCCTCTGGCCTGTCCTTATTTTCCTGATACAACATAGCTCCAATGCCTACGAAGGATGCGTCAGTCTGGATGATAAATTTCTGAGTGTAGTCAGGATATCCCAATTTCACATAATCTAACAGCATCTGTTTAGATTTCACGAAGGCTTCCTCGCATTGCTCCGTCCATCGCCATCTTCCTCCCTTTTTAAGTAAGTCTTGGAGTGGTGCTACAGTCTCGGTGTACTTCGGACAATGGTTCGAAAAGAATCCAATAACGCCTAGATATTGCCTGACGTTCTTCACCTTCGTTGGTCTCGGGAAACGTTTTATAACTTCCAGTTTTCCCGGATTAGGCCTAACTCCTTGTGCATCGATTACATGACCTAGAAATTTAACTTCTCTCTGAGCAAAGTTAGACTTCTTTATATTGACCTTGAAGTTAGCCTGACTTAGGTCATATAACAACTTGCGTAGATCTCTGACATGTTCTTCAACTGTTTCAGAGGTCAGTAGTATATCATCTACGTAGCATATGGTTGTAGCTTTTACTTCTTCGGATAGGTTCCTATCTAGCGCTCGTATCAACGCTGAACCTGCTGTTTTTAATCCAAATGGAAGACGGACGTAGGAGTACGTGTGCTGGTCAAATAAAAATCCGGTTAACAGACTTGTTTTCTCTTCCAGAGCAAGATGGTGAAAACTTGCCGTGAGATCAAGATTTGAGAATACAGTCTTTCCTTTGAACCTTCTGAGTACCTCCTTAATGGGTGGAACTGTATCAAATTCCGGTATAACCTTGGAATTCAAATTTCGTAGGTCCAGGCATATCCTCACACTTCCATCCTGTTTCGGTACAACTACCAGTGGGCTGACATAAGGTGTGGCTGTCTTTACAATGACGCCTGCTTCTAGCATTTCCTGTATCGCTTCTTTGACCTTTAAATAATGTTTCTCAGCTACAGGATACGGCTTCTGTTTGAATGGCGTCCAATCGCTGACTTGAAACGCATACTGGAAATTCTTGATCCGGCCAGGTCTCGAATCGAAGACTCCTTTATACTCGAATAGCAGTTCCCTTAGCATTTTCTTATATTCTGGACCAAATTTAGCTTCCTCAATCTTCTCTTCCAGGCATTCTTCAAATTTTGGTTCGAGATCTTTTTCAATGTCTGCGGCCAGTGTTGCCAACTCTTCCTCAATATCTTCTATTGTCGACACTGCCTCCCCAGTCATATCTCCGTATGAATGCCATACGTATTCTTCTTGTCTCGCTTCATTATGCCTTAATGAGAGTTCTAAGTCTTCCTTTCCCTCACTTGCGCGAAACATTACAATGTCTTGCGAGAGATCTATAATAACTTTATACTCTCTTATGAAATCCATCCCAACAATAAGGTTATATGGCAGCTTATTTACAAGTAGGAAGCTCTGTGAGAATGTAGAGTTCCCTATCTGCAGATCTAAAAATACTTGGTATCTGCATATCATAACTTTGTCTGGTATGACACCTTTTATTTTTACGCTTGAAATGGGTATTTTCAATACGTGGATTTTACTTTGGATTTCATTGTATAATGCCTGGGTTATCAAACTCACTGTTGATCCAGTATCGATGAGACTTCTTACTTTCGTTCCCGCAATGTTTACAATAATAATAGGTAGTTCCCTTCTTACATTGACCGTTCTTTCATCGAGGTCTTCGATAAGCTCCTCAGGTTTGGCAATCCAGTTAATAACATTTACTGTATTCCATCCTGAACCTATCTCTCTCTGGTCATTTAAAATTGGTGTTTTTTTTTTTCAATTGCTCCCTTCTTTGTGGAGTTCTTCTGCCTGTCTTCATGCTGTTGAAGTTCCAGACTTTTGGCACCATCATCATTTTGATATATGTCGGGTGACCTTCTATTTCGAATCGCTTCATCCCAGTGAACTCGCGATTGTCTTGGATCATCTCCGCGCTCTTCCATGTATCTTAAAGATGCATGATAGCGTTCTTCCGCCTCTTCATCGAACCCACGACTCTGCTCTTGGGATCTCCATCCTTGGTTATTCCCATTTCGGCCGTAATTTCTTCTGTTGTCCAGCTGCTGGTCTCTGGTACCACGCTGATTCCAGTTTTTCCTTCCTCGGTTACCACGGTTCGAACCTCCTCGATACGCTGGCCTCCAATTCTGGTTTTCGCGTCCTTCGCGCTGCCAGTCGGATTTTTCTGTTTCGGTGCTTGTAGACTTGCATTTCGTCTGCACCTTCGTTGGCTCGATCGGCGTATTCGTCATATTAACCTGTTCCACATGTCGGCTTTGTCTTGCGTGCTGCACTGTGGTTAAATCAAGTTGTCTCAGCACCTCCTCCATATCGATTGCAGTTTTGGCGTTTGCTGAGATTAGCAGGCGCTGCACTTCATACGGCAGCTGCTTAGCTATTGCTATGCATAAGTCTGACTCTCTGAGTCCTTCGTCGAGCTCGCGAAAACGGCATAATTGGTTCACAAAAAACTCTCCGTACTTGGTCG
Organism: Meconema thalassinum; assembly: GCA_946902985.2. Taxonomy (NCBI): domain Eukaryota; kingdom Metazoa; phylum Arthropoda; class Insecta; order Orthoptera; family Tettigoniidae; genus Meconema; species Meconema thalassinum. The sequence continues at coordinate 56,996,298 of OX336398.1, read as the reverse complement.
GGTTACTAGTACTGTAACGCCTGGAATACAAGTCCAGTCTGAGATTTTGTTGTACGCTCGCGTTCCAATACCTGCTTAAAAATGCTTGGCGAAATTCCTCAACGGTGTCGGACGTGTACCTAAAACTTCTAAACCATAGAGCACACTCTCCTTCGGTGAGTTTTTCAATCGCTCTCAACCTGCGCTCTGGCGGTACTTTCGCATCATTCAAGTACTCGGAAACTTCTTTAAGCCAGTACTTGGGTGTCATATTAGAATTACTCCCAGAGTATTTCTTTGGTTTTTCATCACTAGCCCTTATAACTGTGACTATTTGGTTCTGTACAGCATTTTCCTGCGGTGTTGACATAGCCATTGGCATACCAGGTGTGGCATACGGGCTGTCACTTGGCATTGCTGCATTCTTTGGAGTGGGCTGTATTTCTATCTCTGCCCATTTATTCCTCCTATTCTCGTCTATACTTCCTTCGCTAGACCTAGGATTCCGCAACATGGATTCTTCCTGCGCTATCATTCTCGTTTCCAACTGGCTGTGCCTGTTTTCAGTCCTTTCCAAACGAGCTAATACCTCTCGTTCTATTTTCTCGAGGCGATCTCGGTTTCTTTCTGCCATAGAAAATACCTTTTCTTTATTATCCTTAAGGGTTTCCTTCAGGTGGATAATTTCCCCTGCTAGACTTTCTCTTACTTCGGCAAGAGTCTTATCACTGGCTTCAGTCTTTAAGCCTTCTCGAAGCTCTAACTCTTCGCGTAAGCCTGTAACTTCCCGTTGAATGTGACCTTGTATATGAGAGATTTCAGTCCTCATTTTTGTGATTTCTCCTTGGTCTTCGTCCTGTCTTTTATGGAGAACTGCTAAGTCATTCTGAGTTTGTTCCAACTCTTTCTGCACTTTTCCAACTTGTATCTTCATATTAGACATTATTTCCTTATTATCTCGATCAGACGTCTTTATTTCCTGCATTTCCTTGCATTGGTCAAGGATATTCTGGTCCTGCTTTTTTAAAGCTTCGTCCACAGCCTTGGCATAACCTGCCATTCGCGTATTCCATTTTAGTTCATTATCCTCGAACCTATGATCCACGGTCTGAGTAAACGTGTTAAATTGCTCTAACTGACGTTTCGTGTTAGCTTCATTCTGACTTTGAATGTCTTTAAGCTCCCGGGACATACTGTTTAAATTATCGTTAATTTCACGCTGTGACTCTCTGCACATTTGCAAATTGCTTTCTAATTTTAATTCAATAGACTCAAAGCGTTTTTCGTTATCATTTTGCATTTCTGAGATCACGCTAACAATATTCTTAGTTACCTGTCTCTGGACAGACTCCTTAACGTCGTCCATTTTCTTATTAACCTCTACTAGGTTTAATTCTAACTGTGTGTTTACACTGGCTTGATTAGCCTCTAGTCTAGTATTGACTGTAGCCAACATCTGGCTTACCTCAGTTTGACTAGCCTCTAGCCTAGTATTTATTTCGGCTTGATTAGCATCCAATCTACCCGCTATTTCATCTTTAAACGCTTTGGATTCTTCCTTACTCTTAGCGTTTATACCATCGAAATGTTCCCTTAACTCGGCGATACACCTGAGTACCTCTTCCGTTCCGGCCATCCTGTACTACTTAATTTGAGATTCAGGTAGGCCCTAGCTGAAGACACTGGCGCGTTCTATTGGAAAGAAAAGATTCCGATCCCGCGACAACAACAACAACATATTATAAAATGTCAAACTAACTATGGAATGGGTATAGACCCTCGTACCCGTCTGACAACATTTGTCTGACGTCTGAACATCATTTAGAAAGACTCACAATCGCTCAAACCAAGTTTGAGGAAAAAAAAAAATATTTCTATGGTTTTCCCCATGAAAACCATGCTATTATTTATTATGTTTTTTTTTCTAAATCCCATAAGCCAACCACGTACGGGCGCCATGTTAAATATTAAGATACATGGTGGTGGCCATCGTAAGACATCGGCCATATTCTAATTTACTATTAAAACTGTCCAAGGAGTGGTTTTTACTGCCGAATGCCCCACGTTGGGCGCCATGTTAAATAAGGAAGACAATGCATACATGCCCCACAGGTGGGCGACATGTTAAATAAGGGTAGTAACATGCTTATTTATGCCATGCTCATGATGCTTAAGTGGAGGTTACCTGTATTTTAAACTGGCCCCACATATCAGCGTCATGTTATTTTATATGTGTTATCTATGGCTATGGTTTATGAAAGTTACAATTATATAAGCATGTCTTATGGAGGATTAACAATTATTTTTAATGTGGTGGCTTATTAACAAATGGGATGCGGTCTTCCTATTCTGTCCTAATTTCTATGTTATTATTTGCTTCTACCATTAATACCTTGACCGACTTAAGTAATTACCTGTGACTCAACCCAAGTACAGAGACAACACCCCCATGTACCCGATTGTCACCATGTGGACCATGTGTTCGTATCCCAACTAGCTCACGGTCTTTCGAGGTATGGGACGTTCATGCCCACAATACGACCACATGTTCAGGATTTGAGTCTACCAGGTAACTACTCTACAGGAAATACACAACATTCCTATGAATAAAACATTTACTGGTCTAAAATCATGGCTGTACAACAAATACAAAACAAAGGACAAATTACAATTAATTCCCACAAATAAATAGGGTTATTCTGTGAGCCTTCTCCTTAAAAATAGCGCTACAATGCACTCAAACCTACTTCTAATATCCTGTCAATAATAGTTCAGATTACAAGGTTTTCATAGTGTCCGTCATGTGACACAATTTTATTTAATGGAAGTATCTTAACATAAAAACCACATGTCACAAACATGAATTTCTAAGACATTATTCCGTCTTCTACGACATTTACTTTAATTATCATTACTTCAATGTTTCCTACATTTATTAGCAAATATTTTGTTGTGTCGTGCGAATCATCTTCCTTCTTTCCATCCCTATGAACGCTCTAGGAAAATGAGTCATGCTTCTTAATCATAAAATAAACATAAACATGGATAGAATATTTATAGTTTCACCATATAACGATTATCTGGGTCTTGTCGGACTTATTATAGATATAACTGTGTCATGTTCTGGGAAAAACACATACCCGTTTTTCCTAAATTAGCATAAACTGGCAAAATGCACTTTAAAGAAGATGCCTACATTATTTTGGTTCAGCCTTCCCCCTCAGAGGATAACTTCGCCAAATATCATCAGATTTCTATGGTTCAACCACGTATGTGAGTTGCCATATACCATTTAATTCCATTTGCATCACTAAAATACTCATATTTTAATTGCATTATTGAATACCGAGACCTCTCAGTGTCCTATTGTGACCGTAATTGACAAGGGATCGGTCGAGCGACCTCTCTCCCCTCAGCAGGTCATAAAATTAGTTCCAGACAGCTCTCCAAGATGGCTGCCACGGAAATGGTCTATATTTCCTGTCTCTCTCTACCGTCAAGGCCATCCTTGTTTACAATTTTATAACAATAAAGATCCGCTAGGCATGGTCCTAAGTAATTGAGTCATTTAATTAATTAACACCTAACTTTACAGTGTATTTGGGCTCAAATGGCTCCTATTAAACATTCATGGCAGGGGTGGAATTCTAATGATAGCCTTGCCGTTCTAAGGTGATTACTTGTGGCTTTAAAGACGCGCATCATAATGAAACCCCATGGTTATCATCAGCAGCTGTCATTACATATATATTTTGGAACCACGTTCCTCGTCGACGAATATGATTCTACCTCTCGGGCAGACCATAAGTAAAAATGCTCACCGCGCCTCGCTGGGCGTCCATAGTGGCTATAATTCAATGCAAGCGTTGGCAATAGACAGACTCTATCCAAATCGCTGCGTAACACATATAGTATGCACAAAGGCGATACTTCTCGAAGATTAAGCCCATTTTCACCTCACGCGCAAGCTATACTAGTCTTTCCCGTGCTTATCTTACGTAAATCACTGGATTCTACGTTAATCTGCACGCTATCTGCGGCTAAACAATATTTCACATATATGACTCCATTATCAAGGTACCTGCGTTCTTCATGTTATATTATTTAAGCCAAAGCTTTACATAGCTCCTAACACAAATGTATAAATATACTGGCTTACTTTAATTTCACATATTTATTCAAAATTTTCACTGACACTGAGAAAAGCTCTCGTATTCGCGATATTCCACACTACATTCTTTACTGTTTACCAAATGACAGTATCTTAAATTGGACATGACACTATTTGAACATTACCTAGGCTAATTTTGCCCTTACTTTATGATTGCCGACCCCAGTTATTATTATTATTATTATTTTAACGTTTAGATCCAACACTATTTTTGACCTACATGGTCCTAAGCAAATCACCTTCCAAGTCATACTTTATTCAAGACGAGTGGTGAAAACTCGTTCAGTAAGTGACTATTACTTCTTTAATTTCAAAGTGATTAATCGTTACATGGTGAACTATGCCATTATAATGTTATTATTTGCATGTTTACTCACGTTTCCTTCTGGCTGGAAAGTACCAGTATCTCCGCCTGAGCTCTACCATGACGATTGACTTAATCCATCATGATATCCAATACACAACACTGAGATTCACACTTTTTACACATGATGCACATATTACCACAAGTGGCCTTTACCACTGATAAACACTGAATATTAAACATTAAACACATTAACACTTTAAATTATTATTTCACAATTTATACACTTCATCTATCATTTCACATGTTGATCCTTAATCTGGATTTCACCTACGCTTGACCTCAGAGATGCGATGACTTATGATAACCGCTGGTCTCCGTGAAATCTAGTAGCGTTTTTATAGATGTTCTATCCTAGTTCCCTGCACTCCCGTTTACCTCACTGTCCTGGATAGGTGGCAATAACTTCCACTCTCCCATCACTGGAGTGTTCCTCATGCTGATGTCATATAATTGACAATACCTTCCGGTATACGAACTGTTCCAAACATTATCAGTTCCTATTCGATGTAGCGAATTTATATCTGTGTCAGATAATAAAGCAATATCTGCACTTTGTTACCTTTTATGCACTTCATTATCACTGATGAAGCTTACAATTTGCCTCCATTGTCTTCAACGGCGGTACGCTGATATTTTAATAATTGGCGTGCTTACTGCAGAGCGCTTGTAGACAAAGAACTAACTTCCAACTCGAGCGACCGTCTGACGTCTTCAACTGCTTTCCACTGAACCATAACAGACGTGTAACTGACTTCGACTGACCATAACTGACTTCGACTGACCAACAAGTGACTTCAACTGACCATAACTGACCCTTGGCGTAGGGTGCTCTCCCCTTATATTGGTTTCTTGCGCAAAATAGTTCACGGGACACGTGAGAGCGACTCCCTTCTTGAAATACTCCGTCTTCAGCCGAAATAACAACTGCATCTTGTTTATCTAGGCGTGGAGGTTTTAAAAACACTCGCGTGCCGGCGATCGCTTCGGCCAATTAATTACAATTAATTGCCTTAGTTTAGCGCGTGGGACGCTACGGTGGGGATTTCCCGCTGGTTGGTTAAAGTATTCATGCTCTCGAGCGTGAGTTAGGTTGTAATGCGGTCATTTTGAGAAATAGGCGTAATTTTAGGTGAAAAACCACTTCTAAATTACTCCTCCGTGAATACATTCATCTATGTGTATGTTCCATCGCATTACAATGCTCCATTTCTCTGTAATTAATTAATTTCTTGTGGGCTTGGTCCCGCCAAAGCTTTGCCCGTTGTCGACCGGTGAACTCCCGGGTCATTAATTTTGAGCTGTCTGACCGCCCTAGACAGAAATAGTTCCGTAGGCGCCAAGGCTACTCCGCCTACTTTTAAAAGTCATTTGTCAGACTTCAATACTAGCCTCTTTCGACTTCGTATGCACTGAAAACGTACATTTCCTTGCATTTTGCTTACAATTTCTCCTTTCAATTGCTATGATTTGCACCTAAATAATCGTGAAATCACGCTAGACTATTATGTGTCAGTAGATCTCTCATTGCTCTGTGGGTTCCATATAATGGCTCCCCCTTAGAGACCACTGGTTCGACCTTAGGCATAACCATTTGCCTGGTCTTCTTCTGATAAGGCCCTGAGTTCGATACCAGACTGCCGTGACCAGTTGGGCACAGTACTTGTATTAGAGATGTGTTTGGTTGAATAAAGCGTAAATTGTGTACTTTTTGATAGCGGTTTTGTGGCCCATCATCCCAGGCAAGCCGGCGGAAACCTTTGCCTCCCTGTCAGAAGGATCATTTGGCCGTAAATTTGAATTAGTGTAAGGATGAAGTATGAGTGTCCAGATTTAGACAATAGCCTACTCCATGAAGGGGTCATGACCATGCCTTCTGTGTCTGTTTAAAGTATAGAGTAACTGAAATGAGGGAAGTTTACTGAATTTGGTGTTTGTAGAATGTAATTTTCGATTTTAATTTGGGGTTTCGTGAAGCTTGTTGCGGAGTTGTTATTTCTCTGAAAAGGAGTGTTTTTGCCCCAGGCAGGCCTGTTTTCGATCTGGCTAGACTAGTGTAACGGTAGAGAGTTGGGAGATGAGTTGTAGAACCTGGGAGCGAGCAGTGGCGGGCTGAACATTAGGGGGGGGGGGGGGAAATATTGGGACTGGTTCGATGCTTTGCTCTGACATCCTGAGCACCTCTTGTTGAGGCACCCTGTATTCTTATTCTTATATGGCATCTTGTATATCTCTTTAGAAGTCACCCTGTATTCTTGTGTTCGCTTCGCCTGTATTATGCTCTGACATCCTGCACACCTCTTTAGGAGGCACCCTGTATTCTTATATGGCATCTTGTTTATCTCTTTAGAAGTCACCCTGTATTCTTGTGTTCGCTTCGCTCAAAGCCCCAGGTCGCTCGACGCCAGGCCTCTTTCAACAGACTCCAATAATCATTAGCGTCTGCTTCTCGCTCCCCGCGTGAGCATGACGTCACGTTCCCGCGCAGCTGCATGACGTCACTTCCCGCGCGGCTGCTTGACGTCACGTCCGTCACCGTGTCCGTGTCCGTAACGCATAACGATGGACCCCAACCATAACGACGAAGTCGACAAGATCATTTGAAATGATAAAAACGCCTTATAAGATGGGTAGCTAGTAGGTAAATAAATGATAAACCACCTTAAAGTCAATAATGTATTGAAAATAATTATAATGAAATCCCTGTTACGGTTATCTTGTAACCTTCTTCAGTTATAATAAAAACATGAAACTAAGAGCATCAACCTAAAAATAAAATATTCGCTCTATTTTTTAGTCTACTTTTCACATTTTGCAAAAATGAGGAAAAAGTAGACTTACGAGATCGGGCAAATGTCCTTCTGTCTGTCTGTCTGTTAGTCTGTCCTTCTCTCTGTCTGTCTGTCTGGCTGTGTGTGTGTGTGTCCCTATCAACTCCTAAACGGCTGCAGCAATCGAAAGAGACTTTGGTAGGAGTAAAGATCTATACCTGAATATCTCACGGCCATATTTGAAAATGATGTCAGTGGTACCAACTGCTAGAAAATCGCAATTGAAATTTGAGCTCCATGTTGGATATCCTGGTAGGTATGAATGGGAGCTATTTCAAAATTGGCGCACGTATAGATAATAATATTGCAGTTTAATTTCCAGGAGGCCATACATGGCAGTGTTGCCAAAATGATTATAAGCCTGCTGATAGGTGCAAATTTTAAATGCATGTTACTTCTACACTATCAATTGGATTTCAACCAAATTTCGTATGTGCTATGTTTAAATAAACAGATATGACTGAGCGTATTCTTAAGAGCCACTAGGGCTGCCAACTGTTAATAAATGGTCTCAATTTTTAAAATCCAAATACCCATATAGCCAATCAGGAAGTATGCAAGCCGACAGCTTTAAACTATGCACACGTATAATACCTGACATTCTATATTAATTAGGAGTAACTTATATACGTCAGTGCTACCAACATGATTCTAAGCCTGCTGATAGGTCCAATTTTAAAATGCATGCAACTTCTATACTAACTAATGGATTTCATTCAAAATTGACACAAAAATAGATCATATTATTTCAAACTATTTCTGAACAATACATGTATGTCATCGTTGCCAACATGATTTTACGCGCGCTGTTATATCCTATATTTAACTGCATGTAACGCCCATGCTATCCATTGGACTTCAACCAAATTTGGTATTCTGTGCCTTAAGAGATGGAACTAAGAATATATTCAGTCACCAGGGCTGCCAACTGTAGTTCTCTATTAGGCTACATTATGCCAGGTATACAGTATTTCGAACTAATTAGAATTTTCGATATTACCAACTTAGTTTCGTCATTATTCTAGATAGATCCATTTAGATTAATCATTGGCATGAATCTTACATTTTAAGAAAAGTAGGCTCTTTAGTTCGTCACAGAACTTATTGTTTTCTCAGTAATCATAGACTAATCTTCAAATATTGAAAATTAGGTTAAAGATATTGATAATTATCATCGAATAAATCGTTAATAATATGGAATTCTCTACTTAGTATAAAACAAAGTCCCCGATTCTTGGATGTTACGGGTAAACTCGAGAACCACTGGGTGGATTTTGGTGCGGTTTTCTCCATTCTGTAAAGGTTATCTCGAAAAATAATGTATTTATGATCAAAGGAAGCCGAGCAGTAACGATTTCATTGGAAAAGTCGAAAAAGCCTAGCGTCCGAGCACTTTGTAAGCTTACGCTGGGCAAACCGTTAAAAATATCTAAATACTATGAGTGTAAGAATTGTTCAGCATGAAAAGTTCTACAAAAAAAAGTCCGCGAGAGCATATGTCTATCTTCAATACATCGCCCATTGTAAGTGATTTTACGTTTTAATTTCTTCCAACCAAGTCCATTCAACTACTGAGGCAACAGTTTACGAGCTAGCTAAGGGCGAGTCTATCATCCCTGTTACAACCTAGCTAGCGGGCGAACCTATATCCGCAGATACAGCCAGCAGCAAACCGTTGAGTAAAGACTCCTGAGAAGGGTGGTTGTGTTTTTAGTTTCCCTGGAAGTGCAACTCGGCTTTTCTTCATTTCGACTGTGAACGTTTCCATAAAATTCACAGTCAAGTTAAGATTGGAAGGGGGATTTGTTTTTCATGCACCTCACCATTCTTAAATTACGTCTGACAAGAATTTGTTGTTTACGCATCTCCATGATAATATAATTAATATTCCAGTCGGTGATTTTAACCCATCATGCCGAGACGTAAAACGGATATTGGCCGTTGTTCATTGACATCATGTAATGCATTCATAACTGTTCCCGGGAGAAGTATAATATATAATGTAAATTTTCTAGGATGAATAAACACATTTTTGACAAAATATACAATCTGAAGAGCCAGGGGTGCTACACCAAGCAGTTGAAGGAAGGCTCCGGAGGCTAGGAATCACAGATGAAGACTTTCAAAACAGAAAACAATATTTCTACCATAAAGGTTCTAGCGGAAGAAAAGAGAGAGCGCATGGGAGGAATTTAAATGTATTGATAGAGAACTGCCACTTAGGCTAGCGTATACAATGTACTGGATTTAAGTTTTGTAATAAGAAACTAAACCTAGCTGAACAACTGAAATGAAAATCCACAGCCTGCTTCCAGTCTCCGACCGGGTCAGGAATGGAATGAATGAAGCCCCCATCTAGCGGCGAGGATATGAACTGTGCCGGCTGCCGAGGCCTGACGCACTCCTCTGGGGCAATGATTAAATGAATGCCAGATGAAATGAAATGATAGTGGAGAGTGTTGCTGGAATGAAATTTTGACAGGGAAAACCGGAGTACCCGGAGAAAAACCTGTCTGCCTCCGTTTTGTCCAGCACAGATCTCACATGGAGTGACCGGGATTTGAACCACGGACTCAGCGGTGAGAGGCCGGCGCGCTGCCGCCTAAGCCACGGAGGCTAGCTGAACAACTAATAAAACAAAATATAAAATAAACTTATAAGAAAACAAGCCAATTGGCAAACATTTTATACAAGATGAATAATAGATATTAGAATATAATAATTAAACAAATAACCTACTTAATGTATTATTATATCTATTGAAAAAAAATTATAGTGAATTATAATATGATCTATTATTAAAACAAATACATGAGTGGCATGATCACTCGAACTGCTCTCAATTCCACGGAAGTTGTAACTTGGATAATAATAATAATATCGTATGGCCTGGGGTGCCGGGTGCAAGCTTCGTTATTTGACAATCAGAGGGTAGCTTGCGTGTCGAATTTCGTTGTTCCTTGAAGCAGTATGAAAGTCAAGGAGTTTGGGGCAGGTGACCTCGTAGTTCCGCCCCTTAAAACAACAATATATAACTAACTAAAAGTCAAGGAGATTAGATATCTAAGCTCCTTGAACACTATAGCGCTTTCTAGTAGAGAGATGAGGAACTTTGTGTTGGCGTAAACTCCCGAGATTAATTTTTCCAATATGAACACAGCCTACTGAATTCAAATGGGTTCTTTAACATGCCAACATCGAATGACATGCATGTCGTATTTTTGCCGCCTTTAAAAAAATCACTTACCACGGCCAGGAGTGAACCTTCAAGCTTGGAGTTAGTAGACCGACACGTTAACCACTCACCCACCGTCGCAAGCTACTTGAATATTTAAAATATTATAAAAAGCTGTATGGCACGGATATATTTCAAAAATTTTGTATGAACTATTTATATTTTGATTCGTATTCTTTCAGGAATCTTGACAGGATGGACAGAAGATAGAAAGACGCAGCACTCTGAAAGAATGTGGAGGAAGAGGAGGGCAGGAAGAATGATGAGAAGGAAATTAAGTGATATTTGCGTGATCCTTAGTTTTAGCAAGGAAAAAAGAAATGGTTGTTTGATTTGTACCTTCTTGTGAGAATCAAAATGATGTGCGTATGGATGTACAACTGTTTTTGAAACGTCTTCTGTGTTTTCAAAGATTTTTCTGCTCGTATTTTACATATCTTTATCTGAACATGATGAATTTCAAATTAATACACGTTAAGTTTATATGCAATTCTGTAATTTAAGGCAATTGGGACTATATTATGTTGGCCGATTGGAGAGTTGTTGTTTGAGTCTTCAGATCCATACCGGTCTGATGCAGTTTTCCATGCCTCCCTGTTCTGAGCTAATCGTTTCATCTCTACACCCTACATCCGAGATAATTTGTTTAACATATTCTAACCTTGGTCTACCCCTACAGTTCTTGTCCTCAACCCTTCCTTTCATAACTAAGCTTGCTATTCCTGGGTGTCTTAGTATGTGTCCTACCAACCTATCTCTTCTCTTTAGTAGTTGCCAGAAACATCCCTCCTGTCCCACTCGTATCATTACCTCTTCGTTTGTAATCCTATCTACCAATCTGATCTTCATCTTCTCCTGTAACACCACATTTCAAACGCTTCAATTCATCTCTTTTCTGCTGCACCAATAGTCCAAGTTTCACTTCCATACAGCTCCACCCACAAGACAGAGGCTTTCAAAAATGACTTCCTAATAACTAAATCTATATTCGATGTCAACAGATTCCCTTTTTCTAGAAATGCATTCCTGTGCCAACCTACTTTTTATATCCTCCCTGCTTCGTCCATCACTGGTTATTTTGCTTCCTAAGTAACAGAAATCTCCTACTTCCTTTAGTTTTTCACCTGACAATTTGATGTCCATAGAGGTTTCTGATTTATTGCGGCTGCATTCCAATATTTTTGTTTTACATTTATTAATTCTCACCATGAATTCTTTCCTCAAGACGGAGTCAATACCATTTAAAAACTCATTCATATCCTCAGGTGTGTCGGCTAAGATGACGATGTCATCAGCAAATCACAGAGTTGAAATTATTTCTCCTTGAATCTTCATTGCCTCATTTTGTTTTTGCAATATCAAAAGGGTGACGCACTGTTCCATGAGCTACATTCTTGTATAGAATGTACGTAGTTAATAGCGAAACGCAACAGTACACATATCTGAAGAACTTTCAGATGCATCCAAGTGGAAATATTGGGTCCTCTGAGTTCCTGGTTGCCTGTATAAACAAGCTGTCTGCACGACTCGATAACTTCAGATAAGATATGCGCCGAGGGGGTTCGATAGTATCTCTCTTCTCTCTGACAGGACGGAAACAGAATGTGTTTACATTCAAATAAAATAGATCCAATATGCCAATGCAAAGCTTTTTTATTGTATTGATGCCCACCAGGGCTAGGATTTATTATGTATTTACATATCTCTTAGCCGGCCCCGTGGTGTTGGGGTAGCGCGCCTGCCTCTCACCTGGAGGCTCCGGGTTTGATTCCCGGCTCCGTCAGGGATTTTAAAACTGACGTGAGGGTTGGAACGGGGTGCGCTCAGCCTCGTGAGGACAATTGAGTAGCTGTCTGACAGTGAGTCAGCGCTCCGATCACGAAGATTAACGGCCGAGGGGACCCGATGCGCTGATCACGCGTCACCCCAATATTTGCAGGCCAAATGTCTGGGCAGCGGTCGCTTGGTCGGCCTAGGCCCTTCATGGGCTGTATAGTGCCAGGTGTTGACTTGACATATCTCTTTATTACGTAATGATATCAACATAATCATATTATTAGCCTACTTTTCACATTGTAAAAAGTGGAAAAAGTAGACTTATGAGATCGATCCGGGCAAATGTGTGTCGGTCTGTCCTTCTGTCTGTCTGTCTGTCTGTCTGTCTGTCTGTCTGTGTGTGTGTCCCCCCACTATCAACTCCTAAACGGCTGCAGATATCGAAACCAAATTTGGTATGGGTAATGAACTATGCCTGAATATCCAAGGCCATATTTGAAAATGACTTCAGTGCTACCAACGGCTGAAAAATGACAATTGAAAATTGAGGTCTATGTTGGATATCTCGTAAGATATGCATGGGAATTGCTCCAAAATTGGCACACATATAGATAATATTACTTCAGACTAATTTACAGAAGCTCATATATGAGAGTATTGCCAACATGATTCTATGCCTGCTGATAGGTCCAATCTTTAAATGCATCTAACTTCCATACTATCTATCGGTATGTGATTTGTGCACTGGATCAGATATGAATATGCATTTTTTTAGTGTCAAAAGGGCTGCCAACTGTTAAAAAATGCACTCTATACATTTTTTCCTAATCTCAATATATCTGAAAGTATGCAGGCCAACAGTTCTAAACTTTGCATACATATAGTACTTACAAATATAGGATGATTTTCAGTAACCGATATACGACAGTGCTGCCAACATGATTATGCGCGTGCTGATAAGTTTAATGTTGAATCGCATGTAACTTCCATACAAATAAATGAAGTTCTTTCAAAATTGGCACATATATAGATCATAATATTTCAATTTAAGTTTGAGCATCCAATTTATGGCAGTGTCGCCAACCTAAATGCTGATAAATTCAATATCTAAATGCATGTAACGTGCATACTATCTATTGGACCTCAACAAATTTTGCATGTGAATTGTGGACCTTAAGGGATGGAAAGAAGAATATATTTAGAGTCGCCAGGTCTGCCAACTGTTGATATAATGGTCTCTATAATTTGAGAAAAGTAGGCTCATTAGTTAGTCATGGAACTACTTGTTTCTGTTTCCTTATTGACAATCTAAAAAGAAATACTTACAGGCTAATACATCTTAGGCAATGTTTTTTTTTTAAATTAATATTTATTAATTAAATACCAGTTTCGGCCTTCTCCAGTTTTTCAAAGAAAAAAAGAAAAAAAACTAATGGAAAACTACGAGCAAAGCTTTTGAAAACAACATTTATTGGTAAATTTCGTATTTCCTATTAAAATGTCTTTATAAATATATATATATAAAACAGATCTGTTAAAATTTTATACGCCAATGTAAGACCTCAATTGCAGGTGGAAACATGAACAGTATATATTTGTGTAAGTATTGATTGTCGTATAATTTAAACGCATATCTACACACATTTGTGCTTCCACTGGCAAATGTATTTGCAAACAGATCTGTCACAAATGTGGTCTTTAATTTGATAATATAAAATAATTGTGAAAAATTTCATTTAAAACAAGTAGTTCCGTGAAGAACTATACAGCCTATTTTCATATATCCTACTTATGTTAATTGCCACTATCAACATACACAATTTCAGTTGGATTGCTGTAATAGATTCGTAGATATTGAGAACCGACTAAATATTTCGGATGGTCGCCATGTTGGATTTTATATATGTAGGTCCTAGAGTTTACTGTTACATGCAGATTATTGTGTACGTGTAGTATTCAAACTTCAATCGCATAATTAAGACACAAGAAAAAACAAGGAGATTAAAATTTTTTTCACAGCTACCATATTGAGGTTATGGAAACAATTGAAATAAATTAGATGCCAGTGGATTAACATTCGGATAAAGATTTACTGTACCAAGTTTCACGGCACGCGGATGGTTAAATTGCGAGAAACGTCCATGTGAATATTTATAATTCGCGTCACCGCCATGTTGGATTTGTGATCACCAGGTTATTTAAAGTCCTATAGGTGAACTTAAGTTCATAGCCCCTATGAACATTAAAAAATGCAGTTTGATTGCTAAAATAGATTCGTAGATATTCAGTATCGTCTAAATATTTCGGATGGTCGCCATGTTGGATTGTTAAATGTATAGGCCATAGAGTCATGTACCATTAAAGGAAAATTATTGCGTAGGTTCATTATTCAAACTTTCACTTCGATCGCATGACTACATCACAAGAAATAAAAACTTAATTTTAAAATTCGCACTGCCGCCATCTTGAGGTTATGTAAACAATTGAACTAAATTAGATACCAGTGGATTACAATGTGTATAAATACTTCCTGTACCAGGTTTCAGTGCGCTTGGAACCTTAAATCGCGAGAAAGGTCTATTTAAAATTTTCAAATTCGCTTGGCCGCCATGTTCGTTTTGTAGTTAACCGGTTTTTGAAAATCTTATAGATGGAATTCCAGTAGTGCCCTTTATCTCCGTACAAAATTTTAGGGAGATACCGCTAATAGTTACAGAGATATAGAATGCCGGTGAAATATTTCGCACATCCGCCATCTTGTGATTATGTAAACAATTGAACGAAGTTAGATGTCGGTGCATTACAATGTATATAAACATATACTGTACCAAGTTTCATTGCGTTTGGTTGGTCGAATCGCGAGAAACGTCTATTTAAAAGTCGCAAATTCGATTGGCCGCCATGTTGGTTTTGTAGTTACCAGGTTTTCAAAAGTCACATAAGTGAACTTATAGTAGTTCCCTCTATCACCATAGAAAATCGGGTAACATCGGTAATAGTTTCGGAGATATTGAATGCTGGTGAAATATTTCGCACAGCCGCCATGTTGGATTGGTGAGTCGTAACAAAACTTGAAGGGCACGGTCGAGGTCGCCGGGAATAGTGCTATGAACTTTCCGAGTTTCATTGACATCGCTCCTGCCGTTTAGATTTTATTAGGGGGGGGGGGGACACACACACGAATCACACACACACACACACACACACACACACACGCACACACGCACACACACACGGACAAAAGGTGATCTCATAAGCCTATTTTTTCAAAATTGAAAATAGGCTAAAAATTATACGAGCCTTACAGTAGTCGCATATGATGTGTAACATGTGACATGTTATCTTACTATGTGTGTCCCGGGAGCGCAAATCCCTTGTTGACAGTGAACTCGGTTGGCCATTGAAATAACTACTTGTATAACTCCAGTGCCAAATCCTGACCGTAATAAGTCATAATTGTTATTTGCCGTGGCGAAAGCAATCCATTGCCTACTTGATGCGAGCTGTGCTCTATACCGGCCAGTTAGTGAACCCATGCCAGCGATGTTATTGAAAATGGCCTCGTTTTGCCGATCAGCGCACTGCCAAGTATAGGCGCAATTGAAAATTAGGTGTGCGGAAAGTATATTAAAGTATAGCCTATTAAATGTGTTTCTCCCAGTGATATGTTTAGACCAACGAAGTTTCAATTATTGTTAGTAGTCGTCGTTAATATACTGAATTCCTACGTTGCTTGGAATGTTTGTTGATGCGATATAGATTCCACATAGCCACATGTCAACAGATTCCTTTTCTGTAGAAATGCTTTCCTTGCCTGAGCTAACCTACTTTTTATATCCTTTTGCTTCGTCCATCACTGGTTATTTTGCTTCCTAAGTAACAGAAGTCTCCTACTTCCTTCAGCTTTTCACCTGCCAATTTGATGTCCATAGAGGTTTCTGATTTGTTTCGGCTGCATTCCAGTATTTTTGTTTTACATTTATTAATTTTCATCATGAATTGTTTCCTCAGGACGGAGTCCATAGCATTCAATTAGTTAACAATTTAATCTCGAAGGGATTGTCGCAAGAATTTATCAATATAATTATTATATTTAAATGTGTCATTTTCAGGTAATATTTCGTCATTTTCGAATACAGGTTATCAGACAAGTTCAATACACACGCGCAACTACACGGGGCTGATGACCAAGAGTACCAAGCCCCTTAAACTACTGGGATGTACGAGATGAGCTGCTTGTGGGTTATGGCGTACAACACCAGATGAATCTCTATGTTATTACTCAGGAGGCTATGAGATACCGCTACGTGGCTTTGTTTCCGATAAACGCTCCTGGCTTTACTACGTACACTCATTTTTTCTCACAAATATAGCCGCAATACGTAAAAGATGGCGTTGCGCGTGTGTATTACAGAAGCATACGGCGCAGTCGAATAAGGCGGCTTCAGTGACGTAGTTGGTAGTAGCATACTGAGCTTCTATCCCAAATATCGGGGGTTCAAACCCGGCCGAAGTCGTCGGATTTTTAGGAGCGTTAAATCCCGTAGTATGCCTTCCTTCGGAGGGGAAGTAAAGCCGGCGGCTGTGATAGATTTATGGCAGGTAAAAGAACCTTCCACTAATTACACTTGTGTGAAGCCAAATTTGTAGGTTAGAATTGATAACGCCCTATTACTTCCAACGTTCGCCGCCAGGTGGTGACTGCGATGCCATCTAGTAGCCAATTCCACAATCTGGGTGTCGTAGACGGTAGCATTTGGTAACAAATGTAGGAACAATCTGAAAATTGAATGTCTGCAGTCCTTACTTGAATTTAAAAAGATAACACACACTAATACAGTCATCACAATTAACACCGGTTATCAGACAGATTCTAGACTCACCCAAAGTACACGGGCTACATGACTGCGTCGGCGCATCCCCTAAACTAAGAAACCAGCCACTAATTACACTTGTGTGAAGCTAAATTATAGATTAGATTTGACTAACGCCCTTAGGTTCCAACGTTCGTCGCCAGGAGCCGATTTCGGTGGCATCTAGTAACCAAGTACTGAACTAGTATTCGTTGACGGTGGCGTTTGGCGGCAAAAGTAGGAACAACTTGATAATTGAATGACTGCAGTCCTCACTTGAATTAAAAACAGAAAACACACACTAATACAGCCATTACAGTTAACACCGGTTATCCGACAGATTCTGCACACACCCAAGTACACGGGAATACATGACCGCGTTGTCGCAGCCCCTGAACTAAGGAACCAGCCAACAACAGTTGAATAAGTTGCATAAGTCATTTTTGAGGGTATCTGAGTTACAATTCTAAATAACGTTTCCATTACTTTTGTAAACACAGTTGTTTATGGCATAACTTATTGGTTTTCACGGCTTGCGATTTTAGTTCTCGCAGTAAAGAGGCGCAGGTGCGCTTCATAAAAAGGAAGGTAGCGCGCAGTTCGCTGCTCGGGCCCGGGCGGGGACACCAAGAGCCCGCTGATGAGCCAGCTTGGTGTCCTAGGCGAAACCCCTCACAAGGCACGGCAGAAACTTAGAAACATTGCTGAGTTTTGATTCACTGGCAGTGAAAGCCAATATACAATTTAAATAAATTGTTTTTTTTTTCGGGTGCTTAATCAATAATTTTTGCACACTTTCTAAGTTTTTGCACGTGCTATTTTTTATTTTTGGAGAACAGAGACCGTTTGTGGGTTTGGTAGTCTTTTGTGGAGCTATTTTGTCTTGTCTAATTTGGATCAGATAATGCTCGCTTGACGAGAGAAACATGTAATCCTTATGAGTCCTTCTGTAGCTCATAACATAATAAACAGGGTTGGTGGAGTTAAACTGGACAGCCGGGAACTTACTATTATTCCCTAGGTCAAGACGCGCCGAGAGACGGGATAAACAGTATAATGAAAGGTGCATGGTTTAACAAAAAAATTACAGTCAGTCTGAAAGACTAGACGTTATATCATTTCAAATGACGCATGCTACGCATGTTAGAAAGGCTCAGGACTCTTTCAACAGATTCCATTACCCATTAACTTAGGCTTCCTGCGCGGGTACCTCTTTAAGGGTCACCCTGTATTTTGCTCTGACATCCTGCACACCTCTTTAGGAAGCACCCTGTATTCTTTTCGCTTCGCTCGAAGCCCCAGGACTCTTTCAACAGTCTCCATTAACCATTAACTTCGGCTTCCCGCGTGGCTGCATGACGTCACGCACTCGCCGTCCTTTACGTCACAGTCTCCGTCTCCGTATCGCATAACGTTAGACCCAAAGCATAACGACGAAATCGACAAGATCATTGGCTTTTCGGCCACGGCCGCTTCCTTCCTTATCCTTGTTCAGTTTCATTCACCATCATTCATTTTATCTCTCATTAACTCCCCTCATGAGGTTGGCGTCGGGAAGGGCATCCGGCCGTAAAACCCACCCGCTACAATGACTTCCATCGCATCTCATCCCCGTTGGAGAACGGGAATAATAAAGGGGTGGACATACATTTAGCGTATGGCGTTTAGTGCCGGGAGTGTCCGAGGACATGTTCGGCTCGTCAGAGGCTGTAGCTGCTTCAAGTGGACACCCATGGGGTGAGCTACAAGTTCCGTTCAATTTCAAGTATATCCAACTTTCGCTACCAGATAACACTCACACCTAGTGGTGAACGTTGGAACTTTGATAGAGCGTTCAAACGAAATCTAACCTAGAAATTTAGCTTCACACAAGTTTAGTCTATGAAAGGATCTTTTACATGCCATAAATCCATGACATGGGACCGCCGGCTTTACTTCCTCTCAGAAGGAAGGCATACTGTGGGGTTTTTAACGTTCTTAACAAATCCGACGTCTTCGGCCGGATTTGAACTCACGATCGTGGGCACAGCAGTTCAGCATGCTACCAACTACGCCACCGAAACATAAAAAACCGAAGAAATGATGTTTGCTTACGGCGAATGATTCTCAAGCAATTCTATGTTACAATTCCTTTCGGGAAGGCTATTTGCCATGTCTTATCTTAGAGGGGAAGGGAAGCATAGTCTGTGGGAACTAGTTGGGCAAGTTACCTCCCCTCCATGGAACTGATATGCACTTATCAGTTGTCTGCGAGACCTTACCGGCAGTTCTGTCAGTCCAGTGGCACTTTCTCGATTCGGCCTTGTACACAGTAGCAAGTAGTGTTGCCAAGAATTACGTACTTTTGCTCTTGTTTTCTTCTACCACCCCCCCCCCCTTTTTTTTTTTGCTATAAAGGTAAAAAGAAATGTTTCTCTGATCACATTGCGAAAGAAAAGCATAACATAATTTCGACCGGGGTTTGAGTGCTAATACTCCTACATGGCGACGTATAAAGCAATTCATAGTCCTGGGTGATAACGGATCCTCACACACAGGAATTTCTCTTCAGTCGAGTGCAAACAGTGACTAACTTAACTGCTCTCAACAGGACTGCGCAAGACTCAACGAGATAAGTAGCCTGTACATTACAATCTGAATTGACCATTTACAACAACTACATATTCACTCCAAACAAGCAAATGCCGGAGGTCAATCACCACTTCCAGTATCTCAACTAATACTGCAACTAAATAAGTGAACTGAAGGAAATTGGAGAAAATTTTGAAGTGGGAGTGACGATTCAAGGAGAAATAATTTCAACTCTGAGATTTGCTGATGACATCGTCATCTTGGCCGACACGCCTGAGGATTTGAATGAGTTTTTGATTCGTATGGACTCCGTCTTAAGGAAATAATTCACGATGAAAATTATTAAAGATAAAACAAAAATATTGGAATGCAGCCGAAATAAATCAGAAACCTCTATGGACATCAAATTGGCAGGTGAAAACTAAAGTAGGAGACTTCTGTTACTTATGGACCAAAATAACCAGTGATGGACGAAGCAAAGAGGATATAGAAAGTAGGTTAGCTCAGGCAAGGAAAGTATTTCTACAGAAATGGAATCTGTTGACATCGAATATAGATTTAGGTATTAGGAAGTCATTTTTGAAGGCCTTTGTCTGGAGCGTGGCGCTCTATGTAAGTGAAACTTTAGACTATTGGTGCAGCAGAAAAGAGGAGAATTGAAGCGTTTGAAATGTGGTGTTACAGGAGAATCATGAAGATCAGATGGGTAGATAGGGTTACAAACGAAGAGGTATTAAGACGAGTGGAAGAGGAGAGATGTTTCTGGCGACTGCTAATGAAGAGAAGAGATGAGATAGGTTGGTAGGACACATACTAAGACACCCAGGAATAGCAAGCTTAGGTATGGAAGGAAGGGTCGAGGACAAGAACTGTAGGCGTAGACCAAGGTTAGAATATGTTAAACAGATTTCCTCGGATTTAGGGTGTGGTAGCTATGTAGAGATGAAACGATTAGCTCAAGACAGGGAGGCATGGAGTGCTGCATGAAACCAGTCAAATGACTGAAGACTCAAACAACAACAACAACAACAACAACATATATTGTAAATATTTTCACTCATATTTTCAGGCATAGATTTTATAGCCTAAGTGTAATGGATCTGATGATAATCGCTTGACGATCGAAACTGGTCATCCTAGTGTATTTATTAATCTTATGTAATTTTTTCAGGATTAAGAAATAACCCATCTCATTTGGGTACAATGTCTCCCACAAATCCAACCCCTCGTCCTCGTCGTGGGAGATGGGCAACGTAATTAAGTAGGGGATTGCCTGTAGGGGTGAAGTACAATGGGGACTTTGTGTGCCTCAACACCGCTACGGTAGCTGTGAAGGCCCTACAGGAACCCTGAAGAAATTACGGCTAACGGGGCTCTGGTGAAACAACTGCTGCCTTGTCGTTTGGAGTTGGTTCTTCAAAGGCTAAGGGAAGAAACCCTGACAGAAAATCAGCCTGGTGCCTCAGGCTTAAGGTGGCAGCCCCTCCAAGGCACTCGGAGGCAGTGGGTTAATCACTCGCTCCTCTTAAATAAACTGATTACGGAAACTGAAGCGAAATTACAAAACCGGACGGATAACCTGATGACGAAGACCAAGCTCCGCCTTTTCAATAGCAACGTAAAGTCTTCTCTACGGCTGTGAAACATGGAAAGTCACAAAACCAATCAACAACCAGCTACAGGTGTTCATTAACAGATGTCTGCGTCACATCATGAATGTGAGGTGGCCGGAC
This sequence comes from Meconema thalassinum, assembly GCA_946902985.2. Lineage (NCBI taxonomy): Eukaryota > Metazoa > Arthropoda > Insecta > Orthoptera > Tettigoniidae > Meconema > Meconema thalassinum. The sequence goes on along the minus strand of OX336398.1, from coordinate 56,974,785 downwards.
ATAATCTCAAATGTAGATCTTTGGACCATCACCAATCAACAACCGATTAGCATCCAGATCAAGGAGAGGAAATGGCGCTGGATTGGTCACACACTAAGGAAGCCGGACGGAGCTATTGAGAGGGCGGCACTAGACTAGAATCCGCAAGGCGCCAGGAAGCGAGGTCGACCTAAGAAGACCTGGAAGAGGACGATCGAAAATGAAATTGCAGAGGTGGACAAGAACTGGAGTCAAGTGAAGAGAATGGCCAGGAACCGTACTGCGTGGAGAAATTTCGCCAAGGCCCTATGCTCCGGAAGGAGCGGCAGGAATTAAGTGAAGTGAGTGAGTGATTTGGGTACAATAGAGTTGACCGACAGAAAAGCATCGAACTTTTGTTTTCAATTCATTTGTAGCATTATCCGGATCTTGGTAGCCTACGCTAATTGGGTCAGAATATATATTAATATTTTCGTAATTAATCTTTCTCTGAACAACACTATTGAGTGAGGCGAGCATTAATGTGTGGTTATTGGCAAACGCAGATCAATTAACTCCAGTTGTACCCCCTTAAGCTATTGCGTACCGAACAGTAAGTAAGTACATGTTAGCTCTACGAGTGTGTGTCAAAATCATAGAGTGGGTGATATATTCAGCTGTTATTAAACATGAAACTGAAATGGCTAATTACGAGAAATTATTACAAGAGGTATGAAGTAGGAGAACACTATAAAAGGAAATGAAGTCCCAAGTTGGCAGTGTGTTCCACCGAATTAGTACATTATTCAACGAGCCTATAATGGCAATAATTATGACACGAGCATGTTTATAAAACGAGTGAAGTGAGTTTTATAATTTCCATACGAGTGTCTTAATTACCATTATAGGCGAGTTGCATTCGAACTGTTTATGTTCGACGATAATTATAACATTACGAGGAGCACTGATCGTGGGGAACCCTAACCCCGCGTTTTAAGGCCCTAAAAGGAACGGTTTTCGAGATATTGCCAGAAAACTATCCCCGGTCTGCGAAATTGCAGCGGTTGTCATAGTAACGTTGATCTGTTTCTCAGAGGGAACACAGTTTTTTGGGAATATCTCCGAAACCGTTCATTTTAGGACCTTGTTTCTCGTATCTAACGGCTTAAAATGAGCTAAATTCGGTCTTTGTACCTTTTGTCCATGCTCAGTGCCAAAGGGTCGAAAAAACTCACTTCCAAATTTAATTTTCAAAAACCGTTCTTAGTGAGCCCCTTTAACCTCGGATCAACCAACATGCAAAATTTCAGCTTTCTAGGTCTAGTGGTTTGAGCTCGGCGTTGATGAGTCAATTTTGGATTATAAATGAAAATCCACAGCCTGCTTCCAGTCTCCGACCGGGTCAGGGAATGGAAGGAATGGAGCCCCCATCTAGCGGCGAGGATATTAACTGTGCCGGCTGCTGAAGCCTGTCGCACTCCCCTGGGGCAATGATCAAATGAATGACAGATGAAATGAAATTATAGTGGAGAGTGTTGCTGGAATGAAATTGTGACAGGGAAAACCGGAGTACCCGGAGAAAAACCTGTCTGCCTCCGCATTGTCCAGCACAAATCTCACATGGAGTGACCGGGGTTTGCACCACGGACCCAGAGGTGAGAGGCCGGCGTGCTGCCGCCTAAGCCACGGAGGCTCCCTGGATTATACATAATAGATTATAATACTGTATGGCGGCTTCGGTGGCGTAGTCGGTAGCATGCTGAGCTTCTATGCCCAAGATAGCGGGTTCAAACCCGGCCGAAGCCGTCGGATTTTTTAAGAGCGTTACAAATCCCTCAGTATGCCTTCCTTCGGAGGGGAAGTAAAGCCGGCGGTCCCATGTCATAGATTTATGGCATGTTAAAGAACCTTCAACTAATTACACCTGTGCGAAGCTAAATTGTATAGGTTAAGAAAACAACGCCCTTAGATTTCTATGCTCGTTGCCAAGAGCCGACTGCGGTGGCGTCTAGTAGCTAAGTTCTGAACTAGGCCTAGTAGTCGTTGACGGTGGTGTTTGGCGGCAAAAGTAGGAACTATTTGAAAAATTCAAAGTTGCAGTCCTTACTTGAATTAAAAAAACAGATACACACACTAATTTAGTCATCACAATTAACACCGGTTATCAGACAGATTCTACACACACCCAAAGTACACGGGGCTACATGACCGCGTTGTCGCTGCCCCTAAACTGAGGAACCAACCAACCTAATACTGTATGTTATAACTAGGTAAATATTCACACATATTTGTCGAGATTTCGCCAGTTTCATGTACTGAACAGAGCGCATGGGACGCAGAGAATACCTTGTATTTTACCATGGCCTCCTCAAATACCCTACTATGACACTAGAAGCCACGCAGTGAAATTTAAAATAGGAGGTCGTGGAAATCAGCGCAGGTGCGAAGGTATCCTTACCTAATTGTTCACACAACTGTTTCTTGAGCTCTGATTGGTGGGAGAAACTGTTTCATAATGAAAAATAGTGTTATAATGACCCTCATTATGATAGACTACAGTTTTCTGACATATAATATTTACATTTCGACGTCGTTGAACATAATCTATTTAATGACACTCGCTGGATTTTAACATGCAGTTGTTTGGCGACAAGCTGGAGGGGAAGTAAATCCGGCGGGCCCATGTCTTAGATTTATGGTATGTAAAAGAACCTTCCACTAACTACACTTGTGTGAAGCTAAATTTGTAGGTTTAGATTTTATTAACGCTCTATTACGTTCCAACGTTCACCGGCAGGTGCTTGTTGTGGTGGCATCTAGCAGCCAAGTTCACAGCTAGGTGTCGCTGACGGTAGCATTTGGTGGCAAAAGTAGGAACTACTTGAAATTGATCGTCTTCAGTCCTTACCTAATTACAGATAACACACACTATTACAGTCATCACAATTAACACCGTTTATATCAGACAGATTCTACACACACCCAAAGTACACGGGGCTACATGACTGCGTTCCCATGCTGGACACCAGATTGGTAAGGAGTTTTTTTGGTAGGGCGTTCCATTCTTCCATCAGTGCGGTTGACAACTGCTGTATGGTCTTTGGTGCATGTGGACATGCTCTCGCTAGATGAGGGTAGACTACCGTACGTCTCGAATCGCTACCCAAACTGAATTTGCTTTCATCTGAGAAGAGCACGCGGTCCCACTCCTCGTTTGGCAACATCGCATACGGTGTCAAAGGAGCACGCCCGGTTTGTATACACGTGTGGGCAACCATGTTACCGCAATTTCAGTTTTTTTTTCTTTGTCGAGTGGCCTCCTGAGAAGCCGAGTGCAGGTCTTTCTAGTCGACACCCGTGGGCGACCTACGCGTCGGGATGAGAGATGGAATGGATGAAGATGAATGAAATTGGGCAAGGATGTGGAAGGAAGCTGCCGTGGTCTGTCAGAAGGTACCGTCCCAGCATTTTCCTGGTGTTGAACATAGGAAACCACGGAAAACCATTTCAAGGACGACCGACGATAGGGCTCGAACCCACGCGTCTACCGAGTCTGCAGAGAGCTTGGCCCCATGACCTAGCGCTGCGCTTTAGCCATTTAGCCACTGCTGTCGGTAAATTTCAGTCATTTCCACCGAGGCGTTGATATGTTATGTGGTTTCATTTATCTCCACACGAAGCAACGTGATTCGCAAACTAGTAGGGACACAATGTGGCTCACATCCAGAGACTATTCGCACTTCTGCAATGGCATTGAGCTTTTCTACTGCTGAATTTGCTTCCCCAGTCTCGTACAGGTGGATACAGCTCTGAAGGAAACCTGCAGGTTGATAACAGGTTGCTTAAAGCCTACCCTAACAGATAAGCTCTACTACCTGGCTACACCTTGTGTACCCAGAGAGGTGGCTGCCAACAGGGACAGGCTGAGAGTGGAAGAGAACAACGTCCACCCACTGCATGGATATAATCCTCCTCAGCAACGGCTGAGGTCCCGAAAGAGCTTCCTGAGGACATCTGAAATGCTTACCGTCTCACCGGAGAAGGCAAAGCTGGATATGTGGAAGAAGACGACCCCTCACCCCTGCGGTTGGATGCCAGAAGCTGAAGAACTACCACCCGGACACAACGAAAGATGGTTGGTGTGGAAGTCCCTGAACAGGTTGAGATCAGGAGTTGGAAGATCCTGCGACAATCTGAGGAGATGTAGCCTCAGTACATGTGACACGTCTTGCAAATGTGGACAAGAACAAACCACAAGAAACATGCTTCATTGCCCTCTGTGCCCTTTATCTTGTGCAGAGGAAGATCTCCTGTTAGCCACTCCGAGCTCCTTGGATGTTGCTCAGTATTGGGCACGTGTTATATAATTAGACAGTTTTACCCTTTTATGTACCTGTATAGCAACTGTACATTTGTATGTTTCCGACACGAGAAATAAATTTAAAAAATTACGAACCTTACAGTAGACGCATATGATGTGTAACATGTGACATGTTATCCTACTATGTGTCTGACGGGAGCGCAAATCCCTTGTTAACAGTGAACTCTGTTGGTCATTGAAATAACTACTTGTAAAACTCCAGTGCCAAACCCTGACCGGTGCGTGAGGTACGTCGTGGTACCAATGATTTATTGTAGGAATATCTATAGTGGGGCCTTGAAACCTTGAAGTAAACCGTATGCCATTTACATTCCACAGCAAAAGTATGAAGATTTAATAAATCATAATTGTTTTCAGCAAATATGATATAATGAATATTTCACACCAAAGAACGACAACTTGAAGATGATTTATTGTAGGAATATCTTTAATGGGGCCTCCAAGCCTTGAAGTAAACCGTATGCGATATACATTCCACATAGGGCTAATGTTGGTCGACAGTACCTCGAATGCTTTCATTAAATAAGAATACAGAAAAAGCATGAAGATTTAATGAAAAAAATCCACAGCCTGCTTCCAGTCTCCGACCGGGTCAGGAATGGAATGAATGAAGCCCCCATCTAGCGGCGAGGATATGAACTGTGCCGGCTGCCGAGGCCTGACGCACTCCTCTGGGGCAATGATTAAATGAATGACAGATGAAATGAAATGATAGGGGAGAGTGTTGCTGGAATGAAATTTTTGACAGGGAAAACCGGAGTACCCGGAGAAAAACCTGTCTGCCTCCGTTTTGTCCAGCACAGATCTCACATGGAGTGACCGGGATTTGAACCACGGACCCAGCGGTGAGAGGCCGGCGTGCTGCCGCCTAAGCCACGGAGGCTATGAAGATTTAATAAATAATAATATTGTTTTCAGTAAATATGATATAAATTTTGACACCAAAGAACGACAGCTTGAAGATGATTTATTGTAGGAATATCTTTAATGGGGCCTCCAAACCTTGGAAGTAAACCGTATGCGATATACATTCCACATAGCCACATGGCTGACAGTACGTCATGGTACCAATCTCCACCACCGCGCGCGCTCATTGCCTCCGCCCCATTTCCGTCCCATTTCCAAAATCACCCCCACAAATAATATACAGCAATCGAGTGGAAAGATGTTACACATCAATCAACAGTCTGTAAAGAAAATAATTCATATATCTAATAGATGCTAAGGAAATGGGGCATTTATACTGTCATTTTAACATTGGCAATAGAGGGGTTTACCACTCCCCTTAATAGAACTAGACAATTCTGAAAAATGGATTCTTTCAATTTTTATAAATTGTCGAACTGAAGCCTAGCTTACGGTATTCACACTTCCTCATGCATCACTCTTGTTAACCAGAGCGATACCATCACCAAGACATCCCGAACACATGGTCAGCCTCAGGAAGAGACTCCCACATATGGCAGAATTAAATAGGAAGCGCTTTTCTGCTAACCATTCATTACAAAACAAGAACACCTTCTGATCTGTCATTATAGACTGGCGATGTTTATCGTCTAGTTTGAGGGTGAGAATGAACGCCATCTGGTGTGAAGTGTGGCATGACCAAGGCTTCTTCTCTGCCCTAGGATTAGCGTTGCAATCTTATGGAAAGTGGATCATCTGTTCTTCTCATCCTACAATGGATTATCGTTATTATTGCTGTTCATGCCGCCTGAGGAATGAGGGGTAAATGTTTGTTATCATAGATATTTTCTACTATAAGTGATTTTGGCTATTACCCTAATTTCCTTTTGGAAGATTTTTTTTTAAATCGTGTTTACCCTCCAGGGTGGTGGCTCCCAGGGACTCAGCGAGGGAACTCACCCCTACCGCCTATCCAGGCAGTGTCCTAGAGCTGGGAACATCTAATCGGAAGGGATACAACTGGTGAGGTGGGATTAGCACCTCGCCCAGGCGGCCTCACCTGCAAAGCGAACAGGGGCCTCATGAGGGAAGGGAGGGGAAGATTGGGATGGATAGGCAAGGAAGAGGGAAGGAGGCGGCCGTGGCCTTACGGTAGGGACCATCCCGGCATTTGTCCGAAGACGAAGTGGGAAACCACGGAAAACCACTTCGAGGATGGCTGAGGGGGAATCGAACCCCCTCTACTCATTTGGGCCACCCGAGGCTGAGTAGACCCCGTTCCAGTCCTCGTACCACTTTTGAAATTTCGTGGCAGAGCCGGGAATCGAACCCAGGACCTCCGGGGCGGCAGCTAACCATGCTGACCGCTACGCTACGGAGGCGACCCTTTTGGAAGATACTGTATATAATAATGGCATTGCCAAAGAGATCACTAAAGGCCTGCGCATAGCGGTCTGCTACTAGTGACAATATCCTTAGTTCCAAACCTGCCACAGATGTCGGGTGCTTCTCAGGATTTAATAATGAATGGAGTCGTGGTGTTAAACCGTTTATACAATCAACAAGTACCAGCAACCCGACCCGGCTTCGCCCGGGAACAGTTATTGCATGTATTCTTTATTGTCAGACAGATATAATCCACTAGTGACAATATAATAATTATGAATGCATTACGTGATTATCGCTTTTTTTTCAATGCCAATGAACAACGACCAATATCCGTTTTACGTCTCGGCATGATGGGTTAAAATCACTGACTGGACTATTAAGTATATTATTATGGAGATCCATGTGCAACAAATTCTAGTCAGACGTAATTTAAGAATGGCGAGGTGCATGAAACACAAATCCCCCTTCCGTCCAATCTAAACTTGACTGTGAATTTTGCGGAACGGAACGTTCACAGGCGAAATGAAGAAAAGCCGAGTTACACTTCCAGGGAAACTCCAAACATAACCACTTTTCTTTTAAGTTTTTAACTGAACACGACTCGACAGTTTGCTGCTGGCTGGAATTGTGGTAAAAGGTTCACCCGCTAGCTAGGCTGTAACAGGAATGATAGACTCGCCCCTAGGTAAACTGTCGCCTCAGTAATTGAATGAAAAGAATTGGAAGAAATTAAAACGTAAAAAACACTTATAGTGGGCGATGTATTGAAGATAGAGATATGCCGTCAAGGACCTTTTTGTAGAACTTTTCATGCTGAACAATTCTTACACTGTTAGTATATTGATATTTTAAACGGTTTGCCCAGCGTAAGGTTACAAAGCGCTTGGACGCCATTTTTTTTCGACTTTTCAACTGAAATCGTTACTGCTCGGCTTCATTGGATCATAAATATTTTTTTTTTGTACAGAAATCATCCTCGAGATATCCTTTACAGAATGGTGAAACCGCATCAAAATCCATCCAGTGGTTCTCGAGTTTACCCGTAACATCCAAGAATCGGGGACTTAGTTTTATACTAAGTAGAGATTTACGTTTTGCTAGTTATTCCTGGTATAATATTACCTTAGTATTGTGTTGAATTTATAAAACAGAACATTCCTTTATTCTTTTTCTTGATTTTTAGCCTGCTTTTCACATTTTGCAAAAATGAGGAAAAAGTAGACTTATGAGATCGGGCAAATGTGTGTCTGTCTGTCTGTCTATCGGTCTGTCCTTCTGTCTGTCTGGCTGTGTGTGTGTCCCCCCTATCAACTCCTAAACGGCTGCAGCAATCGAAACAAAATTTGGTAGGAGTAAAGATCTATACCTGAATATCTCACGGCCATATTTGAAAATGATGTCAGTGCTACCAACTGCTAAAAAATCGCAATTGAAATTTGAGCTCCATGTTGGATATCTTGGAAAGTATGAATGGGAGCTATTTCAAAATTGGCACACGTGCAGATCATAATATTTCAGTTTAATTTCCAGGAGGCCAAACATGGCAGTGTTGCCAAAATGATTATAAGCCTCCTGATAGGTCGAATTTTTAAATGCATGTAACTTCTACACTATCAATTGGAATTCAACCAAATTTCGTATGTTGTATGTGTACATAACCAGATATGACTGAGCGTATTCTTAAGACCTACCAGGGCTGCCAACTGTTAATAAATGTTCCTAATTTATTTTATCCAAATACCAATATATCAGAAAGTATGCAAGCCGACTGCTTTAAACTATGCACACGTATAGTACCTGACATTCTATATTAATTTGGAGTAGCTTATATACGTCAGTGCTACCAACATGATTCTAAGCCTGCTGACAGGTCCAACTTTAAATACATGTAACTTCCATACTATCATATGGATTTCAACCAAATTTCGTATGTGCTATGTGTACCATAACAGATATGACTATGCGTATTCTAAGGAGCAACCAGAGCTGCCAACTGTTAATATGTGCTGTCCCTATTTTTGTTACCCTAATATCAATATATCAGAAAGTATGCAAGCCAATAGCTCTAAACTTTGCACACGTATAGTACCTGGCATTCTAGACGAATTTGGAGTAACTAATATACGTCAGTGCTGCCAACATGATTCTAAGCCTGCTGATAGGTCCAATTTTAAAATGCATGCAACTTCTATACTAACTAATGGATTTCATTCAAAATTGACACAACAATAGATCATATTATTTCAGATTATTTCTGACCAATACATGTACGTCATTGTTGCCAACATGAATTTATGCGCGCTGTTAGATCCAATGTTTAACTGCATGTAACGTCCATGCTATTCATTGGACTTCAACCAAATTTTGTATTTTGTACCTTAAGAGATGGAACTAAGAATATATTCAGTCATCAGGGCTGCCAACTGTAGTGCTCTATTAGGATACATTATGCCAGGTATACAGTATTTCGAACTAATTGGAAATTTCGATATTAGGAACTTAATTTCGTCATTATTCTAGATAGGTTCATATTCTGTATAATAATCATTGGCATGAAAAGTAGGCTGTATAGTTCTGCACGAACTTCTTGTTTTAACTTTCGCTATAGCATATTGTCATTTCTTAGAATACTCCATTCGTAAAGATGGCTTTGAAGCCATTTTCTTCAGTGTTGCCGTATTGATATTGTTGCTTTCAGTCTCTCAAAATAAAAATCATAACCTGAAATAACTTGTTGTGATTAAGATTTATATATATATTGTTACGGACTATTGAAGAAAAAAACAATTCTAATTTAGTTTAGTGGCTACACCTTCATAGAGGCGGCTACGGTGGCGTAGTCGGTAGCATGCTGAACATCTATGCCCAAGATCGCGGGTACAAATCCGGCCGTTGTAATCCCTCAGTATGCCTTCCTTCGGAGGGGAAGTAAAGCCGGCGGTCCCATGTCATAGATCTATGGCATGTTAAAGTACCTTCCACTAATTACACCTGCATGAAGCTAAATTATAGGTTAGGTTAAACATTTGACAAACGCTCTTAGATTCCGACGTTCGTCGCCAGGAGCGGACTGCGATGGCATCTGGTAACCAGTTCTGAACTAGTAGTCGTTGACGGTTGCGTTTGGCGACAAAACAAGGAACTACTTGGAAAAATGCAATGTCTGCAGTCCTTACTTGAATTGAAACAGATAACACACACTAATACAGTCATCACAATTAACAGCGGTTATCAGACAGGTTCTAGACACACCCAAAGTACACGGGGCTCAGTGACTTTAATCCCAGGAGCAGTGTGAGCCGTATGTTAAAGAAACTAGCGTGGGAATCACTTGAGGCTAGGAGGATGAAATCTAGACTCTCCGCTATGTACAACGCGTATACAAATCAACCAGCATGGGGTGAGCTTAGCAAACGTATGGAAAAGCCTACTTACATGAGCAGGAGCGATCACCCATTCAAAGTTAAGGGCCGACCACAGCGAACAAATTATGGTAAATATTCTTTCGTAAACCGTGCCATTGATAATTGGAACTCTCTACCTGCCGCAGTCTTAGAGCCTTTTTCCCAAACATATAGGCGTGTTTAAGAAAAGACTGACTATTTGTGTAAATACCCCAGTTTAATTGTTAGTGAATTGTTATGTACAATTATTTATTTGTTATGTATATCTAATTTGCCACCTGGGGACACACCCCCAATTGCAAATAAACGAATGAATGAATGAATGACCGCATTGTCGCAGCCCCTGAACTGAGGAACGAACCAACCACAGTAGTGTGGTAGTGAGAGAGCTGTCTCACTTAGGAAGTTGTGAGCCCCTGCGACCTTGGAATGGAAGGAGCCATGCTAGGAGGGCGTGCTTGGATTCGTTTATTTCGTCTCGTCGTGCTCTTTACGGGAATGTCGGTGTCGAAAAGGTGAAGTTAGGGTTTTGGGTCAAAACGTGCGTTTTTCACATTTTTGCCGATTTTTGGAAAACGGGTCATGCTAGGAGGGCGTGCTTGGATTCGTTTTTTTCGTCTCGTTGTGCTCTTTACGGGAATGTAGATGTCGAAAAGGTGAACTTAGGGTTTTGGGTCTAAACATGCGTTTTTCACATTTTTGCCGATTTTTGGAAAACGGGCCATGCTAGGAGGGCGTGCTTGGATTCGTTTATTTCGTCTCGTCGTGCTCTTTACGGGAATGTCGGTGTCGCAAAGGTGAAGTTAGGGTTTTGGGTCAAAACATGCGTTTTTCACATTTTTGCCGATTTTTGGAAAACGGGCCATGCTAGGAGGGCGTGCTTGGATTCGTTTATTTCGTCTCGTCGTGCTCTTTACGGGAATGTCGGTGTCGAAAAGGTGAAGTTAGGGTTTTGGGTCAAAACGTGCGTTTTTCACATTTTTGCCGATTTTTGGAAAACGGGTCATGCTAGGAGGGCGTGCTTGGATTCGTTTTTTCCGTCTCGTTGTGCTCTTTACGGGAATGTAGATGTCGAAAAGGTGAAGTTAGGGTTTTGGGTCAAAACATGCGTTTTTCACATTTTTGCCGATTTTTGGAAAACGGGTTATGCTAGGAGGGCGTGCTTGGATTCGTTTTTTTCGTCTCGTTGTGCTCTTTACGGGAATGTAGGTGTCGGAAAGGTGAAGTTAGGGTTTTGAGTCAAAACATGCGTTTTTCACATTTTTGTCGATTTTTGGAAAACCGAAAACGTGAGAATGACGCGTGTGATAGTATTTATTTCGTCTCTTTATTCTCTTTACGTGGATATAGACATGAAAAAGGTAAAAAGCTGGAAACATGGTTTTCTTATGGAAAAGGTGTTTTTTTTGTTCATTTTCGCGTTATTTGGAAAACGAATGAGGCGATTTTTATGATGGTCATGTCGATGTATTTGTGTCGTTGTTCTGTTTACGGGAATGTAGGTATGGAAAACCTGAAATCATGGTTTCCGTCATTTTTTTTTTCGAGATCGTTGAGGAAAACGGGGAAAAAGTAAGAAACCAGATTTGAAGTCACGTTAGGTTATGCGCTTTGATATTAATAAAACACTTATGCATTATTATTATTATTATTATTTGTCTTGACTGGTCAGGGCTCACACGCAGAGAGAGAACTTGCTTAATGCAATGAGAATTGAAAGCATTGAGACTGACCCACGGCGATCCAGACAGACACAGGTCTTATCATCGTACGTGCCTCGCAGCAGAGAGAGATAACAGCCTGTTGTTCACATGCAGGTGGCTGTTATCTGACCCAGACGTGTTACCCGATATCTCGATGAAGGACAAACAGCTCTGTCGAAAAGCTGATCATTGCATTCTCACGCATACTCATGCAGAGATTGCAAAAGCTTGTGAGAATCGGTCTGACTTGTGCGCTCCATGACATTCTACTCATAGGAACAAAAAAAAAAAGTAAAGTGTTAACTTTGCATTTTGTTGAGGAGACATATATGTTCTGAGGGTAAGAGAGACTCATTATTCTCGTGTTCATATTTGAAGGTGACGGATGCAAGTGCCTTATGCTCTTTGTAAAATATTACGTGAACCGCGGCCATACTTGTACTAAGGTAGGTTCATTATTGTTAATTATGGCATGATTGGTTTTATTGTTATTTTGTGTATGCATGAAAAGTAAGTTAGTGACTGATGGTATTTTTGGGGGATTTCGTTTGTTGCAGATTTTTAAAAACAACATCATTAAGTCTGGGAAAGCAGACAGAGAGAGAGAGACAGTGACAGTGACAGTGACAGTGGCGGCAAAGAGCACATTTGCTGAAAGTATTATAATTCATTATATGGTGAGTACATGTTGTTCCATTACTTTTATTGTTGTTGTTGTTGTTAAATGCATGTCATTTATTTCACGGCAATTTATATACTTATGGCGTGTATTTATTATTGTTTTAGAATGAAGATATATATGGAGTGAATAGGTTTTAACTACCTTGACGCTTTCGATATTAAAAAAAGAGGTGAGTCTTTGTAAATGACTTTGTTATTTTCGAGTGAGTGTCTTATTTATGTGTGCACACTTGAAACCTTTTGTTTTTAGCAAGTCTTATGAATGAATGAATGAATGAATGAATGCACATGTTTAATGTATATAACCATGACTAATAACGGATTGTATTGGTTTGTTTTTCAGATAAATCATTGGAAACAAAAAAAACAAGATAAACCTTGTCGTTGATATTAAAACTATAACAACTTTGTTGGTGATCATTTCCTGCTGGAGGCCCAAATTACTACAACCATTGTCTACCTGTGAACGAGATTGTGTGTGCCAGTCAGTAAAAATCGATAAGTGTGGTCGTTTGGAATTGGAGATTTTGGATTAACCTATTTTAAGGTAAGGGTTGCACGTTTATTAGTCCATTTTATAATCATGTCTATATCAGAGAGTGAAGTGTTAGTGTGGCAGCCTTTGGCCAAATGTTTCAAAACGCGAGTATGCTCAGGCCGAATTTACAATGCGAATCACTGTCTGTCGCCTAAAGATTTTGTGGAATTATGTTTTCCCATTTTTTTGAGTGAATGTGAACAAGGCTTAAGATTGCATCAGGCTTTAAAAATAAACTTCGAACTACTATGTGAATTTACATTGATAAAAAATAATGTTGAAGAGAAACACACCTTTAACCTTTGTACAAAAATGGAGAAAGTACTGATAGCCGATAATTTGGAAACGTGGTATCAGGAGAAAGCTATTCAAGCGCTTATCACTAAATTTGATAAGTTGCAAGAGGGTCCCAGTGGCTTGGCCCTCAATAGCATTGCCTATTTGCAAATCAATATTTGTAAATACAATCCATTGAATGCAGGAAGTAGCTATATTGCCACACCGAGCTTTATCGCTTCCAGAAAGGCAGTGATCAACATACGCAACAAAGACGATTACTGCTTTTTGTGGAGTATAGTGAGCTGCCTGCAACCCTGTCAGGGCAGTAATTGTGATAGACCAGGGAAGTACAAAGAATTGTTTAACCGCATGAAACAAACTCTCAATCTCGAGCGTGTTTCATTTCCCATGCCTCTAGATAAAATTCATTTATTTGAGAAAGATAATCCAAATTTCTCCTTCATGGTGTATGGCGTCGAAGGATCCAATATTGTGGGCCCCTTGTATGCCACCAAACAGGTAAAGCAACATCACATTCTCCTGCTTTTCCTGTCTGATGGGGATAAAAGCCATTATTGTTGGATAAAGAATTTAGGAAAACTAGTAAGCAGCCAAGTGTCTAACCATAATGGTAAGACACATATTTGTGAGCGCTGCCTTCAGTATTTTACAACTGATGAACTTTTGAAACGACATACAGAAGACTGTGAAGGGCAGACGGCAGTAAAGCTAGTCTTGCCCGAAGGGAATGACGCAGTCTTAAAATTTAAGGCCACTAATAAACAAGAGATGGTACCATTTACTGTTTACGCTGATTTTGAGGCCCTTACTGTTCCCATTCAGGGATGTGAACCAAGCCCCCATACAAGCTCAACCTATCCAGTGCAGAAACATGAGCCTTTTGCTGTAGCCTATTATGTTGTCTGTCACTATGATAATTCACAATGTGAGTATGTAAGTCATAAAGGTCAGGATTGTGCGCGGTGGTTTGTTGATCAAATGGCGGCTTTAGCAGGCAAAGTAGAAACTATTTTGAACAACCCTGTACCAATTCAGATGAATGACGTACAGCAAAGAGAATATGATCAAGCCACCACCTGCCACATATGTGAAAAGCCAATCTTAGGCGGAGAAAAAAAAGTAAGAGACCACTGCCACAGGACAGGGCATTTTAGAGGTGCTGCCCATAACGAATGCAATTTGAAGTACTCTACACCTCGCTTCCTCCCTGTCTTCTTACACAATTTCTCCCGGTATGACCTTCACTTCATTGTAAAACAATTTGCTCATGTAGATAAGAGCAAATTCAGCATTTTGGCTAAGAACCATGAGAGCTTTACCTCACTTTCATGGAGAAAAGGAAGCATGAGCATTCGCTTTCTCGACTCATTCAAGTTTATGTCTAGTTCGCTGGATAGTCTTGTGAAAGGCTTAAGCCAAGATGAGTTGAAACATACCCATTCCCACTTTACGGATACAAATCAATTTAAATTGTGTGTTCGTAAAGGCCATTTTCCATACGATTATGTGGAAAGTTACGAGGTGCTTGAAGAAACGACTTTGCCGCCAAGAGAAAAATTCTTTTCTCAATTGACTCAAAGCACCATCAGTGAAGAAGACTATGCCCATGCACAGCATGTTTGGCGAGTGTTTGGCATAGAAACCATGGGCCAGTATGCTATGCACTACTTAAAATTAGACGTGTTGTTGTTGACCGACGTTTTTGAAACGTTTCGTCAGCTATGTCACAGGATTTATGGCCTTGACCCCGCTCACTACTATACCAGTCCAGGGTTAAGTTGGGACGCCGCCCTCAAATTTACCCACATTGAGCTTGATTTACTGACGGATCCCGATATGGTACTCATGATGGAAAAAGGGATTCGTGGGGGATTCGTATCGCTCAATCAGCGACATGCCAAGGCAAATAATCATTACATGCCTGATTATTGTCCCGAAGAACCAGAATCCTATCTAATGTATTTCGACGTAAACAATTTATACGGTCACGCTATGAGTCGACCACTGCCGTACAGAAACTTTGTCTGGCTGTCTGAGGATGAAATTAAAGATTTTAATGTGCATAGCGCTAGCAAGCAACAGGACGTAGGGTATGTTCTTGATGTCGACTTAGCTTATCCCCCCCATCTCAGACAGCGTCATGGTGATTTCCCCTTTTGCATAGAGAAAATGGTGCCGCCCGAGAGTAAGGGCAATCATAAGAAATTGATGGGTACCTTGTATGATAAAAATCACTATGTGTTGCATATTGACATGCTGGTAGAATGTTTAGCTCAGGGCTTAACCCTGAAAAAAATCCATAGAGGTATTTCTTTTTGTCAGAAACCGTGGTTGAAACCATACATGGATTTAAATACCAGTCACAGACAAAGTGCCACTCAGCCATTTCAAATCAATTTTTTTAAACTGATGAATAATTGTATCTATGGCAAGAGTTTGGAAAATGTACGGCAGTATAGGGACATTAAGTTGGTCAATACATGGCATGGCAGATGGGGGGCTCAAAAATATATTGCAAAACCAAATTTCAAATCTTTAAACATTATTGATCATGATCTACTGACTATTGAACTTGCCAAAACTAAAGTGGTCATGAATAAGCCTATCTATTTAGGGCAAGTCATATTAGATTTTTCAAAATTGCACATGTATAAATTCCATTATGGTTTTGCAATACAGCGATTTGGTACCATTTCCTTGTTATATACAGACACGGATAGTTTTATTTACCATATCCGTGACTGTGATCCGTATGTCGTTATGAAACAAAACCCAAAATGGTTTGACACGTTCTCGTTTAGTGAGAAGAACGTGTTCGATATCCCCCGTCTGAACAAAAAAGAAATTGGTTTAATGAAAGATGAGTGTTCAGACACCATGATGACTGAGTTTGTAGGTCTCGCTCCGAAAATGTATAGTTTTCGACAGGTGGATCGATGCGAATCTATGCGAGCCAAAGGGATTAGCCAGCATGTGGTTAAACGACTCTGTGTGGATGATTATTTACATGTCCTTCAGACCCACACAGCCATGGCACATAGTCAGTTTAGGATTCTCTCAAAAAATCATGATTTATTTTTAATGAAGCAGCGAAAACAAACACTCGCTTTGTTGGACGACAAGAGACAGTGGTGTCAGGATATGATGACAAGCGTCCCATTTGGTTACAACCAGTAGTGGTTGTAGCTATTGTTGTTGTACAACACGGCAAGTGTTTGGTTTGGTTGCTATCAAATGCGAGATGCCATCTTGAGCCTCGGAATAAAAATAAAAAATTGTAGTGTATCATATAATTTTTGTTTTTTAACCTGCGTGCATGGGTGTATGCATGGATGTGTGAATGCCTGTAAATAGTTGTACATAAACTGTATGTCTTGTGCTATTTGCCTGTCAACGCATAAAGAGAGCCATGCATCAACGTTTCCATGGTTCACTGTGCACAGGCTAGATTAAAAACATGTTGACTTCTTTAGGTTAGGTTAGGAAAAAAACAAACAAGTAGCCACCCTCACTATTGTTGTCGCTTAGTAGGCCTCATGTTTCGGCAAGGTGACCATTCACCCTCAGTAGGCATGCGGCTTAATAGGCCACACTAGGGTGTGGCTTAGTAGGTCTCATGCAAGAACAAAAGAATAATAATCTGCTGCTTTTACGGAGGACAAAACTCTCACTTTATGGCTAGAGTTATGAGTGGTGATATATTTGAAATATCTGAACAGAAATTGTTTCTTTAACCTGTTACATGTTTTTTTCCTAACCTAACCTAAAGAAGTCAACAGACAGATGGTTATTTATTTGTGTTTTGCTTATTTTTTATTTTATTTTTGCCATTGACTTAGGGGACAGACAGTGTATATAGTACATAGTATTTTTATTTATTCACTTAGTAAACGGCAACGACTACTTTTCAGATTCAATCATGAGCCATGATGAAGATCGTTTTATCGTCACAAAACACACCACGTTCAATGAATATGCCACGATGATGTCTCATAATCCTCAACGTGTGGCCTATCCTTCAGAATATAGAAACACGAAAGTACGCATTGATACCATGTTTTATGACATCATTATGGATGATGACATAGTTTATGATCCAGGGCATCACTTTTGTAAATCCTGTATGCTAAATTTTGACTTTGAAAATAATGTATCCACGCAAGTGATTCATAAAGCATGGTACGGTTTAACCATGAATCAAGTGATTGTTAAATTAGCTGACGAGGATCATTTTCCAGATTTCTGGTGTACAATATGTACAAAACCCCTGTTTAATGTTTATTTTCCAATAACTTTTCAAATGTTTTGTTTTCATTTTTATAAATTTCCTGCTGAGGAATCAATCACTTCGTATCGACAACAAGCATTTCGCCAACTTTGTCTTGGCTTACCTATCAATCAATATTCGCCTCATAGAATGAGATTTGTTAGAAACTAACCACATGATGTCATGATTATCGCATTTTTTTGTTTACATTCGGCTTTCAGGTGCATACTTGACGTTTAGAATACATTTGGCTATTTTGTTTGTTTGTTTTAGTTTATCGTGTATTCACGTTGATAAACACATACACACTGGTTTAAATTTGTAGTTTTGAATTTTGTTTTGTTGGATGTAGACATGGTTATTAAATGCATAGCGTGTTAACTTTGCCTTTTTATAGGTTACCAAAAGCATTCCATGTTTGCTCTTAGTATTTGTTGATACTATTTATTTAACAGAATGTTGTGTGAATTTGCACAACAACAGAGCAAACGAATACAAGTCATTCGACTAGGGAATGATAGGCTAATTCCCATTCACAACAGAGACATGCATTTACCTCCAAGAGAGATTCACACTTAATTTTGATAAAACATTTCCTATTAAATAATTTCCAAATGTATGTTTTGACTGAAAAAATGATACAAACATTATTATTATATTTTTATCCAATACTATCTATCTACAACTTCAGGTCATAAACACTCAGGATTTAAAAAAAAAAAACAATATACTTTAATGTACAAAGTTATTGCTATTGTAATATAAGAACAAGAGTGTTAGAAAGTAACACTCTTTTCTTTGGTTATAGACAACCATGGACGCCTTGAACGCCATTGGTCAAGATTGTGGCTTTGCACGCAAGAAAATGAGTGAATTGCCTACGCAAACACCCTTTCGCATACATAAAATTCAAAAACTGAAAACCAAATTTGGTGAACGAGCTCTTTGCATTTGTCAAGACTTTGAGACATTTCTTCCCACACGATTTAATAACCTACCTGATAATGTTATGGAAGATGTCAATTCCAGTATTCACCCTTTCTATTTAATTTATGAGGGTGAAAAAAATAATCGATGCATGGTTCGTTTTGTAAAAATTGAAAACGAATAATCATTGTACGCTAGCCGTAACTTTTTTGTTTATTCATGCCCTACTCTTTAATGACTATAATAAAATAAAATTATTTTTTGGGTTCAACAGTTTGACGTTTATTAATTGTTGCTCAACGTTTACCATGATAAATAATAATAAAAATAAATTTTCAAAACTTATGCTTAATGGTAGATTTTTTTGTTTGTTTATAGGTTTAGTACAATTACCATGTATATATAATTTTTTATAATAATAATGATGAAACTATTAGTTAAAATAATGGACTTTTGTCCTTTTTTTATTGTTTGTGATTTAAAATAGCATTTATAGCAATTTTTATGCAATTTTTATTATAATTTATAATGATCAAATTCTAGTAACATGTTATTTTATTCAATAATAAGCGTTTAACAAAAAAAACTGGTTCTAGAGTAGATAAAGATTTCATGCTGACATTCGTTCTGCTAGACTGCTATTTGAAGCTGATGAATAATGATGGACTTTTGTCCTTTCTTTTGATTGTTTGTGATTTAAAAAAAATAGGTTTAGTACAATTACCATGTATATATAATTTTTTATAATAATAATAATGAAACTATTAGTTAAAATAATGGACTTTTGTCCTTTTTTATTGTTTGTGATTGAAAAAATAGATTTACTACAATTAGTAATAATTTTTAACGATGCACTGCTGTCCCTTTTTTATTGTTTGTCATTTATAATTATAATAATGAAACTATGAGTGAATAATAATAATGGAAAAAAACACAACATGGACTCTTGTCTTTTTATTTATTTTTTTGTCATGATAACAGTGATACTATACATTTTTTAAAATAAATTCATTACGTTAAAGTCCATATCTAGATAAAAGTAATTTGCTCTTCATAGCACCAATCACTATAAATGCTGCCATTCGTTCTGCTAGACTGGCATCTGAAGCTGTTAATCGTTGCTTGGCAATGCTTAACAAGACTTTGTCGGCAATGCGTCTTAGTGTGGGATCACTGTTTTCATAGGCTTTATCGTGATTAAGGCATGCATGATCCAAAGCATTGATTCCCATATTCCCTCTCCTCAAACGATCTTGAAGACGAGTACCAGGGCCGCAAAAGCTGTAAGCAGGTAAGTGAGCTTCGAATGGTAAGTTTTTAATAATGTTATCAATAATTCCACGGCCAGTACACCTGGGACATAGAGGTTTCAATCGGTGAAAAACACTTTTTTTGTTGTTCTTCTTCTTCTTGTTCTTGTTCTTGTTCTTGCTGTTGTTGTTTGTCGGCAGCTCCTGACGAGCATGGTAGGTGGTGGTTGTTTTCCGCATGACAGCCATGGAATGATGAAACAATGTCTTTACACTGAGTTTTATGACCATGATATAATTTCATTAATTGGCATGTGGCACACTGTCGAATGGAAGGTATTTTTGCCATGGTTAATTGCTTGTGATGGGAAAAATGACTGCATGGTTGTAGTTCACTCAATACAGAGTCGTTAGTCCACTCGGCAGGCGCCTTTTCCCAAATTTCTTTGACAGCGTTGGCAGCAACATAAAAAAGAAATGATTTAGGTAGTGCTAATAATTCATGTTGTGTAAAGCTAATCAGTTTTTTCTTGCACACAAAGAACTTTCCAATAGCCTTGTCGATTGTAGTGGCGTCCATGTCTATAACGTTGATGTTATCACCTCACGTGTACACGTCTCACTGCTATCATTGGACGATACACTTTCAGTTTTCATTTTATTGAACAACTCCCAACATGCACTCGTGGTGAGCCAATGAAACAATTGCCATGCATGCGCTAAGGCTTTATTCTGAATATTGTCGCAAGGACAAGTGTCCATGAGCGTTTGCAGGGATGGACAACCCAGATCTAAAAGGTCAATACATTGACAGTGAGAGGGTAGAAATGGTTGAAGCCACTGGCGTTTTTCACTCCCTTTAACAAATAAGACATTGGCCGAGGACAAATGGGCTTTCAGGACAATCTCAAGATACTTGTAAGAAATATCACCCTTGTTCCATGCTAACTGCAAATGATTTTCAATCCATTGGCTCTGTTTTTTATCTTTTTCACTAAGCAACTCGAAAGCATAGGGAGGTTTAAACACCAAATGAATAGGGTTAGACACCCAAAACGTACTACAATCGATAAAAGCAACTTCCTTAAATATAAATTTGTTGTCTGCAATTTTAAACCCCTGACAATCCACGATGAGTGTACGCATCATGCTTTTTTATTTTTACTTGTTACCTCATTGACGTCTAATCAACAACTAACCCATGCCATGGTTTAACATGGCAAAATCAAAGGACTTTAGGGGAAAAAAAGGAAAAAATGAATTGAACAACAGCGAAATATTTGTTGAGGTTTTATTCATAACAAAAAAAACTTACACTTTTATTACAAACAAGTGTGTTGGCTTAATTTGGAACAGCATTCAAATGAATAGTTTGCACATACGGTCCACAGGTATCTCCTAGTTTTGTAGGGTCTGGTACAATAACCGGATAATTCAAACTCCATGGAATATTGCCCACATCATAGCGATTGAGGTAAGGGCAGGATGGACTCCATCGCTGATGATCGCTAAAGGCTCGATCCCCTATTTCCCAGTTTCCAATTTCAATGTTGCAAAAAATACACTTGACCACATCCCCACGTTTTAAGTAATAAAATCCGCTCGCAGCCAATTCTCCACAATCCATAAAGGGAACTGTCCATGCTTCAAAAGTTTTCAAACGATTAAATTCACATTTTAAATTCCATGGTTTGTCTGTCACGTTGTTGTTGTTGTTGTTGTTGTTGCTGTTGCTTATTGAGGGACACATGATGTTTGTTGTTGTCGTATGTGCGCACAGTGCCAGAGCGCAACAGATACTGTGCATGCAGACGCTTATCATCAATCCTATGAATGATGATCTTTTTTTGTTTTCATTCGACCACAGATGGCTTACATGCTGGTGACATAATTGGACAAAGGATGATATTTCACTTGTCTAGCATGAATAATCAAACAGTAGGCACTGGTATGGTCTGGGACATTTTCTTGTGTTTCAAAATCTACCCTTAAATCAATGGTGGTGATTTTCATAGATTCTTCTAGATACGAACAGTCGAAAACAATCAGTGGTGCTTTTGCTTTAAACCCTTGTGGCGACAACATAGGACAATCCTGTTTTTCATAATAAGACGATTGAAATTTAGCGAACATGTCATAAAGGGGACCAAACTTATTTTTTGAAAAATTGAGTTCCAACCCCTCATAGGGAAAGCAAACATTATTTAAAAATAGTCGTATATTTCTCAAGTGAATGTGATCAAACAAGGTGACATCTTTGCTTTGTTGGTATTTTCTATTGGTTTGAAAACCAATAATAACATAGAGGGGTCTCTCGGTAGAGCGAGCCGATTTGACACTCCAACTATGAGTGTCAGTGGTAGGTAGCAAGGGGTATTCATGCAGACACCAACTTCGAAAGGCGATAGGCAAGGCTTTATCTTTTTGCACCAAATTTAACATGCTTAGCTTTTTACGATCCGATAGCGTCACATGGGGCACTTTCCATAGTAATCGAAGCAGTTGAATTTTTGAGTCTATCACTTGGTCAGAGGCTCCTTTCAGTGCATTATAATCACTGCGGTCTCTCACCAGATACAAACTTTGTCTTGCGTTTAAAATAATACGCTTGTGATCTTCGGCAAAGCCAAGGAGTAATTTTAAGGGTAGGAAGCCTGTAAAAGTGCCATCGGTATGAACTAGCCAGTTATTGCTACTGTTGGGACACCATCCTGCCATAGAAAGCGTTTTACTTTCCTCCTCGCTATAGGATGGATATAATTTCATAAGACTAGTCATGCCCACATTTCGAGTCATATCTATGACAATATCATTTATCACATAACGTACTTCAGAAAACAGAAAAGCCAAACCATGATTCGCCAACGCAGACGTTGTGGGCGTACTGCCATCTGCTTTCATTAATTTACCCTCAATTTGAAGGACACTTTCATGAGGTAGAGTAAAAATATCTTGATTGTTAATTATGAATTGAATCTCGTCATTGTTATTCAGACCTGTTGCTTGAGGTTGATAGGAATGCATATCAATGCGCACGACGCCATCTTCCACTTGTATGGGATTTAACACTTGCAACAGCTCTTTGTTCATGATTGGGGTGTAGCGTATAACCAAGGCGTTGTAAGCGTTGTCGGTTTACCCGTGTCAACCGTTTCATACACGGCGGGCAACTAACCGAGCTCGTAGACGTTGTTGTTGCTTTATAGATAAATTTCATAGCGTCTTTAAAACCAACTTGTAGGTCACAGGGGTGTTGGCGTCCAAAGCAATCAGTTGTTGGTTTCTATTCACTAAGCGTAAGGTAATATTACTAATATCACTGACACACACAGGATGATAGAGAACCACTGAAGGGTTTTCACGAATAATATAGCCGCAAGGAGAGGTGACAATAAAATCATACAGGGAATGGCTTTGTTCTTGATTCGTAAATACGTCTCTAATAATATTGCAAGTTACAGAAATGTGATGGTCCTCGATGAATTTCACTGGATAATCTGATTCATGGGGTTGCTGAGCTGCCAACACTCTTGGTTTAAATCCTAATAAAGGACCAATAGAATGAACTCGTGTTTCAAAGTCAATGTTAAACGTAGAGAAAATACGACAGCGATGAGTTATTGTATTGGCTGTAAGTTCAAATTTGTGTGTCCCATCCGCAAATGGTTTGACACCAAATTGTTTTATCATCGACACGCTAATGGCCTCATGCACATCGTCTATAGTATAACCTCCAGGGGGTAGTGTCAACATATAATCATCATAATAAAATTTGTCATTAATATCCACTTGAATATTGTAAATTCTGTTGTAACTTTCCAAAGAAATTAATCCTAGCACATAGGATTGTTCGGGATGCAATTCAATGGGAGGGAAAAAATCCAGGGACACTTCAGGCCCGCGACTGTGCACGGTAAAGGTCTTGGCGTTGACATTCATAATGATGAAACTGATGGCTTAACGCGACCTCTTATATAAAAAATGTAAACTCAAACGGCCACACTCTTGACTGTCAAAGGTTTGTTGACGATTCACATTATAGAATATCTTTACCCGGTTTCCCAAATAACGTATCAACTCGATCGGGGGTGGTAAATTTCCATAACTGTCAAAGTACCATACTGTGGAACCTTGTTTCACATAGGCTACAAAATGGGTTCCTGGGCCTGCATCATCATCTAAATTCATCATGGCTCGTTCTTCTTTCCACGGTGCTTTAGGTAATTCATTTCGCATAAATGCACCTCGAAAATGAGAAATCTTTAGTTGTTTGGCATAGCTTTCCACTTCTTCATGGGTCATGGCATGACGAGGCAGTTGGCTTAAGCGCTTATCGATGAAGATGGACATTTTTTTTTTCCTTAGACGGTAGGCCATTACCTTGTGGATAAAAGACTGGCTTTAAAGGGTTGCCATTTCTAGCTCCCATCGCAATGGCTTCTAACGTTTTATTGTGTCGCTCGCTTTCTTTGAGTTGTTGCTTGCCTTGCTCGACGGCTTTTATGGTTTTCGCTACAGCGCTGGCACCACCCAAAAGGGACCCCAAAGCTGCCAACCCTGCAAATAAAGCCGGCAAAAAACCCCCACGCTTAGCAACAGGAATGACTCGCCCACGTTTTTGCTTTCTTTCTTTTCTTTTTATCGATACATAATGCTGCGATTTCGGAGCTGTAGACAATCGCACCGCTTGTAAAGCTTTTTCGATAGCCACTCTTTTTAGATTTTTTTAAGTTTTTTTACGTTTTAACACTGGGTGTGAGGCAGATCGACTTGGTTCCCGACCTGGCTTTTTTCTCTTTTTGAGATTTGATTTTTTCATGTTCATAGCATATCTTTTTTTCACCATGCTGCTACTTGGTGAACCTTTCACAGCAAACATTCGATAACAACTAACGTAGAGAACCTTATTTCATAGCACTATATTCCAATTCTATATAAAGCGGGAAATCATTCACCGTTTTCCCAGCTTCCTTTTCCTCAAACGTAAGCATAAGATGAAAGGATAATTCATCTCCCACATTTACTCTTTGATGGTTGTGGGCCAACACTCTATCACCGTTTAGTTGTATTTTTAAATGTTTCTCATCAGACATGGCATATTTAATATGAATGACACCATCATAATGCAGTCGATAACGACAACCGGAAGCAAGCATATAGGTAAGATCATCATTCACCAGTGGTAGTGGTGGTGGGGAATGGTTTTCGTCATTGTCCAGTTTTTGATTTGACAGGTACACTAAAAATACAGATGGGACAAATTTATAAAGCCTTTTCATTTGATAGGTCACATAACGTTTCGTGCAGACATCATTTTCGTCTCGAGGCTCTTGCACATCAATAATACGATGATGATTGGCTGAATAGCCCTCAGCGGTTAGTCTCGGGGCCATGTGATAGACACTTTGCACTTTGCGATCGACATAGCTTTTTGTTGCCACCTCTCGTGACTGTTTTGACAAAGAGGCGGCCGTGGCCATGGTTACACGAGCTCTCCCAAACACGTCCATGGTGATAGACGTTAACTAACCTATCTTACTCACCGTTTGCCTATATATATAAACCTTATACACACATGAAAAAAACTCAGTCATCGACACAATGGAATTAATGAAACAACCCCATGCTTTGCCCGTCTCTGATTTGGTTTCAGAGCTATCACTGTCCGTGTGCGAACCTAAACGTCATGGCACCCTATTCCCATCTACCGTTCGATGTATTATGGTAGGGCCTTCGGGTTGTGGAAAGACCAATGTTTTGCTGAACATTATTACCGCACCTCATGGCCTACGATTTCAAAATATTTATATTTTTGCCAAATCCTTGTACCAGCCTCTGTACGTGTATCTGGAACAAATTATGTCTTCGTTAAATAAAGAAGCCATGGGCTATTTTACATTCACCTCACCTCAAGATGTCATTCAACCAGACCGCATTCAACCAGATTCCATTATAATTTTTGATGATATTGCCACTCAACGACAGGCCATTATTCAAGAGTATTTTAGTATGGGACGCCATAAACAAGTGGATTGTTTTTATCTAGCTCAGACCTATTCCAAAATCCCCAAACAGTTGATTCGTGACAATGCCAATCTCATCGTTCTCTTCCGCCAAGACTCTAGAAATCTCTATCATATTTTTCAAGATCATGTGAATCCAGATATGTCCTTTACAGCTTTCACGCAATTGTGTGCTTCGTGTTGGAACCATCATCCCCATGCCTGTTTGGTCATAAATAAACAGAGTGAACGATGTGAGGGACGTTATCGCTTGGGTTTTGATCATTTTATTTCTGTTTAAAAAGACCTAGGGTTGGACATTTCCTGTTAGTGTGTCTTTACCTTTACCATGGCGAACGCCATAGGGTACAAGAAACATGTTCAAATCATGCAGCGTATTATTGAGGCACGAAATACGATTCGACATAAATTTCGTGAATTGCAACGTTTAAAAAACGTCAATCCTTTACCCATGATAAAACATGCTCCATCATCGGTTGATCCCATGAGATTTAAACCTAATGCTTCTGCTGCTACTGCTGCTGCTGCTACCTCTCAAACCAAACCCATAACAAGTTCAAAATTTACTCAAACAGAATCCACACGACAGGTAAAATCCTCCTCTTCCTCCTCCTCTAATGTTAGTGAACAAGAACATCAAGAACATGAAAAGAAAGAAAAGGAAGAAGAGCATGAACAAAGTGAAAGTGACAGCGAAAGCGTATTTAGTCCTGAAAGAAAAAAGAAATCGTCACCCCTTCAACAGTTTCTAAAAACAAAACAAAAATCTTCCGTCATAGCGGCAACACCGTCTTCCTCCACATCGTCTCCGTTTTCACAAGTCTTGGCAACCCCTCAAAATAAAGCTCAACTCAAAAACATTTTAATCAAACATTATGGGGCAACCCTGGAACCATATTTGACCCTTCTATTTATTGGAAAGACAGATACCACGTATGGTGTTCGCTATGAGAATGATAGTTTTAAAATTGGGGATTCATCCATTAAATTTGCTCGTACGAAAGCTGTCATTAAAAATATCAACTATAAATTAACACCAGGTCTGTTAAAGCTGCTATTTTCTCGCACCCCCTCGACACAAGATTTTACGTCCGAGGACCTTGCTAAATATAAATCCATTTTATTAGACACCAACGCTCACAAAAGAAACTATAAACCCTCTCAGCAGGTCAATGCCAATATATCCCAAAAATATAAAACCATCATTGCAAACATCTTTGGTAAGCAAAAACATCACTCTGCCTCTGGTGTAAGGTTTAAGAAATTAAAACCCTACCTAGATATAACCTTTTGGAATAATCCCAATCAGTTAGTAGAGCGCTTATACTTGCTTCATGCATCAAAACAAGCTGGTCACACTGGACATGAGGCGGAAATCGCCGACGTTGAACAACAACTCCGAAATGCTAAAATTATCTTATAAGCCATCCCCCATCAAAGTGGGCATTGCTCATGAATTGCATAAACCAGCCCGACGCATTTATGAACGTCGTCGTGTCATTTCCAAAGGAATCGATGACCTTTGGCAGGCAGACCTGGTTGAAATGATACCTTATTCTAACGTTAACGACGGTGTACGCTATATGTTGACTGTCATTAATGTCTATTCCAAAATGGCTTTTGTTCAACCAGTAAAAAATAAAACTGGTATCTTAGTCACAAAGGCCTTTCAACATATTATTGAACAATCAAAACGTCAACCTCACTTGTTACAAACCGACCAGGGGAAAGAATTTTTCAACAAGGATTTCTCCAGTTTTCTCAAATCTAAGGATATTCACCATTATGCCACCTATAGCAATCTCAAAGCCAGTGTGGTCGAGCGGTTCAATCGAACATTAAAAAGTTATATGTGGAAAGAGTTTACAATACATGGTTCCTATCAATGGATAGACTGGTTACCTCAACTTGTGTCTCGCTACAACAACACCATTCATTCCACCATCGGCATGAAACCTCGCCTCGTCACCAAGAACCTACCCAGACTCAATAGACTGTTTAACCCTATAAAAAGGGTAGATCCAAGGCGACATCGCCTTAAAATTAGAGATTTTGTTCGCATTAGTAAACATAGAAGTGTGTTTTCAAAATCGTATACTCCACAATGGTCGACAGAAATTTTTAAAATTCGCCAAGTCAAGCTAGGTCAACCAGTGACGTATCTCTTAGAAGATCAGAGCGGTCAACCCATTCAGGGACGATTCTATTATGAAGAAGTGCAAAAAACATTATATCCCAACGATTATCTCATTGAACGAGTAATTAAAGTCAAAGGTGCAAAATATTTTGTAAAGTGGTTAGGTTTTCCTTCCACGTATAATTCATGGGTCAATAAACATAATTTTTTGTAATAAAACCCTATTTAATTATTTTGAAAAAAAAAATTTAAAAAAATGTATCATATGACCTTTCATTATTCCCACCCTTTTGTTTATTACATGTCCAATAACCGCTTTGTTCGAGCCCATGCCAATCTGTTATCATGATGTTATACACTCACTCATTGTTTCAAACTTTGCGTTGCATGATGAGTCCATAATGAACCTAGGCTATGACATACACATTATAAATCCGCACACTGTATAATGACACCAGCCTCTTATCTCTCTCTGCTGCGAGGCACGTACGATGATAAGACCTGTGTCTGTCTGGATCGCCGTGGGTCAGTCTCAATGCTTTCAATTCTCATTGCATTAAGCAAGTTCTCTCTCTGCGTGTGAGCCCTGACCAGTCAAGACAAATAATAATAATAATAATAATGCATAAGTGTTTTATTAATATCAAAGCGCATAACCTAACGTGACTTCAAATCTGGTTTCTTACTTTTTCCCCGTTTTCCTCAACGATCTCGAAAAAAAAAAATGACGGAAACCATGATTTCAGGTTTTCCATACCTACATTCCCGTAAACTGAACAACGACACAAATACATCGACATGCCCATCATAAAAATCGCCTCATTCGTTTTCCAAATAACGCGAAAATGAACAAAAAAAACACCTTTTCCATAAGAAAACCATGTTTCCAGCTTTTTACCTTTTTCATGTCTATATCCACGTAAAGAGAATAAAGAGACGAAATAAATACTATCACACGCGTCATTCTCACGTTTTCGGTTTTCCAAAAATCGACAAAAATGTGAAAAACGCATGTTTTGACTCAAAACCCTAACTTCACCTTTCCGACACCTACATTCCCGTAAAGAGCACAACGAGACGAAAAAAAACGAATCCAAGCACGCCCTCCTAGCATAACCCGTTTTCCAAAAATCGGCAAAAATGTGAAAAACGCATGTTTTGACCCAAAACCCTAACTTCACCTTTCCGACATCTACATTCCCGTAAAGAGCACAACGAGACGAAAAAAACGAATCCAAGCACGCCCTCCTAGCATGACCCGTTTTCCAAAAATCGGCAAAAATGTGAAAAACGCACGTTTTGACCCAAAACCCTAACTTCACCTTTTCGACACCGACATTCCCGTAAAGAGCACGACGAGACGAAATAAACGAATCCAAGCACGCCCTCCTAGCATGGCCCGTTTTCCAAAAATCGGCAAAAATGTGAAAAACGCATGTTTTGACCCAAAACCCTAACTTCACCTTTGCGACACCGACATTCCCGTAAAGAGCACGACGAGACGAAATAAACGAATCCAAGCACGCCCTCCTAGCATGGCCCGTTTTCCAAAAATCGGCAAAAATGTGAAAAACGCATGTTTAGACCCAAAACCCTAAGTTCACCTTTTCGACATCTACATTCCCGTAAAGAGCACAACGAGACGAAAAAAACGAATCCAAGCACGCCCTCCTAGCATGACCCGTTTTCCAAAAATCGGCAAAAATGTGAAAAACGCACGTTTTGACCCAAAACCCTAACTTCACCTTTTCGACACCGACATTCCCGTAAAGAGCACGACGAGACGAAATAAACGAATCCAAGCACGCCCTCCTAGCATGGCTCCTTCCATTCCAAGGTCGCAGGGGCTCACAACTTCCTAAGTGAGACAGCTCTCTCACTACCACACTACTAACCACCTTCATAGATTAGTTTCGTGGAGGAAGACTGTTCTTGTAGATGGGATCGTCATTTCTACGTTTTGCAACATTAAAATCAATGGTTCTTTTTGCGGTACTTAATGCTTTAATATTTATCACCATCAGTAATAATTACCATACTTACTAAGTTTCTGACAGGTAACCCTCCGTGGCTTAGGCAGCAGCACGCCGGCCTCTCACCGCTGGGTCCGTGGTTCAAATCCCGGTCACTCCATGTGAGATTTGTGCTGGACAAAGCGGAGGCAGACTGGTTTTTCTCCGGGTACTCTGGTTTTCCCTGTCACAATTTCATTCCAGCAACACTCTCCCCTATCATTTCATTTCATCTGTCATTCATTTAATCATTGCCCCAGAGGAGTGCGTCAGGCCTCGGCAGCCGGTACAGTTCATATCCTCACCGCTAGATGGGGGCTTCATTCATTCCATTCCTGACCCGGTCGGAGACAGGAAGCAGGCTGTGGATTTTCATTTTCACTAAGTTTCTGACAGGTTTCCTTGTATTTTGTTTTTGGAGACTACAGAGACTGTTTGCAGAGCCGCATGAGGCGCTGGCAAGGTAAAGCCGGCGTCTTTTTATTTTATTTTGCGGCGCTATAAAACTGAAATATAAACTTTGGCGCCCATAAATATGTAAAAATATTAACAAGGGGAGGATACGATGCACGGGTCACCGATTCGAACCATCTTTAGTACACGTGTAGGACATGACCAAGCGTAACTTATACCAGGTGCAAGTAGTAACTTATGGTGCGCTTCTCAGCCGTTTCCGAGAAATTGATTATTCGCAATTGCAGTGCAGCGTCCAGGTGCGTTGTACGCTAGTAAGAATCCAACGTGCGAGTGGCGCAGCGGTAAGAGCCCTGCTTCGTAAGCGTGAAATCCCTGGATCGAATCCCACCGTGTTTTTTTATTTAACCATTGGCAATTTCCAACCAATGTGCATAGCATGAGTCATTGCTTGCGGGGTACGAGATGGTAGCAATAAACGGAACAGACTTGCCCTTCAATGTATAAATGTATAACGGTGCATATAATAGAATACACCTGACCATGTATAATACCAATGTATTTGCAATGCCGATACTGTACAGTATGTATTGTCACAAACGTTGACCCCAATACGATGATTTCAGAATCACTTTTCCCGCTCACATAACACGTTATTACAATTGACTGCAAAATAAACATTGTTCACGAAACATACAATGAATGAAAATCCACAGCCTGCTTCCAGTCTCCGACCGGGTCAGGAATGGAATGAATGAAGCCCCCATCTAGCGGCGAGGATATGAACTGTGCCGGCTGCCGAGGCCTGACGCACTCTTCTGGGGCAATGATTAAATGAATGACAGATGAAATGAAATGATAGTGGAGAGTGTTGCTGGAATGAAATTTTGACAGGGAAAACCGGAGTACCCGGAGAAAAACCTGTCTGCCTCCGTTTCGTCCAGCACAGATCTCACATGGAGTGACCGGGATTTGAACCACGGACCCAGCGGTGAGAGGCCGGCGTGCTGCCGCCTAAGCCACGGAGGCTTTGTTCACGAAACATACATTTTTATGAATTGCCATTGTTTACAACAACAAAAAAGACACAACACACTGCAAAAACTCACCGGTGGGATTCGATCCAGCGATCGCACGCTTACGAAGCAGGGCTCTTACCACTGCACGACGCGCTTGTTGGCCTCTTGCTAGCGTGCAACGCACATGATCGCCGCACTGCGATTGCAATTAATTAATTTCTCGGAAACGGCTGAGAAGCGCAACTTACTACTTGCACCTGGTATACGCCTGGTCCTGCCCTACACGTGTACTAAAGATGGTTCGAATCGGTGATCCATACATTGTATCCTCCTCTTGTAAGCATTAAATCTCGACATTTTATTGAGATATTAAATCTCAATATTATTTGGAATATTGGATTGGCAACGTTGGCAATTGAAAACCAAATTTTAGACACTATTGATACTGATTCAATTTTGAAAGACTTTGGCAAGCTTAAGGCGAGAAAAGTACAGGGTCTGTCCTGAAAGTAGTGAGACTGATTCAATTAAAAAACAAAATATTCACAGAAATGATACATACGCTCAATATTCTTCAAAGTAGGACCCTTCTGCCTCCACACACCACTGTCAGCGGGATTTCCTACCCTCGTACGCTTTCTAGAAGGTGGCAACCGGAATGCTGTCGAGCTCCCTCATTACGGTCTGTTACAACGCTTCCATGGAGCCGTGACGATGTCCTCTTAGGGTGGTTTTGAGGAGGGGGGAAGAGGAAAAAGTCTCTGGGGGCAATGTTGGGACTGTAGGGGGGCTGAGGCAGGGTTGCGATCAAGGAGGATATATGGGTAGAGCTGCAACTTAATGCAACATTTTGACCCCAACCTATATTGCTCGACGCAAATAGTTCCAACTGACAATATGAGATGGCATGACGATGTACTCTCATCACAATTAACACCGGTTATCAGACAGATTCTACACACACCCAAAGTACACGAGGCTACATGACCGCGTTGTCGCAGCCCCTAAACTGAGGAACCAACCAACCTAGAGAATGATTCTGCGAGCAAACGGCAGTTTCGATAACATCCCCCTGTTGCTATGGTAACACAACACTACTAACGTTCCGTTCTTTTATTTTGGTTTGGCTTGGAAAGTGCCTTTTATATTCTTAGTTATTGAGGTTTTAAGGGGCGGAACAGGGAGGTCATCTGCCCCTCTTAACACAGATTAATATATTCAAAGTTTAAGTTATACGCCAATCAATACTTTAACAAATATATCTATTGTATATTGTACTTGTTTCCATAGAGGTCTTCTTCAGCTCAATTAAGAATAAAATAAGATACTAGAGATGTACTTAAGTCTAATGTTTGTTTGATATAAAAAAGGGCGACGTGGTATATATATATATACACCGCGAACAGGCCAACAAGGACCACGCAAATATCACTTCTTTATAGGTCGAGTTTCCTTCTTTCTCTTCCAGAAGTCATTCATCCTGGTCGACTGCGCAGCTCTTCTTTCAGCAGTCCATTCTCCTCTGTTGAGATTCATCTTCTTCTCCCCGACAAGAATTTTGAGGCCATTTTTTTTCTGTACTCTATTCGATTTAGACAATCTTCTTCAGTAATTTTGAATTTTTGAAGTTCTTCTTTCATTTGTTTTACATAGCCTCCTTGCCCTTTATAGTTCCAGATTTTATCAAAATTTGTTTGTTTAACCTTGAGCAATCCATGTCCGTAGAACTGAGGTCGCCGTTTTCTGATCATCACATCAAGGTTGTCGATTTTACTATAAATTTCTGCATTGGATCTCAGTCTAGAACCTTCCTGTGTTTTCCTAGAACTATAAATCCTTCTTAAAAT
Source organism: Meconema thalassinum (assembly GCA_946902985.2). NCBI lineage: Eukaryota > Metazoa > Arthropoda > Insecta > Orthoptera > Tettigoniidae > Meconema > Meconema thalassinum. The sequence goes on along the minus strand of OX336398.1, from coordinate 56,941,629 downwards.
TCTACTTTCTATCTTGAGCAAATTCTCCATTCCGGTTATATTTGTAGTTTCCATGCCGTACAAGATGACTGGTCTAACAACTGTATTAATATGTCGTAATTTTGCATTGATAGACATGTTCTTTTTATTGTATATATTTTTTGTACAAAAATTTAATCTTTGAAATTTCCCTTTTTTGTTCTCAATTGCCAAGTTATCCGTCCCATTGCTACTAATTATTTCTCCAAGATATTTAAATCGGTCAGTGACCCTGATGCTCCCATAATTTGTTTTTATCATTTTCTTAGTGTATTTCTGATCACTTGTCATCATCTCTGCTTTTACCAACGAAATCTGTACCATAATATTAATTGTAAATAAATAAAATAAAGTACAATATTGGGCTTCAAATTCATTTTTATTACTTTATTTCATTCTTTTAATTACAATTTATGATAAGGGCAGATGACCTCGTAGTTCCGCCCCTTAAAACAACAATTAACTAACAATTTATGACAGAATTTTCATATCAAGCAAACTTTAGACTTACGTACAGGTACATCTCTAGTATTTAATTTTATTCTTAATTGAGCTGAAAAAGATCTCAATTTCAGGTCGAAACATGTACAATATACGGAGTCATTATCATTGTGCAAGGTTATTATGTGTGTGCGCCCCGGTAAACACGGCAAGCTAAGCCGGCTGTGACTAGCGCAGATCGCGGCCGTTTGCATCCGGTTCATCCGGTGGTGGCGTGCACTTTCAAACTTTTACCAAACATGTTCATAGGCGATGCTGAAAATGTTCTCCCTCTCTTGTAACACACACCTCACATCTTTTGATGAAGTCTGTCAACTGTTTTATTATTTACGGAGCCTGTTTCCTTGAATCGTTTAGCGAGCCTCCTAATTGTACAGGCATTAGGCACAGGTCTTCCTGGATACTTGATTCGAAATTTTCGTCTCGTTTCAGAACAAGACTTTCTGTTTTTCATATACGAATTATGGATATACACACGTTCGCGCAATGTGAATTGGTGTCTAGGGATGACCAACAATCACAGTAATCATAATACTCACTAAACATGCAACACTAACGTCTAAGCTTTGCAGATACACGTCCTTATGAATGACACAACACGTGTGAACTAACGATATGAGTCAGCGGAACACGCCACTGCTGGCTGGACCAGGTGCGCGCGGCCGCGATCTGCGCTAGTCACAGCCGGCTTAGCTTGCCTTGTTTACCGGGGCGCACACACATAATAACCTTGTATAATAGATATATTTGTGTGAGTATTGATTGTCGCATAATTTAAAATTTGAATTCATATATCAATACGGATATCTACAAACATTGTGCAATCAATGACATATACCATAAATGAAAATGAAAATCCACAGCCTACTTCCAGTCTCCGACCGGGTCAGGAATGGAATGAATGAAGCCCCGATCTAGCGGTGAGGATATGAACTATGCCGGCTGCCGAGGCCTGACGCACTCCTCTGGGGCAATGATTAAATGCATGACAGATGAAATGAAATGATAGTGGAGAGTGTTGCTGGAATGAAATGTTGACAGGGAAAACCGGAGTACCCGGAGAAAAACCTGTCTGCCTCCGTTTTGTCCAGCACAAATCTCACATGGAGTGACCGGGATTTGAACCACGGACCCAGCGGTGAGAGGCCGGCGTGCTGCCGCCTAAGCCAAGGAGGCTTGACATATACCATAAATAAATTAATCAAATAAATTAATAGGTCTACCTGTAAATAAATTAAATTAATTTAAAAGTTAGAGGAATAAAATACCGGTACATTAAAATAAAATAATTAATTCATTTCAGTAAGTAAAATAAATAGAAAAAAATATGTTAGAGGTTTTAAGACGGCAATGAAACGTAAATCTCGATTAAATGTTATTCAACTGATTTATTTATCACAAAATACAAGAACTGATTAAAAGCATCTTTGCCGTGAACAGATCAAAAACGAACAGAAAAAGAAAGTTAGTTGACGGATGTCGATTTCACCAATATAAAATAATTAATTTAAATAAATAAAAATAAATTAAATAAATTAAATAAATAAAAATAAAGTTATATAAAATAAATAATTAATAAAATAAGTAAATAAATACATAAATATATACCTTACAGTTAATTAGATACCCTAGCTAAAAACAAAAATAAAAATACATAAATAAATAAACTAAAATATAATTAAACTAATAAATAGAATTCAAGTTAAATAAAATAAAAAATAAATTCATTAACGAATAAATAAATAAATTGCAGTAAATTAGAAAATAATAATAATAATATCGCATGGCCTCGGATGCCGGGTGAAAGCTTTGTTATTTGTCACCCAAAGGGTAGCTTGCATGTCGAATTTCGTTGTTCCATGAAGCACTATGAAAGTCCAGGAGGTTAGATATCTAAGCTCCTTGAGAGAAATGAGGAACTTAGTGTTGGCGGAAACTCCCGAGATTAATTTTGTCATTATGAACACGGCCTACTGAATTCAAATGGGTACTTTAACATGCCAACATCGTATGACATGGTGTCGTAATTTTTGCCGCCTTTCAAAAAATCACTTACCACGGCCAGGAGCGAACCTGCAAGCTTGGGGGTTAGTAGTCCGACACGTTGACCACTCACCCACCGTGGCAAGCTAATTAGAAAATAAAAAAGAAAGAAAATAATGAATTGAAATAAATTTGTTTTTGATAAATAAACTAAACTTAAATAAATAATTTACTATAAATTAAATAAATAAAAAGAAAATAATTCATTGAAATAAATAAAATAGATAAATATGGAAAAATATATTAAATAAGTAAATAAAAAATAGCCGCACACACACCCTTGTGTTGCAAGAATGTATTCGAACGTCAATAATTCTACAGAAAGAATATATAGACTATAATATGATACTAATAAAAGGCAAAGCAAAAACGCTTTACTTACCTTTTTGGAAATAGTGTAGTAATGAGAAAGGGGCGGTGCAACAGGGAAAGCTGAGTGAATTCCGGATATGTTGTTCATGAGTTTGATAGCAATCTGTTCGTGGGAAGAGTGATGTTAGAAAGTGTGTATGGATGTAAAGCAAGTTGTCGTGGATATTCCAGCCTTGCTCTGGAAACACAGGCACGGCCCAATAGATCAACTCAGACAGCTAACAGAGTGCGTGCTCGCGTCTCGTCGTGACTCCTAGCTGTTGCGTAACTAGAGTATCCTGTTTGTTCTAGTATGTCCCTAGTGGGCGGCAGTCCTTTCCCCATAACGCTCCTGTGAGAAAAACCGGAACTACTGTATATTAAAATTAAAAAAAGCATGTAAAAACGTAAAATTTTGGCCAAAAATATATTGCAATATCTCAATTCGTTGTCAAGTTATGATTTAAAAACCAAAGATGGAAACTGCCAAGATCACACAAAGATGGCTCTACAAAAAGTACTGCTTACTGTACTGTACATGATCATGGTTTTTACGAGTACTCGATGCGTATGGCACAAGAAAACTACTAGGAGAGTTTAAGCATCCATGAAACCTTTGAGGTGAATTTTTCGGCATTTTCACTTTTTTCCCTAAAAATACCTGAAATGAGAGTTTTTTTTCTTATAATGCCTAAACTAAAAGCCTCCGTGGCTTAGGGGGCAGCACGCCGGCCTCTCACCGTAGGGTCCGTGGTTCAAATCCCGGTCACTCCATGTGAGATCTGTGCTGGACAAAACGGAGGCAGACAGGTTTTTCTCCGGTTTTCACTGTCAAATTTCCTTCCAGCAACACTCTCCACTATCATTTCATTTCATCTGTCATTCATTTAATCATTGCCCCAGAGGAGTGCGTCAGGCCTCGACAGCCGGCACAGTTCATATCCTCGCCGCTAGATGGGGGCTTCATTCATTCCATTCCTGACCCGGTCGGAGACTGGAAGCAGGCTGTGGATTTTCATTTTCATAATGCCTAAACTAAGCGAGACATCTAATGACATGCCATCTAGCGAGAAATATGAGGACTACCCATTGCCTTACATCCGGCTTCACCAGCTCATTTTGGTTTAGGAATTATAAATGAAAGAACTACACTAATTTCAGGGGAATTAAAAAAAAAACAAATACCATGTCATCTATGGATGTGACAAGGTGTCCTATCTAATATCATATTATTTATGGAGATGATATGACCTCCTATCTAATGTCATGTCATCTATGGAGGCGACATGGCTCCATATCTAATACTGTATCATGTTATCTATGGGGGTAGCTTGCCATGGTGGGTGAGTGGTTATAGTGTCGGTCTACCAACCCCAAGATTGCAGCCTCGCTCCTGGCCATGGTAAGTGATTTTTGAAAAGCGACAAAAATCACGATACTCATGTCATACATTGTTGGCATGTTAAAGAACCCATTTGAATTCAGTAGGCCGTGTTCAATGGCAAAATTAATCTCGGGATTTTCCGCCTACACAAAGTTCCTCCATTCTCTACTTGAAAGCGCTGTAGTGTCAAGGAGTTTAGATATCTAACCTCCTTGCCTTTCATAGCGTTCAAAGGAACGACGAAATTCGACATGCAAGTTACCCTCTGGGTGTCAATTAACAAAGCTTGCACCAGACACCCGAGGCCATACGATATTATTATCTATGGGGGTGACTTGGCCTCCTATCTAAGTTTATGTTATATGTGGAGGTGTCATGGCCTAGCCAATATCATGTTATGTATGGAGGCGACATGGCCTCCTATCTAATATGTTGTCTATGGAGGCATCATGGCCTATCTAATATCATGTTATCTTAAGGTGACATGCCGTATCTAAGATCATTGTTATCTATGAAGGCGACAGGACGTATCTAACATCATGTTATCCATGAAGGCGGCATGACCATTGAACTGTAGGTACTACTGGAACAACTCCTCCCATGGTAACCCTCGCTGAAAACTGCTTCCTGGTCATTGCCTCTTTGACGCGCACCACCAGGCGTAACTAGTCGCACCAAAAACTGTCATACCATTGAACTCTAGGTTGCAAGTCAGCTAATATGTCGTGATTCGTTTCATATATTTGATCGTAGGTACCTCTGGGCAGCGTTATAATGTATGGTATTTTCCAATAATACGGTAGGTTTACGGTGTACTTTATTTTCTAATTGAGATTTGTAATGAAGTAGCCTATTCTGCGTTTATGGATACGTCTTACAAATTTTGACATAATGGGCCTAAATAGCATATGACAAATACGCGTAGGTTCTATTGTAGGTTATAAGTTATTAGTCACAGAATTATAACCTAAGCCTAGCTTATATTACAGATTTTCATGGAAACGTCCAGATATATTAAAGACATGGGTTATAGCTACGAACAATTTTATAAATCATGCTACTTGTTTCATTCAAATAGAAACAAACCACTGCTTAAAGATAATGCAGTAACTGCAATTTTCAATTTCCCACAGCATCTGCTTCAGCCACCCAAGAAAAGACCGTGAGTTATTGAACGACAAGAACAAGTTGAAGTATGTACACCTAAGCCTAATATTTACTGTTACTTTTTTCATCAGCATAGGCATAAAATTGCACATTTTCCAGTAGTCTATACTTTTATGATGTCAGTTTTGGAGACGATAAAAATAATTCGGCTTAAGGGATCTTCCCTGCAGGACCTGTTCGTTTGCTGTATGACTTATGTGAGGTCTAAGTTTCGACCTGCTTTCAAGAAAAAGAAGCTCGTAGTTTTACGTGACCGTTAATCTTGTGATCATGAGCCAAGGGACGTCCATTTTACGTGGAATCCGAACCACAGGACATGGCATTTCACTTCGAAAATCTCACATGCAATGACCGGTAATCGAACCTTGTCCACCTTGGTGAGAGGCGAATAGCTTCACCGCTGCGCAGCATGCCCCATTGCCTTGAAGAATATTGAACATGTGGTAGATTTGTACAAATAAAGTATGTATTTTTGTTCACTAAGCATCTATATAATTGTTTAATTGTAGGCTTATGCATATTTTCACACATATGAATGCTGTCTTTATGTTAATAAAAATGTTGAATACCAATTACCATATTTTGTGTTCTTTATTCTTAGTCATTCCCTGTCGAACCTTACTTTTATTTTATTTTAATGTACGTACGGCTTGTATTTTTTGCCAGTAGGCCTATAGTTATTGTGTATGCTGCCTTTGATCTCAGGATAAGAATGATGAACAATCAATCAGGCTGCAATACAATATTTTATGTTGGCGAATATTCCTAGTCATTTTAAGTATCAAATTACTATGATATTTTGACATATGTATTTCGGCATAAGTTCCGTTTAGTTTAACGTTCGCCTTAATGTTCAAAAGTACCTCTTTTAATTGTATCTCTCGTATCTCTCCTTGCGTTCGTATACGTCAAACTCTCCTCCTTGACGTGCACTACCAGGCGTAACTAGTGGAACCAAAAACTGCACTTTGCAACTATACAGTCGGCATTCCAGTACTACCTTGAGTTCAATGGACCTATCAGATACCATGATATCTATGGGGGTGATATGCCACTGTTGGCTTATTCCTTCACTTCCTTTCTTACCTTGACAACGGAACAAGCTGTTGTCGGTTATTTCCCATTACATCTCGATCTGACATCCACAAAGTTACATTATGGATCCTAATTTATTATGGCACATAGGTAAATCTGAAAACCGCCGATTGAACTAACTTGTGTTTGAAACTAACAGCTGCACTTCCAACATTTTCTTGCCGCATTCGTGACACATTCACTTTCTACGACAAATGATTTATGTTATGGTTTACATGATATTTGTAACAATAAAATGATAGGCCTTTGATTACCATGATTAATAGGCACAAGTGGTGATTATGATTTAAGTAGGCTAGCATTGTTCTAATGATTTCTTGAAACTAGCACAATTCCACGAACTGCCAGCATTCTCTTTTATCGTCTTGCGTCTTTCCTTGTAAATAATAAAGAGAGAAATGACTTGGAAATGCGAGCTATTTAAATACTTTTATTATTGGGTGCGGGTTGGACATGTTCGCACGAGGACCTTGTTTTGTTTTTTGGCTATTTGCTATGTTGTATTTCTTCTTCTTTATTAGGAATATTCTACAATAGAGTACTATTCCTTCAACCCAAAAATACTCTGGTCCTCCACAAATTTCGGTCTGCAGCATCTTCCTAGGAACCCATTATTGGTCCTTGGGATACTATCTTCCCACCATGTATTTATAGAACGGTGATAGGGAGAGAATCTTCCCACCCCTTTCATTTCAAGCAGTTCCACATGCATCCACAAGATAGATGCCGAGAAATATTGAAAACCCATTAATTTGATGTATACTGTCATCAGAAACCAAAGGCGGGAAGCATATATCCCAGTGCACGCCAGTTCGGTTGTGTTGAGTGAAAGAAATGCATTGATTTACAGAAGAAAGTGTTTTTATTGAAGATAAGAGATTTGTAAACGTTGGTATATAACTGAAATGGAATGTTAATAATGGTTTTGGTCACTTGAGTAAATATATTTCAGCTAGAATGGAAATAATTATCCTGCTCAGGGTGTTTGCCATAGAATAGAAGATTTTAAAAAAATATTTTCTGGGTTTTTGGTAAATACTATTATGAAATTATTGAATTATATTCGAATATACTAACTTTTAACATTCAAAAATCACTTTTATATTTTTATGATTTGCGTGGGAGTTACGTTTTTTAAAATTATAGAGCGTTATGGGTGTTTTTATATATTATATCGTGTTAAATAAACCTCATTATTGAGTGATAAACACAGTATCATCATTTGGAGGTGGGAGATTCTTACCCCATTGCTCATTTAAGAAAACATACTGTCGGGTATGGGCAGTGGGATAATAATTTCCCACCCCATATTTCATAAAATAGAATTCACACCCATAAAATTGTTGCATATTCCTACTCATCTATCACCCCCAATTACAAATGTGCAAAAAACAAAACACTAAATATTTTTCCCCCCTGTCTTTTGCCCTATAAAGGGTCAAGCCTCTGGTAGCCAATGTAACAGCTTGCCAATGTAACATTACATGTGGAATTCTACTATTCTGCATCCTTTTCACAATCAAGTCCAAACCATTTCATCAACCACTTTCAGAACATTTCTTTTACCTTCATAGTTTCTCTGATTCTCGTATTTCTAATTTTATCCAATTTTGATTTTCTTGTCGCCCTCATCCGATAATCCCTCTCTGTTACTAATAGTTTGTTTGCTTGCTGTCTGTTTAACGTCCAAGTTTCTGCTCCACATAACAAAATACTTTGTACCAATGAACTGGAAATACGTTTCTTGGTGTTGTTCAAAATATTTCTGCTCCATAAAACGGAATTTAATGCTCCAATCGTTCTCCTAGCCTCACTTACTCTCTTGCCCATCTCTGTCTAGAAGGTTTCGACGTCAAATTTGGAGAAATAAAAAAAAAGTGTGAAAGGTTTGCGGGAGATTTTTCTTCTTCAAAATTATTGGAGACGAGAGATTTGATTTGAAAGAAAAATACCAACGGAAATGTACTAAATCGGGCGGTTCTATTCAAGGACCTACTCTGCCATTTTCCCTTCATTGACGTGACTACATTAAAAACAAGCAACACGACATATCAGTGCGTGTAGAAAAAAAAACGACAAGATTTGATAGAGTGAACGTTTTTCCCTGTTTTCAGAAAAAAAACTGGAAATGTCGGTCGTCGTGGAGTTGAACGCAGGAGGATATCATTAGTAAACAAGATGTTCAATAAAGAACATATAGCCTACTTTCCCCTATATGCAAGGAGTATAATTGAATGTTGGTTGTAGTAGCTTGTTGAAATACAACGTGCCAAACGGATATCAAACATGAACAGAGGTGCCCTTTGCTAGTGCTACCTCTGTAAAAAGAAAGCATTCAATTCGGTTTCACCGTGTTTGAATTGATATGGGGAATCGATTTGCATTCATGGCCGCTATCTGCAAACTATTAGGCTAATGACCGCGTAGTTCAGTCAAAAGATGCTTCCCACAAAAAGGTATGATGTTGCAAAATTTGGTAGAGATCAAATGATTAGGTTGTTCGTAATTTGATTTAAGCTCTTAACATTTGGGTGGCCGCCATTCAGTTTCAGTCAAGATGGCGACGATATAAAACATGACTCTGCAATGCCCTTGCTAGTGCTACCTCTGTACCAAATGCCGTTCAATTCGGTTTCACCGTGTTTGCAGTGATAGGGGGAATCGATTTGCAAACATATATGGGCGCCATCCGAAAATTATTGGGCTGATGACCTTGTAGTTTGGTCCGAAGATTCTTCGTACATAAATGTATAATGTTGCAAAATTTGGTAGAGATAAGATTATTAGGTTGGTCGTAATTTGATTTAAGCTTTTAACATTTGGGTGGCCGCTATTACGTTTCCGTCAAGATGGCGGTAATATAAAACATGACACTTAGGTGCCCTTTGCTAGTGCAACCTCTGTACCAAATTTTCTTCAATTCAGTTTCACCGTGTTTGAATTGATAGGGGGGGACAGACATTCAGAGTACACACACACAGACAGACACACAATTTTTGGCCCTGTGTAGATCTCATAAGTCTACTTTCATTTTTGCAAAAATCGAAGGTAGGCTAAAAATAGGGATTGCCAACTCCCATCAATTATTTAACCTTGCATTTTATGTCCATTGTGTTTGAGAAGTCACATAGCGCCTCAAGTCAAGTAGAGATTTCTTTTCCTAATGTGGAGTTTAAATAATTATCCACTCGTTTCTTACTGCATTTCTTCCGAGGATCGTAATGGTACATTTCACCCTGTACCGTTACTGACATGATTTATATGATCGTTTAACATATTCACGACAATTTAATTATAGACGTTATGCCAACATTTGTACTAGTGGAGTTGACAGAGGTGATTAATATCTATGTGATATAATGAATCATACACTTCTCGCCCGTTAAGCGCACTTGGCAAGTTGTTCGCCCTTCATTAGACTCGTATTTCCTTGAAATAATTCACAACAGGAACGACAATGTAGATTCTGTGCCAAGTCTTGGAGGATTTTTAGTAAAAATGTTAGTTAGTTAGTTATTGTTGTTTTAAGGGGAGGAACTACGAGGTCATCTGCCCCTTTTAACACAGATTAAAGAATACAAATTTGGAATTGAATTTAAAATGTTGAGGTGGACACCTAGATTTAAAAAGACCAAAAATTAAAATTAAAAAAAATAAAAAAATAAATAAATAAAAATAAAAATTATAAAAATAAACGGAGCCTCCGTGGCTTAGGCGGCAGCACGCCGGCCTCTCACCGCTGGGTCCGTGGTTCAAATCCCGGTCACTCCATGTGAGATCTGTGCTGGACAAAACGGAGGCAGACAGGTTTTTCTCCGGGTACTCCGGTTTTCCCTGTCAAAATTTCATTCCAGCAACACTCTCCACTACATTTCATTTCATCTGTCATTCATTTCATCATTGCCCCAGAGGAGTGCGACAGGCTTCGGCAGCCGGCACAGTTCATATCCTCGCCGCTAGTTGGGGGCTTCATTTATTCCATTCCTGACCCGGTCGGAGACTGGAAGCAGGCTGTGGATTTTCATTCATAAAAATAAACAAAAATTACGGAAAAACAAAAAATTATCATTCAAAAACGAACATGTCGTTGAGTCAATTTACACTCTCACTTATAAAGCGGACAACGCGATCAGCAGCCACCGCGTCATCGGCTAATATAACTTTGAGTGTCATCTGCAAACCAAGGTTTCTTCGTAAGTCAGCAAGATCCACACACTCGGTTAAAATGAAACAACGATCACTCTTTCATAATTTTTTTTAAGTATAACAAATAGTTCCGTGAAGAACTACACACATCAAAAAAAGTTTTGCATCACCTCGGTTCCCAGATCTCCGGCATATAGACGTTGACTGTGTATATTGTATCCAAGATACAGTCCCTTTGACTGTTCATAGATGTCACTAAAACTGCTCAAAGATGTAAACAACCATGCATGAGCAGGGCCTATTAGACGGAGGGGGTACGACAGCCGATCAGTTCCAGTCATTCCACCAGGACGAAGGTACGCTGCTCATGTTGTCTGTAGTTCTACCATGCCTAGAAGGTCAATACCGCAGTTCGATCGCGTCCGCATTGTTACTTTGTGTCAAGAAGGGCTCTCAACAAGGGAAGTTTCCACGCGTCTCAGAGTGAACCAAAGCGATGTTGTTCGGACATGGAGGAGGTACAGAGATACAGGAACTGTCGATGACAGGCCTCGCTCAGGCCGCCCAAGGGCTACTACTGTAGTGGATGACCGCTACTTACGGATTGCCGCTCGGAGGAACCCTGACAGCAATGCCACCATGTTGAATAATGCGTTTCGTTCAGCCACAGGACGTCGTGTTTCAACTCAAACTGTGCGCAATAGGCTGCATGATGCGCAACTTCACTCCCGACGTCCATGGCGAGGTCCAGCTTTGCAACCCCGACACCATGCAGCGCGGTACAGATGGGCCCAACAACATGCTGAATGGACCCCACGGAATTGGCATCACGTTCTCTTCACCGATGAGTGTCGCATATGCCTTCAACCAGACAATCGTCGGAGACGTGTTTGGAGGCACCCTGGTCAGGCTGAACGTCTTAGACACACTGTCCAGCGAGTGCAGCAAGGTGGTGGTTCCCTGATGTTTTGGGGTGGCATTATGTGGGGCCGACGTACGCCACTGGTGGTCATGGAAGGCTCCGAAACGGCTTTACGATACCTGAATGACATCCTCCGACCCATAGTGCAACCATATCGGCAGAATATTGGAGAGGCATTTGTCTTCATGGACGACAATTCTCGACCTCATCGTGCACATCTTGTGAATGCGTTCCTTCAAGATAACGACATCGCTCGACTACAGTGGCCAGCATGTTCGCCAGACATGAACCCTATCGAACATGCCTGGGATATGTTGAAAAGGGCTGTTTCTGGACGTCTTGACCCACCAACCACTCTGAGAGATTTACGCCGAATTGTCGTTGAGGAGTGGGACAATTTGGACCAACAGTGTCTTGATGAACTTGTGGATAGTATGCCACGACGAATACAGGCATGCATCAATGCAAGAGGACGTGCTACTGGGTATTAGAGGTAGTGGTGTGTACTGCAATCTGGACCACAAATGCTGAAAGTCTAGCTGTATGATGGTACAACATGCAACGTGTGGGTCTCATGAGCAATAAAACGAGCTGAAATGTTGTTTGTGTTGATCTCTATTCCCTTTGTATTTAACGGTTCCGGAACTCTTGGAACCGAGGTGATGCAAAACTTTTTTTGATGTGTGTAAATAGCCTGTTTTCATATATCCTACTTATCTATTTGCCTCTATCAACATACAATATTTCAGTTTGATTGCGGTTATAAATTGTTGATGGTTCCTTAGTTTACGCGATCACGTAGCCCCGTGTACTTTAGGTGTGTGTAGAATCGGTCTGATAACCGGTGTTAATTGTGATGACTGTATTAGTCTGTGTTATCTGTTTTTAATTCAAGTAAGGACTGCAGGCGATAATTTCAGGTAGTTCCTACCTTCGCTACCAAATGCTACCGTTCACGACACCTAGCTGTGAACTTGGCTACTACTAGATGCCATCGCAACCGGCGCCTGGTGACGAACTTTGGAACTTAAGAGCATTAATCAAACCTAGCTTGCCACGGTGAGTGGATATCGTGTCGGTCTACTAACCCCAAGATTGAAGGTTCGCTCCTGGCCGTGGTAAGTGATTTTTGAAAGGCGGCAAAAATACGACACGCATGTCATACGATATTGGCATGTCAAAGAACCCATTTGAATTCTGTAGGCCGTGTTCATAATGGCAAAATGATTCTCGGGAGTTTCCGCCAACACAAAGTTCCTAATTTCTCTACTAGAAAGCGCTATAGTGTTCAAGGAGCATAAGATATCTAACATCTAACCTCCATGACGTCCATAGTCAAAGAACAACGAAATTCGACATGCAACTACCCTCTGGTTGTCAAATAACAAAGCTTGCATCCGAGGCCATACGATATTATTATTATTATCAAACCTAACCTATAAATTTTGCTACACACCAGTAATTGTAGGCTATATAAACTTTGAATCTTATCTAAAATAATTACACAAAGTTATATGCTCTAAGATATTGGTTGATATTTCTGGGTATTTCGCTGTGTCAATCCCCTGAGAATACTCACAATTTTCCAGGATAGGCAGACGCCCCCCCCCCCCCTCCTTCCCCTGAAAAGATTGTATATACGCCCCTGAACGTCCCATAGGTGAATTTATGTTTATAGCCTCTATACACATACAATATTTCAGTTTGATTGCTGTCGTAGATTAATGGGTATTGAGAACCATCTAAATATTTCGGATGGTCCCATGTTGGACTTTTATATATGTAGACCTTAGAGTTATGTACTATTAGATGAGGATTATTGTGTACGTTCATTATTCAAACGTTGATTTGTGATCGCATGATTAGAACACAAGAAATAGAAACTTAATTTTAAAAATTCGCACAGCCACCATCTTGAGGTTATGTAAACAATTGAACTAAATTAGATGTCAGTGCATTGCAATTTGTATGTCATTTGCTGTACCAAGTTTCACTGCGTTCGGATGGTAAAATCGCGAGAAAAGTCTATTTAAATGTTTCAAATTCGCTTTGCCGCCATGTTCGTTTTGTAGTTAACAGTTTTATGAAAGTCACATAGGTGAACGTCTAGGATTGCTCTTTATCACCGTACAGAATTTCAGGGTGATATGAGCAATAGTTTCGGAGATATAGGATGCCGGTGAATATTTCGCACAGCCGCCATGTTGGATTGGTGAGACGTAATAAAATTTGAAGCACAGTTGGGTCGAGTTCGGCCAAAATAGTACTATGTTCGTACCGATTTTCATTGAAATTGCTCCAGCCGTTTAGAAGTTATTAGGGAAACACACACACGGACAAAAGGTAATCTCATAAGCCTTTTTTTTTTTCCATAAATGAAATTAGGCCAAAAATTAGCCAAAATACCTGGCAGAAATCTGCAGATGTAGTAATAGATGTTTACACCTTAGCGGTCTATAACCAACCCGCCATCCCAATATTAATACGACTTATTATATGGATGAAATTTCAGCTGTGTCCGCCATTACGCACGTGAATTATCGTCAAAGACAGTATTGCTAACCCGGCGCTTACGGTACTACTCAATGGTTTTTTGTCAACGGTGCCAAGGCCGCACCTCAAACCGACCATTGTAACCTTCGTTTTGTCCAATCCAATAGTATTTGACTCTGGTTACCGCCTAACGCATCAAATCCAATGGTTTTTTGACAGTGGTTACAGCTAACACGTCCAATACATTGGCTTTTGACAATGGTTACAGCTAACACGTCCAATACAATGGTTTTTGACAATGGTTACAGCCTAACGCGTCGAAAGCAATCGTTACAGCCTAACGCTTCCAGATCAATGGTTTTTGACAATGGTTACAGCCTAACGCGTCGAAAGCAATCGTTACAGCCTAACGCTTCCAGATCAATGGTTTTTGACAATGGTTACAGCCTAACGCGTCGAAAGCAATCGGTACAGCCTAACGCTTCCAGATCAATGGTTTTTGACAATGGTTACAGCCTAACGCTTCCAGATCAATGGTTTTTGACAATGGTTACAGCCTAACGCGTCGAAAGCAATCGTTACAGCCTAACGCTTCCAGATCAATGGTTTTTGACAATGGTTACAGCCTAACGCGTCGAAAGCAATCGTTACAGCCTAACGCTTCCAGATCAATGGTTTTTGACAATGGTTACAGTCTAACGCGTCGAAAGCAATCGTTACAGCCTAACGCTTCCAGATCAATGGTTTTTGACAATGGTTACAGCCTAACGCGTCGAAAGCAATCGTTACAGCTTAACGCTTCCAGATCAATGGTTTTTGACAATGGTTACAGCCTAACGCTTCCAGATCAATGGTTTTTGACAATGGTTACAGCCTAACGCTTCCAGATCAATGGTTTTTGACAATGGTTACAGCCTAACGCTTCCAGATCAATGGTTTTAGACAATGGTTACAGCCTAACGCGTCGAAAGCAATCGTTACAGCCTAACGCTTCTAGATCAATGGTTTTTGACAATAGCCAAACGCTTCCAGATCAATGGTTTTTGACAATGTTTACAGCCTAACGCTTCCAGATCAATGGTTTTAGACAATGGTTACAGCCTAACGCGTCGAAAGCAATCGTTACAGCCTAACGCTTCCAGATCAACTGTTTTTGACAATGGTTACAGCCTAACTGGTCCAGAGCAATGGTTTTTGAGAGTGGTTACAGCCTAACGCGTCCAATCCAATGGTTTTTGATAATGGTTACAGCCTAACGCGTCCAATCCAATGGTTTTTGATAATGGTTACAGCCTAACACGTCCAAATCAATGGTTTCTGACAATGGTTACAGCCTAACACGTCGAATCCAACGGTTTTTGAGAATGGTTACAGCTTAACGCGTCCAGAGCAACGCCTTTTGACAATGGTTACAGCCTAACGCGTCCAATCCAATGGTTTTTGAAAATGGTTACAGCCTAACGCGTCCTTATCCAATGGTTTTTGAAAATGGTTACAGCCTAACGCGTCCAAAGCAACGGTTTTTGCGAATGGTTACAGCCTAACCCGTCCAGATCAATGGTTTTTGACAATGGTTACAGCCTAACGCGTCCAGAGCAATGTTCTTTGACAATGGTTACAGCCTAACGCGTCCAATCCAATGGTTTTTGACAATGGTTACAGCCTAACGCGTCCAATCCAATGGTTTTTGACAATGGTTACAGCCTAACGCGTCCAGATCAATGGTTTTTGACAATGGTTACAGCCTAACGCGTCCAGAGCAATGTTCTTTGACAATGGTTACAGCCTATCGCGTTCAGATCAATGGTTTTTGACAATGGTTACAGCCTAACGCGTCCAGAGCAATGTTTTTTGACAGTGGTTACAGCATAACGCGTCCAATCCAATGGTTTTTGAAAATGGTTACAGCCTAACGCGTCCAGAGCAACGGCTTTTGACAATGGCTACAGCCTAACGCGTCCAATCCAATGGTTTGGACAATGGTTACAGCCTAACGCGTCCAGATCAATGGTTTTTGACAATGGTTACAGCCTAACGCGTCCAGAGCAATGTTCTTTGACAATGGTTACAGCCTAACACATCAAGATCAATGGATTTTGACAATGGTTACATCCTAACGCGTCCAGAGCAATGTTTTTGACAGTGGTTACAGCCTAACGAGTCCAATCCAATGGTTTTTGATAATGGTTACTGCCTAACGCGTCCAGAGCAACGGTTTTTGACAATGGTTACAGCCTAACGCGTCCAATCCAATGGTTTTTGACAATGGTTACTGCCTAACGCGTCCAATCCAATGCTTTTTGACAATGGTTACAGCCTAACAGGTCCAATTCAATGGTTTTTGACGATACTTACAGCCTAACAAGTCCAATCTAATGGTTTTTGACAATGGTTACAGCCTAACACGTCCAATCCAAAGGTTTTTGATAATGGTTATAGCCTAATGCGTCCAGATCATTATTTTTTTTTGTCAACCGTGCCCCGCTAGCACGTTACTGTGTCGTGTGGTGTATTTTGTATCGGACATGTTGGCAACTATTGACGCCAATGTGGTGCGCTTCGTTGTGAGCGCTTTGCCAACAGTTTGTCATACTACTGTAAATATGCTGTGGAGCATGGCTGCCCTTGTGATAAGAGGATAAATAAAAACACATATTTACGTGATTCAGCACATATATTCGATGCAGAAGTGACCAAGGTTAGAAATCACAATTCATATTATCCCCCCAGAAGATGAATTGAGGTATGAAAACCATATATTATCGAAATGGAAGCAAAAACAATAAAAAATAAATTAAAGAAATAGTGTGCGTTGTTTCATAATTAATGTGGTTTTTTTTACCTCGGTCGTCCTCGGACCCTTTTAGCCTACTTTCATTTTATGAAAAAAAAAAGTCTTATGAGATCACCTTTTGTCCGTGTGAGCGTATGTGTGTGTGTGGTGTGTGTGTGTGTCCCTCTAATTACTTCTAAACGGCTAGAGCGATTTAAATGTAACTCAGTAAGGTCATAGCACCCCGACCGTGTCCTTCAAATTTTATTACGTCTCACCAATCCAACATGGCGGCTGTGCGACGTATTTCACCAGCATTCAATATCTCCAAAACTATTGCTGATATCATCCTGAAATTTTGTACGGTGAAAAAGTGCAATACTAGCAGTTCAGCTATGAGATTTTCAAAAACCTGGTAACTACAAATCCAACATGGCGGCCAAGCGAAGTTGAGAATTTTAAATAGACTTTTCTCGCGATTTAACTATCCAAACGCAATTAAACTTAGTACAGCAAATGTTTACACACATTGTAATTCATTGGCATATAATTTATTTCAATTGTTTTCTTAACCACAAATTGGAGGTTGTCCAAAATCTTAAAATCTCGTTTTTATTTCTTGTGTCCTAATCATGCGATAGAAGTTTGAATACTACACCTACGCAATAATCTTCTTGTAATAGTACATTACGCTATGATCTACATATATGCAAATCCAACATGGTGGCCTTCCGAAATATCTAAACGGTTCTCGATATCTACGAATCTATTACAGCAATCTAACTGAAATTATGTACGTTAATAGAGGCATTTATCATAAGTCGGATTTATGGAAATAGGCTATTTAGTTCATCACTTGTTTAATATTTCAATATTTGTTAAGAAAAATATTTTAATATTAAATGTTTTTTAATGTTTCATCTTTTATTACTTTCATTATTTTGACTAATATTTGAATATCATTTATTTTATTTTATTATATATTCATGTTAAAGTTTACATTATTTTAAGTTCCTAATATTTTACATTTTCATTCTTTAATATTTTTTCTGATAATTATTTTAATATTTTAATTTTTTGTTATTTTCATTTTTATTATTTGAATAATTTTTTAAAGTTTTAATATTTTCATCTTTTAATATTTTTGAGTTTTCAAATTTTATTTTTTTCAATTTTTATATATTTTTTAGTATTTTTATTTAATCATATTTCAGTTTTCATTATTTTATGTTTTAATTATCTAAAATTTTCATTTTTTAAATATTTTTATTTGATATATTTTTTTAAATTTCTGCTTTAATTATTTTCAATTTTTAATATTTTCATTTTTAATTCTATATTTGTATATTTTCATCTTTTATCTCTTTCTTAATTTTTAATTTTAAATTATAACAGTCTCAAATGAAAGTGAATGACTCACTGTCACCATTTGAAGAGATATAACTAGCGCTGTTGAAGGACGACAGACAGTTCCCAGCTACATACTGTCACAGTACTTGGAACTGTTCCTAATGAACTAAACCACATTTAACACTATAAAGTGGAGCACAGTTCAGACCTTTTCACTCAGCCTTCTTAGAAGTTATTAACCAGTTCAACTCAGAACACAACTCTTAATTGCTGACAGACATAATTATCACGTCTACCAACTGTACGGCGTAGCGTGTGAATTTTACCTTTCTTCTTTATGTGACAGAAAATGGCACAACATATGTTAGCCATTAACAAAGAATCAACTACAGTGGTTTTGGAATTTTTGTTAAAATAGGAAATACAAAGCTCATGAAACAAAAGAGGCTTTTGTTTTTGTCAAGGAGTAATTATAGTGTTAAGTGTTGACATGTGTTCATGAGTGGAGGAACAGATGTTCTTTGAGCTCAAGACTGAAGCCATTTTCCAATGTAATTTAGAGGTTAGGGACATCTCGGTCTTCATTCCCGTGTAATTGCGTTTCTGTTGGTATTGCATTTGTCTGATAATCCGTGTTAGTACGGTGCCAGTTGTTCGGATATAGAACTCGTAATTTGATTTAAACTTCAAATATTTGGGTGGCCACCATTTCTGTTTCGTTAAGATGGCGGCGATATAAAACATGTCACTGAGTTGTCCTTTGCTAGTGCTACCTCTGTACCAACGTTGTTTCAATTCGGTTTTGTCGTGTTTGAATTGATAGGGAGGATATACTTTGCCTACATACATACATACATACACGTCCACCATATTGAAATTATTTGGCCGATGACCTTGTAGTTTGGACGACAGACGCTTCCCATATAAAGATTTTTTTAAAAATTGGTAGACACCGGATGGTTAGTTTAGTCGTAATTTGATTCAAGCTTTGAAAATTTGGTTGGCAACCATTTTTTTAAAGATGGCGGCAAAATAAAATATGATAGCGTGGTTTCGTTCCGTAGTGCTACCTCTGTACTTAATTTGGTTCAATTCGGTTTCGTCATGTTTGAATTGATGGAGGGAGATTGGCTGTGTGGCTCTACGGTAACGTTCTCGCATGCTGTGTCCAAAATCACAGGATCGAATTCTGGTGCAGTCAGTTATCATTTGAGGTTGCGTAAATGTCAGGGAGCCGTGTCAGTAGATTTACTGGCACGTTAAAGATCCCCTTCAGGGCGAAATTCCGGCACCCCGGCGTGGCGTCTCTAAATACCGCAGCAGTTAACAGGGACGTAAAATCAATAACAATATTATTATTATTATTATTATTATTATTATTATTGTTATTATTATTATTGTTATTATTGTTATTATTACACGAACTTTTGGCCTAAGTAGATGTGGTAAGTCTTAAGACTAAAAATAAGAATCTACATTGTGAGTTTGGTTTAGTTGGTTAGTTTAGGGGCTGCGACAATGCGGTCATGTAGCCCCGTGTACTTTGGGTGTGTGCAGAATCTGTCTGATGAAAATCCACAACCTGCTTCCAGTCTCCGACCGGGTCAGGAATGGAATGAATGAAGCCCCCATCTAGCGGCGAGGATATGAACTGTGCCGGCTGCCGAGGCCTGACGCACTCCTCTGGGGCAATGATTAAATGAATGACAGATGAAATGAAATGATAGTGGAGAGTGTTGCTGGAATGAAATGTTGACAGGGAAAACCGGAGTACCCGGAGAAAAACCTGTCTGCCTCCGTTTTGTCCAGCACAGATCTCACATGGAGTGACCGGGATTTGATCCACGGACCCAGCGGTGAGAGGCCGGCATGCTGCCGCCTAAGCCACGGAGGCTTCAATCTGTCTGATAACCGATGTTAATTGTGATGACTGTATTAGTGTGTGTTATCAGTTTTAATTCAAGTAAGGACTGCAGACAATAACTTCACGTAGTTCCTACTTTTGCTACCAAATGCTTCCGTCCACGACACCTAGCTTGCGGACTTGGCTACTAGATGGCATCGCAGTCAGCACCTGGCAGCGAACGTTGGAACTAATAGAGGGTTATCAATTCTAACCTACAAATTTTGGCTTCACACAAATGTAATTAGTGGAAGGTTCTTTTTCATGGCATAAATCTATGACAAAAAAATCCGACGACTTCGGCTGGGTTTGAACCCGCGACCTTGGGCATAGAAGCTCACCATGCTACCAATTACATTGTAAGTTTACTAATAGGGCGCACTGTTTGTGGGGAAGTATAAGCTAAGTAATTTCAGGAATGAGCTAAGAAAAATATAGCACTAAGAAGCTAAGGGTCAAAGATGAATATGGCATATAAATCAGAATCAACGTTTTGAAAATTTTGAAGATTTTTGGCAATCCCGAGTCCCTTAACAATTAAATAGACCTACAATATTGTTATCGTTTTACATGATGTCGTTCCAAACAGTGACCCCCTCCCCAGGGGCTCACATCTATTGGGACGTGAGTTGCCGACCACGGGACCCCAGCTGAGTCCGGCATTGCTTCTTCCACTTACTTGTGCCGAGCTCCTCTCCGTCTTCTTTCCTGTCGACTTCTCTTGGTCAACTCTTGTTCTCTTCCTTTCCCGCCTTAATTGGCCCTTGTCTCATCTTTCCTGATCCCTCATTCTTCTGGGGGATCAGCCTTCTCTATCTTTTCATTATAGTTCCTTTTATCTTTAAGATTCCCGCACTGTTTATGTGAATTGGCTTCTCTTGGATCTTAATTCCTTTTTGTGAATATTTTGTCTCTACACTACATTTTATAGGTATTTTCAATCTAAATTCCATTTTTCAAGAATTTTCAACCTCAATTGACTATCTAAATTGCTCTTCAGTAAGTCTGAATGTTGGGGAGCCATTTTTGTAATTTTTCTGAATTTGAATTGCATTTTGTACGTATATTGAACCTAAACCGCATTTCGCAAGTATTTTCAATCTAAATTGCTTTTTGTGTGGTGGGCATTTTGTAAGTACTTTGTTTCTCAATTGCATTTTCTAAGTATTATTAATCGAAATTGCATTTTGTAAGTATTTTGAATTTCAATTGCATTTTGTGAATATTTTGAACCTTGTATGGCTTTTTTAGTCTAAATTGCATTGTGTATTTTCAATTTCAATTGCATCTATTAAATATTTTGAATTTCAATTGTATTTTGTGAGTATTTCGAATCTACATTGCTTTTTGTATCTTGAACCTAAACTACATTATGTGCGTATTTTTCAATATACTCCTTTTGTGATTATTTTCCTTCTAAATTACCTTTAGTAAGTATTTCCACTCTACATTTTGTGAGTTGTTTCAATCTGAGTTCCATTTTGTGATTATTTTAAGTCTAACTTAATTTTTGTTATGGTTTTCGTCTCTTTGTCATTTTCGCTAGCTGATATTAGGCCCCTTAAAACAACAATTATCATCATCATCATCATCATCATCAAAACCATGAAAATGAACGAGTCCTTCGTAAGTGTAATTCAAAGCCATCTGCGACACAGAGTCTCGTTCAACCTGTCGATGTCGTGAAGAAAGTTACAATGGCATCGAGGATAATAATAATTATAGCAGGCGATTCGCAGAAGTCAAAGCATGCGATGTGTAACTTCCTGACTTACCAGCAACTGTTTTTGTTATTTTCGTTTGAGAAAGTATCAGCAGCTTCACGCGATCACAGCTGGCTTCACTTAGTCATTGGTTCGAGTTCAGTTCGAGGGATTTGATTTCATGAATAATACACTGACTGGCAAAAAACAAAACAAAAAACAAGATGTTCAGTAAAGAACATATAGCCTACTTTCTCCTAAATGCATGAGCATTGTTGTAACTCTTTGTCCTTTTCAAGAAGTATAATGTAATGTTGGTTATAGTAGCTTGTTGAAATACAACGTGCTATACGGATATTAAACATGCATATGAGGTGCCCATTGCTAGTACTACCTCTGTACAAAATATCATTCAATTCGGTTTCACCGTGTTTGAATTGATAAGGGATATTGATTTGCACATATACATGGCCACCATCTGCAAACTTTTGAGCTCATGACCTTTTAGTTTGGTCAAAATATGCTTCTCACATAAAGGTATGTTGTTACAAAATTTGGTGGAGATCAGATGATTAGTTTGGTCGTAATTTGCTCTAAGCTTTTAACGTTTGGGTGGCCACCATTACGTGTCCGTCAAGATGGCGGCAATATAAAACATGACACTGAGGTGCCCTTTGCTAGTGCTACCTCAGTACCAAATTTCGTTCAATTCGGTTTCACCGTGTTTGAATTGATATGGATTGATTTGCCCAGATAAATGGCCGCCATCTGCAAACTATTGGACTGATGACCTTGTAGCTTGCTCAAAGGACGCTTCTCACTAAAAGGTATGTTTTTTGCAAAATTTGGTAGAGATCAGATAATTAGGTTGGTGGTAATTTGATTTAAGCTTTTAATATTTGGGTGGCCGCCATTATGTTTCCGTCAAGATGGCGGCGATATAAAACATGATACTGAGGTGCCCTCTGCTAGTGCTACCTCTGTACCAAATTTCGTTTAATTAGGTTTCACCGTGTTTGAATTGATAGGGGGGGGGGGGGGGGGGGGGCAGGCATGCAGAGTACACACACACGCACACTCACACACAGACAGACACACCATTTTTGGCCCTGTAATGATCTCATAAGTCTACTTTCATTTTTGCAAAAATCGAAAGAAGGTTAAAAAACGATCACTTGAAAAATTCAACATTACTTTCATTCAAATCATAAATACGAACGATATAGGCCTGTCTCTTATCTTCCCCACATGAGTATATAGTTCATGGTTATGCCGTCTTCTGTATTCCCCATTGTCTTTGATGGGACCCACTATCTTTCTCAAAATGTTCCTTTCTGTGGCCTCCAGTTTTTCGACCAAGCCTTTTTTGTTCATCGTGAGGCATTCAGAAGCATACAAGACCTCCGCACGGATGACACTGCAATAGGCTAATGTTTTAGTTTTGCGTTTGAGGATATTGACCTTTTCTTATAGATGTTCTTAGTTAAATGGCAGGTCATTTCCACTTTGCTCATGCGTGATGAGAATGCTTCTTTCTCTGATACATTCGGTGTTATAATTTCCCCCAAGTACTTAAACTTAGCAACTCGCTTAATTTTTCCTTGTTCCAGAGCAAGGTGTTTGGGCGCCGGTACGATATTAGTTATGAACACAGTCTTCTCAAAGGAGATCTGGAGTCCTGCCTTCGCTGCTTGTGATGAATCTGTTCCGTGGCTGTCTCTAATGAATCAGAAATGATTCCAAGATCATCGGCAAAGACTAGACAGCTTCTGTAACCCAGTCTGACTCCGCTTGCAACTCCTTGTTTATTGAGTTCTTTACGCCACTCACGGATAATCTTCTCGAGGACACAGTTGAAGAGTATTGGTGAGAGACCATCTCCTTGCCTTACTCCTGTCTTGATTTCAAAGGTGATATTTCGCCCCTAAACTTCACCTTCGAGGTGGTGTTGGTCAGCGATTGTTGGTTGATTGCTCTGGTTTTGTTGTCCAGGCAAAATTATTTTAGGATTCGGATCAGGGTGTTGCGATCAATAGAATCATAGGCCTTCTTAAAGTCTTCGAAGATCACCACAAATTTCTTTTTCCTGATCTTCAAATAGGAGAGTGTAGATTTGAGGTTTATAATCTGTTCGACGCATGATCGCCCTTTCCGGAAATCGGCTTGACATTCTCCCAGTTGTGGATCTAGTTGTTTCTCTGCTCTAGTCAGAAGAGATTTCGAGAGAATCTTATAGGTTACCAGAAGGAGGGAAATACCACGGTAGTTAATTACGTCTGTTTTATCTCCTTTCTTATTGTTACGGCTGTGAGTTCGTTTCATCGCTCGCCGCATGATTCAAAACTGCCCCAGGGCTGGACTGCTCTCCCTCAGTGTATTGCATGCGCGTTACGCAACGGACTGCGAAGTGAAAGGGATGGTCCAGAATCTTCGTGACACCACCAGCGAAGGAAATGTCGAGAAGCCGCGTGTCCTGGACGATTCTAGAATTTATTGAGTCACCAGCCTGCTATATAAGCGGCTTCAACAGTGAGGGGACCGAGTTTTCTGTTGTTGTGTTTTACGAGCTAGTGCGAGCGATTATCTTGAGCGACAGAAGTGTGGTGACGAAGTGCTGTGCGAGTTACGAAATCCTGTGACATTGTTTCTCCCAGCTTGTGAACAGCGTACATCAAGTGCTCGTAAGTAACTGTATTTGTTGTACCTGAGGAAGAGGGGCAGGTAGCTTCTGCCAAGGCCACCGGACTCATTAGGACGGATTAACTTCTGTGGTCTGTTGCAAGTGAAAGGGGCCAAGAGCGCATAAGGAAGAGACTTGAGGAAACTGGAGAAGGCTCCTAATTGCTTGTATTTGCTGATTAGTGTGATTTTCTGGCCACAATAAAGTTAATTATTTCTTTAAGCAGTAATTGGTGTTGTGCTTTGTACCCCCACCGTAATCCAGTTAACAAAAGTGCCACTAGGGGGTGGCACGTAACAACTGGTGTCAGAAGCCGGATTACGAACTCAAGCACAACACCTGACGGTCCTGGTTTCAAAACCCGAGCAGGTCATTTTCTCTAATTTTCCTGTGAGTGCATACCCTTCACAAGGCAAACAACTAAAATGGAGGCGCAATTGGCAGCATTGCTAGAAAAGTTAAATGGCATAGAAGACGGCCAGAAGAATTTAACCAAGGACCTAACTGCCAAAATGGAAGACGGCCAGAAGAAGATGGAGGATGGCCAGAAGAAGATGGAGGATGGCCAGAAGAAGTTAGCAGAGGACCTGAAGGACAGCCAAAATAAGTTAGCGGAGGACCTGAAGAAGATGGAGGACGGCCAGCAGAAGATGGAGGACGGCCAGAAGAAATTAGCCGAGGACCTAACTGCCAAACTAGAAGACGGCCAGAAGAAGCTAGCGGAGGACCTGAAGAGGATAGAGGACGGCCAGAAGAAGATGGAAGACGGTCAGAATAAGTTGACACAGGACCTGAAGGAATTAGAACTGGGTCTGCGTGAGGAAGTCACGGCAGTGGAAAAGAAGTTCGACGCCTTACAAGTGGAAGTTGCCGAGCTGCGCCAACGCCCGCTGATGGGGGTGGAGGAGAAATTCAACGCCTTACAAGTGGAAGTTGCCGAGCTGTGCCAACGCCCGCTGATGGGGGTGGAGGAGAAATTCAACGCCTTACAAAAGGAAGTTGCCGAGCTGCGCCAACGCCCACTGACGGGGGTGAAAGAGGAATTCAACGTTCTACGAGAGGAAGTTGCCGAGCTGCGCCAACGCCCGCCCACCGTTACACCGGGAATATCAGGAACGGGACATAGCAGAGTGACGCCCCCAACCTTCGACGGAAAGGTCCCGTGGAGCACCTACTTACGTCAGTTCGAGGCAGCCTGTTCCATAAATAACTGGAACAACACAGAAAAGGCTACAGCTCTCATTGTAGCGCTGAGAGGCGACGCCCTTAACGTCCTTCAGGCCATCCCGACTGGATCCCAGGGCTACGCTGCACTGATCGCCCATATGGAGTCCCGATATGGAGATAGCCATCTTCAGCAGGCCTACCAGATGCAGCTCCGGACCCGGGTACAGAAGAACGCGGAAACCCTGCAGGAGTTCGAGATGGACATCGCACGCCTCGTAAGGCTCGCCTACCCAACAGCGCCGGCCGACTTTCTGGAGCAGATAGCGACGCAGACTTTCACCGACGGGCTACGGGACTCGGACACTCAACAGGCGCTGCGACTCGCGCGCAATAAGACCCTGGCAGATGCGCTGAGCCACGCACTTGAGTTCGAGACGGCAAAACAGGCATCCAGAATGCACGCGCGGGTGCGTCAAGTGGACGTCGACGAACCAGCAAAAACCAACGAGACCAAGCCCCTGGCCGACGAATTGATGGAGGCGCTAAGCCGTTTCTTCGATAGTCGCGGCACCACCAGCAACGACACAGCCGGAAGACAACCGGAGAGGCGGCCTGGAAGAGGACTACCGACCTGCTGGGCCTGCGGTAAGAAAGGCCACCTGAGCAAGGACTGCGGTGATCGCCGCCGCCGAGGGTATCCGACGGGAAATCAGTCGTCTGAAAACCGCGCGGCCCAGGGAAACGAGTATTAGCCAGCCTTGGGGGGCAAAGGTTGGCCTGTGACAGTCGTCAAGCCCCAGCAGTCCAAGTGCGTGTGACGAAGTTACGGAGGGACAATAGCAGCCTGATGGTCGACGGAGTCGTCAACGGAGTGAGCTGGCCCATGCTGATCGACACGGGAGCGTCGAGGACCATCGTCAATCCCACCGTGATCCCGAAGTGGAGAGTGCAACCCACACAAAGGAACCTGCAGCTAATAACCGCGACCGGAGAGACCGCACCGGTACATGGCGAAGCATCACTGGAGCTCGTCATTGGTCGACGGATGGTGAAGCATCCAGTGCTTGTGGCTGACGTATCAAACGAAGTGATCATCGGACTGGACTTCCTGGACCAGAACAACATCATCTTGGACTTGAGTACCAACACTCTGCACTTCGGAGGTGAGGAACTTGCTTTGCAACCAGCACACGAGGCCGTCACCGCACGACGAGTAAGGCTGAGAGAGGACGTCATCGTTCCTGCCAGGACGGAGGTCAGCGCCGCCGTAATTGTCGACGGAACTGCTGAGAGAGTGGCGGCTGTCATCGAGCCAAAATATGAGGACATCCAGACAAAAGGATTGCTAGTTGCCAAGACCCTCATCAACACGACGCCTCGGCCGTACGTCCGCCTGTCCAACCTGAACGACTACGATATTACGGTTCACCGGGACACCAACCTAGGAGTCTGCGAGCCCGTTACCTGGATTGCCCGCATCACAGAAACGACGGACGGACACCTACAGACGGACAACCGAAGAAGACGCGCCCTGCCAGAAGAACTACAGAAGCTGTACCAAGGATCCCAGGACCATTTAGACGAAGAGCAATCACGCCAACTTCAGGACCTGCTACGCGAATTCCAGGATTTCTTCTCCGTGGGGAGTAAAGACTTCGGCAGGACAAGCTTGGTCCAGCACAGAATCGACGTTGGGGACAGCGCACCGATTAGGGCCCCATTCCGACGTGTCCCGCTCGCCAAGCAAGCCGAAGTCGACCGGATGGTAGAAGAGATGAAGGAGCAAGGGGTGATCGAGCCATCACATAGTCCTTGGAGTTCTCCGGTCGTGCTTGTGAAGAAAAAGGACGGTTCCACCAGGTTCTGCGTGGACTACAGGCGGGTGAACGACGTCACGAAGAAGGACAGCTACCCTCTACCCCGGATCGACGACACGCTGGACACCATATCAGGGTCAAGATGGTTCTCCACCTTGGATTTGAAGAGTGGCTACTGGCAGGTGGAGGTCCACCCTAAGGACCGCGAGAAAACGGCGTTCTCTGTGGGCAGCGGGCTCTGGCAGTTCACCGTCATGCCATTCGGTCTGTGCAACGCCCCTGCGACCTTAGAAAGGCTAATGGAGTCCATTCTGAGGGGACTACACTGGGAAACCTGCCTGATCTACCTAGACGACGTCATCGTTCTGGGGAGAAGCTTCGAGGAGCACTACAGCAACCTGTAGGAGATCTTGTTGAAGCTACGGGCTGCCCAGCTGAAGTTGAGCCCCAAGAAGTGTCAGGTCTTCCAGAAGCGGGTCCAGTACCTTGGGCATATCGTCTCCGAGGAAGGGGTGCGCACCGACCCAGAGAAGACCGCAGCTGTGAGGGAGTGGCCAGTTCCGAAGGACAAGTCCCAACTACGAAGTTTCCTGGGACTCTGCACTTATTACCGTCGCTTCGTGAGGGGATTCGCCGATATCGCCAAACGTTTACATCGACTGACCGAGAAGGACCAACTCTTCACGTGGACAGCAGAATGCCACAGTGCCTTCGAACAACTCAAGCAAGCTCTGTGCACCGCGCCTATTCTGGCCTACCCCAGACCGGGAACAAGGTTCATCGTCGATACCGATGCCAGTGACTATGGCATAGGGGGAATCCTGTCGCAAGTAGTGGACGGCGAGGAGAGAGTAGTGGCCTACTTCAGCAAGGCCTTATCAAAGCCAGAAAGGAACTACTGCGTCACCAGGAAGGAGCTGCTCGCCATCGTGAAGACCATTGAACACTTCCACAAGTATCTGTACGGGCAAGAATTTCTCATCAGGACCGACCATGCATCCCTGCGGTGGCTCCTGAACTTCAAGCAGCCTGAGGGTCAACTCGCGCGGTGGTTAGAGAGGCTTCAACAGTACAACTTTTAGATTCAGCACAGGAAAGGCCAACTGCATTCTAACGCCGACGCCCTGTCACGAAGACCGTGCCCCGAAGACTGCACCTTCTGTGCCCGAAGGGAGGAGAACACCGGGTTACAGTGCCGAAGGACTACCGTGGAACTTCAAGGGAGCTGGAGCCCCGAATCTTTCACGCGGGCGCAAGCAGAAGATGATGACCTGGGACTGATAGCCGAATGGAAGAGGGCCTGTGTCCCCAGACCCGGGTGGAACATTGTGAGTGACTGCAGCCCAAAATTTAAGTCCTACTGGGCGCAGTGGGACTCGCTGATTGTAAGGGGTGGCCTCATCTGCCGTACCTGGGAGAGCACCGACGGGAAGACATCTCGGGAACAAGTCGTCGTTCCAAAGGCTATGACGGAGGAAGTCCTGAAGGAAGTTCATGGAGGATCATCTGGTGGACACCTAGGGATAAAGAAGACCCTGGAGAAGCTGAGAGAGCGGTTCTACTGGATCGGATGCCGAACAGACGTGGAGAACCACTGCGCGAGGTGCCACGATTGCGCAGCCAGCAAGGGCCCAGGACGAAGACGACGGGGTCCACTGAAGACCTACAACGTGGGCGGCCCCATGGAGAGAGTGGCCATCGATGTTGCTGGGCAATTCCCGTTAAGTGAGGCAGGGAACCGCTACATATTAGTCGTCAGCGACTACTTTACCAAATGGCCGGAGGCGTATGCGCTCCCTAACCAAGAAGCCGCGACGATTGCAGAGACCCTGGTGAAGGAATTCGTCAGCCGGTACGGAGTACCCCTGGAGCTGCACTCCGAGCAAGGGAGGAACTTCGAGTCGCAGGTGTTCCAGAACCTATGCCAGCTGCTGGGAATCCGGAAGACAAGGACAACGCCACTACACCCTCAGTCCGACGGGATGGTAGAGCGATTCAATCGCACCATCGAGAACCATCTTCGAATAGTCGTCAGCGAGCACCAGAGGGATTGGGACAAACATCTTCCACTATTTCTCCTGGCCTACCGCGCCGCCGTGCATGAAGCCACCGGGTGCACACCAGCCCGGGCCATGTTTGGGAGGGAGCTCCGTCTACCTGTTGATCTTGCCTTTGGCCGACCTGGAAATGATCCGATCCTGGTAAGCCAGTATTGTCAAGAACTGGTCGACCAACTGGAGGACGTGCACGCGTTCGCGAGGAGGAAACTGCGGATTGAGACCGACCGAATGAAGACCCGATACGACCAGCAGACGGATGCCGGCGGATTCCACGAGGACGACCTGGTCTGGCTCTTCAACCCATTACGGAAGAAAGGCCTGTCACCCAAACTGCAGATGTCCTGGGAGGGCCCGTACCGAGTCGTGAAACGGATCAACGATGTCGTCTACAGGATCCAGCGGAGCCCGAGGGCGAAGATGAAGATCGTGCATCGAGATCGCCTGGCAGCCTACGGAGGGACACAGACGGACCAATGATTGATCGGGACGATCAGCCTTTTTAGGAAGGGGGTGGTGTTACGGCTGTGAGTTCGTTTCATCGCTCGCCGCATGAGTCAAAACTGCCCCAGGGCTGGACTGCTCTCCCTCAGTGTATTGCATGCGCGTTACGCAACGGACTGCGAAGTGAAAGGGATGGTCCAGAATCTTCGTGACACCACCAGCGAAGGAAATGTCGAGAAGCCGTATGTCCTGGACGATTCTAGAATTTATTGAGTCACCAGCCTGCTATATAAGCGGCTTCAACAGTGAGGGGACCGAGTTTTCTGTTGTTGTGTTTTACGAGCTAGTGCGAGCGATTATCTTGAGCGACAGAAGTGTGGTGACGAAGTGCTGTGCGAGTTACGAAATCCTGTGACATTGTTTCTCCCAGCTTGTGAACAGCGTACATCAAGAGCTCGTAAGTAACTGTATTTGTTGTACCTGAGGAAGAGGGGCAGGTAGCTTCTGCCAAGGCCACCGGACTCATTAGGACGGATTAACTTCTGTGGTCTGTTGCAAGTGAAAGGGGCCAAGAGCGCATAAGGAAGAGACTTGAGGAAACTGGAGAAGGCTCCTAATTGCTTGTATTTGCTGATTAGTGTAATTTTCTGGCCACAATAAAGTTAATTATTTCTTTAAGCAGTAATTGGTGTTGTGCTCTGTACCCCCACCGTAATCCAGTTAACAAAAGTGCCACTAGGGGGTGGCACGTAACATTATGAAGGGGGTGAATCAAGGCAGAAGTCCAGCCGTTGGGGAGTCTCTCTGTTTTCCAAATTTCGCAGATAATTTCCAATAGTTTATCTAGCGTTCCGAGGTTATTATTATTATTATCCCCCAGGGACTCACATCTAGTGGAACGTGGGATGGCGACCACGGGACCCCAGGTGAGTCCGGCATTGCTTCCACTTACTTGTGCCGCGCTCCTCTCCGTCTTCTTTCCTGTCGACCTCTCTTGGCCAACTCTTGTTCTCTTCCAACCCCGATGGTATTACGGTATCCGAGGTCTAGGGAATATTTCACTTTCCCGCCTTAATTAGCCCTTGTCTCATTTTTCCTGATACTCTCCTTCTGCGAGGGGTCAGCCTCCTTTTTATTTTTATGTTATCTCCTGCCTTCTGCTCAAGGCCCTCAAGGAGGCAGGGTGTGTGTAGCCCCACCACTTCTGGTGCACCCTGGATAGTGCTACTCCCTCAGGGGCTCACGGCTGGTGAGTTCGGGAGTTGGCAAACCCGAGAGATTCCTGAGCTGGGTCCGTTTTTTTCCCTTTTTCCACTGACTTTGGGGCAGGCCCTCTCCTCTTTTCCCCCCTTTCCTATCTGCCTTTCTTGGCTCCCCTTCCTTCCAAGTCCCTCAATCCTCATTCTCCGAGGGTTCAGGGTATTTCTTTTCTTCCTGTCCTTTATTTGCCTTATCCTTTATTTGTTTACCATTCCTTCTTCTAGTCTGTAAGTCTGTAGTTAGTATTAGTTATAGTTTTCATTCTCATCTCATCTTTCACTATCACCCAAACCATTAGGGACCGATAACCTAGATGTTAGGCCCCTAAAAACAACAATTATCATCATAATAATCTTATTTTTATTATTATTATAGTTCCTACTTTCTTAGTCCCTGCTACGATCTTTATTTTCGGATAAGCGCCCTTTCTAAAGACTATCTCAATTCTCTGTCCGGAATGTAACGAGCGCATTAACTCTGCTTTCTCTGTGATAGGACTGACACACTGTCCGCTGGAATACATGACCTTGGAGTTAACAACAGACAGGCAGTAATTATATCTCAATCAGCAAGCTACATCTGCTTGTCTCCGAGAAGAAAATCACCAATTAACATTACCAACTACCCAATAACTAGCAAAATGTTTCTCCTTCGTCTTGGTAATTACACGCCGTATTTCAGCCTAACGGTGTGTTTAATTGCACCGATACGACCTCACGTGGGTCAAATACCACCGCCGCTGTTACCAAAGTACTCGCTGAAATCTGGGCGCTTTCTTTTTATTATACGAACATAAAACCCTTAAAAGTAGCAATTTTTCTAGGTTTGCGCCTAGGACTCCAAGCTGGCTCATCAGCGGGCTCTCGGTGTCCCCACCCGGACCACCACAGGAGTAGCGAACTGCGTGCTACCTCCCATTTTATGAAGCACACCTGCGCCTCTTTACTGCGATAACTAAAGGCTCAAGCAGCCATAACGTCCCAGAGACGGATTCGAAAAAGATGGTATATTGGCTTTCACGGCCTGTGGGGGTCTGGGCGAGGATACCAAGAGCCCGCTGATGAACCAGCTTGGTGTCCTAGGTGAAACCCCCACACAAGACACGGTACAAACCTAGAAGAATTGCTGAGTTTTAGTTCACTGGCCGTGAATGCCAATATAGGCTACCATTTTTTTAAACCCTAAGCTTTCGCTTAAATCAAGGAAAAATTCACTCCGGGTTTGTACCCTATTTTATTTAGGGACACCTATGCCTTATTAATCAAACACACGATTACAGGCACCACAATTACATTGTTAATCAGACACAAGTTTGTGTGCTTATTAAAAGAAAGCAACATCCAATCTCTTAAGAATTTATCACAGCGACAATAATAAACAAGTTGCGCAGCTTAGTGATATGACTCTGGGATGAGGTACAATAGTCAGGAATTCAAGCATATCAATTGGCCTCCAAACTCACCTGACATGAATTCCACAAGGCATTTGTGGTACTGAATGGAAAATGCAAATCAGATGATTAAATACATGAAATTAGGCACAATTTGTGTTGACCGACCGAAAAACGTTCTGTAACTGAATCAATCAATAACAAAGGCCGTATTATGTGCGACCTGTTGTAATATGGTTGAAAGTATCTTGAATGTGATAAGAGTGAAGAGAATTCCTACACACATCAAAAAAAGTTTTGCATCACCTCGGTTCCAAGAGTTCCGGAACCGTTAAATACAAAGGGAATAGAGAACAACACAAACAACATTTCAGCTCGTTTTATTGCTCATGAGACCCACACATTGCATGTTGTACCATCATACAGCTAGACTTTCAGCATTTGTGGTCCAGATTGCAGTACACACCACTACCTCTAATACCCAGTAGCACGTCCTCTTGCATTGATGCATGCCTGTATTCGCCGTGGCATACTATCCACAAGTTCATCAAGACACTGTTGGTCCTAATTGTCCCACTCCTCAACGACAATTCGGCGTAAATCTCTCAGAGTGGTTGGTGGGTCAAGACGTCCAGAAACAGCCCTTTTCAACATATCCCAGGCATGTTCGATAGGGTTCATGTCTGGCGAACATGCTGGCCACTGTAGTCGAGCGATGTCGTTATCTTGAAGGAACGCATTCACAAGATGTGCACGATGAGGTCGAGAATTGTCGTCCATGAAGACAAATGCCTCTCCAATATTCTGCCGATATGGTTGCACTATGGGTCGGAGGATGTCATTCAGGTATCGTAAAGCCGTTTCGGAGCCTTCCATGACCACCAGTGGCGTACGTCGGCCCCACATAATGCCACCCCAAAACATCAGGGAACCACCACCTTGCTGCACTCGCTGGACAGTGTGTCTAAGACGTTCAGCCTGACCAGGGTGCCTCCAAACACGTCTCCGACGATTGTCTGGTTGAAGGCATATGCGACACTCATCGGTGAAGAGAACGTGATGCCAATTCCGTGGGGTCCATTCAGCATGTTGTTGGGCCCATCTGTACCGCGCTGCATGGTGTCGGGGTTGCAAAGCTGGACCTCGCCATGGACGTCGGGAGTGAAGTTGCGCATCATGCAGCCTATTGCGCACAGTTTGAGTTGAAACACGACGTCCTGTGGCTGAACGAAACGCATTATTCAACATGGTGGCATTGCTGTCAGGGTTCCTCCGAGCGGCAATCCGTAAGTAGCGGTCATCCACTACAGTAGTAGCCCTTGGGCGGCCTGAGCGAGGCCTGTCATCGACAGTTCCTGTA
The DNA here is from genome assembly GCA_946902985.2 of Meconema thalassinum. Lineage (NCBI taxonomy): Eukaryota > Metazoa > Arthropoda > Insecta > Orthoptera > Tettigoniidae > Meconema > Meconema thalassinum. The sequence continues at coordinate 56,907,605 of OX336398.1, read as the reverse complement.
TCTCTGTACCTCCTCCATGTCCGAACAACATCGCTTTGGTTCACTCTGAGACGCCTGGAAACTTCCCTTGTTGAGAGCCCTTCTTGACACAAAGTAACAATGCGGACGCGATCGAACTGCGGTATTGACCTTCTAGGCATGGTAGAACTACAGACAACATGAGCAGCGTACCTTCGTCCTGGTGGAATGACTGGAACTGATCGGCTGTCGTACCCCCTCCGTCTAATAGGCCCTGCTCATGCATGGTTGTTTACATCTTTGAGCAGTTTTAGTGACATCTATGAACAGTCAAAGGGACTGTATCTTGGATACAATATACACAGTCAACGTCTATATGCCGGAGATCTGGGAACCGAGGTGAGGCAAAACTTTTTTTGATGTGTGTAGTTCGTTTATCGATCCCCTGGAATGTAATTATTATTGTTCGTTGATTCCTCAGTTTAGGGGCTGCGAAAACGTGGTCTCGTAGCCCCGTGTACTTTGGGTGTGTGTAGAATCTGTCTGATAACCGGTGTCAATTGTGATGGCTGTATTAGAGTGTGTTATCTGTTTTTAATTCAAGTAAGGACTGCGGACAGTATTTTCAAGTAATTCCTACTTTTGCTACCGAATGCACGACACCTAGCTGTGAACTTGGCTACTAGATGCCACAGTAACTAGCACCTGGCGACGAAAGTTTGAACTTGATAAAGCGTTAATCGAATCTAACCTACAAATTTAGCTTCACACAATAATTGTAGTTAGTGGAAGATTATTTTACATGCCTTAAATCTATGACATGGGACCGCCGGTTTTACTTCTACTCCGAAGGAAGAGGCATACTGAGGCATTTCTAACGCTCTTAAAAAATTCGACGATATCGGCTGGGTTTGAACCCGCAATCTTGGGCATATAGGCTCAGAATGCTACCAACGCCACCAAAGCCGCTATCTAGATGTTTGTCGTGGCAAATGGCTTGCGTTGTTTGCCCGTGTAAGGCTCATATCTTACAACAATCTGTATATAGAAATAAAAGCCATCAATTCCACCCGGGAATTCCTGTCAGGTAGCCAGGGTTACCTCAATTCCACCCGGTCCTCCAAGGAACCCAGAAATGAGTTCCTCGACTCCGCCCAAGCTTTTCCCCAATGACGTAAACAATTGTCATAACTCTCCTGCCCGCATACCAAGGGCCGGATCAAACACCTTATGCAGCGCATGAGCGAATTCTTGAATGCAGCTGATTTTTCCGTTCTAGGGTGGAAAACAGTATTTTCAGTATCCGCAGCTGATATCGAAAGTAATTTTTTTAGGTACAAATTATACACCTATTATTATCTAAATTTAATTTTACAATGTCTGACTAGGCCAGAAAACATACAAACATTTAATTATGCTCATGTTAAAAACAATGCATAAAATTTGTAGAAAAAAATAGAAAACTTGGCAGACTTATTTAAAAGAATATTATGATTAATTTTAAATCACTTGTATTTTCTGCCATATAAGTTATATTGTGCCAAATAATTTATACCTGAGTTAACGAATGAGCGGACTTGACATCAGAGCGGTTGACCAATGGCACAACAATGTCTTGCGAACACCACCACGCCATCAGTCAAGCGCTCTGAACTCAAGTCCGCTCAATTGTTAAATCAGTTATAAACATAATACAAAGAGCTAGATATTAATCACTGTTGTTAAATAAAAATATGGACAGGAAATTTAATAAAATGAGAAAACTCAGCATTTTAAAATCACATAAATCTTTACTTCATTTCAAACTATACAAAAAACATTAGATGAAACTCTTTTCATTCCCTAACTATTGTGTGAGAAACACACTTCACAAGATCTACTCTACTCATTGTTTGGCTGGCGTACTGCATGAGCTTGTTTTCAATGAATTCTTTTCTCACACGACTATTCTTGTCTTTGCTCGACACCCGCCCGCTGCAGAAGGTATTTGACTTTGACCCGGCCCTTGGTATGCGAGCAGGAGGGTTATGATACGTCATTGGGGATAACCCTTTTGCCGACCCCTTGTCAAAGCCTGAGCGGAGTTGAGAAACTTATTTTTGGGTCCCTTGGAGGACAGGGTGGAATTGAGGAAAATCGGGCGGAAATGATGTTCGACCGAAATAAACTCCCAGGGGATCACATCTAGTGGGACGTGGGTAGGCGAGTCCAGCATTGTTTCCATTTACTTGTGCCGGGCGCCTCTCCGTCTTATTTCCTGTCGTCCTCTTTTGGTCAACTCTTGTTCTCTCCCAACCCCGACGGTATTAGGGTATGCGAGGCCTAGGGAGTCTTTCACTTTCCTGCCCTTGTCTCATCTTTCCTGATACCCTCATTCTTCGAGGTCAGCCTTATTTTTCTTTTCATGTTATCTCCCGCCTTCTGCACATGGCCCTTAAGGAGGCCGGGTGCGTGTAGCCCCACTCTGGATTGTGCTACACCCTCTTGGGCTCACAGCTGGTGAGTCTAGGAGTTGGCGACCCCGAGAGATTCCTGGGCTGTGTTCGTTTTGTCCCCGTTTTCCTCTGACCTTGGGGCGGGCTCTCTCCTCTTTCCCTTTCCTATCAGCCTCTCATGGCCCTCCTTCCTTCCAAGTCCCTCAATCATCACTCTTCGAGGGTTGAGGACATTTCTTTTCTTCCTGTCTTTTATTTACCTTATCCTTTGTTAATAATTTCTTCTAGTATGTAAGCTTGCCACGGTGAGTGAGTGGTTATCGTGTCGGTCTACTAACCCCAAGCTTGCAGATTCGCTCCTGGCCGTGCTAAGTGATTATTGAAAGGTGAAAATTACGCATGTCATACGATGTTGGCATGTCAAAGAACGCATTTGAATTCAGTAGGCCGTGTTCATAATCGGGAGTTTCCGCCAACACCAAGTTCCTAATTTCTCTACTAGAAAGCGCTATAGTGTTCAAGGAGCTCAGATATCTAACCTCCTTGACTGCCATAGTGCTTCAAGGAACAACGAAATTCGACATGCAAGCTGCCCTTTGGGGGTCAAATAACAAAGCTTGCACCTGGCACCCGAGGTCATACGATATTATTATTATTATTATTATCTAGTTTGTAAGTTTGTAGTTAGTATTAGCTATAGTTTTCCTTCTCATCTCATATTTCACTATCACCCAGACCATTAGGGACCGATAACCTAGATGTTAGGCCCCTTAAAACAACAATATCATCATTATCATCATCGTATAGAAATAGTGGCTTAGGTGGCGTAGTCGGTAGCATGCTGAGCTTCTATGCCCAAGATCGCGGGTTCAAATCCGGGCGAAGCCGTCGGATTTTTTAAGAGCGTTAAAAATCCCTCAGTATGCCTTCCTTCGGAGGGCAAGTAAAGCCGGCGGTCCCATGTCATAGATTTATGTTAAAGAACCTTCCACTAATTGCAGCTGTGTGAAGCTAAATTGGATAGGTTAAGAATATAAACAACGCTCTTAGGTTTCTACGTTCGTTGCCAAGAGCCGGTGGCGTCTAGTAGCTAAGTTCTGAACTTGGCCTAGTAGTCGTTGACGGTGGCGCTTGGCGGCAAAAGTAGGAACTGTTTGAAAAATTCTAAGTTGCAGTACTTAAATTTAAAAAAAAAACAGATAACACACACTATTACAGTCATCACAATTAACACCGGTTATCAGACAGATTCTACACACACCCAAAGTACACGGGGCTACATGACCGTTTTCGCAGCCCCTAAACTTAAGAACCAACCAACGTATAGAAATAGCATTTATGATAAATAGAACCCAATTAATTGACTTTCACTTTCTTTGTTTGTTTATGAAAAGCCCCTCCATGGCCTCCTGCTAGTTACCCTAGCTAATGGATGATGTAGGATGCTGATGAATGCGTGTCAGTCTCAGCAGGCCTTGCTCCGCGTGAATCATGGCGCTATAGAGATCACCTTCAGCACGGGAGGTCACGGCTCTTTGAGAGAACGGTCAAGTAATTGCTACATTACAGCACAATCATCTGGCGTTCCTGTATTGGTTGGTCGCTACGTGAAGGAGTTATCTTTGAAAATCAATAAATGTTTTACACTTTACTTTTTTCTACCCAAATGAAGTACATTACACATCAGTTGTTACGTCCACCTTCTCAACATAATCTCCTTGTAACTTTATGCACTTTTGCCAACGATGAGGGGTCGTTCAAGGGGTAGTGATGTGCAATCTATAACCTCTCCTACCCAAATGTCATCCTCTCCTTCACGTGGCGAATTTGCCCGTTTCCACAGACGAGGCTCTGGCGACCGAGTCACGGCGGGATAACCGTTACATCAAATACAGAGGAAATGCTGTATTACAGCCTGTCCATGGGCTGAGAGATGGCATCCCCATTAATGGACTTACTTTCTTCAGGCTAGCAACCCGTTGGAAGGACATTTTCATTGCTTTCAAGTCTTGTAAAGGAAAAAACCGGACGGATTCTACAGTTGACGAACGTGGCAAAGGAAAGGATACGAATTGGAAAAGAAAGGATATTATTAGATGTGCTACCTGGAATGTTCAGAGTATTAGACACAAAGATGATCAATTAGACGATATTCTATCTAAAAAAGATATTTCAATTGCAGTTATTTCTGAAACAAAGAAAAAGCTTCAGGGATCCAAGGAGACAAGAAATTATTTACAGTTTTAGAGTGGTGTTCAACGAAATGTTAGAGCACAGGCAGGGGTTATGTTTATGGTTCACAAGAGATTACGATCAAATATTGATAGCTATACTTTTTGGAATGAAAGGATCATTCAAGTAAGAATAAAACTATCCAGAGGATATTTGACAGTTATAGGGGTATATGCACCGGTTGAAGGATACTCGAAAGAAAGTGATATTTTGTATAATGATCTACAGAAGATAATCAATATTACTAATAGACAATATATGATACTGTTAATGGGAGTCTTTAATGGCAGAGTTGGTAATGAGAAAATTCAGAATAACATTGGTATTCATGGAGAGGTAACCCGCAATAATAATGGAACAAAATTAATAGATTTCACTATCTTCAATCAGTTTCGGATTATGAATACACTATTTCCACACAAGGACAGTCATAAATATACGTGGTCCGCAAGAAATCAGGAATCAATTATTGATTATATCATTTGTAATGGAAAATTGGCAGATTTAGTTTTGGATACAAGAGTTTATCGAGGACCTGAATTGGAAACAGACCACTATTTATTAGTTGCTCCTATTCGTTTAAAACCACGGTGGTTCAAGAAAAAGAAACAAAGAACACAGGAAAACGAAACTTTATATAAGGTTAACCTTTTAAATGATCCCAGTATAAAATGGCTATACAAAAACAGGCTTGATAATCACATTCAGATGATTCCACTTTCTGACGATGTGGAAGACGAGTGGTTCAATTTGAGTTCAGCTCTAAAACAGTCAGCATTTGAAAGTTTGGGAGAATAAAGAAGATGGAAAAAGAAAAAGGGTTTAAGAATTTGGGACGAAGAAATTAAAAAAGTAACCTCCGAAAAAAGAAATTCATATAAAAAGTTTCTGTCAACTGGTAAATTAGAAGATAAAATTGAATACCAACATAAAAGAGCAATAGCAAAAAGAGAAGTTCGGAAGAAACACAGGGAAAGTTGGGAAAACTTTGTCTCGTACCTGGAGACTGACATAACAAGACCACAACCACAAACCTATAAAATTTTGAAAAAACTAAATAGGGAAGTAAAAGAAGATGTAAAAATTAATGCAATATCCCACAAAGAATGGCTTGAGTATTTTCAGAGCCTTTGGTCGAGTCCAAATATTGAACAACTTGTTTTACAAGCATCTAACAACAAGTCATCGGAAAATATTACACTCGAAGAATTAGAACGGGTCTTGAGGAAACTTCGAAATGGGAAAACACCTGGAGAAGATTCGATAAATGCAGAAATGTTAAAATATTCAGGCGATGCCTTCAAGAAAAGATTTCTCAGATTATTGAATTTAATCTGGATGGGTAACAGGCCTCCAGAAGATTGGCAAAAGGCCATAGTAGTTCCTCTTCATAAGAAGGGAAATTGAAAGTTTTGGAAAATTATAGAGGAATAAGTATACTTAACTCTGGATACAAAATTTTTGCAATCATTGTTAAAGAAAAATGACTGAAACATTACTCTGAGTTAATAGGGAATGAACAACATGGGTTTAGAAAAGGTCGCACATGTGCAGATGCCTACTTCACCTTAAAAATTTTGATCGAAAAACGCAGGGAGTTCAATTTGGAAACACACATATCATTTGTTGATTTTAAGAAAGCCTTTGATTTTGTTGACAGAAACAGACTTATTGACATATTGGCCAGAGATGGTGTCCCCCAACAGTTAATTGATAACATTTCCAACATGTATAGTGGTACTCTTATTTCAGTAAGGTTAAGTAATCATAAATCCGAGTGGAAGCCAATCAGCAGAGGGGTAAGACAAGGCTGTGGACTCTCTCCATTGCTATTCATAATCTACATGAATGCTATAATAAAGGAATGGAGGTGTGAAAGGCATGGTTCAATACCTATCAGCAGGCATCTAAAAAATTTAGATGCTATACTATTTGCTGATGATGTTGCATTGGTAGCAGCTTCTGAAGATGATCTGCAGTGGTCAGTTTTCAACCTCCAGAAAGTGGCATCAAAATTCAGCATGTGCATTTCTACTGAAAAGACTAAAGTAATGGCCTTTAAGGGTAAGGACCCTATCCCCAGTAAAATTTGTTTGGATGGTAAAATTTTAGAAAGAGTTAACGAATTCAAGTATTTAGGATATCATTTATCATTTCAAGAAGAACGAGACATAACTGCAAAAATAACTAATTATACCAGAACAACAGGAATCATCAATCACGTCATGAAGCCATCTCTTGTCCAAAGGCATACACGCTTGCGTTTGTATAACACATTAGCCAGACCAACCCTATGCTATGGCAGCGAGGCATGGACAATAAGATGTCAGGACATCTCCAGACTCACAGCACGCGAAATGACCTTTATGCGCCGAACAGCAGGCTATACTAAATGGGATCATAAGAGAAACGAGGATGTGCTGAAGGAACTAAAAGTGAAACCAATAACTGCATACATTTGTGACTACCAAGAGAACTGAAAGCATCATGTCCAAAGGATGGAATCTGGAAGATTTCCAAAGGAGATCCTTCGCTACCAGCCACGGGGAAATAGATCGATAGGACGTCCGATGAAGAGATGGAGGGAAAGTGCAAGACCGTAACGGGACATTTGGCCCAATACTTGGAAGGAAGATGATGATGATGATGATGATGCCAACGATGAGTCAGTCTCTCCAGACATTCCTGAAACCATTCTTTCGGAGTGCTCCGTACCCATGATTTGACAGCTGTGTCCAGATGTTTCTTCATGTTCCCGAACAGGTGATAATCACTTGGTGCCATGTTGGGAAAGTATGGTGGATATGGCAGCACCGTGAATCCCATTTGATCAATGGTGGCGATGGTCTCTCGACTAGTGTGTGGGCGGTCATTGGCATGTTGCAGAAGCACACCTTTAGCCCAATTTCCTGGCCGCTTACTGTCGACCAAAGTATTATATGCACTGAGTTTGAAGGTTGTTTATGAAGTAACCAAATAGACCTACATAAAAACCAATAACATAATCATTTTCGTCGTTCTGTTTTACGCTAGTTCATGTGGGTTTGGATTTTTAAATTTATATTTTAATATTTTTTTATCGCAATTGGAACACAAATGTGCACGTTTTTAAGCGTGTTTCAACCATGCGTCACATTCAAGATTTATTATCGCAAAAACCTTTCATCAGATGGAATCCAAATTTGAACACAATATACATTGGAATGTCGTATAACTGATTTATTAATTTAAAAAATTTGTGTGTCCAAGAAACAAAGTTATTATCATTTTGTAAGGAGACTTTTTCTCGGCTCGGGGCGGTTGGAAAATGTAGTGCTTGGTCGCGTTGTAATCCTTATGCATCAAAAAGTTATGCTGTATGACTGTGAAATACGTAAATTAATTCACTTATTTTATATCGGTTTGTATTTGTACGGCGAAATAACACATGGTACACCAGCTAGCCGCTCCGGGAAAAGCTGTACTGCGTTGCTGAGATGCGTGATGCATGATGAAATTAATAAACCAGTTATTAAAATATAAATTAAAAATTCCAAACCTACGTGAACTAACGTAAAATAGAACGACAAAGATTATGATGTTATTGGATTTTATGTGGGTCTATTGGTTACTTCACAAACAACCTTCAAACTTAGGTCGACAGTAGTTTGAATGGCACGACGTACGCACTTAAGGGTTGCCACATTTGCTGCACTGTTAATCGTGGCCCCCAATTCCAGCCAGTCAATGAGGATGATGCCCTTTGTGTCCCAGATCACTGTCGCCATTCCCTTGCTAACTGATGGCACTGTTTGACATTTCTTTGGCGGTGGACTGCCCCCATGCTTCCATTGCATGGTCGCCGTTTTACGGATTTTGCAGAAGTGGACACAGCTGTCAAGGCTTGGGTACGCAGCACTCCAAAAGAATGGTTTCGGGAAGGTCTCGAAAGACTGATATGGCGGCGACGCGAAATTTAGATATTTAAATGGACGTTTCTCGCGATTTAATCATCCCAGTGCAGTGAAATTTGGTGCGGTAAATGCTTATGTACTCACCAGGCCATTGAACGTCCCATTGGTGAACTTATTTATATTCATAGCCTCAATACACATACAAAATTTCAGTTTGATTGCTGTCATAGATTAATAGATATTGAGAACCGTCTAAATATTTCGGATGGTCGCCATATTGGATTTCAATATATGTTGGTAATAGAGTTATATACTATTAGATGAAGATTAATGTGTACGTTCATTATTGAAACGTTGATTTCGATCTATGATTAGAACACACGAAATAGAAACTTAAATTTAAAATTTCGCACAGCCGCCATCTTGAGGTTATGTAAACAGTTGAACATAATTAGATGTCAGTGAATTGCAATTTGTATAGTCATTTGCTGTACCATATTTCACTGCGCTCAGATGGTTAAATTGCGAGAAAAGTCTATTAAAATGTCTATTAAAATGTTTCAACTTCGCTTGGCCGCCATGTTAGTTTTGTAGTTAACAGGTTTTTGATAGTCACATACGTGAGCTTCTAGTAGTGCCCTTTATCTCCGTACCAACATTACAGGGTGATAAGAGTAATTGTTTTGCAACCACGCTGCCCAGAAACTAAGGAACCAGCCAACCCACCATATACAGTATTTTCAAATACCAGGTCTGTCAGGATTTCGTCTCATCCAGAATTAATGAAATCTCTCTCTATATAAGAATGAAAGTTTGTCTGGTTTTTTTTCTGAATTTTTACGGAAATTTGCGTTATTTACGCATTTTAGACTGTTTTATGACGGATGCGCGCGATTTTTTTTTGTATGTCTGCCTGTTTGTCTGTCTGTGGACAATTTTGTTCCCTTATAACTCGAGAACAGCTGGGTGGATCACCGTAAAATTTGGTACAGATATCCTTCAGAGGCACGACACTAATCATTGATGTAACTCTTCTCTGTACCTCTCATAAAAGGGGGCGTACCCCCTTAAAGTACTTGCTGAAATAAGCGTAGAAGGGCGAGACAAAGCTCATTCGCAGCCCCTCATTGTGAGAAACGAACCTCGGACCACATTTTAAGACCCTAAAACCAACAGTTTTTGAGATATTCCCAGAAAATTAATTTCCTTTAATACAGTAATGAAAGAAAGCAAGCCGGTAACCATGGCAACAGAAACTCACAGGTCCATCTATTGGTGTAAGACGCAATACAATTCAATTTATTACATTACTGAGATTGTTTGCAAACGGCTATAAGGTTATAACGAAACCAAATTAAGCTGTAAAACACATCAATACATATAATGCGCTTAAGGGGGTCAAGGGGTACTCTAGATTTTTTTCACGCGATTTACACGTGGTGTTGTGGTACTGTACCCGATACCTAGTTGAGGCTATCGGCTACGCCAGTTGTGATCGAGCCATAGTTGAGATTTGTGGGCAAGGAGAAAAGATAGCGCTCAGATCGAGTCAGAAGAATGGTAGGAAATGACGTAGGAGGCCGAGGGAGATGGAGCCCCAACCCCTCAAACATATGGAATTATGGGAGAAATACTGGATAATTATAAAGATTAATTTGGAATAAAACCTTATCTAACCTCAGAAGGGAAGGAAATATCAAGAAATCTTATTGACAATAACTTGAAGAAAGGTAGACAACTCCTTAAGTTATGTTATGACTTTATAGCCGAAATAGTGTGGTCGAGGTTAGAGCTGTGACGTCAGACAGCGGAAGGAAGGAGGAAGTCACGTGGTAGGTCAGGGCGAGACGGCCGAACGCAGTGACACCAGCGAAGAGAAGTATTCCAGCAGTCCAGCTGAGTGGATCAAATCGTGCTATAATAGAACAGTTTATAAGGCAGTGCAATACTGAAAGTTACGTGCGGGAGAGAGTCGCTAGGCGAGGCCTGCAACGCAGTATTCGGAGTTCGGTTTTGGAGCACATGCTGTCCATAGGGCAGGTCATACAAGCCGTTAACTTGAGCAAGGAAGCCGGTGTTCAGACACATGTTATTTCAACATCGCAGTCGTATTCACGTGAAACAGCAAAGCTTTTTCAAGCTTACAATTTACCGGAGCAATACGCAGTATTACACTAGGATTGAGAAACATTATTTAAGCTACATTCTCAATGTATAACAGCCCAGCGAAGCAGTATAATGAGGCCAGTATTCAACCTCATATTACACAAGGACAGTGAAGCGGAGCGTGTCGTGCTGTGGGCGACATTTTGTTACCATGCGATAGTCAACGAGTTGAACATTACTCTGACATTTTGTCAAGTTTGAGATGTTAGGACTTGTGTTTCAACAGTCCAATTGTGCAGTCCAGTTACAATTATACACTTTTATTATGGAAATTCAGATGGACTTGAACTTATTTCAGCGCATATTTCATAATGCATTTGAACCGAAATATTTAAGGCGACCATGGGGCTGTTCCAACATTACTGCTTTTGGCAAGTGAAAATATGTAAGCGTATGCACTTTGTGAATAGTGACACGTGCAGCATAATAGTTACATATCATGAACAGTTATGAAATATCTTAGTTACGAACACAGATACAGGGTGTCTGACAAATCAGTAGCCTACACTTTTGAAGCTACATTACTTTTCTACCAGTGCAATTCAGCCGCTGTGGAGATTAACATTATTATCGAATGCCCACCGAATAGTTTATGGAACAGTGGCGTGACATATTCGAGGAGTATGGGGTACTCTGTGTTTTTGAACTTTTGTGGAAGAGTGCTAGGCGGATACGGAGACGTGATGGCATCTCAGAGCGATGGATTCGGTTCCTAACGAAGAGGATAAATATGACATCAAATTCACTTGGATGGAGTCAGGCGTTAGTTCAATGGGTGATACAGCGTTTTCGTCGATCTTGCGAGAAATCTGTGACAAACACTTGGATTACCGACGATCTTTGAATTCTATTAACATCTGGAATATGAAGGTATTGTAAGAGTTATGGCATTACTGATATGATTTTTCATGAACACTGGGCATACTCGTATATATTTTAGTAGGAGTGCTACTATTATTTTTCGACATGGCTTAAATATTTTATTACTCCATTTGCTAAAATATGGTGTTACCATATGATATGGAAGGCACATTTATGCAACGTTCTCAACATTGGTTGACTTTATTAGACAGGATTTTGGTCTTTATATTTTTCTGTGAGGATAGTATTTCTTGATTATGGATATTTTAGCGAGTGTTTCGAACTCGTGATCTGCAATTGGATAATTTGAATTTTTCGTCAGTTCATTGCATACTAGCGAGTATGTATAATTCATCAGTAGGGATTTTTTTATTTTTATTGGATTGTTTGGTGATATTAAAATTATATTCACTCAAGTGAATGCATATCGCTTTTATGTGACAAATAGAGTCTTGTTGATTCCAATCATGTACACTCACTCATTAGTCTACGAGATGGGGCCTTTTACTCTAAGTAATTGTGTGGTGGCACTTACCTTACCTGTCGTTCTTAGGGAATTATCATCATAGTCTACGAGGCGGGGCCTGTTGCTCTAAGTAACTGTGTGGTGGCACTCACCTTACCTGCCAATCGAGGGTCTCATTTAATCATCCGAGTGTAATTATGATTGTAAGAGGATTAAACAATAAACTACCAGTCACATATTAGTTGAATTTTGTTAAATAAATTAAAAATAAATGTCAGCAGGGTTACACTTTGTAATTCTTGTTTTGCCAATCCAATAATTTGTTGCAATACTCTTTTGAGAGTATATTCATTTAATAGTTGATACTTTTGATACTCTTTGTGAGTGATTTGATACCTTTCAGAAGGATTTCAAGTAATTGAATCTTGTAAGATGAGTTATTTATTGTCAGAATTTGTCTTGAGGCAGATCATTATTAGATATTTTTGATGTGAGGTAATATAACACATTGGTGTTTTTCTTTGAAGTAATTCTTGAGGATCTTAAGAGAATTTATGCTCTGAATTAAACCAGATCTTGAATTGGATTACGATTACTAAGGTAATTTTCATATTGTTTAAGAAGTTGTCTAGATATGACCAGATTAATTACAGTTCTTGTAGATTGTGTGCGTTAATCATCTGAAGCCAGTTATATATTTTTTGTGGATCATGCAACGTGATTATGTGAAGTATTTTTGATAGGTATTTTTGGAGGTTGCCAAGTGAAAGTTTGCAATATTGCCAATGATAATTTTGAGGCAGACATGAGGTTGTTGAACCCAGTCTAGCATATTTTTGAGATTCATGCTGTGCGCTGAATAATTATGGTGTTATATGGAATAATTATGGTATTCAAATGTGGTATTTGACAATGTGAGATTAAATGGTGAAGTTTTGGATAGTGAGATCCAACGTGATTTTGTGAAGGCAACGTATTATTTTGGCATGATAATTAAATATGAGGTATAACTTGGAACTGATAAAATTTTAAGACAACTTTCTATGACCTATATTAAACAATTTTTAGGAAATTAAATAAATAAATAATTTTGATAAGCCAAGATTTTCTGATAATAATAATAATAATAATTTATGAAATAATAATCTGAAGTTTAAACATATTAATGATCTGACCCGATGAATTAAAATTTGAATAAACTCGATGAATTAAATAAATTGATAAATTAAAGGTTGAATAAACTCGATAAATTAAATAAATCGATGAATTAAAAGTTGAATAAATTAACTGAATTAAATAAATTAATAGGTGATTAAACGGCTGATGAATAAATGAATTAAAAGGTGATAATTAATTAAAGGAGCTGATGACTAATAAAATTTAAATAAATTTAAATAAATTTAAATAAGAGATATGATTTAAATAAATTGATGAATTGCAACTTAAATTAATGAATTAAACAATTTAAATGGATGGATTGAGATAATTTAATTTGAATGCGATAATGAAATGAGAGTGTGTGGATAATTGAATAATCTAATGAATTGATGAATATAATATTCATTTAGATGATCTGATGGTAATAAATTAATTATTCTGACTTGTATGTAACGAATATTGGGATGAGAACTGATGTGAGAAACATTTCATTTTTTTGACATGATAATGATGGTGATGACCAATGAATAGTGAAGTTTTCTTTGATTCACAACCAAGCAATGATCAGCAATAGTGTAAATATGGTGTATAAATTAATTGTTAATTTTTTAGGAGCAATTGTTGGGATTTCCAACATTGATTAGTGCCATTTAAGCCATAGAAATGAGTGAATAATTAAATATATGTGTTTTTAGGGTATTTTGTGTTAGACCGATTCATATTTCTTGACATCCACATTACTGATGTTAAATTAACGAAAGGTTAGGACGCAAAGACATAGTGCTACGGTGGCCCTGAGAACTCAAGCGAACTTTAGTAATTTTTATTTTTTTATGTGGATGAAAAATACTTTGAAATAGCACAGAGATGGTTCGATTTTTGAGGACTATAACAACGTAACGTTTACATTCGACCATACTCTTAGGCAGGGTTTGTGTTTCTTTTTCTGTCTGACTGATTAAGTTTAAATAAATTTTGTTTGATCTTAGTTGTGATCTGATGATGATGTTGTTTTCCCAACCTTTCCTTTGTCTCAATTAAGGCTTAACCAGAAAGGATGTGGTTTGCTAGGGGTTCAGTTGATGGCGCCCATTTCTGTTTGCTATTATGATTAAATTTAAGCCCGTAACGACACTAGAGATACGTTATCTCGTGTTACCCTCTGCTTTTGTGATATTTCAACTGAATTTCCGACACATTCCTTATTTTATTTCATGTTCATTTAACTCCACTCTGGCCTGGGAAGCCAGATATGCGATGTAATGGCAGATGGGTCATCGCATACCTCGGATTAACGGGTGCAGAGGAGGGAGAATTGGCTTTTCCCATACGTGGGGATTCGATTTTGTTTATTCTATGGGAACATATCAGATTGAGGTTACGAGGGGATTGATCTCTATTTCATTTAATGGTGTTATAAAATTTATTGAACTTGGTCAGACAATATACTTGTATGCCCATTCCAGTGATCATGTTAATCATATTAGTGTTATATCATGTTAAATTATATGTCATTTTTCTTATACCCAAGTGTAGTTAGGAATTGATGCATTGTGATGTTTTGCTATCCAACGTCTCTGAATTAAAACGTTTAGTTGGAAATTATAGTTATGTCAGCGGAAGATTTGGCTAAGGTGTTAGGGGATTAGCAGAGTAGTATGTCCGGCATTGTGGCAAATATTACTAGAATGGAATCGGAAGTCAAAGAACAGATAAATGATTCAGAAGCTAGGTTACAAGCTAGATGTAAAGAAAATATAAAAGCTTTACAGGCTAGTAATGAACGTAATTTGAAAGATAGTTTAAAGTCGTTGGAAGAAAGATTGCAGTCCACTAGTACAGCTGAATTAAAGTCATTGCAGACTAGTAACGAAACTAACTTAAAGTCATTGCAGACTAGCACTGAAAATAACTTAAAATCATTAGAAGAGAGATTGCAGTCAAATAGTAAAGATGGTTTAAAGTCATTGGAAGAGAGATTGCAGAGTAGTACTGAAACTAATTTGAAAGCTAGTGAGGCTAATTTAAAAGATAATTTTAAATTGTTAGAAACTAGATTACAAGCTCGTAGTGAAGAAAGTAACACAGAGTTCAAAACTAATTTAACGAGTTTGGAAAATAGATTAACGTTAAAAAATGATGAAATATTAAAGGCTTTACAATCAGATATAAAGGCAGTAGAATTGAAAGGAGAGGAAAATTTGCACATGTTAAGGAAAAACATTCTAGAGTTAGAAAACAAAGGTGAAGAAAATATTCTTAATTTGAGAACAGATGTTATGTCTATTCAGAAAGATATTAAATCAGATGTATCGAAATTACGATTCGACATAGATGGTTTAGTAGCAGATGTTGGCAAAATACAAGAATGGTCTACCGAAGTATCTTTCGAATCCTAGATTAAAGGTTTAGAAACGAATTTAGGTAATGATGTTAAAGGTTTGAAATCAGTAATTGGGACAGTCAAAGAGGACGTCTTAGGAAAAGTTAATTCTAACTTGAAATCCTTAGAAAAAGAATTGCTAGAATCGATACGAATGAAGTTGTTGGAACTTTCAACGCAGCCAGCATTAGGAAGTATCATTACGCTTAGGAAGAGGATGGTTGCATAGCTATCGTGTACATAATATGTTGTATATAGAGAATGCCTGAGAGTATTTTTTTCTCAAGACTGATAAAAAAGGAGATGTACGGGAGAGATGTACCCGATACCTAGTTGAGGCTATCGGCTACGCCAGTTGTGATCGAGCCATAGTTGAGATTTGTGGGCAAGGAGAAAAGATAGCGCTCAGATCGAGTCAGAAGAATGGTAGGAAATGACGTAGGAGGCCGAGGGAGATGGAGCCCCAACCCCTCAAACATATGGAATTATGGGAGAAATACTGGATAATTATAAAGATTAATTTGGAATAAAACCTTATCTAACCTCAGAAGGGAAGGCAATATCAAGAAATCTTATTGACAATAACTTGAAGAAAGGTAGACAACTCCTTAAGTTATGTTATGACTTTATAGCCGAAATAGTGTGGTCGAGGTTAGAGCTGTGACGTCAGACAGCGGAAGGAAGGAGGAAGTCACGTGGTAGGTCAGGGCGAGACGGCCGAACGCAGTGACACCAGCGAAGAGAAGTATTCCAGCAGTCCAGCTGAGTGGATCAAATCGTGCTATAATAGAACAGTTTATAAGGCAGTGCAATACTGAAAGTTACGTGCGGGAGAGAGTCGCTAGGCGAGGCCTGCAACGCAGTATTCGGAGTTCGGTTTTGGAGCACATGCTGTCCATAGGGCAGGTCATACAAGCCGATAACTTGAGCAAGGAAGCCGGTGTTCAGACACATGTTATTTCAACATCGCAGTCGTATTCACGTGAAACAGCAATGCTTTTTCAAGCTTACAATTTACCGGAGCAATACGCAGTATTACACTAGGATTGAGAAACATTATTTAAGCTACGTTCTCAATGTATAACAGCCCAGCGAAGCAGTATAATGAGGCCAGTATTCAACCTCATATTACACAAGGACAGTGAAGCGGAGCGTGTCGTGCTGTGGGCGACATTTTGTTACCATGCGATAGTCAACGAGTTGAACATTACTCTGACATTTTGTCAAGTTTGAGATGTTAGGACTTGTGTTTCAACAGTCCAATTGTGCAGTCCAGTTACAATTATACACTTTTATTATGGAAATTCAGATGGACTTGAACTTATTTCAGCAGTATCACAGCATATTTCATAATGCATTTGAACCGAAATATTTAAGGCGACCATGGGGCCGTTCCAACATTACTGATTTTGGCAAGTGAAAATATGTAAGCGTATGCACTTTGTGAATAGTGACACGTGCAGCATAATAGTTACATATCATGAACAGTTATGAAATATCTTAGTTACGAACACAGATACAGGGTGTCTGACAAATCAGTAGCCTACACTTTTGAAGCTACATTATTTTTCTACCAGTGCAATTCAGCCGCTGTGGAGACTAACATTATTATCGAATGCCCACCGAATAGTTTATGGAACAGTGGCATGACATATTCGAGGAATATGGGGTACTCTGTGTTTTTGAACTTTTGTGGAAGAGTTTGGACAATATCCATGATGGATAATTTTCAGTTCATCATGTCGTGCTAGGCGGATACGGAGACGTGATGGCATCTCAGAGCGATTGATTCGGTTCCTAACGAAGAGGATAAATATGACATCAAATTCACTTTAATGGAGATACTTTATCTCGTGTTACCCTCTGCTTTTGTGATATTTCAACTGAACTTCCGACACATTCCTTATTTTATTTCATGTTCATTTAACTCCACTCTGGCCTGGGAAGCCAGATATGCGATGTAATGGCAGATGGGTCATCGCATACCTCGGATGAACGGGTGCAGTACGGAAGGTATATTATATCCCTATCCCTATATTGTTATATTATTATTATAATTATTATTACAGTATATACTACGGAAAGGAAGACCCCAGAGGACTGGAAAAAGGGAATAATTGTCCCGATCTTCAAGAAAGGTAGTAGAACAGAATGCAGAAACTATCGGGGAATAACACTGATGAGTCATTGTGCAAATATGTTTGAGAAAGTTTTGGAAAGGAGAATTAGGACAAGGACAGAAGGAGGGATGAGGGAAGAACAACATGGCTATAGAGCAGGAAGGTCCACAGTGGATTTGATGTTTGCTGTAAGGCAGTTACAAGAACAGCACTATGAGTATGGAACAGATCTACTGATGGCCTTGCTGGACATTGAGAAAGCATATG
Source organism: Meconema thalassinum (assembly GCA_946902985.2). Classification (NCBI taxonomy): domain Eukaryota; kingdom Metazoa; phylum Arthropoda; class Insecta; order Orthoptera; family Tettigoniidae; genus Meconema; species Meconema thalassinum. The sequence goes on along the minus strand of OX336398.1, from coordinate 56,889,666 downwards.
ACATTGTATGCAGAAACAAATTATGGAAGTCCCTGGAGGATAGGGGAGTAGAAAAATGGACTATAAGGAGGATAAAGAAGATGTACAGGGGACGCGTGAGCTGAGTGAAAGTGGGAGGAGAGAGATCGGACTGGTTGGAACAGAGAAACGGCATGAAACAAGGAAGTGCACTGGCACCGTTACTTTTCATTGTGGTGATGGATGACATAATGACCCGAGTGGCACAAGTAATTGGGGAAGGAAAGATGAAAGCAATGGTGTTTGTGGATGATTTGATGATTTGAGGAAACTCGGAGGAGGAGGTACAGGAACAGTTGGACGTGTGGGAAGGAAAAATACAAGGATATGGGATGAAATTTAGCATAAATAAGAGTGAGATGGTGATCACAACAAGGAAGAAGGAAAGAACCACAACGGAAATTACAATTGGTGGGGAACAGCTGACGAAAGTGGAGAGTTTCAAGTATCTGGGAAGATAATGGAAGAAACGATAGAGAAACAAGATGTTCAGTAAAGAACATATAGCCTACTTTCTCCTAAATGCATGGGTATTGTTATAACTCTTTGTCCTTTTCAAGGAGTATGATCGAATGTTGGTTGAAGTAGCTTGTTGAAATACAACGTGCTATAGGGATATTAAACATGAATATGAGGTGCCCCTTGCTAGTGCTACCTCTGTACCAAATTCCGTTCAATTCAGTTTCACCGTGTTTGAATTGATAGGGGGAATCGATTTGCACACATACTTGGCCACCATCTGCAAACTATTGGGCTGATGTTCTTGCAGTTTGGTCTGAATATGTTTCCCACATAAAGATATGGTGTTGCAAAATTTGGTAGAGACTAGATTATTAGGTTGGTCGTAATTACATTTTAGCTTTTAACATTTGGGTGGCCACGATTACGTTTCCGTCAAGATAGCGGTGATATAAAACATGACACTGAGGTGCCCTTTGCTAGTGCTACCTCTGTACCAAATGTCGTTCCATTCGGTTTCACCGTGTTCGAATTGATAAGGGGAATCGATTTTCACACAAAGATGGCCGCCATCCGCAAAATATCAGGCTGATGACCTATTAGTTTGGTCAAAGGATGCTCCCTCCATAAAGGTATGTTGTTGCTAAATTTGCTAGAGATCGGATGATTAGGCGAATCGTAATTTGATTTAAGCTTTGAACATTTGTGTGGCCGCCATTACGTTTCCGTCAAGATGGCGGCGATATAAAACATGACACTGAGGTGCCCTTTGCTAGTGCTACCTCTGTACCAAATTTCGTTCATTCGGTTCCACCGTGTTCGAATTAATAGGGGGAATCAATTTTGACATAAAGATGGCCGCCATCCGCAAACTATTAGGCTAATGGCCTATTAGATTGGTCACAGGATGCTCCCTCTATAAAGGTATATTGTTGCAAAGTTTGGTAGAGATCGGATGGTTATGTTAGTCGTAATTTGATTTAAGCTTTAAACATTTGTGTGGCCGCCATTACGTTTCTGTCAATATGGCGGCGATATAAATCATGACACTGAGATGCCCTTTGCTAGTGCTATCTCTGTACCAAATTTCGTTCCATTCTGTTTCACCGTGTTTGAATTAATAGGGGGAATCGATTTTTACACAAAGATAGCCGCCATCCGCAAACTATTAGGCGAATGACCTATTAGATTGGTCAAAGGATGCTCCCTCCATAAAGGTATGTAGTTGCAAAATTTGGTAGAGATCGGATGATTAGGTTAATCGTAATTTGATTTAAGCTTTGAACATTCGTGTGGCCGCCATTACGTTTCAGTCAAGATGGCGGCGATATAAAATATGACACTGAGGTGCCCTTTGCTAGTGCTACCTCTGTACCAAATTTCGTTCCATTCTGTTCCACCGTGTTCGAATTAATAGGGGGAATCAATTTTGACATAAAGATGGCCGCCTGCCGCAAACTATTAGGCTAATAACCTATTAGATTGGTCAAAGCATGCTCCCTCCATAAAGGAATGTTGTTGCAAAGTTTGGTAGAGATCGGATGGTTATGTTAGTCGTAATTTAACTTAAACTTTGAACATTTGTGTGGCCGCCATTACGTTTCTGTCAATATGGCGGTGATATGAAACATGACACTGGGATGCCCTTTGCTAGTGCTACCTCTGTACCAAATTGCGTTCCATTCAGTCTCACCGTGTTTGAATTAATGGGGGGAATTGATTTTCACACAAAGATGGCCGCCATCTGCAAACTATTAGGCTAATGACCTAGTCATTTGGTCAAAGGATGCTTCCTCTAAAAAGGTATGTTGTTGCAAAATTTGGTAGAGATCGGATGATTAGGTTAATCGTAATTTGATTTAAGCTTTGAACATTTATGTGGCCGTCATTACGTTTCCGTCAAGATGGCGGCGATATAAAACATGACACTGAGGTGCCTTTTGTTAGTACTACCTCTGTACCCAATTTCGTTCCATTCGGTTGCACCGTGTTTGAATTAATAGGGGGAATCGATTTTCACACAAAGATGGCCGCCATCCGTAAACTATTACGCTGATGACCTATTAGTTTGGTCAAAGGATGCTCCCCCTATAAAGGTATGTTGTTGCAAAATTTGGTAGAGATCGGATGATTAGGTTAGTCGTAATTTGATTTAAGCTTTGAACATTTGTGTGGCCGCCATTACGTTTCCGTCAAGATGGCGGCGATATAAAATATGACACTGAGGTGTCCTTTGCTAGTGCTACCTTTGTACCAAATTTCGTTCAATTCGCATTCACCGTGTTCGAATTGATAGGGGGGGACAGACATTCAGAGTACACACACTCACACACACACAGACACACACACACACAGACACACACACAGACTCACACACACACATACACACACACAGACAGACACACTTTTTTCGCCCTGTGTTGATCTCATAAGTCTACTTTCATTTTTTGCAAAAATCGAAAGTAGGCTAAAAATGAGCGGGGGAGACAGGCAGAAGCATTCCGGAGGAGTGTGAGAAGCGTGTTATGGAGCAAGGATGTCCCTCAGAACAGCAAAAAGATCATATATCGGACGTACTACGTCCCTATCCTGACGTATGCCTCGGAGACCTGGGTTATGAAAGGAAGGGAGAAGAGCAAAATACAGGCCAGTGAGATGAGGTTCTTGAGAAGCAGTATTGGAGCTACAAAGATGGACAGAATAAGAAATGAGAGGACCAGAGAATTAATGAAGGAGGAACCATTACAGGATGGTATAGAGGAATCTAGACTTAGATGGTGTGGACATGTAAAACGAATGGAGGAGAAGAGGGTACCCAGGAGGATACACGAGACGAAGTGGGAAGGAAAGAGACTGAGAGGAAGACCGAGAGACAGGAGGCTGAAGGGGGTGGAAGAAATCGTGAAGAAGAGAGGAGAAGACTGGACAGCGGTGGAGGCTGAGATATGGTGGGAAGACAGAAGACGTTGGAGAGGCCTGTGATCTAAACAGACCCTGCCAGTGGCTGGAAACTGTGCAAGATGATGATGATTATGATGATACTATGGCCTACGATGACGAGACAGAGCTTATTTTGAGCCACTTGGAGTCAGAAAAATCCTCGGGCCCCCTATACAGCCGTAAAGGGTCCCCGAAAACTATATTTTAATGCTCTAAAACCAAGAGTTTCTGAGATATTCCCACAAAACTAATTTCATTTAATAAACTAATGTAGGAATGCAAGCCAGTAACCTTGACAACAGTGTCTCAAAAAGTTACATCCAACTTTCCATCTATTTCTGCAAGAAGTAATGCTACTCCATTTATTAAATTTCTGTGAAAGTTTGCAAATGGCTATAAGGTTATCACGGAACCAACAAAAACTGTAAAATGCATCAATGCTCTTAAGGGGGTTAAGGGGTACCCTCGATTTTTTCACAAGACTTAAACGTGTGATGTGTCGTACAGAAGGTCTATTATATCTTCAAACAGCAACATTATTTTCAAAAATTCCTGAATTAAAATAGTTCATTTTTTATTTTATTGTTTTGCTTTTAGGAATTTGGGCCATTGGAGGCTAAAAACCTGAATTTTCATGCACCACAAGCCTTTATAATTTATTAAAGGGGTCTTCCTCTGGATGCGGACTTGACACAACAGTGAGGGTCAGTTTTTATGTGACGTGTATTGCGTTTCGTCTACGAGGTTTTCAATTTTATTTTCACGTCAGGAAGTACACGTTAGGTAAATTAGTTTCTGAGCATATTTCAACTAATCATTTATCTTTGTCGACAAACAGGTTCCAAGCCCTTAACCATTGCAACAGGGTAGCTCAATTGATTACGTCTGGTTATTAATACTGACTACCGTTCGAAGAATGAGTACTTCTGCTAGTCTCCTTATACATTTAGGTATTAGAAAGTCATTTTTGAAGGCCATTGTCTGGAGCGTGGCACTGTATGAAAGTGAAACTTGGACTGTTGGTGCAGCAGAAAAGAGCAGAATTGAAATGTGGTGTTACAGGACAACTATAGAGTAACAAATGAAGAGCAGGAGAGGAGATATGTTTCGGTATACACATAGTAAGGCATCCAAGAAAATTAGTTATGGAAGGAAGGGTCGAGGACAAGAACTGTAGGGGTTGACCAAGGTTAGGTTGGTTGGTTGGTTCCTTAGTTTAGGGGCTGCGACAACGCGGTCATGTAGCCCCGTGTACTTTGTGTGTGTGTAGAATCTGTCTGATAACCGGCGTTAATTGTAATTGGCTGTATTAGTGTGTGTTATCTGTTTTTAATTCAAGTAAGGACTGCAGAAGACAAGTTCCTACTTTGGCAACCAACTTAAGAGTATTAATCAAATCTAATCTACAAATTTTGCTTCACACAACTGAAGTTAGTGAAAGGTTCTTTTACATGCCATAAATCTATGACCTGGGCTTCACTTCCCCTCCGAAGGAAGACATACTGAGATTTTTAACGCTCTTAGAAAAATCCTACTTCGGCTGGGTTTTACCCCGTGATCTTGGGCGTAGAAGCTCAGCATGCTATCGACTACGCCCCCGAAGCTATGTAGAGATGAAACGATTAGCTCAGAACAGGGAGGCTTGTTCTCGACCCTTCTTTCAATAACTAAGCTTGTTATTCCTGGGTTCACTCAGGGGGTCACATCTAGTGGGACGTGGGTTGGCGACAACGGGAACCCAGCTGAGTCCGGCATTGCTTCCACTTACTTGTGCCGGGCTCCTCTCCGTCTTCGTCTCTTGGTGAAATCTTTTTCTTTTCCGACCCCGACAGTAATAGCGTATCCGAGGCCTAGGGAGTCTTTCACTTTCCCGCCTTAATTGGCCCTTGTCTCATCTTTCCTGACCCCTCATTCTTCGAGGGGTCAGACCTCTTGTTTTCTTTTCATTAAATCTCCTGTCTTCTGCTCAAGGCCCTCAAGGAGGCAGGGTGTGTGTAGCCCCACCACTTCTGGTGCTCCCTGGATTGTGCTACACCATCAAGGACTCACGTCTGGTGAGTTCGGGAGTTGGCAACCCTGAGCTGGGTCCGGTTTTTCTCCTTCGTCCATTGCCTTTGGAGTGGTCCGTCTCCTCTTTACCTTTCCTATCTGCCTTTCCTGTCTCTCCTTTCTTCCAAGTCCCTTAATTCTCATTCTTCAAGGGTTGAGGGCATTTGCTTTCCTCCTATCTTTTGTTTCCCTTACTCTTATTAGCCTACTTTCGATATTTGCAAAAAATGAAAGTAGACTTATGAGATCAACACAGGGCGAAAAATTGTGTGTCTGTCTGTGTGTGAGTGTGTGTACTCTGAATGTCTGTCCCCCCCACATCAATTCGAACACGGTGAATCCGAATTGAACGAAATTTGGTACAGAGGTAGCACTAGCAATGGCCACCTCAGTGTCATGTTTTATATCGCCACCATCTTGACAGAAACGTAATGGCGGCCTCCCAAATGTTAAAAGCTGAAATCAAATTACGACCACCCTAATTATCTGATCTCTACTAAATCTTGCAACAACATACCTTTATGTAGTAAGCATCTTATGACCAAACGACAAGGTCATCAACGCAATAGTTTACAGATAGCGGACATGTATGTGTGCAAATCGATTGCCCCGATCAATTCAGACACGGTGAAACCGAATTGAACGTAATTTGGTACAGAGGTAGCACTTGCAAAAGGCAACTCAGTGTCATGTTTTATATCGTCGCCATCTTGACGGAAACGTAATGGCGGCCACCCAAATGTTAAAAGCTTAAATCAAATTACGACCTACCTAATAATCTGATCTCTACCAAATTTTGCAACAACATACCTTTTTGTGGGAAGCGTCTTTTGACTGAAATACAAGGTCATCAGCCCAATAGTTTGCAGATAGCAGCCATGTATGTGTGCAAACCGATTCACCATATCAATTCAAACACGGTGAAACCGAATTGAATGAAATTTTGTTCAGAGGTAGCACTACCAAAGGGCACCTCACATTCATGTTTAATATCCGTATAACACGTTGTATTTCAACAAGTTACTATAACCTACATTCAATTATACTCCTTGAAAAGGACAAAGAGTTATAACAATACCCGTTCATTTAGGAGAAAGTAGGCTGTATGTTCTTTACTGAACATCTTATTAGCCTATTTTCAATTTTGAAAAAATAGGCTTATGAGATCACCTTTTGTCCGTGTGTCTGTGTGTGCGTGTGTGTGTGAAGTGAGTGTGTGTCCCCCCTAATAATTTCTAAACGGCTGGAGCGATTTCAATGAAACTCGGTAGGTTCATAGCACTATTCCGGGTGACCCCGACCTTCAAATTTTGTTATGTCTCACCAATCCAACATGGCGGCTATGCAAAACATTTCACCAGCATTCAATATCTGCGAACCTATTCCCGATATCACCCTGGAATTTATTACGGTGATAAAGGGAACTTCTAGAAGTTAACGTATGTGACTTTTGAAAAACTGGTAACTACAAAACCAACATGGCGTCCACGCAAATTTACGACTTTTAAATAGACGTTTCTCGCGATTTAATCAACCAAACGCAATAAAACTTGATACAGTATATGTTTATACACATTGTAATGCACCGACATCTAAGTTTGTTCAATTGTTTACGTAACCACAAGATGGCGGCTGTGCGAAATATTTCACCGGCATTCTATATCTCTGAAACTATTAGCGGTATCACCCTGAAATTTTGTACGGAGATAAAGGGCACTACTGGAAGTTCATGTATAAGACTTTCAAAAACCGGTTAACTACAAAACGAACATGGCGGCCAAGCGAATTTGAAAATTTTAAATAGACCTTTCTCGCGATTTAATGTTCCAAACGCAATGAAATCTGGTACAGGAAATGTTTATACACATTGTAATGCACTGGTATCTAATTTAGTTCAATTGTTTACATAAACTCAAGATGGCGGCTGTGCGAATTTTAAAATTAAGTTTTTATTTCTTGTGTCCTAATCATGCGATCGAAGTGAAAGTTTGAATAATGAACCTACGCAATAATTTTACTTCATTGGTACATGACTGTATGACCTATATATTTAACAATCCAACATGGCGACCATCCGAAATATTTAGACGGCTCTGAATTTCTACGAATCTATTATAGCAATCAAACTGAATTTTTTGATGTTCATAGGGGCTATGAACTTAAGTTCACCTATAGGACTTTAAATAACCTGGTGATCACAAATCCATCATGGCGGCGACGCTAAGTATAAATATTCACATGGACGTTTCTCGCAATTTAACCATCCGAGTGCAGTGGCACTTGGTACAGTAAATCCTTATCTGAATGTTAAACCACTGGCACCTAATTTATTTCAATTGTTTCCATAACCATAAGATGGCAGCTGTGCGAAATTTTAAAATCTCCTTGTTACTTCTTGTGTCCTAATCATGTGATTGAAGTTTGAATGCTACACGTACACAATAATCTTCATGTAACAGTACATAACTCTAGGACCTACATATTTAAAATCCAACACGGCGACCATCCGAAATATTTAGTCGGTTTTCGATATCTACGAATCTATTACAGCAATCAAACTGAAATTTTGTATGTTGATAGAGGTACTGTAGTTAACATGAGTAGGATATATGAAAATAGGCTGTATAGTTCTTCACGGAACTACTTGTTTTTTGTGACATTTCTTCTTCTAGTTTGTAAGTCTGTAGTTAGTATTAGTTATAGTCTCCATTCTCATCTCATCTTTCAATATCACCCAGACCATTATGGGCCGATAACCTAGATGTTAGGCCCCTTAAAACAACAATTATTATCATCATCATCATCATCATCATCATCGTGTTATTCCTACCAACGCCGACGATAGCCCAATATTTTCCTGTATCTACCTTCTTTCTCCCCGTACGTTGTGAAAGTAGGAGGAGGGACATGAAATATGACCAGATGGCGAAAGTAGTGGAGGAGGAGGAGGGAAAAGGAAATCAATTATCTCCTCCAGACTTCATGGCCCTGTAATTCGTAGCGTCATCTATCTTAAATTACTCACCACTGTACAAGGTGGAGGTAATAGCCTGTTGTATTTATGTTGTACTAGGAGACCTGTGCGAGAAATCTCGCAAGTTCTTTAACCCTTTATGGGATAGTGGTCTCTATGTTAACCACCTGTCATACTATTAAGGACAGTTTATGCTTTCAAAGATGCTGATAGATGAATATTTTAGCCAAATTTTGAAACATTTTTATGCGGAAGTGCTAGTATTTCTAAAAATCAAATATTATATACGTATCTACTTGACGTAATGTGTTGGGTAGAATTAAACAAAAAATATTATTATTAACAAGAAAAGTACGCTCGAGTTGAGCATTAAATTACACAAATTGAAGCACATCTAAAATAACAGATTATTCTTTGCTATATTCTGTAAGCGATTTTGTCCTCTTTACGCATGTCATTAAGTGATATTTGTCACAGGTCTTCCCGCTCAGCACACATTGGCAATCTTTAGTCGGTTTATGGTATGTTTTGATATGGCATATCTTGTGATGGAATCCATGAATTACAGTTCTTGTGATAACCTGTCTCTGGGACTGGCATTCCTTCTTCCATCAGTCATCCATCATTGCTGAGGTGGTGTAGAACTCCATTTCTACCTCCATTTTCTTCTTGTCTCGAATGTTGACCAGATCCTGGTAGGGTCCTATAGATGGCAGCCAGTGGTGTAGTCTAACATCCTCTATAAAGTAAGTCTCCCTCATTAGTTCATAAACTAGCAGTGATGGCGCTGTTTTTGCAACTCCTAATACTCGTTTCATGAACAATGTCTTGACTTTTTCTTTGGCAGTATACTTGGGTGTGTGTTCAATTTGTCTGATATCTTGTGAGTTTGAGGCAGGGGCGTATATAAAATTATTTTCGGGGAGTGACTATCCTGGAAAATTGTGAGTCTAAATACCCAGAAATATCAACCAGTATCTTAGAGCATATAACTTTGTGTAATTATTTTAGATAAGAGTTAATTGAAAAATTCTAAATTTATAGGCTATAGCCTTCAATTAGTGGCAATACAAAAAAAACTTTTAAAATACAACACAACACACAAATAACATTTTACGCTTAATGAATTTTCTATTATAGCAAATATCTAAATATTTATCAATTTATTAAGCAGAAAAGTAAACATTTTTTTTTTTTTTTTACAAATTGATAATTTATGACTAAAAAGTACCGTACTGTGGTGGAATTCTAAGTTTTGCCTCACAAGGCTGGGTGTACCCCGTTCCAACCCTCAGACCAGAATTAAAATTTCTTAGCATAGCCAGGAATCTAATTCGGACCTCCGGGTCGGCAGTTGAGAATGCTAGTCACTGCTTCACGAGGTAGTCTAATTTCAATCTTAATATTGTTTATAACTTACAAGGAGAGGATACGATGCATGGGTCACCAATTCAAACCATCTTTAGCACACGTGTAGGTCATGACCAGGCGTATACCAGGTGCAAGTAGTAGGGTGCGCTTCTCAGCCGTTTCCGAGAAATTAATTATTCGCTATTTCAGTACGGCGTCTATGTGCGTTGTACGCTAGTAATTAGCCAATGACTGCGTGGTGCAGTGGTAATAGCCCTGCTTCGTAAGCGCGGGTTCGCTGGATCGAATCCCACCGGTGAGCTTTTGCATTGTGTTGTGTTGTTGTTGTTGTTGTTGTTGTTGTTGTAAACATTGGCAATTCGTACAAATGTAGGTGTCGTGAACAATGTTTATTTTGCAGTCAATTGTAATAATGTGTTATGTGAGCGGGAAAAGGGATTCTGAAATCATCGTATGGGGGTCAAGGTTTGTGACATTACATAATGCACAGTCGGGGCATTGCAAACACATTGGTATTATACACGGTCAGGTGTATTCTATTACATGTACCGGATTACATTTATACATTGAAGGCCCAGTCTGTTCCGTTCATTGCACGTCTGTAAACCAGCAGACCACCCCGTACCCCGCAAGCAATGACTCATTCTATGCGTATTAATTGGAAAATACCGATAGTAGTGGCTACGCGGGCTAAAGCGCTGCGTTAGGTCAAGGGGTCAAGCTCTCTGCTGACTCGGTAGACGCGTGGGTTCGAGCCCCACCGTCGGCTCTCCTTGAAATGGTTTTCCGTGGTTTCCCATTTTCAACACCAGGCAAATGCTGGGACAGTACCTACTGACAGGCCACGGCCGCTTCCTTCCACATCCTTGCCCAGTTTCATTCATCTTCATCCATTCCATCTCTCATCCCGACGCGCAGGTCGCCCACGGGCTTCGACTAGAAAGACCTGCACTCGGCCTCTCAGGAGGCTACACGACAAAAAATAAAATAAAAAAAGAAATTGGAAAATGCCAATGGTTACAAAAAGAAAGAACAGAAAACCACAACACACTGCAACGGCTCACCGGCGGGATTCGATCCAGCAATCCCACGTTTACGAAGGAGGGCTATTACCATTGCACCACGCACTCATTGGCGTTTGTTTTTTAGCGTATGGCTTTTAGTGCCGGGAGTGTCCGAGGACATGTTCGGCTCGCCAGTTTTGTAGCTGCTTCGAGAGAGACACCCAATGGGTGAGCTACAAGTACCGTTGGGGAGGAAAGTTGGAATGTAAGGACGAGGAGTTGGAAGGTAGCGGCTGTGGCCTATAGTTAGGGACCAACCCCGGCATTTGCCTGGAAGGAAGATGGGAAACCACAGAAGACCATCTACAAGGTTGCCGGCGGGGGGATTCGAACCTCCTCGCCTCCCGGATGTGAGCGACTGCCAGCAGTCATGCCGTAACGACCACGGCTAACTCACCTGGTATTGGCTAATTACTGCAATTGCAAATAATTAATTTCTCGGAAACGGCTGAGAAGCGCACCTTACTACTTGCACCTGGTATACGCCTAGTCATGCCCTACACGTGTACTAAAGATGGTTTGAATCGGTGACCCATGCATCGTATCCTCCCCTTGTTAGCCAATAAGTTAAGATTAGGGTACAACCAAATTTACAATTATTTTATGCTCTTACCAAAGCAACACATTCTTAATTTTTATTGGCTTTGGAGGGGGAGGGGCACAGCGTCCCCCTTATTATCGCCCATGGTTTGAGGTGACTGTAGTATTCTGTGCAACTGTAATATATTGTTACGATCAGAAATGAGGTAGGTGCCCCGAAACTTGAATTAAGGTACTATCCTAGCATTTCACTGGAAGGTGTTCTGAAAAAACACCCTAAGGATAGCCGCTGTTAGCACCGGGGTTCAAACCTCCGGATTCCTGATAACTTGTATCATTCTGTTGGCTATACAAGTGTATTTTATTTGTAAATGGGCTAAGATTTGGGTAGGAGGTGGCCGTGGCCTTTATTCGTTATACTTACTCATTGGAGTTTTAAGGCACGGAACAGTGAGGTCGGTCATCTGCTCCTATTGATTAAGGCAGGGGTTCTCAACCTTTTTCAACCATCGTACCCCTTTAGAAAAATTAAACATCCTGCGTACCCCCTACTAACCTTTCTTAGGTAGTAATAATTGTTATTAAAAATTTAAAAGGTTTTTAGTTAGTATGGTTTAACCTTTGTAATTTTATAAGGAAATATATTTTAATAAAACAAAATATAAGGAAAGTAGGATACCTTTACAACAAGTTAGTAAGAAAGTTGAGCCTGCTTCTTTTTACACAGTTGATCAATGTTCGGCTCTAGCTTTGTTAAATACAACCTTAAATCGTCCCCAACATTAAGCTTGTTTCTATACTTACTTTTTAGATAAGTTAATCTCGAAAACCCTCTTTCACATAAGTATGTAGAAGAAAATCCAATAAGAACCTTTACAGCAATAATTGAAAGTTCTTTGTATTCCTATCCAACACTGATCCAAAAATTTAACAATGCAACTTTCAAATATTTATTTTTTATTGTTGGATCACACGACAGCTCGATTAGTTGTTCTTTCTGGGAAGTAGTCAGATTGCTAGAAGTTTCTGTAGCAACTGAATTTGACTAGCTGAACGTGTGGTCTCTTGTTACTCATACACTTATTCCAAATGTTCAGTTTTTTTCTTCAAAAATATCACTTAAATAGGCCAATTTTAAAAGCCAACCAAAGCCATTGAGTACTGATGATAAATTACAATTGTGCTCGGTAAAGAAAATGAAAATGAAAATCCACAGCCTGCTTCCAGTCTCCGACCGGGTCAGGAATGGAATGAATGAAGCCCCCCTCTAGCGGCGAGGATATGGAAAGTACCGGCTGCCGAGGCCTGACGCACTCCTCTGGGGCAATGATTAAATGAATGACAGATGAAATGAAATGATAGTGGAGAGTGTTGCTGGAATGAAATTTTGACAGGGAAAACCGGAGTACCCGGAGAAAAACCTGTCTGCCTCTGTTTTGTCCAGCACAGATCTCACATGGAGTGACTGGGATTTGAACCACGGACCCAGCGGTCAGAGGCCGGCGTGCTGCCGCCTAAGCCACGGAGGCTTTTGCTCGGTAAAGAAAATATGCAATACTTTGTGGAGTTCAAATACACGCGCCGTAAATAACTCACACAGTAGTTACGGTATGAAGCTATGTGGATCGAGTAGAAGGATGGCCTGCTGCGTACCCCCTGAAATGTTTCACAGGTTGAGAACCCCTGGTTTAAGGTATCATCACAGCATTTGCATGGATTAGAATTGGTAGTCCGACACGATAACCACACACCCACCGTGGCAAGCTATAATAATAATAATAATAATAATAATAATAATGTTATTGGCTTTACGTCTCTTTTTAATTGCTGAGGCTTTTAGAAACGCAGACTGGCTGCGTGGCTCAGCGGTAACGTTCTTGTCTGCTGTTCCCATGATTTCAGGATCGAATCCTGCACAGTGAGTTAGCAGCGCGGCGTCTGTAAAAGCCGCAGAAGTTAAAAGAGACATAAAACCAATAACATTACTATCATTATTATTTTAGAGACGCTAGGTTGCCAGGATTCTGCTCCGAAGGGGATCTTTAACGTACCGATACATCTACTGACACGGCTCCCTCACATTTGCTCTTGTGGGACGTAGGTTGGCGACCACGAGACCCCAGTCGAGTCCGGCATTGCTTCCACTTATTTGTGTCAGGCTCCTCTCTGTTATCTTTCCTCTCGATCTCCCTTGGTCAACTCTTGTTCTCTTCCGACCCCGACGGTATCAGGGTATCCAAGGTCTAAGGAGTGTCGCACTTTACCACCATAATGGGCCCTTGTTTCATCTTTCCTGATCCCTCTTTCTTCGAGGGGTCAGACCTCTTGTTCTCTTTTCATGTCATCTCCTGCCTTCTGCTTTCTCCTTTTTCCATTGCCTTTGGGGCGGTCCCTCTCCTCCTTCCCTTTCCTGAGTCTCCATTCTTCCCAGTTCCTTATGTAGCCCCACCACTTCTGGTGCACCCTGGATAGTGCTACACCCTCAAGGGCTGACGGCTGGTGAGTTCGGGATTTGGCGACCCTGAGGGCTTTCTGAGCTGGGTCCGGTTTTTCTCCTTTTTCCATTGCCTTTGGGGCGGTCCCTCTCCTCCTTCCCTTTCCTGAGTCTCCATTCTTCCCAGTTCCTTATGTAGCCCCACCAACTTCTGGTGCACCCTGGATAGTGCTACACCCTCAAGGGCTGACGGCTGGTGAGTTCGGGATTTGGCGACCCTGAGGGCTTTCTGAGCTAGGTCCGGTTTTTCTCCTTTTTCCATTGCCTTTGGGGCGGTCCCTCTCCTCCTTCCCTTTCCTGAGTCTCCTTTCTTCCAAGTCCCTTAATTCTCATTTTTCGAGGGTTGAGGGCATTTCCTTTCCTCCTGTCTTTTGTTTTCCATTTCCTCTTCTAGTCTGTAAGTTTGTAGTTAGTTTTAGGTTTAGTTTCGTTTCATTTTCATTTTCACAATCACCCAAACCATTAGAGGCCGATAACCTACTGTCGACCAAAATATTATGTGTACTCGAGTTTGAAGGTTGTTAGTGAAGTAACCAATAGACCTACATAAAATCCAATAACATCATCATTTTTATCGTTCTATTTTGCGTTAGGTCATGTAGGTTTGGAATTTTTAATTTATATTTTAATATTTTTTGTCGCAGTTGAAACACAAAAAGTGCCCGTTTTTAAACGTGTTTCAACCATGCGTCACATTTAAGATTTATTATCTCACAAACCCGTCATCATATTGAATCCAAATTTTAACACAATATACATTGGAATGTTGTATAACTGGTTTATGAATTTCAAAATGTTGCGTGTTCAAGAAACAAAGTTGTTATCATTTTTGTAAGGTAACTTTTTCTCGGCTCGGGGTGGTTGAAAAATGTAGTTCTTGGTTGCGTTGTAATCCTTATTTGTCAAAAAGGTATGCTGTATGATTGTGAAATACGTAAATTAATTCACTTATTTTATATCGGTTTGTATTTGTACGGGGAATTAAGACATGGTTCACCAGCTAGCCGCTCCAGGAAATGCTGTACAGCGTTGCTGATATGGAGACCATCACTTCCGAGCGAGGCGCATCATGACGAGTGACGGAGCCCGTCTTGGCAATGTTGTACAGCTTTCACCGGAGCGGCTAACTGGTGAACCATGTCTTAATTCCCCGTACAAATACAAACCGATATAAAATAAGTGAATTAATTTACGTATTTCACAATCATACAGCATACCTTTTTGATAAATAAGGATTACAACGCAACCAAGAACTACATTTTCCAACCACCCCGAGCCGAGAAAAAGTTACCTTACAAAAATGATAACAACTTTGTTTCTTGGATAAACAAAATTTTGAAATTAATAAACCAGTTATAAAACATTCCAATGTGTATTGTGTTAAAATTTGGCTTCGATCTGATGACGGGTTTGTGAGATAATAATTCTTAAATGTGACGCATGGTTGAAACACCCTTAAAAACGGGCACTTTTTGTGTTTCAACTGCGATAAAAAATATTAAAATATAAATTAAAAATTCCAAACCTACATGACCTAGCGTAAAATACAACGAAGAAAATGATGATGTTATTGGATTTTATGTAGGTCTATTGGTTACTTCACAAACAACCTTCAAACTCGAGTGCACATAATACTTTGGTCGACAGTAAATGTTAGGCCCCTTAAAACAACAATTATCATCATCATCATCACATTTGCTCACCCTCAAATGCTAAATGACAGCGCCAAAATTCGATCCTGCAACCTTGGGATCAGCAACCAAGAAGAATGGGATACGTCTTTGTGGTGAATAAACGGCCCCATGGTGTTGCGGTAGCCTGCCAGCCTCTCGCCCGGAGGCCCTGGGTTCGATTCCCGGCTCCGTCAGGGAGGGCTGGAACGGGGTGCACTCAGGTTCGTGAGGCCAATTGAGTAGCTGTCTGGCAGTGAGGCAGCGCCCCGATCACGAAAATCAAGATTTACGGCCGAGGGGGCCCGATGCGCTGATCATGCGATCACCCCAATATCTGCAGGCCAAATGGCTGGGCAGCGCTCACTGGGTAGGCCTAGGCCCTTCATGGGCTGTAGTGCCAGGGGTTATTTATTTTTATTTCTGGTGACTAGTTTTTACGATCATATGCCCTTCCTGACGCCAATCTCACCAGAGGACTTAATGAGGGCTGAAGTGAATTGAAACTGTGCAAGTAGATACCAACAGAGATGTTCACCGAGGAAGCCCGGGGTCGATTCTAGGCTCTCCCAAAAATGTAATTCTGGTCTGAAGGCTGGAACGGGGCACATTCAGCCTCGTGAGGCGGGTTCAATTCCTACCTCAGCTATCCTGGAAGTTCGTTTTCCGTGGTTTCCCACTTCTACACCACGAAAATGCTGGGATAGTACCTAAATTAAGGCCACGGCCGCTTGCTACCTCAATTACAAATACCCACATGGGACTGCATGACCACGATGTCGCAAAGCTCCTAAATAATCGTTAACAACCAAGAGATGATTAAAAAAATCAATATAAATCTGCATTTTTTTCAAACAGCAAATTTTCAACAAAAAAAATGAAAAAAATTAAAGAAATAATTTAAAAAATTATTATTTTGGAAAAGAAAGTTTTCAAAACAACATTTCAGAAAATATTATCGAAAAAAAATATTAGAAAATTTGAAAAAAACATTTGAAAAAATATAATAGGAAATCAACTAAAATCCAGCAATTGCGGGGTTTCGCCTAGGATGACTGGTTTTTATTTCAGGAAGTTGGCAAGCCTGTGTTAGACGCAGCAAGGACGCCCTTTCCTGGTTCCTAAACATAAGCAAGCGAGGACGGAAGATTGTAGTTTTACGTGACGGTTCATTTCGCGATCATGATCCACGGAACCTCATTTTTACGTGGAATCTGAACGACAGGACATTGCATTTCACTTTGAAAACCCCCCAGGATCTCACATCTAGTGGGACGTGGGTTGGGGACCACGGCACCCCAGCTGAGACCGGCATTGATTCCACTTACAGCACTTGTGCTGGGTTCCTCTCAGTCTCCTTTCCTGTCGACCTCCCTTGGTCAACTCTTGCTCTTTTCCAAACCCGAAGGTATTAGGGTATCCGAGGCCTAGAGAGTCTTCACTTTCTCGCCTTTCCCGATCCCTCATTCTTCGAGGGGTCAGACCTCTTGTTTTCTTTTCATTATATTTCCTTTTCTCTCTAAGATTCCCGCACTGTTTTTGTTAATTGGCTCCCCATGTATCCAAATTACCTTTAAGCGAATTTTTTGAATCTACACTCCATTGTAGGTATTTTCAATCTACGCTGCATTTTGCGAGTAATTTCAACCTCAATTGCATTTTGTAAGGATTGACAATCCAACTTGAATTTTAGTGAGTGAATATTTTGAATCTACATCGCATTTTGTACGTATTTTGAACCTAACCTATATTTTGTGCGTGTTTTTCAATCTATTCCTTTTGGGAGTATTTTCCTTCTAAATTCTCTTTTGTAAGTGTTTTCACTCTCCATTTTGTGAGTCATTTCAATCTAAGTTCCAGTATTTTCAGTCTTACTTATTTTTAGCCTACTTTTCACATTTTGCAAAAATGAGGAAAAAATAGACTTATGAGATCGGGCAAATGTGTGTGTGTCTGTCTGTCTGGCTGGCTGGCTGTGTGTGTGTCCCCCCCTATCAACTTGAAAATGATGTCAGTGCTACCAACTGCTGAAAAATCGCAATTGAAATTTGAGCTCCACGTTGGATATCTTGGAAGGTATGAATGGGAGCTATTTCAAAATGGGCACACGTATAGATATTATTATTGCAGTTTAATTTCCAGGAGGCCATACATGGCAGTGTTGCCAAAATGATTATAAGCCTGCTGACAGGTCCAAATTTTAAATGCATATACAGTAACTTCTACACTATCAATTGGATTTCAACCAAATTTCGTATGTGCTATGTGTACATAAACAGATATGACTGAGCATATTCTTAAGAGCCACCAGGGCTGCCAACTGTTAATACATGCTCTCAATTTTTTAAAATCCAAATACCCATATATCAGAAAGTATGCAAGCCGACAGCTTTAAACTATGCACACGTATAGTATCTGACATTCTATATTAATTTGGAGTAACTTATATACGTCAGTGCTACCAACATGATTCTAAGCCTGCTGATAGGTCCAGTTTTAAAATGCATGTAACTTCTATACTAACTAATGGATTTCATTCAAAATTGACACAACAATAGATCATATTATTTCAGATTATTTCTGACCAATACATGTATGTCATTGTTGCCAACATGATTTTACGCGCGCTGTTAGATCCAATGTTTAACTGCATGTAACGTACATGCTATCCATTGGACTTCAACCAAATTTTGTATTCTGTTCCTTAAGAGATGGAACTAAGAATATATTCAGTCACCAGGGCTGCCAACTGTAGTTCTCTATTAGGCTACATTATGCCAGGTATACAGTATTTCGAACTAATTAGAAATTTCGATATTACCAACTTAATTTCGTCATTATTCTAGATAGATCCATATAGATTAATCATTGGCATGAATCTTAAATTTCAAGAAAAGTAGGCTCTTTGGTTCGTCACGGAACTTCTTGTTCGTTATGGGTTCCATTCCATTGTGATTTTCGCTATCACCCAGGCCATTAGGGGCCGATAACCCAGATGTTAGGCCCCTTAAAACAACAATTATCATCATCACTTTGAAAATCTCACATGCATAAACCGGGATCAAACCCAGTCTGCCGTGGTGAGAGGCCAACAGCTGTACCACCAGGGCCGGATTTACCGTAAGGCAAAATAGGCACGTGCCTAGGGGCGCCGCAGTCCAAGGGGCGCCGCAAGGCACCCCTTCGGTTAGGCAACCGGCAATGATCTTTTCTGTAGGCGCCCCGAAGGGCACCATCGTCAGGCGCCCTCTTTGCTAGGGTTTTAAATGTGCTAAGTTAGGATTATAGCAGTATACATGCTATAATAAATATTGAGAAATGAGCAGAGACATTTAGAAATAATATCGTGTCTTTGTCGCATGCCCGCCCATGCCCTTCCATTTCGCTCTTCGTTATGCCGCTCGACGCCCTTTCGTCCCGTTTCGTCCCGACAAGTGCGAGAGCGGAGCTGTGCTACGGTAGCTGGGTTTGCTTGCATAGTAGTAGCAACGAAGTGCCCCCCCGCCCTTGCCTGTGCTGTGTTGTTTTGTTGTGATGTGATCCGCAAGTAAATGTTTTAAACTATGGGCAGCAAAAAGTTGTCTGGTTACCAAAACCATGTCCGCAAAGCTGAAGAGGATACGAAAGCCGAGGTGACTCTATCAAAATGTCGAAAAATAAGTGAGATGTTTAGTGCGTATGAGAATCCTACACCTCCAACGACAAATTCGGATAACAATAACAATTCTTGCTCTGCGGTTCACGACATTGACTGCGATGGTGTTCAGCAACTTGAGGTAAGCTACCGTACACGAATTACTTTACGCAAAGTAGGCCTTTCCCAATAGGCGATTCCTTGATACACTGTTGCACAAAGTGACATACGTAAAAACTCAGACTGGTTTCGAGGCCTGCGATCGACATTTTAAAGTACTTTATTGCGCGCGTTCTGAAAAGTCCATCAGTGATTCGGTGGTCGGCACGATATGACGCTTGTCAAGCTCTGAGGGAAGGCTGGTGTGGCGTCGTGGCAGCTCTTGAGAGTATTCACGAAGACAGAAATCAAAAGGCAAACACTCGAAGTTAAGCCAAAGGCATCATAAGCAATATCCTACAATTATAAACTGCTTTCCTAGTTGTTTTCTGGAGTACCATTATAAAAAGATTTAATACTGTCAGCCAGAAGCTCCAAAAAGTTAGCACTAATTTGAGCACTGTGGTAGAATATTACGCTTCGTTAGCGGAATTTGTGCAAATTTTAAGAGATAATTTCGATGTCTATGAGAAAGAAGCCAAAGAATTAAGCGTTATTGCTCAATATTCCTACAACCTAAAGAGGAGACCAGAACGAAAGACTAGGAATGATGAGACAAAGCAAGGAGAAGATGTACCGTCAGAGGGCTCAGAAAATTTTCGCGTCAATGTATTTTATGTAATTCTGGATGTACTAAGTGCTGAGCTTAAGAGGCGAAGTGAGGCTTACAAAGTCCTCCATAAGAGACTTTATTTTCTAGAAAACCTGTTAGACCTAGATGGACCAATGATAAAAAAAATTGCTGACGATCTCTCAGAAATGTACGTGGATGACTTAGAAAGTGCACTGGCTGACGAGTGCTTACATTTAAAGGGACATTTAAAAATTGCAGATTTTAAAGGTAAGTCAGCCCCTGAGCTCAGCACTTTCCTTCATGAAAATGATTTACACGATATGTACCCGAACGTAAACATTGCTTTACGGATACTTCTCACCATTCCAGTGACCAACTGTTCTGGAGAAAGATCATTTTCGGTACTGAATCCCGTCAAGAACTATTTACGGTCAGTCACTAAAGAAGAAAGGTTAAACTCTATTGCACTCCAAGCGATTGAAAAAGATATGACGAAAAACTTGAACTGCGATGCCATAATTAATGAATTTGCCGAAAAGAAGGCAAGAAGAAAACTTTTGAAGTAGTTATCGTTGTGCTTGAGGCAGGCCCCGTTATGTCTTCATTCATGTTTTTAATCTGCACTTTAATTTCTCTAAAAGATATTGCAGGAAGATATGCAGTTGGCCTTATTTGTATTTTAGAGGCGCTTTGTTCAATTTAAAATGTCGTTCGTACCACTGCTCTTCATGCGTTTTACAATTAGTGTGTGTTCTACTATATTTTACTATATTTCGTGCTACCGCAGTTTATACAGCAGTAAATAATGTTTTTATTTCTGAAGCTACTCTTTTTTGTTGTTGTTGTATGAATTAAGGCTAGACGTTATTTTTGGAAAGGGTATTCATAAAGTGTTTTGGTTGCATAAAAGTTAAACTGTTTCATGTAGTTTTACTCCAAGCTGTTATTTTTATTGAATTGACTATGTTTTCCCTGCGTAAAAATTCAAGCATAAACTTATGCTGGCAGCCATATATCTGTTTATTCCTTTCTTCCGAACCTTACCTCATGCGAGTGGC
This sequence comes from Meconema thalassinum, assembly GCA_946902985.2. Taxonomy (NCBI): domain Eukaryota; kingdom Metazoa; phylum Arthropoda; class Insecta; order Orthoptera; family Tettigoniidae; genus Meconema; species Meconema thalassinum. Next base: position 56,868,662 of record OX336398.1, on the reverse strand, counting down.
TATACCTTATCATAAAAATCGGGGGGGGCTCAAGTGAGGAGGAGCGATCAATGGAGAGGTGCCTATAGCGTAACTTTGGGTAAATCCGGCCCTGTGTACCACCACGACCCCCTTAACATAAACACACTTTCTATTTATAAATGCAGGTGACGATCGAGTATTGTAAAATGGAACATACTGTATCCAATATATGGGGACCCATTATACTGTACCAGCCGAGAGAGAAAGTCGGTTATATTTCACAGGTTAATGCTGGGGTCTACACAATACATCAATACTCATTCTCTACAATTAACACTTCAAAACTTGATCTGTGTAAACATTTATAAGTCATAACCTTAGCTTTGCTTAAGGTGTTCGTTCCACAACTGATATTTAAAAAAATATACATGATGAAGATGATGATAATTGTTGTTTTAAGGGGCCTAACATCTAGGTTATCGGCCCCTAATGGTTTGGCTGATCGTGAAGATGAAAATGAAATGTAAACTATAACTAAAACTAACTACTAACTTATATACTAGAAGAAGAAATGGAAAACAAAAGGAGAATAAGGCAAATAAAGGACAGGAGGAAAAGAAATGCCCTCAACCCTCGAAGAATGCGGATTGTGGGACTTGGAAGAAAGGAGAGTCATGAAAGTCAGATAGGAAAGTGAAAGAAGAGAGGATCCGCCCCAGAGGTAATGGATAAAAGGGGGAAAACTGGACACAGCTCAGGAATCTCTCGGGGTCGCCAACTCCCGAACTCACCAGCCGTGAGCCCCTGAGGGTGTAGGAATATCAGGGGTGCACCAGAAGTGGTGGGGCTACATTCACCCTGCCTCCTTGATGGCCTTGAGTAGAAGGCAGGAGATAACATGAAATGAAAAAGAAGGCTGACCCCTCGCAGAAGGAGGGTGTCAGAAAAGATGAGAAAAGGGCCAATTAAGGCGGGAAAGGAAGGGACTCCCTAGGCCTCGGATACCCTAATACCGTCGGGATCAGAAGAGAAAAATAGGTGACCAAGTGAGGTCGACAGGGAAGAAGACGGAGAGGAGCCCGGCACAAGTAAGTGGAAGCAATGCCGGAATCAGCTGGGGCCCCGGGGTCGCCAACCCACGTCCCACTAGATGTGAGCTCCTTGGGGGGGGGGGGGGGGGTAAAATATACACTCCCGTACAGAAGTGTTCTGTCTATTTACCACAAATGTGCAGGTTATATACTGTAGATTTGTTAATCTAATTGATATTGATTTTAATGATCAACCGACAGCGGTAGCAACGCTCGCTAACGCGCAATATTCTAGGCCATAGGACCAAGCTCTCTGTGGACTCGGTAGACGTAGGTTCGAGCCCTACCGTCAGCTGTCCTTGAAATGGTTTTCCGTGGTTTCCCCATTTTCAACTCCAGGCAAATGCTGGGACTGTACCTTCTGACTGGCCTCAGGAAAAATCATTGGCCTGAATAAAGATTATTGATGAGTGACTACCCCCACTGTGTGTGACAAAACCAGGGGTGTTTATATTAGCCCACAGGGCCGCGCTACCAAACAATTAATGGTCTAGACAAAAACCATTGGTCTGCCGGATGCGATCTAGTACCGAATGCGTGGGGTTGGCAATACTGTACTTAATGCTAAAAATGGTGGAGTCGGCTAGAATTTCATCTATATAAGTCGTGATCCTATTTAGGATGATTGGGTGGGTCACAGACAGCGGAGGGGTAAACATCTATTACTATATCATCTCCAGATACCATTACTACAGGTATTTTGGCTGATTTCAGTAGTTTAAAGAATTTTATGTTCGACCCTGACTATTATATGTCAGAAAACTGTACTATGATGAGGCTCATTATAACACTATTTTTCATTATGATATAGTTTCTCCCACCAATCAGAGCTCAAGAAACAGATGTTTGACCAATTAGATAATTAGATGCGCTGAGTTCCACGGCCTTCTAGTTTAAGTTTCAACTGCGTGGCCTAGTGTCATAGTAGGGTTATCGAGGAGGCCATGGTCAAATACAAGGCATTCTCTGTGTCTCATGCGCTCTGTTCAGTACATATAACTGGCGAAATCTCGACAGATATTTATGAATATTTATGTTCGAACATAAAATACGGTAGTTATAATAATTATCGTCGAACATAAACTGTCGTATGCAACTCGCCTATAATGGTAATTAAGACACTCGTATGGAAATTATAAAACTCGCACACGCTCGTTTTATAAACATACTCGTGTCTTAATTATTGCCATTATAGGCTCGTTGCGTAATGTAATATTAATGCAGTAAAATTCCAGTTGTGTCCGCCATAATACGCATGAATTATGGGACAAATACTATATTACCAACCCCGCGCATACGGTACTACTCATCAATAGTCTTTATCCAGACCAATAGATTTTGCCTAGACCAATAAGTGCTGCGTTAGCTAATATATACTGAACACCCCTGTTTTTTTTCTGTCACGCACAGTGGGAGTACTCACGTATCAATAATCTTTATCCAGACCACTTGTTATGCCAATTAATGCTTTTTCACATAATTACAAGGTGTATTTTTTGTATCCCATATGTTGGTAACAGTAATAATGACGTCAATGTGTGCGCACCGTTAACAGTTGAAGAGACAATTGTCGTTGATTGAGATGGAAGCAAAAACCTATATTTCCAGCGCAGTAGTGATAATGGACAGTAATTTCAATTGTTAATGACTTCCAGAATATGAAATAAGGTATGAAAGGCATTATATTATCCTAGTAGGCTACAAGTGTAGAATCCAGGTTCACCACTGGTCCACTGCTGAACAATTACCGTTATTTGTTGGCAATCTCACCCTTGAATGCAATGGCCCTTTACATTTGAGAAATCCCCCTGTATTAATAGTAGCTATAGTACTCACATGTAGGCTATTAAGTTTAACATTTGTGTTCCATGACAGAATCTGAAGTCAACTAATTTACGTTAGAACACAAAAGTTGCAATTTCTTCTGTTGTACCAAGCGTGTATTTAATAAAAATCTGTTTCTGACGGAATGAAAAAGAGTTTACAATCACAATGAACTTAAACAAACATCAGTCTCAAGTGTACAGTTACAATCATCAAGGCTGTATATAAATTAGGAAAGCGACGGATCAAGTCGGCTGTGAATTTACTGTTGAATTGATAGATCAAGCCGCCGCTTGGATCGCTACTGAAATGGTATCTCGCCAAGATGTCCGTCTTCCTCGTGCGGTATTTTTGTAACTTCCATGCTAGGACAAGATTCAGTGCTTCAAACTGGAGCATATCGGATATATCGAGAGAGAAAGTTGGCTAATGTTAGGGTACACAAACAATATATCAAGACGCGACCCCTACCATTAGGAGTTTAATAAATGATCATGGAAATATAATGATCAAGTCGAGAAATATTGCGTAAGACCGATCAATTACATAAGGTCTGTAATCTAACTTCAACCTGTAATGTGTGGTGGCTGGCATTTAGCTTAAAATGGATAGAATGGTTTCCTCATATACCAACAAGTGAGGAATAATTAGGCTAAACCAGAACAGACACCTTTAACATTGATCAGTATGATTGATTCTAAGCTTTTTAAGACTAGTTATTAAACTGGTTCAGTTTAGGATCAAATCTGTCGAGAAAAAAACCCTCAAGCATTAATTCATTTTCGTTATGATGATTAATAAAGTTAATTGTGCGGGAGTTGTGTGATTATGTCTAATTCCTCTGTCACGTACTTTAGTATCATGTAGGCCTATTATAATGCTATGTCAAACTGTCTTCTCGTCAATTGGGACCCGGTTACGTGTTAGCTGATCCTAAAATTAACTCTTTTAATCGCACCAATTTGTTCTCATTTCTCAGCTGGAACTAAGTTGGCTGTAAATTACTCTAACACGCGTTTCTCGAAGATTACATAACCTAAGTTTTCTTTATTGCCGTAGTCACTTAGACTGGTCCAAACTGTAGAATAACACTGATGTGTTGGCTATTATATCATTACAGTATGGACGCTTAGGCAAAACCGGAAGAATGGATTTTCAAAAACAAAATTGATAAGGGGCAGCCTTAATTCACCTGTAAGCCGCTTGGTAGCACCAATTATGGACAAACACATGATAAACAGCTGGGTGCCGAATGTATATTTTATGTAATTTATTTAACACACTAGCTCTCTTTGTAATCAGATGAAAATGAAAATCCACAGCCTGCTTCCAGTCTCCGACCGGGTCAGGAATGGAATGAATGAAGCCCCCATCTAGCGGCGAGGATATGAACTGTGCCGGCTGCCGAGGCTTGACGCACTCCTCAGGGGGCAATGATTAAATGAATGACAGATGAAATGAAATTATAGTGGAGAGTGTTGCTGGAATGAAATTTTGACAGGGAAAACCGGAGTACCCGGAGAAAAACCTGTCTGCCTCCGTTTTGTCCAGCACAAATCTCACATGGGGTGACCGGGATTTGAACCACGGATCCAGCGGTGAGAGGCCGGCGTGCTGCCGCCTAAGCCACGGAGGCTTCTTGTAATCAGATATTTTAAGAAAATATTTAATTTGAAAATAGAAAATGTTAATGTTACTGAGTTTTAATTCTAAGAAGTGTGGAATTTAATGAATAACACCACATTCCTTCAGTCCTGTGGAGTCGCATTGTGATTGCATCGTAACGATGAAAGGTTAAGATATGTTTGAAATTATGAATTTAACACATGGTTTATTGAAAAGTGTGGGGGAAAGATGGTTTTTGTTTCGTAAACTTTTGCGGTTCAGTGGTCCAAATACCAAGTAAAAAGAAAAGAAAGGTTCTGTGGCTTTATGATCTCGAGAGGCACATGAAGCTACACGTTTGCTCTGCTAGTGAATGTGCCAATATATAACTGGTAAAGACACTATGTACAATGGTGTCGCAATCAGTCAAGTAAACCACTCACTCTAACAGTTGCTTAACCCCAATCAGACCTAACTTTAACCTTGTCACGACCAATAAGTTGGTTAAATTCCAAAATTAAATCACAGTATTGTTTTTAATAATTTCACGCAATATTTTCTTGAAACAAAATCGACAGGTTTTAAATCCATGATGAAAAAATTACATGGTAATGAGCTGATGAGTCCATACTGTATATGATATCTATACTGTGCCTGCGCGGAAAATATAAAACGTTATCCGCATCCGCCCCACACCCACAGGACTGTTATCCGCATCCGCCCCACACCCACAGAACTGTTATCCGCATCCGCCCCACACCCACAGGACTGTTATCCGCATCCGCCCCACACCCACAGGACTGTTATCCGCATCCGCCCCACACCCACAGGACTGTTATCCGCATCCGCCCCACACCCATAGGACTGTTATCCGCATCCGCCCCACACCCACAGGACTGTTATCCGCATCCGCCCCACACCCACAGGACTGTTATCCGCATCCGCCCCACACCCACAGGACTGTTATCCGCATCCGCCCCACACCCACAGGACTGTTATCCGCATCCGCCCCACACCCACAGGACTGTTATCCGCATCCGCCCCACACCCACAGAACTGTTATCCGCATCCGCCCCACACCCACAGGACTGTTATCCGCATCCGCCCCACACCCACAGGACTGTTATCCGCATCCGCCCCACACCCACAGGACTGTTATCCGCATCCGCCCCACACCCATAGGACTGTTATCCGCATCCGCCCCACACCCACAGGACTGTTATCCGCATCCGCCCCACACCCACAGGACTGTTATCCGCATCCGCCCCACACCCACAGGACTGTTATCCGCACACGCCCCACACCCACAGAACTGTTATCCGCATCCGCCCCACACCCACAGGACTGTTATCCGCATCCGCCCCACACCCACAGGACTGTTATCCGCATCCGCCCCACACCCATAGGACTGTTATCCGCATCCGCCCCACACCCACAGGACTGTTATCCGCATCCGCCCCACACCCACAGGACTGTTATCCGCATCCGCCCCACACCCACAGGACTGTTATCCGCATCCGCCCCACACCCACAGGACTGTTATCCGCATCCTCCCCACACCCACAGGACTGTTATCCGCATCCGCCCCACACCCACAGTACTGTTATCCGCATCCGCCCCACATCCACAGGACTGTTATCCGCATCCGCCCCACATCCGCATGACTTTTATCCGAATCCGCCCCACATCCGCATGACTTTTATCCGAATCCGCCACGCATCCGCAAGACATTTATCCGCACCTGTACGTTTGTTATCGGAATTCGCTTACATTACAATATTACAGTAATATTTTTAGCCTACTTTTCACATGTTGTAAAAATGAAGAAAAAGTAGACTTATGAGATCGATCCGGGCAAATGTCTGTCTGTCCGTTAGGGGCAGATGACCTCGTAGTTCCGCCCTTTAAAACAACAATAACTAACTAACTGTCTGTCTGTCTGCCTGTCCTTCTGTCTGTGTGTATTTGGTATCAGTAAAGAGCTATGCCTGAATATCTCAAGGCCATATTTGAAAATGACGTTAGTGCTACCGACTGCTGAAAAATCATAATTGAAAATTGAGGTCTATGTTGGATATCTCGGAAGTTATGCATGGGATTGTTCCAAAATTGACACACATATAGATAAGATTACATCAGACTTATTTACAGGAGCCCATACATGAAAGTGTTGCCAACATGATTCTATGCCTGCTGATAGGTCCAATCTTTAAATGCATGTAACTTCCATACTATCTATTGGATTTCAACCATATTTTGTAGGCCTATGTGATTTGCGGACCGGAGCAGATATGAATATGCATTTTTTTAGTGTCAACAGGGCTGCCAACTGTGGAGAAATGCACTTTATTATACATTTTTATCCTAATCTCAATATATCATAAAGTATGCAGGCTAACAGTTCTAAACTTTGCATACATATAGTACCTGCAAATCTAGGTTAATTTTCAGTAACCGACATACAACGGTGCTGCCAACATGATTGTACGCGTGCTGATAAATTCAATATTTAAATACATTTAACGTGCATACTATCTATTGGATCTCAACCAAATTTTGCATGTGCATTAAGAGATGGAACTAAGGTCTTCCTACTGTTGATATATGGTCTCTATAATATGAAGAAAAGTAGGCTCTTTAGTTCGTCACGGAACTACCTGTTAATTTATTAGTTTAAGTATTAAAGCAACACATTTAGACATTTGAGGAGAAAGTCGTTCCCCTAGGGTAAGTTATGTGTGTCATGCGCTATGTTTAAAATGAATGTTATACAGGTCCTACCAAAAGTTCACGGACACCTGCAAATTACATGATCACTATTCCTGTTCCTACACTTTTGGTCTCAGGCATACGAATTTTTACATGGCCCTAGAACGTGTTCCGAGGAACATTTTTTGAATTTATTATGAAAACACTGTTGGTTGACCGACTGAAAAACATCAAATTTCCTTACCTGAATTACAAATACACACACTAATACAGGGCCATCGAAAAATAATGCCAACATTTAAAAAAATAATAGCACCGAAACCCTTTATGATAAACGTGTAATTCTTTCACTGAACGCCAGCTGGTTAAAGTAAGTTTTGTTTTGGAGGGGACGTGACCTTGCTATGCGCACACTAGATGCGCAGTAGCCAAGGTAGGCCGGGGGTGCACGCGCCAATGACTTCACCGCCCGACAAACTGCACCTGATTACAAAGCTGTCATTCGATGGTTTAATCAGTTAAAGGAAACAGGGACTGTAGAGAAAAAAACTAGGCCAGGCCGACCACCAACATCAGCATTGAACGCACGCTTTCCCAATGGCTGGATTGGTACGTGCTATCATTTCAGGAGTAAATGTCAGGATTGCGGCAGAAATTCGCTCCCGCAGGTGCTCTAAATCCCAAATTTTTTCTGCATATACATTTTTTTAATGTACCCCCTGAAAGAAAATCCAAAGGGGTGAGGTCAGGACTTCATTGGCGCGCGTGCGCCCCCGGCCGACCTTAGCTACTGCGCATCTAGTGTGCGCATAGCAAGGTCACGTCCCCTCCAAAACAAAACTTACTTTAACCAGCTGGCGTTCAGTAAAAGAATTACACGTTTAACATAAAGGGTTTCGGTGCTATCATTTTTTTAAAATGTTGGCATTATTTTCGATGACCCTGTACAGCCATCACAGAGAAATTCAACTCACAGGGCTGCTGACCTCTTTGTTGCCACAAAAAGTAACGCTTTGGACCTCAGCCCAGAAGATACCGATACTTGGAGAATCGGTCACGGATGCCCACTGTGTTTTCTTCCAAAGAAAAAAAAGAGGATATAATACAGTCGTCTTTTTCGTTTTAGGAGAATAAAGTACGGCATTGTGTTTGTTTTGAATTCCTAGTACGTTAGCTGTTGATACTAATGGTACCTGACACCATTCAGCGCGCTCGCTACAAGGACGGGCGACCCCCCACAGACAGATCTAACATCAGCAGGAGAAAGTTTATACTCACAAATGTGGTGAAGGGTGGAAGAGTGACCGACCACTTCCGGTCTGCCTCGGGACAAGGTGGTTTAATTCTTGAAGAGGGGAGACGCTGAATTCATAAATATAATAATAAATTTATAGCAGCCGAATGGACAGGAAAGGTTTACAATATCAGGTTATATAGGTTTACAATTAGCTCACAGTTGCACTGTTCATTTATTTGTATTTATAAGGTCACTAACTTTAGCAGTGCATTGGTACCACCATAAAATATGCAAAAAGATGTCCTACCACGCCCCAAAGGGACTCTGCGTGTGCTCGTTATGTGACCAGTTCTGTGACACATACCACATCACACGATGTAAAAATAACCAGAAATCACTCTGTGAATATGGCAAGGACTAACATTTAAACTGAACAAAACATCAAACAGTGTTGCTCTATTTCACAAATGACATTCGATTCACAATATAATGACTGGTCATGAATGAATGCTTTAATGCACAATTTCATGATTGATTACTGGATCATGATGTTTTCACATCAATTACCTCTTTTGTAACATGTTTGTTTTACTAGTGTAAATCTATGATATGCACATTCGTGCGCTTTTCTGTTAATAATAATAATAAGGTCATTAAGAGACCATGTCCTGCTTTTGCATTGCTTGATGTGATAAAGTTCACACCTTTCACCACATACTTTACCCCGGCCGAAGCAGTCGATTTTTTAAGAGCGTTAAAAATCCCTCAGTATGCCTTCCTTCGGAGGGGAAGTAAAGCTGGCGATCCTATATCATAGATTTATGACATGTTAAAGGACTTTCCACTAATCACACCTGTGTGAAGCTAAATTATATAAGGTGCGTTCAAAAAGTAACGAGCCGGAGGCTGTAATGCGCAAACCGGTGACGACATCGGCTAATCGTGGCGTGTGTAACGAGGTGTGGTTCCGATCAGAGCGTGGAAGGTCACAGCCCGTCGCTAGAGGGCACGCGTGCACGTCACGTGACGATACAAAGCGAGCAGCAGCATGCATCAATCGTCCAACGCTGCAAGTCAAATTGTAAACAATGACATGGAGGAGTCAAACGAAGAGCAAAGAGGTGTTGTTCGGTTTCTGACAGCGAAAGGAGTAGGGGGAACGGACATTCATCGCCGAATGTCACAAGTGTACGGCGAATACTGCATGTCCCTTGCAAGGGTCAAGGCTTGGCACAAGCGCTTCAGGGAAGGACGGGTGTCGTTAGCCGATGATGCCCGGTCTGGGGCACCCCCCTGTATTACCGATGACAACGTCCAGCTGATTCGTGCACTCATTACCCAGGATCGCTGAGTGACAGTGAACGCCATAGCCGCCGTGGTCGGATTGAGCGTCGGAAGTGTGCACACCATCATGAAGGAACGACTGCACTTGCGGAAAGTGCGTGCCCAATGGGTGCCCCACAGTCTTCAACCACACCAGGAAGCATGTCGAATGGCCTACTGTCTTGGTCTTGGTTGGACGATTGATGCATGCTGCTGCTCGCTTTGTATCGTCACGGGACGTGCACGCGTGCCCTCTAGCGACGGGCTGTGACCTTCCACGCTCTGGTTGGAACCACACCTCGTTACACACGCCACGATTAGCCGATGTCGTCACCAGTTTGCGCCTTCCAGCCTCCGGCTCGTTACTTTTTGAACGCACCTTATATATAGGTTAAACATTCGACAAACGCTCTAAGGTTCCGACGTTCGTCGCCAGGAGCCGACTGCGGTGGCATTCGGTAATCAAGTTCTGAACTAGTAGACTAGTCGTTGACGGTGGCGTTTGGCGACAAAAGTAGGAACTACTTGAAAACAAAATCATGTCTGCAGTCCTCACTTGAATTGAAAACAGATAACACACACTAATACAGTCATCACAATTAACACCGGTTATCAGATTCTACACACACCCAAAGTACACGGGGCTACATGTCGCAGCCCCTAAACTGAGGAACCAACCAACCAACATATTTTACACACGCATCGGTCATCTGCTTGGTGATATTTAGTAATTACACACATTTTTTGGTGGAAACCATGAAACGCGTGCCCTATGATTGACTACTTTTGCGTTTGATTGGTGTTGGTCCATTGTCTATTTAACATGCCATCTGTTAAAAAAAAAAAAAAACCAACAACAACAACATTATCTATCTCTTTCTCCTTCTGTTTCTTTCTTCCTATTACTTCTGTATAAGCGCGTATACTTGGTAGGAATTCCTTGAGCCTTATATCCTCAAGGAAAAACGTTTCTTTTGTTAAGAATTCATAAGTAACAGGGCCAAAAATTGTGTGTCTGGCTGTGTGTGAGGGTGTATATGGTTGTTGTCCGTCCGTCCCCCTCCCCCGCCCCTATCAGTTGAAACACGACGAAACCGAATGAACGAAATTTGGTACAGCGGAAGCACTAAAGGGCACCTCAGTGTCATGTTTTATATTGCCGCTATCTTTACTAAAACTTAATGGCGGCCACTCAAATGGTTAAAACATAAAATTAAATTACGACCAAACTAATCATCGGATCTTTACCAAATTTGGTTAAAACATACCTTCATATGCTACATGCCCTTTGCCCAAAGTACAAGATCATCAGTCGCACCATTTAAAGATGGCGGCCGTGTGAGTTATGCAATCATTATAATTTATATCTTTGGACCCACCAATTCTGATTATCAAGCCGAGGTTGGTTTAATCTATCCTAAAGGACGTGAACCGTTGTTTTTTATAATTCTATATTCTAATATTACACATTATCAGTGATTTAAAAGAGCTGAGCCGTCTCTGTCACATGACAAGATGGCAGCTGACCTCTTGTGCCTGTCCTATAATTCAGTAGAATTATCCGAAAGCTTTCCAATCACAACCGGAGTTAGACAGGGTGATGGTCTCTCCTGCATTCTCTTCAACTGTGTACTGGAAAAGATCATTAGGGAATGGAGAACGACGCTGCCACCGGGAGCAGGACTGAAGCTTGGTTACAAGAGAGACAACATCTTCGTTCCTTGCTTAGCCTTTGCTGATGACCTCATTCTACTGGCAAATAATATAGAGGAGGCTACTGCTCGGGTCTAAGCTGTGTTAACCTGAGAGGAATGTGCATCGCGGACCAGGAGTAGTGGTGTTGACGAGTGATTCGGCAGTATTAAAGGTGCCAGGACGTTCTCAAAGACCGGGCAGCGCTTAGTATGAATGGTTATTGCTCCACGCGTGGCGAGGACAGTTCCACTGTCTTTAATAGTTGTAGACCTACATGTATTCAATAACATACATCTTATCAAGATTTGGCAACATCCCACAAATACACATTGCACTGACTTCAGACAGCACTTAGGAACAGGGGGGAGAAAGGGAAAAAACAGTTTCGTTGAGATAACATCCCATTTCAGTCGACCACAACTGGAGTAAGAGTGAACACAAAACTGCTCGTAGTTCCAGCGAGGAAGACAACCAGGTAAGTCGTAGCCTGTAATATTACAGTATAACCATAGTTGACTTTTTACAACCATATAGTCACTCCAAATAGACAAACTACGGATTTCTATCACCATTTTAGCATTTCACCTAGCATCATATAAACCACAATTAGCATACTCCGGCATTTGCAATACCAATACTGCAACTAAATAATTGTACATATTGTAAATATTTTCACTTGTATTTTCAAACATAGATTTTATAGCCTAAGTGTAATGGATCTGATGATGATCGCTTGACGATCGAAACTGGTCATCCTAGTGTATTTATTAATCTCATGTAATTTATTTCAGGATTAGGGCATAACCCAGCTCTTTTGGATACATTCTTGTTGACGAACTGAAAAGCACTTTTGCAACACATTTTGATGTAATGGCCCATTTGGAGAGTCTTGCCGCCTTGTTAACCATATAGGGCACATAAAAGTACACGTTCTAAGAGATTTGAATTTAGTGACTTTTTAGGGATTTCTTGTTGACATTTTATGTTGGTAGCACTTATTTAAAAAAAATCTAAATGACAAGCGGAGACGCTAGAAAATAAAGAATCGAAATTTTGAATGACTTTAGTAACTTTAAGGACTACTATCCTGCGACTATCACACTAATACAGCCATCGCATTTAACACCGGTTATCAGACAGATTCTACACACACCCTAAGTACACGGGGCTACATGACCGCGTTGTCGCCGCCCCTAAACTAAGGAACCAGCCAACCTATCCTGCGACCGATAGACTTACTAACTTTCAATAATAGTAAGTAAGGTGTTCTAATAGCAACATATAGATGTCTCTACTGTACAAGATGACCAACACTTGTTGCCATCGTAACCACGCTAATCACAGATAGGCGCACTAACTTTCAATAATAGTTAGTAAGATGTTCTTATAGCAACATATAGATGTCTCTACTGAACTAGATGACCAACACTTGTTGCCATGGTAACTACGCTAATCACAGATAGACGCACTAACTTTCAATAATAGTAAGTAAGATGTTCTTATAGCAACATATAGATGTCTCTACTGAACTAGATGACCAACACTTGTTGCCATGGTAACTACGCTAATCACAGATAGACGTACTAACTTTCAATAATAGTAAGTAAGATGTTCTTATAGCAACATATAGATGTCTCTACTGAACTAGATGACCAACACTTGTTGCCATGGTAACTACGCTAATCACAGATAGACGTACTAACTTTCAATAATAGCAAGTAAGATGTTCTTATAGCAACATATAGATGTCTCTACTGAACTAGATGACCAACACTTGTTGCCATGGTAACTACGCTAATCACAGATAGACGTACTAACTTTCAATAATAGTAAGTAAGATGTTCTTATAGCAACATATAGATGTCTCTACTGAACTAGATGACCAACACTTGTTGCCATGGTGCCCACGCTAATCACAGATAGGTGCACTAACTTTCAAGAATAGTAAGTAAGATGTTCTTACAGCAACATATAGATGTCTCTACTGAACTAGATGACCAACACTTGTTGCCATGGTAACTACGCTAATCACAGATAGACGCACTAACTTTCAATAATAGTAAGTAAGATGTTCTTATAGCAACATATGGATGTCTCTACTGAACTAGATGACCAACACCTGTTGCCATGGTAACCACGCTAATCACAGATGGGCGTACTAACTTTCATTAATAGTAAGTAAGATGTTCTTATGGCAACCTATAGATGTCTCTACTGAACTAGATGACCAACACCTGTTGCCATGGTAACCACGCTAATCACAGATAGACGTACTAACTTTCAATAATAGTAAGTAAGATGTTCTTATAGCAACATATAGATGTCTCTACTGAACTAGATGACCAACACTTGTTGCCATGGTGCCCACGCTTATCACAGATAGGCGCACTAACTTTCAATAATAGTAAGTAAGACGTTCTTATAGCAACATAGGATGTCTCTACTGAACTAGATGACCAACACTTGTTGCCATGGTAACCATCTTGTTTTTATTTTATTTTATCTGCACTGGTTTAAGTCTCCGTGGCTGAAATGGTGACGCGTTAGACTATTGATTGAAAGAGTTGAGGCTCGGATATAAAATTGTGAGAATAATTGGAGGTAAAAATGTTGTATATTAAAATAAATATATTTTAAATGATCACATGCCGGAATAAAACTTCACCTTTGTGTAATGGCCAGCAAACAAAGAAATAGCACGGTACTTTTTTCAAGCTATCTCGTATAACATAATTGAGGTGCGGTATTGATACCCACGCCACTTTCTCTACGTAATGAGGTCCTGCCTAGTTAGACGTCTGACCGCAGCGTCAGACAGGATTCACGCGGAATTACGACAAGAAAGGAAAATATACACCGCACTGCACCTGAGATTGACTCTTTTGTCATTGATAATGAGTACGTATACAACCTCAGGCCGGACTATTTCCCTGTTATGTAACACGGCTCTGTATAGCAGCCTCCATTTTACCCTTTCGTGAACGTGGGCTAGTTGATAACTGTTACAGAAAAGCAATTTATGAAACTAAACACCCACACTCTCGTACTCGTAGCTGATGGCCTAGATGTCCCAGATAAAATGTATTTATTTGCAAATGCGGATCCTAGGTGATATTATTAAAATAAAACTGTATTTTAATAGTACACAGGCTGTACCCGGAAGCGTGCACAACAACTTTCAAAAGTTTCATCGCTGTCACTCATTTGTTGAATCTACTCGTACGCTACCTGTTGTGAAATGGATTTACTAAGTCGAAACCCTTCCCTGGCGTGTACACAGTAACTCATCAATGATTCATCGCAATCGGATGAATTGTATATGCACGTATACGGGGTTTTGTTTAAACGATTCGTGCGCTGTCACTCATTTGTTGAATCTACTCGTGCGCTACCTATTGAGAAATGTATTACTAAGTCGAAGCCCTTCCCTGGCGTGTACACAATAACTCATAAAGGTTTCATCGCAATCGAAGAATGTTATATGAACGCAATAGGGGATTTTGTTGAAACGCTTCGCGCGTCGTCACCCATTTGTTGCATCTACTCTTGCGCTACTTATTGTGAAATGGATTTACTAAGTCCCCTTCCCTGGCGGGTACACAATAACTGATCAATGTTTCATCGCAATCGGATGAATAGTATATGAACGCATACCTGATTTTGTTTCAACGATTCGCGCTCCGTCACTCATTTGTTGAATCTACTCGTGCGCTACCTACTGTAAAATGTATTTACTAAGTTAGAAACCGTCACGTAAGTGTCCACAACATCTCACCCAAGTTTCATCGCTATCGGACTAATGGGATATGAAGACATAGGGGACTGTATTGAAACGCTCCGCATGTCGTCGTTCATTTGTCGAATCTACTCGTGTGCTACCTACTGTGAAATGTATTTACTAAGCCAGAAACCTTCCTTGGAGTGTCCACCATATTTCACCCAAGTTTCACCGCTAACGGCAGAATGGTATATGACCTTATACGGGACGTTGTTGAAACGCTTCGCGCGTCGTCCCTCATTTGTTGAATCAACTTGTGCGCTGCATATTGTATAGTGGATTTACTAAGCCAGAAATTTTCCATGACGTGTACACAACATCTCACCCAAGTTTCATAGCTACGGACGAATGGTACATGAATGCATACGGAACTTGGTTGAAACGCTTCGCGTGTCGTCGCTCATTTGTTGATTCTACTCTGCGCTACATATTGTAATATGGATATACTCAGCCAGAAACCTTCCCTGGAGTGTACACAACATCTCACCCAAGTTTCATCGCAATCGGATGAGTGGTATGTGAACGTATACGGGACGTTGTCGAAACGCTTCGCGCGTAGTCACTCATTTGTTGAATATAAACGTGCGTTTCGTATTGTAAAATGGATTTACTTAGCCAGAAACCTTTCCTGGAGTGTACACAACAATTCACCAAACATTTATCACTATCAGACGACTGGTGTATGACTTTATACGGGACTTTGTTGAAACGCTTCGCGTGTCATCGCTCATTTGTTGAATCTACTGGTGCGATACCTATTGTAAAATGTATGTACTAAGCCAGAAACCTTCCTCGGAGTGTACACAACATCTCACCCAAGTTTAATCGCTATCGGATGAATGGTATATGAAATTATATGGGACTTTGTTGAAACGCTTCGTGCGTCGTTGCTCATTTGTTGATTCTACTCGTGCTCTACCTATTTTTAAAGGGATTTACTAAGCTAGAAACCTTCCCTGGAGTGCACACAAAATCTCAGCCTAGTTTCATCGCTATCGGACGAATGGTATATGAATGCAAACGTGACTTTGTTGAAATGCTTCGCACGTCGTAGCTCATTGTTGAATCTACTCGTGCGCTGCCTATTGTAAAGTGGATGTACTAAGCCAGAAAATTTCCCTGCAGTGTACACATTTTACGCAAGTTTCATAGCTATCGGACGAATGGTATATGAATGCATACGGGACTTTGTTGAAACGCATTGCGTGTCGTCGCTCATTTGTTGAATCTACTTGTGCGCTATCTACTGTGAAATGTATTCACTAATTTTGAAACCTTCACGTAAGTGTACACAACATCTCACCCAAGTTTCATCGCTATCGGACGAATGGTATATGAACACATACGGGACTTTGTTGAAATGCTTCGCGCATCGTCGCTCATTTGTTGAATCTACGCGGGCGCTACCGATTGTAAAATGGATTTACTAAGTCAGAAACCTTCCTTGGAGTGTACTCAACATCTCACCCAAGTTTCATCGCAAACGGACGAATGGTATATGAACGCATAGGAGACATTCAGACACACCCACAGACAAACTATCACGTTACATTGATTTTTATATAGTCTATATAGATTATGCAACGAGCCTTTAATGGCTATAATTAAGACACGAGTATTTTTTATAAAACGAGCGTTTGCGAGTTTTATAATTTCCATACGAGTGTCTTAATTACCATTATAGGCGAGTTGCATACGGCTGTTTATGTTCGACGATAATTATAACTTTATTATACAGTATGTTTTAACATAAATATTCATAAATATCTGTTCAGTAACTAGAATTTTGTGATCGGGTGGTGCGGTAGGTAGCATATCTCTGTGTTCCAAGCTCTCTGGTCGACCGACGCATTCGCTCTGTGTGCTCCAGTGCCATATGTGCAGATCGTGAACCAGTATTCAGTAAAACTGTCACCGTAGTCGTATGAAATCAAAGCGCTGTGTAGAAATTGGGTTTGGGTATATTAAGGTACAGTGCTATTTCTTGTCTCATTTTCACCAGTTTATTTACGCGAACATATGGACGGTGCACTTTCGGTAATTTATATAGACATGTTGGATTTTGAGCGCATGCGCGAAGGTATCCTTATCTAATTGGTCAAACAGCTGTTTCTTGAGCTGTGATTGGTGGGAGAATCTGTTTCATAATGAAAAATAGTGTTATAATGACCATCATTATGATACAGTTTTCAGACATATAATAGTGAGGGTCGAACATAAAACATGTAACGTACCGGTACATAAAGAATAACGAAAAACTGTTACGCTGAATATTCTGTAGAAGGAAATAAATAATGGCACTAATTTTAAATGAGAATATAGACTATTAAATAGCATCCGTTGCTTAGGTGGCAGCACGCTGGCCTCTCACCGCTGGGTCCGTGGTTCAAATCCCGGACACTCCATATGAGATCTGTGCTGGACAAAACGGAGTACTCTGGGTACTCTGGTATTCCCTGTGAAAAATTTCATTCCAGCAACACTCTCAACTATCATTTCATTAAACCATTGCCTAAGAGGAGTGCTACAGGCTTGATGATGATGGTAATTGTTGTGTCAAGGGGCCTAACATCTAGGTTATCGGCCTCTAATGGTTTGGGAGATAGTGAAAGTTGAGATGACAAAGAAAACTATAACTAATACTAACTACAGACTTACAAACTAGAAGAAGAAATGGTAAACAAATAAAGGATAAGGCAAATAAAGGACAGGAAGAAAAGAAATGCCCTCAACCCTCGAAGAATGAGGATTGAGTGACTTGCAAGGAAGGAGAGCCATGAAAGGCAGATAGGAAAGGTAAAGAGGAGAGGGCCCGCCTCAAAGTCATAGCAAAAAGGGGACAAAACGGACCCAGCTCAGGAATCCCTCAGGGTCGCCAACACGCAAAGTCACCAGCCGTGAGCCCCTGAGGGTGTAGCAATATCCAGGATGCACCAGAAGTGGTGGGGCTACATACACCCTGCCACCTTGAGGGCCTTGTGCAGAAGGCAGGAGATACCATGAAAAGAGAAAGAAGGTTGACCCCTCGAAGGATGAGACAAGGGCCAATTAAGGCGGGAAAGTGAAAGACTCCCTAGGCCTCAGATACCCTAATATCGTCGGGGTCGGAAGAGAACAAGAGTTGACCAAGTGAGGTCGACAGGAAAGAAGATGGAGAAGAGTCCGACACAAGTAAGTGGAAGCAATGCCGAACTCAGTTGGGGACCCGTGGTCGTCAACTCACGTCCCACTAGATGGGAGCCCCTGGGAGGTATTAATTAAGTGTACAAAATATTTAATGTTATATTTCTTTCAGGTTAGGGTGATAATATATTTGTTTTTTTACGCCCAATCTAATTCGGCATTCTCATGTTGACCGACTGAAGAGTAATCCTATTAATAGATTACTTAGACCACACTGAAAAATGACTTCAATATTATAAAAACATTTATGTTCGACGGTGTCGAAATGTAAACATTATGTGTTAGAAACCTGTATCATAATGAGGATCATTATAACACTATTTTTCATTATGAAACAGTTTCTCCCACCAATCAGAACTCAATTAGATAAGGATACCTTCGCGCATGCGCTCAAAATCCAACATATTTCTGTGTTGTCAAGCAAAGTGAATGGTCTCTGCTTCCGGAGTGCCTTGGCCACGCATGCGCTCTGTTCAGTCACCAAAGTCAGCGCGCCCTGTTCACTAACTGAATTAACTGAATCCCACAGATATTTATGAATATTTATGTTAACACATATAATAAAGTTATAATTATCGTCGAACATAAACAGTCGTATGCAACTCGCCTATTATGGTAATATTGTTACGGCTGTGAGTTTGTGTCATCGCTCGCCGCATGAGTCACAACTGCCCCAGGGCTGGGCGGTGCCCTGCCTCGTGTATTGCGTGCGCCTTATGCAACAGGGCTACCAGGACAAAGGGATGGTCCAGAATGTTCGTGACTGAGCCAGCGATGGAAACCTCGAGAAGCCGTGAACCCTGGATGGATCTAGAAGCATTTATTGAGTCACCGGCCTGCTATATAAGAGCGACCTGTCAAGCAGTGGTTGTTGTTGTGTTTTACGAGCGAGTGCGAGCGCTTATCCTGAGCGACAGAATTGTGGAGACTTGCGAAACCCCTAGTGAAGCCGATTCTCTTGACAGCGAAGGGAGTGAGGAGCTTACAGGGGACTGCCTGTGTTTTGAGCGAGTGTGCTTACCTAGTGCGAGAGAGGTCATTGTGGTGAGTTGCAAAACAGTGAGTGACAGACCTAGTGCAGCTATTTCCAGCCAGCGTACGGGACAGGACTCATTAGCGAGAGGATTAACTGTGGTATGTTGACAAGTGAAAGGGAAAGTATTCTCGACGTGAGGAAACTGGAGTAAGGTAATAATTGCTTGTATTTGCTGTTGAGTAGTGTATCTTTCTGGCCACAATAAAGTTAATTATTTCTTTAAGCAGTAATTGGTGTTGTGCTTTCTACCCACCGTAATCCAGTTAACAAAAGTGCCACTAGGGGGGTGGCACGTAACAATATAATAATAATATCGTATGGCCTCGGGTGCCTGGTGCAAGCTTTGTTAATTGAAACCCAGAGGGTAGCTTGCATGTCGAATTTCGTCGTTCCTTTGAACGCTATGAAAGTCAAGGAGGTTAGATATCTAAACTCCTTGACACTAAAGTGCTTTCAAGTAGAGAATGGAGGAACTTTGTGTTGGCGGAAAATCCCGAGATTAATTTTGCCATTGTACACGGCCTACTGAATTCAAATGGGTTCTTTAACTTGCCAACAACGTATGACATGAGTGTCGTGATTTTTGTTGCCTTTCAAAAATCACGTACCATGGTCAGGAGCGAACCTGCAATCTTGGGGTTGGTAGTCCGACACTATAACCACTCACCCACCGTGGCAAGCATAATGGTAACTAAGACACTCGTATGGAAATTACAAAACTCGCATACGCTCGTTTTATAAACATACTCGTGTCTTAATTATTGCCATTATAGGCTCGTTGCATAATGTACTATTCAGTTAAATGATTGATTTTACCTCTCCTCTATACCTATACAATGTTAGCATAGGCCTACAGTATTTATAACACACAGGGGAAGATGACCTCACTGTTCCGCTCCATAAAACAATAATAACTTACTAAACTGTAGAGTCCGTCTCAAAAATCAAATCCTCCAGCGGCTCACAGCTTGTGGGACGTGGGTTGGCGACCACGGGACCCCAGCTGAGTCCAGCATTGCTTCCACTTACTTGTGCCAGGCTCCTCTCCGTCTTCTTTCCTGTCGACCTTTCTTGGTCAACTCTCGTTCTCTTCCGACCCCGACGGTATTAAGGTATCCGAGGCCTTTCCCGCCTTAATTGGCCCTTCTGTCATCTTTCCCGATCCCTCATTCTTCTAGGGATCAGCCTTCTTTTCTTTCCATTATATTTTCTTTTCCTCTTTAAGATTTCCACACTATTTTGTGAACTGGCTCCCCTTGTATCTAAATTACATTTTGAAATTTTTCTTTTTCACATTACATTTTGTGAGTATTTTCAATCTACATTGCATTTTGTGAGTATTTCGAATCTACATTCCTTTTTGTAAGTATTTTGAACCTCAACTACATTTTGTTCGTATTTTTTAATCTAACTTGCTTTTTGAGTTTTTGTTTTTTTTTTCATCAAAATTAGCCTACCTTTTGTAAGTACAGTATTTCCACTGTACATTTTGTGAGTCTTTTCAATCGAAGTTCCACTTTTGTCAGTATTTTCAATCTACCTTGGTTTTGGTTATTGTCATTTTCGTTATCACCCAGACCATTAGGGGCCATTAATCTAAATATTAGGCCCCTTAAAACAACAAGTATCATCATCATCATCATCATCATCAAAAAGCAAACGCGCTCCCACCAAACCGTCACTGGTTCCAATCCGGCCTATTTAACTTCCAATTGTTGTAATTTAAATTGACGTTCCCTGTACAAAAATAGACTAAGGTGCTTGTATTTTGATTCGATCTTAATGGTTAAACAGTGGATAAGATAGATCGAATGAAAGGTTTACCCCTTAGAGCGGAATGCAAGAAATAATTAAAATGGTGTGTGATCATACCTGATATTTATGTGACCCTAATTATGCAACATTGCGTCATTCTTCCAAGATACAGTTTATTTAATGGCTATCCAAAGTTTGTGTCATTAAAACACGCGTGAAAAACAATTTACGCCTTTCGAACGTTGGGTAATTCTAACTTAATCCTTTCATTTGAAATAGCTGTTTTAATAATAATCATAAATAGTGACTACTCGTTAATCGTTTAGGATTATATCTGTTATTATTTGAGTTATTTCAAGATTTATATTGGTGTAATTATTGCGAACAATAACAATATCCAAGGCCCCTTGTTCTTTCACTAGCGTAAGTCAAAGCCCACTCTTATCGGACGCAGGTGCATTTCATAAAGCTGTCGTTCTGTGACCTAGTCAAGGAGCTTGTAAAAACATGTGATGATTCATCGTAAACAGTGCTTTCTTTGGAGGCGTGTCTACCTTCTTTTTAGTTCATTTGTTCACAATGGACGATGTAGATAAAATGCGAACAAATGACTGTGTAGGTTTTCAACAAAGGAACTTCATTCCAAGCGATGTTAATTCCTGTACAACAATCATAAGTTATAAATTAATAGGGTTAAAAATCCCTCAGTATGCCTTCCTTCGGAGGGGAAGTAAAGCCGACGGTCCCATTTATGGCATGTTAATTACACTAATTACACATGTGTGAAGCTAAATTATAGGTAAACATTTGAATAATGCTCTTAGGTTCCAACGTTCGTTGTCAGGAGCCGAATGTGGTGGCGTCTAGTAACCCAGTTCTGGACTAGTAGTCATTGACGGTGGGGTTTGGCGGCAAAAGTAGGAACTACCAGAAAATTCAATGTATACAGTCCTTACTTGAATTAAAAACAGATAACACACACTAATACGGCCATCACAATTAACACCGGTTATCAGACAGATTCTACACACACCCAAAGTACATGGGGCTACATGACCGCGTTGTTGCAGCCCCTAAACTGAGGAACCAACCAACCAACCAATCATATAAATGAGGAGTGTCGGAAAATAATCCACTGCATTTGAGCTTCTGTGGGGAGTAGCCTACTAGGGAATATGATTTCAAATATTATAACTCAGCAAGTCCTCTAGGTTTGTGCCGTGTCTTGTGTGGGGTTTCGCCTAGGACACTAAGCTGGCTCATCAGCGGGCTCTTTGGTGTCCCCGCCTAATATAAAGGGAGGTGGCGCGCAGTTCGTCACTCCAGTGGGGGTCCGGGCGGGGACACCAAGAGCCCGCCGATGAGCCTAGCTTGGTGTCCTAGGCGAAACCCCACACAAGACACGGCACTAACCTAGAAGAATTGCTGAGTTTTAATTCACCGGCCGTGAAAGCCAATATACCATCTTTTTGGAAGCCTTCATAGGGAGGTTGAGGCTGCTTGAGCTTTTAGTTCTCGCAGTCAAGTGGTGCAGTTGCACCTAATATAAAGGGAGGTGGCGCGCAGTTCGTCACTCCTGTGAGGGTCCGGGCGGGGACACCAAGAGCCCGCCGATGAGCCAGCTTGGTGTCCTAGGCGAAACCCCACACAAGACACGGCACAAACCTAGAAGAATTGCTGAGTTTTAATTAACCGGCCGTGAAAGCTAATATACCATCTTTTTCAAATATTATACTTCAGTGTGAACCTTCTCTATCGAACGGAACCTCGCAAGGGCCGTATGGTGGATGGGTCACTGTATATCGCAGAGTGTCGAGCAAGGCACTGGTGCTAGCAGCAGCTTAGCGCCCAACCAGTTCAAAACATTTACACTTTTGACGTAACGTCAAATAAATTGTTGGAATACAGTGAAAAAGTGTTACAGTGAAAGGTGATGATATCGTTTTATCTCTCTTCTGCTGCAACGCTCTCTCTCTCTTCTTGAGGAAGATTTCTGTAGATTATAATTTATTTATGATCAAAGGAAGCCGAGCAGTAACGATTTCAGTGAAAAAATCGAAAAAGAAAACACATGGCGTCCGTGCGATTTTTAACCCGCCATCGGTATCGTTGTTAGGTTGCTCCTAACAAAAACATTCCTTATTAAGAAAAGTTTTTTGTTATAAGACTCAAACTCCAGGTATTCTCAAATGAGTATATGAGTCACATGTTTTGCTTTGTTATGCGATGGTAAGTCAGTGTCACAGGCTGTGTTAGGTGGCTTCTAGCCTCGATACCTTTGGCGTTACATTTTTTTTTTTTTTTTTCGCGTTCCGTGCTGGTGTAATATTTTTGTGAGAAGTGTCAAAGTGAAGTTTTAAAGACTAATAGGCTTAGTGAATCTGTTCTTTTGAGCTGGATTGAAGAAGAGGACGACGTATTGACGACCAAGACTGTGTTTCTGAATGTCTAAGTGATGCTCCTAGAGAACATTCCATGCATCAAACTGATACTGAACAATTCAACGATTCAGATAGGTTTTTTTAGCATATGGCTTTTAGTGCCGGGAGTGTTCGATTCGCCGGAGTTAGTAGCTGCTTCTAGCGGACTCCCATGGGGTGAGCTACAAGTACCGTCGCGTGTGGAGTGTTGTCTGGGGAAGGAAAGTGTGAATGTGAGTACAAGGAATTGGAAGGTATCGGCTGTGACTTATAGTTAGGGACCAACCCCGGCATTTGCCTGGAAGGAAGATGGGAAACCGCAGAAAACCATCTTCAAGGTTGTCGGCGGGGGGATTCGAACCTCCTCGCCGCCCTGATGTGAGCGACTGCCTGCAGCCACGCCTAACTCACCCGGTATTCAGATAGTGAAATGAGTGAATAGGGCAATGATAGAAAATATTGTTGTTTACAAATCATGATCAAATTTGTTGTTTAGCAATGTAATGCCAAGGTTTTTTGGTCCTTTTCATAATATTCAGTAATGTTTATGTAGATTTATGTGTATATAAAGGGGTAACATAAAACGTGTCTAAAAAATATAATTACCTTCTAAAAGAACGAAAATAATGTAGTAGTCAAAATCGTAGTAGTTAATTTTTAGGTAATAAACTATTGTGGATATATACAAATATGTAAGTATATACTAACCTAGATATATTAATAAATAACCAAAGACTAGTATAATGTATTCTAAATGCCAAGAAGAGCCCGTACAAGCACTAAATCATATACCAAGCTGATGTTAGGGAGCGCCTATACACGATAAGTTACCTCTCGCGTAAGTGAGGACAACGCTACCGATGGCGAGTTAACCTTACGCTGAGCAAACCGTTAAAAATATCTGTGTGCAATAAGTGTAAGAATTGTTCAACATGAAAAGTTCTACAACAAAGTCCCGGAGAGCATGTATCTTCAATACATCGCCCAATATAACTTAAGTGATTTTACGTGTTCATTTCTTCCAACAATCTCCATTCAAATACTGAGGCGACAGTTTACGAGCTGGCTAGGGGCGAGTCTATCACCCCAGTAGTTACAGCCTAGCTGGCAGGCGAACATATTAAACAGATACAGCCAGCAGCGAACTGTCGACTCGTGTTGATTTAAACCTTCTGAGAAGAGTGGTTGTGTTTGGAGTTTCCCTGGAAGTGCACCGCGGCTTTTCTTCATTTCGCCTGTGAACTTTCCGTTTCGAAAAATGTATAATTCCAATATATACGATGATGAAATTTCGCAAGAGCGACAGTTTAAAGAAATCAGTCCAAGAAGACGTATTCACGCTGAAATATCGTCGCGCGTCGTAGTTGAAAACACCCAATAATGTTTTAACGTATTTAAAAATCTTCATTGCTTACATGAATCTCAGAGTAGTTGCTGATAATGCCGTCCTTCATTTTCTAAACATATGTTTCACCAACATAGGAAGTTTTGGTACACTCGCTGTTATTCATCCTCACTGATATTTGGTATCAGTTCAGTTATTTCTTTCTCGAGAGCCTTCTGAGTACGCGGATTGTTTTATCATTTTAAATGATCTTGTCGACTTCATCGTTATGCTTTGGTCTACCGTTATGCGTTACGGTTACGGAGAGGAAATGTACTAAGGTTGCACTTGAGCGTATGACGTCATCATGTTGTTCAGTGCATATGCACCGAGTCTGAGTTTACTCCTGGGCCATGGCATTTTGCGATACGGAGACGGAGAGTATATGACGTCATAATGTTGTTCAGCGCATATGCACCGAGTCTGAGTTTACTCCTGGGCCATGGCGTTATGCGTTACGGAGACGGAGAGTATATGACGTCATCATGTTGTTCAGTGCATATGCACCGAGTCTGAGTTTACTCCTGGGCCATGGCATTATGCGATACGGAGACGGAGAGTATATGACGTCATCATGTTGTTCAGCGCATATGCACCGAGTCTGAGTTTACTCCTGGGCCATGGCGTTATGCGTTACGGAGACGGAGAGCGTACGACGTCATCATGTTGTTCAGTGCATATGCACCGAGTCTGAGTTTACTCCTGGGCCATGGCGTTATGCGATACGGAGACGGAGAGCGTATGACGGCATCATGTTGTTCAGTGCATATGCACCGAGTCTGAGTTTACTCCTGGGCTATGGCGTTATGCGATACGGAAACGGAGAGTATATGACGTCATCATGTTGTTCAGTGCATGTGCCCCGAGTCTGAGCTTACTCCTGGGCTATGCGATACAGAGACGGAGAGCGTATGACGTCATCATGTTGTTCAGTGCATATGCACCGAGTCTGAGTTTACTCGTGGGCTATGGCGTTATGCGATACGGAGACGGAGAGCGTACGACGTCATCATGTTGTTCAGTGCATATGCACCGAGTCTGAGTTTACTCCTGGGCCATGGCGTTATGCGATACGGAGACGGAGAGCGTATGACGGCATCATGTTGTTCAGTGCATATGCACCGAGTCTGAGTTTACTCCTGGGCTATGGCGTTATGCGATACGGAGACGGAGAGTATATGACGTCATCATGTTGTTCAGTGCATGTGCCCCGAGTCTGAGCTTACTCCTGGGCTATGCGATACAGAGACGGAGAGCGTATGACGTCAGCATGTTGTTCAGTGCATATGCACCGAGTCTGAGTTTACTCCTGGGCTATGACGTTATGCAATACGGAGACGGAGAGAGTATCACGTCATCATGTTGTTCAGTGCATATGCCCCGAGTCTGAGTTTACTCCTGGGCTATGGCGTTATGCGATACGGGGACGGAGAGCGCGTGACGTCATGCAGCAGAGTGCACCTCCCGCACTCAGTTCCCCGCGGGAAGCCTAAGTTAAT
Organism: Meconema thalassinum; assembly: GCA_946902985.2. Classification (NCBI taxonomy): domain Eukaryota; kingdom Metazoa; phylum Arthropoda; class Insecta; order Orthoptera; family Tettigoniidae; genus Meconema; species Meconema thalassinum. The sequence goes on along the minus strand of OX336398.1, from coordinate 56,842,162 downwards.
GGGTAATGGAGTCTGTTCGCTCGAAGCCCTCCTGCCTTTCTAACATAGCATTTGTAGCATGCGTCATTTGAAATGATGTAAAGTCTAGTCTTTCAGACTGACTGAATCTTTTTGTACTATTTTTTTTCGAGACTCCCTACGAGTAAAAATGGCACGGCGTTGAAACTTGCGAACACATTTACTGTAAGCCTTCTTCTTGAGAAGATAATTTTCCACCACGAAAATTCGATGTTTTGTTCTATACCTAACCATGCTCACAAGATACGAGGTAGGCAACAGTACTTCACACCAAGTCTTAATTATCTCAACTGAGATATCTTGAATCAAGCTATGACCGCATCCAGAGCTTCCAGACCCGCTGAATTGTATTTGTTGATAGATACTACCGTCGACCAAAATATTATGCGTACTCGAGTTTGAAGGTTGTTTGTGAAGTAACCAATAGACCTACACAAATCCAATAACATCATCATCATTTTCGTCGTTCTATTTTACGTTAGTTCATGTAGGTTTGGAATGTATAATTTATATTTTAATATTTTTTTATCGCAGTTGGAACACAAAAAGTGCCCGTTTTTAAGCGTGTTTCAACCATGTGTCACATTTAAGAATTATTATCTCACAAACCCATCATCAGATCGAATCCAAATTTTAACACAATATACATTGGAATGATGTACAGCGTTGCTGAGATGGAGCCCATCACGCGTCATGGCGCGCCTCGGAAGTGATGGGTTCCATATCAGCAACGCTGTACAGCATTTCCCGGAGCGGCTAGCTGGTGAACCATGTCTTAATTCCCCGTATTAATACAAACCGATATAAAATAAGTGAATTAATTTACGTATTTTACAATCATACAGCATACCTTTTTGATGTATAAGGATTACAACGCAACCAAGAACTAAATTCTCCGAGAAAAAGTTACCTTACAAAAATGATAACAACTTTCGTTGTTGAACACACAAAATTTTGAAATTAATAAACTAGTTATACAACATTCCAATGTATATTGTGTTAAAATTTGGATTCGATCTGATGACGGGTTTGTGAGATAATAATTCTTATATGTGACGCATGGTTGAAACACGCTTATAAACGGGCACTTTTTGTGTTTCAACTGCGATAAAAAAAATATTAAAATATAAATTAAAAACCTACATGAACTAACGTAAAATAGAACGATGAAAATGATGATGATATTGGATTTTATGTAGGTCTATTGGTTACTTCACAAACAACCTTCAAACTCGTGTGCACATAATATTTTGGTCGCCAGTAGTCACCTGGCGCTGACTCAACGCTCTTTTTTTTCGTCACACGGCTCTGGTGAGGTTCCATTCTATTGAGAAGGCTCTCATTGTATAAATATCTTCCATTAAATGTCTCTCAATCTTAAAAATAATTTGAAATGGCATCAAGTTATCAGTATTATATTCTCTAATATTTTTTTTTCGGCGCTCCTCAATTGGAACCATGACTTTTATAAGTGCATAAGTCCACTTTTGGACAATGTATGAGTTTTATAAGTATATATTCCCCAGGAGCTCACATCTAGTGGGACGTGGGTTGGCGACCACGGGACCCCAGCTGAGTCCGGCATTGCTTCCACTTACTTGTGCCGGGCTCCTCTCCGTCTTCTTTCCTGTCGACCTTTCTTGGTCAACTCTCGTTCTCTTCCGACCCCGACGGTATTAGGGTATCCGAGGCCTTTCCCGCCTTAATTGGCCCTTCTGTCATCTTTCCCGTTCCCTCATTCTTCTAGGGATCAGCCTTCTTTTCTTTTCATTATATTTTCTTTTTCTCTTTAAGATTTCCACACTATTTTGTGAACTGGCTCCCCTTGTATCTAAATTACATTTTGAAAGTTTTCTTTTTCACATTACATTTTGTGAGTATTTTCAATCTACATTGCATTTTGTAAGTATTTTGAACCTCAACTACATTTTGTGCGTATTTTTTAATCCTACTTGCTTTTTGAGTTTTTTTTTTCATCAAAATTAGCCTACCTTTGGTGAGTACAGTATTTCCACTGTACATTTTGTGAGTCTTTTCAATCTAAGTTCCATTTTTGTCAGTATTTTCAATCTACCTTGGTTTTGGTTATTGTCATTTTCGTTATCACCCAGACCATTAGGGGCCATTAATCTAGATATTAGGCCCCTTAAAACAACAAGTATCATCATCATCATCATCAAAAAGCAAACGCGCTCCCACCAAACCGTCACTGGTTCCAATCCGGCCTATTTAACTTCCAATTGTTGTAATTTAAATTGACGTTCCCCGTACAAAAATAGACTAAGGTGCTTGTATTTTGATTCGTTCTTAATGGTTAAACAGTGGATAAGATAGATCGAATGAAAGGTTTACCCCTTAGAGCGGAATGCAAGAAATAATTAAAATGGTGTGTGATTATACCTGGTATTTATGTGACCCTTATTATGCAACATTACGTCATTCTTCCAAGATACAGTTTATTTACTGGCTATCCAAAGTTTGCGTCATTAAAACACGTGTGAAAAACAATTTACGCCTTTCGAACGTCGGGTAATTCTAACTTAATCCTTTCATTTGAAATAGCTGTTTTAATAATAATCATAAATAGTGACTACTCGTTAATCGTTTAGGATTATATCTGTTATTATTTGAGTTATTTCAAGATTTATATTGGTGTAATTATTGCGAACAATAACAATATCCAAGGCCCCTTGTTCTTTCACTAGCGTAAGTCAAAGCCCACTCTTATCGGACGCAGGTGCATTTCATAAAGCTGTCGTTCTGTGACCTAGTCAAGGAGCTTGTAAAAATATGTGATGATTCATCGTAAACAGTGCTTTCTTTGGAGGCGTGTCTACCTTCTTTTTAGTTCATTTTTTCACAATGGGCGATGTAGATAAAATGCGAACAAATGACTGTGTAGGTTTTCAACAAAGGAACTTCATTCCAAGCGATGTTAATTCCTGTACAACAATCATAAGTTATAAATTAATAGCGTTAAAAATCCCTCAGTATGCCTTCCTTCGGAGGGGAAGTAAAACCGACGGTCCCATTTATGGCATGTAAATTTCACTAATTACACCTGTGTGAAGCTAAATTATAGGTTAACATTTGAATAATGCTCTTAGGTTCCAACGTTCGTCGTCAGGAGCCGACTGTGGTGGCGTCTAGTAACCCAGTTCTGGACTAGTAGTCATTGACGGTGGGGTTTGGCGGCAAAAGTAGGAACTACCAGAAAATTCAATGTATACAGTCCTTACTTGAATTAAAAACAGATAACACACACTAATACGGTCATCACAATTAACACCGGTTATCAGACAGATTCTACACACACCCACAGTACATGGGGCTACATGACCGCGTTGTTGCAGCCCCTAAACTGAGGAACCAACCAACCAATCTATAAATGAGGAGTGTCGGAAAATAATCCACTGCATTTGAGCTTCTGTGGGGAGTAGCCTACTAGGGAATATGATTTCAAATATTATTCCTCAGCAATTCCTCTAGGTTTGTGCCGTGTCTTGTGTGGGGTTTCGCCTAGGACAGCAAGCTGGCTCATCGGCGGGCTCTTGTTGTCCCCACCTAATATAAAGGGAGGTGGCGCGCAGTTCGTCACTCCTGTGGGGGTCCGGGCGGGGACACCAAGAGCCCGCCGATGAGCCAGCTTGGTGTCCTAGGCGAAACCCCACACAAGACACGGCACTAACCTAGAAGAATTGCTGAGTTTTAATTCACCGGCCGTGAAAGCCAATATACCATCTTTTTGGAAGCCTTCATAGGGAGGTTGAGGCTGCTTGAGCTTTTAGTTCTCGCAGTCAAGTGGTGCAGTTGCACCTAATATAAAGGGAGGTGGCGCGCAGTTCGTCACTCCTGTGGGGGTCCGGGCGGGGACAACAAGAGCCCGCCGATGAGCCAGCTTGGTGTTCTAGGCGAAACCCCACACAAGACACGGCACAAACCTAGAAGAATTGCTGAGTTTTAATTCACCGGCCGTGAAAGCTAATATACCATCTTTTTCAAATATTATACTTCAGTGAGATCCTTCTCTATCGAACGGAACCTCGCAGGGGCCGTATGGTGGATGGGTCACTGTGTATCGCAGAGTGTCGAGCAAGGCACTGGTGCTAGCAGGAGCTTAGCGCCCAACCAGTTCAAAACATTTACACTTTTGACGTAACGTCAAATAAATTGTTGGAATACAGTGAAAAAGTGTTACAGTGAAAGGTGATGATATAGTTTTATCTCTCTTCTGCTGCAACGCTCTCTCTCTCTTCTTGAGGAATATTTCTGTAGATTATAATTTATTTATGATCAAAGGAAGCCGAGCAGTAACGATTTCAGTGAAAAAATCGAAAAAAAAAACCACATGGCGTCCGTACGATTTTTAACCCGCCATCGGTATCGTTGTTAGGTTGCTCCTAACAAAAACATTCCTTATTAAGAAAAGTTTTTTGTTTTAAGACTCAAACTCCAGGTATTCTCAAATGAGTATATGAGTCACATGTTTTGCTTTGTTATGCGATGGTAAGTCAGTGTCACAGGCTGTGTTAGGTGGCTTCTAGCCTCGATACCTTTGGCGTTACATTTTTTTTTTTCGCGTTCCGTGCTGGTGTAATATTTTTGTGAGAAGTGTCAAAGTGAAGTTTTAAAGACTAATAGGCTTAGTGAATCTGTTCTTTTGAGCTGGATTGAAGAAGAGGACGACGTATTGACGACCAAGACTGTGTTTCTGAATGTCTAAGTGATGCTCCTAGAGAACATTCCATGCATCAAACTGATACTGAACAATTCAACGATTCAGATAGGTTTTTTTAGCATATGGCTTTTAGTGCCGGGAGTGTTCGATTCGCCGGAGTTAGTAGCTGCTTCTAGCGGACTCCCATGGGGTGAGCTACAAGTACCGTCGCGTGTGGAGTGTTGTCTGGGGAAGGAAAGTGTGAATGTGAGTACAAGGAATTGGAAGGTATCGGCTGTGACTTATAGTTAGGGACCAACCCCGTCATTTGCCTGGAAGGAAGATGGGAAACCGCAGAAAACCATCTTCAAGGTTGTCGGCGGGGGGATTCGAACCTCCTCGCCGCCCTGATGTGAGCGACTGCCTGCAGCCACGCCTAACTCACCCGGTATTCAGATAGTGAAATGAGTGAATAGGGCAATGATAGAAAATATTGTTGTTTACAAATCATGATCAAATTTGTTGTTTAGCAATGTAATGCCAAGGTTTTTTGGTCCTTTTCATAATATTCAGTAATGTTTATGTAGATTTATGTGTATATAAAGGGGTAACATAAAACGTGTCTAAAAAATATAATTACCTTCTAAAAGAACGAAAATAATGTAGTAGTCAAAATCGTAGTAGTTAATTTTTAGGTAATAAACTATTGTGGATATATACAAATATGTAAGTATATACTAACCTAGATATATTAATAAATAACCAAAGACTAGTATAATGTATTCTAAATGCCAAGAAGAGCCCGTACAAGCACTAAATCATATACCAAGCTGATGTTAGGGAGCGCCTATACACGATACCTCTCGCGTAAGTGAGGACAACGCTACCGATGGCGAGTTAACCTTACGCTGAGCAAACCGTTAAAAATATCTGTGTGCAATAAGTGTAAGAATTGTTCAACATGAAAAGTTCTACAACAAAGTCCCGGAGAGCATGTATCTTCAATACATCGCCCAATATAACTTAAGTGATTTTACGTGTTCATTTCTTCCAACAATCTCCATTCAAATACTGAGGCGACAGTTTACGAGCTGGCTAGGGGCGAGTCTATCACCCCAGTAGTTACAGCCTAGCTGGCAGGCGAACATATTAAACAGATACAGCCAGCAGCGAACTGTCGACTCGTGTTGATTTAAACCTTCTGAGAAGAGTGGTTGTGTTTGGAGTTTCCCTGGAAGTGCACCGCGGCTTTTCTTCATTTCGCCTGTGAACTTTCCGTTTCGAAAAATGTATAATTCCAATATATACGATGATGAAATTTCGCAAGAGCGACAGTTTAAAGAAATCAGTCCAAGAAGACGTTTTCACGCTGAAATATCGTCGCGCGTCGTAGTTGAAAACACCCAATAATGTTTTAACGTATTTAAAAATCTTCATTGCTTACATGAATCTCAGAGTAGTTGCTGATAATGCCGTCCTTCATTTTCTAAACATATGTTTCACCAACATAGGAAGTTTTGGTACACTCGCTGTTATTCATCCTCACTGATATTTGGTATCAGTTCAGTTATTTCTTTCTCGAGAGCCTTCTGAGTACGCGGATTGTTTTATCATTTTAAATGATCTTGTCGACTTCATCGTTATGCTTTGGTCTACCGTTATGCGTTACGGTTACGGAGAGGAAATGTACTAAGGTTGCACTTGAGCGTATGACGTCATCATGTTGTTCAGTGCATGTGCACCGAGTCTGAGTTTACTCCAGGGCCATGGCATTATGCGATACGGAGACGGAGAGTATATGACGTCATAATGTTTTTCAGCGCATATGCACCGAGTCTGAGTTTACTCCTGGGCCATGGCGTTATGCGTTACGGAGACGGAGAGTATATGACGTCATCATGTTGTTCAGTGCATATGCACCGAGTCTGAGTTTACTCCTGGGCCATGGCATTATGCGATACGGAGACGGAGAGTATATGACGTCATCATGTTGTTCAGCGCATATGCACCGAGTCTGAGTTTACTCCTGGGCCATGGCGTTATGCGTTACGGAGACGGAGAGCGTACGACGTCATCACGTTGTTCAGTGCATATGCACCGAGTCTGAGTTTACTCCTGGGCCATGGCGTTATGCGATACGGAGACGGAGAGCGTATGACGGCATCATGTTGTTCAGTGCATATGCACCGAGTCTGAGTTTACTCCTGGGCTATGGCGTTATGCGATACGGAGACGGAGAGTATATGACGTCATCATGTTGTTCAGTGCATGTGCCCCGAGTCTGAGCTTACTCCTGGGCTATGCGATACAGAGACGGAGAGCGTATGACGTCATCATGTTGTACAGTGCATATGCACCGAGTCTGAGTTTACTCGTGGGCTATGGCGTTATGCGATACGGAGACGGAGAGCGTACGACGTCATCATGTTGTTCAGTGCATATGCACCGAGTCTGAGTTTACTCCAGGGCCATGGCGTTATGCGATACGGAGACGGAGAGCATATGACGGCATCATGTTGTTCAGTGCATATGCACCGAGTCTGAGTTTACTCCTGGGCTATGGCGTTATGCGATACGGAGACGGAGAGTATATGACGTCATCATGTTGTTCAGTGCATGTGCCCCGAGTCTGAGCTTACTCCTGGGCTATGCGATACAGAGACGGAGAGCGTATGACGTCAGCATGTTGTTCAGTGCATATGCACCGAGTCTGAGTTTACTCCTGGGCTATGACGTTATGCAATACGGAGACGGAGAGAGTATCACGTCATCATGTTGTTCAGTGCATATGCCCCGAGTCTGAGTTTACTCCTGGGCTATGGCGTTATGCGATACGGGGACGGAGAGCGCGTGACGTCATGCAGCAGAGTGCACCTCCCGCACTCAGTTCCCCGCGGGAAGCCTAAGTTAATGGGTAATGGAGTCTGTTCGCTCGAAGCCCTCCTGCCTTTCTAACATAGCATTTGTAGCATGCGTCATTTGAAATGATGTAAAGTCTAGTCTTTCAGACTGACTGAATCTTTTTGTACTATTTTTTTTCGAGACTCCCTACGAGTAAAAATGGCACGGCGTTGAAACTTGCGAACACATTTACTGTAAGCCTTCTTCTTGAGAAGATAATTTTCCACCACGAAAATTCGATGTTTTGTTCTATACCTAACCATGCTCACAAGATACGAGGTAGGCAACAGTACTTCACACCAAGTCTTAATTATCTCAACTGAGGTATCTTGAATCAAGCTATGACCGCATCCAGAGCTTCCAGACCCGCTGAATTGTATTTGTTGATAGATACTACCGTCGACCAAAATATTATGCGTACTCGAGTTTGAAGGTTGTTTGTGAAGTAACCAATAGACCTACACAAATCCAATAACATCATCATCATTTTCGTCGTTCTATTTTACGTTAGTTCATGTAGGTTTGGAATTTATAATTTATATTTTAATATTTTTTTATCGCAGTTGGAACACAAAAAGTGCCCGTTTTTAAGCGTGTTTCAACCATGTGTCACATTTAAGAATTATTATCTCACAAACCCATCATCAGATCGAATCCAAATTTTAACACAATATACATTGGAATGATGTACAGCGTTGCTGAGATGGAGCCCATCACGCGTCATGGCGCGCCTCGGAAGTGATGGGTTCCATATCAGCAACGCTGTACAGCATTTCCCGGAGCGGCTAGCTGGTGAACCATGTCTTAATTCCCCGTACAAATACAAACCGATATAAAATAAGTGAATTAATTTACGTATTTTACAATCATACAGCATACCTTTTTGATGTATAAGGATTACAACGCAACCAAGAACTAAATTCTCCGAGAAAAAGTTACCTTACAAAAATGATAACAACTTTCGTTGTTGAACACACAAAATTTTGAAATTAATAAACTAGTTATACAACATTCCAATGTATATTGTGTTAAAATTTGGATTCGATCTGATGACGGGTTTGTGAGATAATAATTCTTATATGTGACGCATGGTTGAAACACGCTTATAAACGGGCACTTTTTGTGTTTCAACTGCGATAAAAAAAATATTAAAATATAAATTAAAACCTACATGAACTAACGTAAAATAGAACGATGAAAATGATGATGATATTGGATTTTATGTAGGTCTATTGGTTACTTCACAAACAACCTTCAAACTCGTGTGCACATAATATTTTGGTCGCCAGTAGTCACCTGGCGCTGGCTCAACGCTCTTTTTTTTTCGTCACACGGCTCTGGTGAGGTTCCATTCTATTGAGAAGGCTCTCATTGTATAAATATCTTCCATTAAATGTCTCTCAATCTTAAAAATAATTTGAAATGGCATCAAGTTATCAGTATTATATTCTCTAATATTTTTTTTTCGGCGCTCCTCAATTGGAACCATGACTTTTATAAGTGCATAAGTCCACTTTTGGACAATGTATGAGTTTTATAAGTATATATTCCCCAGGAGCTCACATCTAGTGGGACGTGGGTTGGCGACCACGGGACCCCAGCTGAGTCCGGCATTGCTTCCACTTACTTGTGCCGGGCTCCTCTCCGACTTCTTTCCTGTCGACCTCTCTTGGTCAACTCTTGTTCTCTTCCAACGTCGACGGTGTTAGTGTATCCGAGGCCTAGGGAGTCTCTTCCTTTCCCGCCTTAATTGGCCCTTGTCTCATCTTTCCTGATAACCCTCCTTCTGCGAGGTGTCAGCCTTCTTTTTCGTTTCATGTTATCTCCAGCCTTCTGCTCAAGGCTCTCAAGGAGGCAGGGTGTGTGTAGGCCCACCACTTCTGGTGCACCCTGGGTATTGCTACACCCTCAGGAGCTCACGGCTGGTGAGTTTGGGAGTTGGCGACCCGGAGGGATTCCTGAACTGGGTGCGTTTCATCCCGTTTTTCCTCTGACTTTCGTGCGGGCCCTCTCCTCTTTCCCCTTTCCTATCTGTCTTTCATGGTTCTCCTTCCGTCCAAGTCCATCAAACCTCATTCTTCGAGGGTTGAGGGCATTTCTTTTCTTCCTGTCCTTTATTTGCCTTATCCTTTATTTGTTTACCATTTCTTCTTCTAGTATGTAAGTCTGTAGTTAGTATTAGTTATAGTTTTCATTCTCATCTCATCTTTCACTATCACCCAAACCATTAGGGGCCGATAACCTAGATGTTAGGCCCCTTGAAACAACAATTATCATCATCATATAATTATATACAGTATATATGAGGGCGGATAGAGCCTCCGTGGCTTAGGCGGCAGCACGCCGGCCTCTCACCGCTGGGTCCGTGGTTCGAATCCCGGTCACTCCATGTGAGATCTGTGCTGGACAAAACGGAGGCAGACAGGTTTTTCTCCGGGTACTCCGGTTTTCCTTGTCAAAATTTCATTCCAGCAACACTCTCCACTATCATTTCATTTCATCTGTCATTCATTTAATCATTGCCCCAGAGGAGTGCGACAGGATTCGGCAGCTGGCAGAGTTCATATCCTCGCCGCTAGATGGGGGCTTCATTCCATTTCTGACCCGGTCGGTCGACTGGAAGCAGGCTGTGGATTTTCATTTTCATATATGAGGGCGGATCAAAAAGATTTTGCTCCTATTTCTTTAGCAAAAAATAAATACATACAGGCATTTACAAATATACGTGGACTACTGTTCTCTGTACCTTACACTATATTTCCACATAGTCTCCACATTTGTCCCATCGCAGCACTAATTTGAGATGCCCGTGTGGTAGAATTCAGCCGGCTGACTTTTGTCTTGGCGTCATCGTTGCACGTGAATCGCTGTCCTGCAGGAACTTCTTCAGCGGACCAAAAACGTGGAAATCACTAGGGGCGAGGTCCGGACTGTCTGGTGGGTGGTCCAGACTCTCCCAGGGAAATGGACGGAGCTTTTTGGCGGTTCTGGTTGCCAAATGTGGCCTCGCATTGTCATGACTACTGATGTAGCAAAAGCAGGTAATCAACGGTTGAAGTCAAGAAAACCACCTTGGCGCTCTGCAGTACTTCTTGAAGACTCTTCATTTAACATCTCAGAAGCATGGAAAACTATGTGGGAAGAATCATCAGTATTCAATGCACATCTGATTAAAAACCCTTCCAACCGGATAGAAGGTTTCAAACTCCCCAGACGCCAATGGAGAATCATTGACCGGATCCGTACAGGACATGGCAAATGTGGATTCCTGCTTCACAAATGGGGTTGGGTTACTTCTGCTAACTGCGATTGTGGAGCTACCCTGCAAACCATCGAACATATTGTTGGTGAATGTCCGCAACGAGCGTTCCAAGGATCAGTAGGTGACATTCATCATGCATCTTCTGCCTGGATTTAGAAGTTGAAAGCAAGAACTTGTGTTTATGACTATGTATATAACTGTATATAACTTTATATGTAGTGTATATAACTTTTATTTTAACTCTGTATCATCATACGATAAATAAATAATAATAATTGTCATGACAATTGGTAAAACTAGATTTTACGATAATTCACGCGTCTTATAGTGGACAAAGCTGGAATTTTATTATATAAATCGTGATCTAAAGAGAGAATTGTGAGCAGAGGTGTTAACATTTATTATTAACTTACATCATTTCCTGACTTATTTTTCATCAACTTCTTCTTCTTCTTCTTTCGTTTCACCCTCTTCGGGGCACGTTGAATCAATCATTTCTCTGTGTGTTATTCTTTCCTTAGTCCTCAGTATCTCTTCATTCTTTCTGATCTTCTTTTCCTCTCTTCTTCCGAGATGATGGATTTGTATTCTAGTGAAGATTTGTCTTGGAATCTTATATTTTCGTCTTCAGTAATTATTTTAGCCTTTCGATTGAGTAACTTAGTGAACTGTCTGTAATTTTTAATTCTACTGCGTCTTTTTGAGTTTCTTTAAACCTTGTGGGTTTTGTTTTACGTTTACGGAATAAGTCAAGGATTTGTATGGTTAATCTATTCGAGTTTATTCTTAGAAGATCCTCCTTTTTCGCATTGTATCTGAGTGTGTTTCAATTACCTTGTATAGAGTATGTATGGTACTCGTATATCTTCTCATTATTCTGAAATTTTGCTCCTATGAGTTTTCATAAAATTTCATTTTTCACCATTTGAATAGGTTTTCTTTTGGCTAATTTCAGTAATTTAATAGTACATTATGCAACGAGCCTATAATGGCAATAATTAAGACACGAGTATGTTTATAAAACGAGCGTAAGCGAGTTTTATAATTTCCATACGAGTGTCTTAATTACCATTATAGGCGAGTTGCATACGACTGTTTATGTTCGACGATAATTAGTATAACTATGTTATGTTCGAAAATAAATGTTCATAAATATCTGTCGAGATTTCGCCAGTTTTATGTACTGAACAGAGCGCACGACACGCAGAGATTGCCATGTATTTGACCATGGCCTCCACGATTACCCTACTATGACACTAGGCCAGGCAGTGAAATTTAAATTAGAAGGGCGTCGAACTCAGCGCATCTAATTGGTCAAACAACTGTTTCTTGAGCCTTGATGGGTGGGGAAACTGTTTCATAATGAAAAATAGTGTTATAATGAGCCTCATTATAGTATAGTTTTCTGACATATAATAGTCAGGGTCGAACATAAAAAAATATCTCACGACTAGCTCTCATTCAGCGTTAACTATCATTTTAACCTTAGTTCAGCGGATTCGGTGGCGTAGTCAGTAGCATGCTGAGCTTCTGTGCCCAAGATAGCGGGTTCAAACCCGGCCGAAGCCGTCGGATTTTTTAAGAACGTTAACAATCCCTCAGTATGCATTCCTTTGGAGGGGAAGTAAAGCCAGCGGTCCCATGTCATAGATTTATGGCATGTTAAAGAACCTTCCACTAATTACACCTGTGTAAAGCTAAATTGGATAGGTTGAGAATGTAAACAACGCTCTTAGGTTTCTACGTTCGTTGCCAAGAGCCGACTGCGGTGGCTTCTAGTAGCTAAGTTCTGAACTTGGCCTAGTAGTCATTGACGGTGGCGCTTGGCGGCAAAAGTAGGAACTATTTGAAAAATTCTAAATTGCAGTACTTAAATTTAAAAAAAAAAGCAGATAAGACACACTAATACAGTCATCATAATTATCACCGGTTATCAGACAGATTCTACACACAACCAAAGTATACGGGGCTACATGACCGCGTTGTCACAGCCCGTAAACTTAAGAACCAATCAACCGCATCGCTGCCATGTTGTGTAGTCTTTGGAAGTAGTTTCTTTGACCTTGAGCAAAGCCAAAGTCACCCCTACAGCCGGTAACTAGCGGTGCTCGGGTCACGTGTGCGTGTCCCCACATCGTGCGATCTATTTTGTCTAAATTTGTGTTAATTATTATAATTATTATTATTATTATTATTATTAATATTATTATTATTATTATTATTATTATCGTGTTCTCCCAAGTCTTGTGTTATAATACGGCTCTTTGAATTTTGCAGTAATGGTGCGGGTTGGAGTCCAATATTGTATGTGTGAGCATCCAGCTCTGAGGGTGAGTGAATTATATTATACTTTTTCTTTTTCTATTTTGATATTAGTGTTAGAATGATTCCACAAATTGTCATGCCTATACAGATATACCTTGCCCTTTCATTAGTTCTGAACAAGGCCAGAACGTGGCTTTTACATACAGTAGAACTCCAATTATCCGAATCAATCGCGACCGAACTCCATCCGTTAATTCTCATGTATCCTGAGTGACCCAAAGTTATTTTCCTTCCACTTTTTAAGTCAATTCTTTGCTTTCTCCCAAAGCATTCTTCTAAAGATTTTGTTACATTATATTCTTAAGTTCACATTGATTGGAATTCTTCATTAGTACGTACCATATCTAGACTCTATATACAGGATGATTCATAATTCCTATTAAAAACTTCTGGTGGTTGTAGAGGGGTCTAAGTAGATCACAGTGTGAATAGGAATCCTTGTCCGGACATTTATCGTTTCGATACCAAATCGATTTGAAGATGACTTTCATTTTACATCGCCCGCTTCACGGAATGCAAATAACATTGGCTGAGGCACGGTCGACTCTAGAAAGGTCGGAAGGTTCAACCTGACAACACTCTAGCTACGGCTATTGTCAGTCATACTTCGTCACGAGCGCCTGAACTGAAACAGCTGTTTGCTAACCAGGGAGGCGACAAAAACTACGGAATTAATATTGGGCAAACATAATGTACATGTTTAATAACAAAACATCTGTTGATGTTTATTTACACATGACCAGTCTTACAATCGGAAATAAATGAATAACGTGCATATGATCGTGAAAAGTTGTTATAAGAGCCAAGCAGCTGATATAAGGCATGAGTGATACGGAAATAATTTACCAACATAAAAGTGTTTAGCAAAATAAAGACAATTATTTTGGTTTCTTTTCGTATTTTACTACTCTGAAGTATGGCAATAAATAATAATAATTTGGAGTAAGTAGATGCATTTGAGGGTTATGTGATGCAAAAATGTAGGCTATCTCCCATAACATCTTCACACTGTAGGCCTATAAGAAACCCCCGATTCCACCGCACATGTTGGTAGATAATTTACTACCATTATAGATATAGTCTGTTGCTGCTGGTATTCCATAACTGTATCAGATTACTTCTGTTTCCTTCCTAAAGTGCTGCAACTTTCTCTTCCCATAACCAAGTTTGCTGACATCAACAGCATCATTCCTTGCCTGTGAATAATTGTTTCGCAATACAGTGGCAATAACTGAAAGTATTTATTCACTTAATTGACTAATTTATGCAATCTACAAAGCATTTAGAAGGTTCCCTAATCCAGGCCTGGCGCAGATTTTCGTCACTTGGGAACCTAAACACTGGTGTGTAGCCTCCCTTACTTGGTTAATTTGCATTTCAGTTGTTACGGTGCCGAAACATTCCAGGAAAATCAAAGTTTAAAACATGAAGTACGATATGTGATAATTCCATGTACCGTAGGCATTTAAAAATACCATATTTTCCAGATACAAAGCACACTCGTCAGTGTGTTCTCGATTAGAGATTACAGTAAAAAAAACTCATCTGGAAGGGTAATATAAACACTACTATAAAGCGTATGAACGTAAAAAGCGTAAGAAACAAAATATAGAAGGGAAAATCCCCATGATATAAACAAGAACTTCTGCCAGACTGAACGTTCCCTCGTGTTCCCGCATGACAAGGGTATGACTGATGAACATGTTGCCAAGTCTCAGCCTTCCGACCTGTCTAGAGTCGACCGTGGCTGAGGGCAACCGCTGCAGTCCCCTGATGTCATACAGTAGGTATAATATGTCTTCTGTTTACAAACAGTGGTGACAATGAATCCGCAGTTACAGTACATGTTGTGTAATGAACAGTAGGGTCGCCACGTGGAACGTATCTGTAGTGAAGTGGGGGATTACATTAGATTAGAGTTTTATTTATCCATTTGATCAATTACATGTATACAATGCACTTTTGATAACCTAGGACACGTCAGAAGTTACATCGATGTGCTATCGAGTCAAACTGATTTGGTTTGGAAACGATACATGTCTGGACATGGGTTCCTAATCAAAATGTGATCTACTTAGTCCCCTCTACAATCCCCGGAAGTTTGTAATATAAGGTGCGTTCAAAAAGTAACGAGCCGGAGGCTGGAATGCGCAAACCGGTGACGACATCGGCTAATCGTGGCGTGTGTAACGAGGTGTGGATCCGACCAGAGCGTGGAAGGAGCCCGTCGCTAGAGGGCACGCGTGCACGTTGCGTGACGATACAAAGCGAGCAGCAGCATGCATCAATCGTCCAACGCTGACAGTCGCATTGCAAACAGTGACATGGAGGCGTCAAACAAAGAGCAAAGAGGTGTTGTATGGTTCCTGACAGCGGAAGGAGTAGGGGGAACAGACTTTCTTCGCCGAATGTCACAAGTGTACGGCGAACACTGCATGTTCCACAAGCGCTTCGGGGAAAGACGGGTATCGTTAGCCAATGATGCCCGGCCTGGGGCACCCCCTGCATTACCGATGACAACGTCCAGCTGGTTGATGCACATTACCCAGGACCGCCGAGTGACAGTGAACGCCATAGCCGCCGTGGTCGGATTGAGCGTCGGAAGTGTGCACACCATCATGAAGGAACGACTGCACTCGAGGAAGGTGTGTGCCCAATGGGTGCTCCACAGTCTTCAACCACACTAGGAAGCATGTCGAATGCCCTACTGTCTTGGTCTTGGTTGGACGATTGATGCATGCAGCTGCTCGCATTCTATCGGCACGTGACGTGCACGCGTGCCCTCTAGCGACGGGCTGTGACCTTCCGCGCTTTGGTCGGAACCACACCTCGTTACACACGTCACGATTAGCCGATGTCGTCACCGGTTTCTGCATTCCAGCCTCCGGCTCGTTACTTTTTGAACGCACCTTATAGGAATTATGAATCACTCTGTATTGTACCCATGTGAGTAATCTCGGTGGATAATATGCATCTGCCTCCAACTAGCATCAGCTCTCAGGTGTGTACGGTAACCCCAATTTAGCAGTGCATATTTTGGATTTGAGGCTAAAAGGTATCAACTCTACAATGATAAAGCACAACTCTATTCTAAAACTTTAATCCAGTAAAATAAATCATGGCTTCAAACACAAAACAATACCCAAAAAAGCATAAAATAAAGCAAACAAAATTTTTACTTCCACAATCCACAAGTAAACAAATATGAAATCACAACAAAGTCATACCTAGCCATAAGGCTTTACCCTTCTGTGAACTTCACAAGGATATACTAGTGCGCTGATGCACCTACGACTTCAAAACAAACTGTACATTAACATAACAGTCATACAATGTGACTTCTTTAATATTACAACAAGGATTATTCCTTAAACCTCTTTATGTTAAACAATTATGTGTGCCGTGCGTGTTTTAATATTTTTCTTCTCACCAATGAAATGCTTTGCATGCATTTACCTATTTGGACGTTGCACCAAAATCAACGTGCAACTCCATAATTATGTAAGCTACCCCCTACATATCCTCCAATTATATGGTTTCACCGCATGCTGTCTGTGATTCCTAGATAAAACGTTACGTTATAGCTTATGTCGGATTGTACGATAGACTACCTCGCGCTCATGGCGATTGGCATCTAGTCGCCAACTACATGACTTGGCTCCAGTGATAGTACAAATATATCATGTAACTATTCGTCAGATAGCTAAAATAATGAACCATCAGGATGAACTATAATTATCCATGTGTTCACAAACCACATGGCTCTAATACTCAACATAACACTCATGCATTATATGTCATTTTTACAAGGTCTAGAATCTCTTCCCTTTATAACTTGCCTGAGCGGCCCGAGTGGCTAGCACCGACCCTCGGCTAAGGAAGTCGCTACACAATAGAAAGTGGAATGGGTCGTTTCACCAATTATCTCGACCTTTCTAAAAGTTTGAAAGCCTCCCTCTCTAAGCAGTGAAGATTTACAAGACAAATCCTGTGTCCTGACCGACACACATGTTCCCAAAGGATCTTAATTGACTATTATGCCAACAGGTATTGAATGAGCTTTTGTAATGATTCCTACGTCGAGGATAACGATTAATTAATGGCCTCACATGGGTCCATTCAACATGAAGGTTCGGGGTTCGCAATGCATGAGCCTGGCGGTTTGACCGATGTCTCAAGTATAATATAGGCGCAGAAAACCACTGTCGCCATGAGTTTCGCTGCCACAAGCGTAAATAACTCATCAATAAGTTCTCTGGAAATCATAGAGCTGCGAGGTGTCCTTGTTTCCTCGACTCTATCAAGATTCCAATCCGGAACACATTTCAATCCTTTCTTCAGAGTTAGGGTCCTACACTAAAACTCTGGAATAAATAATATCTCCAACAATGTCCACGACATAGGAGAATTCATACGTAGAATAGACTATCTGGCCCCTAATGCTCCATGCTACGACACTCCGACCTATAATATTAAGAGAAATCTAACATTTACTCTATAAGCTTCTCAATTAAGCTGCAAATTCAATTCACTAAAAGCTCTTTCATTACTGGTATCATTACTGAATATATGCAATATTCTGATATAAAACTTCTTTCCATAATTACTGAAATGTAATCTCACTGTAACATCTTCCTGCTTAGATTGATAAGTCTTGCACTTAGCGTTAATAATTCTCGCTTACAACATTTATTTGTTTCCTGATGTGTTCATTCATACTCTTAATAACCATTATTATTATTATCATCATTTCTCACTGACATAAATGACCAAAATCATCCTTTATTATTATTATTGTAAATCTCATTGACATAAATGACCAAAATCATCATTTATTATTATTCTCATATAAATTACCAAAATTTCCGACATAGCTAGACGTTTTAAACTCGAACAATCGCGTTCGTTGCATTTACATATCTGATTGCCATTCTTAATTCATAGTGGGAATAATTACTCCACTTAATGATGCAAATTAACATCTCAACTCTATCAAAATCAACTCAATACTGATTAAACATGGAGGATCAGCCTCCTAACTGATTTTTACTGGCATCTATAAGGAATTCACAATACCTTTACGGAATCACAGACATGCAGCGGTCCATACTTCTACATAATCATAACCATAATTTGTGGGGTACTTACATCTCTATAGGCATCTAAGGTGGCTCCGACCAATCATATTCTTCCATGTCGCCCGCCATAATGGGTTTAACGCGACATATTTCTCTTGTTTACACACATTTGATTACACATAATTTCTATCACCAACACGACACGTTGCATACCTTTCAGGAAGTTATCACTCCCCAAACAAGTGAAACACTTCATCAAACACTACTTTAGATGATATTTTTACATATACATTACACTGAACACTCGTCACTTTATACACACTTCAATGCTGAAATTCCCTAGCAGAGATCGAAATTGCAGGTGTCGACGGCATCTTACGTTACCAACTCCTGATTGAAAGTCTGGTTATCTGCTCTCGGAACTCTCCAACAGTTTTTATGAATATCATTCCTACAGTAAGCGTCCTGCGTTACATCAATACGCTGGCTCCCAAACATGAGCGTTAACATCTGGTACTCTCATGGCAATACCAAACACTTAGTAGAGTTTCTTTCGCGCATTCTACCGTAGTTACACATATACGATTAGTTAATACTATACACATTGCGCTTAATAAAGTTCAACACTTTCACAAATAACTATATACAATAGTTCTACCGTTAGTCTATACGGTGCTTCGTAACTGAACACGTCATAGTTCGTGCTGCTGATTATGCCTGTATCACGACTATTATTCACACAAGCATATTTACTGTTTCTATTACACATACCAGTCTTTGTTCGGCGTCTTGATGAATAGATCCGTCATGCGTTTTGCCTTGACGAACTTGCTTCAACCTGGCTGGAGCTGACTGAAGTTTCACTCGAAGACTGCACGTAACTTATTTGAAGACTTCTGTATGCGACTTACACGCTGTCTCGTACTGCTACATATTTGCTGCATACTGATTGCAACTTATTGCCATTGTGCTACAATTGACAATTGAGTAAGACTGTAACTGGCTGTAACTGCGCTTGGCGGCATGTAGACTGAGCTTGACTGCGTTACCACTTCGACTGACTTACAACTGAGTTAGACTGAGTTAGACTGAGATTCAACTGAGTAACAACTGAGAGCTCCTCCTGGGGTGTACTCCCTTATATCGGATTTCCACAGAAAGTAGAGCAACATTTTCCCGCGTAATCTTGGCTCCTCTCACAGCATGATTCAGGTCTTCAAACCATGATCATTGTGTTCCTCTCTCTTCACAGGTCCCAAAACTATCTGTGTGCAAAGGAATCGCTCGTTCAATTAATTAATATTAATTCCTTTCTCCATGGCGTGGGACGCTACCTAACGGGAAACCCCCGGCAACATCTTCACATCCATCCGCGAACAATGGTCGTTTTACAGTCCTTACGCACATCATTAAATATGCACCAATTTCGTAGGTAAAAGACTCTAAAATTATCTTCTTGCCAAGATATTCACCTGTGTGCAACTCTCATCTCGATTCGTTACTCCAATCACGAGTAATCAATGATTTTTCTGGGCATTTCTCCGCCCCTACTCCAAATCCATTCTCCGTCGGGGAATAACTATGTCATTATTCAGGCCTTGCCCCTGCTCTAGACGACATATTGGGGTCACTGAGATGGACGTGGCGCCGCTGGTTCCAACCCACAATTCTGGGCCAATTAGTAAATGTCAGCTCTGCCCTCCTCTGTGCTTCAAACCTCCAATAGCTTACACCAAATCGTCTTATAATGATATAATCTGCTCATTATTTCCTACATTATTTTAATAAATAATGCCATTTCATCAAAAATCACACCAGTGATTAAATATACATTTCTTTCGAGGGGTTTTTACCAAGAAACTCCCTGTACAGATCTCTGGTTCGCTCCCTGGTGGAACCTTTATACTGAGATCACAGTCTCTGAGAACCATGTTCGATTCCAGTCAGCATAACCCCATCGGGTTCATGTTCCCCTTGCAAAACTTATAAAAGTCCAATGCAAGTGGCTTATATAAGTAACCAGCTGACTGTCGACCACCGTCTGTGTTTACGTCTGGGGTCCTTCACCTTGTCTGGCTGCGAGTGGGTTAGTAATGTTCCCCCTTCCACACTCGGCCTTGTTTCTGAGCTGTCTATTCTCCCTGCGAAGGGTCGCGTTTACAGCCTCAACCTCTCTGGCCACTCTGACCATTTCTTCATAGAATTCTCGCAAACACTGGCATTCTTTCTGCTCTCCGCTTACACTGGGTAAACTGTCTGCTTCTCGTCCCGTCTCGCCGTTCCAACATTCAGGTCTGCCTGCTTGGCTGCCTCCGCTCTCCACGTTGAGTTGGGTGTGCGTTACTAATTCTTCTTCTGGTTCATCGAATTCTTCTGGCGAGTAATAAACTTTTAAGTTGGCTATGTTCATAACGACCTCGTTTCCATTCTCTAAATGCCTTAACCTGTATGCATTGTTCTGGAGGTCTCTTATCACCTCGAACGGGCCGTGGTAAGCAAAAATGAACTTTTTATACTTCCGTGCCTCTGGATCTGAACTGGCGGGTTTCTTAATTAAAACTTTCTGTCCCACGAGAAGCGGTTTATGATACCTCTTCGCACGATTCCTTCTCTGACGTCTCTCCGCCTGTGCTTTGAGATATTCACAGGTTCGTTGGATCCTCAATTCTCTACCGGGTTGTGCGTCTACTGGTAATGGAATAACACCATTCCACGGTCTCTCTGGTCTCTGATCCAGATGTAGAGTAACGGGAACCTGACCTGTCGCCTCATGTACAGTATTATTTATACAGTATTCAATTACTTCTAGAAATTCAATCCAACGCCAATTCGCTTCAGAACAGTAGATCTTCATGTATTTCTGGACCTCTCTCATTACTCTTTCAACGGGACTTGCCTCAGGATGGCGAATGGTAGATAAAATCTGCCTAATTCCTAGAGTTTCCAGTTCTCGACGAAATTCTGCACTAGTAAAGCAACTTCCGTGGTCCCAGAGAATGTTATCCGGCTTCCCAAGAATCGGAATAACTCTCTCTTTCAGGCGCTTCAAGACCTGTTTTGAACTTGTCTTTTGAATGGGGCACAACACCACCATTTTCGAAAATACATCCATGGCTACAAAAATGTGTCTATTGCCTCTACGTGCTCTAGGCAATGGTCCAAAGTTGTCGATACTCAATAGCTGCCTTGGCTTCTCTGGTAATAACGGGATAGGTCGTTGCCTCATTAAAAAGGGATTCGGCTTTACCCTTTGGCAAAGATCACATGTTCTAATAGCATTTCTCACCGTTTCTCTCAATTTTGGCCAAGTAAATGCTTCCTTCAACAGAGCACAGATTTTATCTATCCCAGGATGTCCAAATGCTCTGTGGGCTAGCCATACTAATCTCCTCTGCAAAGATGCAGGAATTACAATCCTTTGACGTGTGTGATCCACATCGTCCCACTTGTGTAATATCTGATTATACCATACATAATCTGTTGCCAATGCCTCCGCCTCTCTGTATATCGCAGTTCCCCTTGCTAAGCGTCCCTCGAAGTAATCGATTATCATCTTCAACCATGGGTCTTCGCGTTGTAGGTTGGTAATGTTCCTTAAGTCATCCAACGTCTTCTGATCTCGATTCTCAATCTGGACCGCTAGCACTTCTTCTTCTCTAGGGTAACGACTTAATATGTCCGGTATTACATTCTCTTTCCCTGGACAGTATTTTATTTCCACATTAAATTGCTGGATATACGGGGACCATCTTGTCAATCTCTGACTAGACAAATCTGTCTTTAACAAAAATGTTAAAGCTTTATGGTCTGTTCTCAGAACTATTCGGAAGCCGTACACGAGTTTGTGCCACGATTGCAACGCGTACAAAATTGCGAGCAATTCTATCTCTGTGATCGTGTAGTTTTTCTCATGGGCTCTCAGTCTTCTGCTTATAAAGGCGATAAAAACTTTCTTCTCAGGCTGGTCAACATTTTCCTGGAATAGCATCGCTCCAATCCCAATAAGTGATGCATCCGTCTGTATGATGAACTTCTGGGTATAATCTGGGTATCCCAGTTTCACATATTCCAAAAGCATTTGTTTTGACCTCACGAATGCTTCCTGACATTGCTCCGTCCAATTCCATCTGCCGCCTTTCTTCAATAGGTCCTGCAGTGGTGCTACTGTCGCAGTATAGTTTGGGCAGTGGTTCGAAAAGAATCCAATTACTCCCAAATACTGTCGGACGTGCTTTACTTTCGTGGGTCGAGGGAAATTCCGAATTACCTCCAATTTATCTGGATTAGGCTTCACTCCATTTGCATCAATAACATGCCCTAGGAATTTAACTTCCCTCTGACAGAAGTGCGATTTCTTGATATTAACCTTAAAGTTAGCTTCTCGAAGGTCATCTAGCAACTTCTTCAGGTCTCTCATATGCTCCTCCAGAGATTCTGATGTGAGTAGAATGTCGTCTACATATCTGATGGTACTCTCTTTAACCTCATCTGATAGATTGCGATCTAACGCTCTTATCAGGGCTGAACCAGCTGTTTTCAACCCAAAAGGTAGCCTTAAAAATGTGAATGTATGTTGATGAAACATAAATCCTGTCAACAGACTAGTTTTCTTCTCTAATTCAAGATGGTGGAAACTGGATGTGATATCCAAATTTGAGAATATAGTTTTCCCTCTAAACTTCCTGAGGATCTCTTTAATAGGTGGCACTTGGTCAAATTCCGGAATAACTCTCAAATTTAAGCGTCTCAGGTCCAAGCAGACTCTGACAGATCCGTCTGTCTTTGGTACAATTACCAATGGACTTACATAAGGCGTAGGTGTTTTCTCAATAACGCCGGCCTCCAACATCTCCTGAATTGCCTCTTTTACTTTAGCATAATGCGTTTCAGCTATAGGGTAGGGTTTCTGCCTAAATGGTGTCCAATCACTGACTTGAAAAGCATAAGTGAAGTTCTTTATCCGACCAGGTCTCGAATCAAAGACTTCCTTCTGTTCCAACAATAACTGCTTTAAATTTTCCTTCTCTTTTAGCCCAATTTTCGCTTCTTCTAGCTTCTCCGAAATGTATTCTTCCAATTTGGGTTCCAGATCTTTTTCCAAGTCTGTGGCTAGTGTTTTGAGCTCCGCTTCTAACTGCTCCATAGCTAACACTTCTTCATCAGCCACATCTCTGTATGTATGCCATACTTGTTCACTGGATCCTGGTTCAATTTCATTGAGTGCGACCTCTAAGCCTTCAGCTTCTTCATTCACATGGAACATAACCCTGTCCTGTGCTAGGTCAATTATCACTCTGTATTCCCTTATAAACTCTGCCCCAATAAGTAGGTTATAAGGTAGTTTGTTTACTAACAGGAAACTCTGTGAGAAAATAGAGCCTCCTATCTGTAAATCTAGGAATACCTGGTATTTACATATCATTGTTCTGTCTGGAATTACCCCTTTAATTTTGACACTGGAGATCGGTATCTTCAAAATGTTCTCTCTCCGGGCTATTTCATTATATAGAGCTTGTGTCATCAGGCTCACTGTTGATCCCGTATCTAACAGACTTCTGACTTTTAATCCTGCCACTCTCACAATTATAATAGGCAATTCTCTCTTGACCATGACCTGTGGTCCTCCTGTATCCTCAATCAATTCTTCTGGTTTGGCTATCCAATTGATGATGTTAATAGACTTCCATCCATCAGTCTCGAGCTCTTCTAATTTTGGCGTTTTTTTTTCTTCAGCGCCCGCCCCTTTGGAGTTTCTTCTCTCCTGTTCGCTGCGCTGTAGTTCCAAACTCTTAGCTCCATCTCCATATCTGTCTGGCGATGTCCTGTTCTGCATGACTTCTTGCCAGCGGACTTGTGATTTCTGGGGCTCATCTCCCCTTTCTTCGAGGTATCGCAAAGAAGCATGATATCGCTCTTCTGCCTCGTCATCGAAGTTACTTCTTCTCTCTTGGGGTCTCCAATTTCTATTATTGCCTTCCTGGCCATTATTACCTCCATTGTTATGGTACGGTTTGCCCCTGTTATTGTGTTTATTCCACGAACTTCGACCTCTTCCTGCTTTATTAGCATTTCCTTTGTACCTTGACTGCCATTTTCTGGGTTCCTGTTCCCATTGCCGTCCATAGGAATCTAAAGTTTCTGTGCTCGTGGCCTTGTTGTTCCTTGGAGCTTGCTGTTGGTCAGTCTGTGTGTTGGTCACGTGGACTTGTTCCACGGTTCGACTCTGACGCATAGTATTTGCTGTGGTGAGGTCCAGTTGCCTTAGAACTGTCTCCATTTCCATAGCAGTTTTCGCATTAGCCGAGATTAGTAGCCTTTGGATCTCGTATGGAAGCTGTTTGGCGATAGCAATGCATAGCTCCAGTTCACTAGGTTTTTGATCCAGCTCTTTAAAACGACACATCTGCGATATGAAGAATTCTGCGTACTTCGTCGGGTTGTTCGTGCTGTACTTTTTGGCATACAAATCCAGCCGTAAATTCTGCTGAGTCGCGGCGTCCCAATATCTCTTCAAGAATGCCTCGCGGAATTCCTCAACAGTATCAAAAGTGTAACGGAAGCTGCGAAACCATAATGCGCACTCCCCCTCTGTTAACTTCTCTATAGCACGTAGCCTACGCTCCTGCGGTATTCGTGCATCATTGAGATATTCAGTCACTTCCTTTAACCAATATTTTGGTGTCATACTACAGTGACTACCTGAAAATTTCCTAGGTTTTTCTTCGCTTGCCCTAATGACGTTTATCACCTGGGTGTGCATCGCATTTTCATGTGGCGTCGATGCCGCAGTTGGTACACCTGGCGTCATGTAAGGACTTTCTCCTGCGCCTGTAGCATTTCTGCTTATAGGTTGGGTTTCTAAGTCTGCCCACCTTGTTTTTCTTATATCCTCTATGCTGCCTTCACTTGACTTAGGATATTTCAGAAGTGTCTCCTCCTGTGCTATTATCCTAGTCTCCATTTGGTTATGGCGCATTTCTGCTCTTTCTAGGCGAGTAATGACTTCTTTTTCTATTCTCGTAAGCCTATCTCGGTTTTCCTCGGCTACTTCAAAAATTTTCACCTTGTCTTCTTTCAGACTTTGTTTGATATGGGATATTTCATCCTCTACGTCCTCTTTAATTTGAGCAAAGGGTCTTGTCGCTTGCCTCTGTTTTCTGGCCTTCTCTTATTTCGAGTTCTTCTCTCAGACCTTTAATTTCATCTTGAATGTGTCCATTGACTTTAGACAATTCATTCCGGACCTTGGTGATCTCGCCCCTATTTTCCTCTTGCCTTTTATTGACTATGACAATATCACTCTGAACTTGGTCCAGTTCTTTATGAACTTTACCCATCTGACTTTTCACGTTGCCTACCAGCTCCTTACTTTCATGAGCGATAGCCTTAATTTCGCCTATTTCCTGGCATTGACCTAATATATTCTGGTCCTGTTTCTTGAGGTCACCGTTAATTGCTCTAGCGTAGCTTTTCAATTTCTGGTCCCATTTGGAGTCGTTCTCCTCTAATCTCTGGTCTACTGTTTTCGTAAACTCTGCGAACTGTTTCGCTTGGCGTTCGAGATTCGCCTCATTTTGGATCTGAATATCCTTAATATCGTTAGACAACGCCTCTAATTTACTGTTGGTTTGCTCCTGAGCATACCTACACGACTTGCAAATTACCCTCAAGTTTGGCTTCTATAGCCTCGAAACGTTTATCAGTATTTACCTGCATTTCCGATACAATGCTTACAACAGTATCTGTTACTTCGGTCTTAATGACTTCTTGCATTTGACCTAACTTATTAATCTAGTGCAACCTGATTTGCATCTAACCGACTGTTTATTTCAGTTTTATTTGCATCTAAACGGTTGTTTATACTCTCCTGGTTCTCATCTAACCGAGTGTTTTATACTATCCTGGAACGCCTTGGTTTTCCAGTTTACTCTGCTCGTGAGCAGCATCAAAAATGCTGTTTCAGTCCTTCAATAACTTGCAAGATCTCCTGCGTACCTGACAATTTTCCAATAACACACTTAAATATGCAGGCAGGCTTCCTGGAAAAATATGTGGATACGTTTCGAAGAGAAACATCAAACACTGCACACATATTGTGAAGTCGTACAAAACCTGATAATATTATGGTAGATTGTGGATTGGGTAAGTAACGCTCGTACCCTTAGGCGATTCTCTTCTCAATAGAGAGATTCTGCGTTACCTCAAAAGCCTACTGAATTCAAAAATCACTCAAACACCGTTTGAGGCAAAACAATTACTATGGTTTTCCCCATGAAATACCATAAAAATCTATGGGTTTTCCCTAAATCCCATAAGTTCCACGTATTTTGGGCGCCATGATAAATTAAATGTATCGTTGCCCGGTTCGTGCAATGCCAAAATCGCTCATATTGCACTGACGCAGGCGGTTCCATAACGAGTTAATACCGTCCCACGTTGCTTGGGCCATGATAAATTATATGTATGTGATGTCTATAGGTATCTATCAAAATTTATATATACGTATCGGAACTTAGCTATGGATTAGGAGCGGTCACACCCTACTTCGTTAATTCTTACTTTAATAGAGTTGTGTGCATTAAATCTGACCGACTTTAGTCGTACCTTTAGCTCAAATCACAGTATAGGACATCAATTTCCATGTACCCATGTGAGTAATCTCGGTGGATAATATGCATCTGCCTCCAACTAGCATCAGCTCTCAGGTGTGTACGGTAACCCCAATTTAGCAGTGCATATTTTGGATTTGAGGCTAAAAGGTATCAACTCTACAATGATAAAGCACAACTCTATTCTAAAACTTTAATCCAGTAAAATAAATCATGGCTTCAAACACAAAACAATACCCAAAAAAGCATAAAATAAAGCAAACAAAATTTTTACTTCCACAATCCACAAGTAAACAAATATGAAATCACAACAAAGTCATACCTAGCCATAAGGCTTTACCCTTCTGTGAACTTCACAAGGATATACTAGTGCGCTGATGCACCTACGACTTCAAAACAAACTGTACATTAACATAACAGTCATACAATGTGACTTCTTTAATATTACAACAAGGATTATTCCTTAAACCTCTTTATGTTAAACAATTATGTGTGCCGTGCGTGTTTTAATATTTTTCTTCTCACCAATGAAATGCTTTGCATGCATTTACCTATTTGTACGTTGCACCAAAATCAACGTGCAACTCCATAATTATGTAAGCTACCCCCTACATATCCTCCAATTATATGGTTTCACCGCATGCTGTCTGTGATTCCTAGATAAAACGTTACGTTATAGCTTATGTCGGATTGTACGATAGACTACCTCGCGCTCATGGCGATTGGCATCTAGTCGCCAACTACATGACTTGGCTCCAGTGACAGTACAAATATATCATGTAACTATTCGTCAGATAGCTAAAATAATGAACCATCAGGATGAACTATAATTATCCATGTGTTCACAAACCACATGGCTCTAATACTCAACATAACACTCATGCATTATATGTCATTTTTACAAGGTCTAGAATCTCTTCCCTTTATAACTTGCCTGAGCGGCCCGAGTGGCTAGCACCGACCCTCGGCTAAGGAAGTCGCTACACAATAGAAAGTGGAATGGGTCGTTTCACCAATTATCTCGACCTTTCTAAACGTTTGAAAGCCTCCCTCTCTAAGCAGTGAAGATTTACAAGACAAATCCTGTGTCCTGACCGACACACATGTTCCCAAAGGATCTTAATTGACTATTATGCCAACAGGTATTGAATGAGCTTTTGTAATGATTCCTACGTCGAGGATAACGATTAATTAATGGCCTCACATGGGTCCATTCAACATGAAGGTTCGGGGTTCGCAATGCATGAGCCTGGCGGTTTGACCGATGTCTCAAGTATAATATAGGCGCAGAAAACCACTGTCGCCATGAGTTTCGCTGCCACAAGCGTAAATAACTCATCAATAAGTTCTCTGGAAATCATAGAGCTGCGAGGTGTCCTTGTTTCCTCGACTCTATCAAGATTCCAATCCGGAACACATTTCAATCCTTTCTTCAGAGTTAGGGTCCTACACTAAAACTCTGGAATAAATAATATCTCCAACAATGTCCACGACATAGGAGAATTCATACGTAGAATAGACTATCTGGCCCCTAATGCTCCATGCTACGACACTCCGACCTATAATATTAAGAGAAATCTAACATTTACTCTATAAGCTTCTCAATTAAGCTGCAAATTCAATTCACTAAAAGCTCTTTCATTACTGGTATCATTACTGAATATATGCAATATTCTGATATAAAACTTCTTTCCATAATTACTGAAATGTAATCTCACTGTAACATCTTCCTGCTTAGATTGATAAGTCTTGCACTTAGCGTTAATAATTCTCGCTTACAACATTTATTTGTTTCCTGATGTGTTCATTCATACTCTTAATAACCATTATTATTATTATCATCATTTCTCACTGACATAAATGACCAAAATCATCCTTTATTATTATTATTGTAAATCTCATTGACATAAATGACCAAAATCATCATTTATTATTATTCTCATATAAATTACCAAAATTTCCGACATAGCTAGACGTTTTAAACTCGAACAATCGCGTTCGTTGCATTTACATATCTGATTGCCATTCTTAATTCATAGTGGGAATAATTACTCCACTTAATGATGCAAATTAACATCTCAACTCTATCAAAATCAACTCAATACTGATTAAACATGGAGGATCAGCCTCCTAACTGATTTTTACTGGCATCTATAAGGAATTCACAATACCTTTACGGAATCACAGACATGCAGCGGTCCATACTTCTACATAATCATAACCATAATTTGTGGGGTACTTACATCTCTATAGGCATCTAAGGTGGCTCCGACCAATCATATTCTTCCATGTCGCCCGCCATAATGGGTTTAACGCGACATATTTCTCTTGTTTACACACATTTGATTACACATAATTTCTATCACCAACACGACACGTTGCATACCTTTCAGGAAGTTATCACTCCCCAAACAAGTGAAACACTTCATCAAACACTACTTTAGATGATATTTTTACATATACATTACACTGAACACTCGTCACTTTATACACACTTCAATGCTGAAATTCCCTAGCAGAGATCGAAATTGCAGGTGTCGACGGCATCTTACGTTACCAACTCCTGATTGAAAGTCTGGTTATCTGCTCTCGGAACTCTCCAACAGTTTTTATGAATATCATTCCTACAGTAAGCGTCCTGCGTTACATCAATACGCTGGCTCCCAAACATGAGCGTTAACATCTGGTACTCTCATGGCAATACCAAACACTTAGTAGAGTTTCTTTCGCGCATTCTACCGTAGTTACACATATACGATTAGTTAATACTATACACATTGCGCTTAATAAAGTTCAACACTTTCACAAATAACTATATACAATAGTTCTACCGTTAGTCTATACGGTGCTTCGTAACTGAACACGTCATAGTTCGTGCTGCTGATTATGCCTGTATCACGACTATTATTCACACAAGCATATTTACTGTTTCTATTACACATACCAGTCTTTGTTCGGCGTCTTGATGAATAGATCCGTCATGCGTTTTGCCTTGACGAACTTGCTTCAACCTGGCTGGAGCTGACTGAAGTTTCACTCGAAGACTGCACGTAACTTATTTGAAGACTTCTGTATGCGACTTACACGCTGTCTCGTACTGCTACATATTTGCTGCATACTGATTGCAACTTATTGCCATTGTGCTACAATTGACAATTGAGTAAGACTGTAACTGGCTGTAACTGCGCTTGGCGGCATGTAGACTGAGCTTGACTGCGTTACCACTTCGACTGACTTACAACTGAGTTAGACTGAGTTAGACTGAGATTCAACTGAGTAACAACTGAGAGCTCCTCCTGGGGTGTACTCCCTTATATCGGATTTCCACAGAAAGTAGAGCAACATTTTCCCGCGTAATCTTGGCTCCTCTCACAGCATGATTCAGGTCTTCAAACCATGATCATTGTGTTCCTCTCTCTTCACAGGTCCCAAAACTATCTGTGTGCAAAGGAATCGCTCGTTCAATTAATTAATATTAATTCCTTTCTCCATGGCGTGGGACGCTACCTAACGGGAAACCCCCGGCAACATCTTCACATCCATCCGCGAACAATGGTCGTTTTACCGTCCTTACGCACATCATTAAATATGCACCAATTTCGCAGGTAAAAAACTCTAAAATTATCTTCTTGCCAAGATATTCACCTGTGTGCAACTCTCATCTCGATTCGTTACTCCAATCACGAGTAATCAATGATTTTTCTGGGCATTTCTCCGCCCCTACTCCAAATCCATTCTCCGTCGGGGAATAACTATGTCATTATTCAGGCCTTGCCCCTGCTCTAGACGACATATTGGGGTCACTGAGATGGACGTGGCGCCGCTGGTTCCAACCCACAATTCTGGGCCAATTAGTAAATGTCAGCTCTGCCCTCCTCTGTGCTTCAAACCTCCAATAGCTTACACCAAATCGTCTTATAATGATATAATCTGCTCATTATTTCCTACATTATTTTAATAAATAATGCCATTTCATCAAAAATCACACCAGTGATTAAATATACATTTCTTTCGAGGGGTTTTTACCAAGAAACTCCCTGTACAGATCTCTGGTTCGCTCCCTGGTGGAACCTTTATACTGAGATCACAGTCTCTGAGAACCATGTTCGATTCCAGTCAGCATAACCCCATCGGGTTCATGTTCCCCTTGCAAAACTTATAAAAGTCCAATGCAAGTGGCTTATATAAGTAACCAGCTGACTGTCGACCACCGTCTGTGTTTACGTCTGGGGTCCTTCACCTTGTCTGGCTGCGAGTGGGTTAGTAATGTTCCCCCTTCCACACTCGGCCTTGTTTCTGAGCTGTCTATTCTCCCTGCGAAGGGTCGCGTTTACAGCCTCAACCTCTCTGGCCACTCTGACCATTTCTTCATAGAATTCTCGCAAACACTGGCATTCTTTCTGCTCTCCGCTTACACTGGGTAAACTGTCTGCTTCTCGTCCCGTCTCGCCGTTCCAACATTCAGGTCTGCCTGCTTGGCTGCCTCCGCTCTCCACGTTGAGTTGGGTGTGCGTTACTAATTCTTCTTCTGGTTCATCGAATTCTTCTGGCGAGTAATAAACTTTTAAGTTGGCTATGTTCATAACGACCTCGTTTCCATTCTCTAAATGCCTTAACCTGTATGCATTGTTCTGGAGGTCTCTTATCACCTCGAACGGGCCGTGGTAAGCAAAAATGAACTTTTTATACTTCCGTGCCTCTGGATCTGAACTGGCGGGTTTCTTAATTAAAACTTTCTGTCCCACGAGAAGCGGTTTATGATACCTCTTCGCACGATTCCTTCTCTGACGTCTCTCCGCCTGTGCTTTGAGATATTCACAGTTCGTTGGATCCTCAATTCTCTACCGGGTTGTGCGTCTACTGGTAATGGAATAACACCATTCCACGGTCTCTCTGGTCTCTGATCCAGATGTAGAGTAACGGGAACCTGACCTGTCGCCTCATGTACAGTATTATTTATACAGTATTCAATTACTTCTAGAAATTCAATCCAACGCCAATTCGCTTCAGAACAGTAGATCTTCATGTATTTCTGGACCTCTCTCATTACTCTTTCAACGGGACTTGCCTCAGGATGGCGAATGGTAGATAAAATCTGCCTAATTCCTAGAGTTTCCAGTTCTCGACGAAATTCTGCACTAGTAAAGCAACTTCCGTGGTCCCAGAGAATGTTATCCGGCTTCCCAAGAATCGGAATAACTCTCTCTTTCAGGCGCTTCAAGACCTGTTTTGAACTTGTCTTTTGAATGGGGCACAACACCACCATTTTCGAAAATACATCCATGGCTACAAAAATGTGTCTATTGCCTCTACGTGCTCTAGGCAATGGTCCAAAGTTGTCGATACTCAATAGCTGCCTTGGCTTCTCTGGTAATAACGGGATAGGTCGTTGCCTCATTAAAAAGGGATTCGGCTTTACCCTTTGGCAAAGATCACATGTTCTAATAGCATTTCTCACCGTTTCTCTCAATTTTGGCCAAGTAAATGCTTCCTTCAACAGAGCACAGATTTTATCTATCCCAGGATGTCCAAATGCTCTGTGGGCTAGCCATACTAATCTCCTCTGCAAAGATGCAGGAATTACAATCCTTTGACGTGTGTGATCCACATCGTCCCACTTGTGTAATATCTGATTATACCATACATAATCTGTTGCCAATGCCTCCGCCTCTCTGTATATCGCAGTTCCCCTTGCTAAGCGTCCCTCGAAGTAATCGATTATCATCTTCAACCATGGGTCTTCGCGTTGTAGGTTGGTAATGTTCCTTAAGTCATCCAACGTCTTCTGATCTCGATTCTCAATCTGGACCGCTAGCACTTCTTCTTCTCTAGGGTAACGACTTAATATGTCCGGTATTACATTCTCTTTCCCTGGACAGTATTCTATTTCCACATTAAATTGCTGGATATACAGGGACCATCTTGTCAATCTCTGACTAGACAAATCTGTCTTTAACAAAAATGTTAAAGCTTTATGGTCTGTTCTCAGAACTATTCGGAAGCCGTACACGAGTTTGTGCCACGATTGCAACGCGTACAAAATTGCGAGCAATTCTATCTCTGTGATCGTGTAGTTTTTCTCATGGGCTCTCAGTCTTCTGCTTATAAAGGCGATAAAAACTTTCTTCTCAGGCTGGTCAACATTTTCCTGGAATAGCATCGCTCCAATCCCAATAAGTGATGCATCCGTCTGTATGATGAACTTCTGGGTATAATCTGGGTATCCCAGTTTCACATATTCCAAAAGCATTTGTTTTGACCTCACGAATGCTTCCTGACATTGCTCCGTCCAATTCCATCTGCCGCCTTTCTTCAATAGGTCCTGCAGTGGTGCTACTGTCGCAGTATAGTTTGGGCAGTGGTTCGAAAAGAATCCAATTACTCCCAAATACTGTCGGACGTGCTTTACTTTCGTGGGTCGAGGGAAATTCCGAATTACCTCCAATTTATCTGGATTAGGCTTCACTCCATTTGCATCAATAACATGCCCTAGGAATTTAACTTCCCTCTGACAGAAGTGCGATTTCTTGATATTAACCTTAAAGTTAGCTTCTCGAAGGTCATCTAGCAACTTCTTCAGGTCTCTCATATGCTCCTCCAGAGATTCTGATGTGAGTAGAATGTCGTCTACATATCTGATGGTACTCTCTTTAACCTCATCTGATAGATTGCGATCTAACGCTCTTATCAGGGCTGAACCAGCTGTTTTCAACCCAAAAGGTAGCCTTAAAAATGTGAATGTATGTTGATGAAACATAAATCCTGTCAACAGACTAGTTTTCTTCTCTAATTCAAGATGGTGGAAACTGGATGTGATATCCAAATTTGAGAATATAGTTTTCCCTCTAAACTTCCTGAGGATCTCTTTAATAGGTGGCACTTGGTCAAATTCCGGAATAACTCTCAAATTTAAGCGTCTCAGGTCCAAGCAGACTCTGACAGATCCGTCTGTCTTTGGTACAATTACCAATGGACTTACATAAGGCGTAGGTGTTTTCTCAATAACGCCGGCCTCCAACATCTCCTGAATTGCCTCTTTTACTTTAGCATAATGCTTTTCAGCTATAGGGTAGGGTTTCTGCCTAAATGGTGTCCAATCACTGACTTGAAAAGCATAAGTGAAGTTCTTTATCCGACCAGGTCTCGAATCAAAGACTTCCTTCTGTTCCAACAATAACTGCTTTAAATTTTCCTTCTCTTTTAGCCCAATTTTCGCTTCTTCTAGCTTCTCCGAAATGTATTCTTCCAATTTGGGTTCCAGATCTTTTTCCAAGTCTGTGGCTAGTGTTTTGAGCTCCGCTTCTAACTGCTCCATAGCTAACACTTCTTCATCAGCCACATCTCTGTATGTATGCCATACTTGTTCACTGGATCCTGGTTCAATTTCATTGAGTGCGACCTCTAAGCCTTCAGCTTCTTCATTCACATGGAACATAACCCTGTCCTGTGCTAGGTCAATTATCACTCTGTATTCCCTTATAAACTCTGCCCCAATAAGTAGGTTATAAGGTAGTTTGTTTACTAACAGGAAACTCTGTGAGAAAATAGAGCCTCCTATCTGTAAATCTAGGAATACCTGGTATTTACATATCATTGTTCTGTCTGGAATTACCCCTTTAATTTTGACACTGGAGATCGGTATCTTCAAAATGTTCTCTCTCCGGGCTATTTCATTATATAGAGCTTGTGTCGTCAGGCTCACTGTTGATCCCGTATCTAACAGACTTCTGACTTTTAATTCTGCCACTCTCACAATTATAATAGGCAATTCTCTCTTGACCATGACCTGTGGTCCTCCTGTATCCTCAATCAATTCTTCTGGTTTGGCTATCCAATTGATGATGTTAATAGACTTCCATCCATCAGTCTCGAGCTCTTCTAATTTTGGCGTTTTTTTTTTCTTCAGCGCCCGCCCCTTTGGAGTTTCTTCTCTCCTGTTCGCTGCGCTGTAGTTCCAAACTCTTAGCTCCATCTCCATATCTGTCTGGCGATGTCCTGTTCTGCATGACTTCTTGCCAGCGGACTTGTGATTTCTGGGGCTCATCTCCCCTTTCTTCGAGGTATCGCAAAGAAGCATGATATCGCTCTTCTGCCTCGTCATCGAAGTTACTTCTTCTCTCTTGGGGTCTCCAATTTCTATTATTGCCTTCCTGGCCATTATTACCTCCATTGTTATGGTACGGTTTGCCCCTGTTATTGTGTTTATTCCACGAACTTCGACCTCTTCCTGCTTTATTAGCATTTCCTTTGTACCTTGACTGCCATTTTCTGGGTTCCTGTTCCCATTGCCGTCCATAGGAATCTAAAGTTTCTGTGCTCGTGGCCTTGTTGTTCCTTGGAGCTTGCTGTTGGTCAGTCTGTGTGTTGGTCACGTGGACTTGTTCCACGGTTCGACTCTGACGCATAGTATTTGCTGTGGTGAGGTCCAGTTGCCTTAGAACTGTCTCCATTTCCATAGCAGTTTTCGCATTAGCCGAGATTAGTAGCCTTTGGATCTCGTATGGAAGCTGTTTGGCGATAGCAATGCATAGCTCCAGTTCACTAGGTTTTTGATCCAGCTCTTTAAAACGACACATCTGCGATATGAAGAATTCTGCGTACTTCGTCGGGTTGTTCGTGCTGTACTTTTTGGCATACAAATCCAGCCGTAAATTCTGCTGAGTCGCGGCGCCCCAATATCTCTTCAAGAATGCCTCGCGGAATTCCTCAACAGTATCAAAAGTGTAACGGAAGCTGCGAAACCATAATGCGCACTCCCCCTCTGTTAACTTCTCTATAGCACGTAGCCTACGCTCCTGCGGTATTCGTGCATCATTGAGATATTCAG
Source organism: Meconema thalassinum (assembly GCA_946902985.2). Lineage (NCBI taxonomy): Eukaryota > Metazoa > Arthropoda > Insecta > Orthoptera > Tettigoniidae > Meconema > Meconema thalassinum. The sequence goes on along the minus strand of OX336398.1, from coordinate 56,806,485 downwards.
TCACTTCCTTTAACCAATATTTTGGTGTCATACTACAGTGACTACCTGAAAATTTCCTAGGTTTTTCTTCGCTTGCCCTAATGACGTTTATCACCTGGGTGTGCATCGCATTTTCATGTGGCGTCGATGCCGCAATTGGTACACCTGGCGTCATGTAAGGACTTTCTCCTGCGCCTGTAGCATTTCTGCTTATAGGTTGGGTTTCTAAGTCTGCCCACCTTGTTTTTCTTATATCCTCTATGCTGCCTTCACTTGACTTAGGATATTTCAGAAGTGTCTCCTCCTGTGCTATTATCCTAGTCTCCATTTGGTTATGGCGCATTTCTGCTCTTTCTAGGCGAGTAATGACTTCTTTTTCTATTCTCGTAAGCCTATCTCGGTTTTCCTCGGCTACTTCAAAAATTTTCACCTTGTCTTCTTTCAGACTTTGTTTGATATGGGATATTTCATCCTCTACGTCCTCTTTAATTTGAGCAAGGGTCTTGTCGCTTGCCTCTGTTTTCTGGCCTTCTCTTATTTCGAGTTCTTCTCTCAGACCTTTAATTTCATCTTGAATGTGTCCATTGACTTTAGACAATTCATTCCGGACCTTGGTGATCTCGCCCCTATTTTCCTCTTGCCTTTTATTGACTATGACAATATCACTCTGAACTTGGTCCAGTTCTTTATGAACTTTACCCATCTGACTTTTCACGTTGCCTACCAGCTCCTTACTTTCATGAGCGATAGCCTTAATTTCGCCTATTTCCTGGCATTGACCTAATATATTCTGGTCCTGTTTCTTGAGGTCACCGTTAATTGCTCTAGCGTAGCTTTTCAATTTCTGGTCCCATTTGGAGTCGTTCTCCTCTAATCTCTGGTCTACTGTTTTCGTAAACTCTGCGAACTGTTTCGCTTGGCGTTCGAGATTCGCCTCATTTTGGATCTGAATATCCTTAATATCGTTAGACAACGCCTCTAATTTACTGTTGGTTTGCTCCTGAGCATACCTACACGCTTGCAAATTACCCTCAAGTTTGGCTTCTATAGCCTCGAAACGTTTATCAGTATTTACCTGCATTTCCGATACAATGCTTACAACAGTATCTGTTACTTCGGTCTTAATGACTTCTTGCATTTGACCTAACTTATTATCTAGTGCAACCTGATTTGCATCTAACCGACTGTTTATTTCAGTTTTATTTGCATCTAAACGGTTGTTTATACTCTCCTGGTTCTCATCTAACCGAGTGTTTATACTATCCTGGAACGCCTTGGTTTCCAGTTTACTCTGCTCGTGAGCAGCATCAAAATGCTGTTTCAGTCCTTCAATAACTTGCAAGATCTCCTGCGTACCTGACATTTTCCAATAACACACTTAAATATGCAGGCAGGCTTCCTGGAAAAATATGTGGATACGTTTCGAAGAGAAACATCAAACACTGCACACATATTGTGAAGTCGTACAAAACCTGATAATATTATGGTAGATTGTGGATTGGGTAAGTAACGCTCGTACCCTTAGGCCATTCTCTTCTCAATAGAGAGATTCTGCGTTACCTCAAAAGCCTACTGAATTCAAAAATCACTCAAACACCGTTTGAGGCAAAACAATTACTATGGTTTTCCCCATGAAATACCATAAAAATCTATGGGTTTTCCCTAAATCCCATAAGTTCCACGTATTTTGGGCGCCATGATAAATTAAATGTATCGTTGCCCGGTTCGTGCAATGCCAAAATCGCTCATATTGCACTGACGCAGGCGGTTCCATAACGAGTTAATACCGTCCCACGTTGCTTGGGCCATGATAAATTATATGTATGTGATGTCTATAGGTATCTATCAAAATTTATATATACGTATCGGAACTTAGCTATGGATTAGGAGCGGTCACACCCTACTTCGTTAATTCTTACTTTAATAGAGTTGTGTGCATTAAATCTGACCGACTTTAGTCGTACCTTTAGCTCAAATCACAGTATAGGACATCAATTTCCATGTACCCATGTGAGTAATCTCGGTGGATAATATGCATCTGCCTCCAACTAGCATCAGCTCTCAGGTGTGTACGGTAACCCCAATTTAGCAGTGCATATTTTGGATTTGAGGCTAAAAGGTATCAACTCTACAATGATAAAGCACAACTCTATTCTAAAACTTTAATCCAGTAAAATAAATCATGGCTTCAAACACAAAACAATACCCAAAAAAGCATAAAATAAAGCAAACAAAATTTTTACTTCCACAATCCACAAGTAAACAAATATGAAATCACAACAAAGTCATACCTAGCCATAAGGCTTTACCCTTCTGTGAACTTCACAAGGATATACTAGTGCGCTGATGCACCTACGACTTCAAAACAAACTGTACATTAACATAACAGTCATACAATGTGACTTCTTTAATATTACAACAAGGATTATTCCTTAAACCTCTTTATGTTAAACAATTATGTGTGCCGTGCGTGTTTTAATATTTTTCTTCTCACCAATGAAATGCTTTGCATGCATTTACCTATTTGGACGTTGCACCAAAATCAACGTGCAACTCCATAATTATGTAAGCTACCCCCTACATATCCTCCAATTATATGGTTTCACCGCATGCTGTCTGTGATTCCTAGATAAAACGTTACGTTATAGCTTATGTCGGATTGTACGATAGACTACCTCGCGCTCATGGCGATTGGCATCTAGTCGCCAACTACATGACTTGGCTCCAGTGACAGTACAAATATATCATGTAACTATTCGTCAGATAGCTAAAATAATGAACCATCAGGATGAACTATAATTATCCATGTGTTCACAAACCACATGGCTCTAATACTCAACATAACACTCATGCATTATATGTCATTTTTACAAGGTCTAGAATCTCTTCCCTTTATAACTTGCCTGAGCGGCCCGAGTGGCTAGCACCGACCCTCGGCTAAGGAAGTCGCTACACAATAGAAAGTGGAATGGGTCGTTTCACCAATTATCTCGACCTTTCTAAAAGTTTGAAAGCCTCCCTCTCTAAGCAGTGAAGATTTACAAGACAAATCCTGTGTCCTGACCGACACACATGTTCCCAAAGGATCTTAATTGACTATTATGCCAACAGGTATTGAATGAGCTTTTGTAATGATTCCTACGTCGAGGATAACGATTAATTAATGGCCTCACATGGGTCCATTCAACATGAAGGTTCGGGGTTCGCAATGCATGAGCCTGGCGGTTTGACCGATGTCTCAAGTATAATATAGGCGCAGAAAACCACTGTCGCCATGAGTTTCGCTGCCACAAGCGTAAATAACTCATCAATTAGTTCTCGGGAAATCATAGAGCTGCGAGGTGTCCTTGTTTCCTCGACTCTATCAAGATTCCAATCCGGAACACATTTCAATCCTTTCTTCAGAGTTAGGGTCCTACACTAAAACTCTGGAATAAATAATATCTCCAACAATGTCCACGACATAGGAGAATTCATACGTAGAATAGACTATCTGGCCCCTAATGCTCCATGCTACGACACTCCGACCTATAATATTAAGAGAAATCTAACATTTACTCTATAAGCTTCTCAATTAAGCTGCAAATTCAATTCACTAAAAGCTCTTTCATTACTGGTATCATTACTGAATATATGCAATATTCTGATATAAAACTTCTTTCCATAATTACTGAAATGTAATCTCACTGTAACATCTTCCTGCTTAGATTGATAAGTCTTGCACTTAGCGTTAATAATTCTCGCTTACAACATTTATTTGTTTCCTGATGTGTTCATTCATACTCTTAATAACCATTATTATTATTATCATCATTTCTCACTGACATAAATGACCAAAATCATCCTTTATTATTATTATTGTAAATCTCATTGACATAAATGACCAAAATCATCATTTATTATTATTCTCATATAAATTACCAAAATTTCCGACATAGCTAGACGTTTTAAACTCGAACAATCGCGTTCGTTGCATTTACATATCTGATTGCCATTCTTAATTCATAGTGGGAATAATTACTCCACTTAATGATGCAAATTAACATCTCAACTCTATCAAAATCAACTCAATACTGATTAAACATGAAGGATCAGCCTCCTAACTGATTTTTACTGGCATCTATAAGGAATTCACAATACCTTTACGGAATCACAGACATGCAGCGGTCCATACTTCTACATAATCATAACCATAATTTGTGGGGTACTTACATCTCTATAGGCATCTAAGGTGGCTCCGACCAATCATATTCTTCCATGTCGCCCGCCATAATGGGTTTAACGCGACATATTTCTCTTGTTTACACACATTTGATTACACATAATTTCTATCACCAACACGACACGTTGCATACCTTTCAGGAAGTTATCACTCCCCAAACAAGTGAAACACTTCATTAAACACTACTTTAGATGATATTTTTACATATACATTACACTGAACACTCGTCACTTTATACACACTTCAATGCTGAAATTCCCTAGCAGAGATCGAAATTGCAGGTGTCGACGGCATCTTACGTTACCAACTCCTGATTGAAAGTCTGGTTATCTGCTCTCGGAACTCTCCAACAGTTTTTATGAATATCATTCCTACAGTAAGCGTCCTGCGTTACATCAATACGCTGGCTCCCAAACATGAGCGTTAACATCTGGTACTCTCATGGCAATACCAAACACTTAGTAGAGTTTCTTTCGCGCATTCTACCGTAGTTACACATATACGATTAGTTAATACTATACACATTGCGCTTAATAAAGTTCAACACTTTCACAAATAACTATATACAATAGTTCTACCGTTAGTCTATACGGTGCTTCGTAACTGAACACGTCATAGTTCGTGCTGCTGATTATGCCTGTATCACGACTATTATTCACACAAGCATATTTACTGTTTCTATTACACATACCAGTCTTTGTTCGGCGTCTTGATGAATAGATCCGTCATGCGTTTTGCCTTGACGAACTTGCTTCAACCTGGCTGGAGCTGACTGAAGTTTCACTCGAAGACTGCACGTAACTTATTTGAAGACTTCTGTATGCGACTTACACGCTGTCTCGTACTGCTACATATTTGCTGCATATTGATTGCAACTTATTGCCATTGTGCTACAATTGACAATTGAGTAAGACTGTAACTGGCTGTAACTGCGCTTGGCGGCATGTAGACTGAGCTTGACTGCGTTACCACTTCGACTGACTTACAACTGAGTTAGACTGAGTTAGACTGAGATTCAACTGAGTAACAACTGAGAGCTCCTCCTGGGGTGTACTCCCTTATATCGGATTTCCACAGAAAGTAGAGCAACATTTTCCCGCGTAATCTTGGCTCCTCTCACAGCATGATTCAGGTCTTCAAACCATGATCATTGTGTTCCTCTCTCTTCACAGGTCCCAAAACTATCTGTGTGCAAAGGAATCGCTCGTTCAATTAATTAATATTAATTCCTTTCTCCATGGCGTGGGACGCTACCTAACGGGAAACCCCCGGCAACATCTTCACATCCATCCGCGAACAATGGTCGTTTTACAGTCCTTACGCACATCATTAAATATGCACCAATTTCGCAGGTAAAATACTCTAAAATTATCTTCTTGCCAAGATATTCACCTGTGTGCAACTCTCATCTGGATTCGTTACTCCAATCACGAGTAATCAATGATTTTTCTGGGCATTTCTCCGCCCCTACTCCAAATCCATTCTCCGTCGGGGAATAACTATGTCATTATTCAGGCCTCGCCCCTGCTCTAGACGACATATTGGGGTCACTGAGATGGACGTGGCGCCGCTGGTTCCAACCCACAATTCTGGGCCAATTAGTAAATGTCAGCTCTGCCCTCCTCTGTGCTTCAAACCTCCAATAGCTTACACCAAATCGTCTTATAATGATATAATCTGCTCATTATTTCCTACATTATTTTAATAAATAATGCCATTTCATCAAAAATCACACCAGTGATTAAATATACATTTCTTTCGAGGGGTTTTTACCAAGAAACTCCCTGTACAGATCTCTGGTTCGCTCCCTGGTGGAACCTTTATACTGAGATCACAGTCTCTGAGAACCATGTTCGATTCCAGTCAGCATAACCCCATCGGGTTCAGTATAAAAATCATTATTACTGGATAGTTTGTCTGTCTGTGTGTCTCCTACGCGTTCATATACCATTTATCCCTTCAAATGACTCGGACACGGTTTATTGTCCGTGTACACTGGATTTAATTAGGCATAGGCTAATGTACCAGCAAGATTCAGTGAATTTCTACTGCTTCTGAAATGGCTTCATTTAGATAAGAGCAAGGTGAACTTCTGTTGATGAATGTTGGAAATAAATATTGATCTTCTCCCCTGTACAAGATCATTTTTCTCTTTTTAACACCTTCGGAACTAGTTGTTGTTGATTGATTGATTGATTTATAGGCTTTGCGACAAGGTGTTAAAAAGAGAAAGATGATCTTGTACGGGGGAGAAGATCAATATTTATTTCCAACATTCTCTTGATTCATGAACAGAAGTTCACCTTGTTCTTATCTAAATGAAGCCATTTCAGAAGCAGTAGAAATTCACTGAATCTTGCTGGTACAATACGCCTAATTAACTCCAGTGTATACGGACAATAAACCGTGTCCGAGCCAATGGAATGTCTTGTCGACATAAACCGAGTCAAGTACGTTGTGGATAGATTCATTTAATCTTGTCCCCACCGTTATAGGCCTTGTAGCTGAACAAGAGGCGTACAAGTGTGTTGCTTGCCCTCATCCAATTTATAGGCTAGCTTTGCAAGGGCCTTCTGACGTCACAACGTCACGTGACATCGCAGTGTTGTGGGAGGCATATTTAATACTGTCGAAGAGAATAATATTACAATATCACTGTACAATTATTTTGAGTCGGCTTCGGTGGCGTAGTCGGTAGCATGCTGAGCTTCTATGCCCAAGGTCGCGGGTTCAAACCCAACCGAAGTCGTCTGATTTTTAAGAGCGTTAAAATCCCTCAGCATGCCTTCCTTCGGAGGGGAAGTAAAGCCGGTGGGCCCATGTCATACATTTATGGCATGTAAAAGAACCTACCACTAACTAAACATGTGTGAAGCAAAATTTGTAGAGTACGTTTGATTAATGCTCTTAAGTTCCAACGTTCTTCACCAGGTGCTGGTTGCGATGGTATCTAGTAGTAGCCAAGTTCACAGCTAGGTGTCGTGGACGTAGTATTTAGTATCGAAAGTAGGAACTACTTCTAATTATCGTCTGCAGTTCTTAATTGAATTAAAAACAGATAACACACACTAATACAGTCATCACAATTAACACCGGTTATTAGACAGATTCTACACACACCCAAAGTACACGGGGCTACATAACCGCGTTGTTGCAGCCTCTAAACCAGGGATTCCCAACCAGTGGGGTGCGCCCCCCTAGGGGGGGGGGGCTTTATCAAGGGGGGCATGAAGTGATTTCCTTGAAGCTTTGAATAGTTTGAATTTAAAGCTCCAAGGCAAGAACTCCAATATTATGTAATAGATAATGAAAAGCGCGTACTTCACATTATATTTGCAGAAATAATTAATCTATTATGTAGTGTTATTGGGTTAGGTCTACATCCTCCACGTAGGTTTATCGAAGAGGTTATAGAAGCGACGAGTGGAGGGTGGGGGGTGAGGGCGATGTATGTAGGGGGGGGGGGGCAATGACCACCCGTATCTGAAAGTAGGGGCGTCAGCTGGCAAAGGTTGGGAACCACTGCTCTAAACTAAGAAACCAAGGAAGGGCATCCAGCCGTAGAAACCATAAGTTAGGTGGAATTTCATCGCATCTCATCCCTGCCCCGTTGGAAACGGGAGGTAGACATAGACTGTACAACTCTTTAACATTTTCACATCTGTGCATATTCACGTATTGATAGTGTTCTTTTGGTGCAGTATTCTATGTGATAGCGATTACTAGTGCTCGGATTTTTAGGTAAATAAATATTTTTTATGCCAATACATATTGTACAGGCCCGGGGGGCTGTACACCCTGAGAGCCACCCCCCATCTTCTAATAAAACCACCCCAACTGGCAACATCATAAGACCAGAACATCACCTTTACACGGCAAGAGGCGACCACCCAGCTCGGGAGGTTAGCCAACCACTTGCAACACATTCATAAACATTAACACTACAACTAACTGGGGCAGCTACGTCAACGGAATGCTGACTAAGCAACGGCAGGAACTATAAGAAGAGAGGCCTTTTTGGAGCATTATCTGTCATACAGTGTGTGTCGCCGAAGGCCCTGTTCCAACTACCATCATCAGGTGAGACTCAGCAAGTGTTCAGACATCCATTACTTTGTAAACACCCATCCACAATCTTGTACACTTAACTTGTATCATCACTTACATTCCCCTAAAAGGGACTTACAATTTCACACTCACTGACCAATAAACACATGGTCAGTAAACTACACTTGTCTTGATAATTACACGCCTCTTTACATCCTCCTACCCTTCCTGACTCTCGTCACGATTGACCGTGACCATAGTAGCCAGTAATCGCTTGCTCAGGTTTCATTGTGCTTCCCGCACGCTGCATAGCAGCGAGCCGCTGACATAAGCACGTCTGTTATATCACTCACTCCGTCCAGCTGGCAGGCCGGCATATTAGCCTGCACTCAGAGGTTTATCCCCTGGTAGACTCTTGCATCTTTGCAGGAACACCCCCTAGCATTTGAACACCAAACAACACGCTACACTGGTAAGCTCTCCCAGCTACGGGAAGCTGCCATCATTTAGAAACAACCTACCAAATTAGTACAGTGACACTAATGTTTTAGCCCTAAACAACCCCCCAACTAAGGGATCTAAAACAATATTTTAAGCATTTTTTCTATAAATACATAAATTCCTGCTTTTCACTTATTAGCACATAAAAAGACATAATATTTACATTTTTAAAAAATCGGTATGCTAGGTTTTTCAGTTTATTGCATTTTTGTTTTGTGTTACTTCAACGGGGAAGAACCTGTGAGCTATCTAATCTTCATACAGAGCATATTTCAGCTTGCAACTGTGTTATTCTTAACTTGTCGCCCCGTGACACTCACTGTGGAAGCCGGGGATTTCCTTGTCCACATGCTAGATCTCACCCCTCCCCCCAGCTATCAGGAACCAGTGTCACTTACAAGCAGTTCATTTCTGGCACTGTGAAGTGTAAGGCAGTTTTCGATGCCTAAAGTAAAAACAACTAGCCTGCAATTTATCGTCTGCATTAGTATGTTAAAGAATTTAAGGATAATTTTACTTCTGATTGGGGGGGGGGGGGGCGTGCGTTCTGTTCTGCCAACCATGTGGAAAAGCAATCAAGGCTGAACAGCGATATCAAGTTGCACAACACCTCAACACAAGAAACATATTGCCGCAGTTTCGCGCCTTCAGAAGAAATGTTTCGCGGCAGTCGTCGGTCATTTGTGATGGACAACCTGAATATGTATCTCGTTGTGTATTGTAATGCTTCAGCAGTCAGTGAGACATAGCATAAAGTGCATTCGTCAGTACTGCATATTTTTTAAATTCACATTAATAAATTAATTCTAATTAAATATTTTTACTTTTGGGTCACATATCTCAGGCATTTTAAATACATAAAAAATAAAATATTTTCCCGATTTTTAGCACATAAAAATCCTAGCCCTAGTGATTACATTCACACTCTGTATTTGGTTGATTGGTTCCTTCGTTTAGAGGCTGCAAAACGTGGTCATGTAGCCCCGTGAACTTTGGGTGTTTGTAGAATCTGTCTGATAACCGGTGTTAATTGTGATGGCCGTATTAGTGAGTGTCATCTGTTTACGTTCGACGTTGTCGAAATGTAAATATTATATGTCAGAAAACTGTATCATAATGAGGGTTATTATAACACTATTTTTCATTATGAAACAGTATCTCCCACCAATCAGAGCTCAAGAAACAGTTGTGTGATCAATTAGGTGAGGATAGCATCGCACCTGCGCTGACTTCCATGGCCTTCTATTTAAAATTTCACTGCGTGGCTCGTGTCATAGTGGGGTATTCAAGGAGTCCATAGTATTCTCTGCGTCTCATGCGCTCTGTTCAGTATATAAAACTGGCAACATCTCGACAGATGTTTATGAATATTATGTTCGAACATAAATTAGTTATAATTATTGTCAAACATAAACAGTCGTATGCAACTCGCCTATAATGGTAATTAAGACACTCGTATGGAAATTATAAAATTCGCTTCGCTCGTTTTATAAACTTACTCGTGTCTTAATTATTGCCAATACAGGCTCGTTGCATATTGTACTATTTTAATTGAAGTGTGGACTGCAGACATTAAATTTTCTAGTAGTTCCAACTTATGCTACAAAACGCCACCGTCAACGACAACTAGTTCCGAACTTGGTTACTAGATGCCACCGCAGTCGGCTCCTGGCGACGAACGTTGCAACCTAAGAGCGTTAATCAAATCGAACCTACAATTCAGCTTCACAAAAGTGTAATTAATGGAAGGTTCTTTTACATGCCATAAATCTATGACATGGGACCAGCCTGCTTTACTTCCCCTCCAAAGGAAGACATACTGGGGGATTTTTAACGCTCTTAAAAATCCGACGTCTTCGGCCGGGTTTGAACCCGCGATCTTGGGCACAGCCACTAATTCAACTAAGGACTGCAGACATTCAATTTTCATGAAGTTCCTACTTTTGCTACCAAACACAACCGTCAACGACAACTAGTTCTGAACTTGGTTTCTAGTTGCCACCGCAGTTGGCTCCTGGCGACGAACGTTGCTACCTAAGAGCGTTAGTGAAATCTAACCTATAATTTAGCTTCACACAAGTTTAATAAGTGGAAGACTCTATTACATGCCATAAATCTATGCCATGGGACCGCCATCTTTACTTCCCCTCCGAAGGGGGGCATACTGAGGGATTTTTAACGCACTTAAAAATCCGAGGATTTGGCCGGGTTTGAACCCACGATCTTGTGCATAGAAGCTCAGCATGCTACCAACTACGCCACCGAAGCCGCCTATTTTCTTTGTTACATGGATAATAAACTTGTGTTCCTTTCTTAAGGCATTTCACCTTGGCACTTGAGTGTTGTAGCAAATGACTCTGTTCGCATGACCCTCCTTAATGTCGTACAGGCTTGGTATTTTAATTGGAATACCGCGTCCTGATAGACGACGCCATTACAGTTCTGTCCTTACGCCTTGACTACAACATTGTTGCAGCAATATATCACGTGCTAGAAAGGTATTTATTTATATGCTTATATCTACGGACCGGATTCTTAGATTTTATCATTTTAAATGATCTTGTCGACTTCGTCGTTACGCTGGGGTCTGGCGTTACGTTACGGTGACGGGACGAAATGTACCCAGATGCACTGAGGTGTGTGACGTCATAGTACCGCTTGGTTCATGTGTTCCCCGACAATCTCTACTTCGTTAGTATAAGACAAAAATCCCCGATTCTTGGATGTCACGGGTAATCTCGAGAACCACTGGATGGATTTTGATGCGGTTTTCACCATTCTGTAAAGGATATCTCGAGGAAAGATTCTGTAGAAAATAATTTATGTATGATCAAAGGAAGCCAAGCAATAACGATTTCAGTGAAAAAGTCGAAAACATATTTGGCGTCCGTGCGCTTCTTAAGCTTACGCTGGGCAAACCGTTAAAAATATCAATATACTATGAGCGTAAGAATTGGTCAGCATGAAAAGTTCTACAAAGAAGTCCGAGAGAGCATATCTCTATTTTCAATACATCATCGCCCACTATAAGTGTTTTTAGACTGGATGGAAGGGGCACGTTCCCGCGCGCTCTGGTGAGAGTGCGGCATCCCGCGCGCTTGACCGTGCTTTGCCCTTGGTTTGCACTTGCCGTTCGCGAGTAATTTGAAACAAGATAAGTATTATGCAGATCATTTTCTAACATGTCAAGAGTCTTCGCGATAAGCCTCCAGCCTTTCTAGCATTTTTCAGCATTTGTAGCATTTAAAATAATACAAAGTCTAGTCTTTCAAACTGACTGTCACTTTTTACCTATTATTTCCTTACTTCTAAGTACAAAAATACTGTTCCGAATCACACTCCAAAGAGCCATATTCATGAATTCTGTAGTCATCATCAGGGCCGGTCTTAGGGGTTTCAACGCCCTGTGCGAAATTTGATTTTGCGCCCTTCTGTGCGAGGCGGGTTGCCTAACTCTGGCAAAAATTATGCGGTATCATGAAGAGGAATCATGAAAATATGTTTTTCTTGCGTCGTAGTAAGTGGATGGTCAAGGTAACATACAAAATATCGACTGTACGCTCGCATGATGCAAAAATACTGGACTTTATTATCTAATAGGTGAGGCGTAACATATTACAATAACTATTTTTTCAGTTGTGATGCGAAGTGTCAACATAACAAAATCACTGGAAAAATACACTTACAGGAATCAAGCTTTACTAATTTAAATGACTACGACGCACGGGAAAACCTCACTAAAACCCAAAACCTTATGAGAAGGGAGCTTTCCGTACTTTGAATGAAGCAAACTGTTTGACTAACTGGGGTAAATCGAGTGAACGCACAACATCGTTCTCTATTGAAATCAAAGCAAGTTTTGGCAGTCTCTCTTGGCCCATTGTAGCACGCAGGTAGGTTTTAATCAACTTCAATTTTGAAAAGCTACGTTCACCCGAAGCGATAACAATCGTTCGAGTACGGACCTCCAATGTTCTACGTCAGCACACATAATTCGTTGATTAGCATCATCAACACCCTTTTTCTAGGATATACGCAACTCTCTTTCGGCCCATAATTGAGAACATTTAAAATGAGAAGGGGATCTTTCACGAGACTCCAAGGCTTGCGAAAAATATGTCCAGTCACAGAATCTCGAAGTGACAAGAACTGCTGTTGACTTTCTGTCAAAGTGCTTACAACAAAAGCAAAATATTTCTTTAGAGAGTCAGAATATTGGAGTCAACTTCTTGGTACTTTTTCGCCATTCCGCAACTCGCGATAACAATGAAACTTAGTAAAATGACGGCCACCTCCAGCATCGTTTTTGAAGTTCTGATCTTTTATTTTAACTGGCCCTTAAACGATAAATTTATCTGTACATTCCGTGCTTCGGACCGGAGGCCAATAGACAGGGTCTTTAAGTTGGCTGCTATCACTAATGAAGGGCACAATGCATAATCCATTCCCAGCACCAGTACCGACACCAGAACCTTCACCGACTTCACCGTCACAAGTTAAATCAGCACTACAACTACCTAGTTCACCACTTTCGACTGTATGTCCATCACCAGCAAAATCACCAGAGTCGAAAGATTTCCACAAATCCTTCCCGCCTTCACCCCTGTCACAAGATCCAACACCGTCCCACCACCAGCAGTGCTACAGTCAGAGTCAATTCCTATTATGGTGCTCGCACCCGTTACCGCACCTGAAAAGAGATCAAAATTCAGGCCGGCACGAAGTCAAAACGCATTTCTGCCTACACGGATTATTAAGCCCATTCTACATTTAGTGATAATAAGGGAACTGTTTCCGATTGTAAGGACCTGTCTATAAACGTAATTTTACTTTGTTTTTATGATTGCTTAAACAAGAATTACCGAATAAATCTAAAATAGCACACTTTAGAAGGTAAATAACAGAGCGGTCTGCGTTTACTTAGCGTTATTCGCACAAGCAGTGCTTAAAACAATCTTTGCGACCTTTCGACTATGACCTAGACTACGACCAATGTAGTTTTAAGCAAAATTTACAGTTTAACACGCTTTTATGAGAGTAAGAAAATGTTCTTGTTGAGATTAAAATATATACCTTCATCTTGCTCTGCAACTTTGACGGGTACATTATTGGACTGATCAGTAGGGTTTGTTTGAGAAGAACACCCGTCTATTGATGTTGAAGGTCGGATGAAATTTTTAAAAGCTTCTGCTGCCTTCTTGTCTTCTTCTGCATGTTGCAACCTTCGTTTTTTGTTTGCAGCTCCACTAGTTTTACCGGAGGAGGCCATTGTTGTAGGGTTCGTCCCGACTTTACACCATTCGCACCACGCACTCGAATGAACGTCAATTAGCAAGGGCCGTGTATTGTGCTAATACGTCCTGCCATCTACGAGCGGGTCGACGCCGACTTCGCCCAGCCACACATGCCGTTTGTTATGATTTCTTGTTCTTTGCCTCTGTCTCCACCTCGTGCCACACCCGCACCCCTTTCTCCAACCTCACTCCCCTCTCACCATGCCTTCCAAGCTTGCTTTCTTTCTCTCTACTTCGCCTTGCTACATCTCTGCTACAACAGCTAACCGAACCGAAATATCACGGAAATGCCCGAGCGCTGCCAAAGGGCGATTTGGTTGGTCCCGGACCCGGGAGTCGAGCCGGGTTGCTTTTCCGCGATAGTGAAAAGGCAAGGCAAGGGAGAGAAAGATATAGTGTTTGCTAATCACTATTCCACTGAGTTTAACTTCAGTCCGTCACAGTCTAATGTGCGCGTAGGGTTTTCAGAAGTGAGAGATAACACCAGTTGGACGTCTTTTTAAAAAATGATTCCCTTATTTGTTTGACGAACTCGCATTTACCTATCTTGCCATTTGTTCAATAGGAAATAATTCGAAATTTGCCTATCTTTGGGGGACGCCTTCGGCGCCCCCCAAACCGTTAGCGCCCTGTGCGACCGCACATGTCGCACACCCCTAAGACCGGCCCTGGTCATCATCATCATCATCATCTTGAACCGGCTCCAGTTTCCCGGGTGCGATGAATGTTCTCGATTTATTTCTCTCCAAGAATGTTTCCTCCGCAGTGCTGTAAATCCAAACCTCTCCCTGCAAGATCGTTTCTAACCTGGTCGATCTTTCTCTTCCTCGGTCGATCTCTTCCCTTTCAGTTCTTTCTCAAACCACACTCTAGCTGTTCTTTGTGTGACCATTCTTTTGAGATGACCGAACCATTTCATCCTAAAAAAAACTAAATGATATGCAAGTACCTAAAAGTACTAAATTGCAGTTTTGTTGCACTTAATGTAGTATATTAATTTTGACAGTGTTTATTCCTAGCTCTAGTTGATTGAGAGAAATCCTACCTGCCAGAAAATTCAAATACTTTCAGCACTTTTCAGCTAATATTTTATTGTTTGGTCATTTACTATCAGGAAGTGGGGATAAATCTCTTATTGTTTCCTAGTTTCCTAAATAAGTTGAGTTAATTAATCGTACTAGAGTGTGAAAATCACCTCTGGTATCCTTGGTTTTATTGAATTTGAATAATTAACATATTTAAGGAGCGCAAATATTTCCTAAAAGGGCGAAGTTCTCGGCGATAATTTGATAAAAGACTTATCATTATGTAAAATATTTACACTCTCGTTGCACAGATTTTCTACTAACAATTAGCTTTGCGTAGTTTATGACAACTTTTGCTAAACTTTAAATCTATTTTACGTTTTTGAAACCCAAAAATGAAAATTTTAAAAATCTGAAAATTCAGGTCCCCTTCTTCTTCTTCTTCTTCTTTATGTGCCATCTCCTCTCAGGAGGTTGGCAACCATCATAGAGACTCTTGCTTTAGATGATGCAGCACGAAACAGCTCAATAGTGGAACTTCTTCTTTAAATGCCGTCTCCGCGTCGAAGATTGGCGATCATCATTGCAATTCCTTGCCTCGAGGTTGCCGTTCGAAACAGAGATGCTGAGTCAAGTTCAAACCATTCCCGCAAATTCTTGAGCCAGGAGATCCTCCTCCTCCCGGGTCTGCGCCGTCCTTCAATCTTGCCTTCCTTGATTAGCTGCTGGAGTCGGTACTTGTTATTTCGAATCACGTGGCCAAAATATTGTAGCTTCTGTCGCTTGATGTTGTAGAGCACCTCCATCTCCTTGCCCATCCGATCCAGCGCCTCGGTGTTTCTCACCTTGTCGGTCCACGATGTACGAAGCATGCGACGATACAGCCACATTTCAAATGCTTCCAACTTCTTCTCCAAGGTTTTGGTTAACGTCCACCCCTCGTGTCCATACATTAGTATGGGAATTATGTAACACTTGAGGGCAAGTAGTCTCGTTCTCAGACTAAGATCTCGGTGACACAGCATTTTCTTCATTTTGATAAAGACGCCCCTGGCTTGCTCAATGCGAGCTTTGATTTCATGGCTGCAGTCCCATTTGTCATTCGGGTAGCATCCTAGATATTTATACGAATGAACTCGTTCGATGGCTTTTTCAGTGACTGATAATGTGGTATCAATTACTTCTTTGCTGACAACCATGAATTTTGTTTTGCGAATGTTCATCCTTAAGCCATAATCATTGCTAACTGCGTTCACGCGATTCAGCAATGCTTGGAGAAGTTCAAGCTTCCGCGATCAGGACTGTGTCACCTGCATATCGGAAATTATTGATGACTGTACCGTTGATGACAATGCCTTGATGAAACCCATCCAAGGCTTCCGACATGATTGTCTCCGAATATAAGTTGAAGAGCATTGGAGACAGCACACAGCCTTGTCGAACACCACGTCGAATTTTTACTTCTTCGGACAACATATTATCCACAATAGTGGAACAAGTTTTCAAATTATCGATCCAAGAAGTGCGTCTTCTTCCTGGTCTTCTTTTGCCTTGTAGCTTCCCTTGAATGACCAGCTGCAGCAGATGATATTTCTCTCGTCTCATCACATGACACAGATACTGCAGTTTTCTAATTTTGTCAGTATTTAATATTTCATTTCTCTTTCCCATCCGCCTCATCACTGGTCCCTAGTCATAACAAAATGATTTATCATATCGACAATAGGTACAAGATGCATTGCATTTTCTTCAAAACTTTGTTTCTTCACCTCGCTAAATTTAATAGCTAATATCTCCACATAGTTTCATAGCTTATCGCTCGTATCTCCTCATGGTGTAGTCATAGTCGGTCTCTCCAACTTATCCTGTTTTCAGCGGCACATTTCATCCACTCATATGATTTATCAATCTTGATGGAATCCAGCATCTGAAACCTTCTTCTTCCTCTTTGGATTTTCCCTTGGACTGTCTCTTCTACTGCACTTTCCACCAAACCATCTCTTCTTAGGCAGTGTCCAATTCAATTCATTTTGCTTTTCCATATCTTCTTTAGCATCATCCTTTCTTCTCCTACTTTCCTTAATACTTCCTCTCTTCTCACTTTGTCCTTCCAACTTACTCTCTCCACAGCCGCATTTTGAAAGCCTCTATTCTTCTCTCGTCTTCTTTCCCAAGCGTCCAAGTTTCCGCTCCATACATTGCTACACTAACCTCTTCCTTAGGCTTACTTTCATTGCTCCACAAAATAATTTTCTTTTCTTACTGAACGCTTCTTTTGCTATTGGAATCCTTGTTTATATTTCTTTAGTGCATATAATTTCTCGTGTAAACCAACTTCCTGGGTACCGTTATTTAAAATTATCTATTTGTTCAATTTCATCTTGTAATTTTATTGTAGTGACTGGCATTATTGGCTTTGAGACCATTTTTCAGTGTTGCCATATTAACAATAACGATTTTGCGGCTTTTCAGTTGGTCAACGCAATATAATCTCGGGCTCTTCATATTCGAACATACGAATAGTTCGACTATTTCCCCGAGGGGCTCACAACTTGTGGGACGTGGGATGGCGAACACGGGACCCAAGCTGAGTCCGGCATTGCTTTCACTTACTTGTGCCGGGCTTCTCTCCGTATTATTTTCTGTCGACCTCCCTTGGTCAACTCTTGTTCTCTTCCGACCCAGACGGTATTAGGGTATCCGAATCTCTTCTTTTCCCGCCTTCTCTCATCTTTCCTGATCTCTCATTCTTCGAGTGATCAGCCTTCTTGTTCTTTTCATTGTGTTTTCTTTTTCTCTTAAAGATTCCCGCACTGTTTTGTGAATTGATTCCCCGTGTATGTCAATTACATTTTTCAAGTGACCTTTTGCGAGTATTTTCAATCTACATTGCATTTTGTGAGTATTTTGAATCGGGGGCTGACATATTGTGAGTATTCTGGTTTGTTAGTTATTGTTGTTTACAGGGGCGGAACTACGATGTCGTGTGCCGCTCTTAACACAGATTAAAGAATACAAATTTGGAAATGAATTTAAAATTTAGAGGTGGACACCTACATTTGTAAAGACCTAAAATTAATAAAACAAAAAAAAAATACTTATAAAAATAAATAAAAACTACGGATGTACAAAAAATTATCATTCAAAAACGAACAAGTCGTTGAGTCAATGTTCACTGGAAAATTTAGATTATAGTGAGTCTTTTTAATCTAAGTTCCATTTTTGTAAGTATTTTCAATCTAACTTAGTCGTTGTTATGGTTTCCATTTCATTGTCATTTCCGCTGTCACCCAGACCATTAGGGGCCGATAACCTAGATGTTAGGCCGCTTAAAACAACAATTAAAAAAAGAAAGTTCGACTATTCGAACGTGCAATTTTCCAACCTACTCGAACATTCCAATTTCAAAATATTTGCATTAGGGAAATAACCCGACAATTCAGTCAATAATCGAACAAATCGAATCGTTTGACCATTTCAATGATTATACACACATCAAAAACAGTTTTGTATAATGCATAATTGATTTTCCGCCAACACAAAATTCCTCCTTTCTCTACTAGAATGCGCTATAGTTGGGGTGATGATAATTGTTGTTTAAAAGGACATAACATCTAGGTTATCGGCCCCTAATGGTTTGGTGATAGTGAAAATGAAAAATGATCAAATGAAACCCACAACTGAAACTAACTACTCTCTAACAAAGTAGAAGAGGAATTGGGAAACAAACAGGAGAACAATGTAAATGAATGACAGGAGGAAAGGAAATGTCCTCAAACATCGAATAATGTGAATTGAGGGACTTGGAAGGAAGGTGAGCCAAGAAAGGGAAAGAGGAGAGGTTCCGCCCAAAGGCAATGGAAAAATGGGGGAAACTTGACCGAGATCACGAATCCCTCGGGGTCGCCAAATCCCGAAGTCACCAGCCGTGTGCCCTTGAGGGTGTAGCAATATTCAGGGTGCACCAGAAGTGGTGGGGCTACATACACCCTGCCTCCTTGAGGGCCTTGAGCAGAAGGAAGGAGATAACAGGAAAGGAAAAAGAAGGCAGACCTCTCGAAGAATGAGGGCGTCAGGTAAGATTAGAGAAGGGCCAATTAAGGCGGGAAATGAAAGACTCCCTAGGCCTCGGATACCCTAATACCGTCGGGGTCGGAAAAGAACAAGAGATGGCCAAGGGAGGCGGAAAGAAAAGGTGACAGTGAGGAGCCCGGCACATGTAAGTGGAAGCAATGCCGGACTCAGCTCCGGTCCCGTGGTTGCCAACCCACGTCCCACTAAACGTGAGCCCCTGGGGGTAGAGCGCTATAGTGTCAAGGAGCTTATATAAGGTGCGTTCAAAAAATAACGAGCCGGAGGCTGTAATGCGCAAACCGGTGACGACAAAGGCTAATCGTGGCGTGTGTAACGAGGTGTGGTTCCGACCAGAGCGTCGAAGGTCACAGCCCGTCGCTTATGGGCACGCGTGCACGTCACGTGACGATACAAAGCGAGCAGCAGCATGCATCAATCGTCCAACACTGCCAGTCGCATTGCAAACAGTGACATGGAGGCGTCAAACGAAGAGCAAAGAGGTGATGTTCGGTTTCTGACAGCGGAAGGAGTAGGGGGAACGGACATTCATCGCTGAATGTCACAAGTGTGCGGCGAACACTGCATGTCCCTTGCAAGGGTCAAGGCGTGGCACAAGCGCTTCAGGGAAGGACGGGTGTCGTTAGCCGATGATGCCCGGTCTGGGGCACCCCCCTGCATTACCGATGACAACGTCCAGCTGGTTGATGCACTCACTACCCAGGACCGCCGAGTGACAGTGAACGCCATAGCCGCCGTGGTCGGATTGAGCGTCGGAAGTGTGCACACCATCATGAAGGAACGACTGCACTTGCAGAAAGTGTGTGCCCAATGGGTGCCCCATAGTCTTCAGCCACACCAGGAAGCATGTCGAATTGCCTTCTGTCTTGGTCTTGGTCTTGGTTGGACGATTGATGCATGCTGCTGCTCGCTTTGTATAGTCACGTGACGTGCACGCGTGCCCACTAGCGACGGGCTGTGACCTTCCACGCTCTGGTCGGAACCACACCTCGTTACACACGCCACGATTAGCCGGTGTCGTCGCCGGTTTGCGCATTTCATCCTCCGGCTCGTTACTTTTTGAACGCACCTTATATATCTAACATCGTTGACTTTCATAGCGCTCCAAGGAACGGCAAAAATTCAACATGCAAGCTGCTCTCTGGGCGCAAATAACGAAGCTTGCACCTGGCACCCAAAGCCATACGATATTATTATTATTATTATTATTATTATTATTATTATTGTTATTATTCTTCTTCTTCCTTCGTTACGGCCAACTAAGGACCACGTCATGTCAACTGTGTTTTCTGCATTTTAATGTTAGCCCAGTACTCCTTCATTCGCATTCGATGTTGCGCCTTTCTCTCTGTCGTCCACGCCTTCCCGGTTTTTAGCTTCGGCTTAAGTTGAAAACTCCGATGTTTCTGAAGTTTCTCCCTAAGTGGGCCACGCTCTTGGATATCTTCACGTGTAATCCCAGTCTCCAACAGATCTTTCTCTACATCATTGAACCAGGCCCCCTTTGTCTTTTTCTCACGGAGAAAAGCAAAAATTCTGTTGGATAGCCGTGTTGATTTCATTCGGGTATTGTTATTATTATTATTATTATTATTATTATTATTATTATTATATATAATTCGTTGAGGCCATCTAGGACCACGTTAAGTCTTGCTACACTTGGCAATTTGTTTCGCCTTCCTCTGAGCCCAGAATTCCCTCATTCTCTGTGAGTGGGCCATCTTGCGCTCCGCTGTCCAAGTGGTACCTTGTCTTCTTTTCGGGTTCGATGTCTCGTCTCGGGTTAGCCCATTAGTCAGTATCTTTTTGCGGAAGAGATCTCTATTGAAGGCGTCGTCGGGTTTTAGATGCAGTATTTTGAGGTCGACTTTAGTATTCCTAAACCAGGGCATTGTGGTTTTGGGTTTGGAGTCAAAGAAATGAAAAATCTGTTTAGTCAGCCTGTTTCCGTCCATTCGTTTGAGATGACCGTAATACCGTTTTTTTTTTTTTTTTTTTTTTTTTGTCGTGTAGCCTCCTGGGAGGCCGAGTGCAGGTCTTTCTAGTCGACGCCCGTGGGCGACCTGCGCGTCGGGATGAGAGATGGAATGGATGAAGATGAATGAAACTGGGCAAGGATATGGAAGGAAGCGGCCGTGGCCTGTCAGAAGGTACTGTCCCAGCATTTGCCTGGTGTTGAAAATGGGAAACCACGGAAAACCATTTCAAGGACAGCCGATGGTGGGGCTCGAACCCACGCGTCTACCGAGTCAGCAGAGAGCTTGGCCCCTTGACCTAACGCAGCGCTTTAGCCCGCGTAGCCACTACTGTCGGTACCGTAATACCGTGCCCGCCTTTTACGGATCGATTCTGAATTTTTCTCTATTTCACTGTAGACTTATTTGTTGGATTTTTATAGTGGATACCATTCTTGTAATTTGATCCCATTATACCTCTGACGTTTTTGCGCTCTTTTTTCTCCAGTTCTTCAAGGAGTCCTTTATTAGCATTTAGGGATAGGGTTTCGGCTGCTTACATAACTACTGGTTTCAGAACAGTTTCATAATGACGTAGGTTAGTATTTTTGGACAGGCATTTTTTGTTGTATATTGAGCGCGATGTTTGATAGGCTATTTCGAGTTTGCGTACTCGTTCCTTGCTTGCTTCTTTGTCTAGTCCACTTTTCATGATGACCTCTCCCAAGTACTTAAATTTTTCCACTCTGTTGATCTTCCCGTATTTTGTCTGCAGTTTTGCTGGGGCGTCTTTGATGTTAGTCATTACTTCTGTTTTTTTTTTTTCGAATGATATCTGCAAGCCAGTTTGTTCAGCGATTTCTTTTAAAAGGTCGATTTGCATCCTAGCAGTTTCTACGTCGTTCGACAGAATGGCGATGTCATCAGCGAATGCTAGACAGTCGACTATGATCCCCTTGGATTTTGCTTCCATTCTCAGAGGGCTATACTCAGTTTCTAATAATTTTGTTCGCCAGGTCCGAATGACTTTCTCGAGAACGCAGTTGGAAAGCATCGGAGAGAGCCCGTCACCTTGTCTGACTCCCGTTTTGACCTCAAAGGAATCCGACAGACATCCCAGGAACTTTACTTTGGATTTTGTTTCAGTTAGGGTGGCTCTAATTAATGCCAGCAGTTTCAGGTTAACCCCGAATTCGTTGAGGATGTTCAACAGAACTTCGCGGTCTATGGAATCGTAAGCCTTCTTAAAGTCCACAAAGACTGATACGTACGATTTGGACATGAGATTGCATTATCTAATGATCGTTTTGAGGTTGTGGATCTGTTCGGCAGTTGAACGACCCTTTCTGAATCCCCCTTGGTATTCTCCTATTTGATGCTCGACTTCGGCTTCTAATCGCTCCGGGATAGCAAGTGAGAGAATTTTGTATGTTACCGGTAGGAGGGATATTCCTCTGTAGTTGTTGACGTTTTTCATGCTGCCTTTCTTGTTTAACGGATGGATCAAGGCCGTTTTCCAATCTTATGGTAGAATTTCATTTTTCCAAATTTGTTCTATTTGCTTCTGCAAGATTTCAACTGCTTCTTCGGGAGCATATTTCCAAAGTTCTGCAACTACAGAGTCTTCCCCGGGCGCTTTGTTGTTTTTTAGTCGAGCAATGTGACGCTTGATTTCGTCTTTGTTGGGTGGTCTTGATTCTGGGCATCTGCGAATGGGTTCCTCGGTCTTGATGGTATTTTTGGGTTGATCCCAATTTAGTAAATTCTTAAAGTAATCAGCTAGGATGGTACAATTTTCTTCATTTGAGGTCGCCAGTGTACCGTCCTTCCGCTGAAAGCATAACGACAGAGGTTTATAACCCATAAGTTTCCTTTTGAACGTTCTGTAGTACTCTCTGGTGTTGTTTCTTTTAAAGTCTTGGTCGATCTTTTCAATATTATTATTATTATTATTTACCATACTGTAGATCATACAAGAAGTATATAAGACCTAGTGACAAAGGGTAAGCCCCACATTCATGCTTCAGCCTCGTGGTGTTGGGGTAGCGCGCCTGCCTCTCACCCGGAGGCCCTGGGTTCGATTCCAGGCTCCGTCAGGGATTTTAAAACTGACGTGAGGGTTGGAACGGGGTGCACTCAGCCTCGTGAGGACAATTGAGTAGCAGTCTGCCCCGATCACGAAAACCAAGATTAACGGCCGAGGGGACCCGATGCGCTGATCACGCGTCACGCCACTATCTGCAGGCCAAATGGCTGGGCAGCGGTCGCTTGGTCGGCCTAGGCCCTTCATGGGCTGTATAGTGCCAGGGGTTGAGTACATAACTCTAAGGCCTACATATATAAAAATCCAATATTTTGACGGTTCTCAATATCTACGAATCTACTGCAGCAATCAGGCTGAACATTTGTATGATAGAGGCAATTAATATAAGTAGGATAAATAAAAATATGCTATTTAGTTCTTCACGGAACTACTTGTTATTTGTCTCTCCACTCTCGAAACTCTCCAATTTTGGGAGTTTTGTTAGTTATGTAGTTATTTTATGGCGTTTTGATTGTTTAAATATAGGCCTTGACTGTTGCCGCCGCAATATATCATGCGTTAGACAGGTATTTACATGACGATAATAACAGATTTATGGCATAGATTGGCACAGTTGCAATTTTATGGAAAATTAGCCCGCTTAAAAAAATGTGTTACAAATAATAATTTACGTTCAAGTCCTCGGCTAGTTTTAAAAATTACTGGTGGTGTACAATGAATACAAGATTATATACCGGTTCACTTTACTTAGTTTAGTTGGTAAATAGCTATTTGTTTATTCCAACAGATTACAGTGTGATAACGAATATCACTCACTAATACAATTACTACTGTCGACCAAAATATTATGTACACTCGAGTTTGAAGGTTGTTTGTGAAGTAACCAATAGGCCAACATTAAATCTGATACCATAATCATTTTCGTTGATCTATTTTACGTTAGTTAATATAGGTTTGAAATTTTTAATTTATACTTTGAAACTTTTTATCGCAGTTGGAACACAGAAAGTGCCCGTTTTTGAGCGTTTCAACCATGCGTCGACTTTAAGAATTAGTTTCTCAAAAACCCATCATCAGATCGAATCCACATTTTAACACAATATATACTGGAATGTTTTAAAACTAGTTTATTAATTTCAAAATGTTGGGGGTCCAAGGAACAAAGTTGTTATCATGTTTGTAAGGTAACCTTTTCTCAGCTCGGGGTGGTTGGAAGATTGCATTCTTGGCCGCGTTGTAATCCTTATATAACACAAGGTTATGCTGTATGACTGTGAAATACGCAAATGAATTCACTATTTTTATATCGGTCTGTATTTGTACGGGATAAAATGACATGGCTCAGCAGCTAGCCGATACGGGAAAAGCTGTACAGCGTAGAAAGAGTACAGAGGGTGTCAGGCAAAACTAGGGGGAGGTTATAGGAAATCAGAAGAGTAAGCTTCTCTGTATCAATTCAAAGTTTAAATTGTACGCCAATAAATATTTACTCAAATATATCTATCATATAGGGTGTCATTTATGTACTTGAGTACCCTTAAGGGGCGTGTAGGGGATGGGTACAGGATCAATTTGAGATAGGGAACCTGGGGTCGGAATGGCCTCCTAACCCCAGAAAACAGGGTTGTTTCTGGCCCTCCGCCCCCTGTAAAGTAGGAAAGCGCGCTATGTGTTTCTCTGAGGTCAGGCACTTTTTCGCTGTCAACGGTCTTGGCGCTGCCACCGCTCAACGCTGCGTTAGCCGAGAGGATAGCGGCGAGGCACGGTGCCCCGGTTGTCCCGGGTTCGTTTCTCCTGGGGTGACATGCCTGGACTGCTAATGAGGTGAACGCAATCCGGAATGGTCGCAATGAGGAAGACACCAGTTACCGTCGAGCCGTTTGCTTTAGCGATAGAATTATTGTCGACCAAAGTATTATGTGCACTCGAGTTTGAAGGTTGTTTGTGAAGTAACCAATAGACCTACATAAAATCCAATAACATCATCATTTTCGTCGTTCTATTTTACGTTAGTTCATGTAGGTTTGGAATTTTTAATTTATATTTTAATATTTTTTATGGCAGTTGGAACACAAAAAGTGCACGTTTTTAAGCGTGTTTCAACCATGCGTCACATTTAAGAATTATTATCTCAAAAACCCGTCATCAGATCGAATTCAAATTTTAACACAATATACATTGGAGTGTTGTATAACTGGTTTATTAATTTCAAAATTGTGTGTGTCCAAGAAACAAAGTTGTTATCATTTTTGTAAGGTAACTTTTTCTCGGCTCGGGGTGGTTGGAAAATGTTGGTTGCGTTGTAATCGTTATACATCAAAAAGTTATGCTGTATGATTGTGAAATACGAAAATTAATTCACTTATTAAAGATGATGATGAATTTAATTGAGAGATTTAACAATTCGTTATGGGTTATGATTCTCGTGGTGCTGATTAATATCTAAGGATTCAGCCCTCTCCGAAAAGAAAACCTGGATATGCTACTGGTTAGTTACCGTTGAGCCGTTTGCTTTAGCGATAGAATTAAGTGTTTTGTGCTCGGAACAGCGAGCGTTCCGGTAGCCACAGTTGACACCTACTGCCAGTAACAATGGTGATGAATGGGAGGTGGCGCTTTGCCAAGAGCATTGTATTCTGTTCTAATGCATGTCTTCATTGACAGTCCTCTGAGTTTACAGGTCGATATCCAAGTAGTTACGTTCCTTAAAATAGGAGTTAACATTCTCATCAAACAGCAGTACTTTACTGCTTGCAACAGTGGGTGATTGGTTATCGTGTCTGACTACCAACCCCAAGATAGCAGGTTCGCTCCTGACCGTGGTAAGTGATTTTTGAAAGGCGACAAAAATCTCGGCACGCATGTCATACGATGTTGGCATGTTTGAAAACCCATTTGAATTCAGTAGGCCGTTACCTTCTCAAGTCCGTTTATTTCCTTTCATGTGGCAAACCCTCCAATCCATTGCTACGCTCCTGTCGTCCCACACACAATTCCGTGGATAGCGCAGTGCGCACTGCGATGTTGCGTGCGTGCTGCATAAATCAAGCCGACTACAAACTCCACAAGCGAAGAATTAATCGGGAGAAAGGCGAGCTGAACATGTGCGTGATAAAAATATCAAGACAAGCGAGCCTTTTGAAGGCTTTATCCATCGTTAGCTAGTAGTAGGTGTCAGATGGATTTTATTTTCTTGTGGCTTGTTCTCTGGGATTGATTATGTTGCCCTGGTTTCAACAGCACATTAGAATACCGGGGGAAGGTGAGCGTTAAAACAAACTATAAGTCTGCCGAGATCTCGACGATAACAGGAAGCGAGCGTTTAGATTATAGCAACGGAGATTGATAATAACAACACAGCTCACTCCAGGGGGACGACAGTTAATAGGGAGCGAATGGGATGCTGCAGGGGGATGACAGATCATAGCGAGCGCGTGGGTTTCGATAAAGCTCCGCTATAGATGTTCTGCCAACCAATGAAGAATTAATTTCAGTACTATGTTTCCGTAGTTGGCACTCACCCAACGCTCACACCAAAAAGACTGGCGGAAGCGGGAATAGTCTGTTTTGATTGATTTTCCTCGAGGTGTTGTTGGTTGTTTTGATTTGTTCGGTATTTTCATTATTTATTTGATTTGAATTGAGAGTCAATCATGCCACGCCAAGGGAGGAAAAATTGCCAAGCACCGGGATGTAAGAATTATAATGATAGTAAGAACAATACGTCAATTTTCATCATCCTGGTGTTGACTGTGTATAAAACTGGTGGGCAATATGGACTACTCTCGAATAAAAATATAGAGAATAAATGTGTGAATTTCATCTCTTGTTTGTTTTCTTACCCATTCTCCTTTGCATTGCAATAAAATTTGTGGTTTAGGGCTACGGGGAGGGGTGGGTGGCAGCCGGCATGCTAGGCAAAAAGTGAGGTCATGGCAATATAGTGTGTGCATTTGGAGAGTTTTCTTTATATTCATCGAATATCCCAACAATTCTGTAGAGTAGGAGAGCCTTTTTAATTAGCCTAAAGGTGAATTAAGCTCTAGAACAGCATAACTGTGTCCTTCGAGACAAATCTATTGCCAACATTGATATATATCAAATAATGGATATCCTATCTGGACGTGCATTTCTACGCCTAGCGAAAGGCGCAGTTATGTTTGTGTTATTTTCATGAATAATCAATAACTCATCGCAGAATCTACTGTTCAATTACGTGTAATAAAGGCTACATTCATATGGCTTTTTACTTTTTATGTTGCCCGAGCAGTACATAGCCTCAGGCGGTGCTCTCTCTCGGAAATTCTATAACCAAAAGTGACGAATCTCTTATACTTACATCATCCTTGGGCTGCCAACGAATGAATAATTAATTTCAGTACGAAGAATCCGCAGTTGGCACCGATCGGCGGGAGTTGTTTGCATTCATTGGGGTGGTATTGGTAGTCTCTTGTTGTTTGTGTTTCCGTCTTGTGATTTGCTTTTACTCAAAAAAGCATTTCATACCTTACAAGAACTGTCTGCGTTACTGTGACCCGCTGTTGCTATATTACTTATAGAATGAAACGTACTCTGGTGTGTTTAATACTGTTTTATTTTATTTATCGTATGGCTTTTAGTGCCGGGAGTGTCCGAGGCTGCAGCAGCTGCTTCAAGCGGACACCCACAGGGTGAGCTACAAGTTCCGTTCAATTTCAAGTAGTTCCAACTTTCGCTATCAGATGTCAATGATACCTTGTGGTGAACTTTGATAGAACGTTCAAACGAAATCCAACCTACAAATTTAGCTTCACACATGTTTAGTCTGTGGAAAGAGCTTTTACATGCCATAAATCCATGACATGGGACTGCCGGCTTTACTTTCCCTCCGAAGGAAGGTGTAATGAAGGATTTTAATGCTCTTAAAAAATCCGATGACTTCGGCCGGGTTTTTAGCCCGCTATCTTGGGCACAGCAGTTCAGCATGCTACCAACTACGCCACCGAATCATCATAATTCCATAAGTGTTACATCCTCCTTCCCTAATGCTTGAATAAAAATAAAGTTTGTAAGTCGATGACCTGTTCCCCTTTGTCTTTTTGATTCTATTTCAATGAAATTGCTGCTTAGCCATGGGTTGCCGTGAAGAAGACTTGCGTCTCGCGACAGACTTGGCTGGACAAGCTGATTGGTCGCTCTCACCAGGATCGAGACATAACTTTAACCTCACTTTTGTAACACAGGCCATTGTTATCCCAGTCACGTTTTAACGACGTTTAAAATATATATATTTATTTAAATTTGTTCAAAATTTTGAAATCTCATTACAAAAGCCCCCCCTTCTCGAATCTATAAAAGTTTGCATACTTACGAGTGGTTGAATGCCTAAACGTTAACGTAGTTTTGGTAACATAACGAACAGAAAGATTCTGTTGTATTGTCACTAACAGCCCACTATAGCGTCGAAAGAAGAATGAGCCCTGGTCTACTGTTTTAATCTATAATTCTATTAATAACAAGAAGTTCCGTGACGAACTAAAGAGCCTACTTTTCTTAAAATTTAAGATTCATGCCAATGATTAATCTATATGGATCTATCTAGAATAATGACGAAATTAAGTTGCTAATATCGAAATTTCTAATTAGTTCGAAATACTGTATACCAGGCATAATGTAGCCTAATAGAGCACTACAGTTGGCAGCCCTGGTGACTGAATATATTCATAGTTCCATCTCTTAAGGTACAGAATACAAAATTTGGTTGAAGTCGAATGAATAGCATGGACGTTACATGAAGTTAAACATTGGATCTAACAGCGCGCGTAAAATCATGTTGGCAACAGTGTCATGCATCTGAAATAATATGATGTATTGTTGTGCCAATTTTGAATGAAATCCATTAGTTAGTATAGAAGTTACATGAATTTTAAAATTGGACCTATCAGCAGGCTTAGAATCATGTTGGCAGCACTGACGTATATTAGTTACTCCAAATTCATCTAGAATGCCAGGTACTATACGTGTGCAAAGTTTAGAGCTATTAGCTTGCATACTTTCTGATTTATTGATATTAGGGTGACAAAAATAGAGACAGCACATATTAACAGTTGGCAGCCCTGGTTGCTCTTAAGAATACGCATTTAAAAATTGTTATCGTACACATAGCACATACGAAATTTGGTTGAAATCCAAATGATAGTATGGAAGTTACATGTATTTAAAGTTTGACCTCTCAGCAGGCTTAGAATCATGTTGGTAGCACTGAGGTATATATGATACTCCAAATTAATATAGAATGTCAGGTACTATACGTGTGCATAGTTTAAAGCTGTCGGCTTGCATACTTTCTGATATATTGGTATTTTGGATACAATAAATTAAGAGCATTTATTAACAGTTGGCAGCCCTGGTGGGTCTTAAGAATACGCTCAGTCATATCTGGTTATGTACACATACAATATACGAAATTTGGTTCAATTCCAATTGATAGTGTAGAAGTTATATGCATTTAAAAATTCGACCTATCAGCAGGCTTGTAATCATTTTGGCAACACTGCCATGTATGACCTCCTGGAAATTAAACTGCAATATTATTATCTATACGTGTGCCAATTTTGAAATAGCTCCCATTGATACCTTCCAAGATATCCAACATGGAGCTCAAATTTCAATTGCAATTTTTTTAGCAGTTGGTAGCACTGACATCATTTTCAAATATGGCCGTGAGTTATTCATGTATAGATCTTTACTCCTACCAAATTTTGTTTCTATTGCTCCAGCCGTTTAGGAGTTGATAGGGGGGGGGGGACACACACACAGCCAGACAGACAGACAGACACATACACATTTGCCCGATCTCATTAGACTACTTTTTCCTCATTTTTGCAAAATGTGAAAAGTAGGCTAAAAATACTGTTCATTTCATTTCATCTGTGTGCTAAGCTTTTGTTGATGAAAAACTTGCGTGGCAGACTTGGCTGGACGAGTTTTGATGACGTCACACCATTCAACCAATCAGCTTATCCAGCCAAGCCTGTCGCGAGACGCAAGTGTGAGAAGGGGCAATCGTGGTCCATAAGTGAGGTTATGGAAGTTTATTAATGAAAGCAGTGGACATATTGATGATGATAAATGAACTTCGGAGCATGGGTACACATGTTTAATTGACATAAAACTAAATTAAGATGCTAGAGCCGTGAGAGAACGAAGTGTAGCAAATATGTAACCAACATTGAAGTAATTGATTGTCATGTTTCTTTTCAAAACCACCAAGTATGTGCAAAGTATTTCATTGGAGACGCATTTTATATATTTCATACTACGTATAGCCTGTCCTTCATATTGAACAGCAGAGAGCATTGCCTCAAGACAAAAAGGCGAGTGATGGACTCGTGTGTACGAGAACGGGAACGAGAAGGATGTTGAAATGCACGCTACCTATGGGTCGGTTCACAATCAATCTCCGGGAACGAGAACGAGAACGGGAACTAGAACGAGAACGGGAACGAGAAGGATGTTGAAATGCACGCTACCTTATGGGTCGGTTCACAATCAATCTCCGGGAACGAGAACGAGAACGGGAACTAGAACGAGAACGGGAACGAGAAGGATGTTGAAATGCACGCTACCTCATGGGTCGGTTCACAATCAATCTCCGGGAATGAGAACGAGAACGGGAACTAGAACGAGAACGGGAACGAGAAGGATGTTGAAATGCACGCTACCTTATGGGTCGGTTCACAATCAATCTCCGGGAACGAGAACGAGAACGGGAACTAGAACGAGAACGGGAACGAGAAGGATGTTGAAATGCACGCTACCTTATGGGTCGGTTCACAATCAATCTCCGGGAACGAGAACGGGTACTAGAACGGGAACGGGAACGAGAAGGATGTTGAAATGCACGCTACCTTATGGGTCGGTTGACAATCAATCTCCGGGAACGAGAACGAGAACTAGAACGAGAACGAGAAGGATGTTGAAATGCACGCTACCTATGGGTCGGTTCACAATCAATCTCCGGGAACGAGAACGGGAACTAGAACGGGAACGAGAAGGATGTTGAAATGCACACTAACTTATGGGTCGGTTCACAATCAATCTCCGGGAACGAGAACGAGAACGGGAACTAGAACGGGAACGAGAAGGATGTTGAAATGCACGCTACCTTATGGGTCGGTTCACAATCAATCTCCGGGAACGAGAACGAGAACGGGAACTAGAACGAGAACGGGAACGAGAAGGATGTTGAAATGCACACTACCTTATGGGCCGGTTCACAATCAATCTCCGGGAACGAGAACGAGAACGGGAACGAGAAGGATGTTGAAATGCACGCTACCCTATGGGTCGGTTGACAATCAATCTCCGGGAACGAGAACGAGAAGGATGTTGAAATGCACGCTACCTATGGGTCGGTTCACAATCAATCTCCGGGAACGAGAACGAGAACGGGAACTAGAACGGGAACGAGAAGGATGTTGAAATGCACGCTAACTTATGGGTCGGTTCACAATCAATCTCCGGGAACGAGAACGAGAACGGGAACTAGAACGGGAACGAGAAGGATGTTGAAATGCACGCTAACTTATGGGTCGGTTCACAATCAATCTCCGGGAACGAGAACGAGAACGGGAACTAGAACGGGAACGAGAAGGATGTTGAAATGCACGCTACCTTATGGGTCGGTTCACAATCAATCTCCGGGAACGAGAACGGGAACTAGAACGGGAACGGGAACGAGAAGGAAGTTGAAATGCACGCTACCTTATGGGTCGGTTGACAATCAATCTCCAGGAACGAGAACGAGAACGGGAACTAGAACGGGAACGGGAACGAGAAGGATGTTGAAATGCACGCTACCTTATGGGTCGGTTCACAATCAATCTCCGGGAACGAGAATGGGAACTAGAACGAGAACGGGAACGAGAAGGATGTTGAAATGCACGCTACCTTATGGGTCGGTTCAAAATCAATCTCCGGGAACGGGAACGAGAACGGGAACTAGAACGAGAACGGGAACGAGAAGGGTGTTGAAATGCACGCTACCTTATGGGTCGGTTCACAATCAATCTCCGGGAACGAGAACGGGAACGGGAACGAGAAGGATGTTGAAATGCACGCTACCTTATGGGTCGGTTGACAATCAATCTACGAGAACGAGAACGGGAACTAGAACGAGAAGGATGTTGAAATGCACCCTAACTATGGGTCGGTTCACAATCAATCTACGGGTACGAGAACGAGAACGGGAACTAGAACGGGAACGGGAACGAGAAGGATGTAGAAATGCACGCTAACTTATGGGTCGGTTGACAATCAATCTCCGGGTACGAGAACGAGAACGGGAACGAGAAGAATGTTGAAATGCACGCTAACTTATGGGTCGGTTCACAATCAATCTCCGGGAACGAGAACGAGAACGGGAACGAGAAGGATGTTGAAATGCACGCTACCTTATGGGTCGGTTCACAATCAATCTCCGGGAACGAGAACGAGAACGGGAACTAGAACGGGAACGAGAAGGATGTTGAAATGCACGCTACCTTATGGGTCGGTTCACAGTCAATCTCCGGGAACGAGAACGAGAACGGGAACTAGAACGGGAACGAGAAGGATGTTGAAATGCACGCTACCTTATGGGTCGGTTCACAATCAATCTCCGGGAACGAGAATGAGAACGGGAACTAGAACGAGAACGGGAATGAGAAGGAAGTTGAAATGCACGCTAACTTATGGGTCGGTTCACAATCAATCTCCGGCAACGAGAACGAGAACGGGAACTAGAACGAGAACGGGAACGAGAAGGAAGTTGAAATGCACGCTACCTTATGGGTCGGTTCACAATCAATCTCCGAGAACGAGAATGAGATCGAGAACGAGGACGGGAACGAGAATGAAGTTGAAATGCACGCTAACTTATGGGTCGGTTCACAATCAATCTCCGAGAACGAGATGAGATCGAGAACGAGGACGGAAACGAGAACGGGAACGAGAACGGGAACGGGAAGGAAGTTGAAATGCACGCTTAGTTATGTGTCGGTTCACAATCAATCTCCGGGAAAGAAAAGTTAAAAGTAGCCCGGGAAGGCCAACGGGAAACATGGTTAAGTTTCATCTTTGACGTTCTCGGAGCTTCCCGGAGCCAATCAGAAATGTGGTACCTGCATATGCCCAGTACGGAAGGAGTCGTCGGACTTGTTAACAGCGTTTAAAATCACTCAGTATGCCTTCCTTCGGAGAGGAAATAAAGCCGGCGGGCTCATGTCATAGATTTATGGCATGTAAAAGAACCTTCCACTAATTGCACTTGTGTGAAGCTAATTTTTTATAGGATAGAGTTGATTGACGCTCTTAGGTTCCTACGTTCGTCGCCAGGAGCCGACTGCAGTGGGATCTAGTAGCCAAGTTCAGAACTAGTTGTCGTTGACGGTGGCGTTTGGTAGCAAAAGTAGGAACTACTTGAAAATTGAGTGTCTGAATTTAAAAAAAATCCTCTCGGCACGCCGGAAGGCGGAGGTAGATTTCACCGGGCAAACTAGGGGATAGGCTATAATAGGCAAAATATGCAGGTTTTCGTAGGAGGATCAGAACTCATTGATTGCAAGAAAGTATTTTACATTTGGAGGTTAATTAACTTTTTTTTTCGTTTTTGTATGCATATTTTTATCATTTTATTGTCTTATGGTGATGGTAACCTTCTTGTCATTTGGGGTTCATTTTTAGCCTACTTTCGATTTTTGCAAAAAATGAAAGTAGACTTATGAGATCAACACAGGGCGAAAAAAGTGTGTCTGTCTGTGTGTGTGTATATATGTGTGTGTGTGTGTGTATGTGTGTGTGTGAGTCTGTGTGTGTGTGTCTGTGTGTGTGTGAGTGTGTGTACTCTGAATGTCTGTCCCCCCCTATCAATTCGAACACGGTGAAACCGAATTGAACGAAATTTGGTACAGAGGTAGCACTAGTAAAGGACACCTCAGTGTCATACTTTATATCGCCGCCATCTTTACCAAAACAGAATGGCGGCCACTCAAATGTTCAAAACGTAAAATCAATTTACGGCTAAACTAATCATCCGATCTCTACCAAATTTGGTGACAACATACCTTTATATAGGACGCGTCTTTCACCCAAAATGCAAGGTCATCGGCCATGCCATTTCAGGATGGCGGCCGTGTGAATTATGCAACCATTTTAATAAATAGCTTAAGACCCACCAATTCCGATTATCGAGCCTAGGGGGGTTTAAGCTATCCTGAAGGTCGTGATCAGTTATTTATTATAATTTAATATTATAATATTATACAGTATGAGTGGCTTAAAAGAGCTGAGCCGTTTGTGTCACACGACAAGATGGCAGCTGTCCTCATGTGCCTGTCTTATATTTCAGTAGTTTTACAATGTTGTATGTGATATACCGTACTGATACAATAATATAAACTTTGTATGAAATGATCTTTAATGAAGATGTACTGCAGTGAAGAAATCGTTTATTTAAAGTCATTATTTGCCAACAGTTTGTATCTAATATGTCAGTTAAGAACACCTGACGTCATGGATACGGTTAGCTCTGGGCTAGCACGTTAGTCTGACACGCAGTTGACTGGGGATCGAATACTGCTACAGTTAGTTTTTTTTTTCTTGAATTCTTTTACAAATGATGTGCACGAGCTTTTCCCACAGATACTGAATAAAATGTCATTTAGCTCAAAGGAGAGGATAAAGTATACACTAGTATATTAATAAAATCACAGTCCCAGCATCGCACATAAACAGAAGACATTAGAAAAAGGAGAATAGAAGAACTAGATACACGTTGTCATTAACCACAGCCTTCTTAATGCCTCTGTACGGTGCTGTCCTCTTGTGGGTTATGTGGGTAATATTGTTCCAAACATAACGCTGTGTAAATGCCTGAGCTGGCCTCCTGAAGTATGGCAATTTTGTAATACTGGTAGTTCAACTATTAGCCACGATCGCGCTCCGAATACCTTTAAACTCTGCCAGCTGGATCGCCTCCCTCTTGGCTACTTTAAACTGCCTACTCATTCAACACCCATAGAACACTGCCATCGTAGTACATTACGATGGCAGTGCATAGGCGTACAAGATAAAGATTAATTCACTGATAGGTCGCAGCACCACCTACTGTGATTGGGGCGGAAGATGATTGGGGCGGAAGATTCTTAATTTTGCAGGCTGGCTTAATATAGAGATTAACGGACGTGAATGCATTACAATAAGTTAGTAGTTTTGTTATTCAATCATCATAAAGTATATAATATTGATCTTGACACTTACTGGCTTATTATCAATATAAAAGAAAACAAACAATACATTGTGGTTGGGGTGATTGTTTTAGGGATGAGGACAAAGAGTCATAAAGATACCCATACATTTAGGAGAAAGTAGGCTATATGTTCTTTTCTGAACATCTTGTTATACTTGTGATCACACTGTCCTTATGCAAGGTTTGGAACTGATGAGTAACTATCTTACAGTCTGTTACTTCTTCACGCAAAATTTTATCTCCCGCAGGGATTTTTGTTGGTTCCTCAGTTTAGGGGCTGCGACAACGTGGTCATGTAACCCCGTGTACACTGGGTGTGTGTAGAATCTGATAAACGGTGTTAATTGTGATGACTGTATTAGTCTGTAATTCAGGTAAGGTCTGCAGACGGTCAATTTTAAGTAGTAGTTCCTAATTTTGCACCATATACTAACGTCAACGACACCTAGCTGTGAACTTGGCTACTAGATGCCACCGCAACTTGCAACGAACGTTGGAACTAGCCCTCCAAAGGAAAGCATGCTGAGGGATTTTTAGCGCTCTTAGAAAATCCGACGACTTTGGCCGGCTTTGAACCAGCGACTTTGGGCTTATAATTTCAGCATGCTACCAGTTAGCCGCTTCCCACAGAGTCAGATGGAAAAATGAATGTGATCTCGTGCGATGGCGTTGTCTTGGCAGCCTCTGATAGCTCATCCCTCATCAATTAAGAAGCGTTGTCATGGTAACCTCTGATGGCACTTGGCATTTTCTTTAATTCCGAAATCATTTTTCTCATCCCTTGGCGTAATGGTAGGTCAGATCAAAAATTCTTTCAGACAAAGTTTTAGGTAATTCTTAGGGGAATATTTTCTGTTTTGTACGGTTTTAATATTGTGCCTATTAAGAGAGATATGATTAATGTTTCCCGAAAAATCCACTTTTTCCACCCCTTTGGTCAATGTTTGGTGCTATCAAAAACTTTTCAAACATTCATTTTTGGCACTTATCCGACACATATTATGAACTTTGAATGGATTCGATATTTCACGTATTAAGAGAGTTATAGCGATATTTCACTTTTTCGAAAAAAAAAGCCCCCCCCCCCCCCTTCAACCGATTTTGCTCCTTAACGAACTCGACCGAGATTTTAAGGGGATACATATTATGCAAAACATTCAAAGTGATTGGTGCAAAATTACGGCAGTTATCGTGTCCATAAGAAACTGATATACTGTATATGCATATATATATACACATATATCTTTTGAAATGACGGTGGTTTGGGGGTCTGGGGGATGTAAAACGCGAAGTTATGTCGAAATTTTCCGGAAGTCGAAACATGGCACCCATTGCAATGGTTAGCTTTCTGATGAAATCTACCTAAATTGCAATAGTTAGCTTTCTGATGAAATCCACCTAAAATAGGCTACATAATTAAAAATACTACCATCAACGACACCTAGCTGTGAACTTGGCTACTAGATGCCACCGGAACCATCAACTCGCAACGAACGTTGGAACTTTCCCTCCGAAGGAAAGCAAACTCATTTTTTTTAGCGCTCTTAGTAAATCCGACAACTTCAGCCGGGTTTGAACCCGCGACCTTGGGCATAGAAGTTCAGCATGCTACCAGTTCCGATACCGAAGTCGCTTCCCACAGTCAGATGGAAAACTGAATGTGACCTCGTGCAGTGGCGTTGTCATAGCAACTGCTGATGGCTCATCCCTTATCAATTAAAAGTAAAGTTGTCATGGCAACCTATCTTGGCACTTGGCATTTTCTTATAATTTAAATCATTTTGCTCACCCCGTGGCGTAATGGTGGGTCATATAAAAATTCTTTCAGACAAACGTTTTAGGTAATTATTGGAGGAATATTGTCCATTTTGTACGGTTTTGATATTGTGCCTATTAACAGAGATATGATTAATGTTTCCCGAAAAACCCACTTGTTCCCACCCCTTTGGTCAATGGTTGGTGCTATCAAAAAACTTTTCAAACATAAATTTTAGGGCCTTGTCCGACACATAGTATGAACTTTGAATGGATTCAATATTTCAGATATTAAGAGAGTTATAGCGATATTTCACTTTTTCGAAAAAAGCCTCCCATTTTCACCCCCTTTGATCGATTTTGCCCATTAACGAACTCGACCGAGATTTTAAGGGGATACATATTATGTAAAAAATTCAAAGTGATTGGTGCAAAATTACGGCAGTTATCGTGTCCACAAGAAACTGATATCTATACATATATGTATATATACATACATAAATTCTATATAAACTTTTGAACTGACGGTGGTTTTGGGGTCTGGGGGATGTGAAACACGAAGATATGTCGAAATATTCCGGAAGTCGAAACATGGGACCCATTGCAATAGTTAGCTTTCTAATGAAATCTGCCTAACAGATAACACACACTAATACAGCCATCAAAATTAACACCGGTTATCAGACCGATTCTACACACACCCAAAGTACACGGGGCTACATGGCCGCGTTGTCGCAGCCCCCAACTGAGGAACCAATCAACCAACCGCAGTACGGAAGGAGTAGCAGAAGTACGCTATCGCGATGTCATCGTCCTCGATTACCATCATGCAATTATTTTAAAGCGTACACACTTTATACACACAATAGAGTAAACAAACTTAGTATAGACAAGAAATAATTTGAAGCCAAATCCAGCCAAAACGCAAGTTTATGCTTTCCACCTGCGAAATAAAGAATCAAAGAGGACACTGAACATTAAGTGGCAAGGTGAAACAATCCTTCATTGTTTTACACCAACATATCTTGGTGTCACCCTCGATCGAACTCTGTCTTTCAAGCAACATTGCTTGAACACCAAAAGTAAAGTATCTGCACGAAATAACATACTAAAATGCCTAACAGGAAGGACATGGGGTGCTCACCCCACCACTCTCAGAACTTCAGCCATTGGACTGAATTTCTCAGCTGCTGAATATGCAGCATCAGTTTGGCTTTCTTCTCCACATTCCAAAGAGTTGGATATAGCTCTGAATGAGACTTCCAGGATTGTATCTGGGTGTCTTAGACCAAGAAGATCTACCCTCTTATAGGAATTTCTCCACCTTATGTCCGAAGAATGGTAGCAGAAGCATCTGAGAAGAAACGGCAAGAAACCCATTCAAGGCATCCACTTTTCGGCCAACAACCAGCCCGACAGAAACTTAAGTCCAGAAACAGCTTTTTGAGGGGAGTAACAGCCCTCGAAGGCTCACAAGAAGCTGCCCGTGTGAAGAGATGGAAGACAGAGATCACAGACCCAACTATTCCTCTATCAGGAAAAACTTGCCATATGGAATTTGGAAATCATTGAACAGGCTGAGGACGCGGGTTTCACGCTGCAAGAACAATCTCAAGAAATGGAACATGCTCGTCAACAATGATGAGTTCTGTGACTGCAGCATGTTACAAGACCCAGAACTCCTGCTGATCTGCCCCTTGATGGAGGACATATCTTCAAAATACGATCTTTTGGCTGCAAATGCTAATGCTATAACTGTTGCTACTTACTGGCAAAATCTAATTTGATTCGGACACGGAAAATAAATAAATAAATAGACAAGTGATAGCTGTTTTCGCGCGCATGTACAAATTTAAGTTCTTGAGCCAATTATTGTGAACCAGCCTTTACTCCTTTCTATACATGGTATCAGGTAGAATGCATTCTAGTGGTGATTTTCCCGAATTGAGGGCCATTTTCCAGTTCATCTGTCATCTTTTGATGTCATAATGCCATACTGATTTGTGACTAGCGAGGATTTCGTTCAATGCGATTATAGTAACCCAACATTTTGTTCGACCATCTCGTCGCCCAGGATGTCCGGGTTCCATTCCTACTCTGCCAAGATATTTCAATTCTGATGTGAGGGCTGGAATGGGGTACACTCAGCCTCTTGGGGGTAAAACTGAGTAGAGGAGGGTTCAATTCCTACCTCAGCCATCCTGGATGGTGGTTTTCCATGATTTACCACTTCTACTCCAGGCAAATGCCGGGATGGTTCGTAACGCAAGGCCACGGCCGCCTACTTTCCAATCCTCATCTGAATTACAAATACACGCACTAATACAGTCATCACATTAACACAGGTTAAGAAAAGAAAAATAGAAAATAACCCCTGGCACTACAGCCCATGAAGGGCCTACCAAGCGAACGCTGCCCAGCCATTTTGGCCTGCAGATATTGGGGTGACGCGTGATCAGCGCATCGTATCCCCTCGGCCGTTAATCTTGGTTTTCGTGATCGGGGCACTGCCTCACTGTCAGACAGCTACTCAATTGTCCTCACGAGGCTGAGTGCACCCCGTTTCAGCCCACACGTCAGTTTTCTAAAATCCCTGACGGAGCCGGGAATCGAACCCGGGGCCCCCGGGTGAGAGGCAGGTGCGCTACCCCAACACCACGGGGCCGACACAAAAACACAGGTTATCAAACAAATTACACACACCCAAGTACACGGGGCAATATAGCCACGATATCACCAAGCCCCTAAATCAATCAACAACAACAAAAACCAGTTGATAAACAATCTGAATGAGCAGTGAAAGGGCAGTAAGAGAAGCCGTGGATTCATTTCACAACAGAGGTGCTACAGTTTTTTCAAAATCTCCGAGCACGTCTACCATAAACGGAGACAGACTGGAGAAAGCTTGCGGGTTGAATTACGATCGGTCAGTTCACGAGATGTACTGTAAACTTCCTATACGGTTCAGCTCGGCTCGTTTGACCCTTCCTTTTGCTCCATACCAGCTTTCATCATCGTCTTTGTTTCTGTAGAACTACGGTTCGAAAATAGGAGCCCATTCACTTTCCATGCATTTTATCATTTTAAATGATCTTGTCGACTTCGTTGTTACGCTGGGGTCTGGCGTTACGTTACGGTGACGGGACGAAATGTACCCAGACGCACTGACGTGTGTGACGTCATAGTACCGCTTGGTGCATGTGTTCCCCGACAATCTCTACTTCGTTAGTATAAGACAAAAATCCCCGATTCTTGGATGTCACGGGTAATCTCGAGAACCACTGGATGGATTTTGATGCGGTTTTCACCATTCTGTAAAGGATATCTCGAGGAAAGATTCTATAGAAAATAATGTATATATGGTCAAAGGAAGCCAAGCAGTAACAATTTCAGTGAAAAAGTCGAAAACAAACTTGGCGTCCGTGCGCTTCTTAAGCTTACGCTGGGCAAACCGTTAAAAATATCAATATACGGTATTATGAGCGTAAGAATTGGTCAGCATGAAAAGTTCTATAAAAAGTCCGCGAGAGCATATCTCTATCTTCAATACATCGCCCACTATAAGTGTTTTTAGACTGGATGGAAAGGGCACGTCCCCGCGCGCTTGACCTTGCTTTGCCCTTGGTTTGCACTTGCCGTTCGTGAGTAATTAGAAACAAGATAAGCAAGATAAGTATTATGCAGATAATTTTCTAACATGTTAAGAGTCTTTGGCTTCGAGCGAAGCCTCCAGCCTTTTTTTTTTAGCATTTTTCAGCATTTGTAGCATTTAAAATGATACAAAGTCTAGTCTTTCAGACTGACTTGTCACTTTTTTAGGTAAGTTATATCTCTCACTGAAGTGAGGTATCCATGGTCGGCAAATAGCCTCTTTCTCTTCGTTGACTCGTACGGCTTGCGGAATGACCACTTCCATTCGTACCGTGGGGTCCAGGACCAAACCTCTTCCGTTCTTCCTGTCAACTGCTATATTAGCTGTAAGGTCTGTCCGCTATGATGCGCTACTCCAGTATATGTTCAATCAAATGGGTGTCTGGTTTTTACTGTAGTTTTTAGTATTCTAATAATATTTGGCGAGTACAGGAGACGTCATAACAACGAACTCTACCTGCACATTGAGAGGATAACGGGCACCATTCGGTAAAAAAGGATTCATTGTTATGGCCAAATAACACGCATGAGATCGCAGAGATAGAGCAACAAGATCTTTTCCTACTTTGTTAACAAGAAAACCAAGGGACCCTGGTTCATCGAAGTTTGAAAAGATCTTAACCCGCCAGCAATGAACCTTGTCTTCCCATGTTATCATTATAATGTTTCAAAAATTATAATTAATAACAATAATAATAGGGAAGTTTAAAACATATTCATTTTTTTTGAATAAGTAAGAAATAATTGACAATAGCATAATAGCGCGGGAAACGAAATATTTAAAATTTTATGCCAATTAACCCGCGAGGACTGGCGCGTGGGTATTTTTCACCCGGGGCTTAAATAATACTCTATATTTTCATTTTGGTCAGCCCTTATTTCCTGTCCCTTACCGTACCTTCCTTCCTAGCCTTGAACTTCACCCTGCAAAAGAAACATGTCCATAGCGTTTTGAAGACTAAAATTATTTTCGGTTGGGTCAGATTTACCCATGGCGCCAGTCCTCGAGTGACAATTTTCGGCTTGCGTTATTCGGGACAATCTGTAAAAAAAAAAAAAAAAAAAAATGAGGAAAATCCACCTATTTTGGTGCAGCACAATAACATAGCTCACGTTCTTGTTGATCCATGTTTACTGTCTAGGGACAACTTGGTCATCCAAAAAAATTTGAGATGACTGCTTTGCCTCTACTATTATGGTCAAGAGTTTAGTGCTTTTCAGTCGGTCAACACGAATGTACCCAAAAGAGATGGGTTATGCCCTAATCCTGAAATAAATTACATGAGATTAATAAAACACTAGGATGACCAGTTTCGATCGTCAAGCGATCATCATCAGATCCAATACACTTAGGCTATAAAATCTATGTTTGAAATACAGGTGAAAATATTTACAATATGTACAATTATTTAGTTGCAGTATTGGTACTGCAACTGTCAGTGTATGCTAAATGCAGTATATATGTTAGGTGAAATGCTAAATGGTGATGGCTATCCGGAGATTGTACTTTAGAGAGATTATATGGTTGTAAACTATGGTTAAACTATAAAATTTTAGGCTAACTACTTATCTGATTGTCTTCCGTACTACAGCTATTCGCAGTTTTCGTGCTCACTTGAACTCGCTGTGCGGTCGACTGCGGTGGTTATCTTAACGACTGGTTTTTCCCTGCCTTCCCCCCCTGTCCCTACGTGCTGTGGGGAGTGATCGCGATGTGTTTATGTGAGGTGTTGCCAACCTAGATAAGATGTATGTTATTGAATGAGGTGGATCTACAACTATTAAAGACCGTGGATTAGTCCTCGCCACGCGTGGAGCATAACCCATTCGAACTAAGCGTTGACGGTCTTATGAGGACGTCCCGGCACCTTTAATACTGCCTCTAATATGGGCCTTGGTTTATTGCAGAAGAAAAGTACATCGTACACCTGATCCAGATAACATTTACCTATTAGAAACCCCCTAATTTCCCCCCTTTTTTATCTAGCTTGGTTATGTCGCTAAATTGTG
Organism: Meconema thalassinum; assembly: GCA_946902985.2. NCBI lineage: Eukaryota > Metazoa > Arthropoda > Insecta > Orthoptera > Tettigoniidae > Meconema > Meconema thalassinum. The sequence goes on along the minus strand of OX336398.1, from coordinate 56,763,642 downwards.
TTTTGTTTCCGACAGGGTGTGTTTTTTAGTAGCGTGAAGAGGGGTGAGCTCTCCATGAACGTGTGTTCATTTAGATTGTTGGGATTGTTTCGTTTGGCTAGGTGTATCTCGATTGCTTCCTTTATGTCAAGAGCTCTGCCTTTCGATTCGTGATGGATTATTTTAAGGTCCGACTCTATGTTGGTAAAGCTATGCCCTGCGTCACACATATGTTCGCACACGGCTGAATGTGTTCCGTATCTTATCGCATTTCTATGTTCATTATAACGTGTGTCTACTCGCCTTCCACTCTGCCCGATGTAATTAGCTTGACAATCGGTGTCTTGGCACGTTATAGAATATACCCCTGACCTTGAATACGGGTCACGTTTATTTAGATTACTATTTAGGAGGTGCATATTATGGTCAATTACACTGTTACGAAATTATTGTCATCTTTCTGCTTGTTAAATTTGAAAAATATAATTAAACCTCATTTTATATTGGTAATAGTTCATAGGAAGACACCAGGTGTAAAATTACTTCATTAAAATCCGTACGACTACGACAAAAAGGGAGCGACACACTATGGGTCAAAATGACCCGGCGTCTGTCCTCGTGTTATAATTTTTCACGCCAGTTCTCAAGGGTGTCTCCCGTAAGTCCAACCACTTGTCCACGTCGTCGGACAACGTCACTAAGTAAGGGATTGCCTGGTGGGGTGAAGTACAGTGGGGTGAAACTTTATAGGGTGTTTTGGTACCAACGCTAGCTTGCCTTCTAGTAGTACCTGCTGACAACGTTAAAAACGCTAGCAGTCATCGCGTACGACGATGTAGTTGAGTTGTACTTCTATAGATGGCAGCAAAATCGGAAAATTGGTGAGTATTCTTGTTAATGTTGTATATTTAATTAATATTTGAATATATATCAATAGTAAATACATATTGCAGTGCTGTGAAAAGAATACAATCGGTTTCGAATAATATTATACGAAGCAATTGAATTATATTGAATCACACATCGATTTTAGTCGATACATTGCGCTCGAAAACGATATCAGATACTATCGATATAATTCAAAATAAGAGCTGGTTGTTCCAACACTTCCCGTAATTCAAACGTGATATTTCTTAGTTCGATTGATAGGAAGTACCACATTGACAATTAAATAATACTGGTGTGTGATAAGTACAGCTGTAATTTTGTCTTACAATTCATTTTTAATATTGTAGTATAGTAGCCTACTCTTTCTATTTGTACATATCTGTGGGGTAGGCCTATGTCATGCTATGTGCTTTGTGGAAACATGCACAACTATTCTGATAGAGCCTATGTTTTCTTCTCTACCTGATATCACAGGGGGAAGAAATCGCCTATTATTAGACCAATTACTAAAATATGACCATTATAAGGGAGGGAAAAGAAAGAAAGGAATATAAAGTAGAGGTGGGGGGATAGAATAGGGGAAAGGGTCGAGTAGGCACGGGCCGAGAGGAGAGAGGGGCCAGTAGGCCAGGTCGGGGACGGATCACGCTCGAATGTGCATCGTCGCGCCATCTCATATTGTCAGTTGGAACTACTTGCGCCTAGCAATAGGTTGGTGTCAAAATTTTGCATTAATTTGCAGCTCTACCCATATATTCTCCTTGGTGGGGACTGTGTGTGTCCCGTGACCGCTTCGGTAGCTGTGAAGTCCTAGCAGGAACCATGACAAGTGGTGGCTAACGGGGCTCTGGTGGAGATGCTGCTGCCTTGTAGTATGTGGGGTTGGTTCCCCAAAGGCTAAGGGAAGAAAACCCTGATTACAAATTACCCGTCCTTCGGAAGAGGTTGGACGTAGGGCTCTGTAAAACAGGCTAAGTTGCGAAACTTCAACGAAAGAAAGCCGGACTGATTAATGGAGACAAACTTGGCATGGAAAAGGACAATGATAATGGACCATCAGTATATGAAAGAATGAAAAGAAATATAAAGCGTAAGTCAGATTTATCTTCGGGAAATGGGTTATAGGAATTGGAAAGCTTTAGCGCTGGAACGATATATATGGCGGAAGGTTGTTGAAGAGGCCAAGGTTTACAACTAACTGTAGAGCCATAGAAGAGGAGGAAGAAGAAGAAGAAGTTCTCAAGGGTTAAAGATGTAGGAATCACACTTGAAGACATCCAGGAACTTGCACTTCTCCAGAGAAAATTTCGAGGATCCAAAAGCTTCCAAGAAAAGCCAAAATTGAAATCCGGCAAGAAGTGGACTGATGAAAAAAGGGAGGCTTACAGAACGCGAAGATGAGAAAATTGGGGAAGAATTAAAGCTCTAGGTTGAAGTACTTTGCACCACCTTTTCCGGTTTCTTGTACATTATTAAGTGTAACTACTGTTTAAAGCACTTCAATGACACAAAACCAATTGCATTTTGTTCCTGAATCTTTTTGGATGCTATTCAGTTCAGAATTCGATCAAATGAAACACCTTCTATTCATTTAAGAATTAATCTAATTTGGTGCAAAGTTACCCCAGTCATCGCCGTCTGCTATACTCTATAGCAGACGGCGATGCCCCAGTGAATGGGATACTTTGCACCACCACAATATTTCCACCTTAAATGACAGACAGAAGTCAAAGGTGCAATGTTACCCAAATAAAACACAACAAGTGAATCACTCCTGCACGCTTCCAATTTATCGCGCCAAACATTCGGTTCAAGGAGTAAATAGGTGACAGTACCTGCCAAGCGGCATCCAGGATAGCCAACCTAACTATTAAATTTGATATTTTGTAGTTTCAATGAGACCCGCGCAGATGGCAGTATGATCAATTCTTTTTTTTTTTTCAATTTTTGTGCAAAGTAACCCCACTGGCCAGTTGTGATATACGGATGTGAGACCAGGACCATGAGAAAAGCTGAACGCCGTAGAATAGATTCCTTCGAATTATGATGTTGGATAAAAGTTCTTCGAGTTCCATGGACTGCGAAGATAACAAATAAGTCAGTTTTAAAGCAAATTAAACCATTGTGTTCCTTGGAGGGCTTAACCTGAAAGAAAAACTGAGCTACTTTGGACACTTCATGACAAGGCATAATTCATTACAGAAGACCTTAATGCTGGGGAAGATAGAAGGCACAAGGAGAAGAGGGAGGCAAATAATGAGATGGATGGATGGATGGCATCACAGAAGCACTAAATTCCAGATTGGAAAAATCTTCGGGAGGCAGTGCAGGACAGAAGAAATTGGCGTAGACTAGTACATGGGGTCGCGGAGAGTCAGAATCGACTAAACCAGGCCATCCAGTCATTGCGCTCCGGGAGCGCGACCGCGCAGTCAGACTAGCGCTCCTTCCCCTACCACCACTACACTGTGGCAGCGAGGAGACGGACGATGTTCGGACCACGCTGACTAGATACGTATGTACGGCTCTTGTGGGATTGTTGACATATTAATAGGGCTGTTTTGCCATAACAAATATTCCGCATATACAAATCGAATGGTACTCCGATGTATGGAATGTGCAGGAAACGAACACAAGTGTTAAGTAATGAATATTGTTATTTATTGCAAACAGAAATGTGAATAGGCTATATTAGAGAGGAAAATTCAACAACAAATTGTATTCTATTTGAGGCGTTCAGATGCAAAAGGGACATTATCCACTTTTTGTGAAATTAGAGTTATTGATACTGCTATCTTGTGGAATTAAATATTCATCTTCTAGTAGTAGCATTTTAAGTCAAAACGGACATTATCCTGGTTAAGTTGCACATTGAATATTGCGTATTTCTGCATAAGGGACATTATCCACCAATAAGAGACATGAATACGGAGTCACATGATGCTCCTCCACTAAATATTTGAAAGTTTCTGTTATATTCAGTTTTCAAATGCAAATTTTGTAATTGTTATAATAAAACTTATTTTTGAAATGCATATTATCCAATCCATCATTTCCAATCAAAAGGGACATTATCCATTTTATAATACATTTTATTGTTAACATCTAATGATTTCTGTAAGTGAAAATTGCCAGCTTAACCTTTGTCATCAAATGTTAATGAGTTGGTGAACAGAAATCAAGAATTGCACACTAAATGAGTGACTGTATGTATTTCCCTCTTCCAGTAATTTTTTTCAAAGTGGATAGTGTCCCTTTTGCATCTGAACGCCAACACATTATATCTCTGTTGCACACTAAACATTTGGCATGCCCTTTATAAGCTGTACAGAATAATGAAATTTCCCATTCTGCTTTAAAGACTGTTGCTTCACCTCTCCTTTTTTGTATGCTGTTTAGTCATGACCACTGCGAAACTGATTTACTTACACGCTGTCAACAAAGTACATTGGACTAGACTAGCGACTGATGGATTGGCTGCACACTTCAGCGCGCTCAGCCAGCCAAGTTCCTCCCACCACTTCTGAAACTACCTTCCAACAAAGCGCTCGGAGCACTGGCTTAGAGCGCGGCCGGAGCTCAAGCGTTCGAGGAGCGCTGTCTGGATGGCCCTGGACTAAACGAATAAAGAGAGAGAGAAGAGGGCCCCACAGGTGCAAAGTATCCCCATTTTACGGTAAAGTGGTCCACAGCAGGCCGAAACGAAGAAAGAAAGAAAGAAAGGAGTAGAAGAAGAATTTGCCGTTAGACGGCCTTTGTAAGGAAATAAACTAGCATCGTTTGTGATGTGAATATTTCCCTGATGCATTGGCAATTATTCCTTGCGCGTTGCGCTGCTGTGACCTGGGGTTATTGCTAACATTTAACCTTAATTTTGTAATCCAACTATTACGCCATTTCCCCGTATCGTACGCTAACCATATATGTAGCATCAGTAATTGGCTATATCTTCGGACGCTTGTAAGCCATCACTATGTTATCGCATCCAATTAGCAGCGACTGGTTTTATTATATAATGTGTCTGCTCTATATACGGTGCATGTATTTTAAATATGGCTACTTTATTTACTGAGCACTTCATTGATTCTAGTGGCGTATCGAGGCTGACAGACTAACAAAAGCAAGGATACTCGCGCATCATACATTAGGGAAAGTTTTACAGATAGCGCCTCCTAGTCAATTCGCATGACTAATTTATGTAATGGCCAACACAAGAGCAATAGCAAAGGAACAAAGCAATATTGAAAACAAGAAGTTCCGTGACGATCTAAAGAACCTACTTTTCTCGAAATGTAAGATTCATTCCATTGATTAATCTATATGGACCTAATTAGAATAATGACGAAATTGAGTTGGTAATATTGAAATTTCTAATTAGTTCGAAATATAACTGGCATAATGTAGTCTAATAGAGCACTACAGTTGGCAGCCCTGGTGACTGAATATATTCTTAGTTCCATCTCTTAAGGTACAGAATACAAAGTTTGGTTGAAGTCCAATGGATAGCATGGAAGTTGCATATAGTTAGACATTGGACCTATCAGCGTGCGTAAAATCACGTAGGCAACAATGTCATGCATGTGTTGGTCAGAAATAATCTGAACTATTAGGATCTATTGTTGTGCCAATTTTGGATGAAATCCATTTATTTGTATAGAAGTTACATGTATTTTAAAATCGGACTAATCAGGAGGATTAGAATCAAGTTGGCAGCACTGACGTATATTAGTTACTTCAAATTAATCTAGAAAGTAAGGTATTATACCTGTGCAAAGTTTAGAGCTGTTGGCTTGAATACTTTCTGATATATTGATATTAGGGTAAAAAATAGGGACAGCATTTATTAACAGTTGGCAGCCCTGGTTGCTCTTAAGAATACGCATAGTCATATCTATTATAGTACACATAGCTCATGCGAAATTTGGTTGAAATCCAATTGATAGTATAGAAGTTATATGTATTTACAATTGGTCCTATCGGCAGGCTTAGAATCATGTTGGTGGCGCTGACGTATATTAGTTACTCCAAATTAATCTAGAATGTCAGATACTATACGTGTGCATAGTTTAAAGCTGTCGGCTTGCATACTTTCTGGTATATTGGTACTTGGATAAAAACAATAGAGAGTGCATTTATTAACAGTTGGCAGCCCTGGTGGCTCTTAAGATTACGCTCAGTCATATCTGTCTATGTACACATAGTACATACGAAATTTGGTTGAAATCCAATAGATAGTGTAGAAGTTATATGCATTTAAAAATTGGACGTATCAGCGGGCTTAGAATCATTTTGGCAACACTGTCATGTATGGCCTCCTGGAAATTAAACTGAAGTATTATTATCTATATGTGTGCCAAGTTTGGTATAGCTCCCATGCATACCTTCCAAGATATACAACATGGAGCTGAAATTTCAATTGCGATTTTTCAGCAGTTGGTAACACTGACATCATTTTCAAATACAGCATTGAGATATTTAGATAGAGATCTTTACTCAAATTTGGGTTCGATTGCTACATCCGTTTAGGAGTTGATAGGGGGGACACACACTCAGCCAAACTGACAGACATACAGAAGGACAGACACATTTTCCCGGATCGATCTCATAAGTCTACTTTTTCCACATTTTTACAAAAAGCGAAAAGTAGGCTAAAAATATAAACTATGATCCTTTTAACAGAGATCAAATGTTACTTTTTCTTTATTTTAATTTTGCCGTCTGGAACCAAATAACAGTATGAATGAATGATTTTTCCCTGGAGACCCTTCTGAGTTCCTGTTGGAGACTGATCGATTTGTTGCTGATGATGATGATAATTGTTGTTTTAAGGGGCCTAACATCGAGGTTATCGGCCCCTATCGAGTTGTTGACTATCTACGGACATTGAAAGTGTCATTATGACCTATTTCTGTATTGTAAATATTGTAATCTTGTTTATTGTTCCATGATGTGATGATAGCCAAACGCTAAATAAATAATTAATACTTAGTATAAAACCAAGTCCCCGATTCTTGGATGTCACGGGTAATCTCGAGAACCACTGGATGGATTTTGATGCGGTTTTCACCATTCTGTAAAGGATAACTCGAGGAAGGTTTCTGTAGAAAATAATTTATTTATGATCAAAGGAAGCCAAGCAGTAACAATTTCAGTGATAAAGTCGAAAAGAAAACCTGCCATCCGGGGTTTTTTGCTTTCGCTGGGCATACCGTTTAAATATCAATATACTATGAATGTAAGAATTGTTCAGCATGAAAAGTTCTACAAAAACGTCTGCGAGAGAATATCTCTATATTCAATACATCACCCACTATAAGTGTTTTTACGTTTTCATTTCTTCCAACTATCTCCAGTCAATTACTGAGGCGACAGTTTACGAGCTAGCTAGGGGTGAGCCTATTACCCCAGTTACAGCCAGCAGCAAACTGTCGAGTCGTGTTGAGTTAAGATTTCAGAGAAGAGTGGTTGTGTTTGTAGATTACCTGGAAGTGCAACTCGGCTTTTCTTCATTTCGCCTGTGAACTTTCCGTTCCGTAAAATACACAGTCAAGTTTGGATTGGACGGAAGGGGGATTTGTGTTTCATGCACCTCGCCATTCTTAAATTACGTCTGACAAGATTTCGTTGCACATGTATCTCCATGATAATATAATTAATAGTCCAGTCAGTGATTTTAACCCATCATGCCGAGACGTAAAACGGATATAGGTCGTAGTTCATTGACATTGAAAAAAAAAGGGCTTATCACGCAATGCATTCATAACTTTTCATAAATCAATAAATCTCTCTATATAACAATGAATGATACGTGATGGGTGTCCTTTATGCGTTCATACAGGCCTATCTTTCATCCGATTGTGATGAAACTTGGTGAGTTATTGTGTACACCCCCGTGAATGTTTCTGACTTAGTAAATCCATTTTACAGTTGGTAGCGCACGAGTAGTTTCAAGAAATGAGTGACGGCGCGCGAATCGTTTCAGCAAAGACCCGTATACGTTCATATACCATTCATCCGATTGTGATGAAATTTTGATGAGTTGTTGTGCCTGCTCCCACGAACGTTTCTGAATTAGTAAATCCATTTCACGATAGTTTAGAGGCAGTTAACGGAAATTGAAAAATACATATTGTGTATCCAAAAGCACTTCAACAAACAAAAAATTACAACGCCAACACTTTGATCGATTGGTGGGCCTGCAGCTTGTAAATGAATAAATAAATAAATAAATAAATAAATAAATAAATAAATAAATAAATAAATAAATAAATGAATGAATGAATGAATACATGAATCAATGAAGCAATGAATAAATACATTGGTTGCTAAAATCACTTTGGGTTTTACCCAACAGTTTGGAAAAAAATTACATTCTTGCCACCAAACCAACATTTTAATTTTAAAAATGTTCTCACTTCCTACCTACGCCCCCTCCCCCCTTATTATCAGGGGCAGAAAAGCAGCACTGCTAAAACATGTTTGCAATTTCAATTTCTCCTGTAACCATGTGGAGCGGAGGAGCGACGTCTGTAGTACAAGAGCGTAAATTGGCCAAAAAGTTACATCATTGTGTACTCTTCCACATAACATGACATGTTTGGCAAAATAACACCTCTCCCCCATCTGTAAAATGTCTAGAGTCTATGGTACAGTTATCAAACACGAATATAGCTTTCAAACGTAACAGAGTCATGATTCGAAATTCATGAGTTGAATTATTTATTGATTTTTTTAAATTATCTATTTTGTGTATATTTTAAACTATTATTATAAAGCTTAATATTTATTTACACTTACAATTAACATTTCTTATTTTCTAACTGCATTTTTGACAATTAATTTAAAGACCAATATTGAATTTTATTTTATTTAATACTGCATTGTAAGATATCCATTTTAGTATTATATTTCATTTTATTACAGATACTCTTTAACAACTTCACTTCTTATTTAGATTTAAGTATATTCTTCTTCTTCTTCTTCTTCTTCTTCTTCTTCGCGATCAGGCCCAGTGACCGCGCGCTGTTACAAGTTTCCTTCTCCATCGTCTCCTATCCCTAGCTGCCATCCGCCAACTGTCTACGCGTATCGCTGCCTGTTGCAGATATTCATGGAGTTCATCATTCCACCGCTTCCTTGGTCTCCCTGGTGGTCTCCTTCCTGTAGGGATGAAATCCAGTAGCTTCCGTGGCCATCAGTGGTCTTCCATCCGGGCTCCATGTCCAGCCCACTGCTGTCTTCTGGTTTTGATGGTTCCAGCTATGTTGGCATCATGGTACAGGTCTTATACTTCATTATTGTGTCTAATCCTCCATTCACCCGTGTGTACATCCCTCATTGGTCCGAAGATCTTCCGAAGAACTTTTCTCTCAAAAACGAATAGTTTATGAAAGTCCTGTTTTCGGATACTCCATGTCTCACATCCATATAGTACAACGAGTTCGATCAGAGTTTTATACAGACGAATTTTGAACTGCCTGGAGAGACATGTGGACCGAAGAAGCTGTGTTAAACTGTAGAGAGTTCGGTTTCCTGCTTGGATCCTGGTGTTGATTTCTGCCTCACATGATGAGTTCTCCGTGAAAAGCGATCCTAGGTACTTAAATTCATGGACCCTCTTGTAGGACTGGTCCCCTAACCGGAGTGATTGTAGTTGCCCAAAAACGTGGCCTTGCCCGCGAGTCATATTGAGGTACTCCGTCTTGATTTCATTCACGATTAGCCCAAATTTGTTGGCAGCTGCCTTGAGTGCTCTGGTCATTTGCCTCAACTCTTCCTGAGAGCTGGAGAGTAAACTGATATCATCTGCGTAGGCTAGGCATGCTAGGTTCTTCCCTTCGACTTGGATTCCTTCAAAATTCTCTCGAAAGGTCTCACGTATGATCTTCTCCAAGGCAAAATTGCACAGTGTAGGAGATAAACCGTATATATTATTTTTGTTTTAATTCTTAATTGATTTTCATTTATTCTAAGCTGAAGATGACCTCATTTTAAGGTTGAAACAAGTCCAATATATAAAATATATATTTATGTACGGTAGTATTGATTCGGCGTGTAATTATAAACTGTTAATTCTACTGTCAATACGGATATTTATAACAGTTGTTTCTATTGGCAAATGTGTTTGCATTCTGGGTTTGTTATATGTAAGATGGAACTTAGCGCATTAAACTTCAAAGACCACAGAGGATTCAGTGTATATAAATAGTGTTCCATACGAAATCCCACCCTATATTATTCTGCTAAGGTCCCATTCCAGTTTTGTACCGAAAATAAGGTCCCATTAACACCAACCTACACATATGGGGTACCTACAGCTTCAGCATAACCCAATGCGTAAGCGAAACGCACTCACGTACTCTTTAAATGCCTCACAATTAAATAAATACCTTAAAACATGTATATTTACAATGAAAGAATGCAACACGGTAACCATGGTAACAGAATCTCACAGGTCCATCTATTTCTGTAAGACGCAATGCAATTCCAATTATTACATTACTGTGAAAGTTTCCAGACGGATATAAGGTTATCACTGAACCAAATTAAGCTGTAAAATTCATCAATACATACAGAATAATGCGCTTAAGGGGATCAAGGGGCAGTCTAGATTTTTTTCACGCAATTTTCACGTGTGAGTGTGGTACGAAAGGTCTTTTTGACCCGACTATAAAGGGTCTCCGAAAACCACATTTAAACGTCCTTAAATTAACAGTGTCTGTGTTATTCCTAGAAAACTAACTTCGCTCTGTTATACCTATGAAGGAATGACAAACCCCTAACCACTGCATCAGAAGCTGAATTGATAAAGTCTGATTATTCATACCAAGGATTAATCAGTCATAACATTCATGATTGAGTTTTTGCTAAGTGTACTCTTTACAACTAGAATATTCGCGGGCGAAGCCGCGACGGGCAATGCTAGTTATTTTAAGTATCAATTGAATAATGTTAGTATAGGGTTAAAGAAAATTCCAGACCTTATTGGTCCAAATGAAAAGAGCGACATTTGAGTAGAATTAATAAATATTTAATTGATTAACATATGAATCAGTGTTTTTTGAAAGGGCGTAGTTGAACGAAAGGAAACTGTTGTAAAACTAAATAAAACTTCCCCAAAGGCTCAATTTTTAATTTAATTTTTATTTTAATGGATTTTGTGACTAACATGCTTTCATGGAACATGTTCCCCTCTCTAAAATAATTTTATAAATTTTTGTTCGGAAGATATGCGCTAAAGAAAATCGTGCAACCACACACTTTCAAAGGAAATCGAATAATTTGACACAAAAATGTTCATTAAATTGTTCGAAAATGCAATCTATTTGCTAGAGACAGATATTTACACAAATATATGGCAAAATTGGACTCAAAATATAATGGATCATTGTTAAATATCAGTTTAGGACTTACTTAAATTGGATTTTTTTTGCAATGCTAAGAAATTAGTGCTAATCTAAAGCACAGACATTGTGTTCAGATGGAATGGATTTTCTACACACTAAAATTGCAACAAATCTGAAGCACTGGGAAACACTTACAACATAAGAAAGTCATTGTTGGTTGATTCCTTAGTTTAGGGCAGTAGTTCTGAACCCGTAGAAGTATGCGGACCTCTCAGGGTGAAATTGAATCATGTACGGACCCGCCCCCTCTATCCCCAATACACCTAATCAGTTGTAATCCTTCCTCAATAACACTTATTTTAAAGATATTTCAATTCAAAACCTGATAGTCATCGCCGCGAATACATTCGGACGATTCTCGTTCAACGCACATCGTTTTCAAAATCCCCTTTTATTGGCCACTTTTTTACGAGCTGGTGGACCCTTTTCTCCCGAGACACCAGTAAAGAACCACTGGTTTAGGGGCTGTGACAACGCGGTCATGTAGTCCCGTGTACTTTGGTTGTGACGCACGTCTGCCCTTTCAAAAAAAAACTCAATATTTATGAACATGAATTTTATACGGAAAGAGCGCTTGTACAAGCGTCCTTTCAAAGGAAACAGATGGCTCTATCCAAAAGGAAAACAAAACGCTAAAAAAAGTGAAAATGTCAAAAAATGTCGATTGCGCCTTTCAAAAAACACTGATTTTAATGGCATTTCTCCTGATGTGATCTTGATTTCTAGACGCTTTCAGCGGTTCCGATAGCATCGTAACACGGGGCGTATGTTGAGCGTGTAACCCCACCCTCTTAGCGGATACATAATAAATAAGATTAGCATCTCTCATTAACTAGAACTCTCCCCCCTTCCTCTAACTTATTTGACGCACTAGAAATATGAGAAGCGAAAGCCAAGTGGAGCACGTCTAATTGGCTGCCTGCTGGAATATTTCAATTGCAGCCACTTTATGCAAGTTTGCATGTTCAATTGACAAGCGCGCGCTCTCGTTAGGATTTATAGTTGTACTGTCGGTGAGGCGAAGCGGGGATTCTATAAGGCAATAAACAGTATTAGTGTGGTGTAGCTTGGCTTCCCTTTCCTTCCCAACAAGTAGGCTAGTCGTGAGCGTACATACGCAAACAAATAAGAGAAGGAAGGAAATACATTGACATCAAGACTAAATGAACAACGAGGAAGGGAGGAATTGGACAAAGGAATCCAGACTAAATAAAGGAAGGGAGGCAAGTAATGAATTGGACATAGGAATCAAGACTAAATAAAGGAAGAGAGAGAAGGAATTGAACAAAGGAATCTAGACTAAATAAAGGAAGGAAAGTAAGGAATATGACAAAGGAATCAAGACTAAATAAAGGAAGAGAGAGAGAAGGAATTGAACAAAGGAATCAAGACTAAATAAAGAATGAGAGAGAAGGAATTGGACAAAGAAATCAAGACTAAATAAAGGAAGGAAAGTAAGGAATTTGACAAAGGAATCAAGACTAAATAAAGGAAGAGAGAGAAGTAATTGGACAAAGGAATCTAGACTAAATAAAGGAAGAGAGGGAAGGAATAGGACAAAGGAATCAAGACTAAATAAAGGAAGAGAGGGAAGGAATTAGACAAAGGAATCTAGACTAAATTAAGGAAGAGAGGAAAATAAGGAATTTGACAAAGGAATCAAGACTAAATAAAGGAAGGAAAGTAAGGAATTTGACAAAGGAATCAAGACTAAATAAATGAAGGAAAGTAAGGAATTTGACAAAGGAATCTAGACTAAATAAAGGAAGAGAGAGAAGGAATTGGACAAAGGAATCTAGACTAAATAAAGGAAGAGAGAGAAGGAATAGGACAAAGGAATCAAGACTAAATAAAGGAGGGAAAGTAAGGAATTTGACAAAGGAATCAAGACTAAATAAAGGAAGAGAGGAAAATAAGGAATTGGACAAAGGAATCAAGACTAAATAAAGGAAGAGAGGAAAGGAATAGGACAAAGGAATCAAGACTAAATAAAGAAAGAGAGTGAAGAAATTGGACAAAGGAATCAAGACTAAATAAAGAAACAGAGTGATGAAATTGGACAAAGGAATCAAGACTGAATAAAGGGAGGAAAGTAAGAAATTTGACAAAGGAATCAAGACTAAGTAAAGGAAGAGAGTGGAGGAATAGAACGAATCAAGACCAAATAAAGGAACGGCAAAAGGCAATGAAATCCAAGAGAATGAAAAAAGAGTTGCGCACTTAAGACACGGGGAAAAGACGAATATATAGGGGAATATTATTAATTTTAGACAAAGAATGAAATAGAAAGTTCGGTAAATGCCATGTATTTTAGACGAGGGGACAGAGGGGAAATGGTGACGATTATGGCTTTAAGGTGCAGTCACATGAAGTTTGTATATCATATGCACCTTTCATTCAGGGTGATGCACTTTTTGGGTGTATATTTCTAATCCAAATACTTGTTTAACGTTGAATCTGTCACCTTGCCGAGACATTCTTCAGGCAACCCCAAGGTTTTGCACTGAAGGAGTTGTGCATTCATGACAAGGAAACAGACGTCATAAAGCCTTGGAATTATGGCCGTAGAAATTTCAGGACACTGACCTGATTCTCTCTCGTACAGTACTGTGATATATGGTGAGTGATGTGTAAATTCTTTGGTTTCCATAGGTGTAACACATGCCGGGGAGCGGAATGTTAACTGCGGTAATAAAACTCAGTCACACCAGCATCTTAAACAAATCTTTGACATGCGAGTGGCATTCCAAATATTACAACACATCGCCACGGCAACGGACAATCTTTATTACTTATCGATAATTTTCATTACTGGTATTGATTGAAATATATATTTTAGCCTACTTTTCACATTTTGCAAAAATGAGGAAAAAGTAGACTTATGAGATCGGGCAAATGTGTGTCTGTCTGTCCTTCTGTCTGTCTGCCTGTCTGGCTGCGTGTGTGTGTCCCCCCCCCCCTATCAACTCCTAAACGGCTGAAGCAATCGAAACAAAATTAGGTAGGAGTAAAGATCTATACCTGAATATCTCACGGCGATATTTGAAAATGATGTCAGTGCTACCAATTGCTGAAAAATCGCAATTGAAATTTGAGCTCCATGTTGGATATCTTGGAAGGTATGAATGGGAGCTATTTCAAAATTGGCTCACGTATCGATAATAATATTGCAGTTTAATTTCCAGGAGGCTATACATGGCAGTGTTGCCAAAATGATTCTAAGCCTGCTGATAGGTCCAAATTTTAAATGCATATAACTTCTACACTATCAATTGGATTTCAACCAAATTTCGTATGTGCTACGTGTACATAAACAGATATGACTGAGCGTATTCTTAAGAGCCACAAGGGCTGCCAATTGTTAATAAATGCTCTCAATTTTTTAAATTCAAATACCCATATATCATAAAGTATGCAAGCCGACAGCTTTAAACTATGCACACGTATAGTACCTGATATTCCATATTAATTTGGAGTAACTTATATACGTCAGTGCTACCAACATGATTCTAAGCCTGCTGAGAGGTCCAACTTTAAATACTTGTAACTTCTATACTATCATTTGGATTTCAACCAAATTTCGTGTGTGCTATGTGTACCATAACAGATATGACTATGCGTATTCTTAAGGGCAACCAGGGCTGCCAACTGTTAATAAATACTGTCTCTATTTTTGTTACCCTAATATCAATATATCAGAAAGTATGCAAGCCAATAGCTCTAAACTCTGCAGAAGGATAGTACCTGGCATTCTAGATTAATTTGGAATAACTAATATAGGCCTACGCCAGTGCTGCCAACATGATTCTAAGCATGCTGATAGGTCCAATTTTAAAATGCATGTAACTTTTATACTAATTAATGGATTTCATTCAAAATTGACACAACAATAGATCATATTATTTCAGATTATTTCTGACCAATACATGTATGTCATTGTTGCCAACATGATTTTACGCGCGCTGTTAGATCCAATGTTTAACTGCATGTAACGTCCATGATATCCATTGGACTTCAACCATATTTTGTATTCTGTACCTTAAGAGATGGAACTAAGAATATATTCAGTCACCAGGGCTGCCAACTGTAGTTCTCTATTAGGCTATATTATGCCATGTATACAGTATTTCGAACCAATTAGAAATTTCGATATTACCAAATTAATTTCGTAATTATTCTAGATAGATGCATATAGATTAATCATTGGCATGAATCTTAAATTTTAAGAAAAGTAGGCTCTTTAGTTCGTCACGGAACTTCTTGTTCCAATTGTAGGAAGGATTGTAAAGCCATATTGGGTTTAATATATAAATAGGTTAACATTATTCGTTGGAATTTTAGGGAAATATAACCCTTATGAAAATTTAAACTTCTTCAATTTTTCCGCCTATTCAACACCGATTATTCCTAGCGCTTGTATAGGTACATGTTTCGGAATCCAACCGACTCCTTTTTTATCTCACTCTTCTTATGATTAGGACACATCATGAATATATAAACATCATATTCCTCAGAAAAGACAAAAACACTTGATACAATACATTCATGTAAAAAATGATTAAAAAATAAAAACAACAACATGCATGCATGGTTTCAAGTTACTCCGGCACTTCATTATACAAACTTCTGCCCTGTTTGAATGAATGTCGATTGAGTAACATTTAATAAACAAGAAGTTCCGTGACGAACTAAAGAGCCTACATTTCTTAAAATTTAAGATTCATGCCAATGATTAATCTATATGGTTCTATGCAGAATAATGACGAAATTAAGTTGGTAATATCAAAATTTCTAATTAGTTCGAAATACTGTATATTGGCATAATGTAGCCTAATAGAGAACTACAGTTGGCAGCCCTGGTGACTGAATATATTCTTAGTTCCATCTCTTAAGGTACAGAATACAAAATTTGGTTGAAGTCCAATGGATAGCATGGACGTTACATGCAGTTAAACATTGGATCTAACAGCTCGCGTAAAATCATGTTGGCAACAATGACATACATGTATTGGTCAGAAATAATCTGAAATAATATGATCTATTGTTGTGTCAATTTTGAATGAAATCCATTAGTTAGTATAGAAGTTACATGCATTTTAAAATTGGACCTATCAGCAGGCTTAGAATCATGTTGGCAGCACTGGCGTAGGCCTATATCAGTTACTCAAATTAATCTAGAATGCCAGGTACTATACGTGTGAAAAGTTTTGAGCTATTGGCTTGCATACTTTCTGATATATTGATATTAGGGTAACAAAAATAGAGACAGTATTTATTAACAGTTGACAGCCCTGGTTACTCTTAAGAATCGGCATAGTCATATCTGTTATGGTACACATAGCACACACAAAATTTGGTTGAAATCCAAATGATAGTATAGAAGTTACATGTATTTAAAGTTGGACCTCTCAGCAGGCTTAGAATCATGTTGGTAGCACTGACGTATATAAGTTACTCCAAATTAATATAGAATGTCAGGTACTATACGTGTGCATAGTTCAAAGCTGTCGGCTTGCATACTTTCTCATATATGGGTATTTGGATTTTAAAAAAATGAGAGCATTTATTAACAGTTGGCAGCCCTGGAGGCTCTTAAGAATACGCCTAGTCATATCCCTTTATGTACACATAGCACATACGAAATTTAGTTCAAGTCCAATTGATAGAGTAGAAGTTATATGCATTTAAAATTTGGACCTATCAGCAGGCTTATAATCATTTTAGCAACACTGCCATATATGGCCTCCTGGAAATTAAACTGCAATATTATTATCTATACGTGTGCCAATTTTGAAATAGTTCCCATTCATACCTTCCAAGATATCCAACATGGAGCTCTAATTTCAATTGCGATTTTTCAGCAGTTGGTAGCACTAACATCATTTTCAAATATGGGCGTGAGATATTCAGGTATAGATCTTTACTCCTACCAAATTTTGTTTCGATTGCTGCAGCCGTTTAGGAGTTGATTGGGGGAGGGGGGGGGGGGACACATACAGCCAGACAGACAGCCAGAAGGACAGACAGACAGGCACACATTTGCCCGATCTCATAAGTCTACTTTTTCCTCATTTTTGGAAAATGTGAAAAGTAGGCTAATAAAAAATTGCTGTTGATGATAACCACATGTAAGCAAAGCACTTCAATTACTCAAGTACTTCCTTGTACAAGTTTCTGTCCTGTTATGAAAAATGTCAAATTTGGCATTCATGACACTGATTGAGTACGAAATGTTGTGTGACTTTGAAGAGACTGTCATTTATGCTACTGTTGTAGCGTATCTTATGTAGGCTTTGAAGAGTGCTTGGTGAATAAAAGGTGTTGAATAGGCGGAAAAATGGAAAAAGTTTAAATTTTCATATCAACTATCAACACGGAACCTAAAATGAATATTTCCTATAATAAATATAATCCTTGTCAATGAGAACGTCCCTACAACGCTTAACAACTTGAATAGTTAAGGAATTAAATCCAATACAAAACATTAAGCTTTGTAAACTCATAATTTAGGGGCAGATGTCCTCGTAGTTTTTCCCCTTTAAACCTCAATATCTAACTAAATAAATTCATAATTTCAGTTTTCTATCCTTTCAAGGAAATGAATTGTGATGATTCGCCTGAGAGAAGTGGTTTATTGGCATGGGTTGTTATTCCTATCAACCCTTCAATTATAAGTCCTAGAGGCACACGCTTTTAAATGATCCAATTCTATTAATATGTTTAAAAAGCTTCCATATAAGCGGTTAGTTCTGTCTTAAATGGTGAATGCTATACCCGCTGTATATAACCTAAATCTATTGGAATAGTGCCTTACATTTAATGCATATTTTGCGCTGTATGATTTACTATGTGTTTAATAAATCTACCTTTATCGTATAACCTAAAACGTTAATGTAGCCAATATTATTATTATTATTATCTTATTATAAACTTGCAACCCGACCCTGCTTCGCCCGGGAGAATGCATTACGTGATAAGTGCTTTTTTTTTCTCCAGTGTCAATGGACAACGACCAATATCCGTTTTACGTCTCGACATGATGGGTTAAAATCACTGACTGGACTATTAGTTATATTATCATGGAGATGCATGTGCAACAAATTCTTGTCAGACGTAATTTAATAATGGCGACGTGCATGATACACAAATCCCCCTTCCGTCCAATCTTAACTTGACTGTGAATTTTGCGGAACGAAAAGTTCACAGGCGAAATGAAGAAAACCCGAGTTGCACTTCCAGGGAAACTCCAAACACAACCACCCTTCTCAGAAGTTTTATCTCAACACGACTCAACGGTTTGCTGCTGGCTGTATCTGGGGCAATAGGTTCGCCCACTAGCTAGGCTGTAACAGGGATGATAGATTCGCCCTTAGATAGCTCGTAAACTGTTGCCTCAGTATTTGAATGGACATGGTTGGAAGAAATTAAAACGTAAAAACACTCATAGTGGGCGATGCACTGAAGATAGACATATGCTCTCCGGGACTTTTTTGTAGAACTTTTCAAGGTGAACAATTCTTACACTCATAGTATTTAGATATTTTTAACAGTTTTCCCAGCGTAAGCTTACAAAGCGCTCGGACGCTAGATTGTTATTTTTACTTTTCCACCGAAATCGTTACTGCTCGGCTTCCTTTGATCATAAATAAATTATTTTCTACAGAAATCATCCTCGAGATATCCTTTACAGAATGGCGAAAACCGCATCAAAATCCATCCAGTGGTTCTCGAGTTTACCCGTAACATCCAAGAATCGGGGACTTTGTTTTATACTAAGTAGAGATTATACGCCAATCAGTATAATTTAATATAATATAATCCCCCTTCCGTCCAATCTAAATTGACTGCGAATTTTGCGGAACGAAAAGTTCACAGGCGAAATGACAGTTGCACTTCCAGGGAATGGTGAGGGTAATGAAACTCAAATCCCCCTTCCGTCCAATCTTAACTTGACTGTGTTTCAGAGGCGAAATGAAGAAAACTCGAGTTACACTTCCAGGGAAACGCCAAACAAAACCACCCTTCTCAGGAGTATTAACTTAACACGACTGGACGGGTTGCTGCTGGCTTCTGTCTGGGGCAATAGGTTCGCCCGCTAGCTAGGCTGTAACAGAGATGATAGATTCATCCTTAGCTAGCTCGTAAACTGTCGCCTCAGTATTTGAATGGACATGGTTGGAAGAAATAAAAACGTAAAAACACTTATAGTGGGCGATGTATTGAAGATAGACATATGCTCTCGGGGAATTTTTTGTAAAACTTTTCATGCTGAACAATTCTTACAATCATAGTATTGAGATATTTTTAACGGTTTGCCCAGCGTAAGCTTACAAAGAGCTCGAACGCCAGTTTTTTTTTCGACTTTTCCACTGAAATCATTACTGCTCGGCTTCCTTTGATCATAAATAAATTATTTTCTACAGAAGTAATCCTCGAGATATCCTTTACAGAATGGTGGAAACCGCATCAAAATCCATCTAGTGGTTCTCGAGTTTACCCGTAAAAAACACAAATCGGGAACTTGGTTTTATACTAACTAGAGATACGCTAAGGCTATGGTGCATGTTTCACAAAACTCAAGCTCCTAAACCAGACGGAGTTAGAAGGTGTGGTTTGTACCAAAATCTTCCAAATCGTCTCAATAGTGTTTACCCCCGCCTACCGGCGTGCTGAGAGGGATCTACCTCCGCCTTCCGGCGTGCTGAGAGGAATTTTTAAAGGGTCATCGGCCTTACCAAACCCTCCTCTGAGCTGTAATTCAATTCGACTTAATAATAAACCTGGAAATCCATTCCCTACTTACTGCACGAGTCTAAAGAAAAGTATGACCTACGTAATCTAACTGAACATGTTGGTATCTCGACAAGCACTGCCTAACCACTTTATGTATTATACCAGTTCCATTAGCAAGACTATCTTCATCTCAGAATGTGCAATTAAAAACCTTTCTATTTACTAGTTTCACTCTTCCACCCAGGTCTATCCTAGATAACATCTACGTCGTCTCGAGTTTCCACGTTTCATTAACATTTTTTGTTACGAGCCTACAGCTTAAAGCTGTCACAGCAGACGGCTAGGCTGGCTGCATTTGCATTTAGTTTCGTGTCCGGGACGTTTCTTGTTGTTATTGATTCAGTTGGGAGCTTTGCGACATCGTGGTCATGTAGCCCCGTGTACTTGAGTGTGTGTGTTATTGTGATGTCTGCGCTAGTGTGTGTAATATTGTAATTTAGGGGGCGGATTTCTAAGAGAAGTCATATTTTTTCCCTTAACATTATATCTTACAGTCTTGTATTTTCAACATGTTTCCAGCATGATAATCAAAATTAAACAGGTTTTATTGGGCATATAAATGCATATTTAGGATTTCTTAAGTTTGATGGCATATTTTGAACAACATATCATTATAAACGCCATATTTTGGTAATTTTCATTTAAATTTCGTTTTATAAGAATCAGAATAAGCTCTAGAAATTATTGTTCAGGATAGACTGGAATATACTACTGAAGAACTATTCTAAAGTAGTGTATGGAATGTTTCTAACAGGTAGGGGCTATTGTTTGCTAGCTGGGTCAATTCCTGGAAACCGGGCTATTGTTTACACGGAAGCAAAGGTAGGCTAATTCCGCAGTTATTTTTCAACGTTCTTATCTCTCTCCTTCGCCCTACCCTCTTCCACCTTCAACACACTGAATGACCTTGGTCACTCATTAGTGAGCTTCAGTCATTCAGTTCTTTTCAATATGCCTAAAACGAAAGTCTCAATTTGTGGAAAGTTACGAAGTTTTGTTCGCGAGTTCGGTGAAAACATGTTCAGTACGGATGGAGTGATATTATTCTGTAAATTGTGTGAGGTTAAAGTCATATTTTGAAATTTATAGGTCATATTTCATACATTTTTAGGTCATAGAAATACGCCCCCTACTAATTATTACGCATTGTTGAGGACCGTCAGCTGTTACAAAACACTTGATGGAGCGAATTACACAAATTATCGACTTGAACTGCTTTTTAGGATGACGCATGTTGGCTATCGAAGCGAAAGAATAAATCTAATTCCGTGAAGAACTGTACAGCCTATTTTCATATATCTTACTTATGTTAATTGCCTCTATCAACATACAAAATTCAGTTTGACTAGCGGACCCGTCCGAGAAATCTCGCATGTTCATAAACCACACTTTCCCCAATAGGTTTATAATGAGAGACTTAAGGAGAAAGGATGTTATGTTTTTATTTGAACCCAATGATTATAGAACACTATTTACGTTTCAGGCGTTCCTACGGCCAAAATGCGAACTGAACAGCAATGATGTCGAGTATTTTCCTACAGCAAAAGTATTTGTAAATCGCACACTTCTTACAAAAATTAGAATGCAATTCGTCACTGCTAATGTCATTTGTGTGCTGAGTCCATTGATTGACAGCTTAGCCGTAACACTCACCGGTTATTCGATATTTATGAAATTGTATGATTTGAGTACTCATTCCTCCTACTGTTTCTGAAATCCATGTAAAATGATAAAGGAAAGACCTCAGAATGTTAAAATGACATGAAACAGGCGTCACAGCGGCCAAAATGTGAAGTGGACAGCAATTATGGAG
This sequence comes from Meconema thalassinum, assembly GCA_946902985.2. Taxonomy (NCBI): domain Eukaryota; kingdom Metazoa; phylum Arthropoda; class Insecta; order Orthoptera; family Tettigoniidae; genus Meconema; species Meconema thalassinum. The sequence goes on along the minus strand of OX336398.1, from coordinate 56,741,763 downwards.
CGTATCGTCCTGCAGCAACAGTATCTGCAAATAGCACACTTCGTACGGTTTTTAAAAGTTTTTTTTAAAGAAATTATAGATATTTATGAAATTAGAGTGCAATGAGTCACTGCTAATGTATATTCTCTTTCATTTGAATGCTCATTTTTCACGATCGGTGGCTTGTGAGCGCCGCAGGAGGGATCTATACTACTGAAATAATATATATGATTGTCGTAATAGATTCGTAGATATTGTGAACCGTCTAAATATTTCGGATGGTCGCCATGTTGGTTATTTACATAAGTATGTTTTAAAGTTATGTACTATTACATGAAGATTATTGTGTAGATATAGTATTCAAAGTTCAATCGCATGATTAGGACACAAGAAATAAAATCGAGAATTCAAAATTTCGTACAGCTGACATTTTGAGGTTATGTAAACAATTGAACTAAATTAGGTGCCAGTGCATTACAATGCAAGTTTCACTGCGTTTGGATGGTTAAATCGCGAATAAGGGCTAATTAAATGTTTCAACTTCGCTTGGACGCCATGTTCGTTTTTTAGTTAACAGGTTTTCGAAAGTCACATAAATGAACTTCTAGTAGTGTCCTTTATCACCGTACAAAATTTCAAGGTGATATGAGTAATAGTTTTTGAGATATAGAATTCTGGTGAAATATTTCGCACAGCTGCCATGTTGGATTGGTGAGACGTAATAAAATTTGAAGGGCACGGTCGGGGTCGATCAAAATACGAGGGCTGTATTTTAAGTAAGGGCCGTTTTTTTTAAATTAATCGAACATTTTATTTTGAAATCACATTTTACATACCTTCCTCTATTTTTTTACATAGTTGCCTTGTTTATTTAGGCACTTGTCATTTCTTAAAACTAAGTTCTGAAATCCCTCTGCATAAACGTTTGCGGCCTGCTCTGACAACCAAGAATTCACGGCTGTTTTCACTTCTTCGGGGGTTGTTTGGGTCTGACCTTGACAGGAGAGGTTGAGTGTCGCCATTCCATTGACTGTTGCTTGGTTTCAGGATTGGAATGGAATAGGCTACCCATGTTTCATCTCCTGTGATGATTCGATTCAACATGTCATCCGCTTCTTGCTCCGAGCGATTTCCACCTCTTTTCGCAGCTGAAACGTCATCTTGGTGGAAAGCGTTTCGCCGACGATGAAGAAGTGCAAAGAACCGTGAATTCTTGGTTGTCAGAGCAGGCGGAAAACTTTTTTGCAGAGGGATTTCAGAACTTAGTTTTAAGAAATGACAAGTGCCTAAATAAACAAGGCAACTATGTAGATAAATAGAGGAAGGTATGTAATAAAACATAAAATAAATGTGGTTTCAAAATAAAATATTCGGTTAATAAAAAAGGCTCTTACTTAAAAAAAAACAGCTATGACCTTACCGAGTTTCATTGAAATCGCTCCAGCAGTTTAGAAGTCATTAGCGGGGGACCTACACACACATACACACAGACAAAATGTTATCTCATAAGCCGATTTTTTTACATTAATAACAATAGGCTGAAAAGGAAGTCCAATATTTTACGGAGTTAGTAATATAGGCGACTAGCAGTAGTACCCGGCTTCGCCCGGTGTAATGATGATAATGTATCAAAGTCTCCTTAGAAATATAATGGACATAAAATCTAGGTCATTTGCCCCCCCCCCCCCCCCAAAGACAATGAGGGCGTAATATCTAGGTCATTTGGCCCTTTTGATAAGGATGATAATGAAAACTACTGTTGAATTGACACGTCAAACTTACAAACTATCGTAATAGAAATACATATTTCAAAATTCACAGGCGAGGAAGACTTATTGTGTGTGGTGATTAATGGTGTAATGGGCGTAACATCTAGGTCATTTGCCCTTACGATGAGGATGATGATGGAAACTACTACCTGTATTGAATTGACACTTCAACTTATAATGTACACAATGTACTGTAATAAAAATAAATATTTTAAAAATCACAGTCGAGAAAGACTTTATGCGGCGGTGATTAGTGGTATGATGCGCGTAACATCTAGGTCATTTGCACTTATGATGATGATAATGATAAGGTAATGAAAAAATGACTACTAAACGAACATGGTGTAATTTACAACTGATATAGGTAATTCAGACGTCTAGCTTCGATGTCTTCCAAAGTCTCAACCTTATTTTCTGACTTAGGCCTGTACTCGATGCGTCTAGTGAAAGAGCTTATGGCGTACTGCTCGGCAAAGAAAATGGGTCCAAGCTGCACGAACCTGAGATGATCGTAGATGATAACGAAATATGATGACACACGTTCGGGGTTCCCCGTCGTATTTAGATTGGCCGGGGAATCACTCACTCTTTCGCAACACCACAGTGGCTTGAGCAACGGCCCTGTGCTGGCATCAGTATAGACAGCTCTGGAAAGTCCTCTCATGTCACCTCGCGATGAATCAGCAAGCTATTCTCACAAAAACCCCCCTCCAGAGTCTCACAACTTGTGGGACGTGGATTGGCGACCACCGGACCCCAGCTGAGTCTGACATCGCTTCTACTTCCTGGTGCCAGGCTACTTTCAGTTCTCTTTCCTGTCGGCCTCCCTGGGTCAACTCTTGTTCTGTTCCAACCCCGACTGTATTAGGGCATCCGAGGGCTAGGGAGTCTTTCGATTTCCCGCTTAATTGGCCGTTGTCTCATCTTTCCTGATGCCCTCATTCTTCGAAGGGTCTGCCTTCTATTCCGTTTCATTATATCTCCTGTCTTCTGCTCAAGGCCCTCAAAGAGGCAGGGTGTGTGTAGCCCCACCAGTTCTGGTACACCCTCAAGGGCTCATGGCGGGTGAGTTAGGAAGCTGGCAACCCCGAGGGATTCCTGAGCTAAATGCAGGGAATGGAGAGGTATGTCAGAAATTTAAAGTGGACAGTGATACTCGTTGGGTTCCAAAGAGTAAGTATACAAATTTTGATCCAGATTGGTGAAACGATGTAGATTTGTGACAAAGGATCTAAATACAGGGAATGGAGTGCTCTGTCCGAAAGTTCAAGCAGACAGTGTTACTCGTCGGGTTCCAAAGGGTAAGTAACATACATAAAGATTGGGTGAGATGGGTGAAACTATGTAGATTTTTGCCAAAAAGCCTAAATGCGGTAAATGGAATGGTCTATCCGAAATTTCATGTAGAAAGTGTTACACGTCGGATTCCAAAGGGTGAGTATGTAAAATTTGGCTCAGATCGGTGAAACAGGGTAGATTTTGCCAAAGGGCCTAAATGCAGGAAATGGAGTTGTCTGTCCAAAGTTTTAAGTGGACAGTATTACTCGTCGGGTTCCAAAGGGTAAGTATACAAATTTAGGTTCAGATCGGTGAAACGATGTAGATATGTGCAAAAGGGCCTAAATGCAGGGAATGGAGTGGTCTGTCCGAAATTCCAAGTGGACAGTGTTACTCATCGGGTTCCAAAGGGTAAGTATACAGGTTTTGTTTTCGATCGGTGAACGATGTAGATTTGTGCCAAAGGGCCTAAATGCGGGGAATGGAGTGGTCTGTCCGAAATTTCGAGTGGACGGTGTTACTCGTCGAGTTGCAAAGGGTAATTATTTGAGATCGGTGAAACGGTGTAGTTTTGTGCCAAAGGGCCAAAAAGCAGGGAATAGTGTGGTCTGTCCGAAATTTAAAGTGAACAGTGTTACTTGTCGGGTTCCAAAGGGTAAGTATGTAAAATTTGGGTCAGATCGGTGAAACGGTGAAGATTTGTGCCAAACGGCCTAAATGCAGGGGTTGGAGTGGTCTGTCGGCAATTTCAAGCAGACAGTGTTACACGCAGGGTTCCAAAGGGTAAGTATACAGATTTTGGTTCTGATCGGTGAAACGGTGTAGATTTGTTCCAACGGGCCTAAATGCAGGGAATGGAGTGGTCTGTCCGCTATTTCAAGCAGACAGTGTTTCTCGCAGGATACCAAAGGGTAAGTATACAGATTTTGGTTCTGATCGGTGAAACGGTGTAGATTTGTGCCAAAGGGCCTAAATGCAGGGAATGGAGTGGTCTGTCCGCTATTTCAAGCAGACAGTGTTTCTCGCAGGATACCAAAGGGTAAGTATACAGATTTTGGTTCTGATCGGTGAAACGGTGTAGATTTGGACCAAAGGGCCTGAATGCAGGAAATGGGGTGGCCTGTCCGAAATTTTAAGTGGACAGTGTTACTCGCAGGGTTCCAAAGGGTAAGTATACACATTTTGGTTCAGATCGGTGAAACGGTGTAGATTTGTGTACTTAACAGACAAACAGACAGAAAGACAGACAAACTTTGTGCTTTATATATATAGATAGATGTAGAGTTGCCTCTCCGAGCTACAGTACTGTCTTCATTATTGGTCCCCACTACAAGCCCTCAAAATCTGTAATAGGAATTTAAAGACACTCTGTATACAAAACAAAATAGCTCTACAAAACACTACCAAGCCTACAATCAATGACACTCAGCTGTGGTTTCCTCCAGTAGCGGTACCGTGCTGTTTTCTAACGGCCGTAATGTGACGGTGAATGACGTCACAAAAACGTTCCGCATAGAAACGAAGACGAGTGGTTTTCTAGGAAGCGGTGACTACCACCGACACATAAAGTTGCGGTGGCGTCATTCATATGGCGGTGGTGAGTTCGTTAGCAAACAGTTCGTCACCGTTTTTTTACGGTGTACGGCGTGTGCTGAAGTTTGTGAATTATATACTGAACCCTTGCAATGAAGCATATGAGACTCAGATTCGGGGCGTAACAGGTCATATTCGTAAGTTGCTGTCAGGGCGCTTCATTAACTTGCAGGGTAACATATAACAAAATAACATGCAGGAAAGAGTGAAGCCAGGGTTAAAAACAACTGAATTTAATAACAAATCACCATATTTACACATAAACAATTAACAACAAAAACTCCCAACTGACTCCCGCTTAATAAAAATGCCAAAAACTAGGCGATATCTCTGGAGAGATTAATTACTTGGACCAAGTGTCCTTAAATAAAACGATACCAAAAGTGACCATATAAGTGCGTATGCCGTTCTACATGCATCACGATGTGTACTTTGAATGCGTGATTCGTTATCATCCAGAATGACCCTTCAAACAACGAATCCGCATTTCCTAGAGCTAGACCGACACAAGGGAACACAACTACAATACATTAAATTAAACCGACACTTCCTAAATCTACTATAAACAAACACAAAATTTCCGTGTGAAATTGGACTTGAATTGCCGTAGCAACATTTACTGCCTAAAATCTTAGGACTTCTCACACAAATCAACACAAGTACATTAACACGTGACCAATAGAAAAATACTCAAATGACCGCTGTCAAAATTTACAAATACTCTACCACTACACCACACGGGTGTGACAAACAAAATTACATGAAATCGAGTCATCAACAAAGCAATAGGCAAACAGCCAACATTTACGTTAATCACAATATTCCTATCCATACAAGGTACAACAATCCGTTACACACATGGCGAACTCCCCAATTAATTAAGGCTTAAAAATTAGCCATCACAATGAACAGGTTTGCTACATGAAAGCTTACAGGGTTCAGTCGGTCAAATAGGACTGCCTATCAAAAAATAAGTCACAGGCAAAACGGGCGGTTTGTGGAACTCTGCATGTCTGTCAACCCACGTGTCAATAACCTCGACCTCCCAGAGCATGGGGTCGAACCTCGAAGAAATGTGCCCCAAAGCACAATAATACGTGTGTCAGAAAAACATATGGACAAGAATCAGCAGTCTCCCAAGAGCACTCTGTCTTTCCATCTAAAATACAACAGCAGCAAAAATATATAAGGGCGGTAGGACAACTACCCCCTCCTCACGTAGAATCAACACACACTAGACACATCAACACACACTTAATCACACGTATGGGTTGTGACAGACCCTGAAATAAAAGACACAAATAATATCCACATGCTGGCGCCATCGTTCCATGCCGTGACTAGTCACCTGAAAAGGACTCAAGAAAAATCTACCAAAATTAGAACGAAGGTGTTCTACAATTACTTTTAAGTTGGTGCACTCGGCTACCCTAACATGAATAATAACCTGTTCAGCAAAATGTTTTACAATCATTTCCTCCCATTCCTATTTCAAATATTAACGTTAATAAAGCACCATTTATCGAATGTAACGGGTTCCGCAATTGCAAGGATAAAAATCACGCACGCACGCCGCGTACATTACACATGACTCAAGAAAAAATAACAAAATATCAACAAACACTTTGGCCACGCGCCAACGGACATTTAAACATATAGTGTCGGTGCAAGAAAAACAGCTAAAAACACAAGAAAGAAAAACATGACTATTTACAAAGTTCCCCGGCCAAATCTAACTACATAATTGAAATAATCCAATTTTAGTACATCACCGCTTCTGCATGTAGGACTAAGGACATCCTTCTCAACCCATTGCCCTATGGACAATTTAGCACGCCATAGTAGTCGTCTGCGTTGATTTCTTGAAGCTCATCCCAACTTCAAACCACGTGCTGATCATCTTGGTCTCGACTCCTTGGCAGAAAAGTTCAATGTTAAATATTTGCCTATCTATAATCGCTTGCAGGCTACTCAGTTCACCCACAATTGTCCTACTGCGATTAATAGCGAAGACTGGCCCTAATTATATCGCACATACGCACTATAAAAATACACATACAATACACACAATTTATACATAAAATATACATCTCGAGTCCGCGCCACTGGCTCGTTAACAAGTTCAAAATCCTGGCTGCACCCGCAGTCGCTATCTCGTCCGGTATTTCCGTCCCATCTTGTGGACTTCGGTTCTGGTAAGCGCTAATTAGGGTGATACGATACTTCCCCCTTAAAGTTGAACTTGTCGTCTTTAAAAGAATGTTACAGTTTATCACGCGCTGGCGTGAAATGTTTAGATCACACAACTTAGTTGATTTTAGAACAAATGTATTATAGCTTTTAAAATTCGATACTGCAAACGCTGCGGCTTTAGCTCCCCAGAGCTCAGAAAATAAAATTAGCTTCACTGATTTTAGAGCGTAAAAATCACATTTCAAACTGGCGTGGAGTATACCTCTGAAGGCTCCACACAATAAGACTTAGATAAATTCGAGCGTCAAAATCACACCTCAAACTGGCGTGGAGTATGCCTCTGAAGGCTCCACAACTGAGTACTCCGATTGGCGTCAGGCCAAACTATTTATGAGAAACTGACAAGGGCGGTGGAGTGGGGCGGAGTCGGATAAAAACTTCCAGAGTTTTTGTCTCACAAAGATGGGGCTAGTGTCATTCTTCTCCAAATAAATCCAACGTCTCAAATTACTCGAGCGGAGATTAATCCGTTCGGCGGTTCCTTAGATACACACTTCCGCGCGCTTTTTACTACTGACGCCGTCCACCTCGTGGTCACGGCTTGGTCTCTTGCGATTGGCTGATTCAATCGTATGTTCGTTGAGAGGACCTCGTGATTCTTCCTTTATGTCTCCAATTTTGGTACAGTAGTTGCACAATTTGGCCTTGAACTCGACTAATTCTGGCCGTCCCCAGGAATAGCTACCAACTCAGCTTCTGTTGCAACCATTACGAAATACTGGCCTCCCTAATATCCAAGTCGACTTCCTTATATGCTGCCTGGGCCGTAATAATAATAATAATAAATATGAATACTTATTTATCGAAGATCAATAAGGGTTCATTTATCCTCAGCAAGGTTTTGAAATTCGAAACAATTTATTGGTTTGGATTTCAAAAACAAAATCCACTGTAGTAACAACACATCTCTTTAAATCTCACTCAGCTGCTCGAGTGTATGCCCCTCTGACTCAATTAGTGTGCTCCCTTCTCGCTGGAATGTCATTCATATTTTCATTAGGTCTCCCCCTTCTCCTCACGTAGTTGCCACTCCCGTCGTCTCAGCTGCTCGTTGTTTACAAACAAAGTGCGTACTCACGCGCTCCCCGTGGATTTGAGTGTTTGCTCTCAAAAAATATAAATTTTTGGCAATACAGATTCTGCACATATCATCTTTCCTAATCATCAAATGGTCCCCTTCTGTAGTACGGTTTCAAATTGGCGCTATTAAAAACAGATTTTGCACCAGTGCTCACTTCTTCTAATCTGTAGGCATTGTTACCCAGATTCTTAATTACCCGGAACGGGCCAATGAATTTCGGACAGAACTTGGCGAAGACTTTGTTCTTAGGGTCGGAGATCGGTGGTCTACGAACCAGCACTAATTCTTGTTCTTGTAACTCTCGGTGAAACTTCTTTCCTCGGTACCGTCTCAGCCTTCGGTCCGCTTGGTTCCTCATGTGCTCCCTCGTTCGCTGGATTCGCAAATCATGCGCTAATAATGGATCCCTTGGGCAAGGAATGATCTTGTCCCAAGTTCTTTCCGGCAACCTGTTGTGGTGTACAATCAGTGGGACTTGACCCGTCGACTCGTGCTTAGTAGTGTTCATGCACATCTCAATTTCCCCTACTTTGTCTACCCATTTATTGTGTTCGTTAGGAATCATTACTCTGTAGTATTTAGCGACACAGCGAATTGTTCTTTCGCTCGGATTTCCACAAGGATGACGAATACTTGAAAATATGTGTTTTATTCCTAGGCTCTCCAAACCTTGCCTAAAAACATTGCTTGTGAAATAGGTACCGTGATCTGATAGAATGGATTCCGGCTTCCCAAGCATCGGAATGACTTTGTTCTTAATTCGACCAAGGACTTGTCTTGATGTCGTCTTCTGAATAGGACATAGCACGACCATCTTCGAAAATACATCGACACATACCAAGAGGTGTCGGCATCCACGCTTTCCTTTTACTAAAGGACCAAAGCAATCAATCGCGAGCATCTCGCATGGTTTCTGCGGTAATAGTGGTCTTGGAGGTTGTTTCAGAATAAAGTTGTTCGGCTTTGTGCGCTGACAAGCGTCACACGTTCTAATTACTTCAACAATGGTGAATCTCATCTTGGGCCAAGTAAAGGTCTCCCCTATCGTAGCTTCAGTCTTATCCGTGCCGATATGTGCTAGGCTCTCGTGAACATGCCAAGTTAATCCCCTCTGTAGTGATGCTGGAACTAAGATCCGCAGTTTAGTATGATGCTCATCCACGTACTTATGTAACAAGTTATTCAAGTAGTGAAATCTCGCTTGTTTAGCACTGGCTTCCCGGTACTCCGGTGAATTTGGTTGTAACTCCTTCCTATAGAATTTTATCATCATCATCATCCATGGGTCAGCTTCTTGCTCCTTCCGAATATCCTTCAATCTTGCCAAAAACTCACGAGCCTTAGGTGTCAAGGTAATATTGTGAACTTCCGCTGTTACTTCGTTTCCGTCCTCAGGGTTTCTACTCAAGGCATCTGGTATGACGTTCAATTTCCCAGGACAATGCTCTATTGTGATGTCAAACTGCTGTATGTAGATGGACCAGCGCGTAACTCTCTCACTTGCTATTGTTGTCTTAAATAAAAATGTCAGTGCATGGTGGTCGGTTCTAACAATGATGGAATAACCATAGATCATCTTGCGCCACTGTTGGAGAGAATATAGAATTGCTAGTAGCTCAAGTTCCGTAACTGTGTAGTTCCTCTCATGTTTCCGTAATTTACGACTCGTAAATGCCAAATAGGATTTCTTCTTGGGTTCTTCAGCGTCCTCTTGGTACAGCATAGCACCAATCCCAATTAACGAAGCATCTGCTTGAATGATAAATTGTTTCTCAAAATCCGGATATCCAAGTTTCACACAGTTTTCCAATAAATCCTTCGTTGCTTTAAAAGACCTGTCGCACTCCTCGTTCCACGACCATCGATTCGCTTTCTTCAACATCTCCTGCATAGGCGCTACTGTTTCTGTGTAACCAGGGCAATTTTCTTTGAAGAAGCCTGTCACTCCCAAAAATGCTCTAACATGTTTGACTTTGGTAGGTGTGGGAAATTTCTTAATAGCATCAATCTTGGCTGGATTAGGCCGCACGCCCTCGACATCAATTATATGTCCCAAATATAAAATTTCGCTCTGGCAAAAATGTGACTTTTTTAAGTTGATCTTGAAGTTCATGGTTCTCAGGTTGTCCAGCAGTTTATTTAAATTTACCAAGTGTTCTTCCATTGTCTCAGAAGCGATTAATATGTCATCAACATATCTCGTGGTGAAGTTCTTGACCTCCTCAGTCAAATTTCTATCGAGTGCTCTAATGAGTGCACATCCCGCAGTTTTCACGCCAAAGGGCATTCGACACCAGATATAACTTTGATTATCGAATAAAAATCCCGTCAACAGTTGGGATTTTTCTTCAAGTTCAAGATGGTGGAAACTATTTGTCAAATCAACACTTGAGTATATCTTCTTCCCACGGAAGCCTTTCAAAACATCTTTGATCCTCGGTGCTTGGTCGTGCTCAACTAGCAGTTTGCTATTTAAAACTCGCGCGTCTAGGCATAGCCTGATTGATCCGTTTGGCTTGGTCACAGCCAATATTGCGTTCAGATAAGGAGTTGCAGCTTTCCTTATCATGCCAGAATCTAATAAGTTAGTAATAATGTCCTTCACCTGAGAAAAATGCTTTTCTGGGATCGGGTACAATTTACTTTTAAATGGGGTCCAATCTGTTACCTGCATCGCATATTGAAAATTTAAAACTTTCCCAGGTACGGTGTCAAAGGCTCCTTTATGTAATCTTAAAATTTCTTCCAATCTTCTTCTGTCAGATTCCCCTACGATGGCTTCCTTAAGTCGCTCCTGAAGTAGAATTTCGAATTTGGTTCCGCCCATTTCTTCTTCCGCCAAATGCACCCAAAGTTCCTGCGAAATATCTCGGCTGTCCATTTCTAGCACTGCTGTCTGGTTGACTTGCTCTCCCCTCAAGATCTTATCTCCGGCCTCATTAGTGCATTCCTCAACAACCCAAGTATTTGCCTCTCTCTCCAGCGGATTCTCTTCCATATTTAAACCCACATGATCCAATCCTTCTACTTGTTTGAAGCTTACAGTGTTGTTATGTAAATCAATTACAGCATGAAAATCGCAGATGAAGTTGGCTCCTAAAATTATATTGTAGTTCATCTTCGGAATAACAATGAATGTTTGTGAAAAAGTATGGTTCAATATTTCCAGATCTAGAAATGCTTGCTGTTTACAATTCATAGTTTTGTCAGGAATGACACCTCTGACTTTCATTAGCGGTACCGGCATAATAGGAACAGTCTGTTTTCTTGCTATTTCTTTAATCAAAATTTCAGTGACTAAGCTCACCTGGCTACCTGTATCAATCAAACATCTCACCCTCATACCTCCAATATGCGCGTAAATAATTGGTAGCTGTCTGATAACATTTTCACGGTTCTTCACCACTTCCTCCAGGCAGTCGTCTGGGAATGCTACCCACTCCTCTATATTGGCCACTATCATCTTTTCTTGCTCCCTGGCGATCTCCGTTTCTAGCCTATCTCCTTTCAGTTCATTTGGTTTTTTTTTATCCCGGGCCCCATTAGATGTGTTTCGCCGGTTATCATTCTGTCGCTCCTGTTGCCTCAGTAAACTCTCTGCCCCCTCTCCTTGATGGTTGTCTGGGCTCTGTCTGTTCGCCATGGCACGCCCCCACTTCTCCTTCTCCGCTTCTTCATTACTTAATTGATCCAAGTATTTACGGGATTCAATATATCGTTCGTCCCAGTTATTCCTATAATCTCCTCTGTTTTCTTGGCGATAGTCCCTGCCGTTACTCCATCTACCATCTCCATTTCTTTGGTAAGGTCTACCTTGTCTCTGGTTTCCCCTCCAATTCGTGTATTCCCGCTGGTACGTCCACTGATTATTTTGATTTTGGTTATTCTGATGATATCTCCCGCGGTTATTCTGATAATTCTGATTGTTGTTATGGAACTGGTTTCGGCCGTCAAAATCTTGTCTTCTTGGCGTGAACTGTGTCCCTGTGGACTGTGTCTTACTTTGGTTCCCCTGGCCGTGGTTATTTTGGAGTCCCTGAACTACCTCTGCCGTGTTGACACATTCCAAATTCCTTCTTCCTGTCTGTGGGCTTACCATACTCGTCTCATCTAAGTGTCTGAGTAATTCTTCGGCTTGGACTGCGGTCTGAATATTTCCTGCGACTAATAATTGTTGGATATGCATTGGGAGTTGTTTTCCGATGGTTAGAACCATATTCGGCTCGCTAGGCGGGTCATCAAAATCCCTGAATTTTACCAATTGCTGACTGAAGAATTCTGAAAAACGGGTTGGATGTGTACTGTGGTATTTGCGCGTGTACAGGTCCATTCTTAACCCTTGCTGTAACGAAGGACTCCAAAACTTCTTCAAAAACGCCTCGCGGAATTGAGTCATGTCTGTAAACGTGTACTTGAAACTTAAAAACCAGGTCAGGCTAGCTCCTTCTAAAAATTTCTCCACCAGTCTTAATTGTTTCTCCGGGCCGATGTGTTGGTCATTAAAGTAGTCAGTTAATTGCCGTAGAAATGCTTTGGGAGTGGTTCCTGAATGTTCTTTAAACTTATCGGGCTTAAAATCATTACCCCGAACGACTTGGATGACTTGGGCTGGTGCCAAGTTCGGTTGCGGAGTTGAAGTCTCCCCCCTGTACTGCTGGAATGCATTAGTCGTTAGTCTGGGACTTTGACCCCGACTCGTGTCCTCAGCCAACTTCGAACCTGCCGGACTTCCAATACTTGTTTGCTTTTCCGGAATATTTTCGTTTAAAAATAATGTCGCATTCTCTAACGATCTAATCTCGTTTTTTATGATTAATTCTGAGTGTTCCTGTAATTTCGACTTCATATTTTCCTCCAGTGCCTGCATTCGCTTTAAAACTGCCAGCCTGTCTTCCTTATTCGCATGAGCCTGCTGGTCCCAATCTCGCCGGATCCTACTTTTTAAGCTATTTATTTTCTCCTCGTTCCTCTCCTGATTTTTCTCTAGCTCTTCACTTATCCGTTCCTGCGTTTTCACTAGTTGTTCCCCCACCTCTTCTCTTATAGCCTCTTGCGTTTTTATCAGCTGACCTTCCAAATTATCCTGAGTTTTGACGAGCTGCTCCCCTACTTCTTGTCTTATGACCTCTTGTGTGTTTATTAGCTGGCCTTCCATCTCTTTTCTTATGATCTCTTGTGTTCTGCCTAATTGCTCCTCTAAATTTTCCCGCAAGTGTATCCGCTCGGTTTCAGCCTTAACTTCGACTTTATCTATTTCCTTTATTAATTCCAGCACGTTGTTATCTACCGAATTAATTTGCTGCTGTAGTTTCTCTTGGGTTTTCTTCACTCCCGCGGTGTTACTGACACATGCTGCCTCTATCTGCTTGAGTTTATCTGCCACCATCTCGTCAAATTGTACTAATTTGTTATCAAATTTCGCCTCCAATTTCTTCATTTCGCCTAACTGTTTGATGTTGTTTTCCGCAACCTCGCCTGCCAGTTTCTCTACTTTTTGAACGCTCTGATTAATATCATTTGTGATTTTTCCTAACTGTTCGGTTTGTGTTACCGCCTGTTGTGACAATTTGTGGTTTAGTTCATTGAATTGTTTGTCAGTGTCTAATTTCTGGACTTCTAACTGGACCGAAATGTTACCGCTCATATCAAGTAATTGTTTTTCACTATGCTCACGCTGAGCTTCTAATTGTTCTTTTAATTGTTCTTCCGTCTTTACGGACATCTGCACTAATTGTTCTTCCGTTTTCGCGGACATTTGGATCGACATCTGTTCTAACAATGCCTTTATCTCATCAACACTCGCCATATCACACACAAAATATATTCAGAGAAAAACAGGGTTATGGGCTAAGGTTTCAGCCCTATACGCACATACATGTCACACATTTAAATATTACTGGCTCTAATTTAATGAAAATTTCAGTAACAAAATTTACTGAATACAATGACATTTATTCCCAAACAACAAAATAACCCCTAGTGATCTGCTTTTAAATTCCTAACCAACAGAATTTACGAAACACCAATTAACCGAAGTCAATTAAATGTCAAATATAAGGCAACATCTTCCTGCTTTGACTGAGTTCATCAATAATGCAAATTTCTAATTTTAATGTGGGCGCCAGAACAAGTTTATAACAAATACCAAATCAAATTCTAACCTTGTTCAATATTTCTAACTTTAGGAACTCAGTGATTTTACTAATGCACATGGCGGTACAACATCGCCTCCATTTACTGAATTTACATGTCCGCTTGACCTGGCATCATTTCTCAACGAAATAAATATGAGATCAGCGAAGCAACAACAACAACAATCCCCACTTGGGCAGCCATTTTTGTTTTATGAACCCTTGCAATGAAGCATATGAGACTCAGATTCGGGGCGTAACAGGTCATATTCGTAAGTTGCTGTCAGGGCGCTTCATTAACTTGCAGGGTAACATATAACAAAATAACATGCAGGAAAGAGTGAAGCCAGGGTTAAAAACAACTGAATTTAATAACAAATCACCATATTTACACATAAACAATTAACAACAAAAACTCCCAACTGACTCCCGCTTAATAAAAATGCCAAAAACTAGGCGATATCTCTGGAGAGATTAATTACTTGGACCAAGTGTCCTTAAATAAAACGATACCAAAAGTGACCATATAAGTGCGTATGCCGTTCTACATGCATCACGATGTGTACTTTGAATGCGTGATTCGTTATCATCCAGAATGACCCTTCAAACAACGAATCCGCATTTCCTAGAGCTAGACCGACACAAGGGAACACAACTACAATACATTAAATTAAACCGACACTTCCTAAATCTACTATAAACAAACACAAAATTTCCGTGTGAAATTGGACTTGAATTGCCGTAGCAACATTTACTGCCTAAAATCTTAGGACTTCTCACACAAATCAACACAAGTACATTAACACGTGACCAATAGAAAAATACTCAAATGACCGCTGTCAAAATTTACAAATACTCTACCACTACACCACACGGGTGTGACAAACAAAATTACATGAAATCGAGTCATCAACAAAGCAATAGGCAAACAGCCAACATTTACGTTAATCACAATATTCCTATCCATACAAGGTACAACAATCCGTTACACACATGGCGAACTCCCCAATTAATTAAGGCTTAAAAATTAGCCATCACAATGAACAGGTTTGCTACATGAAAGCTTACAGGGTTCAGTCGGTCAAATAGGACTGCCTATCAAAAAATAAGTCACAGGCAAAACGGGCGGTTTGTGGAACTCTGCATGTCTGTCAACCCACGTGTCAATAACCTCGACCTCCCAGAGCATGGGGTCGAACCTCGAAGAAATGTGCCCCAAAGCACAATAATACGTGTGTCAGAAAAACATATGGACAAGAATCAGCAGTCTCCCAAGAGCACTCTGTCTTTCCATCTAAAATACAACAGCAGCAAAAATATATAAGGGCGGTAGGACAACTACCCCCTCCTCACGTAGAATCAACACACACTAGACACATCAACACACACTTAATCACACGTATGGGTTGTGACAGACCCTGAAATAAAAGACACAAATAATATCCACATGCTGGCGCCATCGTTCCATGCCGTGACTAGTCACCTGAAAAGGACTCAAGAAAAATCTACCAAAATTAGAACGAAGGTGTTCTACAATTACTTTTAAGTTGGTGCACTCGGCTACCCTAACATGAATAATAACCTGTTCAGCAAAATGTTTTACAATCATTTCCTCCCATTCCTATTTCAAATATTAACGTTAATAAAGCACCATTTATCGAATGTAACGGGTTCCGCAATTGCAAGGATAAAAATCACGCACGCACGCCGCGTACATTACACATGACTCAAGAAAAAATAACAAAATATCAACAAACACTTTGGCCACGCGCCAACGGACATTTAAACATATAGTGTCGGTGCAAGAAAAACAGCTAAAAACACAAGAAAGAAAAACATGACTATTTACAAAGTTCCCCGGCCAAATCTAACTACATAATTGAAATAATCCAATTTTAGTACATCACCGCTTCTGCATGTAGGACTAAGGACATCCTTCTCAACCCATTGCCCTATGGACAATTTAGCACGCCATAGTAGTCGTCTGCGTTGATTTCTTGAAGCTCATCCCAACTTCAAACCACGTGCTGATCATCTTGGTCTCGACTCCTTGGCAGAAAAGTTCAATGTTAAATATTTGCCTATCTATAATCGCTTGCAGGCTACTCAGTTCACCCACAATTGTCCTACTGCGATTAATAGCGAAGACTGGCCCTAATTATATCGCACATACGCACTATAAAAATACACATACAATACACACAATTTATACATAAAATATACATCTCGAGTCCGCGCCACTGGCTCGTTAACAAGTTCAAAATCCTGGCTGCACCCGCAGTCGCTATCTCGTCCGGTATTTCCGTCCCATCTTGTGGACTTCGGTTCTGGTAAGCGCTAATTAGGGTGATACGATACTTCCCCCTTAAAGTTGAACTTGTCGTCTTTAAAAGAATGTTACAGTTTATCACGCGCTGGCGTGAAATGTTTAGATCACACAACTTAGTTGATTTTAGAACAAATGTATTATAGCTTTTAAAATTCGATACTGCAAACGCTGCGGCTTTAGCTCCCCAGAGCTCAGAAAATAAAATTAGCTTCACTGATTTTAGAGCGTAAAAATCACATTTCAAACTGGCGTGGAGTATACCTCTGAAGGCTCCACACAATAAGACTTAGATAAATTCGAGCGTCAAAATCACACCTCAAACTGGCGTGGAGTATGCCTCTGAAGGCTCCACAACTGAGTACTCCGATTGGCGTCAGGCCAAACTATTTATGAGAAACTGACAAGGGCGGTGGAGTGGGGCGGAGTCGGATAAAAACTTCCCGAGTTTTTGTCTCACAAAGATGGGGCTAGTGTCATTCTTCTCCAAATAAATCCAACGTCTCAAATTACTCGAGCGGAGATTAATCCGTTCGGCGGTTCCTTAGATACACACTTCCGCGCGCTTTTTACTACTGACGCCGTCCACCTCGTGGTCACGGCTTGGTCTCTTGCGATTGGCTGATTCAATCGTATGTTCGTTGAGAGGACCTCGTGATTCTTCCTTTATGTCTCCAATTTTGGTACAGTAGTTGCACAATTTGGCCTTGAACTCGACTAATTCTGGCCGTCCCCAGGAATAGCTACCAACTCAGCTTCTGTTGCAACCATTACGAAATACTGGCCTCCCTAATATCCAAGTCGACTTCCTTATATGCTGCCTGGGCCGTAATAATAATAATAATAAATATGAATACTTATTTATCGAAGATCAATAAGGGTTCAATACAATGACTGATAAGATGATATATTGGAGCATGTAAGGGGAGGAACATTAATAGATTTCGTAATAGTACATTTTGCAACGAGCCTATAAATGCAATAATTAAGGCACGAGTATGTTTATAAAAAGAGCGTAAGGGAGCTTTATAATTTCCATACGAATGTCTTAGTTACCATTATAGGCGAGTTGCATACGACTGTTTATGTTCGACGATAATTATAACTTTATTAAATGTTTTAACATAAATATTCATAAATATCTGTTGAGAGTCAGCCACTTGAATTTTGTGATCGGAGTGCAAGCGCTGGGTATGATATCTCTGATTTTTAAGTTTTCTGACCGACCGACGCATGCGCTCTGTGTGCTTGCAATGTCATATGCAGGCCATATGTTTACAGCCTGCCGTCCAGCTCTATATCATTCACTAATATTGTCACCGAAGTCGTTTGAAAGCAATGCCCTGTGTAGAAATTGGTGTTGGGGATATTAAGGTACAGTGCTATTTCTTGTGTCATATTCGCCAGTTTATTTACGCGAACATATGTACGGTGCGTATTCCATGTCAGTAATTTATATAGTACTGTAAGATGCTGTGTTTATGTCCGACATGTTGGATTTTGAGCGCATGCGCGAAGGTATCCTTACCTAATTGGTCAATGAATGTGCTCTGATTGGCTGGGAAAACAGTGCTATAATGCCCATCATTGTGGTACAGTTTTCTGACACATAATCTAATATTTCGATATCGTGGAACATGAAGAATCATGAGGCATTGTACATAATGTGAAGAGTAAACTTAAAAATACACACAGTTTCTGTTCAAGAGATATTGGTCTTTTGTTTCTGTTGCACGGCACTTAAGTTATGTCAGCCTTTATGTAATTCAGAACATCATCCGAAAATATTCTTATTTATGTTTATTGCAACGCAGATAACGACGCACTAAAATTGCATATGCACGTCACTAACCCCCCGAACGTTCCCTATCGTCTTTGGATGACTCTTCTTCCAAAAATATTTCGAGCACCAATGTCAAGATCATCCATTTCTCCCCCAGGGGCTCACATCTTGTGGGACGTGAGTTGGCGACCACGGGACCCCAGCTGAGTCCTGCATTGCTTCCACTTACTTGTGCCGGGTTCCTCTCTGTCTTCTTTCCTGTCGACCTCCCTTGGTCAACTCTTGTCATTTTCCGACCCCGACGGTATTAGGGTATCCGAGGCCTAGGGAGTCTTTCACTTTCCCGCCTTAATTGGCCCTTGTCTCATCTTTCCTGATCCCTCCTTCTTCGAGGGTTCAGACCTCTTGTTTTCTTTTCATTATATTTCCTTTTCTCTTTAAGATTCCCGCACTGTTTTTGTTACTTGGTTGCCCGTGTATCTAAATTCCCTTTAGCAATTTTTTTGTATGTATTTTAATCTACGTTGCATTTTGTAAGTTTTTTCGATCTAAATTACCTCTCGCGATTGTTTTCAACCTCAATTGCATTTTGTAAAGATTGACAATCTAAATTGCTTTTTAGTAAGTCTTTCAATGTAGGTTCAGGGCATTTTAGTGAGCATTTTGAATTTCAATTGCATTTTGTAAGTATTTTCAACCAAAACCGCATTTTGCAAGAATTTTAAATCTAAATTGCATTTTGTTTGGTGGGCATTTTGCAAGTATTTTGATTCTCAATTGCATTTTTTTTTGGTATTTTGAATCTAAATTACATTTTGTCAAGTATTTTCAATCTAAATTGCATTTTGAAAGTATTGTCAATCCACATGAGTCGTTTGAATCTACCGTAAATTTTGTAAGTATTTTGAATTTCAATAGCACTTTGTGAATAATTTGGATTGGAACTGGGATATTTCAATCTGAATTGCATTGTGTATTTTCAATTTCAATTGCATTTTGTACGTATTTTCGATCTCATTTGCATTTTGTAAGTATTTTGAATTTCAATTGCATTTTCTAAGTATTTCGACTCTACATTGCCTACATTTTGTGCGTATTTTTCAATCTATTCTTTTTGTGACTCTTTTCGTTCTAAATTCCCTTTTGTAAGAACATTTTGTGAGTTGTTTCTATCTGAGTTCCTTTTTGGCAGTATTTTCCGTCTCACTTAATTTTCGTTCTGGTTTCCATTTCATTAACATTTTCGCTCTCACCCAGATCATTAGGGGCCGATGACCTAAATGTTAGGCCCCTTAAAACAACAATTATCACCATTATGTTCTCTGTCTCTAACGTCTAGTGGTGGGCTTTGATTTTGACATTTCAAGGAAGCACCATGAATTCTTTACTCCCTGACTCAAATCCCTCCCACACACACCTAATTCATCAACATGGATTCAAAGAGAAGTGCGCGTGGACAAGGCCATCTTGAACAATATTGTTGCCTTTTATTTATTAATTAGTTCACATTTTGAAGGCTGTGCGTTATGCTAGCTTTTACTATTGTAACAATGAGTGGTGGTAAAAGAGTCAGTCCTTGATGCGAACGAAACATTTGCATCATTCACTGGATGTTAGCTACACTCCGTTTGAAGGCGAAGAGTTCGGACAGATGTAATGGATGTTTTCATTCACAAGCAATGCCGTATTTAGTTCTAGACAAGCAAGGACGTGCCCATTGAAATAGGGCGTTGTGGTCTCTAAATATTCCTTCCGTTTGCTTTTTATATTGAGTAATGTTGTGTAGGACACACCATGTGGGACTTAAACCATTGTACAGAGTTAGTTAGTTCGTTAATGAGGTTTCAAGGGTGTAACTACGAGGTCATCTGCCCCTCATTGTACAGAGAAGAGGTGATAGTTCCTCAAGGTCATCAGCTCATTGCGACACAATATTATATTCCACGTCACCTTAAATAAGTTACTAACAATGTAACCTTACCCCTTGTCCCCCATCACTACAAACATGGTGATTCGAGTCTGCGTCACCTTAAATAAGTTACTAACAATGTAACCTTACCACTTGTCCCCCATCACTACAAACATGGTGATTAGAGTCCCCGTCACCTTAAATAAGTTACTAACAATGTAGCCTTACCCCTTTCCCCCATCACTACAAACATGGTGATTATAGTCCGCGTCACCTTAAATAAGTTACTAACAATGTAACCTTACCACTTGTCCTACATCACTACAAACATGGTGATTGTAGTCCGCGCCACCTTAAATAAGTTACTAACAATGTAACCTTACCACTTGTCCCCCATCACCACAAACATGGTGATTATAGTCCACGTCACCTTAAATAAGTTACTAACAATGTAACCTTACCACTTGTCCCCCATCACTACAAACATGTAGATTGTAGTCCACGTCACCTTAAATAAGTTACTAACAATGTAACCTTACCACTTGTCCCCCATCACCACAAACATGGTGATTATAGTCCACGTCACCTTAAATAAGTTACTAACAATGTAACCTTACCACTTGTCCCCCATCACTACAAACATGGTGATTATAGTCCAGGTCACCTTAAATAAGTTACTAACAATGTAACCTTACCGCTTGTCCCCCATCACTACAAACATGGTGATTATAGTCCAGGTCACCTTAAATAAGTTACTAACAATGTAACTTTACCACTTGTCCCCCATCACTACAAACATGGTGATTATAGTCCACGTCACCTTAAATAAGTTACTAACAATGTAACCTTACCACTTGTCCCCCATCACTACAAACATGGTGATTATAGTCCAGGTCACCTTAAATAAGTTACTAACAATGTAACCTTACCGCTTGTCCCCCATCACTACAAACATGGTGATTATAGTCCAGGTCACCTTAAATAAGTTACTAACAATGTAACTTTACCACTTGTCCCCCATCACTACAAACATGGTGATTATAGTCCACGTCACCTTAAATAAGTTACTAACAATGTAACCTTACCACTTGTCCCCATCACTACGAACTTGGTGATTATAGTCCACGTCACCTTAAATAAGTTACTAACAATGTAACCTTACCACTTGTCCCCCATCACTACAAACATTGTGATTATAGTCCACGTCACCTTAAATAAGTTACTAACAATGTAACCTTACCACTTGTCCCCCATCACTACAAACATGGTGATTATAGCCCACGTCACCTTAAATAAGTTACTAACAATGTAAAGTAGTCCATACTCTCCAGTGTTCACGTCAAAAGTCTTATTAGAACGCATAACGTAACCTAAAAAGTAACACCTTATGAAGTACACTTATACATAAATATGCATAGCATAATTATTATGTCCACTTTGACTGGCACAAAAACATACCATCTGTATTGTCCTACTGTTCTTTTTATTCCAGCGTGAAGTTTCGAAAAAGCTATAAACAAGTTCAAAACGAACACAAATAGAATTAGAATAAATGGACAACAAATCCATTTTATTCGCTTTGCAGATGATATAGCAGTGGTTGCGACTCAGAAAAGGAATTATCCAAGATGCTGAATAAATATACTGTCATCATATTTAGTTGATTTATACTTTAACGTGAAGAAGACAAAAATATTGGTTGTAAGGTAACATCCTGAGCGAAATCACACCAACATCAGGCTTGCTAACAAAGTAGTGGAGAAGTCACCAATTTCCCTTACCTCGGAAGTTTTATCACAAATTATAACCGCTGCAGCAAAGAGATAAGAAGAAGAATAGCGCTTGCCAAACAAGCATTCAGCAACAACAGAACTCTTCTGATATGCATCTAGATATTGAGATTAGGAAACATTTTGTGATGACATATTTGAGTAACCGGCTTGCTAACTTCAAACTAAATATTACCTTTTCCAATAGAGTACTTAATCACAATAGGTTTCCGAAATATCTTGGTGTTCCCTTGGATCGGACTTTATCCTTCAAGCAACATCTTTTGAACTTGTCGAAGAAACTGAAAACCCGAAACAATATTATTCAGAAGGTAACTGGTACTACTTGGGGATCTGCTGCGAACATCCTGCGCTCTTCAGCCTTAGCACTGGTTTTCTCTACTGCCGACTATAGTGCTCCAGTGTGGCTTAATAGCCCGTATACGAAGTATATTGACCCACAATTGAATACCAGCATGCGTCTTATATCTGGCACCATCAGACCAACTCCAGTCCACTGGCTCCCACTGTTGTCTGGTATAATGTCACCTGACTTACGAAGAGCCAGTGCTCTTGTTCGAGAGTACAACAAGATCTGCAAGAATCCTCTGCTACCTGTTTTACGCGACATACCAGCTCTTAGTCTCCAAAGATTGAAATTACAACATCCACCAACTTCGATGCTTTGGAGGAATGGAAAGGCCGCTGGAATAACTCCACTGACTTGCCCCTACATAACATCTTCTGAGGGGAAACAATTGCTAACGGATTCCAACTACCGCGTGCAACTTGGTCCTGACTGAATAGGATCAGGACAGGTCATGGAAGGTGCAGGGATTCTCTCTATAAGTGGAACTTTATACCATCTCCAGAATGTGATTGTGGAGCCCCTCGCCAGACCATTCCCCACATTTTAAGCGAGTGTCAACTACGGGCTTATCCAGATAGATTGGAAGACTCTCTATCACCTTAGTAAAGATGGGACGAGGTAGACCTAGGAAGCGATTCCTTTAAGTATTGATGCAAAACGTAGGATGTGGTTCCTACTGAGAGATGAAAAGACAAGCCGAAGACAGAAGATGATGATGACAATTGTTGTTTTAAGGGGCCTAACGTCTAGGTTATCGGCCCCTAATGGTTTGGGTGATCGTGAAGAAGAAAATGAAATGTAAACTATAACTAAAATTAACTACTAACTTATAGACTAGAAAAAGAAATGGAAAACAAAAGCAGAATAAGGCAAATAAAGGACAGGAGGAAAAGAAATGCCCTCAACCCTCGAAGAAGGCGGATTGAGGGACTTGGAAGGAAGGAGAGCCATGAAAGGCAGATAGGAAAGTGAAAGAGGAGAGGGTCCGCCCCAGTGGTAAAGGATAAAAGGGGGAAAATCGGACCCAGCTCAGGAATCACTCGGGGTCGCCAACTCCCGAACTCACCAGCCGTGAGCCCCAGGGGGTGTAGCAACATCCAGGGTGCACCAGAAGTGGTGGAGCTACAAACACCCTGCCTCCTTGGGGGCCTTGAGTAGAAGGCAGGAGATATCATGAAAAGAAAAAGAAGGCTGACCCCTCGCAGAGGGATTGTATCAGAAAAGATGTGACAAGGGCCAATTAAGGCGGGAAAGGAAGCGACTCCCTAGGCCTCGGATACCCTAATACTGTCGGGGTCGGAAGAGAACAAGAGTTGACCAAGTGAGGTCGACAGGAAAGAAGACGGAGAGGAACCCGGCACAAGTAAGTGGAAGCAATGCCGGACTCAGCTGGGGCCCCGTGGTCGCCAACCCTCGTCCCACTAGATGTGAGCCTCTGGGGGGGAAAGACAGAAGACAATGGTTGAATCGACAAGGCATTGCCTTTAGACATTGATTGATTGATTGATTGATTGTGAAGTTTTGATTGGTACGAGAGTAAATATGTTTCTTGGCAAGTTAAAAACAGGCGAGAAAATATCTTCAATGGATAATATATGCTATTTAAAGGTTTGAGAAACATTATTCCGACATTAACTGGCACAGCGATAAGTGCACGACATAGCTGGAGAGATTTTATTAGCAACTGCAGAAGCTTTAAATGCTTATGGGCTTGTACCTGTGAAGGGTAAACCAGTCATCTAGTTCCGTGATACTTCTTATTCCCTTGCATACGTAATAAACTGAACTCTAGTGATGTCCGAGTTAAGTGTCTGACTCCTCCAAACAGTTCATCTGAATCCTCGATAAGTTGCGTAGAAAATGCAAGCCTATCCACAACGAAGAAAGTAGTTGGTTGGTTCGTTGGTTCCTCAGTTTAGGGGCTGCCACAACGTGGCCATGTAGCTCCGTGTACTTTGTGTGTGTGTAGAATCTGTCTGATAAGCGGTGTTAATTGTGATGGATGTATTAGTGTGTGTTATCTGTAATTCAGGTAAGGACTGCGGTCATTCAATTTTCAAGTAGTTCTTACTCTTGTTACCAAACGCCACCGTCAACGACTACTAGTTCTGAACTTGGTTACTAGATGCCGCCGAAGAAATTAGAAACTGAGTTTGTGATGGATATTTCTCCATGGACATCACACGGTGAAATGGAGCGAAATTGGATTTGTTGCTCTTATTTGTGCTACTCCTTACCACGAAGAGTTGTTGTTGCTTCTTTTAGGGGCTATTCCATCGTGGTCTTATATAGCCTCGTGTATTTCGGTGTGTGTGTAGAATTTGTGTGATGTGTATACTAATGTGTGCATTTGTAAATGTTATTGTTGTTTGGGTCTTCAGTATTTTGACTGATTTGATGCAGCCCTCCATGCCTCCCTGTCCTGAGCCAATTGGTTCATCTCTACATAGCTACCACACCCTACATCCGAGGCAATCTGTTTAACATATTCTAACCTTGGTCTACCCCTACAGTTCTTGTCCTCGACCCTTCCTTCCGTAACTAAGCTTGCTATTCCTGGGTGTCTTTGTATGTTTCCTACCAACCTATCTCTTCACTTCATTAGCAGTCGCCAGAAACATCTCTCCTCTCCCACTCGTCTTAATACTTCTTCGTTTGTAACCCTATCTACCCATCTGATCTTCATCATTCTCCTGTAACACCACATTTCAAACGCTTCAATTCTCCTCTTTTCTGCTGCACCAATAGTGCAAGTTTCACTTCCATAGAGCGCCACGCTCCAGACAAAGGCTTTCAAAAATGACTTCCTAAAACCTAAATCTATATTCGATGTCAACAGATTCCTTTTCTGTAGAAATGCTTTCCTTGCCTGAGCCAACCTACTTTTTATCCCCCTAGGGGCTCACATCCAGTGGGACGTGGGTTGGTGACCACGGGGCCCCACCTGACTCCGGCATTGCTTCCACTTACTTGTGCCGGGCTCCTCTCCGTCTTCTTTCCTGTCGACCTCACTTGGTCAACTCTTGTTCTCTTCCGACCCCGACGGTATTAGGGTATCCGAGGCCTAGGGAGTCTCTTCCTTCCCCGCCTTAATTGGCCCTTGTCTCATCTTTTCTAATACCCTCCTTCTGGGAGGGGTCAGCCTTCGTTTTCTTTTCCTGTTATCTCCTGCCTTCTACTCAAGGCCCCCAAGGAGGCAGGGTGTGTGTAGCCCCACCACTTCTGGTGCACCCTGGATTTTGCTACACCCTCAGGGGCTCACGGCTGGTGAGTTCGGGAGTTGGCGACCCCGAGGGATTCCTGAGCTGGGTCCGGCTTTTCCCCCTTTTGTCCATTACCTGTGAGGCGAACCCTCTCCACTTTCACTTTCCTATCTGCCTTTCATGGCTCTCCTTCCTTCCAAGTCCCTCAATCCGCATTCTTCGAGGGTTGAGGGCATTTCTTTTCCTCCTGTCCTTTATTTGCCTTATTCTCCTTTTGTTTTCCATTTCTTCTTCTAGTATATAAGTTAGTAGTTAGTTTTAGTTATAGTTTACATTTCATTTTCATCTTCACGATGACCCAAACAATTAGGGGCCGATAACCTAGATGTTAGGCCCCTTAAAACAACAATTATCATCATCATCACTACTTTTTATATCCTCTTTGCTTCGTCCATCACTGGTTATTTTGGTTCCTGAGTAACAGAAGTCTCCAACTTCCTTGAGTTTTTCACCTGCCAATTTGATGTCCAAAGAGGTTTCCGATTTATTTCAGCTGCATTTGTTAATTGGAGAATAGTATTGGGAATGAGGCGGCCATGGCCTTCAATTAGGATTGAATTGAAGTGGTAGAAGCCATTTTACAGTGTTGCCTAATTCTATTATAGAAAGCTTTACAGTCGGTCAACACGAATTGTGCCCAATTACATTATTTACACTCCAAACCTCGTATATTTATTTATTTATTTACTAGCAACCCGTCCCCGGCTTCGCCCGGTATGTTTAACAGTTTACAATTCATATAAGCCGAGGTGAACAGCGAAACTCCAAACACAAATATTCTTCTCTGAAGTCTTAACTCGACACATCTCGACAGTTTGATGCTGGCCGAAGTTGGATTCATAGGCTCGCTTGCTAGCTCGTAAACTAGCTCCGAAGCTAGTAATTTAAATTTCCACTTAATGGAGATTGTTGGTAGAAATGAGAACGTAAAAACACTTAACTTATAGTGGGCGATGTATTAAAGATAGAGATATGCTGTCGCTGACTTTTTTGTGGAATTTTTTCCCCTAAAATTTCTTACACTCATAGTATTGTGCCTGTTTGTCCGGAGACAATATAATTCGTGTAACTTCAGGGGCTACATCATGTCATAATATTAAATGTTCCAGCACATTCGGCGTTTCCTCATTTGCCACGCTAGGGCGCGCGTTCCTCCGATTGGATCTCCGCCAATGAGCGTTAGTTCAAAACTTCGCTCGGCGTGCCTTTCAAAATAGTATGACGACATGACGTACCTGGACCGCGGGTACATAATATAGATACTTTTATGTTCGACCCTGACTATTATATGTCAGAAAACGGTACTATAATAAGGCTCATTATAACACTATTTTTCATTATGAAACAGTTTCTCCCACCGATCAGAGCTCAAAAAACAATTGTATTAGATGTGCTGAGTTCCACAGCCTTCTAATTTGAATTTCACTGCCTGGCCTAGTGTCATAGTAGGGTAATCGAGGAGGCCATAGTCAAATACAAGGCATTCTCTACGTCTCATGCGCTCTGTTCAGTACATAAAACTGGCGAAATCTCGACAGATATTTATGAATATTTATGTTCGAACATAAAATAGTTATAATAATTATCGTCGAACATAAACAATCGTATGCAACTCGCCTATACTGTAATGGTAATTAAGACACTCGTATGGAAATTATAAAACTCGCGTATGCTCGTTTTATAAACATACTCGTGTCTTAATTATTGCTATTATAGGCTCGTTGCATAATGTACTATTAACGGTTTACCCAGCGTAAGCTCAAAAGGCGCAAGGACGGCAGGTTTTTCTTCGACTCGATTCACTGAAATCGTTACTGCTCGGCTTCCTTTGGTCATAAATTAATGTTTTTCTGCGGAAACCTTCCGCAAGAAATCCTTTACAGAATGGTGAAAACCGCAACAAAATCCATCCAGTGGTTCTCGAGATTACCCGTTGCATCCAAGAATCGGGACTTTGTTTTATTTATTTATTTATTTATTTGTTTATTTATTACTACCAAATTCCACCCACACCCAAGTTCACGGGGCTACATGAGCACGATGTAGAAATTCCCCTAAACGAATAAACAACAGCTAAGTGACACTTGGCTACCAGTTATTAAGGATCTAGGAAGATAGTTCCTCTCAGTCTCTCTGTTCTTCACATATTACAATTTGTACTTTTTTCCTCTATGGCTACAGAGCCTGGGTTTGATCTCCTTTATTCGTCACTGGAGGAGTTTCCATCTGTTTTTTCGCCGTTGCCTGGATGACGTTAGGTATCGTTCAGATACACTTCCCTTTAGTTTATATTTCCTTATATCCATCTAACCCTCCCACCTCCCCCCCCCCCCCCCTTTTCTTTTGGACATCCTCATTCTTCAAGGAGTCTCTATATTTTCACCCCGCCCCCTTTACCTTCTCGTTACTTACTACTCTGTCCGCCGTTCTACCATGGTCCATACAGTAATTTCTGGCAGATGCTCTCTGGTGACGAACAGAGGAATTTATCTATATTTTTTTGTAATGTTTTAAATCTCATTGATATACTTTCTTTGGCCACATTGTTTGATTCCATTGAAAAAGGAGGCAAGGTTTCTCCGAAACGTATGGTTCTAATTTAATTTTACACGGCATTAGCCCAAAAAACATGAATTATTTATATAACCTTAGGCTACTTCCAGTTACCCAGGACCAATGTTCGTTTGGGCCTGCTATATGATTACCATGGCAACACGTGTTCGTTTAATCGACATTACGCTGTTTTTTGGTTTTGTTTTCCCCTATTTAGGCATGCACCTGAATTTTTTGTTTTATCAAAATTTGTGTTCTGTGTTGCAAGGGGCGGATGATATTGAAACACCTACGACAACAAAAAATAACCGAGGGTATTACGCAGCTGTTACCATAATATAGACGTTAAACTGTATTTTATGTGCCACTTGAAATGCTCTCGATTGAGACTAGAAAGTGGATGTTTAATGCTTGTGTAATCTAATACTTACGGTAAGTTTCATGGCTGTTTCAGAAGACCTTCCCAGTGTTTTCTCTGTAATGTGATCATAATGTTTTGCACTTGATGGCGGAATAAAATCTCTATAATACTCGTAAAGAACTGTTGCATGACAGCATCTTATGTACTGCACACTTAACTGTGTGATCCAAGCCCCTACCAGCTCATTGGTCAACACACACTACTGATAAATCAATAATGCAGTTCTCTTCTTCGGAATAAATATTTTGGTTGGTTGCTTCCTTAGTTTAGGGGCTGCGACAACGCGGTCATGTAGCCCCGTGTACTTTGGGTGTGTGTAGAATCTGTCTGATAACCGGTGTTAATTGTGATGACTGTATTAGTGTGTGTTATCTGTTTATAATTCATGTAAGGACTGCAGACGATAATTTCAAGTAGTTCCTACTTTCGCTACCAAATGCTACCGTCCACGACACCTAGCTGTGAACTTGACTACTATTCTACTAGATGCCATCGCAACCAGCACCCGGTGACGAAAGTAGGAACTTAAGAGCATTAATCAAACCTAACCTACCTTAACACCAGTGTATAAGGTGCGTTCAAAAAGTAACGAGACGGAGGCTGTAATGCGCAAACCGGTGACGACATCGGCTAAACGTGGCGTGTGTAACGAAGTGTGGTTCCGACCAGAGCGTGGAAGGTCACTGCTCGTCGCTAGAGGGCACGCGTGCACGTCACGTGACGATACAAAACGAGCAGCAGCATGCATCAGTCGCCCAACGCTGCCAGTCGCATTGCAAACAGTGACATGGAGGCGTCAAACGAAGAGCAAAGAGTTGTTGTTCGGTTTCTGACAGTGAAAGGAGTAGGGGGAACGGACATTCATCGCCGAATGTCACAAATGTACGGCAAACACTGCATGTCCCTTGCAAGCGCTTTAGGGAAGGACGGGTGTCGTTAGCCGATGATGCCCGGTCTGGGGCACCCCCCTGCATTACCGATGACAACGTCCAGCTGGTTGATGCACTCATTACCCAGGACCGCCGAGTGACAGTGAACGCCATAGCCGCCGTGGTCGGATTGAGCGTCGGAAGTGTGCACACCATCATGAAGGAACGACTGCACTTGCGCAAAGTGTGTGCCCAATGGGTGCCCCACAGTCTTAAACCACACCAGGAAGCATGTCGAATGGCCTACTGGTTTGGTCTTGGTTGGACGATTGATGCATGCTGCTGCTCGCTTTGTATCGTCATGTGACGTGCACGCGTGCCCTCTAGCGACGGGCTGTGACCTTCCACGCTCTGGTCGGAACCACACCTCGTTACACACGCCACGATTAGCCGATGTCGTCACCGGTTTGCGCATTACAGCCTCCGGCTCGTTTTTTGAACACATCATATATATTATTTCAGTAGTATAGATCCCTCCTGCGGCGCTCACAAGCGACCGATCGTGATAAATGAGCCTTCAAATGAAAGAGAATAGACATTTCCAGTGACGAATTTCTTCATAAAATGACTTTAACAAATGTAGGAAGTGTGCGATTTGCAGTTACTATTGCTGTAGGAAAATACGCTCCATAATAAAATTTCTTTCCACTTCACACTTTGGCCGCTGTGACGCCTGTGTCACGTCATATTAACATTCTGAGGTATTTCCTTTATCATTTTGTATGGATTTCAGAAACGGTAAATCAAAGAAATGAGTACTCAAATCGTATAATTTCATAAATATCGAATAACCGGTGAGTGTTATGATGATCCAATTATCAGCGATTGCCTCCTTAAGGGTCGAACATCAATTCCGCACGATTTTCCTCAATTCCATTCGGTCCTCCAAGGGACCCAAAAATAAGTTCCTCAACTCCGCTCAGGCTTTGACAAGGGGTCGACAAAGGGGTTATCCGCAATGACGTAACCAAATGTCATAACCCTCCTGCTCGCATACCAAGGGCCGGGTCTAACACCTTATGCAGTGCATGAGTGAATTCTTGAATGCAGCTGATTTTTCCGTTCTAGGGTGGAAAAAAGTATATTCAGTATCCGCAGCTGATATCGAAAGTATTCTTTTAGGTTCAAATTATACACCTATTATTATCTAAATTTAATTTTATAATGTCTGACTAGGTTAAAAAACATACAAACATTTAATTATGCACATGCTAAAAAGGATGTATAAAATTTGTTGAAAAAATAGAAAACTTGGCAGATTTATTTAAAAGAATATTATGATTAATTTAAAATCACTTGTATTTTCTGCCATATAAGTTATATTGTGCCAAACACAGAAGTATCTTGCTTCCACCTTGCACATCGGTTTTCTAATTACAAACCAAATATTGTGCTTGATGGACAACAACTTAGATACAATCCCTTTCCTACTTATCTTGGAGTGACTTTGGATAGAACCCTGACCTACAAAGAGCATCTCACCAAGCTCTCCCATAAAATTGCTGCAAGAAACAACATCCTACATAAACTTAGTGGTACTTCCTGGGGAGCCTGTGCCGACTGCTTACGCCTAACTGACATTAGCCTTGTCTATTCAACAGCAGAATACTGTGCACCCGTGTGGTTGGAAAGTGCACATGTGCATAAGGTAGACTCAAGATTAAATGATACAATGCGATGCATCACTGGTACTATTAAGTCAACGCCTTGCCATTGGCTGCCTGTGCTGAGCCACATTCCTCCCCCACATCTAAGAAGGAAACAAGCATTGTTGAGAGAGGCTAAGAAGATCAGGGCTTCACCTACTTTACCACTACACCATGAATTTTGCCATCCCTCACAACAGCGACTATGGTCTAGGAGTCCAACATGTGTTACTGCAGAAATACTATATGTGGATGGGTTTAATTTAAACCAAAGTTGGAGAAACGAGTGGTCAACTAAAACAGCGGGGACAAGTGCCCATTCTCTTGATCCTACAAAGGAACTGAAAGGTTCTGACCTCCCATGGAAACTGTGGTGCCGTCTTAACAGATTCAGAACCGGCCATGGCTGCTGTAAATTCTTTCAACACAGATGGGGCTGGATCAATTCAGCAATGTGCGACTGTGATCAAGAGGAGCAGACAATGGATCATCTGCTCCGACGCTGCCCTCTGTTCTCGTTCCCTGGGAACCCTGCTGAACTCTTTCATGTCACTCCAAATGTCATAACTTGGTTACAGAATGTGGATATAATGTAAATTTTGTATATAATTCACCATACGATTAAATAAATAAATAAAAACCTGATTTAACGAATGAGCGGACTTGACATCAGAGCGGTTGACCAATGGCACAACAATGTCTTGCGAACACCACCACGCCATCAGTCAAACGCTCTGAAGTCAAGTCCGCTCATTCGTTAAAACAGATATAAACATAATACATAAAGAGCTAGATATTAATCACTGTTGTTAAATAAAAATATGGACAGGAAATTTAATAAAATAAGAATAATCAGTATCTTGAAATCACATAAATCTTTACTTCATTTCAAACTATAACCCCGGCCCTTGGTATGCGAGCAGGAGGGTTATGGCATTTGTTTACGTCGTTAGGGAAAAGCTTGGGCGGAGTTGAGGAACTCATTTCTGGGTCCCTTGGAGGACCGGGTGGAATTGAGGTAACCCTAGCTACCTGACTGGAATTCCCGGGTGGAATTGATGGCCGCCCTTCTTAAGTTAGGGAACGTAGAACTTGGAATTCTAACTGAAATGTAAATAGTGTTCTATAATCATTTGGTTGAAATAAAAACATAACAACCTTTCACCTTAAGTCTCTCATTATAAACCTATTGGGGAAAGTGTGGTTTGTGAACATGCGAGATTTCTCGCACGGGCCGGCTAGTCAGTTTTTAATTCAAGTAAGGACTGGTTGGTTCTTAAGTTTAGGGGCTGCGACAACGCGGTCATGTAGCCCCGTGTACTTTGGGTGTGTGTAGAATCTGTCTGATAACCGGGGTTAATTGTCATGACTGTATTAGTGTGTGTATCTGTCTTAATTCAAGTAAGGACTGCAGACGATCAATTTTCAAGTAGTTCCTACGTTTGCCGCCAAACGCCACCGTCGACGACTACTAGTTCCGAACTTAGCTACCAGACGTCCCCGCAGTCGGTTCTTGGCAACGAACGTAGAAACCTTAGAGCGTTGTTTACATTCTTAACCTATAAAATTTAGCTTCACACAGGTGTAATTAGTGGAAGGTTCTTTAACATGCCATAAATAACACTGCAGACAATAATTTCAAGTAGTTCGCTACCAAATGCTACCGTCCACGACACCTAGCTGTGAACTTGGCTACTACTAGATGCCATCGCAACCAGCGACCGGCGACGAACATTGGAACTTAAGAGCATTAATCAAACCTAACCTACAAATTTTGGCTTAAAACAAGTGTAGTTAGTGGAAGGCTCTTTTTCATGCCATACATCTATGACATGGGACCGCCGGCTTTACTTCCCCTACGTATGAAGGCATACTGAGGGATTTTTAATGCTCTTAAAATATCCGACGACTTCGGTCGGCATTCAACCCGCGACCTTGGGCATAGCAGCTCAGCATGCTACCGACTACGCCACCGCAGCCATCAAATAAAAATACTGTATTTTGCAGACGCTTATGTTGGCTCCAAGGTATATTAAACCAGGCAGCAAGCGCGTGTGGAAAAGTTCTGTCTGCAAAATAAAGAAGGCTTTTCAGTCGGTCAACACAAAAGTGTTGTGCCCAAATAAATAAACACTACATAAGATATTTATCGCAAATAACAATCTTTTTATCATTTTAAATGAGCTTGTCGACTTCGTCGTTACGCTGGGGTCTGGCGTTACGTTACGGTGACGGGACGAAATGTACCCAGACGCACTGAGGTGTGTGACGTCATAGTACTGCTTGGTGCATGTGTTCCCCGACAATCTCTACTTCGTTAGTATAAGACAAAAATCCCCGATTCTTGGATGTCACGGGTAATCACGAGAACCACTGGATGGATTTTCATGCGGTTTTCACCATTCTGTAAAGGATATCTCGAGGAAAGATTCTGTAGAAAATAATTTATGTATGATCAAAGGAAGCCAAGCAATAACGATTTCAGTGAAAAAGTCGAAAACAAACTTGGCGTCCGTGCGCTTCTTAAGCTTACGCTGGGCAGACCGTTAAAAATATCAATATACTATGACCGTAAGAATTGGTCAGCATGAAAAGTTCTACAAAAAAAATCCGCGAGGGCATATCTCTATCTTCAATACATCGCCCACTATAAGTGCTTTTAGACTGGATGGAAGGGGCACGTCATCCAGCCATCTCCCTCCGCACGCTTAACCTTGCTTTGCCCTTGGTTTGCACTTGCCGTTCGCGAGTAATTTGAAACAATATAAGCAAGATAATAAGTACTATGCAGATAATTTTCTAACATGTCAAGAGTCTTTAGCATCGAGCGAAGCGAGAAGCCTCCAGCCTTTCTAGCATTTAAAATGATACAGACTGACTGTCACTTTTTTGTACAAAAATGGGGAGGGGGCTTTAAATGGATGACATGTGTAATTCATAACATCGTTAATTAAGCCTCGTGAGCAGGATCTAGAAAATGAACGCTTGACGTTGGATACATCCCTGATACTTTACACTACAAGCAGGATTATTTCAAGAGCTATATCTTTCACTTGCTTGTGACAGTCCTGTTATATCAGAATGTTAATGTACTTTTATGTTCGACCCTGACTATTATATATCAGAAAACTGTACTATAATGAGGCTCATTATAACACTATTTTTCGTTACGAAACAGTTTCTCCCACCAATCAGAGCTCAAGAAACAGTTGTTTGACCAATTAGATATTTAGATGCCCTGAGTTCCACGGCCTTCTAATTTAAATTTCACTGCCTAGCCTAATCCCTAAACAAACTTCAATTGCAGACGAATGGGCACTTTTGAAGAATGAAATAACGAAATCCGCAGAAGAACATATAGTTAGGACAGAAAGAATCGGTAGAAAACCGTGGATCACTCAGGATATACTAGAATTGATGGATGAAAGGCGGAAACACAAGAATGTAAGAAATGAAAAGGGGAAAGCAGAATACAAACGTCTGAGAAATGAGGTTAACAAGAAGTGCAAGGAAGCGAAAGAAGAATGGTTGAAAGAGAAATGTGCTGGTATAGAAAATTGTCTGAAATTAGGAAAAGTAGACACAGCTTATCGAAGGATTAAGAATACTTTTGGGGAAAAGAAGACTAAGTGCTGTAATATCAAGGACACAAATGGAAAGCCTCTAACAGGGAAGAAATGGTCGAGAGATGTAAAGCTTACATAGAGAGTTTGTATAAGGGAAAGGAGATTGAGAATCATGTAATGGAAAGGGAGGAGGAAATTGATGAGGATGCGAAAGGAGATTTAATATTGAGATCAGAATTTGATAAAGCTTTGGAAGACTTAAGCAGGAACAAAGCACCAGGCATAGATGATATACCGATTGAGTTGCTACGCTGCATAGGAGATGAAGGTCTGATCAGGTTATTTCACTTGGTGTGTAGGATTTATGAGACAGGTGAGGTACCCTCTGATTTCAAGAAGAATGTAATCATCCCTATACCAAAGAAAGTGGGAGCTGACAGATGTGAAGATTACCGTACAATCAGCTTGATTACTCATGCTTCAAAGATCCTGTCTAGAATAATTAACAAGAGGATTGAAAGCCAGATAGAAACGGAGTTGGGTGAAGACCAGTTTGGTTTCAGGAGAAATGTAGGAACAAGGGAAGCTGTACTAAGTCTTAGGCTGATTTTGGAAGGTAGAATAAGGAAAGGTAAGAGAACGTTCATGGCTTTTGTAGACTTAGAAAAGGCTTTAGATAACGTTGATTGGACTAAATTGTTTGATATTTTGAAATCGATTGGAATAAAGTACAGGGATAGGAGGTTGATATACAATCTATACAGAAACCAGACAGCAGTCATTCGAGTTGAAGGACATGAGAGAGAAGCTGGTATTCAGAAAGGTGTAAGGCAAGGCTGCAACTTATCACCCATACTTTTCAATCTTTACATTGAACAAGCAATGAAGGAAATTAGAGAAAAATTTAAAGTGGGAGTGAAGATTCAAGGAGAAATAATTTCAACTCTGCGATTTGCTGATGACATCGTCATCTTGGCCGACAAGCCTGAGGATTTGAATGAGTTTTTGAATGGTATGGACTCCGTCTTACGGAAAGAATTCATGATGAAAATTAATAAATGTAAAACAAAAATACTGGAATGCAGCCGAAATAAATCAGAAACCTCTATGGAGATCAAATTGGCAGGTGAAAAGCTGAAGGAAGTTGGAGACTTCTGTTACTTAGGAAGCAGAATAACCAGTGATGGACGAAGCAAAGAGGATATAAAAAGTAGGTTGGCTTAGGCAAAGAAAGCATTTCTACATAAAAGGAATTTGCTGACATCGAATATAGATTTAGGTATTAGGAAGTCATTTTTGAAAGCCTTTGTCTTGAGCGTGGTGCTCTATGGAAGTGAAACTTGGACTATTGGTGCAGCAGAAAAGAGGAGAATTGAAGCATTTGAAATGTGGTGTTACAGGAGAATCATGAAGATCAGATGGGTAGATAGGGTTACAAACAAAGAGGTATTAAGACGAGTGGGAGAGGAGAGATGTTTCTGGCGACTGCTAATGAAGAGAAGAGATAGGTTGGTAGGACACATACTAAGACACCCCGGAATAGCAAGCTTAGTTATGGAGGGAAGGGTCGAGGACAAGAACTGTAGGGGTAGACCAAGGTTAGAATATGTTAAACAGATTGCCTCGGATGTAGGGTGTGGTAGCTATGTAGAGATGACACGATTAGCTCAGGACAGGGAGGCATGGAAAGCTGCATCAAACCAGTCAAAAGACTGAAGACTCATACAACAACAGCCTAGTGTCATAGTGGGGTAATCGAGGAGGCCATGGTCAAATACAAGGCATTCTCTGCGTCTCATGCGCTCTGTTCAGTACATAAAACTGGCGAAATCTCGAAACATATTTATGAATATTTATGTTCGAGCATAAAATAGTTATAATAATTATCGTCGAACATAAACAGTCGTATGCAACTCGCCTATAATGGTAATTAAGACACTCGTATGGAAATTATAAAACTCGCATACACTCGTTTTATAAACATACTCGTGTCTTAATTATTGCCATTATAGGCTCGTTGCATAATGTACTTGTTTTTAGCGTATGGCTTTTTAGTGCCGGGAGTTTCCGAGGACATGTTCGGCTCGCCAGTTTGTAGCTGCTTCTATGCGGACACCCATGGGGTGAGCTACAAGTACCGTCGCGTGTGGAGTGTTGTCTGGGGAGGAAGGTTGGAATGTAAGGACGAGGAGTTGGAAGGTAGCGGCTGTGGCCTATAGTTAGGGACCAACCCCGGCATTTGCCTGGAAGGAAGATGGGAAACCACAGAAGACCATCTTCAAGGTGCCAGCGGTCGAACCTCCTCGCCCCCCGATGTGAGCGACTGCCAACAGTCATGCCGTATCGACCACGGCTAACTCACCCGGTGCATAATGTACTGTACTATTAGCCTATTTTCATATATATACAAAAAATAGGCTTATGTGATCACCTTTTGTCCGTGTGTTGTCCCTTCCTAATAACTTCTAAACGGCAGAAGCGATTTCAATGAAACTTGGTAACGTCATAAAACTATTTTGGCCATTCCCAACCGT